>CM045771.1:130729561-132229561 GCA_025200525.1 Camellia lanceoleosa | reverse complement strand
ATGACCTCTACGAGAAAGGATGGTCGACGACCTCGAATTCGGAGACAAGATAGTGGCGATGATTACTCGTCATCCCGAGAATCAAAAGGGCGAGTCGAAGTCTCCAGTTCTTCGAAAGAGTCTGCGATATCTGGAATAAGCGAAGAAGAAATGATTGAGACGAAGAGGATCAACATGACCGCTTCGTGTGATGGATCATGAAGCGATACTACCCAAAAATTTAAAACTCCATCGTTCACCTATATGATGGAAAATCGGACCCGATCACATCCATCATTATAAGCAAGCCATGATGCTACATGCGACGGCGAGACCCTCATGTGTTGAATATTTACGGCGGTTTGGGACCATTGGCCATCAGATCGTATTATAATTTGGGACCGGCATCGATTAAGAGCTTCCATCAACTCCAAAAATCGCCGAGCAGGTTCATCATCAATGAGGTCCAGCCGAAGCAGATCGATTCTCTCTGGGCAATGCAAATCCAACAAGGGGAAACCCTATGTGCTTATTCGACGCACTATTGGGAATGCTTTAATCTCATAGATGATGCATGCAATAACTCCATGGCCATTACCGCCTTTAAAATGGGGTTTCACCTTGATAGTGCCCTCCGCAGCTCTTTGATCAGAAGGCCCCCCCAAAACAGTCTGGTCGCTAATGAAGAAAGTCGAGGAATACTGCAAAGTGGAGGATGACGCCCTGCGGGTTAAAGCCGGGCACAAGGCCAACAAGATGGCCCCACTTGAGATCGTTCAGCTGATAAATTCTGTACCATCATGGAGCCCTGAACCACGGAATCGGGCTAAACGAGACAAAAGACGAGATTCGTGCTGATCAAATGACCAATGTTCACACCGACCTAATGAATAACTTCAAGTGGATAGTAGGCGCATCAGGTGTGCGGATAAGAAATGTACGGAGTTTTCGGAGCCGATCAACACGGTTATGTCTAAAGTTCAACACTTTCCATTCTTCAAATGGCCACCCAAGATGGTGGGACCTCCCGACACGAGGAGACGGGATAGATGGTGCGTATATCACAAAGACCACGGTCATGATCTGAAGCGGTTGTTATCGTTGAAAGACCACCTTGGCGATTGGTACAAGAGCGGTTGCCTTAAGCAACACGTCACGAAGAACAACTCAACCAAAATAGTTGCTTCTGGCAAGATTCACCCCGATCGGCGTAATCCATATGATATCTGACTTGCCCGGCGGCATTTGTACATACAATTCGATGCATCTTGACCCCCAAAGCAAATCACATCGGTAGCAGCCTCATGAAGCTCGGTATTACTTTCGATGATTACGATTTGGCGATGTAACGCTCCCCGCGTGATCCTCGGTCATCGAGCTCGCATAAAGCGATTCACCGTTGAGCGTGTTCTCATTGACCGGGAGCACTTCGGATTATGTACTACAAGACCTTCGTCAAACTTCGGTTTCAGAGTCGGACTTATTTCGACTCATTATCCGTTATTCGGCTTCAATGTTATCTGAAATATCTGTTGGGCAAAATCACACTACGATTCGGGCGGGCTCGATCGGTGGATGTAAAATTTTTGGTTGTCAAGCTCCCCATTGTATAATCTTATCATGGGGCGAACTTGGTGCATACCATCTTGTGTGTCAGCACTTATCATCAACTACTTTGCTTTTCGACTGAATGCGGCATTGAGGAAATTCGAGGTTCCCAGAAATCGGCACAAGCATGTTATCTTCTTGTTGCAAAAAAACCAAGGGAGCTAGAAGTGAATTCAATTGAGATGCCAGATCGAGAGAGCCTCGGCAGCGTTGGTGGCTCCCAAGTGAAAAGGCAACCGGAGCCCTAGATCAGGTTGAAATTGATGGAAATCCTGGCGGCGCCTCCCTGAATAAAGTTGATAGACAAGAGCTAATTTCCTTCTTACTCGGCAACTTTGATGTATTTGCATGGTCACCATATGAGATACCAGGGGTGGATCCATCTGTGTCTTAGCACCGCTTAAACGTTGATCCCAAATGTAAGCCGATTATCCAAAAAAGCCGGCGGTTAGCCGCGGAGCACATTGCTGCCGTTGTTGAAGAAGTTGACCAGTTACTTGATGCTGGGGCAATCCGCGAAGTGACCTATCCTACATGGCTGTCGAATCGTAGTCGTAAAGAAGAAAAATGGAACTTGGCGTGTTTGTGTGGATTTCACGGACTTAAACAAAGCTTCTCCCAATGATTACTTTCCCTTCCCCAGAATTGACCAACTCGTCGATGCAATGGCACATCATCAACGTATGAACTCCTGGGCGATATCTGAGAGGCTACTATCAAATTTCCATGCATCAGGAGGACCAATACAAGACCGCCTTCCTCACCTTGAGAGGAACCTATTGCTACAAGGTTATGCCTTTTGAAATTTGAAGAATGCGGGGCAACCTACCAAAGATTAGTCCTTTGCCATGTTCAAGAACCTTCGGCCGTACTATGGAAGTGTATATCGATGATATGGTGGTCAAGTCCAAAGAAGAACAAACTCATCTAGCCCGTCTGGAAGAGACATTGGCATTCTTTGTAAATAAAATGGCTGAAGCAACTTGAAATGTGCTTTTCGGTTTGGATCCGCAAATTCCTTGGCTACATTGTTAACCACCGTGGAATCGAAGCCAACCCGAGGCAAATCACAGCAATTCTAGAACTCGACTCTCCTTGGTCGGTCAAAGATGTTCAGAAGCTGATGGGAATGGCCGCCGCACTCAACAATTCATCGATCGTTACGATTCTTTGTCGACAATTCTTTCATATCCTTCGGTAGGGAAAAGCTTTCGAATGGACCCCCGGGTGCGAAGCCGCCTTGGAAGGTTTGAAGACTTATCTCTGATCAGCTCCATTCTTAACAACACCTTCGGCAGGTGATCCGCTCATTTTATATCTGGCAGTCTCCGACCGGGCCTTCAGTGCCGTACTGTTAAAGGAAGAACTAGGGGAGCAGCGACCAGTTTATTATGTGAGCAAAACAATGGTTGATGCTGAAACACGTTATCTTTCATTGGAAAAATTCGTCCTTGCTCTCGTCATGGCAGTAAGAAAACCGATGCATTACTTTTAGGGGCATACCATTAGGGTACGAACGAACTACCCCTACGCTCGATTACTCAGTAATCTGAAGCATCGAGTAGCGTTTAAAATAGGCTCTTGAACCCGGCCAGTACGATATTCAATTTCTGCCCAAAACCTCAATCAAGAGGCAAGTGCTCACCGACTTTGTGGCCGAATTCACTGGATGTCTCGCCAACTTTAAGTCTAATCAAATTCAACCTAAGCCGAATTGGAGAATTTACGTTGGGGACATTTGGCGATTAATGTTGTGACGGATTATCAATCAAGCGTGATGATTAGGCGGCGTAGTCATCATGGCTCTCGATGGGGCAATGATTGAGCAGGCTATCAAGCGGGCTTGAAGCATCGAACAATGAAGCCGAATCTGAAGCATTGTTAAGCGGCTTCTGAGCGCACATCTCCTTGGTGCTCGGCGTCGCTTGTCTTCGTGACTCTAAGCTAATCATTAACCAATTGAAGGGGGAATAAGCAACAAAAAATGACTGTATGGCAGATTACATGAAAACGGCGAATTCTTTGCTAGCAAAATTCAACCATCATGAATTAAATCAAATAACCCGGGATCAGAACACACATGCAGACGCCCTGACTTGCTTAGCCTCCGCCATTAACTCAGAAATTAAGTTTACAATTGAAGTAGGATTTATCCCTAAGCCGAGCATTTCCCCCTCAGAGTCAATTAAAATTAATATCGTAGAATCAGGGCCAAGTTGGATGGACCCCATCACTGCATTTCTATCTTCCGAACAGCTCCTGACGGACAAGAAAGAAGCGCACAAAGTATGAAACAAAGCCCTGAGATATTACTTAGATCCGCAAGGAAAGCTCTACAAAAAATCCCTTTCTAGTCCATACCTAGAATGCGTTCATCCGGATAAAGTCGAAGAACTCTTGACCAAAATACACGAAGGTAGTTGTGGTGCTCATTCTGGTGGGCGTTCTTTGGCTCATTGAGCTGTAACACAGGGGTACTACTGGCCGACTATGAGAGCTGACGCTGAGTGTTACATCAAGAAATGTGAACAGTGCCAGAAGTTTTCGCCTTTAACCCATTTGCCTGCCGAGGAGTTGAGCTCAATCACCAGTCCTTGGTTGTTCGCTCAATGGGGGCTTTATATCATTAGGCCATTGCCACGGGCCCCAAGAAACAAGCGATTCTTGATTGTTGCATGATTATTTCACAAAATAGGTCGAAGCGGAGGCACTAACACATATCCAAGATTCTCATGTTACGCGTTTTCTATGGAAAAATATCATAACACGATTGGCGTCCCAAGAGCACTCATTTCAGACAACATCACATAGTTTGATTGTAGCGTCTCTTGAGGCTGTGTAGAATCTATAACAATCGTCTTGATTATCGTAAACCCTTTGAATTATATCACGATTCTTGATAAACCGGATGTTAATGACGATAATTGAAGTGATTAAAAATCTTGATGAAGCGATTGAAATCAAGCTGCAATGAATAAGTTTACATCTTGAATTGCATGTTTTATCTGTTGATTGTTTGACTACCTGTTTAAATGTATGTGTTTAAACTGTTAATTGAAGGCCTTATCGGCGGCCGATTTAGAAACCGTTTGAAGTTTTAGACTCAGTAGAATATTTCTGATTTTATGGTATATTTATCTGAAAATTGATTAGGAATGATTAAATTAGATTAAATTAAGTCAATTAAAGAGTTTGATTTAATTACGTTATTGCCACCTATAGTGGACATTTATGTATTGTTATTCTAGAGCCTTACCACACTTAGCATAGATTGATCAGCCACCATTTGGAGCTTCCAACCGACCAACAAGAGAAATAGAGGGAGAGTGAGAGAACTTAGCTCACCTTGAAGAATTACTTGGAGATTGCTTGGAATTGAAGTGTATATTGGCTTAATTTAGCTTCCTTACCTTGAATCAACACTTAGGTAAGAGAATTCATTGCATTCTTATTGTCCTTAAGCTTCCTCTCTCATGGTTCATGCATCATTGTGGAGTTGAGACTTGATTTTGCTCATATAAGTTGAATTAGAGCATAATCCATCCATGCATGCTTGAATTGGTGTTTTTGAGGTTGAATTCTTGAAGAATTGTACATGCATGCTCATGTTTTCATCATGGTCCATGTTTTCAAGTTGTTTTCAAAGTTTGGAGCTCAATAGAGCAAGGTTTGAAGATTGAAATTGGTTTAGAACCCATGCATTGCATGTTACATATTGCTCTTAAAATTGGGTTTGAAAATGACTTTGATTGACCAACCATTGGCCCTTGCATGTGCAAAATAGTTTTTGAAACTTGTTATACATTGAGTTTGAAGTGTTTTTCCAGAAATTGGGGCCAAGAGGTTGAGTTTTGGATGATTGAATGCTTGGTTCGAACTTGGGAGACAAATCTGGAAATCCCAGATTTTGCTTCCTCGCTCGAGCGAAGGATTCCTCGCTCGAGCGAGAACCTTTACTCAGGATCGCTCGGCGAGCATCGGCGTGGTATCGCGCGTAAAAATCGACCAACAAGAAGTTTCCCGCAGGAGCGAGGGATTGTCCGCTCGACCGAAGCCTTTGATTTTGCAACCTCGCTCGAGCGAAGGAAGGCTCGCTCGAGCGAGACCCCTGTTTTCAGCAACTTTTGAAAAGTGCCTTCCAACTGTATTTTGCATCCTCATCGCATCCTAGGCATTCTTAGGCCTAGTTTAAAGCATCTTAATGGGGATTTAGACATGGAACCACACCGAGGAATTTAGAGATTTAATTATCATCCTTTCCAAGCTGTAAACTTAGTGTGTGTTCTATTGATTGATTATTTAGGGTTGACTCACGAGGGGCCGCTCTAGCTATTGATAGCCCAATCACATGAGTATGAGATGTGTAAGATATGTTCAAAATGGTTATCTTTTGAATCATTTACTGCATTTCTTAATGAATCGATATTATTTCTTGAATGAATGTATGTCCTATTTCTGAAGCTGTATTGTGGCATCCTTAGCACCCTCATTGTTGTATTCTGAGCTCTGTCGGTTTCCTTGTGGAACCATACCGTTTACGAATGATTGGCCATCATTCTTGTTGGGTCTATTAAGGCCGGTCCTTTTGGACCCTCTTGTTATAGGCTATTGGATGTACCACATATGGTGATTGATTGAAATCTTGAAATCAAACTCTTGTTTAATGAATTGATTTCATTCTTTGCAGGACATTCATTCATAACCTCTTTCGCTTTATGTTATTCATGGGCTTTAGCTCCTTTATATATATATGTAGGTTCTCGTGCCGAACGAGCTAGGAGCGTGGGATTGGTCCCAGTTTTGTCGGCCGACCTATGTGCCTCCTTTGTGAGGTTCAGGGCCATGCCATGGCTTGGGGTGTTTTTTGTGTCCCCACTAGTCTCCTCTTGTTTTGTCTTTGTTGTACTTTTTGGTATAGACTGTTTTCTTGTCTTTGTTATTGAGGATTGAGTTCCGTCTTGAATATCTGTAATGCTTGTATATCTGTCTTGATGCGAATGCATAAATGTATGGAAAATGTTTTTGACATCTGATTTTCACTGACTCAATGGACACTAGTTATTTCTTGTATTGGCTTCCCAGAACACATACTACGATTGATTGTATTCTTGTCAGTAGGCCTTGGTAATCTCGGATTCTTGGCGATTCTGATGCTAAACCCATAGGGCCGGGTTTGGAGTCGTGACAGTGGTATCGAGCGATACTTAACCACGAGTTATACGCACACGTGTCCAAATGAGCTATAGGGTGTCCTAGAAAAGCAATTAGGGCATCTCATGAATTTGAAAAGTGTGTGTTTATGGTATTTGAATAAATGTTAAAGCTGTTTAATTGTACAACCGTTTATAATGATAAGCGTATAATTGCTTATAGTGAAATGGATAATGCAAATGGCTGAAGCATCATCCTCGAGGCGAGAATGGCGGACTTGAACAAATGATGGGCGGTAATGAAAGATTAGACGAACAGCAGAACCAACAGCCCCCACCACCTCCTCCTCCTCGATGCAAGACGAGAATGCACCAAATGTGCGAGAATGTGAATGTTAATGAGATGGATATTATTACCGACTTCGAAATTGACAAAATGAAACCGTCGCTTCGGGAGGCTTAGAACCGTTAAAAGTGAAGCTTGGGTTCTCGAAAGCGAAAAATTTGTTTGAAGTGTTTCCGTGCTCGAAGCACACAAGGTATTGTTAGCCACCTTTACCTGCGAGGAAGAAGCTAGAAGGTGGTGGATGTTGACCGTGATGCAAACAACTGTAATGACTTGGGCTCGATTCAAGAGTCCTTCTTTGAAAAATATTTTCCTCGGTGTATCGAGATGAAAAAGTGGTGAGTTTGAGCAATTGCGGCAGGCAAATTGTCGATTCACAGTATGAGAAGTAATTTACGAACTTGCTAGGTATGCACCACATATGGTGGATACCGATTACAAGAAGGCAGAGATTTGAAGGCGGCCTCAATCTTTGCTATACTGAGGATCGGATAAATGTTACGAAAATGCCAACTTATGTAGGTGTTCTCGGCCAAGGCTTTGATGGCGAGGTAAATATTGTAGCAATGAAACAATCGAAACACCGACAAGTGAGTGGCAAGGAAAAAACAAGGTTTCAAGTTTAAGAAAGGCAAGCATAACTCGGCCAACAAAGAAGCGAGAATCACGGTCGACGACCATTGACCAAGGGGCGGGTTTACTCCACCGTGCTCTACATGTGGCAACAAACACAAGGGAGTTTGCTATCGGGTTTACGAGCTTGTTTGAGATGTGGCAAAGTGGGCCAGAATTAAGATTGCCCTTCACTCCACCGGCTAGTGGTAAAAGTGCACCGAGTCTGCGACATCAAATGTAGCACCGAAGCCTAACCCCAAAACTACCGGGAAGGAGCCTATGAGGCAGGGCCGAGTATTTGCCCTAGTACCGGGAGACGTTCAGAATACTGAGACCGTTGTGTCAGGTATCCTCTCTATTTGTGCTCAAAATGCATATGTATTGATTGATTCAGGGTCTACACATTCTTATGTGTCACATGCTTTCTCACGAAAATTGAATAGACCCTTAGAACCCATGAATTACTTGCTAGCTGTATCATCACCTGTTGGGGGATCCATGACATGTGCATATATGTATCCTGCTTGTGAGATTATTGTTGGGGATATGCACCTATTTATTGATTTACTGCCATTGAACATAGATCATTTTGATGTGATATTGGGGATGGACTGGTTACAAAAATATCATGCTACTATCGATTGTGTGACCAAGCAAGTTGTTTTCCGTCCATGGGGTTTACGAATTTGTATTTAGTGGAGTTGGAGTAGTACCTCCTCCATATCGATTTCTTCTGTAAAAGTGTCAAACCGATTAGAAAAGGGTGTAAGGGCTATCGTGTTCTATCTTGTTGTATACGCTCGATAATGTTAAAAGCCTGTGAATTGCATTCCTATAGTTAGAGAATTCGGATGTATTTCGGATGATCTACCGTGGATTTGATTGTGAGAGATTGAGTTCATTGTTGATGTAGTACGTACCTGACCGTTGTCAAGCTCCTCTGAGAATGGCTCCCGCTGAAAGAATGAAGGTACAATTGCGAGGCTATTTGGACAAAGAAATTTATCGGCCTAGTACTTCAGTGAAGTAGCGCTGTTTTATTTGTGAAGAAGAAAGATGGCTCACTAAGGCGTGCATTGATTACATGGCTGAATAAGGTAACCGTAAAGAACAAATATCCTTTACAGCGTATTGATGACTGTTTGATCGATTCTGAGGTGCACAAGTGTTTTCCAAAATTGACCTTAGATCGAGTACCATCAATTGAAAGTCAAACCGAAGACATTGATAAAAGCGCTTTTCGAGCGAGGTATGGCCATTATGAATTTTTAGTTATGCCATTCGAGTCCTGAATACTTGGTACATTTATGGACCTTATGAGCGTAATTTTCAAACCATACCTTGATGACTTCATTGTAGTATTTATTGATGACATATTGATATATTCTAAGGCGTAGAAGAACATGAACGACATCTGAGACTTGCCTGCAAACCTTAAGAAACGAAGCGTATGCTAAAGCTGTCTAAGTGTGAATTTTGGCTTGACCATGTTATGTTTTTGGGGCATGTTGTTAGCAAAGATGGAATTCTGTTGATCCATGAAAATTGAAGTTGTAGTGAGCGGCCTAGACCAACAAATGTGTTGAAGTCAAAGCTTTTTGGGGACTTTGGATACTCTGAAGATTTGTCAAAGATTTCTCAAAATTGCCTTACCACTGACTCAACCGACTGAAAGGGACACCATTTGTTGGGTGATCGGAGGAATCGGCATTCGGGAGTTGAAAACTAGACTTGTGGCTGCACCAATCGACTCTACCTCTGATCTTGATGGTTACTGCTTGTTTTAGTGATGCCTCTCATAAGGGTTTGGGATGTGTTTTAATGCGAGAATGGGAGAGTTATTGCTTATGCTTCCCGGCAGTTGAGACGCATGAAAAGAATTACCCAACCCATGATCTTGAACTTGCCGCGATAGTTTTTGCATTGAAAATTTGGCGTCACTATTTGTATGGAGTAACATGTGAAGTCTACAAACCACAAGAGCCTAAAGTACTTTTTCACGAAAAGAAGCTGAATATGAGACAGCGGAGATGGCTTGAATTGATCAAAGACTATGACTTCTGATTCTGTACCATCGGGAAAAGCCAATACCGTTGCGATGCCTTGAGCGAAAATCGATTGCCAACTTAGCTTTGCTTGTTGGACGAAAGAGTTGCTTCTTGATCTTGAAAAGTCGAGATTGAAATTGTTTTGAAGGAACAAGGTGGAATCTTAGTCGCTATTTCTGCTCAACCGACCTTGATTGAGGAAATTAAAGAAAAACAACAAGCTGGATGATTACTTGAAGAAGGTTCTTGAAGAAAGGATTCAAAACCGAGACGGGGTTCAAATTTGAGAACAATATCTGAAATTCCAAGGCAATTGTGTGTACCAAATGACATTGAATTGAAAAGAAGAGTTACGCAAGAAGGCCCACGATTCAAGTTCTCTATTCACCGGGGAATCTGAAAATGTACCAAGATTTGAAACAAAATTTCGTGGCGAGGAATGAAGAAGGAGATCACGACTTTGTGTCTAAGTGTCTCCATTGTCAGCAGTCAAAAGTTGAACATCAACGACCTGCCGGATAACTGCAACCCTTACCCATACCAGAATGGAAATGGGAGCATATCACGATGGATTTTATCGTTGGATTACCGCGCTCCAGGAAAGGTATGGACTCTATTTGGGTTATCGTTGATAGACTGACTAAATCTGCACACTTCTTACCTGTCAAGACAATCTATAATGCGGACAAACTGGCTGTTATCTATATTGATGAAATTGTGAGATTGCATGGAGTGCCTGTATCTATTGTTTCTGACAGGGATTCGAAGTTTACATCGAGGTTCTGGCAGAGCCTACAGACTGCATTGGGTACTGAATTGAGGCTGAGCAGTGCCTATCATCCTCAGACGGATGGACAGTCAGAAAGGACAATCCAAACTCTAGAAGACCTACTGAGAATGTGTGTACTGGACTTTCAGGGAAATTGGGAAAGTCATCTGCCGTTGGCTGAATTCGCCTACAACAACAGCTACCATTCGAGTCTTGGAATGGCGCCTTTCGAGGCATTGTATGGCAGAAAATGTAGATCTCCAATCTTGGGCGAAGTTGGAGATGGGCCGTTAACGGGCGAAATTGTTTATGAAACAACCGAAAAGGTAAAAGCGTCTGACAAAAGAAAAGCGCAGGTAAACCAGAAGAGTTATCACGGATGTCAAGGCGGGATAGAGAGTATGAAGTGGGTGATCACGTTTTTGTGAAAGTGACACCAATGAAAGGCGGACTTCGTTTTGGAGTCAAAAGGCAAGTTAAGCGAGGTATGTCGGACCGTGTCAGTTATTGAGAAAATCAATCCGGTGGCGTATCAAGTTGCGCTCCCTCCGAAATGGAGCATATGCATAACGTCTTCCACATTTCGATGTTGAAGACTATCTTCGTGATCCGTTTCATGTGATCGAGCCTACCGTATCGTGTTGAGTGATGACTACACCTACGAGGAGCGGCCTATCTGATTATGTAAACCGGATCAAGCGAGAAACAAAGAGATTCCGCTAGTGAAAGTGGTAGCAAAACCATGGTGGTGTGTATGCCACTTGGGAGAGGAAGATGACATGGCTAGGCGATATCCGGATTTGTTCCTCCGAATCTGTTTTCTTCAAGCGAAGGTAACTTTCGAGTTTAGAGGACTAAACTCTTTATAAGGAGGAAGTAACAACCCTCGTCTTGATTATAAACCATGAATTATATCTTGATTCTTGATAAACCGAATTTGTTAATGGTGATAATTGAGTGATTAAAATCTTTGAATGAGCCGATTGAAATCGAAGCCTGTTGAATAAGTTTACATCTTGAATTGCATGTTTTATCATTGATTGTTTGACTACTGTTTAAATGTATGTGTTTAAGCTGTTAATTGAAAGGCCTTATCGTGACGATTTAGAAACCGTTTGAAGTTTTAGACTCGATTAGAATATTTACGATTTTATGGTATATTTATCGAAAATTGATTAGGAATGATTAAATTAGATTAAATTAAGTCAATTAAAGAGTTTGATTTAATTACGTTATTGCCACCTATAGTGGACATTTATGTATTGTTATTCTAGAGCCTTACCACACTTAGCATAGATTGATCACCACCATTTGGAGCTTCAACCGACCAACAAGAGAAATAGAGGAGAGTGAGAGAACTTAGCTCACCTTGAAGAATTACTTGGAGATTGCTTGGAATTGAAGTGTATATTGGCTTAATTTAGCTTCCTTACCTTGAATCAACACTTAGGTAAGAGAATTCATTGCATTCTTATTGTCTTAAGCTTCCTCTCTCATGGTTCATGCATCATTGTGGAGTTGAGACTTGATTTTGCTCATATAAGTTGAATTAGAGCATAATCCATCCATGCATGCTTGAATTGGTGTTTTTGAGGTTGAATTCTTGAAGAATTGTACATGCATGCTCATGTTTTCATCATGGTCCATGTTTTCAAGTTGTTTTCAAAGTTTGGAGCTCAATAGAGCAAGGTTTGAAGATTGAAATTGGTTTAGAACCCATGCATTGCATGTTACATATTGCTCTTAAAATTGGGTTTGAAAATGACTTTGATTGACCAACCATTGGCCCTTGCATGTGCAAAATAGTTTTTGAAACTTGTTATACATTGAGTTTGAAGTGTTTTTCCAGGAAATTGGGGCCAAGAGGTTGAGTTTGGATGATTGAATGCTTGGTTCGAACTTGGGAGACAAATCTGAAATCAGTTTTGCTTCCTCGCTCGGCGAAGGATTCCTTCGGCGAGAACCTTTACTCGAGGATCCGCCGGCGAGCATCGAGCGTGTATCGCGTAAAAATCGAGCAACGAAGTTTTCCGCTCGGCGAAGGATGGTTCGCTCGGCGAAGCCTTCGATTTTGCAACCTCGCCGGCGAAGGAAGGCTCGCCGGCGAGACCTGTTTCGACAACTTTTGAAAAGTGCCTTCCAAGCGTATTTTGCATCCTCATCTCATCCTAGGCATTCTTAGGCCTAGTTTAATGCATCTTAATGAGGATTTAGACATAGAACCACAGGGAATTTAGAGATTTAATTATCATCCTTTCCAACTGTAAACTTAGTGTGTGTTCTATTGATTGACTGTTTAGGGTTGACTCACGGGGACGCGCTCTAGCTATTGATAGCCCAATCACTGTGAGTAACAGATGTGTAAAGATATGTTCAAAGTGGTTATCTTTTGAATACTGTTTACTGAACTGATATTATTTATCGAATGAATGTATGTCCTATTTCCGAACTGTATTGTGGCATCCTTAGCACCCTCTTGTTATTGGTCAATTCAGAGCTCTGTCGGTTTCCTTGTGGAACCATACCGTTTACCGAATGATTGGCCATCATTACTGTTGGGTCTATTAAGGCCCGGTCCTTTTGGACCTACTGTTATAGGCTATTGGATGTACCACATATGACTGATTGATTGAAATACTGAAAAGCTGAAACTCATTGTTTAATGAATTGATTTCATTTACTGCAAGGACATTCATTCATAACCTCTTTACGCTTTATGTTATTCATCGGGCTTTAGCTCCTTTGTATATATATATGTAGGTTCTCGGTAGAACGAGCTAGGGCGTGGGATTGGTCCCAGTTTGTCGGCCGACCTATGTGCCTCTTGTGAGGTTCGAGACGCCATGCCATGGCAGGGGTGTTTTTGTGTCCCCACTAGTCTCCTCTTGTTTTGTCTTGTTGTACTTTTTGGTATAGATTTGTTTCTTTATCTTGTTATTGAGGGATTGAGTTCCCGTACTGAATATCTGTAATGCTTGTATATACTGTACTGGTCTGAATGCATAAATGTATGGAAAATGTTTTTGACATACAGATTTTCCTGACTCAATGGACACTAGTTATTTCTTGTATTGGCTTCAGCGAATACATACTACGATTGATTGTATTCTTTGTCTTGTAGGCCTTGGTAATCTCGGATTCTTGGCGATTCACGATGCTAAACCCATAGGGCGGGTTTGGTCGTGACAAGAACGTATGGTATTCGGCCCTATTTCTCCATGCCGGCTTATCCATATAGCAATGGTCAAGCCGAAGCCTCTAACAAAGCCATCTTGGACAGCATCAAGAAGAGGTTGGAGAAAGCTAAAGGCAGATGGGTCGAAGAATTGCCAAGTGTGTTGTGGGCTCATCGCCACCTTCATGAGGCGATCCACTGGGAAACGTCGTTTGCTTTATGCTTCGGACCCAGGCAATCATCCATCTGGAGATCGGCCTCCCAACCTTGAAATCGAAAGTTTTTGATATGGGCCAAAATGACATGATGTTGGCCTTAGATTTGACTCTGATTAAAGAACGATGAGACCGTGCCCTTGCGTTCATGGCATGGTACCAGCAACAGCTTGCTAAGTCGTATAATCAACGTGTTCAGCTACGCCACTATACACCAGGAGAATTGATCCTCAAGAAAGTACTTCCGGCTGCCAAGAATCCGGCTGACGGAAAACTGGGTCCTAACTGGGACGACCCTTATTAGATCGATTCAATCGCGAGAATAGGGGCATATCGGCTTAAAGACATGTTTGGGAGAAGTCTACCACGTCCTTGGAATTCCACGCATTTGCGTAAATTTTATCATTAACCCGGCATGTGGGGCATGATAACTTGTTCTGAGTGTTTGCCGTGTACAACTTTCACTTTTATAATGCAAGACTTCTTATCTCACTATCTGAAATTTTAGTTCGAAGTTAAAAGCCTTTGGATTAAAGTGCCCTTCGTGGATTTCACAATTGGCCAAGTTAAAAGCCTCGAATTGGGCCCATCGATGAATGCCACTTTTGAAATTTGAGTAAGCCTCGATTCGGGCGCCTAAGTGGATTTCAAGATTGGCCAAGTTAAAAGCCTCGATTCGGGCGCCTTCGTGGATTTCACAATTGGCCAAGTTAAAGCCTTGATTCGGGCGCCTTCGTGGATTTCACGATTGGCCAAGTTAAAAGCCTCGAAATTTGGGCCCCATCGGTGAATGCCACTTTTGGGGCGAGTAAGCCTCACGGATTCGAATGCCCTTCGTGGATTTCACGATTGACCATGTTAAAAGCCTCCGGATTCGAAGTGCCGCCGTGAATTTCACGATTGGCCAGTTAAAAGCCTCTGAATTGAACCCATCGGTGAATGCCACTTTTGGGCGAGTAAGCCTCCGAATTGGGCCCTTCGTGGATTTCACGATTAGCCAAGTTAAAGCCTCACGAACTTCGGGCCCCATCAGTGAATGCCATTTTTGGACCGAGTAAGCCTCCGGATTCAGAACGCCCTTCGTGGATTTTACGATTGGCCAAGTTAAAAGCCTTCGGATTCGGAGCGCCCTTCGTGGATTTCACGATTGGCCAAGTTTAAAGCCTCCGAATTCGGAGCCCCATCAGTGAATGCCATTTTGGGCCGAGTAAGCCTCTGGATTCGGAACGCCCTTTGTGGATTTCACGATTGGCCAAGTTAAAAGCCTTCAGATTCGAAGCGCCCTTCGTGGATTTCACGATTGGCCAAGTTAAAAGGCTCCGAATTCGGAGCCCCATCAGTGAATGCCACTTTTGGGCCGAGTAAGCCTCTGGATTCGGAGCGCCCTACGTGAGTTTCACGATTGGCCAAGGTAAAAACCTCTGAATTGAACCCATCGGTGAATGCCACTTTTGGGCGAGTAAGCCTTGATTTGGGCATATTTCGTGGATTTCACAATTGGCCAAGTTAAAAGCCTCCGGATTCGGAGCGCCCTTCGTGGATTTCACAATTGGCCAAGTTAAAAGCCTCCGAATTCGGAGCCCCATCAGTGAATGCCACTTTTGGACAGAGTAAGCCTTCAAATTCGGAGCGCACTTCGTGGATTTCACGATTGGCCAAGTTAAAAGCCTTCGAATTCAGAGCCCCTTCAGTGAATGCCACTTTTGGGTCGAGTAAGCCTCCGGATTCGGAGCGCCCTTCGTGGATTTCACGATTGACCAAGTTAAAAGCCTCCGGTGAGCCCCATCGATGAATGCCACTTTTGGGCGAGTAATCCTCCAGTTCGGGCGCCCTTGGATTTCATGATTGGCCAAGATAAAAACCTCCGAATTTAGCGCTCTTTTCATGTATTATGATTGACAAGCATAAACGTAGTTGGCAAAAAAAATAGAAGATGATCATCATTGAATTTATAAACATAAATTGAAACAACAGGAAAACATTTAAAATAATATGTTTTATTGAATTAATCAATAATACATAATTCGCTCCCAATCAACGTTAGAGCGATACAATATGTTCAGTTTTATTCGGCATCCCCCTCGTCATCGCTCTTCTCGACTTCGAAAGCTGAAAAGAGAAAATGATGACTCTGATATAGCGGCGACGCCGAATCAACGCCTGCTGCCCAAAGAGCCTCTGCGGCCTGGAGAGCCTTGACCCACCCGTGCTTAAATCTACGATTCTCGCATCGGCAGACCTCCTCGGCGAGGTTTTCCTTAGTCTTCTGTATCCTAACTTTTCGGCCCTCATGGAAGCCTTTTTCATAAGCCCTGGTCCTTGTGGCCTCTATTGCAAACATGCTTGCCGTCTCTCAATCGACAATCGCATGACTTATAAGCCGTTGGGTCACCCTTTCCTCCACAATCGGGTTAGCTTGGCCGGCCGATTGTGTCTCGGTAGTTTTGACCTTTCTTAGTTCGCGTTCAACCTTCTCCGCGTGAGCTTCTAAGCTTTGAATGCATTCATCCTTCTGCTCTATCTCTCGCCACGCGACACGAAGACGCATGCCAATTTTATAGGCGGTATACAACCCTTTCACCGTTCCATGGATGCCCTCCCGGAACACTTCGAAGTCGGGTCGACCGACCATCGACTGCTGGACTTCTAGTGGAAAAATTTGTCGAGCAAACTAGACTGCCACGTTTGGGTCGTGCACAACTGAATCCGCTTCCGTCATCGGTTTGTTCCCCACAAAAATCGTAAAACTGGTGCGGTCTCGGACTACTTTCTCCTCTCGAGCGTGGTACAGGAGTTGCCCGTTGTTGTTTTTCCTTCGGGTGACCTACTTACGACGCAGCGAGGTGGCATTTTCACGTTCCTTCGACGTCCTACTTCCCGTGCGCGTAGACTCTTCACCTCGATTCATCTCTGCATCCAACTCCGTGAGTGTTCTCCCTTCTTCTCTACTGTTGAAAAATAGCCTTCTAGACATCTAGTTCAAACTCACTACTCTTCTCCCTCCTGTGATCTGCCAAATTTGGACACCAATATGGACCCTAAACGAACGCATCCCCCACCCATCTTATTAATCATGGGTGCAGCGTTCCTAAAGCATTCCTTTCAATGCCTTGCGCCACAAACTGACATGGATCAGCGGTCTAGTTTATTAATTCGGCGGTCGTGTTCATCAACTTACTGGGGCAATGACAGATTCATTAATCTATTCAACCTAAATATCAGAGCTCCTAGCCGAATATCCATTGTGCCCTAGCAAACTCCTGAACTATCAATTTTAGGCGGTCTTGTTCAACTTGCTGGGGCAAAGGCAGATCCATCAATCTATTCGGCCTAAATATCAAAGCTCCTAGCCGAATTGCCATTGTGCCCCAGCAAACTCTTGAACTGCCGTTTTTAGGCAGTCTTGTTCAACTTACTGGGGCAAGGGCAGCTCCATCAATCTATTCGGCCTAAATATCAAAGCTCCTAGCTGAATTGTCATGGTGCCCCAGCAGATTTTCGAACTGCCATTTGTAGGCGGTCTTGTTTAACTTGCTGGGGCAAGGGCAAATCAATCAATTTATTCGGCCTAAATATCAGAGCTCCTAGCCGAATTTCCATTGTGCCTCAGCACACTCCTGAACTGCCATTTTTAGGCGCTCATGTTCAACTTGCTAGGGCAAGGGCAGATCCATCAATCTATTCGGCCTAAATATCAGAGCTCCTAGTCGAATTGCCATTGTGCCCCAGCAAACTTCTAAACTGCCGTTTTTAGGCGGTCTTGTTCAACTTGCTGGGGCAAGGGAAGATTTATCAATATATGCGGCCTAGATATCAGTGCTATGCGTTAAGACGTTCCTATACCCCAGCAAATCCTTGAGCTGTTTTTTTGGTGGTACTGTTCATCAACTTGCTGGAACAAGGGCATATTCACTAATATATTCGGCTAAGTTCTGATTACTATCTGATTATTTGTCTTATTTGGATTGATTTAGTAGTTTGATCCATTCATTTCATAATTTTACATCTTACTTAGCCGTTAACAAGCATTCATCGTGAGAAAAGCAAAAGTAATAAGTTGCAATGCTATACAGTTATTTTTGCGCTAGATTAATTCAATAGTTTGTTCTATTCATTTCATGATTTTATATCTTACTTAACCGTTAACAAGCACATTCATCAGGCAAAAAGGCAAAAGTAATTTTTATTTATAAAGCCGAGCACTACGTCAACTTCTCACAAAAATGAACAGTCAAAAACCTAATAAATCTAACAAAACCTACATACACACAATACCAAAACAAAATGAAAAATACTTGACTCTAGGTCAGTCTTCGAGGTCAGACTCCAGTGGCTCAATGCCTACCTGTTCGTACGGAATCGGCTGCTCCGATACCACGTTAGCGGTAGCTAAGGCTTTAAGCCAGGCGTGCTTGAACCCCTTGTTTTGAACTTGGCACTTCTTCTCGTGGTCGCCAAGGCCACATCCTGTTACCGACTGGAATGACTTGGAAATCTCGGACTCGGTGTTTGCCATCGCCTTCTTCTACTCTTCCAAGTCGGCCTCGGCAGCAATTGTCTTGTTGGCCAATCGGCGCTTCTTCGTTGGCATTCACCCTTTCTTGAGAGGCCACTTTCATTCGTTAGCGTCTTGGCCTTATGCAGCGCATCGGCCCTAGCTCTCTCTGCCACGCTTTCATGGCCTTAGACACGGCTCGAGAGAGGCCTCTGCCTTCCCTTCTCACTTTCCAACTCGGTACGTAAGAAAGCCAATCATTCGATAGCGTCATGTTGGTGACGACAAATTTCACTATCCTTCCCCACCTACAAAACAAGGGATCAATAAGCTAATATAGAAATTTTTTCTTTTGATTAGCCTTGCAAAATTATAAAGGATCACGCACCAATATCGCGATTAGCGGCTAATGCGATAACTTGAGGATCGGGCTTTGCCTAAAGTTGCTCTGTCAACCCGAGAGAAATAGAGGAGGCAAGCTTAAGGCCACAATTTGGGTCTCTTATAGCTGATGCATCAGAGGCAACCGACATGTTCTTTATCCTTGGTTGTATTATAAACGGCACAACCAAGCCCGATTCTTCCAAGCGTGGCTGTTTATCTACTTGGTCTTCCGAATAATCAGCTTTGTGCTCAGCCGGACGTTTTTCCCCCTGTGCTCTGTCACTTGAACCTCCTGTTGTTCAACAACAGGTTCCATTTCAGCCATTTCAATCTGAACCACCTCCTCAACAGGAACAGGTGGAGTTTCTTCCCTAGCGTTGGGTGGAGGGGGTGGAAGTTCGTTTCGCTCGGCTTCGGCTCTCATACGGGCAGCCATCCTCTCGGCATTTTTCCGTCTAGCCAATTGAGTGAGTGACTCACCAGCCATGTTGTCAGGATACGAGTTGGGTAGGTCCCCTAAATGGGTAAAAATATCTTCGAAGGACACGTCTGCTCGGCTGGAGGTGGATGAAGGATTGAGGCCGGCTTCTTCAAAAGCCAAATTTAGTGCCGCATCAACCCCCTCCTCTAGTCCGTTGGATCTATCCAAAGATGGTTGATTCGGTTGCTCAGCAACTCCTTTGGCTGCTTGTTCATCCGTTGGCTCTGAGTCTGAATCCTCAAAATCGATCTGCCTAAGGTTCTTGAAGCTCAGAAAAACAAGCGCCGTAAGGTGTTATTCGCCCCTCGGAATCGGAATATTTTCTACGGCCGGGAAAGTAGTGTAGGTAACTCGTATCTCAGAAGAATATGGGCTGCCCTCCCTTGTTTCTAGAGATTCGGACGACCAAAGAACTGGAGTACCATTCTGATCTACGCAAGTATGGCGTCGTCGGCCAAAACTAAAACTTTCTTCAAATTGTTTCCTGCACAAATAAAATGGTAAACACATGGAATTTGAACAAGAAATATTTAATAAAAATTCATGGGGGGTTAAATGGCCACTTGGTTCGCCCCTTCGCCTGGGCACTGGATCTTGACGATCTTCGCCCTCGTTGAATTCCCAGTTGCCACGGACAACAACCATGGCATCGTCAACACGCTTGCCAGAGCTGGCAAGCATAGTGACCAAATGGTGGTCGGTGTCCTTGGCCCTGTGAAAGTAGCGCCCCTGTTGGCCAGAGGACTTAGCCAAGGCATAACAACGCCGAATGGTCGGGACTCCAAGGTTAAGCCTAAGGCATCGGTTTAGTTCTACAATTCCCATTATTATTCGGTAAAAAATTACGTTTGGCTGAGAAGGGATTAAACCCCAATGGCGAAGGACATCCCTCAAAAGTGAATGAAGGGGGAAACGAACTCCCCCTCCATGATTGACAAGAGAGGAAAGACGATTGTACTCTCATCAGTCCTCTCCGTGTCAATCACGTTCTCTGCCAAAAGTGACAGATGAACGCCGTTAGGGATAGAAAAATGGCGGCGGAAACCGAGACTCGCTCATGAAAGAAGGGCTCTCAAATGTTTCGCCATCACGGGGAAAAATAGACACTCTACATAGCAAATAAACAAGGAAAATGGAGTCAAAATAGAAGAAAGAAACTTACAAAAAATGAGGAGGACAATGAAGAGCGGAAAGAAATTGCGGAGGCGCGAAGCGAGGAGGTGAACGACAGAACGAGAAACCTCGAGCATTCAAGAAAGAACATCTGAAGCGAAAAAGACAATACGGTTTCAAATCATATTAAATGAATGAAGTGTACGAAGGCGGAGAAATTGTAATAATGCCTAAAAATAGTAGGCGTCTGGCGCTTGCATTGGAATAAGAAACGCCGTATTTTCGACTCTCTAAGTCCAAGGACCAAACATGCTTGACTAATTGACGTTATAAGATGTTTGAGGGCGATTGTGGAGCCGAATAAGACTATTACGTCTGGCCGAGTAACTTGAGGAAAGAAACCAAGTTATGTATTATCTGACTCTATCCGGAGGACGGAGGCGAATAACTTGATCGTCAAGAATCACCAGAGAACTGGCCGAAAGTACAAAAAGTTAGCCGAATGAGGGATTATTCATTGGATGAAAGGTGGGCCCAACCATCAACATCAAGGATGACTATAAATAAGAAGAGCATCAGCTAAGAGAGGGCATGTGAGAATAAGTAAGTTTAACTTAAGATATAAGCAACCAAGACAGTATACATTGACTTATCCGTCAGAGTGCTAATTAAGCACCCCGTCGAAGTGTTCATTCCTTTTCAGGTGATTAGCTGAGGATCTCGAGCATTCTATTGGATCCAAAGAGTATTTCCAAACCACTT
Source organism: Camellia lanceoleosa (assembly GCA_025200525.1). NCBI lineage: Eukaryota > Viridiplantae > Streptophyta > Magnoliopsida > Ericales > Theaceae > Camellia > Camellia lanceoleosa. Next base: position 132,208,421 of record CM045771.1, on the reverse strand, counting down.
CTCCACACAAACTTACCAAATTGGTCAGGACAGATTCAGTATTCCAAATTTTTTGATTTTTTTGCTCACCCTATTAAATTTATTTTCCTCTTGACTAACTTAATTTGAAAGTTTCAAACATTTGAAAACAAGAATTGAATAGCGATGTTGAAAAAATCAAATCAAATCATGTGATTGATCAAGACTGGACAGGTTTGCAATTTTTTCAATATTTTTTCTCAAAGCGACTTTAAGTGAAGCTCAATAACCTTGACAAGGAGTCCAGACTTCTAGCCAAGGTCCTTAACCTCCCGCAGTCGCATATCCACTTCGCCATTATCATTTCTTTCATCGTTGAAAAGTTTCCCCATTTCAATCTCCATTCATTCATCTTTTCTCTTTTGAGGAACCCGATCGTTGTGATCTTCAGGAACAAGTCTATCAGATAGAAATCTCAAATACACCGCTACCGTAATCTTCTTTTCCATTGCCAACTTCCATTTCACCAACAAATCTAACCGATAGCTTCATAGGGACCGATTCAAGTTCGAAAAATTTCTCCATGATTTTGAATATAAGGAATGTTGCATAAGTGTTCTTGAGGATAGCATTCCGATCTTCATGTTGCCCCAAATTTCAAGCCAACAAACACCATGGACTCGTACACCTTCCAAAATCTGCACATTTTATGCATAGATTAAGGCTAAGAATAGTAAAACGGACATAGAGTGAAGGGAGTCGGATCCGTATTGTACCAATATTGAATATCGATACTCTTTGGATGCTTTCATAAAAATGTGTTTGACATACGCCATGTATATTAGAGTATAATTGTTGGAATAAAAAAACAAATCATTTTTTTTAACACCAAAAAAACATAATAGTGACATTAAAGTAGTACACTACTTTTTCAATTTTTATCAAATTAACGCAGCACTAAAAAAGAGTGAACTGACTGTTGACTCTTAAACTAATATCGAATTCTTAAGGAATTATTTCTCACTATTTTCTCAGCTCATGTATAATATAACATTAAAAAATTTATTTCAATCTGTATCTAATTTTCTTTTATAGATTTTGTTGTACATATCATCATATCGCATTTGTATCCCACATCGGTATCCAAGCTTTATGGCATTTATAGATAAAACACAAAACACAAGAGAGAGATTGGGAGAGACCATGATTTAGGTAAAGTTGTCCTTTGCCGATCTTGTGGACCATTTCCAAGCAATATTGAGCTTCCGGGCCAGTAGTGTGAAGCATTTCTTGCTAGTCTCCTTGTCAAGTGCAAAGCTCTGAAAAGGAATGAAGATTTGTATTAGCAAAAGAGGTACACACACAGTACTAGATTAAAATAAAATAAAACAACAGTTGTCTGTGATTAAAATTCAGTTATAAAATTGATCTAAAAATTTCATGTCCTATATTTTTTAAAAATTCCAGTCCCAACCCCATTCAAATTGTTCAATTATAAAATTCATCTAATTAAAAGGATAAGGATCTAATTGATAAATGAAATTTTCTCAAATTATTGTATGCATAACCCTTCATTATTGTGAGGCCAATACCAAAGTTATTAGCTTTCGAATTTGAGGTTCAAATCTCATTGATAATTGGCTTAAGATCCAAGTCTCAACACTTTCTATATTGATGGAAAGAAAAACTCATATACATATTCTCCATAAATGATTCACAATTTGATTTACAATTAATACAACCAATTCTGTTGCTATAGAAGTTTTTTTTTTTTTTTTTTTTTTAATGTGGATGATGATTTTAAGAAATTTAATGATCGAGTCACCCAATTCCAAATACTCCTATATTGGCATGGTTTGGTGCAAATTATTCTAAGTTAAAAACTGCTAATCACAAAGAGTTAAAAGTTCCTTCCCCATCTTTTTATGATAATTAATTTTTTTCAACTTATTTTGCACCAAATTATTTGACACATACTCCAAAATCAAAATAAGTCATAATTAATTTTTTAAGCTATTGTTATTGGTGCTGATTTTATATTATGATTTAAAAACTTACTTCCTATTCATTATAATTATTTTAAAAAATTTGTAAAAGGATGGCTAACACATTGTCAAGCCTTAGACATGGTTCAACAAGAATTTTTCAACTATGTTTGATTGCAAGATTTGACGGAAAAATAGAAAATAAACAGAAAAGAAAAAAGAATTAATAAGATTCGAATTTCAAATTATATTTGGTTGAGTTTGAAAATAGAAAGAGAAAAGAGCCTAAAGCTGTATATGATTTATGAATTTGAGAATGGATTTAGAAAAGAAAAAAAAAGAGATATTGACCAATAAGTCTCATATTTTGGACTTGTAATTCATGTAGTCCTATAATTTTTTCTTGTCATCCATTAAGTCCTTTTGGATGTATAGTGACTCATTTATCCACTACATTGGAATGTTACATTTAGAAAAAAGTACACTAAAAATTTTAGTGTCACATCATACTTGCCACGTTAGAGTGTCACATTTAAGAAAAGTACATTAATTTTTTTTAAAATTTTTTAGAGTGTCACATCATAAATCACGTTGGAATGTGACATGTCACGTTTAGGAAAAGTATACTAAGGAATTTTAAATTTCTTTTAGAGTGTCACATCATACTCATCATATTGTCACGTTTGAAAAAAGTATATTAAGAAATTTTTATTTTTTTTAAAATGTCACATCATACCTGTCACGTCGTCACGTTTGAGAAAAGTATACCAATGAGTTTTTATTTTTTTGAAGTGTTACATCATACCTTCCACGTTGTCATGTTTGAAAAAGTATATTAAGGTGTTATTATTTTTTTTTTCAATAAAAGTTTTGAGTGTCATATCATACTCTCCACGTTGTCACATTTAGAAAAAGTACACTAAAGAGTTTTTAATTTTTTAGAGTGTCACATTGTTGGAGTGTCATATTAATACTCACATTGGATATCACATCATATCATCACATTAATAAAAGGGTATAACTGTCTGCAAAACACTACCAAAATAAAAAATAGGACTACACAAAAGAAACTCTCACTAATAAGACTTAACAAATCAATAGAAAAACTTGAGACTAATTAGAATACTTGCTCGTGAGATGAGATTTATTGATAAATATCCAAAAATAAGAATGTATTAAATATATGTGAAATATAATTATGTTTTAAACATATTACACCTTCTTTTTTTCCTTTCCGTTTCCAAAACACTTCTCAAATCCATAAATTAAACAAAGTGGTGAAAAGATAAAAAATAAATTGCCTTTCTCTCTCACTTTCTTTTCCTATGTAAACAACATGTGTGATTATATTTCAATTTTTCCTTTTCATTTAACTCATCAAATTCACCATTCAAACCGAACACTGTAACAACTCAGATTTTTAATTATTCTGTAAAATTTATACGAATATTATTTAATTATAGTTGGAAAAATATATGATTTATTTTGTATTATTATGTGTAATTTTGTAAAATAATATAATTAATTAAAGATTTGGGCCTAAATATAATTAAGTAATTATTTAAACTTATCCGTTGGAAGGATAAGCTCAAATCTAGTGCGTAATAATGGTTGTGATATAGGAAGACTACGTGTCACCTAAACCTTGGAGAACAAGCATCAAACTTTTAGTATAAAAGGAGGAGCTGCTGTGAAACAAACAAACAAAAGGAGGAGCTGCTGTGAAACAAACAAAAGGAGGAAGAAATAAAGAAGGAAGGAGAAAGGAGAGAAAGAAAGGAAGAAAAAGAAAGAAAAAAAATAATGGAAGTCGAAAGTGTTTTTGGTAGTGGAAAGAAAAAGTGAAATTATTCTGTTAAGGTGAGTTATATTATACCTTGAGTAACCATTATATGTTTTACATATGTTTTGACTTACCATATTTATTTTACTATAATATATTTTACGTATATTTTGACTTACCATACACTATTTTATACAAGTTATATTTTATTAGTTATATTAATATAAGTTGTGTTTATAAATATTTCAATTACGTGGTTTAATTTCTGAACCTTATTTGTGAAAATGAAACCCATGGATATGCTTGATTATATTTTAAAAAATATTTGACAATGACCTTATAAACAATTATGTTTTGTAAGTACCACCCTGAGAGTCTCACGCCCTGGGGGACTTAAATAACCATTGGCCTCTGTTTGTCATGGATCCATTGATCTACATTGGTCTTGAGCAAAGTGTTGTCTGAGCTAAGTGCTACACTGTTGTGGGAGCCACCTCTAGATCGTCTGAGCCACCTCTTGAATCTATACCTCTATTACATTGTACTTAAGCCTTATTATTACATTACATCTTTGTCTTTGTGGTTATAGTTATATATTTACATAATTTACGTATTTCGGTTCTACTACTTAAATGATTTGTTTACCAAATGAATTATGTAAATGTTTTGGCCTAACTAACTATCCATGGTTATTTTGTGTCCCTTATACTCTTGGTATAATATTTCTCACTACGCCATGTGCTTATAGTTGTTTACCAATTTTTTGAAGTAATGCAATTCAGAATACCTTTTGGAAAGTCTTAGATCTTGAGCAGGTGGAATAGACACACACAACACTTTTTGATATTTTTTTTCTATGTAAATATCGGCCTTTTGGTCAATACATTTTGTAATAAAATAGAAGCTCGATGATTATTTTGGTACTCTCATTTTAAACATTACTTCCACTCGTTTATTGATTTGTTTAAAAATTGGTCAAAGGTAACCCGATTCTTGGCCATCACGATGCTTAACCCTTGGGTATGGGGAGCGAATTCGTGACAAACACAACCTCAAAGTCAATAGCCAAGGAAACATTTTAAGTCACGAGAGAATTCGATTATAGTCAAATAATCCTCTAATATGTGAGTGCATTGGGTTGGGTCTAATTTTGTGATTAGATTAGAAAAATTGATAGAAAAGCAAAAGATAGTTGATCATTGCCTTATGTACACCAAACGCATAATATATACATACGAAGTCTATATAAACATAGAAAATCATATAGTATCAGTTTTGATTATTAACACAAAATAGAGGTTCAAATCAAAGAGAATGAACAGTGACTGGGTTACCAATTTGGCATCAGTTCCGTTTTGTAGCTCGAATTTTGTTTGGCTCGAGTGCCCAAAACAACGTCGTTTTTTTTTTTGTAGATGAAGAAGATGAAGAGGAAGAAAAAGAAGAAAAAAGAGAAAAAGAAGAAAAAGAAAGAGGGAGAAAGAACAGGGAGCTGTTTGAAAGAGAGCATATCATCATCAGCATCATCAACAACAACAAACAACACCAAATCCTCTATTTTTTTTATTTTTTTTTCCGTTTTTAAGATGAAGAAGAAGAAAGAAGAATCTTTGAAGAAAAAAGAGAAGAGAAGCTGGGCATCATCATCAAAGGCCGGGCATCTTCATCAACATCATCATCATCAACAAATTTTTTTTCTTTTATCTTTCCTTCATCTTCAGATCCATGAAGATGAACAAATGAACAAATGAACAAATCAATGAAGATGGAAGAGCTAGGCATCTTCATCAACACATCATCATCACCAACAATTTTATTTTTCCTTTTATTTTTCCTTCATCTTCAGATCCATGAAGATGAACAAATGAACAAATCAACAACGAAGATGGAGGCCTCCACCCTATCGATCACTGCCGTCACCGCCGTCACCGCTATCTCCATTTTTTCTCTTTCTTCTTCTTCTTCTTCTTCTTCTTCTTCTTCTCTCTCTCTCTCTCTCTCTCTCTCTCTCTCTCTCTCTCTCTCTCTTTCTCTTTCTTTCTCTCTCTCTCGCCTCTTCTGTCTTTTTGTCTGTCTCAAAGAAGAAGGGGAAGGGAAAGAAAGAAAAGGAGAAAAAAAGAAAAGAAAAGAGGAACCTAAAATGATGTCGTTTTGCATTTCGAGCCAATTCGAGCCTGTTATTTTCAAGCTACCAGATATTATTCAATTGGCACCATTGATGAGGATTGGAGAGTGGTAGAGAGTGAAATAGAGTTGTTTCTTGGTGGAGAAGTTAGGGAGAGATACTGATCTCGATATGATTTGCCGATAATCGGTCGGTAGAAATCTCTCCCGGCGAGGTCGGAATGAATCGGACTTTAATCGCCTCAAGATGGTGATGATCGGCAAGCATCTCGAGGTAAATCAGCGTCGAGAATCTCCGATTTGCAATCTTCTGGCAATGATGACAAATAATCCATCCTGACTCCGCTATGCATATATCATATACCTACCTCTTCTTACGTCTCTTTGGGGCTTTTAAACTATTTTGATTCAAATCATTTTTTTATTTTAAAAAAAAATTTCAAAAAAAATTAAAAAATTAACTTTTAACCTACCTTTGAAAACAACTTTTACTTCACCTGTTTGTCTATTTATATATATACTTTGGATTTGATAATCTTACTTTTATTTTATAATGTTTTTTTAAAAAAAAATTACTTTTAAAAAGAGATTTATCATTTTTAAAAAAAACAAATTATCTAATAAACTTAATATATGTATATATATATATATATATTATTTTCTAATATAAATACATGCGTACCTATTTTGGCAATTGGATTTAAAATAAATTTTTTAACTTTTTTATTTTTTTGGATCACATTATTTCTCTATTTCTTTTTTACATTTTTTCAAAAAATAAAAAATAAAAAAATTAACTTTTAATTTACTTTTCAAAATAAGCCTAAAACTAGGTGGTTTTGATCTTCTTGCGTGTAGCTTATAGGGGGTCATAATATATGTCACGCCCCACTTTTTATTACTCGAAGTCATTACCAAATTCATTAACTTAATTCATTTTCAGAGATAACATGCGGAAGTAAACTCATACATTTAATCCGTAGAAGTGATTAGCAATACTCTCATTCGTATGCAAAGTCAACATTACATGAACATACTAATAAATTGCCCTTAGGCTTACAACCTTTAAATAAACAAATGAAGGGTGTAACCCTTTTACACATATGGCGTTCCGCCAACAACAAAAGAGGCAAGTGGCCAACAAATAAGTAGATCCAAATCTTGTAGCACATCCTGCTAAACACCTGAAAAAGATTCAACAACGTGGGATGAACTTATAGTCCAGTAGGGATCTCAACATGATCCTCAACAATAATAACATTACAGATAGCTATGATCATGCACACTCATTCTCGTACTAGAATAGTAATGTGACAGTTTATACAAAAATATATATGTATGAACTTTCCTTTTGAAAACAACGTTTCATTCAACGCTACTAGCGATTCATCTTTCCATATTCCTCTCATTAATCCCCATTCCCATCCTTTCATAATATTAACCACTACTTAGGAAAATAATCACTAAGCCCGATACTCTCATTCATTTCCCATACATCTGACGAGTATCCTTTTTAAACATGTTTATTTTTAAAACATTCGCTCTCCTTCACATTTTCCAAAGACAAAAATGACATTTTGATTCATTCCCAATATTATCATAACCATACATGCATAACTTTGTAAAATATAAATTACAACCCACCAACATGTATACCATCAATCAATGGGGTAACTCGGTCCTCAGAACTGTAACCAATCAAATCCATGATATTTTAGGTCACAACTAAACCACAACAATTCCACTATGCTCCACTAACTATGTGTTTAGTAAGCCAAAGATATCTTGCCAATAACTACTATCAACTTCGCTCTACTAGCTATGTGCATAGTAAGCCAAAATGTACTTCTCACAACAACATACCATTTTACCAGCTAGGCTGGAAGGGTGTGGCACCTTAGATTATAAGCGCATCTGGTTCTCGGGCGCTAATTGGAAGGTAACGGTACCTTTGATTATAAGCTGACATATACGCCAACAACTACCATGCACACAAGGCATATCCAACATGTATAATGCATATACATAAACTACCAAGATAACAGCAATGTGTTTAAAATAGATGAACACATACGTGTAAAGCATACACAACAATTCAACACAACCGTATCATCCTCCACCGATGACCAAGGACAAAACCTCTAGATGCAAGTATATTATACATCTATAAACTTACTCAATTATCATGAGATTATCAACTTAACACAAATACTAACATAGTAGTATAAGATACAACGATTCAATATTCATACTTATTTCAAAGTACCATTCCTATTCCACAAAACCAATCCCACTTCCTTTTGTTTTCCCAAAACCAACTTCAAGGACAATAAGCCCTAACTCATTTTAATCAACTACATTCATTTCAAAGCCATTCCAATTTAATTATACAAATTAAATCATAATCACCATAATAGGGTTTTCTTCCCTCTTTCTCATTATTGAACAAAAGCCTCAATCATCTACAATAGCCAACAATAGTTTCATTTAAAACCCAAAATACCCAAGTATTTACCCAAAGATCAAACCCCTCTATTAAATTATTAAATCAATAAATATTAGGGTTTCCTCTCCTTTCAACAACAACTCGCTAATTAACCACGAATTAGCCCAAAGCACATCTAATAATCAAAGGTCTAAAACCAAGAACCAACCCAAAGTGCAACCTCATGAATTTATAAAAAAGTCCAACATGATGTAGTTTTCAGGCAATACAAAAATACCCACATGTCTATCTACAGTAGGAGTATTGAAAAGAGAACAAGGAGAATCCCTACCTCAAAGGAGAATCTAAATGGAGTAGATGACCGGAATCAAAGTGCTCCAAATCCACTATTTTTGATTAAAATGTAGCCCTCACTCTCTCTACCTTTTAACAAAGGACCTAGGATGGATTTATAGTAGAAAGAGATGAAATCTAGAGAGAGTATGTTGAGAGAGAGAGAGTCTCATTGCTAGGGTTTCAAGAGAAAGAAAGAAGGAGAAAAATGCTATTTTTCATTCTTGCCCTCTTGAAATCTGACGAGTTACGCTCGGCGAAGACACAGTCGCTCGGCGACGGAACCAAGAAAGCCTCGCTCGGCGAAAAGAAGCTCGCTCGAGGCAAAAACAAACCGGCTTCGCTCGGCGGAGGAAGCTCGCTCGAGCCAACAACCCGCTGCGATCGGGTCTATGCTGGGCGCAACCTCGCTTCGAGCAAGAAAGGCTCGCTCGGCGACGAACCAAAAGAAGGACCTCGCTCGAGCTAAGAAGCTCGCTCGGCGACAAATAAAAAAGCGAACATCAAGAGTTGGTTTCTAAACCCAACCAACTGCAATCAACTTTGCCCAAAACATCCTATAACCAAAGAACAAGGAATCAAAGGACAACAACGACAATAAAATGGCAGAAATCCACGGAACATAAGTCAGGATACACCAATCAAATGGAAAAAGACCGGAGTGCTACAACCTCCCCTAAAAAAATTTAGTCCCGAAATTAAAGGTGCGTAAAACACAAGGCCAATCGATAACACAACACCAATACCCCCAATACTAGGGTGAAAGCGCTCTCACTACAAACCGTCAAGCCATTCTTGCAAAGAAGAGACTCACGAAGGGAACACATACCAAACAACAATACTTAGGTGCGAAAATCCCAACAAACCAAACCTTCTGAGTAAATAATAAGAAAACATTTTCTTGCTCAAGAGACACGTCTCAAAGATAGCCAAATTTTTTCAATGTTAACTTTCCAAAATAAATCCTTCATTTTCCATGCGAAACTCAACAGTTTTGTAAACATTTTTCACAAACACGGTGTTATCCAAAACACAAAATCATCCACAGTTTATTTGCCAAAAAAAATTTCATTTGGAATTTCCCAAAACCCTTTGATTTAAATCAATTTCTCAGCAACACCCTTAGGTGGCCCAAACTTTAGGAAAAATTTTGTCTTCCATAACTTTTCAACATACTACTAACAACATCCATCACTCATACAGTGATATCAAAACCAACACGAAGCATAAAATAAGTACAGTGCCACATCAAATCAAACAACCAACACTTCAATTGATAAGCATGTGAGCTATATCACTACTGCAATGGAAGAGCATATGAGCTGCATCCCCGGGTTCATACCCCATCTCCCCATCATCATGCAATGCATATAAACACATAGGTTCTATACACAATCAATCAATACATAAATTAATGTATTCTATTAATCAACAAATTCAATGGCATAACATGTTCGATTAACCCGATCTCCTAATCAACACACAAGGTCTCGATAGAAGAGATTAACATAAGGTGACAAAAGTCAAACGAAACTCAATACCAACAAGTGACTAAACAACTCAACAAACTCCACACTCGATAATCCACACGATGTGCCACTCAAACCACTAACCCCCAACAAGGAGTTCTCTACAAAACCCCAAATTTTGGAATCTCACGGATCTCCTGAAATTGTACCGCATCAACACTGCGCCTAAGGAATTACCACCCTCTATGGCTGACAAAACCTGCTCATCCCTCAACTCCAAAATCGACAAGGTCAACCTCAAACCCAATCACGAAGGACAATTTGACCAACGCTATTCTCGTTATTTTAGAACACAAACTGTTCTTCCTCTAAATGATGCTGCTAGCATGCACTCCCAAACCATACCCCACAATTGATAACCAATCACAAAACAAACCCTACCCTATACAACCATTAGGGTCACCCAGACTCACTAACTAGCAAGCCCAAAACACAAACCAACAAGCAGATACCATTCCTATCAACCGAGATACACATCTCACATAACCTTGCTAATACCGCACAACTCTGAAACCATCACATCAATCACATCCACCCACGGATTCTCGTTCTCAACCCATAATCTCTAAAATGAACAAGGCCCACAGGCCGTCACAAGACTAACTCAAAATACAGTACTAAGCAAGCAACAATACTAGGATCATTGACCCCATTAACAACTTCTCAAAATAAAATAGAGAGTTCGAAATTCCATACATACTCCCCAATACCTGAGGATTAACCAAACAATACTATGCATAAAGCGCAATACATAAACATGGTGCCTCAACCTCCAACGATTACCGTCGCAACAAAATCAATAAACATGATACACCACCGGTAATATTACAAAAGTCCCTCTCGGGGTAACACTATGGGGCTAACTAATAAGTCGCCCCTCGCGACTCTCGAAGCTTTGGCACGTTCTGATACATAATGCCCCGAATGAACGGTCATTTCGACTAGGTTTTAATACCCCGAAGAAGAATTTGCCGCATAAGGACAGAAACGTCTACCATGGCCGGTGACCACAAACAAAACAACCACCGGACCCTCTACCCAGTGCAGAAACACACATCGCCGAAACCCCCAGAAGGATCGAAACCTGGCGAAGAAAAGAACCGACTCGAGCATGTTTCCGCCTCCACCCTTCTTGAACCTAGAATGTTTAGGAACCACAAGCGACCGAGATGGTCTCCTCCTTAACCCCATCACCACTAGTCAGGGCCTCCACATGGGCGGCCTCAACTAAAGTATAGTAATCCTTCCACAAGGATCCAACTACCTTCTCCGAATATCGAAACACAACAGCACCAGACTCAAAACAACGGCAGCTCCTCTGTTGTCACCAACTCTTGGAGCAAACCTCGACAAACTATCAAACCGCATCTCAAAGCGTACCCAGTGTCATCTGCCTTGACTCAAAAAGCATTCCCTCAGCCTTTCTCGAAGCGAGGGAAATACTTGGCCAAGGCCTCGGTAAAAGCAACCCGTGCTACCTACATTATTCTTAGCATTCTTCCACCAATAACTTCATCACTCTTCAAGCTGAAGGTTGCCAAAGAAACCCTCAACTCCTCATCTTCGACTCTGAGCATATCAAGAGTCTTGGTAATCTGTTCCAACCAACTCTCTGCTTCCAACGGTTTAGCCTCCCCCACAAACTCAGGTGGACCGGAGCGAAAGAACTCCTTAGTAAGCTTGAGAGCATGCCCGCTGCCACCCTCAGTACGAGCCAGGGCGTCTTGCACTGCTCTCACAATCTCACGTGTGACATCCTCGCGGCGTGATCTTGCAGCGGCGGTACTAAAAGGCTACTGTGCCTCTTCGATGTTCCTACTACTCAATCGTCCTCTACTCCCTCGTGTAGACATCCTATAAGGCACAAGGTAAATTACACTTAGCGTAAAAACACAATAGCCTTCTCCAGAGGCACACTCCACTCTTTGTTAAGTCACAAGACACACTTAGTTCCAAAATTTACATCTCTACTGCATATAAACATCAAAACATATAAACACATAATCGAATCAAGTCCACAAAGATAGCCACTCATCCCGGAACTCTCAAGGAATTCCTATCAGAAACCACGTTGATCAGGCGTGTTTCCAAAAGGACCTCAAAGCAAGTTCACCGGCTATGAATACTATCCAGGAGACTGAATCCCATGCTCACATAAATGCAACACATAAGTCTTAATTCTCATGGCATCTATATGCAACGTCCTCCTCACTACGTAGTAAACCCCTTTGTGGTAAAACCACTTCCACGAGCTCAAGGTATTCAAACGGTAAGCTCGATACCAGGTTGTCACGCACCACTGTTTATTACTCGAAGTCATTACCAAATTCATTAACTTAATTCATTTTCGAGAGATAACATCACGGAAGTAAACTCATACATTTAATCCGTAGAAGTGATTAGCAATACTCTCATTCGTATGCAAAGTCAACATTACATGAACATACTAATAAATTGCCCTTAGGCTTACAACCTTTAAATAAACAAATGAAGGGTGTAACCCTTTTACACATATGGCGTTCGCCAACAACAAAAAGGCCGTGCCAACAAATAAGTAGATCCAAATCTTGTAGCACATCCTGCTAAACACCTGAAAAAGATTCAACAACGTGGGATGAACTTATAGTCCAGTAGGGATCTCAACATGATCCTCAACAATAATAACATTACAGATAGCTATGATCATGCACACTCATTCTCGTACTAGAATAGTAATGTGACAGTTTATACAAAAATATATATGTATGAACTTTCCTTTTGAAAACAACCGTTTCATTCAACGCTACAAGCGATTCATCTTTCCATATTCCTCTCATTAATCCCCATTCCCATCCTTTCATAATATTAACCACTACTTAGGAAAATAATCACTAAGCCCGATACTCTCATTCATTTCCCATACATACGACAGACGTATCCTTTTAAACATGTTTATTTTTAAAACATTAAGCTCTCCTTCACATTTTCCAAAAGACAAAAATGACATATTGATTCATTCCCAATATTATCATAACCATACATGCATAACTTTGTAAAAATATAAATTACAACCCACCAACATGTATACCATCAATCAATGGGGTAACTCGGTCCTCCGAACTGTAACCAATCAAATCCATGATATTTTCAGTCACAACTAAACCACAACAATTCCACTATGCTCCACTAACTATGTGTTTAGTAAGCCAAAGATATACTGCAATAACTACTATCAACTTAGCTCTACTAGCTATGTGCATAGTAAGCCAAAATGTACTTCTCACAACAACATACCATTTACAGTACTAGGCTGGAAGGGTGTAACACCTTAGATTATAAGCATACTGAGTTCTCCAGGCGCTAGTTTGGAAGGTAACGGTACCTTTGATTATAAGTGACATATAACGCCAACAACTACCATGCACACAAGGCATATCCAACATGTATAATGCATATACATAAACTACCAAGATATGACAATGTGTTTAAAATAGATGAACACATACGTGTAAAGCATACACAACAATTCAACACAAGTATCATCCTCCACCAGATGACCAAGGACAAAACCTCTAGATGCAAGTATATTATACATCTATAAACTTACTCAATTATCATGAGATTATCAACTTAACACAAATACTAACATAGTAGTATAAGATACAGCATCCAATATTCATACTTATTTCAAAGTACCATTTCTATTCCACAAAACCAATCCCACTTCCTTTTGTTTTCCCAAAACCAACTTCAAGGACAATAAGCCCTAACTCATTTTAATCAACTACATTCATTTCAAAGCCATTCCAATTTAATTATACAAATTAAATCATAATCACCATAATAGGGTTTTCTTCCCTCTTTCTCATTATTGAACAAAAGCCTCGATCATCTACAATAGCCAACAATAGTTTCATTTAAAACCCAAAATACCCAAGTATTTACCCAAAGATCAAACCCTCTATTAAATTATTAAATCAATAAATATTAGGGTTTCCTCTCCTTTCAACAACAACTAAGCTAATTAACCACGAATTAGCCCAAAGCACATCTAATAATCAAAGATCTAAAACCAACAACCAACCCAAAGTTCAACCTCATGAATTTATATAAAATTCCAACATGATGTAGTTTTCATGCAATACAAAAATAACCACATGTCTATCTATAGTAGGAGTATTGAAAAGAGAACAAGGAGAATCCCTACCTCAAAGGAGAACCCAAATGGAGAAGCTGACCCGGAATCAAAGTGCTCCAAATCCACTATTTTCAGACTAAAATGTAGCCCTCACTCTCCTCTACCTTTTTAACAAAGGACCTAGGATGGATTTATAGTAGAAAGAGATGAAATCTAGAGAGAGAGTATGTTGAGAGAGAGAGTCTCATGCTAGGGTTTCAAGAAAGAAAGAAGGAGAAAAATGCTATTTTTCCCTAACGCCCTCTTTGAAATCTGACAGGTTCGCTCGGCGGGCACAGTCGCTCGGCGACAGACACAAGAAAGCCTCGCTCGGCGAAAGAAGCTCGCTCGAGCCAAAACAAACCGGCTCGCTCGGCGGAGGCTCGCTCGAGCCAACAACCTTCTTGATCGGGTCTAGCTGGGCGCAACCCGCTTCGAGCCAGAAAGGCTCGCTCGAGCGACAGACCAAAAAAGGACCTCGCTCGAACTAAGAGAAGCTCGCTCGGCGACAAACAAAAGCGAACATCAGAGTTGGTTTCTAAACCCAACCAACTTTGCAATCAACACCCAAAACATCCTATAACCAAAGAACAAGGAATCAAGGACAACAACGACAATAAAATGGCAGCGAAATCCACGGAACATAAGTCCGGATACACCAATCAAATGGAAAAAGGCCGGAATTAAGCTACAATATATATATATATATATATTTTAGAAATTTATATCAAAATATTTGATGTGCGATATCAAAAAAAATTTAAAAAATTAGTTGCTAAGAAGTTGAAGGTTAAAATGAGAATAGTTTTCTTTCCATACTTCTCTACTTCTCTATCTATATCGATCTATATTTTTTTTACGGGTTTCAATCTAAAATTAGACAAATGATTTGAACCGTCTATTTTATAAATTTCATAGTAAAAGTTATTCATACAAATAAATCAATTTTATTAGATACAAAGGAACAAATTGCATTTACCTTGTTTGGTTTCAAAAAATTGAGCCAACTTTTAAAAAAAAATGAGTTTTTTATTTTTCATATTTTTTATTTTTAGTCAAAAATTTTAATATTGTAAGAAAAATTTCTATTTTTTAGATGCACTTAAACTAGATACAATTAAAAAGTATAATATTTATGGAAAAAGCTTTAAAAAATTCATTAAATACAAAAAAAGAACTTTTAGTTTAAAATTTATGATATTAAATTTTATAAGATAAAAGACATGTAATTATTTTACTTTAGTTGAGATCTCTTAACATTTTCACGAGAGAAAGTAGAGGAGGAAGCTGACCACGATTGCCGTTTGTTCTATTGCTGCACTCTTGTTGATTGCATTGCGAACAATGGACCAATATTTAAAAAGCCACACTTGGGCCTTTCTACTAGTTTACTCAATTACAAAGAAAAGTATTTGTAATTGTTTCTTATAGAGGGTTAGAAATTAAGCCCCAAACTAAATATGGACCCACTTAGATCGCCCCAAAATGGTGACTAAGGGATAAAAAAGGAGCATGGGCCAAAGCCCAAGGAAGTGGGCCAACAAGCGGGCGAGGCAAGTTCGACCCACGAGGACTCGAGATAGACTCACGAAGAAAAAATGCCCAGTCAAGTTGCGGAGGCAACACTTGCGATGGTGAAGTTCTTGAGGAACATGTTACTTGATAAAGTTGTTGAGGCATTTTGCCTCGGTGCCACCATTCCTAATATCTTTGGTTACGCATGCATCAAATTCTTGAGGGAAGAGAAAGACCAAACAACTAAGTTGCGAGGCAACACTTATAGCGACCAAGTTCTTGAGGCATTTCTCGGCTCACACCGCCATTTCAAGTAATGTTGGTCTTTGCCGTGTAGACACCCCATTTTGACCGTCCTCAAGACTTGGGCGTCACCGTCAGAACACTCGGTGATTATCTATGTTTGTGTTAGTTTGGAGTTCGGGAGTTCTCATTGTGCGCATACGCCTCGGGACCTCCGAACTCGACCCGATTGTGTTTGGTTTTGCACCAAACACTTGTGTTTTGCCATGAAAGGAGGAGTGCCTTATGAGGCATCCTACACACCACCATTTGGGGCTAGAGGCCACCATTTGGCTGAAACTCTATCGGCACTTTATTGTGCCGAAGCACTCTTTGTGCCGGCCAAGCCTTCTTTTTTTAAAATGGTACTCTTTGCCGGCGAACGCATACACTTGCTTTATCGGATATTTTCTTGCATTTGTAAAGCTTTTTGCTCCCCTCCATACACGTGTATGGAGGGATGACCTGGCTTGCTTAGTTGCTAAGTTTTCCTTGCCTATAAGAGAGAACTCTTCCTCTTGGCTCAAGGTTAGCATTTTGGAAGAAAAAACGAGCTTATATCTATATATACATGTGATATATCTTCTCTCTCTATATTCTCCCTCTCTCTCCTCTTGTGTGTGTGATTTTAGGCCAAAAGTGTGATTTTACCTTACTTTTGCACCATTACACACACCTTTGCCTTAGCTCGAGATTGAGAGACTTGGGAGGTTGATTCTTTGTGGTTTTGAGTGGTTTTGATCCTTTGAGAGTGGCTGGAACCTTTGTTCTTCAAGGATCTTCAAGGTAAACACTTTGCTTTATATTCCCCAATCTTGCAACAAGTTTCTACCCCTCTTGCTTTATGATTTGAGCTTTATGTTGAACTAAAAAAATCCTTGTTTTTACTTGCTCTTGAACCTTCGTTAAGGTCACTTTTTGGTTTGAGTGAAAACTCACCTTCTTAGGCTTTGCTTTGGCCATTTTAGCCCTCTTTTCTTAAGACCCTCTTTACTTGGTGTTCTTGGCCTTCCCACCCGAAAACAGTGGGTTTTCGATGGTGAGGAAGATGGTTTCAAGTCTCGTATAGGGAGAGACACCCCTCTCCCCTTGGCCCTTTGTTTGCCTTCATTTTTGGCTCATAAGGTAACATGTATGCATGCTTGTTTTAGCTTCATTTTAGAGACTTTTTGGGTGTTTGAGGTCATGTTTTGCCTCTATTTTTGGTCGGTTTTGTAACCCTTAACATGCCTCTTATGCTTGCTTTGGGATGCTCTCTTGTGCCTAGAAGTGTGCCATGTGTTTAAGTCTTCATACTTGCATGTGTGAGTTTGATCTCATGCAGATAATAGCATCATCTTGCCATGTATAAGGGCTGTGAGCCTTGTCTTGGACCCATTTGGCATGCTTGGTTTGGTTGTCTTGCATTTTGGCTTGTAGGCCTTGCTTGTATGAAGCTCTAGTATGCATGCTTGCTTTCATTTGGCCTCATTCAGAGCTTTCTTGAGTGTTTTAAGTCATGTTTAACCTCTGTCTAATATGGGTTTAATGGCCCTTAGCATGCTTCTTACACTTGCTTTGTAATGCCTCGTTTGGCCTAGAGTTGTGCCATATGTTTAGCCCATATATCTCCATGTTTTGGCTTAGCATGGTGGAGCATTTAGCCTTGATTTGCCATGTTCTAGGGCTGTGAGCCTTGTTTTGATCATATTTGGCATGATTAGTATGGTTACTTTGCATGATGGTTTGTTGGCCTCAGAATATAGTCCATGTGCATACATTGGTTAGCCTATTTAGATGATTTGGGATCATTTGGCATGCTATTTCAGACCTTAATCCATGCTCACATGTCTAGATTTGTTATCTCTCTTCATGCTTTAAAGGTGTGCCCTTTATGCTTTAAAATGTGCATTATGTGCATTCATGCTTTTGGGGCCATTTTGGGGCTGCCACATGAGAGATTTGGGTGCCATTTTCCATGCTAAAATTCTATTTTGGTTATTAGATTCATGCCATGAGTGGTTGCGTAAGTGTTGGTTAGATGCTCTCTTGGCGCCCTTGGTTTTAGGCTTGAGGGTTTGCATATTAGTGTAGTGTTTTCTCTATGATTTTAGCCCATTTCAGTCACATTTTTGGGGAGGTTTGAGGCCTCCCCCATGGTGGTTAAGTCCACTACTTTAGGCTCATTGCATGTTAGTTGCATACTTGGTCCATTAGGTGTCATAGCATATTGGTCCCATTGCTTGATTGGCTCATGTTTCTATGCCATTCATACCTTGTTTGCCTTAGCATTTTGTATGCCCATTGTGATAGTTGCATGATGCTTGATGTGATTGCATCATATTTCTCCTTTGTTGCATCATTTGAGCCATGTTGCATCCATGCATTCCATGGCTTGGCTTGGGGATTGTCAAGCCAAGCATAGGATTGAGAGGAGTTCACACTCCAAGTGGTGCAACTCACCTCAATTCTTGGTCACCAAGGCCTTGGACCAACACATGATAAGGCTTTGGATTTCATTTGTTGTGTTGCATGCATTTACATCAAAATGCAACCTTAGTTCTTAGGGCTATCATGCATCAAAATGCACCATTGGTGGCCCAAGAACCAAGTCTTACCTCCTTGAGTCCCCAAGCATGATAGGAGGCAATGACCATGCTTACATGTCCCCAAAACCCATGCCATGCATTCTTTGTCTTCTTCTTCTTTGTCAATCATCTGTCTCTGCGGGGACTTTTGCCGCCGGCGATTTATTGTGCCGATCGGCCTTTGTTTTATCTGATAAACTCCACATGCGGCGGTGGTCAATCGCAGCAACGGTGATCACTTCCCCGGCCGGTGGGTTATTTGATCATTTAGAAGGTGTCTGAAGCTTTGGGAATTTTTGGAAGCGGGCGGTAAAATGAGCGGCAATGCCATGACACGGATTTTCGGGCAAGTCGGATCGAGCATGCATCATTAGCGCCCCAAAGGCGGTGAGGCCCTTTTCTTTATTTATTTGCTTTAAGTTTAATAGTTAGAATTTGTAATATTTATTCATTTATTTTGAAATTTGTATTATTATTGGTCCCTCGGCGAACAAATTTGTAATAAGTGTGTGTGAGTGGGTGTATGTCTTTAACCCCCATTTCTTTCTCCCTTTTATTTACCGCTTATGTTGGTAGATTAGGGCATGTTTATTTTAGCATACCTTATGCAATGCATGCGTGCATTCATGCATTTGTTTACATACATTCGACTCGGCACATCATACAAACCGCATCGTACTTTCAATTCCAAATTGAATATGTGATAGTTATTGCATCTCATGTGCCATGTTTAGGTTAGCGAACTGTTTAGATTACACTCTTGTATGTGTCGCATTAGCCACTTAACATGAACTAGGTCATGCATGTTTGCTAACAGTTCTTTGTTTTGTACGAATCTGATGTAAGTTTTATGGCTTTAGCATATCGCATGCGTGTGAATGTTTACCATGACGGTATGCTTGCCATGCGACTAAGTGCTTACATGATAAAGTTTGAATACTGTGGGTGGAGGTTGGATTGCACGAGTTGGAACAACTTCGTTGAAATCAATTTTAGCCTACTTACGGTAGCAAAAACTAACCGTTTTTCAAGACAAAGCGGATATGCAATGATTATTTCCAAATTAGGCAATCTAGTCTATACTTGTTTGCGTCGCATAACATAGTAATTCTAGGCTAATAATTGGAATAAGAGCATGTAATGTTTTCAAAAAGCGGATATCATGGTTAGTAGAGGCGGTCTTGGACAGGCGAAAGGGTGCTCATAAGTGACCTTCCCGATCGTACCCAAGCTCGAGCCAAGACATTTGGTGATGGCGGACATGTGGCCTTGACACCAGTCGGGGTTTCCTAAATTTCTTATTTAAAAATATTTAGGTGGCGACTCATGTCAACAGCATGATCCATGTTTGGCACTACTTTTCAAAAATCTGTTTTCTCAAGCGATTTGCGGATTGGACTCTTTGGTTGATTTAGAACCGACACAAAAAGTCGGCTGGCCTTGAGGTCCCCATGGGCGTGTTCTGATTCTGGCGACTTCTGTGAGGAGTTTAGAAAACTTGGCTCGAACTCGTGATATCTATTTTGACTACACTTATGTGTTTCTTTGCATTGCATGTGCATTAGTGCGCCTAGGACACCGTGTTGGCCATCTGCTATTCTGGCGGTTTCTTTGGAGGCTTGTCTTGTCAAGGCATGTCCATAAAAATTTGACGGTTGCGAACTCTGCCGATATAGAACACAAACCCGGTTTCTGGGGCACCCTTCGACCATTCGACCTAGTGCATATTCGGATCCATAGTGACCATTCCAAACTAGAGACGGGTTGCTTACCGATTTTAGGTTGTTTGAAACATTGCGTGCGTGAAACCTAGCTCGACAAAATAGGGCGAAACCCTACCAACATAGGGGTGTATTGGCTCTCTTTACATGCTATGTGTTTTGGAGTGTGTCTCTCTGAAAATCGTGTGTCGATTTGCAAGATTAGGCATCGAACTGAGGGCACTGCTTGATATTGTTGAGAATCGATTATCTGTGGGTATCCGATTGAGACTTTGGGGAAGCGAGATTGAAGCGATGACGGTGTTTGAAAGCAGTGTACGGTTTTGGCTATATATTATAAATCCCAACCGTGTGTTGTGTGTTTATTTATTTTATGCCGTTATCTTTGTCGATTTTACCTTATTTATCGCTTTATTTATCTTTTATTAGGTAGTTGAGCACGATTGCTACGACGATAGATATTCCCAAGCACCACAGGTGAGGCCGTCGACTCCTTCGATCGAGGATCGATGAGCGGACAACGATGTACTACTCACTACCCGGTTACTAAGCGGAG
Organism: Camellia lanceoleosa; assembly: GCA_025200525.1. Taxonomy (NCBI): domain Eukaryota; kingdom Viridiplantae; phylum Streptophyta; class Magnoliopsida; order Ericales; family Theaceae; genus Camellia; species Camellia lanceoleosa. Next base: position 132,187,466 of record CM045771.1, on the reverse strand, counting down.
TCGATGAAGCGAAGGACATCGATTACAACGATCGATTCGAGAGGGCTTTGTCTACCCCACATGCTTTCGATAGAGATCGGGGTTTTGTGTCACCTGAGAGGAATATATACGATAATCAACGAGCGAGGATAGTATGGCTAGTTTGGAGGAGATGGTGCGCCACCTTCAAGAGAGCATGAAAGCAATGCGGCGAGATGCCGTCCGTCGAGCCAATTCGCCGAACGAGCCACGATTGTGAGGAAACGGCGAGACCATTGCGGTGGAACAAAGCGAGCATCTGCCGCATCAAGCTCCTTCCCACGGGAGTTCCCAGCGTCGGGGAGGCGGCCAATGTTGGTGATCTGAGCTACCAGGACCACCCCCTCAACCCTACCCCAAATTCAACCTCGGCTATCAAAAACACCCACCAATCTCGGACTCTCCTTTGAGTTCGAGGTGATCCCACCGCACTCAAATTAAGCAAGCTTGAAAAGTTATTCAAGAGATCCCAAGGGGTCAAGACTATCCCGATATTGAAGATGGTACACTGAGCCTTTGTGTGCCCGCAATTCAAAATGCCTCATATTGATCGATTTGATGGAGTGCAGGGACCCCATGGTACACTTAAAATGTTTTCGGACGTTCTAAGGCCAATGGGCCTCGATGCTCAGTTGTCTCTATTTGGTCGGACCTGTCGGTGTGGCGTCTGCATGGTATGCTAAGCTAGATGATAGCGTTAAGAAATTGGGGCCGAAATGGTGAGGCCTTCATCGCCTTGATATTCATACAACACAGATTGAGATCACTACGTGATCTCGAGACAACAGACAAGAGCCTAAGGAGAGTTTTTGAGTTAAATAACGGATGGAGGGCCAAGGCTTCGATGATGACCTTGAGGCCCTACGGACAAAGACCAGTCCGGATGATTGTCGCAATCTGGTAGAAATTGATGCAAAGATGATAGTAGTCCCATTTCCCACCTTTTCGACCTACATGAAATGGGGGTGCAGATTGAAGATGCCTTGAAACAAAATTTGGATTGATAATGATCGAGCAACCCGAAGGACCTTCAACATAACACTAATGCGGGCCAGTGGTACATCTGCCACGAGAGCCTCCAGTGAGCATGGTCACCACTAACCCCCACAAAGAAATCTGGCGGCTTCCATTCTCCGGTCGTCCGGAAGCAACCCTAAACAACCAAATACCCACCCAAAACTCGAACTTTCGCTCCACTCTATATGCCCCTATCCAAAGCTCGGGGTGTTGATCAGAAAAGGGCACACAGGCCCTAAAGGCGACCCCTACGGAAAAACTCCCTCCTACCCATAACCCGCCAAATATTGTGCATTTCATCAAGCACGGTCCACGACACCGACCGTGCTATCGGTTCGCCATGAAATTCAAGACCTTATCGATATGAGGTGATTTTGCCTCCAGAAGCCCAATGTTACTACAAATCCCTCCTGCACATAACCAAGCTCCACCACCTAAAGACTTAATTTCATCCATCTTTGGGGGCGTGTCTTATGACCCTAGTGTCTATATCACACCCACCCACTTGCCTAAACCGGAGGTGTTCCTCCCCGAGTGCACTGACTTGTGCATGATGGACATCTCTGTAGCGCAACCTAAGCCAGCGGTGGTGACCGCTGAGAACAGGAGAGAAGAGACCCCGAAGGAGAAAAGGGTTGTTGAATCAGAGTCTGCGGAATCTGGGAGTTCTGATTGGGAAGACATCTGATCAGTGACTACATCTCGTTGATAAGCCAAGATAGGCCGGGATGGAGCGCCAGCAGGGAGAATTGTGCATGATCAGGGGATAGTCTGGGACGAGGAATCGATGATGTAACAACCGTGAGAAGACTGGCCAATCTCCAATTTCTGACCAATACCCGGAGGCCACGGCGATTCGTGGTTCAATTATGAGGATTGATAGAAGCTACGGGTGGTTGGATGACGACCCGATGTGGTAGGAGAATTTGGCGAAACGAGCTCGGCGGGAATGAGAATATCGGCGGCGGCGGAAGGGTCGAAGCGAAACATATTAAAGGGGCGGTGTTAAATTTTCGCGGGATTGGAACATTTTGAGTCTGGAAATGATTGAACAATTAGTTGTGTCGAGAACAAGCAAGTTTCGAGGATTAGAGAGGATCGAAAAGGCAAAGGCACATGTGGGAGTGAAGCGCTATGTGCATAAGGCAAGAATCTTTGCGGGCATGTGGATGGAAGGTCTTTGCGAGCACGAAACGATCATACGGGGGCCGAGACGGTGTCTGTCGCGTGATGGAATGTGGTGGGAAGAGCGAGGACCTATGTCTTGCCCATACGGATGAAGATTGGGGAATAACCAACCCGATAACACACAGGTACCTTGGAGGTTGACCACATGACCGCAAGGGCGGTATTTCAAACCCCACACTTGGATCAACCGAGGCCTCGGGGAAGGAGAAAGTGAAGCAAAAGGAGAAGCGGCTCGAAGAGAAGCCGTACTCAAGCATTTGAAAAAGATACAAGCAAATATCTCTATTTGGGGTGCTCATGGCCTCACGAGTGCAGGCGAGCCGTTTGGCGACCATGGATAAAGCCAAACTCTCCATAGAGACTACGCCCGGAGGCTTGACTAGTTGGGTGGTCTTCGGGAGGAGGTTCCCGACGTTGACCTTTTCGGATAAAGAACTTCCGCTGAGGCGCAAATCACAATAAACCCCTCTACATCTCAAGTGGAATGTAGAGATAAATGGATCTGGTGGTACTTGCCGATCTGGTGCGCCATCAACGTCTGCCCGACAAGGACGGCGTATGCAATTGGCTTGAAAAGCTGATTTCATACCAACAGCTCAAGTTATCGGGCATCGACAATACAAGTAGAAAGTAATGAGAGCAGTTAAAGTCTGCAGACAAAGGTTGGGCGGGCGGCATGAGATAGATTTCCACGTCCTAGAAGTTCGCGACTTTTAATTTGCTTTTAGGCGACGTGTGCATCGAATAAAATATGTCATCCACTTTGCATCAAATGGTGAAATACCCCTACGGAAGGAGTAGCCATCGTCTTGAGAATTCGTCGATCCACCACCACGAGGTATCTACGATGTTGGAGATCGAGCATGGCGTGAAGGCGTATTCATATCGGGGTTTACCTTGGTGAGGCTCGGGTTGTGAGAATGTCATGGCGCTAGCGAAGGGATATATGTTAGTGCCCAGCGGTGTACCTTATGAACAAACTCAATACATCCGGGATGGGATTAGGGAAGAAGCGGCCGTAAGGGCATTGCGGCGTTGGCGAAGTGCCGCACAATCCTCATACCTTCGGCTTGGGTTATCGCCCACTAAGGAAGATTGGGTAAGAAAAGGAAGAGATGGCGAGGAAGGGCCAAAAGCAAAAGCAGATGGGAAACCTTTTGAATTGATGCAAGCCCATCCAGGGTACCTTGAGCAGACGTTTTCGTCAGGAGAAGACTTCCCGATACAGTGGTTTTCGACCATGGTGAATAAAGAAAAAAGCATATCTTGGGATTTGAAATTTTCTTGACTTGCGGTTATCAGGGGATGATGTTGCGAAGAAAGCGAACCAGACAATTGAAATTTGAATATAGCAAAGAATTGGAGTCTGCGGACCTGAGTTTGAAATGGGGTATGGCAGCTGTCTACTTTCGGATCCTTTGATCAACGGTGTGCTTGAGGGGCGACTCTTCGGTGTCCATGATCGGAGATGAAAGCAGTGCGGGCCTACCATCGGCTATTTTGGATGCATCCACCGCACCCTCCCTCACTGGCGATCTGAGGAGGATTTTTGTCAAGCGACACCGGGTCGGTGGTAGTGAGGAATCTGATTCCACGAGTCTTGTGAGTCGAATCGGAGTTCAGCTAAATGCGTCTGAGTCGGTATTCTGGGGTGATAACCGGATGCCATAGTCTGTCAGTCGTCTTTTCTTTCTCTTTTGAGTCTGTTGTATGAGAGGAATTGGGCCAGTTCGAAGTACATAATGAGAATGAGGTTCTTGTGGTTTCAGTACTTTTACATGCCTTTGGTTTATTAGCCATCAGGACTTTCAAAATTTTGATGAAAGCAGCGAGGGCGAAATTCCTCCGGTTTTGCAATGACTAATTGAACAAGAGCGAGAGGTTTGTTAAACCCTTGATGGATGAAATCACTAGTGAATGTTGAGTCTTGAAGGACCCATGGTGGTCGGATCGGGTCCACGTTGTCTTCGAACCTTGGCGCTTAATCGCTTTATTAAAAGATTTCAAAGATGTTTTCGCGTGGTCCTCACGAAGACATGCACGGAATCGATCTGAGATTATGCGGCCGGATCCCTCTTGACCTGAGGCTGACACATCAAGCGAAACTTCGGAAGGATCCATACTGATGGCCATTAAAATCAAGGAAGAGGTCACCAAGCAAATTAGCCGAGCTTCTGTTGGTATCCGAATACCCGGCTTGGTTGGCCAACATCGTTCGATGCGAAGAAGGATGGCGAGAATCCGGGTATGTGTAGACTTGAGGATTTGAAGCGAGCCGGTCGAAGGATGACTTTCCTTGCCGCATATCGGCGAGTTGGTAGATTTTCTGAGGCATGCTTTGCTTTCGTTCATGGATGGCTTTTAGGGCTATAATCGGATAGTAATGGCACCGAAGACGGGAGAAGCGCTTTTACCACCGTGGGGTACATATTACTCTGAGTGATGCCATTTGGACTAAAGAACGGCGGGACTACGTATCAGCAATTTGCAACCACAATATTACATGACATGATCCACAAAGAGGTTGAGGTGTATGTGGGCGACATGATTGTCAAGTCAAAGGAAGAGGCCACTACACCTTGCAAAAGTTTTCCAAAGGATCAAAATTTAGTGCGGTTGAATCCTCGAAGTGTACATTTGGTGTTCTGGTGGGGAAAATCTTTGGGATTCTGATTACACAAAGGGGCATCGGTCGACCCTTCTAAAATCAAGGCCATCTTAGAAATGCCCCACCCATGGTGAAAAGGAGGTGCGAGGCTTTTACGGGTAAAGTGCAATTCATAAAGGCGGTTTATCTCAAAACTAACCTTGACTTGTGAACCACTTTTTGGTCTCTTGAAGAAAGGAGAAGTTCAATGGGACGGCCGATGCCAAACGCATTTGAGCAGTTAAAGAGTATCTCTGAGAATCCGCCCGTGTTGTCACCAAAGGGGAAGCCGTTGATCTTGTACTGTCGATGGTTGAAACCACAATGGGCATGCTCGCGCAAAGTCGGAAGATAAAGTGGAAAGGGCCATCTACTATCGAGCAAGAAGATCTTTGGATTATGAGACCGCTATACTCGCTAAGCTTGTTTGGCCTTGGTATGGGCTACCGGAAGGCTGCGGCACTACTGTTAGCCCACTCTGTAATGTTGGTTTCACGACTTGATCCCATCAAATATCTTTTAGAAACCGGTAACTTCTGGTAAACTAGCTCGTTGGTTCTTTGTTGCTCTCGAATTTGACCTCAAGTATGTGACCATAAGTCCGTAAAAGGGAAGCGTGGCGAGTTCCTTGCCGACCACCGGTTGAAGGCGATGAAGGGATTGAGTACCTATGCACAGATGAAGCTATTTTGCCCATCGAAAATGAGACTCGGACGATGTACTTGACGGAGCATCAAATCAATATGGATATGGGATAGGGGTATTCTTGATGGCGCTTAAGCGACTCCGTATCCTTTAGCATTTAAGCTCGGTTCAAAGTCTCGAACAATGAGGCGATCTGGCGTGTATTGCGGTCTAAGCTGCCCTAGAACTAGGGGCAAAGCGATTGGGCGTCATTGGAGATTCGAACTGGTTGTGTCTCAAGCGAAAGGAGATTGGAAAGTGAAGGAGGAAAAGATGATAACTTACCACGGACCTTGGATTTGTTAATTCCTCGGTTTGAAAAGCTAAATTTCACTCACCTAGTGAGAGAACAACGAGTTTCTTGATTCGCTAGCAACTCTATCTTCTATGATAGACATCCCATCAGGTCGGATCGTCCGGTCATTATTGACGAGAATTTGCACCCGCCTCTGAGTCAATCTACGCCATAGATGAAGTGCAGATAACAACCCTTGGTATTACGACATATGGAACTTCTTAGAGAAGGAGGCGTACCCACGAGCAAATGCCAAAGACAAGAGGGCAATCGAGAAGAATAGTATTCGGTTTATCATCTGCTTGGGGTAAGTTGTACAAAAGAGGTCATCTGGGAATGCACAAGGTGTGTGGAAGCGAAGAGTCGAGCGCTGATGGAGGCCATCCATGGAGGAGAATGTGGGGCACATATGAATGGGGTGATCTTGTACGAAAGATCCTCGAACAAGGCTACTATTGGTCTACCATGGAGGAAGATTGCATCGGCTTTGTTGGCGATGCCACAAATGCGATTCACGCATAACCGCATGAACATCCGCCGTCAAAGTTATACAACATGACATCACCATGGCCGTTCTCGGTTTGGGGAATCGATGTGATTGGAACATTACCGAAGAATCGAATGGGCATGAGTTTATCTTGGTAGCAATAGACTATTTCACAAAGTGGGTGAGGCCCAATCTTATCTTTATTGAAGGCTTATGCGTCGCGAAGTTTATCGAAACAACATTATCTGCCGTTATGGAGTTCGAATGAGATCATTTTGGACAATGGTTCTCACTTCAAGAAAGAGGTGATTGATTTCTTTGGAGAAGTATAATGTGGCTTTTCATAAGTCATCCACATATCGACGCCGAGACCAGCGGAGGCGATTGAGGCCGCCAACAAGAACATCAAACACATACTGCGAAGATGGTGGAAACCTATCGGGATTGGCGGATAAGTTGTCGTTAAGCTCTGTGGGGCTACGGACTTCAATTAGAACCATTGGAGCAACCTTATTCCTTGGTATATGGGATGGAGGTGTTCTACCATTGAGATTGAGGTTCGTCATTGCAGTCTTTGGTGAGTGTCGGATAAATTTGAGGCAGTTAGCGGCGAGAATAGATTGAACTCATGCTCTTTGATGAAAAAGAAATTTGAAAACTTGTACCATGTCCAAGGTTATCAACCTTGAGAATCGTAAGGCTTTTAATAAGAGAGTTAAGTCGAGAATTTGAAGGAAGGAGATTTGGTGCTCAAGGACAACGAGCTCCCATCCACGACCAAGGGCAAGTTCGGACCAATTGGGTGGTCCCTATATCATCAAGTCTATCTGGTCAGGTGGAGCTGTGGTTTTGATGGACCTAGATGGCTTAGAGTTCTCCCAACCGATCAACATGGACAAGTTGAAGAAATATCACCCCTGAGAGGCTCGCTAGGCCGAAAACCCGGAAGGGCGACCTAGGCAAAATTGAGCACAAAAAATTAGAAAATATAAAACCGAGCTGCAAGGTTGAAAACCATAAAGGCGGCCTTGGCAAAATTTAGGCGCCAAAGGAGAGTGAAAATACTCGAGTGAACTAGCTGAACTCGTAAGGCTTGATTCCCATCTTTGGGATCGTAGGCAACTTCATCGAAGTTGACCATAAACTCTTCCCCGATCAACTTTGTCCATTTGATCATCTTGGTCATCTTTGCCCATCAGCATTTATCGCAATCTCCGGTACAGTGCCATTCAGACTAGGGGCAACTTTCCGTTCTTGCGTCTGATGCCATACCATTCAAACAAGGGGCAACTTTCCAGTTGCTAGGATCCGAGGTTGTGCATCTCAGTGACAAATTTCAGGCGTGTCCAGTTCTGATCCATATCGAAAATGGTTTTGAAAAGTTTTGATAAAAGATGACTTTGTTCAAATAAATCTTTTTACAACTAAGACCATTTCTGGACCAAAACGGAAACTTTTCAGTACCACAACCTTCAATTCCATTGATTTCAAATAGAGTTCTTTTGCTCTTGCATACAATCGAAGTTGCTTTTATTACATTCATAAAGAAAACTTGAAAGTACCAATAAAGCAATAAATCCGGGGCATGGTCAAGTCAAATGTCCCTACGCCCCCTCCAGTGGTGAAGCCTCGATGCCAAAGTGGGCCCCTCTGTGCCTCTTCATTAAGCCAATCCAAGCACTCATCGGACAAAGTGCAAGAAAGTGGGAGGCGGGGCAGGAGTTCTCGTCCTCCATCTTTGTGGCATCTCAAGACGGTGTGAGCCTCGGATTAGGAATGCGGTAAGTACTCTATCCTTCCGTGAACAAGTCGATCATGACCAAATGGCGCGGGATCTGGAATGGGAAATAGAAAACACGATGAGTCAAGCCAATCAATTGGATCCCGGTGACGGGTCATGCTATAACTCATCATTGGGAGATTGAGCCAAGGGCACCGCCAAGCAATCGATTTGCGGACAAATTGCACATCCATTCAAACCACCAACCTTCATCAAGGGCGTCAACTAGGCGTTGCTGAAGAAATAGCCATTTGAATATCTTTGGGCAAGAGTCCACAACCTTCGTTTATCCATTAACCACACACAGGGAGGGATAAAAAATGAGAGAATAAAGAATAGAGAAATGCGATGAGAGAAAAAAGTGAAAAGGGCTTTTGTGAGAAAAACCGAGCACGAGGCGAGTGATGTGAGCAAACATAAAAAGTGAGATTGGGTGGGAAACATTACTGCGGTAATAGTGGACTCCTGCTAATCGATCGTCTCTCGGCGATAAAAGCGTCTAAGCTCAGCGATGTCTCGGCCGGGACCATGGCAATGCGGCTTTGCCCTCCTTCAAGCCTTGGGCAACTTCAATCAACGGACCGGCTCCTCCGGGCAGGAGCGAGCGAAAAATGAGATAGCATGCATAGGCGAGAGGCGTGCCGCGAAAGCCTTGCGATGATGGTCGCCACGATCACCGATCTCGGAAAAAAGCGGACCAAGCTCGGAACATCTAATGTCCGTCAAAGAAACGAGCATCGGGTATTGAGCCCACACATTTGTCCTAAGGCTTGAGCATGGCCAAAAGCGAAATTGGGCGGGATTTCCTCATTGCTTGATTCCATTAGACCTTGAAATCTTGAAAGTGGGACACACCTCTTGCCACTAAAGCTAAAGACATGTGTTACGGGTTCGAGAACCTTGCCGCGGCATGGAGGAACGGAAAATGCAGCGGGGTGCGGCGCCAAAGTGAATAGTCGTTTATCTAAAGCCGGAAATTGACTTTTCCGAGCCATCAAGTTGTTAATCCAAGTTGCAAGATTTTGAGCAAGAAATTCTTCCATTTGGAGTAAATCGATTAATGGAAATGAAGAAGACCACGAGGCTAAGATCTTTTGTAGAGGATAAGGTTGAGTGGAGGACACGTGTCAACGATTACGCTATCTTGAAGATTGGTGGCGCCGGCGGTGTAATAGTGCCGACCGGCCATATTTTTGTGCCGACCGACCAAGTATTGTGCCGATGGAAATTCCTCAAGGCCGGTGGACTTTCTGTCGGGCCGATGGCCCTCCCCTGTGTTTTCTAAGCTGTTTATGCTGAATATTGGGGAATTCCACCACTTCCAGCACTCTCCGGTGATTTGGTTCCCGCCGAGTCGCGCGTATTTGTTTATCGAGTTGTTGTAAATTTGCTTATCGAGTTGTATGTCACTCCCTTTAAGTCTTTGCTGTGTCTATCAAGTTGTGCTTGCACTTGGCTAGTCTGTCGAGTCTTTGATTTGCTTATCGAGTTGTAAGTCGGTTCACTACCTGGTTATTACGACGCGATGCTTTGTTTTCAAGAAAACAGTTTCAATTTCATTCACATTGTTATGTGATGCCTTGCGATGCGGCGCACACAAGTGCAACATCTTTTCAAGCAAATAACTGTCTTATCTCCGTCATGTGTTTTTTGTAAAAACCCGCAATTTCAAAAAGAATAAAACACACGAGGCTGTAATGTAAACAACTAATGAAAAGGAATGTAAAAGCGAAGAAGGCGGGGTAACAGAATCTGGATTGGATACGAAAACCTCCCTTGCAATCGAGTACCTTTCATGCCCTTGTCGGGTTGATTACGAGTCGCACCTTCGTCACTTAAACGATCGGGAAGTGCACGGAATGTTAATGGATCTTGAGTTGATTTCAAGCCATGACTTTTGTGAGCAATGCTCGGAACATCGAAGGATGTCCTTCTCGTATCCTTTTATATCTTGTGAATTTCAAAAGAAATTGTTTGATTATCTTGTGTTGCAATACGTTGCATTTCAACATCATGCTTTACCATGTTCAATTTCAATTTTCTCTATACACATTGCATTGTATGCGTGCATTGCTTCTTGATATGTGTTCAAGTTTCTCTATACACATTGCATTGTATCGTGCATTTTTCTTGATATGTGTTCAAGTTTCTCTATACACATTGCATTGTATCGTGCATTGCTTTCTCGATATGTGTTCAAGTTTCTCTATACACATTGCATTGTATGCGTGCATTGCTTTTCTGATATGTGTTCAATTTTCTTTATACACATTGCATTGAATGCGTGCATTGCTTTACTGATATGTGTTCAATTTTCTCTATACACATTGCATTGTACGCATGCTTTGCTTCTTGATATGTGTTCAAGTTTCTCTATACACATTGCATTGTATGCGTGCTTTGCTTTACTGATATGTGTTCAAGTTCCTTTATACACATTGCTTACATGCGTGTACTGCTTTATTCACATGTATTGAAATTATAACTGCCTATACACATTGTTTGCATAGACTGCATGCTTTACTTACATGTGTCAGACCTTCACAAAGATTGTTAGGCACCCCTCTCGATTTGCGCACTTCGATACATGATATACATATCACTAACAATATTGTACTGTTAAGTTTACTTTCTTTCAGCATTACGATATTGTATGTACTACTCATTTGAGGCGGCGGCCCGGACGAAAGCATACAGTATTGTATCCTCCGCGTGAGACGTTTGAGAATTGCATAATTCTCTCACATCCTTTCTACATTGTGGTATAGTTTGGCGTACGCTAGCTTATAACTGTTGCATGTGTGCTTCATTACAGCTTCCTTTGCATGATCATAAGTTATGCCCGGCTTCGTGCATTGTCTTGCATTTTGCCCCTGCCTTCGGGCGCATATCTTACTTGGTTTGCATGATTGTCTAAGTCTTGACCTTGTCAAAATGGGTCGCTCTGGGCTTTGACATTCACTCCGTCATCCTTATGACTTCGAGTTACATCAAGAGGGCAATCAGAGACACCCCATTTTTGACCGTCCTCAAGACTTGGGCGTCACCGTCAGAACACTCGGTGATTATCTATGTTTGTGTTCGTTTGGAGTTCGGAGTTCTCCTGCGCCATACCTCGCCTCGAACTCGACCGATTGTGTTTGGTTTTGCACCAAACACTTGTGTTTGCCATGAAAGGGAGGAATGCCTTATGAGGCATCCTACACACTGCCATTTGGGGCTAGAGGCCACCGGGTCAAGCTTCTATCGGCACTTTATTGTGCCGATCGCACTCTTTGTGCCGACCGCCTTTTTTTTTTCAAAATGGTACTCTTTGCCGGTCGAGCTGTACACTTGCTTTATCGGATATTTTCTTGCAGTGTAAAGCTTTGCTTCTCCATACACGTGTATGGAGGGATGAGCCCTAACTTGCTTAGTTGCTAAGTTTTCCTTGCCTATAAGAGGAGAACTCTTCCTCTTGGCTCAAGGTTAGCATTTTGGAAGCAAAACCAGAGCTTATATCTATATATCTGTGATATATCTTCTCTCTCTATATTCTCCCTCTCTCTCCTCTTGTGTGTGTGTTTTTAGGCCAAAAAGTGTGATTTTACCTTACTTTTGCACCATTACACACACCTTTACCTAGTTCGAGATTGAGAGACTTGTGAGGTTGATTTGTGTGGTTTTGAGTGGTTTTGATCCTCGAAGAGTGGCTGGAACCTTTGTTCTTCAAAGGATCTTCAAGGGTAAGAACTTCACTTTATATTCCCCAATCTTGCAACAAGTTTCTACCCCTTTTGCTTTATGATTTGAGCTTTGTGTTGAACTGAAAAATCCTTGTTTTTACTTGCTCTTGAACCTTCATTAAGGTCACTTTTTGGTTTGAGTGAAAACTCACCTTCTTAGGCTTTGCTTTGGCCATTTTAGCCCTCTTTTCTTAAGACTTTGTTTACTTGGTGATTTGGTTTTCACCATTGAAAACCGGTGGGTTTTCAAAGTGGTGAGGAAGGTGGTTTCAAGTCTCATATAGGGAGAGACACCCTCTCCCTTGGCCCTTTGTTTGCCTTCATTTTGGCTCATGAGGTAACATGATTCATGCTTGTTTTAGCTTCATTTTAGAGACTTTTTGGGTGTTTGAGGTCATGTTTTGCCTCTGTTTTTGGTCGGTTTTGTAGCCCTTAACATGCCTCTTATGTTTGCTTTGGAATGCTCTCTTGTGCCTAAAAGTGTGCCATATTTCTAAGCCTTGATACTTGCATGCTTTAGTTTGATTTCATGGAGATAATAGCATCATCTTGCCATGTATAAGGGCTGTGAGCCACTGTCTTGGACCCATTTGGCATGCTTGGTTTGGTTGTCTTGCATTTTGGCTTGTAGGCCTTGCTTGTATGAAGCTCTAGTATGCATGCTTGCTTGCATTTGGCCTCATTTCAGAGCTTTCTTGAGTGTTTTAAGTTATGTTTAACCTCTGTCTAATATGGGTTTAGTGGCCCTTAGCATGCTTCTTACACTTGCTTTGTAATGCCTCGTTTGGCCTAGAATTGTGCCATATGTTTAGCCCCATATATCTCCATGTTTTGGCTTAGCATGGTGGAGCATTTAGCCTTGATTTGCCATGTTCTAGGGCTGTGAGCCACTATTTTGATCATATTTGGCATGATTAGTATGGTTACTTTGCATGATGGTTTGTTGGCCTCAAGAATATAGTCCATGTGCATACATTGGTTAGCCTATTTAGATGATTTGGGATCATTTGGCATGCTATTTCAGTCCTTAATCCATGCTCACATGTCTAGATTTGTTATCTCTCTTCATGCTTTAAAGGTGTGCCCTTTATGCTTTAAAATGTACATTGTGTGCATTCATGCTTTTGGGACTGTTTTGGGGCTGCCACATGAGGGATTTGGGTACCATTTTCCATGCTAAAATTCTGTTTTTGGTTATTAGATTCATGCCATGAGTGGTTGCGTAAATGTTGGTTAGATGCTCTCTTGAGTGCCCTTGGTTTTGGGCTTGAGTGGTTTGCATATTTGTGTAGTGTTTTTCTATGATTTCCCATTTAATCACATTTTTGGGGAAGTTTGACGCCTTCCCATGGTCGTTAACTCCTCTACTTTCGTCCCATTACGTGTTATTTGAATACTTGGTCCATTAGATGTTATAGCATATTGGTCCCATTACTTGATTGGCTCATGTTTGTATGCCATTCATACCTTGTTTGCCTTAGCATTTTGTATGCCCATTGTGATAGTTGCATGATGCTTGATGTGATTGCATCATATTTCTCACTGTTGCATCATTTGAGCCATGTTGCATTCATGCATTCCATGGCTTGGCTTGGGGATTGTCAAGCCAAGCATAGGATTGAGAGGAGTTCACACTCCAAGTGGTGTAACTCACCTCAATTCTTGGTCACCAAGGCCTTGGACCAACACATGATAAGGCTTTGGATTTCATTTGCTTGTGTTGCATGCATTTACATCAAAATGCAACCTTGGTTCTTTGGGCTATCATGCATCAAAATGCACCATTGGTGGCCCAAGAACCAAGAGTCTTACCTCCTTGAGTCCCCAAGCATGATAGGAGGCAATGACCATGCTTACATGTCCCCCAAAACCCATGCCATGCATTGCTGTCTTGCTGCTGCTGTCAATCTGTCTGCTGCAGGGACTTTCTGCCGGCCGGCAGTTTATTGTGCCGATCGGCACTGTTTTTATGCCGATAAACCCCACATGCAGCCGGTGGTCAATTTCAGCAACCGGTGATCACTTCACCACCGGTGGGTTATTTGCATCATTTAGAAGGTGTCCAAGCTTTGGGAATTTTGGAAAGGCAGGCAAGAAATGTATAAAGAATGCCATGACACGGATTTTCCGGCAAGACGGATCGAGCACGATCATTCGCATCCCAAGGCAAATGAGGCCCCATTGCATTTATTTATTTATTTGCTTTGATTTTAATAGTTAGAATTTTGTAATATTTTATTTATTCGCTTATCTATTCGGCCTCAGATATTATTTGGTCCCTCCGAGCGAGGGCAAAATGTAATAAGTGTGTGTGAGTGGGTGCATGTCTTCCAACCCCATTTCTTTCTATCCCTTTATTTACCGCTAAAGGGTAGATTAGGGCATACTTATTTTTAGCATACCTTATGCAATGCATGTGTGCATTCATGCATTTGTTTACATGCACCAGCCTCAGCATATCATGCAAATCGCATCGTACTTTCAATTCCAAATTGAATACGTGATAGTTGTTGCATCTCATGTGCCATGTTTAGGTTAGCCGAGCCTACTTAGATTACATCTCTGTGTGTGATGCATTAGCCATTTAACATGAACTAGGACACGATGTTTGCTAACTAGTTTCTTGTTTTGGCACGAGTACGATGTAAGTATTTATGCTTTTAGCATATCACATGCGTGTGAATGTTTCCATGACAAGATGCTTGCCATGCGCTAAATGCTTACATGATAAACTGCTTGAATGCCTCGTGGGTGGAGGTTGATTGCCCGAGTTGGAACAACTCGTTGAAACTGTATTTTAGCCTACTTACGAGTAGCAAAATCCAACACGCTTTTCGAGACAAAACGGATATGCAATGTTTATTTCCAAATTAGGCAATCTAGTCTATACTTTTGTGTTGTGCGATCACGTAGTAAATTCTAGGTTAATAACCTAATAAGAACGCATAAAGTTTTCAAAACGGATATCACGGTTAGTAGAGGCCGTCTTTGATCCGCGAAGGGTGCTCATAGTCGACCTTCCCGATCGCACCTAAGCTCTTGAGCCAAGACCACTTTGGTGATGATTTACATGTGGCCTTCGCACCGAGTCGTGGTTTCAAATTTCCATTTTAAAAAAAAAATATTTAGGTGGTGACTTCAGACCGCAAAGCAATCCATGTTTGGCACTACTTTTCAAAAAATCTGCTTTCTCAAACGATTTGTTGATCTTGACTCTTTGGTTCAGATTAGAACCGCGACACAAAATCGAGTCCGAATCAGAAGCGAGGTCCTCGCGGACGCAGCGTGTTGACCGAGCAACCTTTGAAGTCCCTCGCTATAACAAGGAGATCGACAAGTAGGTTATCCAGATGGGTAGTAGGGTTAGCTAATATGACTTAGAGTTTAGGCCCGTAACGACAATCAAAGGCCAAGTTCGCCGAGTTCACACCGTGCCATCCCACGCCGAAGCTCGTAAGCCACGCTTAGGTGTCCAGGGAACAAGAAAAGACCTAGCCGGGAATGAAAACCCCACAGCAGAGCGTATAGGTAGAGAAATTGAAGCCTCGCAACATCTACATCGGTGACTCCTTCACCGCTTGTTGATGGAAGTTCAAACCGGCATGAATAGGGGTAGGAGAAAAGTTAGTATCACCAGATATGATGTTAAAACAATCTATTCGCTTTGGGGTTCAAGGCCTCAAACAATGAAGTAGAATATGAGGCATCGATCCAAAGTGCTTAGCCTAACAAGAGATGGCCACCTCTATAAGAGATCCTTCACTAGTTCCCTTTGAGGTGTGTGTATCCCTTCTAGGTTGAAGACTTCTTGTATGAAATACATGAAGGAGTACGTAGAAGCTATGCTGGGGGCAGATCACTTGCTCATAGGGCGATTACTCAGGATACATGTGGCCCACAACCAAAAGGATGTTGAAGCCACGCCGAAAGTACAAGAAGTGTCAAAGGTTTGTACCTTTGATATATCAACCAGCCAGCAGATTTGAACCCAAAGATTCAGCTCTTGGCCATTTGCCCAGGGGGCATGGACCTAGTTAAACAATTGCCCCAAGCAACTAGGCAAAGGAAGTTCTCGCTAGTAGCAAATCGATTATTTCACAAAATGAGTAGAAGTTGAACCTTGCGAAGATTCAAATATAGATATAAAGAACTTCATATGGAAGAACATCATCACCGTGTTTGGGATCCCAAGAGTAATAATACCTAAAATGGTACACAATTGACAAGAAGCTAATCAAAAGCTTCGCAAAATACAAAATCGATAACTACTACTCTACTCCAAGTTTCTCGTGAGTAATGGTCAAAGTACATCCAATAAGACTATCTTGATGGGATCAAAAGAGGCCGGAGTCAAGAAAGGAAAAACGTGAAGAGTTGCCAAAGGTACTCGCATATCGGATTACACCGAGAATATCAACCGAGGAATTCCATTTGCCATAGCATGGCATCAAGCGCTTATCTCAATCGAAGTCAAGATTCCAGGATCGTAACCCTGTGAGTAGAGAATGGGACCAATGAGGCATACTTGGCCTGAGATCTAGACCTGCTGGAGGAGAAAAGAGAAAGAGCACTGGGCTGGGGCATACCAAAGAACAACTTGCTAGGGCTTACAATAAGAAGGTCAACCCAAGAGTGTTTAAGGTTGGGGACCTCATCCTAAGAAAGGTCATCGCAACAAGAAGGATCCTGTGAGAAGCGGAAAACTTGGCCCAAAGTGGGAGGGGCCTTATAGAGCCATCTCTGCTTCCTGTAATAGGGCATATCCTTGAAGAGACTGAGGGCAAAGAGTTGCTAAGACCCTGGAACACTTGCAACTTGAAGTTTTTTTATCATTAGTTTTTTTTTGTTTTCAAAATTTATGTCATGATTTTATTGGCCGAAGTAATAAAAGCATGCTAGTTTGATTTTTATGATTTTTGAATTTGTGCGATAGGATCCACCAATTCTATGACGATCTTTCTAAATGAAACATGACTTAATAAATTAGGACTTATTATATGGCGAGTTGAATTATACTTGCATATAATAGAGTTGAACTAAGTTGGCGATGTTTCAATAAAGCATGACTAATAACTTAGACTTATTATATGCATGAGTTTGCATATAATAGAGTTGAACTAAGTTGATTTATGTTTCAATGAAGCATGACTTAATAACTTAGACTTATTATATGACGTAGTTGAATTATACTTGCATATAATAAAATTAAACTAAGTTGGCGTATGTTTCAATGAAGTATGACTAATAACTTAGACTTATTATATGGCAGAGTTGAATTATACTTACATATAATAGAGTTGAACTGTTGGCAATGTTTTTATTGAAGCATGGCTTATAACTTAGACTTATTATATGACAAGAGTTGAACCATACTTGCATATAATAGAGTTGAACTAAGTTGAACTAATCTAGGTTTGCCATGGCGCAAGTTAAACTTAGAGTGGAGCTCAAGGTAAGTTTTGATTAACACGTAAAACCAAGGTTAAACACCTCGCTAGTCTATGTTTGAATCGACTTTGGTGATAGACTATAATGCATAATGTGAACTTAAGTGAACTTAGGTTCACATTAGGCGTGAAACAGAATGATAAATAAACTTAAGAGCTTAGGACTTGTTGAAATTTTCAAAAAATTTACAAGTTAAAATGGGTTGAATAAATCGTTGAAATTTCTAGAAATTTACAAGTTGGAGTTAGCCAAGGTAATTATGAATAAGGTATCCTAGATACATATTACCCGAGGTGACCAAACTGTTTTCAAAACTTGGAAAGGGTGAAGTCTTAATAGAAGATAGCATATGGAGGTAAAAGAATATTTAATAACACTTGTAAAAATATTTTGATATTTTAAAGTGTTAGACGAGGTATGCTAATGGTTGGCCGAGGCAACAAATACGGTTTATATCCGAGGTATTATATCCCTGAGTTATTATACGCTTAAGGTATACTTTGAAGAAAGGTAGAAATATTCTAAGTATGAAAGCATACAAGGCATGGAAGGAAAGCAAAACATACATGATGAGAAGCATTCAACACTTAGAAGGAAATATAAGACTTGCATCCGTAAGATGGAACTTGTTCATAAGCAAAAAGGCACTTTGACTGCAAAAGGACAACTTGTTCGACATAAAAGAAGGCTCATCACCAAATTAGAACTTAAAAGTGTTCAAACAAAATGAAGGTACAATCGAAAGAAGAAAAGTTTAGAAAATTTTAGTGTTGAGGCACGGCATCGCTTTCAAAGTTGCTTAACCTCGATTGTTGGCTTTGTGTCGACTCCCCGCTTGGCAATGTAGTCTCCTTCTCCGCCTATCTCAAAGGCAATTTCTTGTAAGTGTCTTATCTAAGCTTTTCTCGCTAAAAGAACTCGCTTTAGAAGTTGTTTATTTGGGAGAGGCACCCTTGGAAACCAAGTCCTCTTCCTTATCATGAGTCAAGTCCAGACTTGAACATTGAGTTGAGACTTCATCCTAGTAACAGCTTCTTTATCAAAGATCATTAGCCTTGAGTCTTTGTCCTTGGCTTCGCCCTCCCAATCCTTGGGAGCAGGAGGGAATGGCAATTGGAGTTGATTGGTATCACGAAGAGGAGTCCGCAGAATAGACAGCTTGTCTAGGTCGAGTCCACCGAGGAGAAAGCCTCCATGTGCTTAGGTAACCTCGGGTTTTGTATGCATCATGGATTGCACCGCCTCCGAGAAAGCCTTCTCATTGGCGCCTTTGATTTTGACCTCTTAGTGGCCAAGGCTTTTTGGAGCTCGGCTGGGCTTCGCTATTTTTGTTTCAAATTTCTTGGCCTCATTTTGAGAACCTCGACCATAGCCTCTCGGCCGCCTCGCTTCCTCGGCCCGTCTTGGGCTTGTTTGGTTGCCTTGCTTCATCTAACAAAACTTTCATCTTGGCCTCGGCGTTGTTTAAGGAAGGAGAAGCCAACAAATCTTTTGGTCTTAGGACCAATTCCTTTCTTCAAATCCTCACTTTCACCAAGAAGTAATGAGTGTGCGGATCGCCTGAGAAGAAAAGGAATAAACAAGTTAGTAAAATTTTGAAGTATAAAACTTGAAGTAAAAGCCAAGAGTTTCAAGTATTGGGAACTTACCAGACGGAGTGTTGTATCATCAAAGCAAAGTGTTCAGATTCGAGATCTCGCCATACTGGCTTAGATCACCACAGAAGAACGGCGGTGGAGAGTGCAACGCCAACTTCAATATTTTCAATGGCACTATCACTACCATGATTGGTTGGTCCCCAATAGCAATAGTGGGAGCTCAGGCTCGCTGGCCTAGAAAGCACTTAGGCTAGCTCCAATTTTAAACCTCACTTCTTTGACCGATCAATATCGACATGGTTTCAGTTCGCCTGTGCCTTTTTTTCTACGACATGTACATTTTTCGACCTCGACCAGCTTTTGAGATCGGCACAAGGTCGTAGTGTCCACTTGGGTAATCGGGCCTTTGCCTTAGCCCTTTTTACCCTCTTCTTTGGTTTTGGCTTGCGCCGATTCTGATGGAGAAGATTGAACTGTCACCACTCCTGGCAGGTCAACTAAGAGGTCCTCTACAATGACTTTGCTGCGACCCATTTCCTCGGTAATTGCAACAACGGTGATTTTAGTGCCAAAATGAATTGCTGGCAGAGCGATTGGTGGGTTTGTTAGGTCAAATGTCGATTCTTCGTAATCTCAAGTTGTTCATGATTTCGTTCTCGCCGACAGTGACATTTGGCGGAGCTTGACGCTTCGGGCGCCGACATTGTGGTATCAAGATGAGTTGGGATGGCGATTTTGATGACAACTCAACTGGATCAAGAGGAAGCCTAATCAAATCTTCGCGAAGAGGTAACTGGAGGGCTGAGGCAGATAGTCAAGTTTGAATTTTCAGGAACGCCGTACATAGCCGACTTGTATGTTGGGATATAATTGAGTAGTAGAGGAGCTATGCTGGTCTATAGGCGAGCCCAAGATCCTTTTCGTGTCTTTATCGGGAAGAAAGATCATGAAGTCTTTGAAGGTTAAAGAAGAGCCAAAGAACAAAAAGCGTATATTAGAATGTATAGGGGAAAATAAAGTAATAAAGTCTTAAGCAGAAGTTAACACTTAGTTCTTACCTCATCCTCTTTAAACACAGACGCACAAAGGGAAGAGATGGAGATCGCCATCGTGAGCAAACTCCTAGTTACCCAAAATGATCGTAATCATCTCCAAAGACCCTTATTGAGTTTAGGAGGTCAGCTACGATTTTGTAGGCTATGGATCTCATTTTGAGGTAATAAATGTAACCTCTTTCAGACTTCAGGTCACACATGGTATAGCAATATTGGAGGCTTCCACTAATGTTATCCTAACATTTTCTTGAGCTAGGGCAATTATCCCATTGATAACCCTCAGAGGAATTGATGGCTAGCTATATAGGGTTGAGTTTGTAGTAGTGAAGGACTTCAAAGGAATGTCTAGAGGAAGCCAAGTCCGCATTCTATGAAGGCAACCACGGGAAGGGCATGGAATTTCCATCCGCATAATGGAGTCCTCCTCCCTAGCCAACCTAATCTAGACGTCGGCAGGGATAGAGAACTCCCTCTTAAAATACTCAAGTTTTTCTAGGAAGTCTACCCTCCGCTTCAATATACCCATTGTCTCAGCTAAAAGGGATTGGGCAACAAAGTGATGGATAAAGGTTTGAATACCTCGGCTTAAAACCGTTAGCAAGGGAGCTAGGGTTTTTTCAGATCTAAAGGAAGTTTTGTTTCAATTTTTCCTAAGTAATTGGTTTCTAGGCAAAACCCAATTTTAGGTCTACGTAGAAATAAGAATTTAGGGAAAAATCTGAAAATACAACAAGAAAAGCAGAAAAAAGAGCAAGATTCAGAGTCAAAATGCATCAAAGGCAAAATTTAGGAATTGAACAAAGCAAAAATATAGAAATACAGATATGGCAAGAGCGGTGCCAGTACAAATGTGCCAAAGACGTGCTTAGTCATACGAAAGGCAATCCAAGAACATGAAAAATTACAAGCACGATGTGAGTGTGTGAAAGCAATGTGCGCAAATCACAAGCAAATACAATGACGAAAGTTTGAGGAGCAAGGCAGAGTCAAGAACAAAGGATATCTTATAAACAAAGTACAACTGCAAAAACAGATGTAACTTCCACAGCAACAGATACAAAGTGGAATATATGGGAAAAAAAAACTTTATAAAAAAAAGAACTAAGGACTTACCAAGTGAAGCCGACAGAAAGGACGCCAGAATGAGTCTCGCCGGAGTCAGATGACGTGAATAGTCAAAACCAAATGATGAATTGCTCGCTGGAGGAGATGATTGGAGCAATTACAGGAACTTGGAAGCACAAAAATAGAGGATTGGGAGAGAAGAGTTAGCAAGAGAAAATTCGAAGAAAAATTGAATTCTCAAAGTGAAAAGACGGAGAGAGAGTAAGAGTTTTGTCAAAAATTCGAAACGGCAACAAACCACAATGGAATGCCTAGGACGAGGTACTTGTCAGGCTGCGTGGGCAAATCGACGTGACTTAGTAATGCATGAATGGTACGAGCCAATAGGGGCGTGACACATGGATAAAACAGTTGAGAAAATCGTGTGTGATAGCTCATGTGCAGATAAAACTCTTAAAATTCTTGATCTGATAAGGCAACAACCTCAGCTATAGAAACGATCTCGGTTAAGGAACTCAAAGAACCGAGCTTTTTGAATCTTGGTCATTAATAGGAGATGGACAGTTGAGTCCTGGGTACATGAAGCCGACGAGTAATGATCTTGGACGTGGAAGAAAGAACGAATTTTAGCTTATGGTAAATAAATTATAATATAGGCTCCATCACCTCAAAGTTGCCGAGGTAATAGAACCTAGGGGTAGTTGTGCATATTTTGTGAATGACAACACGTGGCCAAGGTGACGCCAAGTGTTAGCCGAGGTGCCACGTGGTCTAGTCTTGATGTTGAGGTGATCTCTGCTAGGCCAAGGTTGTCTCAGAAGATATCGTAACTGAGATGAGCGGATAAGGGACAGAGTCCTAGAATAGGAAGGATCTCAGCTTTGGATAAAGATAAAGCTCTTAGGAGTTTATCCCTATCTAGTTGAGAGTCCAAGGTGAGCACCGAGTCAAAGTCCACAGTTAGGGCTTCTACAGGATTAGGTCACATATTATAAAAACAGGCATCCCTTATGGGTCTAAGATATATGTGATATATTGTGAATAACAAGTTCTTTGCTTGTGAGTTAAGCACAATTAGCTATCTCGAGAGATATTTGATTACCGATTTAATCATCGAGTGTCTCGTGATCGAACCACCGCCGGATTCTTATCTTTCGTGGTGTTATTCGGCTTAATCTATTCGCTTCGCGTTTCTCCGGAAGTTCTCATTTTATAGCTATCTCGGCTGGGAATTGTATTCTGCGTTCGGTGTCTCCGTCACTGGCATAACTCATTCGGCCAAGCGAGCCTCAAGATATATTAGTTAGTCGAGCTCATGTTCACTTCACTTTTTGTTATCTTTTCACTCAAAAACTCTAAATCGGCTCCTTCTCTCTCTAAAATTTGAATTTCTATACAAATACACCTAGATCTAAGGATTTTCTACCCTACTCCCTTTGAGAAAAATATAGAGCATCTCGTGGGTTTCATTTGATCCTAATAAAGTCGAAGTTTGATGTCTTTGAGGTTTCTCCACTTCTCCTTTGGGCTTCTACCCTTGAGGTAGGGATATTCTACACCTTGATATGGGTTTTAACCTAGTTATTTGTTGTTATGTATAAGTGGTGAAGTTTTGGGAGTATTTGAGTAAACCTAGGTGTGTGGATTCAAATTAAAAAGAGGGACTTCTATGTTGTGTTACATATATGATTATGGGGTTTTGGTAATGAAGTTATCTTATGTTAGAATAGTGGATTTTAACCTTTGGGGTTAATATTTGAAAAATGGAAATTTGCCCTAATATATCTTGAATGATTATTTTGCATGAATAATGAAATTGGCATAGAAAATGTGAAATTGGGGGAAAGTATAGATGAATGGTGTTTTTGGATTTGTTTAATCACTCACCTATGAAAATGTAATGAATTATCTATTATAAAGATTGAATATCTATATAGAAATATCTATATTGGGCTATCTGGAGGATAACTATGATTGTTGTAGAAATTGTATGAGGATTAGGTGAATTGAAACTAATCATTTAATTGTGTCATTGAATATGACAAAGACGTTGAGGCATTGAATATGTATAATTGATAGTCATTGAATATGATGCACTCTCGAGATACATAGTGTATGTATAATGTTTTGAAGAAAAAAGGGGATGTACTCCATGTTTTGAAGGAGATAGGAGATGGATCGTGACCGAAATTAAGTTGGTCGGAGTGTCCAGAGTGGAAGTCTCGAAATCATATGTATACATGGGTGCCGATCCCGCAGATGAAATTTCCGTAAAATGGCAAGATTGAAGAGCTAGTATGATGGTTATGTTGATTGAGATCCACTAAGTTGTAGCCTTAGTTGGGTTATTTGAAAAATTGTAAACTTGGTTTATGCATAGAAATAAAATGAATGGACTTGACATGAATAAATGGAAATGGATTGAGATGTGAGTATCGTTAACTGTGTGGTCATGTGAAGAATGTGCTTTGTTATAAATATTGAATATATCTCTAACACTTATATCTTAGTTAAACCTCATAAATTGTGTTATACTATTTCTATCAATAGGCTCACCCTACTTGGGAAACCATTTTCAGTATTGTGTGACATACTTCCTCCAAGGACATAGCTTTGAAGGACCGAGGAGCCGGAGGCTCTATTTTGTGTTTTGTGTTTAAATGTTTATTCAAGCCAAGGGCTTATATATGTACAGAGCTTATGACTCTTTTTTGTTGTAACCAAGTAATGTCTTGAAAGATGTAAGTCTGTAAGGCACTTATTTTGTTGTTATTAATCGCTGTTACATGCTACGTATTCGTGATAAACATTTATGAATGTATATTGCATGTATTACCTTCAGATATGAACTCGATGAATGAAGGTATAGCAATTTTATTATGCTTACTTTTCTATGAGTTGGATTATTTGTATTATTTCGGGGCATTAGACCTTGGTAGTGTGGTCGAAATCAACACCCACATATAACGCCTTTGTTCTCCCTTCTCTAATTATCACCGTGCTCACTACGTGCGGCTCAAATGGCCAAGTATAAGAATATTTCTCTCCGTAATCGGATATGATGTAACAGAATCGAGTATCAAGTACTTTTTTCGTTGGCTAAGGCTAAAAAAATGGTTTGCACTTATCCAAACTTCGCTATAAACTGCTCGTGGTGCGCCCTTCTAGTCAACATATGCACTTGTTTTGCCGACATCGGGCTCTTTCAAGTCAATAATGGCCTTGATTTGATCCGGCTTGCTTCGACACCCTTCCGATAACCAAGTATCCCAGAACTTACTGCACTAACCCAAATGCGATTTCAAGCATTAAGTCAAAGCCGATATGTCCTCAGATGTCAAACCGCCTTTTAAGTCACCGTGATTCTCAAAGTTCTTTTGGTCTTCATGACCATGTCATCAATGTACACTTCCACTATTTTGCCAATCTGATCTCTGAACATCTTGGTCACCAACCTCTAGTAGGTTGCTCCTATATTTTTCAACCCGAAGGCATCACTTTGTAGCAATACAAATTTTTGGGGTGATAAATGCAGCTTTTCTTCATCTGAGGGATACATTACTATCCGGTGGTATCCCCTGTAAGCATCTAGGAAGCTCATCCTTCCATGCCCTGAAATGGAATCTACTAACTGGTCAATTTTCGGGAGTGGAAAACTGTCCTTGGGGCAAGCCTTATTCAGGCTGGTGAAATCAACACAAACCCTCCACTTGTTGTTCTTCTTTTTTACCACCACAATGTTGGGACAGCCAAGTAGGGTAGTTCACCTCACGAATGGCCTTATTTCCAGCAGCTTTGTCCATTTCTCCTCAACCGCCTCAACATGCATCAACGCGGCCTCTTCGTCATTGATGACAGTTTAATCGATTTGTATGGTATCCAAGTGAATATTTCTATGTCGTCCGTGAAGATAGCTTCTAACTCCCTTTCCTCCTCTTCAGCCAAGCCTAAGCTGAGAAGGAAGAAGCGCTCTTCATCCCCTTGTTGGACCAAAATTTTCTTTAAAGTTTCCTCGCTTTTGTCGACCGGTTCTTTGCCAACGTCATCCAAGACCTCTATGTCCTCATCTTCAATTTCTACTATTTCTGCCTCTCGCATGTTGCAGGTGGATTTCATTGCTGCCATGGAGCAATTTTTTGCTTGCACCTGATCTCCTTTGACCTCCTTAATTCCATGCTCAGTTAGAAACCGCAACAGCTGGTGCAATGTTGAGGAACATTTCATTAAGTGCAACCATGGCCTCGCCAAGATAACATTGTAAGGAGGGGTGTCAATTACATCGTGAACTCAGGTTACCTTTCTTGGTGCATGCCGCACCTCCAAATTTATTGCTCCCTGAGGCCATGTCAAGATTCTATTATACCCACCATTAGGTCACTTGATCGCTTCCAAATCATCTCTGAAGGAAGCTCCTTGTAACATCTAACATACATGATGTCACAAGAGCCTTGGTCAATTAGAATGCACCTTACCCAAGATGCTCCAATTTTGAGAGTTACTACTAGAGCATCGCTAAGTGGATGCTACACCATGTCCGTGTCGGCTTCAAGAAGGACACCATTGGTCCCCTGCGACTTATCTATCCCGGCCTTTTTCCGGACCTCGATACACTTGTCAGAAATGTTTCACCCTCCGAGTCTCCCCATGTACCTCATTTCATTAACCCTCGAAAGGAATCACATTGATCACTCGAGGTCCATCTCGCTGTTGTGGTTGTGGTGGAGGTGGTGCCGCCAAGACCGAGGCGCCTCACCGTTCTTCTCTTGTTCGCCTTATCTACTAGGTCCCTCAAGTGACCCCGTCTCGACCAGTCTTCCAAATGTGTTTTCAGTGGTTCTGCACTTTGAGTCAAGTGCCCATCTCATTATGGTAAGCACAAGGTTTCCCAAGACTTCTTCCTATAAATTCGCTTAAGAATCTTCTCCGACGCTTTTAGAATACGGCCGTTCGATCCTTTCTAGAACTTTATAAATCGGGATCCTGAACACTATGGTGGATCGCAGGCAATTTTAACCCTGCTTTCTTATCTATTAAACCCAGATACCTCGACTTTGCTTCAGTGAGCCATTTCTCTTCTCCTGCTTTGGTGCCTTCGTTCCCGGTGTATCCTCTTCTGCTTTTACATATTTCTCAATCCTTACCATGAGCTCCTCCATGTTTTTTGGCAGTCTTTGCCAGTGACTTCCGGAGCATGCAATCATCCTCTAGGCCATTCTAAAAATACACGAAAGCCAACTCTTGGTTGCATCTTGGTATTAGGTTGAACACCTCATAATACCTTTTGGCATAAGCCCTATGGCTCTCACCTTCGTCGATGTTTAAAGCCATCAAGGAGTCTACCCTTAATGGTTGCAGCTTGTTTGTGACAAACCTAACCATGAACATCTCACCAAAGCCTTCCCAACTCTTCACAGCCTTTCGACAACTTGTGAAACCAATCCGATGCAATTTCTCCAAAGGAAAAAGGAACACCTTGCACAAAGAATACTGCTCCTCAAAGATATAAGGCCATTGAATTCAGTATAGGCCGACGTGAAAGTTCGAATCTAACTTATCGCCATACATTTGGAACCCCAAGATATGGAATCTTTTGGGGCCTCAAACCTATCCAACTCTATTAAGAATGGAATTTCGCTTGATCGGTGATGTGACCTCAAAGATTCGCCGCTTCCTCCGGAGGTAGTCCTCAAATCCTCCTTAGTTTGTCTAGGAGCTCAAATTGGCCAATGAACTTCACTTGGGTACACTACTCCCTGTCATTATGCCTCTGACTTTTCTTCATTCACCGTGTCAAAACAAAGTTTTTTCCCTAACGTGTCGATGTTCCTTGACATAAGTTCCCTTGGTACGAGGCATGCTCTAAGACTCTTCTCTCATTGATTCGCCACCCAAAGATCCCGTGAAGGCCTATGTGAATATTCGCCTCGCCATCCCTCCTTAGGCATCTATCTTTCCATACCGTAACGCTGCCTTCATTGTAATATTCTGCCTCGACTCCAATTTCTTTGATGCATCTGTCTCTTAGCTGACGTCCTTCTCCCTAGGATTCTGATCCCGTGTTCCTTCGTTATGGTTTTCTTCCTCCATGTTTAGGTCAGCATGACTACCACTCCCACTAGGGATGTCATTCCCGATCTTTTCTTTATGCCCGCCGATGGCCATCTATTCTCTTTCGCTCCCACAAATAGTGCCAAATTGTGGTGTTGATTTTCACCATAGTACCAAACAGAAACTCACCGAAAGCACCTAGAAAAATAGATTAAGTCCAACAACTCCATGACACAAAAAATAAGAATCCAAAGAAGGGTTCGCTCCACCGGGGCACTGATGATCAAGTCAAGAATCAAATATCTCTCACAGATAGCTAATTGTGCTTAACTAACAAGCAAAGAACTTATTATTCACAAGATATCACACATACCTTAGACTCACGAGGGTGCCCCGCTTTTATAGCCAAGATCGACTCCAACTTTATAGAAGCCTAACTTTAATGGACTTTGGCTCAAGGCTCACCTTGGACTCTCACTAAATAGGATAAACCTCTAAGAGCTTTATCTTTATCCAAACCGAGATCCTTCCCAATTCTAGGACTACCGCCCCTTATTCGCCCATCTCGGATTCGATATCTCTCGGCAGACAACCTCGCCCTAGTCGAGATCACTTGGATCAAGACCGCACTATGTGGCATCTCGCCGACACTTCGGGCATTACTCGCCACGTTGTCATTCACAAAATATGCCCCCACAAGAGTCATTGTTGGAGTGGCTCAAGGTGGTGGGCCATCTCGGCTGGCACAATGTCGAGGCTTAGAAAAATCCATAAGGCTCGAGAAGGAGGTAACGACGGTGGACCAACCCCACAAGCAACCCAATCAATGGTCCGAGCCGATCACCTTTAGGAGACAGACACGGCATTTGGTAACCTCACGAAGACCCCTAGTCATCTTCGCTTCTTATCTAACTACAAAGTCAGAGAGTCCTTGTTTATAATGGCGCTCCTCGTACATCATCTTCCTTAACACCTACCGACAACTCAAGGTCGGAGAAGAAAGTTGTCACCTCTACAAATCCTTTTTGGTTGGCTTTTTTCGGGATCGAGTGACCTCCATAGGCTCCATCAGAGTATCCATGAAAGTTCACCAAACTCTTAATCTTTCCTCATCGCCGATCGGCCTTTCCACCTACAATATCATACTTGGACTTCCGCCTCAATGCCCTCCAAGCCATAACATCCATATACCATTTGCTATGAAATTTCCTATCGATCAAGGGGTCAAGACAAAGGAGGGTGAACAAACAATGGCCAGTGGAATGCTATGTTGCCTAGTCAAGATGAAAGGCTATGATAATCAAGGCCTCGATGTCGTGGATGAGGAGGAGCTAGTTAGAGGAGAACCTATAGAGGAACTAGTCAAATCTCCATTGATCCCACCAATTCAACGAAGACGGCTAAGATTGGCTACCGTTCTTCAGTTAAGTTCGACCTCACTCTCTTAGCCAAGCACAATGATGTCTTTGCTTGGACCCATTCTGACATGCTGGATATCGATCCTTCTTTATTACTCATCGCCAAGATAGTTTTCCCCTAGCCTGACTGCTCAAGCGTAAATAGCGTGATTTTCCATCCCGGCGAACAATCTCATTGCCACTATAGGACAAACCGAAGCCTAGTTCATCGTAAACGTGACTATCCTGCATGGTTGTCCAATATGGTCTTAGTCTGCAAAATAATTGCAAGTGGCGATCGTACGGCCGACTACTTCAACCTCAACCAAGCTTCCCTGCCTAAAGATAGCTACCCACTTCCCAAGATAAACTTATTGGTCGACGCAATTGTAGACATCGATGTTTAGCTTCATAGATGCTTTTTGCTATAATCAAATTTTAATGCATACGACCCATCAGAGCACACTTCATTCATTAACGACAGAGGGACTTATCATTACCATGTGATGCCATTCAGTTTGAAGAATGCAAGAGCCACTACCAAGCTTTGTTAATGCCATTTTCAAAAAGCAGATAGGTCAATATGGAGGTCTATGTCGATGACATGTTTGTCAAAAGCAAACTCTCCTCTAACCACCTAGTAGACCTACGAGACCTTCCGTGCCCCTAAGCATAAGATGAAGTTGAATCCAATAAGTGCGCCTCTTGTTAGATCCGTAAGTTTTGGGTTCATGGTCACCACAAGGGCATTGAGGCTAACCTAGAAAGATCAAGGCTCTTAATCGAAATGCGCTTCCAAACGGTAAAGGAGGTTCACCGCTCACAGTGTAGGGTCATCGCCTCAATCGCTTCATATCAAGGGCCACTTACAAGTTCCTTCTTGCTTCAAGGTATCTAACTCTTCACCGAATATCGAAGCCTGGGGAGGCATTCCAACAATCAAACATTGCATGGCACACTCTCCTCTCTCAAGCAATTCCAGAGATACCCTTCTCTACTTAGCTATCTCCCCACACCGCAAACTACTTTCTTAGAAAGGATGACTCAATCCAAATACCTGTTTATTACATCGTGCCCTTCGAGGTGTCAATAGACTTATCCCCTATTGGAGAAGATGGCCCTAACTCCGTCATCTCCTCCAGATGCCTCCGCCCTATTTTCAAGCCCACTCCATAGTGGTCCTCATTGACCAACCTTGAAGAAAATCATGCAAATGGAGTTGTCAATAATGTAGTGATCATCAAATTAAGCCAAGATGAGATCTCTTATCGACCCCGAATAGCTATTAAAAGCCGTGCTATTGCAAATTTTATCCTCGAATTCACCAATCTCACC
Source organism: Camellia lanceoleosa (assembly GCA_025200525.1). Lineage (NCBI taxonomy): Eukaryota > Viridiplantae > Streptophyta > Magnoliopsida > Ericales > Theaceae > Camellia > Camellia lanceoleosa. Next base: position 132,157,679 of record CM045771.1, on the reverse strand, counting down.
CAAACACACCCTCCAACAAAGATGTGCCACTCTTTGTAAGACCCCAATTCTCGGACTCTTCGTGTTGGGTTCATCTCAGAATAGGTAGTGGAGCCGGCTTGATCCTCATCATCCCAAAGGGCTAATACTTCAAATGTGCCCTTCGCTTCCTATTTGTACCAAGAATAACGAGATTGGCATGAGGCCCTGATCACAGTCTCCACTGGCTCATGACATTGGGTCGACCATCTCGAGGATTAGTGATTCGTTGGTGGTCGGACAGATAACAAGCGAAGTTTGATGCAAAGGAGGCGCACGCGACTGCACAAGGACATCCTCTTCCTCACCCGCCTTTAATAGCTTTCACATCAAGCATGTCCCCGGCCGAGAACTCCAAGCAGATGAAATGGCATGCTTAGCCTCAACAGATCAATCCAACCTCACCACGTGCATCCCAATTGAATACCTAACCTATCCAATAGTTTCACTAGACCACAAACATATTCATCCGCTTCCAGACAAGCCTATCCCATGGGTCCAGACATTATTACATTCTAGAAACAGAGAGTATTACTGTTAAAATAGGCGAGGCTACCAAGGTTAGGGCTCGTCTAATTATATCCTTAACGATGGCATCTTGTATAAAAGAGGATTCTCACAAATGCATACCTCAAATGCCTCAATAGTGATCAAGTCGCTACGCCATGAGAGAAATACATGAAGGTATTTATGCGGCAACCACCTAGGGGACTCCATCTTTAGCTCATAAAATCCTATCGCACGTGGCTATTTTTGGCCCACACTCAACCAAGATACCATCAACTTCATACTCAAATGTGACAAATGCCAGGCTTCGCCAACATCCCACATGCCTCTAACAAAGCGATCACACTCAAGAAGAATCACCCTTCGCCAAGTGAGGCATCGATCTCATAGGCCTCTGTCGAACGGCTAGGGCCAAGTGAAGTTTGTCATGGTTCCATCGACATTTCACTATGGGTAAAAGTAGAGCCCCTTGAATATTAATGAGCTAAATACCACTAGGTTCATTTGGTCGCCTATTATGTGCCCGGCCATCATCTCCAACAATGGCAAAACAGCTTTGACAATGCCAAATTTAGATAATTTTGTGATGAGTTCAACATCAGACACTTTTTTCTTCCCTCGCCATCCTCAAGCTAACGGCCAATTGGAAATCACCAACCACTCTATGTTGAAAATCATTAGACGTTGAGGCCGCCAAGGACTCGCGTAAGAGTTGTCGAATGTCCTCTAGGCCTATCTGACGACAGCCTAAAACTCCAACTAGGAGACCCTTTTCACTCAACTTAAGGTGTTGAGGCAATATCCTCACAAGAAGCTCAAGTTGCCTTCACCGACACCCAAACAATCTCGATCCACAACTAAACAACGAATTTTAGAGGGTCGACCTAGACCTCATCAAGGAATCCGAAATGAAGAGTCCGTCTAACCGGCCTTATACCAAAAGAGAAGTAAGGCAACACTATAATCACAGAGTTCTAACCGAGGAATTCAAGGAGACCTAGTCTATGAGAAGCAACCCTGCCACTAAAACTTGACCAAAGGCAAACTAGCAACTAAGGGAAGGACTCACATCATCAAAGCAAGACCTCGCCCAAGCACGCACCAAGGTCTCCAAGACATAGAGAAAGACCTTCTTTATCCATGGAATGCCTAACACTTGAACGTTATTTCCAAAGAAAGTGGTGTTTCGCTTTTGTATGATTCAAATTATTGTATGTTTCATTTTGTCAAGAAAACACTTGTCCATTTTGGCCCTTGCCATACAATGCATAAACTTATGATCGAAGACTACGACAACAATTTAAAATTCTCATTACTTGTGTTGTGCCTTAATCTGTAATTTTCAAGAAGCTCGCCGATCAACCCTTCAAGTCTCAACCGAGTGAGCATGAAGAGCTCAACCAGACCGAAGAACAGTTTCACCAGACTGAAAGCTCCAAGTCTCAAATGACGGTACGAAGAGCTCAACCAACTGAAGTTAAACAAAGCCTCACTCACCAGCATGATCGAAGCAAAGAACAGTTTCACCAGACCGAGTATGAAGAGCCCACGATTGAGTTAAACAAAACCCAGCTGACTGAGTATGAAGAGCCAATAGACTGAAAGGAAACAAAGCCTCGCCTTTCAGCATGAAGAGCTCACCAGACCGAGTTAAACCGCAATGCTGGTCTCAAGTATATCCATTCAAGTATGTCACTCAAGTTGTTAAAGTTACACTTAAAACTTGGGAAGTGTAGCCAAATATCTATTAATTATGACATTCAAGTCAATTTTCATCCAAGTCAATTTTATCCAAGCCAATTCATCCTTATCATATTTACTTAGCCTCACTTGATCCTTTTGCCAATTCCTACAATTTCATCCTTATTCTTTCTTAACCAACACCAAAACAAACAAAAACACAAAATTCATATTCAACACCCAATTTTTATAAATTAAATACAAATTCTTTACACATTTCCATCGTTTTTACAAAAAAACTAATTCGAAAAAAAAAAAAAAACACCAAAGAAACAAAGAGGGTCTTCAAACCGCTTCCACCTTTCACTTTCTCTTCCCCAATCGATGCCAAATCTTCTTCTTGTACGCCTCATCCAATGGGTTTGGGTAATGTCCTTCTCTCCTAGCCTTACGCCGCTGAAGTCCATGTCCGAAGAGCTCCTCCACCTATATTTGAAGCTTGTCCAAACCGTTTCTAGTACATGCTCATTTCATGCTTGTAATAGTCAAACCTCCGGATTATCTCTTTTTGGTTTGTCCCTCCACCAGCTTTAGCAACAACCACATTTGATGGTCCAAAGACCACCTTCCTCTCTCGCCAAACTCCTAGCCACAGCTACAATGGCCATTTGAAGTCAAGAGATATCTTAAATTGTTCTCACCGCAAGGCAACACAGTCCGAGGCGCCTCTTCCAATGCCATTCTCCGTTAACTCAAGAAGCTTTGACCTCTTCCTCGACGATCCTCTCCAACTCGCGGATTTGTGCCTCATTTCTCCTTATCTTTCGAGGCCGATCGTGCAGCTTCTTCATTATTCAACTAGGCCTCCTCCAATCTCTGGCGATGGTGCAGCTTGTTGAATCTTTCGCTCGCTCGCCATTTCAACTCTAATGACACCACCTGCAACACACTACTTCTAGCTCACTGACGACCGCACCAAGTTTTGTTTAACCTATTATGGCGTGATCCACCAAGTAACCCTCACACCACCGCCAACACCTCCATCTTCTTCTTCTCAACGAGGCCGCACTCTTCGCAAGATACGCCCGTCGCTTTCCTCCGCCTAGCCGCCTCTACCCTTACATTCCGAATTGCTCCTAACCTCTTCCACTGGCCTTAAGCACTCGCTTCCACCTTCACCGACAATTTTGCCCAAAGAGAGGCCACCAGAGTCGCACTCCATTTGTGCTACAGAATCCTCTCACGAGGTTGACCTCAGAATTGTGTAACACTCGCATGGTCGTTACCAATCACCCCCAGACGGCTCACTGCATTTGTCTGCCCGCCTTAACCTCCCGTTGCACCCTCGAAAGGTCATTTTTATCCATCACCAAGCACCACCACCGTGATTCATAGTAAGTGGTCGCTCCTGCTGACACCACATTGGTGCCTCTCCGTCTCACTCCACTTCTCCTTCCCTAACTTTCAATTGAGAGGCAAGTCATCGAGGCTAAGTCCTTGCTGCACTAGCTGCGACGATCTCGCTCGCCTCCCTTCCTAATCAACATTTGGCGCCTCTACCTCCAAACTCATCTTGGCCTCTTCCTCTACAACCTTTGGGGCTATTCCTCCACCTCTCCTTTATCTTCTTCCCTATAGGCCCTTCTTCCCTATCCTCGTAGTCACCTTCCTCTTCTTCTTCTTCTTCAACACCAACGCCACCTCTTTCTTACTTCTCCTTCAAAGGATCCATCGGCTGCTTGGTAAGGCAATAAAATCGTTAAGTCCTTCTCTCCCAAGGGCTTGGGACGAAGTTGGACCCACCTATAACTCAACATCTAAGACTGGCCTAATTGTTTCTCCTTATATTTTTTCACCATCACTAAACATGTTTATCTTCCTCTCCTTGCATCCACCTCTTTGAGCAGATCTCATTCGCCAGTTTCTAACTTCAGCAAACAAGGCTATAGGGCTAAACAAGGTCGCCCCATTTCACCCCCTCCTTCTCCCTAAACTCCTTCACTTGATTTTACTCTCCTCTCACAAGATCTAACTATCTACTAACTTGGTAGGACTTTCCAAATCGTATGCCTGACCAATCCATCATTCGCCGATACATAAAACCATCCTAGTCTCCAATCCTTCACTAAAGAGGGCAACCCCCACCAATCCCCTCATTGCTACCGCCTATAGGGTCACCCATGTCTCTTCATCGCCTCAAGACTTATAGCATGTAAAAATTTATCCACCCCCACCGCTTTCTCCCGGCCCTCAGGGCTATGCGATCACACAAGCAAATGGAATTTTCTATTCATTCGACATTAGTTGTCTTGTGAGCCACCCTAGGTGATTCAAAGACGCCCACCACTACTTGTGAGGGGCAATCTCGTGCCCTCCACAAGGCTCTCCTCATACAAACAGAACTCCATCGGTCGTGCATCGATGCCCTCTCATTCGCCATCTAGCCTCAACTCTACTGTCAGAACGATATTTGCTACAGAACTCCTCCGCATCCTCTACCATTAACGTGATCACAAATTTTAGTGTGCTAATGGTCAGCGCCATTGCTAATCATTGCACCGAGATCATCAGGGAAGGCAGGGTTGCTCGTTACTACACCCCCTTTCCCTACGCTTTTTGCCCTATATCGCTCCACCAGCTCCACATCGCCATCCTCTCCTAAGGCCTCCAATGCCATGGTCGACACTTTTCCTTGTGCCATCTCCTTCATGTTTCGCTTATCGCCTGGCCAGTGAGGGCAAAAAAGTTGGCAATGTGCAAGAGGGAGAGTCCGGCCGAGATGTAGGAACTCAAGTATGGAATACGGTAATTTTTGTAATCAGGTAAAGACAACCCAAAGGCCCAAGGTTTGCCTATTTTCCAAGGGTCGCAGTTAAAATTTGCTAGTTTAAAATTCGACAACAAGAACAACCCCCACCTTTTCCACACCCCCCACCCATCCCTTCCTTCCCTAACCACTTGTATCACTTATCCGCGGCTTACATTGCCCCACATGTAAGGCCACGATCCTCGGCTATTCCATTTCACATCATCACATGCTTACTACCTCCTTCAATTTGCAATTTTTTTTGTTCTCCCCACGGTCGGTCACCCCACCTCACCATCTTCGCGGGTCACCTCCCTCACATCGTCCACTCCATTCACCTATTTTAACGGTCGGCCGCCCTAACGACCACACCCCATTCGCCACCTTCGCATCGACCCTTAACAATGGCCACCCCACTCGCCACCTTCGATTGGCCCTCTTCACGATGATCACCCACTCGCCACCTTCAGCCAACCGCTCATACCCACACATCAGCCACCACTCGCTCCTCATTGCCGACCGCCTCACTACCAATCATTATTTGTCTTGGCCACCTTCACTGTTATCGCCTCATGGTCGGTCATTTATTCTGCCTCTTTGCATCAAATGGCTCACCACAAGCTTTGTTCGGGTCATTTTGCTCAAGAAATACCTTCGGCAATGATCACCACGAGTAGGCCCAGGTACCACCCTACCGCCTATCTTTACCTCCTTCCTGCCTAGGGACTACCTCCACTTTTCCTATTCCCTTCGTTGTCTAAAAGTCCCACTTGGGAATGGGGACTATTGATACCGATGGGCCTCAAGATGGTCCAACCCATAACTCAAGTCCCACTCAAGGCCCAAATCGAGGCCCAGATACTAAAGCCCAAGATCCTTGGAAACCAATATTGAACCAAGACCAATAGCATTTAAACACTTGTCATGCAGAAATCAACCACTTGAATGCATAAAGATATCAACAAAATTATTACACCCACACATCAACCATTAATAAGGTCCTTATAGCATTAAATGTAGCAACCCCTCCACGGAGGATACAGACTCACCATGAATCGATGCTAATTAGACTATAGACTTTTTGGCCAACAACAAGACACCTTTTGAAATGGATAAGGAAATGATCAAGAACGGATATAAAAAGTCTTGGAGATACGCTAATGTTAAGTTTTTCGATCCCTTGTTACACACACACACACACACACAATAGTCATTCTCTCTCTCAAGTCAATCGGCCTCTAACCCACTTGGTTGTCGGAGTGTCCGCTCAGGGAACCTCCCCTTTGGACCTTTTTGGCAGTATGCTTGGGGACAATCGAGGTCGCCAAATCCATTAGAAAAGTAGATCACCCACTTATCTTTGGTCAAGTTACTACATTATCGATATATTTATAATCTATTCTTTTCTAATTTTTAAATCTACTTAGTAGGTATTTGGCATGCACTAAAAAAAAAAAAAGTATACATACACTTATTTGAGTCACATCTATCAACATCTCCTCTCTACTTTTCTACCTACTTTCTACCTTTTACACATTTTTTTTATAAAAAGTCAAAAAGTACATTTATTTACAACATTCCAAACCACCCCTTAATCTTGATATACTTAAAAAAGTGTAAAATTTGTACAAAATTATTTTTAAAAATTCATTGAATACAAAAAAAATACAAGAATATACTAAATTTTCAATTTTTTTTTTTTTTGTATTTTTTGTATTTGGTTAAATTTTTCTTTTTAAAAAAAAAATTACAAAGTGTATCTAAATTATGTATATTGCTAAAAAAATTATGTATATCTAAAAAATAAAAATAACTTAAAATATTCAAAAAAAATTACTTAAAAACAAAAAACTTCCACGCAATATTCAAAAAAAAAAAATTTAATAAGCAGCACATAATGCAACGACGAACAACCGTAGTAGCCACCCTTGAGATCGTTCACCACGCCATGGGTATCGGTGTAATAGTTTCAAGGTGGCACCTTCCACTATGAAACTGTGTTTAGGCCCTCTCACGAGTCTTTGTGCTTATGACTTCACTCCTGGCCTTCCGCTTCAGTTTATCATTGTTCTTTTTCCTCGCTTGAAGTCCTCGATGCACCTTTCAAGGCTAAACATGCTCGACATTAACATGGATCCTCTTGGATAATCCCATTACCCAGATTTATGTACATACACTATAACTTAAATTATGTTCTATTTCATCAGTTAAAAAACAAAAACAAAAATGTAAAAAGAGCACTTCCAAATAAATTTTAAAAATTAGTAGATGAGGGGAGGTTAAGTGTTATAATATTTAGTTCGGTAAAGGATACTATGACAATAGTTGAGGGAGTAAGGTGTAATTCACCCTTAATAATATGTCAATTACTTGTTTCATGAAAATATGTTTTGAGAGAAAAGGATGTTCATGCTAAATATGTCAATTGGTTTTTTTTTTTTTTTTGGTATTCACAACTAAATATGTTACAATGATAAGTATATCAATTACTTTTATCTCTTTATTTTATGGTTAGGCGCTTTTATTAAAGTTTATTTTGAATTTATGAATGTTTTTGCATGTGTTCCAAACACAAGTTCGATCATTTGAAGACAAATGGGGATCATGGTCAATTTATGTAGGTTGAATGTGTGCTGTAAGATGACTACATTATGGACTCTGCTTGCTATTTGTGTTGACACCGAAGGACATATAGCATATGGAGCTTCAAGTGGTGGCATTGCATCAAGGTGATTATTGCTTTGTTTTTGTGGCATTTTTGTGTCATATATGCAAAGCGTATCTATATTATTTGTCTCAATTCCTTAAATTGTATCATTATTTTTCTACTATTCTTATTTAATTAACCCAAGTATGTTGATGGTGGTCGAATTGGTGTTCTATGGGAGGAGTTGATTGGTGGCCATTGAAAGTTTGGTGGGGGCTATGGTGTATGAAGTTGTGTGTGTGTGTGTTTGTGTGTGTGTGTGTGTGTGTGTGTGTGAGAGAGAGAGAGAGAGGAGGGGGCATTCAGAGGCATTGATTTTAAAAAAAAAAAAAGATCAGTTCCTCTATGGCATTTTGTACTCCCAAGTTCCCAACAACCACGCAAAAGAAATGCTTTTCTTGGTAGTGAATGAAACCTTGAAGTGGTTATTAGGTAGCCAGTTCATTTGATGAAGTTAACCAAGTTTCTAGGGGCCTATTTGGCATCATTTTCATTTTCAATGCTTTTTTAGCTTGTCTTTTATTTAGATTCAATGCCTTTGTTGATCACAATTCACAACTAAAAGTTGAAATTTGTGTGACATCATTTCTAAAATGGATCATTATTCAGTTAAACTTGAAATTTATTATTCAAATATTTTTAACAAATAAGTGGACGTGTGGGATTAGCAGCAATATATGGCTTCGATTGTTAGGCATTCTCAAAAGGTCCGTTTGGGGCTCCATTTATAGTTGGTTGTTGCGTTAGTGGTGCTAGACAGTATTTAATGAAAGGATTTGTTGCTCAGGAGTGCTGTGTCTCATCATCACTATATGTATCCTCGTTATTCAAAAATTTTATTTTATTTTATTTTGGGAAGTATAACTAATAGAATATAAAAAATAAAAAAAATTGTATCTTATAAACGTACAATTTTAATTTATCTTTTACTATGAGGAACATTATATTTTCTTGGTATGAGGCTAGTTTAATACTGGGATATTTTTGTAAACGTCTTCAAGATTTTTGTGATTTTGCCTAATTTAGTGCTTTCTTCTATGTATTTAGTTTTTCATTATTTATTTTTGTGTTAAACCCACAAAAATCATATATTCTTTGTTTCCATTTATGTATACCCCTTATGAATCTAACATGGTTATTATTTTGTTGCACAAGTCGTAGGCAAGTTCAGCTCGCTTGCATGAAAGTTTTACACTGCTATGTAAGATAGTAGCCAACACACATCGATAAAAGTGTCGTAACTCAGTTGATCAAGCCGAGGCTCCTATATCGCTGAGAGCTCCCAACCCTCAACCTTAATGGTTTTTTTTAAGGAAAAAAATGACTTTTTGTTTGTTTGTCTCCTATTTAGCTTCCCATGACTTCAACTAAGCTAAAAGCTACAGAGATTGCAGCAGCCTACAATTCCTTGTCTTTTGGAATGGGTTATTTGGAAGCTCTATAGAGCGCACCTAAGGTACTATAATATGTTTCGAGTAATATTTCAAAGCCCAGCATATGAATTTTCTTCTTTAATTGATATATTTAGATCAAATTTTAAGATCACAATGAGTTCAGTCATGGTGAATCATCTCATTGATAGTAAACTAATACATTGTGTATTAATTAGGTGTGAAGTGTCGTTAACATTTGATATATTTAATGATTTCTTGTTTTATAATTGAACAAATATTTTATACAAGAGCATATCATAAACCGACCGAAGAGATTTGCATTTCAGATCTAAATTGTTAATTTGTATCTAAATTGTTCATTTTGTATCAGTCATAATTGTAATGGTGACATATAACAATTTGTAGTTTGTCCTGTTTGGTTCTTTCTTTTTTTGCATTTTTGTGTCCATATCATGTTATATTATGTTGGTTTACATTTATTGATTTTTTTGCTGACTACACGAAACAAGCAAGCATGCCGCAATTCAAACCTAATTATGTGTATAATTTTTTACTTAATTATGTGTTTAATTTTTTACTTATACGAAACTTATTTGTTTTATTCATCTTTTTATGCAGTGTCTCAATTTAGGACTACAAAATAGCAAAATAGGATCGACATCAACCGCTTTGCCATACTTAAATTGATGTTGGTGAAAAGTAAAGGATAAAATATTGTGTGCGCTAAGATTTTGATAAGAAATTTAAAATTTGGAAGTAAATCAAATCGTTTATTTATTATTTCTTTCAAGTGACTCATCATGTTTCAAATGGTTATTAAGGGCAAACCTAAAACTTGAAAGATGTTCATTTTTACTCATGAGAGAAATCAGACAATTATTTTATGGACCATTCTTCCGCAACATGATAATGGGCTTGTTTGGTAGAAAGTTGAAAATGTGTGAAGCATCTTTCATTGGCTGCTGACCAAAACCTTAAAGCCTAGGGTGAGCTTGCATGGTGGACTCCATGAGTGGGCCAAAATAGGCTACCTCGATGGGCTCATGGCTCAGCCTCCGTGCTTAGCCCAAGATTTGAGTCTTTTTTTTTTAAATAATTTTTTCTTCACTTTTTTTTTTTATAATTTTTGTGGGCTAGGTTGTGCTGGGTTTCAAATTCAAGGCCCAATCTCTCTTGTGCTAGCATGTCTAGGATTTGGGCTTTATTTGTGTAAAAGCCCAATGAGCTTGGGCCAGGTTGGGTTTCAAGTTCAAGGCCCAATTCTAAGCTCTGTCTAACTTAGGTTGGCCTGTCCAGGATTTGGCCTTTGTATAAGTAAAATCCCAATGAGCTTCGGCCAGGTTGGGTTTCAAATTCATGGCCTAGTCTTACTTGGGGTGGCCAGTCTAGGATTTGGGCTTTGTTTAGGTAAAAGCCCAATGAGCTTGGGCTGCGTTGGGTTTCAATTTCAAGGCTCAATACTAAGCCCGCCTCATTTTAGCTGACATGTCCAGGATTTGGGCTTGGTTTAGATAAAAGGCCCAACAAGCTTGGGCCAAACTAAGTTTCAAATTCAAGGTCCAATTCCAAACCTAGTCTCATTTGGGCTGACCCATTCAGGAATTGGGCCTTGTTTGGGTAAAAGCCCAACAAGTTTCAGCTAGACTGGGTTTCAAGGGCAAAAAACTGTATGCCATTATCTTTGATATTTCTCAAATTTTTAAAATTGAGCCTTTGAGATTCATTACAATAAGAAAATAAATATGCACAAATTTTAATCACTAGTTTTTATAGTTGGTTTTAGTGTCATTTTGACCTTTGTAATTTTAATTAATTCAATTTTAATCTTAAATTTTTTATTGTCTCAATTTAACTTAATTAACTGCAATCATTCACTCTTTTTTTTTTTAAATTATGAAAATTGCACACATAAGTAGCATGAGTTATGCTTTTAGGAACAAAATTATAATTTTTCTTAACTAAGCCAGTCAATCTCAATCATCTCATTAACGATTTTACTTCAAAAACACTAATTGACATTATTAATTGAATAAAAATAATACAAAATTTAAAATTTAAATCAAAATTAAATCAATTAAAAATGTGAGAATGAAAATGATAGATAAGACAAAATACAAAACTACCAATTTAATTTACCCAACAAACATTACCACTTTCCCTATCTTGATTCCAGGAAAGATCCAAGGGTGCAACCTAAGACAAGAAAATAAAACAAACAACAAAATCAAATCAAGGCCAAAAAAAAAAAAAAAAACTATGGTACAAAAGAATTTCCCTATCTTGATTCCAGGGAAGATCCAAGGCTACTGGCTCGCAAGCTATCAGCTTGTAACCTAAGACAAGAAAATAAGACAAATAACAAAATCAAATCAAGGCCCAAAAAAATAAAAAATAAAAAACTATGGTACAAAAGAATTTTTTTTTTTTTATGATTGTCAAGCAAATATTCAAAAATATAATAAAAAATAAAAAATAAATTAGTCCTTGATTTGTATTGAAAAGTGTTGTTCGGACTCATGGAGTTCGCTATGAGTTTCATTCTGATAATCTAAACCAATCATTTTTGTATTTTAAATTTCTCATTATTTAGTGTTTTTAGACTACTACACATTATTCATGTCAGAACACTTGTTCAATTATCTCTTACAAAAGAGAGAAAAAAAAATGTAATTAAACTGTAAATTAAATCATTAGTCTCTGGAATTTAAGTGAAGTGTCATTTTAGTCATCGTAATTTTAATTTGAACATTTTAGTCCATACATTTTAAATTTTGTTATAAAAGGGTGTTTTGGGAAGTTGGTAAAAAGCTAACTTTTAGCTTTTTACCAAGCTTTTTAGCTTTTTGAAAAGTGATTTGGGAAGTTGGTAAAAAGCTGGCTTTTAGCTTTTTACCAAGCTTTTTAGCTTTTTGGAAAGTGATTTGAGAAGTTGGTAAAAAGATGGCTTTTAGCTTTTTAGTTTAATATTTGTTTATGGTGTCAAATCAAATTAAAATGACCAAAATACCCTTACCTAACATAAGAAATTTATTTTTTTATTTTTTTTGTCATAGGCCCCAATTTGTAATTTCACACTTGCTTTTATAACTTCCCAAACCAATTTTGTTGTATTTTTGTTACTTGTGTTTTTGGACCAAAGATAAAAAACGTGGCTTTTATTTTGGTTCCCAAAATCGCACAAGATGATCTTTCCACAAATGTTGTTAACAATTGAAACATAAAAATTAAGTGCAAAATTAGAAGGATTAAAATAAAATTCAAAACAAATTATAGGACCAACGACATAATAAATATATTAATTACATGTGTGATCATATAATTGGTTTTGAATTTCACTTCAATCCATCTTTTATTTTACTCATAGTATTTTTTCCGCTTCAAATTCAACAATAAGTAATAAAAAAAAATCACATTCCAACAAAATTGAAAATGTATAAACCAAATCCCAAAACTATATTGTTGGTTAAAGATGGGAAAACTTCTAAGCCACCCTCTACCAACTGAGAAAAATCATGATAGAGATATGAATTCATTGAAAACATATTAACAAACGAATTGGGTTCTTCTACTAACAATATTATGTTTAGGTTCTTTATTTTTATTTTTTAATTTATATGTTGTTTTCGCAGAAAGTGACAGAGGGCTAATGAAAGGAGACTCTATTTTTGACTTAACTCAGGCACTCAATTTCTTTCTTCTTCTCACAAAAATATAGCCATTTTTGAGACCATAAAGCTTTTTTCACTAAAAAAAAAGTCAACAACCTCTTTGCTTTCCTTTGCTTCGACCGCTGGTTTTTTCTTTTCCTTCAGAATTGGAAACAATGCCTCTAGCAGAGATCTTTCTCTTGGCTTCGCCAAATTGTCGCTTGAGAAGATGACCACTTTGCATCCTCGAAATTACCTCGCCTTTTGAAGGTATTGATACCCAATGACTAATTGACCAAGATGTCGCACCAAATTGAAGCTATTCTAATTGACGAGAGGAGAAGCAAATGATAGTTCCAAATTGTGAACCTATGGCTTGATGATCTCCGTGATCCGCATATGATTTGGATGATTTAGTGAATGAGTTTACCACAAGCTTTGCAACACAAGCTCAAGGCAAAGCCGCGCTGCTAGTTCCAAAGAAGGTATGGAACCTTATCCCTAATTTCAAGCCAACAGATGTTATCTTTAATTTTAAAATGAAGTCCAAGATTGAGGAGATCAATACCGATTGCACAATAGTTTTGAACAATGTTCAAATTTAATTTGGTTAAGATTGTTAGAAGCACCACACCTACTAAGACTTGGCAAAGACCGTAGTCTACATCTTTATTTGATGAACCTGCATTTACTACCGAAAACACAATCGAGTAAGATAATTGTTGCTCGTAAGGGGATAAATCAAGTGATAACAACATTGGCGAATTCCCATTGTGGATATGGATGGATTGGCAAGACCACCCTCGCCGATGGTATACAAGGATGAAACTGAAGGAGTATTTCAATCAAAGCATGGGTCTGTGGTGTCAAATGAGTTTGACATTATGAAAATAACAAAACTATTTATGATTCAAGGATTTCCCAAACATGTAGTTTTAATAACTTGGATCAAGCCTGTTGAACTACGTATATTTTGGCGGAAGGAAGTTTTAATTATTTTAGACGATGTCTAGAACGAAGATTACAATGCTTGGAATGTTTTGAAGAAACCTTCAATGATGGAGCCCAAGGGAGTAAAGTCATGGTGACAACACGTAATGTAGACATTGCAACAATGATGGCAAATCGTTGAACTCCATGACGCTAAGATCCTATCGATGAGGATTGTTGGTCATTGTTTGCACAACATGCCTTTATGAATACAAGTATTGATGCAAATCCAAATTTGCATCAATTGGTAAGAAAATTATGGAGAAATGTAAAGGTTTGCCTCTCACCGCTAGGACACTCTAAGTGGCCTTTACCCAACAAAGTACGAGATGAGGAATGGGTAAATGTATTATGAGTAAAATATGGGATTTACCACACAATAAAAGTGACATCCTTCCTACTTTGAGATTAAGCTACCATGATCTTCCTTCGTGATTTAAAAGCAAGAGGTTTTGCATACTACTCAATAATACCCAACGACTATGAATTTGAGGAAGAGGAGCTAGTCCTATTGTGGATGGCGAGGGCTTCATTCAACAACAAAAAGAGAAGCAAATGAAAGATGTAGAGCCGAGTACTTCCATGAATTATTGTCAATGTCTTTTTTCCAACCATCTAGTACCAAGAAAGTTCTAAATTTGTGATGTATGACCTCATCAATGATTTGGCTCAAGTAGTTGCAAGAGATACTTGTTTTAGAATAGAGGATAGATTGAAAGATCAAGACCAAGACAAGAATCTAAAGAAAGCTTGACATTCATCTTACATGCAGAATACTATGAGGGTATGAAAAAATTTGAGATCATTGATAAAGCCATGCATTTACGGACTTTCTTACCATTTGGCTTAAAATATAGATCGGGTTATAATTTGGCAAGCAATGTTCTTTAATCTATTCCCGGTTAAACGCCGAGGGTGCTCAAGATGAGTAGATATTTCATCACGTAACTTCCAAATTGCTGGAGATTTGAAACATTTATGATCTTAACCTTTCCCACGCCATATAAAAGAATTACCCAAATCACTAGGCTCTCTACAATCTACAAACATTGATGTTAAGAGAATGTAAAAACTCCAAAAGTTGCCTCTAGATATGGGAAACCTAATTGACCTACGTCATCTTGATACTACAAGTGTAGATTCCATAGAAGAATTGCCAATGGGAATAGGTAAGTTGGTTAGTCTTCATACACTATCCAATTTTATTGTTACTAAAAACAATGGGCTTCGGATAAAAGAGTTAGGGAACTTAATTTATCTACGGGGAAAGCTTTGCCTATCTGGATTACAGAATGTGGTAAATCCTCTAGATGCAAGGGAGGCGAATTTAAATGATAAGAAGGGGTTATATGTGTTATCAATGGAATGGAGTGTTAACTTAGATGATTCACGAGATGGAAGAGTTGAAACAGAAGTGCTTGACAAGCTACAACCTCACAAGAATTTAAAAGACCTCCATATCAAAGGCTACCTTGGTACAGGATTTCCAACTTCGATAGGAGATTCTCTGTTCTCCAATATGGCTAACCTAAGTTTAGATAATTGTGGAAATTGTGCATCCTTGCCACCACTCAGACAACTACCCTCCCTCAAAAGCTTACATTAAAGGAATGAGGTACTAAAGCATGTCGGTTGTGAGTTCTACGGGCAAGGTGGTGTTCAACCTTTTCCATTATCGAGACTTAAGCTTTGAAAATATGCCGTAATGGAGGATTGGTATACTTTGAAGATCACAAGGAAGTTCAACCATTCACGCGCGTCAAGTATCTCTCCCAATAAAATGTCCTAAACTTCTTAAAATGTTGCCTATTGATCTACCTTGTTTGAATAATCTAAAGATTTCAGAGTGCCCGCAATTCCTAGTTGAAGGTTCCAAGATTAGCCTCCCATCACTCACCAGATAGCTATGAATGGCGCCCCTCTAACAAGCCTTGAAATGGTCCTTGAGATGGGGGAGTATGGTTGATGATGAAGTGATATCGGCAAATGCAAAGTGTAAGCATCCGAAGTTTAATAACTTCCTTGAGCATTGGGATGATCAAGAAACTCGAGCTCTTGCCAAATAGGTTACTCATGGGCTAATGGAACTCAAAGCATTGAAGATTACAAGTTGTGAAGAACTCAAGACACCGTGGAAGAATGAGGCGAGAGGCAAAGACATACCTTTGCATTCAAGTTTGCAAATTAGAGGTTGTCCTCAAATTTGTTTCATTGTTTGAAGAAGATAAGGATGAAGAAAATGAAGGGCAACATCAAGAACAACAAGAAGAGGGACTCTTGCATAGCGAGGCTTGAGCATCTAAGAATATATAATTGTGAAAAGTTGGAGAAACCGCCACAACTGCTACATACCTTCACTTTTCTTCAGAGTTGTATGTCTATAACTGCCCAAGTCTCGCTTTTTTCCAAAGACAGTTTTCCATGCACGCTGAAAACACTCAAGATACGTGAATTGTGAGGCTCGTAATCCTTATTTGGGTGGATAACGCAAATTAATGACAATAATCTTGAAGTGTTAACGTTTGAGAATTGTCCATCCTCACATGCTTGATATCTTGCAGAGGTGGGGGCTACCACCCACAATCAAACACCTTGAGATTGAGAGGTGTAAGAAGTTGAGGCATCTAGTAGAGGAGGGATGGAAATTAATTGTCCATCTCTTGAGTCTGTTCGATCTGGGGTTGTTATATGCTCAAATACATGCCAAATGCCCTTCCTAATAATAATAATCTCAGAATCTCAACATTGATCTTGTATGGGTGTAAGAATTTGGAGTACATTCCTAAGGATGGTTCCAATTCGCAACAAATCTAACATATTTGAATATCGTGATGCAAAAACTCAAGGCCTTACCACACGTATTGCAGAGCATCAACTACCTCACTTCTCTTCAAGAGTTGTATTTGAATATTTCGTAATGGAACAACTTCAAGAAGATTGGTTTGCATGCTTTATCCTCTCTAAAATCTTGTTGATTGAAGGCAAAGACGAAGAACATTCAAGGTTCCAAATTTCCGATAGATGGGATGTTGTCGCCCACCTCTCGATCAATCTTCATATCTCTAAGCTCAACTGAGAAGCTATCTTCTACGTTGTTTCAAAATCTCGCCTCGTGAATTTCTTAAAATCGGTGGTTGCCCTATGCTCAAATCTTTACTGGCAAAGGTTGCCCTCACTTAAGAGATTGTCGATCATCGGGGAAGTGAAACTAACAGGAAGTGTGAAAAGGAAAAGGCAAATATTGGCCCCACTTAGCTCACATTCCTTGTGTCGAAGTTGATGGTTGATGATTGATGATTCCCACCGCAATACAAGCAATCAAATTGCTGTGTTTCAAAACGTAAACTAATTTGATAAATATATACATTTAAAAATATTTTCAAATTTTAAAACAAAATATTTTTTCAAAAATAGAAAATCATATGAAAACCATATAACTGCTTTTGCTTATCATTTTTCAATTTTTTTTAATGAGAGTCCTCAAGTATGCAATACATTACATTTTCAAGTTAATTGATTTTTTTTGGATGAGGAAGTTATTTTCAAATTCATATAAAAATTTAAAACAAAATAAATTTGTATTTTGAATTAACAAAAAATATTTTTGAAAATAATGAAAAAAATATGTTAAATTTAAATTCATATGACCATTATGAAATGAGTAAATAATTTTTAAAATTTTGTTTGGTTTTGGAGTTTTCAAAAATAGTTTTAAAATTTTTAATTCATATTTTTTTAATATATTGGCTAATTTGCTTTATTTTTTATTTTTTTTAGATGCATCTAATCTACATATACTTAAAAAAATTAAAAAAAATCTTTAAAAAATCTTTAAAAAATTTAATAAATACAAGATAAATACGAAAATGTATTAAATATTTAGTGATTTTTTAAACCATTTTTTTCATAAATTTGATATGTTTTAGGTGTATTTAGATTGAGTGGATCTAAAAATTAAAAATATTGATTAAAATACTTAAAAGTTCAATAAAAATAATAAAATATGGATTGAAACTTAAAACTATTTTTGAAAACGCTAAAACCAAACAAAGTTTTAAAATTATTTCAATTTCTAAAACTAAATGAGTTTTGATTTTCAAATTTCTAAAAATATTTTTTAGAATATACAACCAAACAAATTTTTAGAAAATTATCTTTCAAAATTGATTATGAAAAACCAAACCTTAGTTTTTTGGGTTTTCAGGCTAGTCATTAATAAATTATTTTTGTATTTGTTAAGTTGTTACCTATCTAGTGACCGGGAAAAGTCGATTGAAAGTGATTAAGGTGGTATAAATTCTTGTTGTAGGGGAATTTTTGGCCACCAAATGAGGGTAATGTTAGAAAAAGAAAAGAAAAGGAAAGAGAATGAAATGTCAGGAAATTATGTAAGTAGTTTGTAAAATGCCTAGAAAAAATTAAATAATTTTTTGTTGTTGGAAGAGCAAACTTAAAAGGTTACAAACAAATATATGCGATATCGTGTTCAAATTTCATTTTGGTGAGCTATTCTAATAAATATGGAAATTGAAAGCAATTTTAATTGTATACCTAGAGTTGTTACATTTTATGTATTAAAAGAATTCAGAGAAGTTTTATCAATCTATAAGGGATTATTTGATATAGATATGTGCTTTCAAGGATTTGAATACAAAGAGAGGCATATTCCGATAGATTTCCTTGCCTGCTTTTGTTTCCTGAAGGAACCACAACAAATGGAAGAGTTCTCATTTCTTTCTAACTTGGTGTATTTGTCCCTAGATATCCTGTCCATCTAGTGATTGTTCACTATCCCCATGTACACTTTGACCAATCCTGGTAAGAATTTTCTTTAGTTGAAACCGCTTGTTGTTGTCTTTCGTAATGTCTTTACCCAACTTTCATGATATAGCGTACCATTGTGTTTAGGTGAAATATAGCTTTGGGAAAGCTCATGTTAGAATATTCGAGTTTCACAATTTCATAGAGGTATGTTGAGTGATTTTTATACTAAAATGTAGTGAGTTTGCCTGCCCGCACTGTTTTTGTTTGTAAAATTTGTGGGTACTATGGTATGTGAAGTTGAAAGTCATCTGTGTAGGTTGTGATAGTGATGCCCCGATTTCCTTTTTGCCTTTTGATAACTAACTCACTCTCGCAGATCATCAATATTGATTATTTATCAACTTAAATGTATATGCATTTATATGATGTGTCCCAGACTATATTATAATTTGAATTTTGGTTACAAAATAACTTGTATGTTGTAAAAAGTTGAAGTCATTTATTAAATTGTACAGGTGGAGTATCATCCTGTTATCTTACCCTTGAAAATCAAGAGGAAAATGCTGCCCATTTTGCTTCGAGGGTGAGCTTTCCATTATTTGATTAATCTTTGTTTCCTTGTTGGCTTTACTTGATATTTTAATATTAATTATATTCTTATACATCAAAGTTTTTAATGGGCACATTACATACAATTTTTTAATTTTTTTTATAATGTTAACATGTTCTGTATTTCATATGCTTTTATCTCCTAAGCAATTCAAGACCAGTGGATGTTTAACACACCGTAAATATTGTAATTGAATTTGTGTGATGTTATGTCTAATGTGATTTGTGTGTGTGGAAGCTCGCCTTTTTTTTCGTGATTCTGTGCTCAAAGAATTAGCCAATTGATGATTCCCGGTCTTTGGATTTCAAGTAATACTATATATATATATGATCAAAATTTTGTTTTGGTGTGTTGTTTCAAATAGTACAAAAGCAAAACATCTCGGAAATATTTTATGAAATGAAGATAAAATAGAAATGTTTGAAAATACAAATTGAAATATACCTAAATGTATAAAAGCTAATAATTGATTATAGCCATTCACGAAAAGAATTAAAAACTAATGTCACCATGAACTAAAAATTATTAAGCATTGTCAAATAACTCAATTTTATTAAACAAAATTTCCAATGAGGTCTAAAACTTACTCAAACAAAGAGTAATAAATGAAATTTTCTAAATTTGTATAGATAAAATTTACCCTTTCGTATATCATGAAAAATCTTTATGAAGATTCTCCACCCTTGGATTAGATTATAGTGCTTGTAGTGTTTTATTGTATATTATACAATCACCCTTAGATTAGTTTCATGAAGCTTTTCATGATATTTATTTCATGATGCGAGTATTACTGCTCAAAGATATCACACTATGTTTTGGTGTGTTTCACTATGTTTTGATATGTTTCAATGAAAACACTAGAATTTTATTATTCCACTAGTGTTTCGCTTTTCTTGGGAAATGGAAACACTTTGGCCATTTCAATGGAAACAAATGAAAATTTTGTTTCTCATATATATTAAAGATAAATCCATGTCAAAAAGTTTTCATTCACGATTGTCTACGTTATGTTATTTGGTTCCAAACAAATGGCATATGGTACCTATTAAAATTGGGTGTAATCACATGCAATGTTTCGTGTCTTCCATATGCACTATGTTAACTTATTACAATTGAGGAATAGTTTCCTATAGTCCGCCTTTAGTTTGGGAAATATTTCCTTATGTATTCTTTTTAGTAGTCATGGTGTATTGCCATGATTCTTAGGGGCAGAGCTATGTATAACAAAGTTCTAATCGGAAATTTGAAGATCTCAAATTATATACACTCCACATGTTTACAAAATATCTACCTAACTAACTCATACAAATGTTGAACTAACACTTAACTTGTTTGGTTTGCGTAACAACATATCTCTAGTCTAGTCTTGGATTGAACTCGGATTGATGAGTCTTGCTTGGTTACACTAACTCGTATGAACATTTCATTCCTATGGGGACATCATGCCGCTGCAAAAGCTTCCTCCGAGTCCAAACAGTCACTTTTTCGTCCATGTGTTTTGGCTTTTTATAGTTTATCTTGCTTTTAGGTCGGCAAAATGATCTTATACTTCATTCAAACATTCTATGAAGTGCTAGATTTCAGCTCTTAAACTTAATTTGATGGCCTTTTTTTATGCATGGACCAAGAATATTTGATGCAAATGCAATGATGGATTTACATTGTCTCCTTGGGATCTCATAATGTATTAGGTGTAGGCCTTGAAGCACACCATTTAACGCTTATAATTCCCTGCCTTCCAAAATAAATAACTTCACCTCTCTTTCACATGCATTACTAAAATATTTTAGTGTACTCTGGTTTGCCAAGTTTGATTTCTTTCAAATTGGGTTGATTCATAGAACTTAACGTTGTTCATTTAGCTCAACAATCTAAATATTGCAAGCACAAAACAAAGTGTACTCAAGGCTCCACCGCTTGGTTTTTTAGCGCTTGTAACCTCTGGCCCTTCATTTCTCCATTGTATGTTTCCACTTTGATGGAAGAGTATTTTTTTTTTTTTTTGTGCCAAATATGCCTTGCTCCTTCTAGGGAGTATATATGTTGTTTTGCAACATTGTGCTTGTTCATAGTGTTTATTGCCTAGCCTTAGAAAACTATCCAGAACTTTCCCGATGCAACCTTAGCTTCATTGGTTTCTTTTTAATATTTTTTCATATTTACATGGAAAACTTTTGTAAATTTCATATTGTCTGCTAACTTATATACAAGCCTTTTTCTAATAAATAATAATGCTAAATTATTTAAAGAGTCATAGCATGATGTTTCAACGGGTCGCTAATAAGGGGAAGAAAACGCCAAAAACTCTCAATGTATTTTTTTACACATCCCAAAGCATTTTCACAAATTTGGACACTTTTGCACATCCGCCAGTATCGCTATGTTTCAAAGGTCAGTTTTAGTTTTATCATTTTTCCTTATTTAAATTATGCAAATGTATTCCATGTCCAAGAGATATGCAGAAGACTCAGAGAATGATGGAAACAACCAATAATCGCATGTTTTATAAAACTAAGTTGCATCTCTCTCTCTCGCCTATGGGGAGTTTGAAGTCTTCTATGGAGTCCAATTCTAATTTTTTGCATTTGTATGCTTTGCAGAAAATCCTCACTATATACCGTTGAAATGGCAAATGTGAATCGTGAGTTTTAATTGAATGATTTATATATGAATACTTTTGTTGTGTTATAATATGGTGAAAATACGTATAGATTCGTGACATATCCTCATTATCTTTTGTTTTTGTTTTTTTGGTGTGTGTGTATGTTAGGTTTTTATTCTTGGCAACCCCGCTTGACAAAACTCTTTCAGATGTATTTATTTTCTTTTTATTTCAGTTGAGGCTATGAGTTTATTAGATGCAAATCCAAACCCTAATCGAGCCATGCAGAGAATTTTATGATGTTAATGCTTTAAGATTGCCACTTCACGATTATTACGGTCGAGCTGTTCGGTCAAGCAAAATTCAAATTTGCATTCAAAATTGCATGTCACCGCTGCTCGCCGAGCCAAGGAGTTCTCGCCGAAGCGAATGCTCGCCGAGCCAAGGATTGCGCCCATACAAAACCAGAAGTGATTGGTCGCCGAGCCAAGGATCCGCCGCCGAGCCAAGGCACTAGTAGAAATCATGAAAATTACTCTCTCGCCGAGCTAGGAAAGCTTTCGCCAAGCCTCTAATCCTGGATTTCTCAAGGAGTTTGTTTTCTTCCCAATCTTGATTACTTTTTGGTTCTCTAGAAATACTTGGTTTTCTCCCAAAAACTAAGTAATTTATTGAAGTTCTCCGTAACTTCTTTTTGGTTCTTAAAGGTTTATATTTGGGGATATTTTGTTTTTTGATGTTTTATTGAGTATTTAACTCATGGTTTAAAGAGAGTACATCAAAGGTTTGTTTGTTATACACAAAAGTGAGAGTTGTTCTTCTTGCCAGAATTTCAAGAATTCGAGCCCTAAGCTTTGAGGAATCCGAGTGGCTCATCGTAAAGACAATCTGCGGTCAAGATGGGGTTGGAAGAGGCACATAGAGGTTGGTTCAATTAGGCGCTAGAATTCGCTTAGATAATTGAGAGTGATACCGTAATTCCTTTATATCTTCTTAGTGGATTGTTCTTGTGGTCATGTTCGTGGTTTTTTTTTATCACAATTGAAGGTGTCCAATTGTAGTTTTTCCACGAAAATCTTTTGTGTCACTTTCTTGATTGTTTGATTGGGATTGTTATATTCGCTTAAAATTGATACATAATCACAAATCAACATCTAGGAGGTTTCTAGATTTTTAGTGTATATTTAATATAAATGTATAACACATTTTAGAAGAAAAAAACGAAGCATGCTTTTGTATCTATTGGTTAAAATGATGAAAAATTGAAAATGGCCTTTATAGACTTGTAATTTACATATGGCTTTAGAGAAGAATTTTTGGGTGCTTAGAATGCATGTTGTTGTGTGTTCCTATAGTCAAGAGCACTCTATCGAGCTTGCCTATTTATTTTTTGTCCATGACCCATTTTTGGCATTTTATCCTTTCAAAACGTTACTCACCTAAGGTTTTAGTTCAATTGTGAATTTTATTTTCCTCCCAAGGAAACCTTCGAGGAAATATATTTGAAAACCTTTTGAGATCATGAAATTTACGGTTTTTGAACAAAAATGTACCATGTTGCAAAACGTGCTTTCCAAAATCTAATTCGCTTTGGGTGTTAACGCTTTGTGGTAACACTTTGGTTTTATGGATTTTGTAGAGAGCTTATTTCCATTGGTTTTTAATTGGGGTGCATTCTGTACATAGCGCATGCCTATTGTCTCTGTTGGTTTGTAATAAATTATCTTTGTTTTTTTAAAATGCAAAGGAAGATTCAAGTAATTTGATTACCATCAATTATTCTAAATACATTGATCCCTCTCTAAACCAAATTTCTCTGTTTTATTTAGTATTCTAGTTCATCATTAATGGATTACTCTCAATTTTATATTAATTGGTCAATTGGAAAGAAGATGAATTGGATTATATCTCTTCTTTACCAGACATTCGATTTAAGCAGAGGCTGTGGACTTTTTGGATACATTTCTATCCATGAATCCAAATTCCAGGTATGACGACAAGAAATTTTAATTTTAGTGATATTTCTGTAACACAATAACCGCTATGTATGGCTACATTTTCCGTAAGGAGCTATTTATAATATACTTGATCAAAACTTGAGTTGTTCATCCGAACTTCATGCCACCTTACCTGCATGCAAGTCCCTAAATGTGATCAATTTTCCTTCATTCTGTCGCTTAAGATTATTGAATAGGGTATTTGAATCATGGATGAGTGATCTGCTTGCTTTTTTATATTTTATTTTTTCCTTCATTTCATGTGTTCCTTCTGTTCTGTTTCTTTTTCCTTTCTTTCGCTTGTAGATGTGATTTTTATTTGAGTTTATCAAAAAGTATATTTTCATTGAACTAAAGCTGCATCCATGCCAATTATGCAAATGAGGGATTTTTTGGTGGCTAAATCAAATTATTCTTGATATTCCATTATTTGATTTAAAAGCATATGTTATTGCTTCTTCCCATTTTTCTCAGATATATCAAATCCTTGGTAGGGTTATAATTAACGTTGATTGTGAGTATTTCGTGAATAGATATTTTTACCCTCATCAAGATGTCAGGTATTAGTTGTGCAATCGGATAATCCTATCAAGGTAATCAAATTTATTAATCCTTATCATATCGGTTTTATTTTCTTTTATTTTTTCTTTTACGCACAATTTTAAAACATGTGAGCTCAATTTTCTTCCAACAAACCGGGTTTCAAAATTGACACTTTTTTTTATATTGTGATTTGTGACTATTATAACATACTTGTAGTGCTTCACTAAACCGAAAATGTTCACCATGTGCATCTAAATATGCTTAATTCTATCCTAGTTGCAACGCAAAGACCAAATGCTTTTTCTCTTGAGTTTGTCTAATTGCATTTTAGTTTGTGTTAATATCAATAGCGCTTAAG
Organism: Camellia lanceoleosa; assembly: GCA_025200525.1. Classification (NCBI taxonomy): domain Eukaryota; kingdom Viridiplantae; phylum Streptophyta; class Magnoliopsida; order Ericales; family Theaceae; genus Camellia; species Camellia lanceoleosa. Next base: position 132,133,056 of record CM045771.1, on the reverse strand, counting down.
TTGTCGCAGATTTCACCGAAGTTGGTGAAGGTTAGAGTTGCTTTATGGGCAAAATCTAATTTAAAAGAGTTGAAGTATTCGTTCATGACATAGTATCTAATCAAGGTATGCTTTTGTGTATAGATGGGAGTCAATCTAGTTGTTGCAGAGAATTGAGGTATATTATTCCGTCATTGCAGCCTTGAGTTGCCGCTAGATGTAGAAGCCGTGAATAAGTTGTCGATAGATTGATGCTAGTTAGATTCAGGTGCTACTAGATTGAAGTCGCTTTTACCTCGGTGTATAGAACTGTTATGCCCCGGTTTTGTTCTGTTTAGTCTCCTATTTTTCCCGCTTCGCTTTTTTCGCTTTCTTGGATCATATTCAGATCGCAGCTTGAGAGATATTAGCTGGTTTGGTACCGGGTCCGCCATCACCAAATTTAGAAGACTTATGCAAGGTCACAAAGTTCAATATTGTATTAAGCATGGGAGATGAGCATAGCCCCGCTCTTGCCGCTCAGACCGGAATCTAGACAATTGGATGTGGGTGCTCATTGTGTATTGTGTTTTGTGGTGTGTAAGTTAGAATTGCTCTTGTTAAGCCAAATATTAAAGGAATGAATTACTCGGTCTTTGTCATTTCCAGATATCTTGGTCTATGGTTGCAAACCCGCATGTCGTTGTTTTGGTCTGTTGTTGTATGTCGTCATTCCTAAGGCATATTGTCAGGTGCGTATCGTCGCCGGTGTTCCGCCGCCGCTTGTTACCGGGTTGATAAGTACCGTTGATAAGTCTGTGAGTTAATTAAGTTAATTAAGATTAGAGTTGCACTAAGTGTAATATTGACACCCGCTAGTGTTTTGGCCGAAGGGTATGGAGGGATATATTTTATGTTGCTCATCCGATAGAGTGCATAGGGCAAAGGGGAAGTTTATCCGGTTTGTTCTGCAGTAGTCAATTTGGTTCATAGTTGATGCTACCGATGTTGCAATTCTTGGTGCCGTGGAGTTGGCAGATTTGGAAGGTTGCCCTTGTTGTGTGGTTGGGTGTTTTTCGTTTTGTTTTTCTATTTTGGATTGGTATCTCGCCAATCTGTGGGTTTAGTGCTAGCAGATGATTGTGCTTCCTCCTTGGTGCCAACCTAGTTGGGATTGTGGAGTGTTAGTTATGATGCTTTTTGCACTTCTCTCCTTTATTGATGTATATTGATGCTTGTTTTTGCTCATCTCATCAATGAAGTTTCATTTTTCTTTGCTGATCAAAAAAAAAAAAAAATAGTGCTGAAGTTGGTGGTGATGCAAGATTTGTTTATCTCACTGTTTGCATCCTGCTCATAGCGGACAGGTTAGAATCCACGATTTCTTCAAGGTTCTGAGATTGAATCATAAACTATGCGATTTGCTATGTAATAGTACTCTTATTTGTTGTTGTGTATCTATTTTCTTATGATTTGATGAGTCACTATCTAACTTTCAATGTTGGACTGTGGTGATGTCCTATGTCTGTCCGTACTTCTTAGATGTTGACCCATGTTGTGTCTTTGTGATGACTTGAACATAGTTGCTGGTGACACAAAATGGATGTGAAATTATGGTCACTGATAGGAAAATGCAATATTGTATAACTATGAAGCACGGATACGAATACTAATACGATACGAGTATGTCGATATGGCAAAATTGAAAAAAAGTAGGGTACGGGTACGGCTTGGTACGTTTGTAAAAAAATATTTATTTTTAATTTAGAGTAATACAAAAATTGATTAAATGATTTAATTTGTTAAGATTCAACCAACAATTAACATTTAATACCAAAAGTAAAGGTATAAATCAAAATTAAATGTCATTATATTAAATAACTTAAAAATCACAACTTAATTTTATTTTATAAGGGTAAACTACTAATAGGTCCTGATAGTTGGACTTAATTCTTATCAAGTCCTATTGAAAATAAGACCTACTACAATCGTCGTTAAAAATAATTTTTTGTGACGATTTTTTGCATTTATTGCTAAAAATTGACAATTACTGACTTTTTTTTGTTATGTTTTTATAAATTGTCTCTAAAACTTACAATTAGTGACTAATTTTTCAAACTATTTAAAAGTTGAAAATTAATAACATTTTTTTCAAAACAATTACTAAAACTTATAATTAGTGACTTTTTTGTGACAATTTTTTCAATATATCGCTGAAAATTAACAATTAGTGACGTTTTTTAATAGTGTATGATGAAAAATTCCATTAATTATCATATGACCTATTGGACAATAAGTCCACTTAGTAGGACCTACATGTTAATCTCCCTTATTATAATCATGCTAAGCATAAAATTAAAAATAATAATAATAAAAAAGTCTAGGGAAAGAAATTTTATCTCTATAGTAGAAGAAAATAGTGTTTCATGTATCCAGTACGCATGCATAAGTACACCATACGAAGTACCATTCGCCCTTTAGTACCCAGTACTGGTACGACATGTTTGTCAAAATACTCATACTTCATAGTTGTATAACTATGTAGACAATACTAGGCCTTAGTCTTGAAGGCCTTTGCTGTGGAAATAAATGAGATACGTGAATAAATTTTGCTCACTTCCTGTCCATGAAATGTGAAACAACATTACAATTTACAGCTACTTGATTTGAGAAAGTTTTCATATTTAAGAAGTTATTCTTTCTTGATTTCATCACCTATCTCATGGCTATTATTCTATGTTGTAGATATTTGGAGTCCTTGATGTGGAGAAAAAGGGTAAAATAACATTCAAGAAGGTGATAATCTCTCTCTTAGTTATACATGCGATCCCCAATTGGTCCCAACTTTGTCCGCACTAAGCCAATACAGAGCCTCTCATAGATGGAAAATCTATTGCTTGCAGTTCCTGTATGGGTCAGCTGTCCTCAAAGAACCATTTTAGACGAGCCTGTGAATTAGCCTTCCTTGAGTGTCACACCGGTGGAAACCATTACATTTCCGAGCAACAAGTATGTCTCATACTCTTTTCCTTCAGATTCCCTTTTATTGATTATACTTTTGGGTAAGGTTTGAGTTGTGTACTCTTGGTTGGTAAATGGATGGCTGGGCTTGGGAGATTCCATTGCTTCGGCTATTCTAAACATGGACGAGTTTGAGGTGAGTAATCGACATCCTCATGGGTTCAATGGACATGTCAATCTAATCCATACAATATCCTTAGAAATGTAACCACAACAACATATCTTTCTTGAAATTCTTTCGAACTGAAGCTTTGTTTTACATTTGTAGATGCATGAACTACTCAAATCATTTGATACTGATAGCGATAGGAGGATCAACAAGGATGATTTTATTGCTTAAGAAGAAATCATGCTTGTTGCACTTTTCTCTCCCCGTTAATGCACAAGAACTTGTCTAGAGTCAATACATAGGAGGTTAAAGGAGATGGTGTGATGGATGATGGGTTGATGAGTCTTCTTGTAGATTTGGCTCTATGAAACATTTTAGCTCTTTCACAAAGGGCTTAAGTGAGGATAGGTTATTTGCATATAATTCTTTTTCTTTTGAAAATAGTCACTTAGCTTCTTGTGGTTTGTTGAATAAAATATACCAAATTTCATCAAAATTAACAATGTATTACACATGTCTACGTTTTCAAATAATAGGGGATTATGTGTTAATATAGGGCACAAGTGAAGTGTTTACTGTAGAAAATGAGATTATTTAAGTTTGTTTACAAGTACTCATAAATTACAACGAGTCAATTGTTTATTTCAAATGACTTGGGTATTATGTGCACATAACTTGTACTATAAAGGGATAAAGTGAAACATTGGTTTTTTTCTTTTTTTTTTCTTTTTTGAGGGGAGAGGGGATAAATTATAGATATGCTACTTGAAATTTGTCTAGAAATATAGTTTACTTCTTGTGATTTTAGAAATTACAATTTTTCCCTCGTCAGAATTAGTTTATTAACAGAGTTGACGAAAAAAAATAAAATTAACCCCTTTTTTTTCCCCATAATTAACATTACCCTATTACCTATCTCCCTTTCCTGTGTTGTTAAACTTGTTCTTATTTTTCTTTCATTTCAACCACTTTCTATCCTGATCCCCCACTCTAGCACCCGACCCTCTCTCTCCTTCACAGCTTCCATTGTAATTTCTTTAAATGGTTGGTGTACACTTTCTTTCCTAGTCACCTCCACTCCCTTTCCTAGTTTTGCTGCTTACTCTCACTCCCACTTGTACAATCCTATTTTGAAACACTTTATTAGTGCTCTTGTATTAAAATCTAATCAGAATATACCTGGAGCCATCTCCTTATTAATATAACCTTACGCGTAAAGATTGGGACCCCCACTGGAGGAGACCCCCCAACACCCCCAGTGGGTGCTGATCGGCTGAATTTATTTTTTTTTTTCTTCACCAATGACCAACCCCCACGTGTGTGTGGGGTGGTGGGGGTGGGGTGAAATAGGGGTCCACAGCATGGTTCTAACCTTCCCACCACTCCTACCCCCAGTTGTACTTGAAAAAGAAAATAATAATAAACAAATAATTATCAATCCCTCAGCCAAATAAATATTGGTTTAACATTCAAAATCGACACCATTGTTGTGATTTCAAAGAAAGAGACTTGCATATTTTTTTCTTTATTTTTTTGTATTTTAGTAAATGCTGTTGTGACTACTTTCTTCTTCCTTTGTGGGACCTACCATTATTGGGTTCACACTCTACTTTCTTCTTTTCTGTTTGTCATTTTTTTTGGGGGGTTAATTAAAAAAAATTCTAAGGTTTCACACGTTTTCATTTTAAATCTCAATATTTTAATTTCAACAAATTAAACCTTGGAGTTCTATCTCAGATTTTAGTGTGCCCTCTTCTCCGCTCATTTTTAAATGCGTGTAAGGTAACTGAGAATCGCTTTTGAGGTTTAAAGTGAAAACACTAGAGTTTAAAGTGAAAAACGCACGAAACTTTTTTTTTAAAAAAATTGTAATTAACCCTAACATTTATGGATTGTTTGGGGTGTCCTAAATAAGTGCACTTTTGGTCTTTTCGGACTAAAAAGTTGAGGAAAAAAATATGGATGTTTGGATTAACTTTTTATCTTTTTACAAAAAAATGTGTAATAAAAAATTGTATAAATAAAGTATATAGGGGAAGAAAGTTGAGTAGGTTATACAGCTGCCCTTCTGGGGTAACGTGTCTTACAGAGCAAATTATTGCCTCATTCGGGGCAAAGTGTTTGGACAGTGATGGTCGGTCCGTGGGGCCACCACGGGTCCCATTTTAATAATCTGAACCATTAATATGTAGAACTCATCGAGTATTATATGCCTATAAAAAATCACGATGATCGGATATCGATAGCTATATGATCGGATTAGTTTTTTCAACAGTTAACTATCACACCATCCATTTTGTTTATACAAAACTGATTTGATCATATAGTCAATGATATCCAATCAACGTGATGTTTTACAAGCACATAGTACTCGATGATTTCTACATATTGACGGTTTGAATTATCAAAACGGAATCCTTAGTGGGCCCCCAAGGGCCCAACATAACCATCAAACTTTGTGGCTTTATATATGTAATTTTTTTTTTTTGCCCAAAGAGTGTATGACCTGCTGGGGTAGTACGACTGATAGTGTAATGAAAACTTTTGTATTATAAAAATGTATAAAATATATTTTTAATATTTTTTATTTGTGAATAATAATGACTTTGTTCTTTTTGTATAATTTTTAAATTTTTTAGGACTTGCCAAATCTGGCCTTAATATTCTCACTTAATATTTACATAATTTTTTTAAACCAATAAATTTGGTTGCTAATATATATCATCTTTAGGACCAAATATTTTCGTCATTATCCATTAAAAATATTTTGAGACCAAATATTTTTATTATTTTAACAATTAAAACGTCGGGCCCTAACTTTCTCATTCTCACTTCAACGGTTTGCTCAATCTTCAGCCCAGTTGGGAGCTCCAAGGCAGATTGGGAGCTCATCTTCTTCAAATGTTGGTGCTTCTCTCTCTCTCTAATCGATCTCTGTAACCGACCTGTAAGAGGTCGAATTCGATTTTTCAATTTCTTATCGCAATCGATCTCCGCAATCGACCTGTAAGAGCTCCAATTCGAACTTTCAATTTCTTATTATTTCATAGATTGAACTTTGTGTGTGTATATATATATCTTAATGCGTGTTGGAATTGAAGAATTCTTTACATAGATTGAACTTGTGTGTGTATATATGTATTGTATATCCAATCTAATGCGTGCTGGAGATGAAGAATTGTTTTCTCGCATTGTTCGATCAATACTGTATTTCGTATGCTGTTAATTTGTTGTTTCAGTGAGTTTTCAGGTGTTACACTATCATTTTCTTTTTTTGATTTCCAATTTCTGATTATTACATGGATTGAACTTGTGTGTGTGCATATATATATATATATACGGCCTTCTTCTCTGTTTTCTCTCACTAAGAATAAGAATGATGAATGAATCGTCTCTCTGTTGGCCTTATGTATCAAACTCTCCATATGTTGTCAGATTGGGTTTATCTCTGTTTTCTCTCATTAAATCATCCTCTTCTTCGTCGATGGATTGAACTTGTGTGTGTATATATCAAACTCTTGAGATCTTACTGACAGTAAATTGCCTACTACAAGAAATATTTAGGGACTAGTTAGATTTGGTCCCTAAAAATCATCTTTTAGAGACAAATCTAAACTTATGATAATTTACTTATAAAAATCTTCATAACTTTTGGGAATTCTTATGAGTTTACTCGCAAATTTAATTACCTAAGTATATGTTTTTTTTGGGTCCCTCACCTCTCCCACGTGTACGCCTCTTCTTCCTCTTTCAAAATAAAAATAAAATTACCTAAGTATATTTTTTTGGGGGGGGTCCTGACTTAGTCTTCTGAGTCGGTACCGAGTAGTAGTTCCAAGGTGATATGACTTCAGGAAGCTGTGCTGCGTGTGGAGATTGTTTAGCTGATTTAATATTATTATTATGTTTATAAATAAAATTACCTAGAGATTTTGGGTTGTTGACATAATTAGACTTGATTGTTCCCCAATATCTAAATTAGTAGTTGACAACTTGACACAACACAAGTATATGTTTGTAAACATTTAGTCTACAACAATTCTAGAAATTAAACATCCAAATATGGAATAGACTACTATGGCAAATAAATTTTTTGGATGAATGTAATTTGAAAACGTATCGGTGAATGATTACTCATGAGTAATAATGGTGAATCATTAGGATATGCTTGTTTTGAATTACCAGTAAAGGAAAGAACAAATTTTTATTTTGTTTTTAATGACATTAACTAAAGTAGCAACTTAACCACGTCCCTTGTGTATGAGTTGCAGTGTTTTTGGTGATGCAAAGAGTTGAAGGATTCTTTTTCTATACTTCTTCCACAAATTGTTTCCTATAAGACTTATGAGAAAGTCAAGAATATCATTTTACCTAACTATTTGCATCAAGGTAGCATTAAGCTTTTAATCATTCTGAGGAATTTTGTTTCTTATACATGATAATACCTGATTTTGTAGCAATTAATCCGTATGCTTTCAATGTTAGGATGGATTTCTTGATTTTCATGACCAAAAAATTAAAAATAGGCATAATTAAAGTTGAAAGATATATTTAGACATACCTTCATGAATTCAGGGACTTGGTATTTTACGTAATGGAAGGTAAAGTATATCCCCAACTTTATAAACTCCACAATAAGTGAAATCTAACAGAGTTTGCAATTTTTATTTATTAGTTGTAAATGCTTACTGCTTTTTAATTTGGGTTAGATATTAATGCAAATTTTTCTATAGGATGAAGAGGTTCTAGATGAGGTGTATGCTTCTAATGGAAGCAAACCGGCTCCAGATTATTCTAGGCCAAAGAGGAGTAAGCGATCAAAGCGGAAGCACGCGGTATGAAAATGTATACTTAATTGAGTGTAGTTTAAGCGAGTTCTGTATATGTAAACAAATTGTATCTTAATATATAGTGGGCATTTTTTTTTTTTTATAGCTTATTCATTTAAGGTTTACTTACAAATGATGAAAATCATTCTTTTTTGTTTGATTGAAAAGACTTGCGCATCCATCATGATATTTGACACTGATATTTATGTCAAAAGTTTTTGAGTGCTCTTTAGGGAACCTTCTACACCATATTCTTTCAAAAATTAGAAATTGTTGAACCATAAATCCCATCAATGGATCAAAGCAGCAAAGCAGGCTGTTTTAGAGATTTAGAATGCTAGCTTTTGAATATTTTGATAATTTTATGCCCACCAATCCCAATATTTGAGGGCTGTGTTACATGGACTCGGCACTTTGGGGCGAAGTATCCGTGTTGACACGACACGGGTGCGGGTGTGAGATCTGTGTCGGATTCGCCTGTTCTCTCTCGGACACGGCTCTTTACAGACAGCAAAAGAAATGAAAGAGGAAAGAGCAAGAGAGAACTTGGTCGAAGCTCCATCCAGTCGAAGATCGAAGACCTCCAATCGAAGCTCCATCTGGTTGATCCAAATAAGATCGAAGCTCCATCAATCGAGCGATCGAACACCCAGACAACCGAAAAGCCTCTCTCTCTCTCTCGCCTTCTCTCTCTCCCTTGTCATGATCCATCGATCCTTCGCTTTTCTCTCCTCTCTATCGTTTTATCTTCTTGACTTTTCATATCTCTGTTGATTCATATCTATTTGTATCTATCTATATATAATAATAATAATAGTTAATAACTATTATTATAATAACTATAATAATAACTGTTATTATTATATATTAGATAACATATAATAGATTTATAAGATAATATATATTTATATATATATTAATAAAATAAATAAATACATGTATGTAAAATCTTAGTAGCAGGAATCGTTCATCCTGCTTACGATTCTTCCTTGGAAGTGCAATTTTGCCCTTCTGACTCAAATTCGTTGAAGAATCGCGATTTTGATGCAAAAGAAACGCGAATCTGATCACGAATCTGTCTTCTTCTCAATCAGAGCTCCATCGCTGGCCATCGCAAGACCTACACAGGCCATCGCAGACTTCTCCCTTCCTCCTTGCTGGTCTTCGCAAGTCGCACACAGGCCATCGCGACTTCTCTCTCCTCTTTGCTGGTCTTCGCGCGACGTCTCTCTCTCTCTGATCTTCTCTTCTCAGATTAAAGATATATATATTGTAATGACCCTCACACTACCCTAACCATACTCATATGTATTTTACATGATTTTGCCTTGTTAAGCTTGCATTTCGAATCTTGACTTGTCTTGCATAAGTGTTACTTGAATGCTATGTCTCTTGGTGAGAGTGTGTGTTTCAGCCGAGGTCATCTTGAGCATAGGTCACCCTTTTGATGCTTTTACACTTAGGACCATCTTAGGATTTCTTTGTTGACCTCCACCTTTGTCCTGACATATTGGCTGAGATGATTATCATCTGGGCCGAGGTGTGTATCGCCTAGGCCGAGATGTGTATTATTTGGGCCGAGATGTTATCCTTGTGCCGAAGTGATCTTGTCCTGGAGTGGTATGACATAGACCGAGGTGTGGCACATCTAGGCCAAGGTGTGGCACAGCTTAGTCAAGTGTTGTTCTTCCTAGCCGAGATCATTGTTCTTTGACTTGCCGAAGTTTTGTCCTTGTGCCGAAGTTTTCTACCTTAGGGAGCTTTGGTGTTTGTGATGCTGACGAGGAGTCCTTTGATGAAAGTATAAGAAGCTTCGCTGTGACATTGCTCTGCTTCCTCATAATAGCAACGATTATCTGTTGATAGAGAATTACTTGATATGTCAATTTTTTGGAAATTTTGAATTTGAAAACTTTTTAAAAGCATTTTGAAAGCTTTGAGTTTAGAAACTGAGTATACTTAGAGCTATGTACTCATTATGATTTGGTAATAGAGTGTCTTTGATGTGTGGATGTCAAATTATTTCTTTTTTTTATTTATTTTATGATTGGATGACATTTAATTTTTGTGCATTTTTATCTATCCCAACTTTGATTTTTAGCAACGAAAATGTGTTGTAGAGAAAGTTATTTGTCTTTTAGGGACCAAATATCGTTGTCATTAAAAATGTCATCATTTTGTTTTTCGCGACCAAATTGAGACATTTTATGACGAAGTATTAGTGACCAAATGTTTAATCTTGTAAATTCAAACATTTTGTGACTATAAAATTGGTCGTTAATTGTCATTTTCAGCGACATTTTCAAAAATTCGTCGCTAAAGACTTTTCTAGATGCATTTTTAGTGACTTTTTTAGTGATGAATTTAATTTTGTCACAAAAATCATTTAGAGACCAAAATAATGGTTTTAGGGACCAAAATAATTGGTTGTCAAAAGTCTTATATGTTGTAGTGGAGGATCGGAAATATCATGAACCGGAGCTTTCTTGGGTTCTCGCCATTGGCAATGAAACAATACCTTTCGATCACCTTCAGATTTTGGGATCGACATTCTGGACAAGAGTCTTATTGCTAGATATTTCATAGATCTCACTAGCAACATCACTTTGTTGCATATTGATTGAATTCTAAAGGCCAAGACTTGCAGCAGCGTCTCTTGAAGATAAATCCGATTGCTTTACCCCACCAAACGAAGCCTTTAGCTTGTTTTCCTTCTGTAACCTACTCAAGTAGAGGTGGTACTTCTGTACAATGAAAATATATCTCTGTCAAATTTCCAGCGAGTATCGAATAGATAGCATATTTCCCTTCAATCGTCAGAGCTATCATTCAAACACATGTACTTAATTTTAATTTTAATGGAAGAAGATATCATTCACAGAATGAGTGCAGTCTATCATAGATGGTGAGCTTAGTGATAGAATCTACTTAAGAAAGGCACAAGTGGAATTAGGAAGACATTTATATAAAATATCAGAACCCATAATATCAGATAATTAGGATGAAGCACAAAACCACTCTCCAAAGACAACCAATTTAAAAAGTTAACCAACAAAACGTAAACAGGTTCTTAAACCCACTCCCCAACAGCACTCAAAACGCGCTACCCCCTAATCACGAATGTCAAAATATATGAAACAAACCAACGCGATTGTCAATATATATATTTTTTCATCACTAACACCTCCCCACATCGATAGTTAATTCCAACTAATATTTGAGCAAGAGTTACAAGTATCATTTGTAAGTGGCTAGCAACATTTTCTCTTGTCGACCATGTTATGTTCATCAAGTCAAGATTTTTTTAGAACCAACTTCTGCCAAACAAAGATGAAAATCATCACCTTTTAGAACACAACAGCCGAATAACAGAAAACCAATTAGATTGCAAACAACTGTAACTACAGAGTTGCACCTAGGAGGTGAAGGATTTGAATCGCTTTCACCTGCATGTGGGTCTCCTCTCCCACTTAATTGTAGCAATTTACCAAAAACAAAAACAAAAAGAAAGAAAAGTCAAAATAGAATCAGTAGGACTTCTAATTCCCACTTTAAAGGAAAGGTCATAATAAACTCACTATCGAATCCAACTGATTCTGACTTTGATAAATTTCGATGCGATCGACCGGTCCAAACTAGTCTAGCTTCTTCATCAAGAAGGATCAACAAAGTCTTTGTCGTCATGCCTGTTTTCGAGATCTTTTCTTTTCTTTCCTCAAGTCGTCCCTCCACGAACAACTGCCCATCATCAGATTGGTCTGATCCATGTCTCATCATCTGAGTTTCTTCATAGCCTTTGTTAGAATAGTAGAGAGAGAGAGAATAACATGTATTGTATTGAACGATATGTCTTATACAATAGAAGGCTTGTATATATAGGCTAAAAAAGAGTATCCTACTAGAAATCTAACTATGAGAAAGAGTATCTTATAAGAGACCTAACTATGGCAATACCTAATATATCTAGGAAATCAATACCTAATATATGTAAGAATATATACCATATATAAGTTAACATCCCCCTCAAACTCAAGGAGGATAAACATCTTGAGTTTGGAGAAAGAAACTAAAATATGAAATAAAACTAAATAAAATAAAATAAACGGCAAATAGATTGCAAAATTCGAGCGGGAGCACAATGGCGTTTGAAATAGATCAGAGGCTGGAACTAAAGCCGGGAGACAGTTTATGGTAATGCCAAGACAATTTAAGGTAATGCTGAACCGATATAGAAACTGGCTGGAACTAATGCCGAGAGACAGTTTATGGTTGTGTTGTACCATTGTAGGAATTGGCTGGAACTAATGCCAGGACAGTTTAAAGGGGTCATGCCGAACCGATGTAAGAGCCAACCGGAATAATTGTCGGGACAGTTTAAAAGGGTCATGTTGGACCGATGTACGATTTAACCGGAATCAATGTCGGGACAGTTTAAAGGGGTCATGCCAGACCGATGTAGGAGCTAACCAGAATCAATGTCGGGACAGTTTAAAGGGGTCATGCCGGACCGATATAGGAGCTAACCAGAATCAATGTCGAGGCAGTTTAAAGGGGTCATGTCGGACCGATGTAGGAGCTAATCGGAATCAATGTCAGGACAGTTTAAAGGGGTCATGTTGGACCGATGTAGAGAACTGATGAACCAGCAAGCGTGGCACACACATAACTTATGACGTGGTGCTAAACAATAATGGAAACAAATAACTGAGTGTGCCAGGAGACAACTTGGATGATGCACCAAGGAGCGAGTTTGGTGGTGCGCCAGAGAAAGCAACTTGGATTGTGAGCCAGAGAGGGGCGGCTCGGGTTGTGCGCTAGAGAGTGCAGCTTGGATTGTGTGCCAAAGGAGGCGGCTTGGGTGGTGCGCCAAAGGGCGACTTAAGTTGTGCGCCACAAGGGACGACTTAAGTTGTGCGCCATAGGAGACGACTTAGGTGGTTTGCATGTTTATAACCATACTCACCATGACATAGTAATACCCTCCCTCAAACTCAAATAGGTTGGAAGAGAGAAACCAATTTGAGGGTGAAGTAGAGGAAAATATAGAGTGGAGAAAAAAATGTATTGCGAGTAAAAAAATATGATAGAGACATTTGGGATAGGAATAAACAGCGGACAAAAGGAAGAGATCACCACGAATCGATACTAACAAGAAAATATGACAGCGGAATAGGTTGAGGTCCGACGGTCGGCCAAGGCAAGGTTGCCGCCTACCGGTGAAGTGAAGAACACCAAGAGTTTAACCTATAGCTCTGATACCATGTTAGAATAGTAGAGAGTAAGAGAATAATGTGTATTGTATTGAATGATATTCTATTGAATGAATTGTATTATACAATAGAAGGCCACATATATATAGGCTAAGAAAGAATATCCTACTAGAAATCTAACTACAAGAAAGAGTATCCTATAAGAGGCCTAATTATGGCAATACCTAATATATTTAGGAAATTAATACCTAATATATGTAGGAATATATACCATATATACGTTAACAGCCTTCATGACCTTCAATATATCTCACTTCGTGTATCCTCTTTCTAAAGACATGTTGCCATCTATGACGTAGTTCTTTCATTCTTATAGGCTTGAGAAGATAATCACACGCCCATGTTGGACACCTCTCATTACTTTGCTTGTTTCCCCGTCAACAGACATCACTGCAAAGGCAAAGAATGTAAAAGCGTTAGAAATAAAAGTTTCAATGGACATGAATGGAAGAGAACAAGAAAATCTAGCAATCACAACAAAGCTTCAAATATTAATCACAAATACTAACTGATGACAGGAAGATCCATCTCAAGACCAACATGCTCAAGAAGTTTAAACCCATCCATGTCAGGCATGTTGACATCATTGATTACGTTGTCAAATCCAACTTTTCTTTCACAAAGTGGGTTCAAACCCTCTCTTTCCAGACAACATGTAGTCATTGAAACACAAAAAAGTAGCATAGAAAAATTATAAAATGTCAGCAAGTACAGACATTAAGCATTTTCATCACCAAAGAAATGATGAAAGAAAAATGCAAGAAAGAAAGAATAATGTCCGGTGAATAAAGATCATTCGCTAAACAAAATGAAGTATGTGGAGGACATGGGAAGTAAATCCACATCTTTTGAGATCAAGGATGCTTCAGTGTTCATCCACAATCAAGCATTTCCACACCAAAGACAAGCTGTGATAGTTTGATCGATATGTTAGATGCTCTATGGTCCAATATGGCCCACCCCAAAACCCAAAAGGCACCTCCAAATTAGAAGTGTCATGTGCCTTCTTATAGACTTCAAATCTAGTTTTAATTTGTTTTTTCTATTGCAATTATAGTCAAAATTTTCTACATAATTAACATGTTTTCAAAAATCATAAATTTTAACTATTAACTTAAATGAAATAATGAAATTGAAACTGAATTAAAAATATAAAGTCCAACATTATTTAAATTGAAATTATAGTGATTAAAGTACATCTAAGTAAAATTATAATAGTAAAAAGTATAATTTATCTAATCGAAACCATAGTGATTAAAATACATTGAAGCAAAACTATAATGGTAAAAAGTATAATTTTATTATTTAATTATTGGGAATACATTAATATCTAGGGGATTTTTTTTTAAGATCCCTGGTATTAAGATTTTATAGTATAAAGGACACCCAATATTGTCATAATGTCTAAGGTCCTTTAATATCGATCCAGAGAAAATTCGACCCAAGAGAAATTCTCTCCAGAGAAATTCTGGAAATTTCTCTGGACCTCCCAGAGATTTTCTCTCCAAAGAAATTCTGGGAATTTCTCTGCACTTCCCAGAGAATTTCTCTGAACCTCCCATAAATTTTCTCTCTAGAGAAATTCTCTCCTGGGCAATTCTGGGTATTTCTCCGACTTTCCGAAAAAATTTCTCTGTGTTTTTTTACCAATTTTCTCTAGTTTGCTCATAATTTTCTCTGTGTCTTTGATCAAACCAGACAGTAAGCCATTTAGACAACAACAAACCAGAGAAAATTGAACAACCACCATTTTGACTAATTTTCTCTGAGTACCAAAGAAATCCAAAGAAAATTGTGTAAAGAAAATTTGTGTAGCTTTGTGTGGCTCTATCCAGAGAAAATTGTGTTAGAGACAATTTGTGTGGCTTTGTGTGGCTCTATCTAGAGAAAATTGTATAGAGAAAATTTATGTGGCTTTATATAGCTCTATCCAAAGAAAATTGTGTTAGAGAAAATTTGTGTGGCTCTATCCAGAGAAAATTGTGTTAGAGAAAATTTGTGTGACTCTATCCAGAGAAAATTGTGTAGAGAATTTATGTAGCTCTATCCAGAGAAAATTGTGTAGAGAAAAGTTGTGCGACTTTGTGTGGCTTTATCCAGAGAAAATTGTGTAGAGAAAATTTGTATGGCTTTGTGTGGCTTTATCCAGAGAAAATTGTGTAGAAAAAATTTGTGGATAGAGTCAGAGAAAATTTCTCTAGCTCTATTCACAAAGAATTTCTCTGACTTTGTGTAATATGTAAGCGAATAATGCAATCTTTACTAACAAACCCACAAAATAATACTGAAGTAGTCAACAATCACAAATTTCAAATAAAGTTTTCTCCACTTAAATTTAGTTCTAACAAGAAATTCTCCATGAATGGAATAGTTTGTCTCCACTCCGAATTCCAAGACTTACTAGATATGTGTGTGCTACAACTATCATTTCTTTCGCAAAATGTAAACATCGGCCTCTTCATAGGCATATTCAGGGTGCAAATACTCGTGTGGAACCTTCTGGATGTTGAGAAGAAGATGTCCGTTCAATTCAGAGAATTTCTCTGGTCTAAACCAGAGAATTCTCTGGATTTAGACTAAAGAATTCTCTGGATTGAAACTAGAGATATTCTCTTTATTTGTAGCAGAGTTGTATTTTTATGAATAGTCCTTGGTGATCGTACATTGATCCAAGAAACCCTAGCCTTGGATGTGTCTTCACACTCTTAAATCACATCTCATAATCGAGTCCGTGGGAGTGAGATTTCAATTCGCAATGACTCTGGCTAGCCAACATCAAGTTCATTGAAGCCTAGCTAGTTATGATCTAAGTTCACAATCAAGCTCATCCAATCTAATAAGAATTTCAAAAATAAATAGGGGTGGTGTTTGGGTTAGAAGAAAAAAAAAATACACATTTCTCAGATTTCTTAGCACTACACGAAAAATTGAATTACGAATATCAATTGAAGACTCAATAAGACAACAAGTACAAAGAATAAAACATTTTTAGATCAGAAAATTCAAATTTTCAATGGATCTACGAATATACAGAAAACCATATAGTAAAAAATTCAGATAGATACAGATCTAAGTAACCACAAACATATACATATATATAGATATAGATATAGATAGATAGATAGATAGATAGATAGATAGAGCGAAAAGGCACTTACACCTCTCCATGGAAAAAGAGGTCTGGGCTCGAAAACTTTGAAAACCTTAGAAAATGGATGGAGGAGGAGTTTGTGTATGTATATATAGTGGTCGGTCCGAGGCTGGAGGCCTTTGTCAAATTATCCGATGAGGAAGAAAACCAAATTTTAAAATTTTGAATTCGAAGATCAGTCTCTGCATTCTTTTCCCCAGGAAGATCAAATATGGAGGGAGATGTATGGGAATGTGTGATGGACCTTAGACATCACAAAATAATATTGTGGATCTCTCCCATTACTAAAAATGGGAGAGAGACTTTAGACTAATTTTCCCTAATATCTATATAGTGTAGTTTTGACCCTTCATTATATGCAGGGTTGTGGGATAGATTTCCAATAGCAAGGACACTGCAACAAATGATGGAAACCATGGAGAGGATGATGGAAGACCCTTTTGTCTACACCGGCGAGTGGCTGTCACCGACATTAACCGAGACCGGCGGGTACAGTAGGGGAAGGACTCCATGGGAGATAAAGGAAGGAGAGGGAGAGTACAAGATGAGATTCAACATGCCCGGTATGACCAAAGATGATGTGAAGGTCTATGTTGAAGAGAAAATGTTGGTTGTCAAGGCTGAGAAAATGACCAAGGACAGAAATGGCCAAGAAAGTGAGGTAGAAAATGAAGAGTGGTCTGCAAAGAGCCAAGGTAGGTATAGTAGTAGAGTTGCTTTGCCTGAGAATGTTGAGTTTGAGAAGATTAAAGCTGAGGTTAAAGATGGGGTTTTGTATATAACTATACCTAAAGCTAGTGGCACTTCCAAGGTTTTGGACATTAATGTTCAATGAGTAGTTGAATGTATAATCAATTATTAGGGTTAATTTAGTGGTTAGATTTCCATGTTAGTGAGTTTAATTTTTTCTCTCCTCCAATGTAGTGAAAAAGAGAGCAGTCTTTTCAATTTAGTATTTTGTTCTCTTTAAATATTTTGTGTTGGTTTCATTTTTATTTTGTTTTTCTAATTTTGTTTCTCATTGATTGTTTAGGATGTTCATGCCTTATTTTATAATGAGTCCATGAAATTAACATTTTCAATGTATGAATGTGTGCAAACTTATATATATATATATATAAATTTTGTGCAACAATTTTATATTGTGTCTGTTTGGCAGAACTTAAAAGCAGCTTATTTCAGCTTTCAGCTTAATTTAAGCTATTTTGATGTGTTTGGTTTAACTTATAGCTTTTTGGAAGTCAGAAATCAGCTTATTCTTTGAGTGGGGCAGGAGATGCTTAATTTATAAGTCAGAAATCAGCTTATGTTCATAGTTATAAGCTATAAGCTGTTTAAGCATAAGCTATAAGCACTTTCTCACAGCTCTACTGTAATGACCCTCACACTACCCTAACCATACTCATATGCATTTTACATGATTTTGCCTTGTTAAGCTTGCATTTCGAATCTTGACTTGTCTTGCATAAGTGTTACTTGAATGCTATGTCTCTTGGTGAGGGTGTGTGTTTCAGCCGAGGTCATCTTGAGCATAGGTCACCCTTTTGATGCTTTTACACTTAGGACCATCTTAGGATTTCTTTGTTGACCTCCACCTTTGTCCTGACATATTGGCCGAGATGATTATCATCTGGGCCGAGGTGTGTATCGCCTAGGCCGAGATGTGTATTATTTGGGCCGAGATGTTATCCTTGTGCCGAAGTGATCTTGTCCTGGAGTGGTATGACATAGACCGAGGTGTGGCACAACTAGGCCAAGGTGTGGCACAGCTTAGTCAAGTGTTGTTCTTCCTAGCCGAGATCGTTGTTCTTTGACTTGCCGAAGTTCTGTCCTTGACAAATAGATATTGGTTATAAAATAAACTGTGATTTTGATTGTGACTCAAAATGATCTTTTTTTAAAAAAATATATATATATACAGTTCTTGTGAACACATCTACAGTTCTTGTTGCACATCTTTCTTAAATTTAAAGTTGAATAAAAATCACTCAAAGTAACCATACATTTATTGACCCAAGTTTATACCAAAATTAAGTTCTACTTAAATTTTTACTCAAATAAAGGAGAACTCAAATATCTACTTAAATTTCAAGGCTATGTTTTGTCCCTCAATTTTAATATTGTGCCATTAGTGAATCTTTACTTGAATTTATGTTTAGGTTTAAGTTTATCTATTACAACGATTTATATGAAATTAAGCTTTTATCCAATTTCTTTGTTTCTATTTGGTTTGAAGCTACACGAACTACATGCTTCAATGGACATTGATTCAACCAATCCTTCATTGAATGGGAGTGAGGAAGTTGAAGAGGCAGAAAACAATCCGTCATTAAATGAGATTGGTGAAGTTGAAGAACCTAAGAAGGGTATGTGTTTTAGCTCAAAGCAAGAAGTATATTCGTTTTATGCAAAATATGCGAAGCACCTTGGACTTGCTGTAGCTTATAGAACACAGAATATTGGACAAGATGGAGAAGTAAAATACTTTGGAATTGAATGTACTCGGGCACACAAGAGAACAAAACGATCAGAAGTACACCCTCTCGAACCATCTTTGACATCATTCATTGAGTATAAAGCAAAGGTTAGAGCAACTCTACAAAAGGATGGAAGATTTAAGTTGACCACAGTTGTGCTTGAATATACGCATGACTTGATTCCTAGTGACTCACGACATTTTGCAATGAATAAGAGAATTCTTACCCCTGTGAAGAGAAGACTAGAAATAAATGATGAAGCAGAGATAGGGTTGGCTAGGAATTTTCATTCTATAGTTGTTGAAGCAGGGGGGTATGAGGCATTAACATTTGATGAACAAGATGCAATAAATCATATTCAGAGTATGAGAAGATTGAGGCTTGGGGTAGGAGATGTTGAATCAGTTGCACTTTATTTTATAGGATGCAACAACAAAATTCGAACTTCTATTATGCAATTGACCTCGATGAAGATGGTCGCATGCGAAACTTGTTTTGGGCGGATGCAAGGAGTAGGGCAACTTATAAAGCATTTGGGGATGTGGTTTTATTTGACACAACTTATCTAACAAACAAATATGATATGCTATTTGCTCCGTTTGTAGCAGTTAATCACCATGGGTAGTCAATTTTGCTTGGTTGTGGCCTATTATCTAATGAGAACACTGAAACATTTGTGTGGCTATTTAGAGAATGGTTAAGTTGCATGTCTGACGTTCCTCCAAAAGCTATAATAACAGACCAATGCAGAGCAATGCAAAATGTCATTGAAATTGTCTTTCCAGAAGCTCGACATCGTTGGTGCTTATGGCATATCATGAAGAAAATTCCTGAGAAATTAAGAGGATATGCCCAATATGAATCCATCAAACTTGCTTTGCAAAATGCAGTGTATGATTGTTTTACAAAACATGAATTTGATGAAGAATGGCAAGCGATGATTGGAAAGTTCAACCTAGATGATAATGACTGGTTGGGAGTATTATACAGTGAGCGACACAGGTGGATTCCAGCGTATGTAAAGGATGTTTTTTGGGCTGGCATGTCGACTACACAACGAAGTGAGAGCATGAACGCATTTTTTGATGGATATGTGAACTCAAAGACAACTTTGAAGCAATTTGTTGAACAATATAATAATGCCTTGAGAAGTAAGGTTGAGAAAGAGATGAAAGTAGACTTTAAATCTCAAAACAAATTGTATTTGAGAAGCAATTTCGTGCAACCCTACACGAATGCAAAATTAAAGAAGTGCAAGTAGAATTGAAACGACTATTGTATTGTCGTGCGAATCTTGTCAAAGAGGAGGGAGCAATTTGTACTTATCATGTGAAGGAGGCTGTTCTTGTGGGTGAGAAAATGAAGACTGTAGAATTTGTTGTGTACTTTAATGCAACTGAATGTGAATTGTATTGTATATGTCGGTGGTTTGAGTTTAGGGTCATTATGTGTGTCCATGCAATTACTGTGCTACTTGAGAGGTGTATATATCAGGTACCAGATAAATAAATTATATCAAGATGGAGAAAAGCTATTGAAAGAGGGTTCACATGCATTCCAACCACATACACTAAAGCCGGGGCTGTTCTTAATGCAAAGTTGCATGACAAATACCACAAGATGTTGGATGAAATCATAGAAATTTCTGCCAACAATGATGGTAAACATGAAGTGCTTGATCTTGGGTTGATAAAAATCAAGGATAGAGTGAGAAAAGATCAATCAGGTAGTGTGAGTCATACACCACCTTCTACTAGTGAAGTGCCACCTTTTACTAGTAATGTACCACCTTCTCATAGTTCATTGAGAAGTTCGTCTGCTCGTAGTACTACAAAAGCAAGCATGTCTCGCAACATGCTTAGTCCAATGGTTGCTCGCCAAAGAGGACATCCATGTACCAAACGGAAGGTTAGCAAAGTGGATGCAATAGTGAATCGGTTGAAGGGAAAGAGTAAAAAGCCTCCAAAAGCATAGGTAAGTTTTTTTTGTTATGTGTGACATGGAAATTGTCGAATGTATTTAAGATAAATTATTCACCTATGTGTCTGTGTCTTACTATAGGGACACACAGTTCGTCAATGCCAGCCTTGGAAGTTAAATTTTCCTGGTACCGATGATATGCAATACAATACTTATCATGACCCGGTATGTTTTTGAATTTTTATGTTGTTGGTTATTTTTTATTTTAATGTTGGTTATTTTTTATTTTAATGTCTTTTATGTATAATGAAATTGTGTTACTATGATCATAAGGCGACGCAAACTGCACCTTACTATTTTCCTTGCATGGATGGCACACAACAGAGTATATATGCACCGATATGTGGTCAATATTTAAACTAAAATATTTGTTCTTGTTTTAATTGATATATATGTTGAATGGACAATATTTGTAAAGTGTACTTGTTTATTAAATAGGCACAGTTTAGTCAAATGCAAACGGTGAACAATATTGGAGGCACATTTCATACTCAATTAGGAATGGTGAACAACATCAGCAGTCAAAGTTCGACAATCGCTTTAATGGTAATATTTTCTGTTGAATGATGGCAAATGTCCCATTAATATTTTATCACTGGTTTTAATTGGGAGCTATATGCATTGACTTGGCCAAGTTCTATATAGGGGGCCAATTCCAGATATGAGATGTTTTGATTGGTGAAGGTTGAGATCTAATAGAGATGTTAAAGTATTTAAATAAAAATGTAATTTTTTTCAGGAAGATGAGCTGCTGTCTTTGCTCTGTGATGAAGAATATGCAGAATGCTGAATCTGATTGCTGGTGCATTACCTGAAGATGGGCGAATCTGATTGTTGGTGCAGAATGCTGAATCTGATTGCTAATGCAGATAGACTTTGCTGTCAGTTTACTTCCTCTGAAAGGACCTGGCTGGGAGAACTAAAAAATGCTGAATGTTGAAGAACTAAAAAAATGCTCAATGAGAATATTTCGAGATGAAACCTGTTGTAAATGGTCAATGAAAATTACAAAAATCCTGTTGTAAAGAAATGCTCAATGAGAACTAAAAAAATCCTGTTGTAAATCATCTATTTCGAGATGAAACCTTTCACTTTAATGGTAATATTTTATGTTCAATGATGGCAAATGGATGTTGAATGGGCCAAATTTTGAATGCTCAATTTGTATGTTTATGAATCTGCTTGAATGCTTCAGGTTATGGTTCAGATTATGTCTATGAATGTCATTGAATGAGCCAGATTTTGAATGCTGAAATATATGTCTTTGAATGCTCCAAGTTATATTTTATGGTAATATTCCAGGTTAATGGTAATATTTTATGTTGAATGATGGCAAATGGATGTTGAATGATGGCAAATTGTATGTTGAATGGGTCAGATTTTGAATGTTGAATCTGTATGTCTGTGAATCTGCCTGAATACTCAATCTGTTATGCTCCAAATTTGACTAGATCCATTCAAACAGATCCATTCTATGAATCTGCCTGAATGCTCAATCTGTTATGCTCCAGATTTTGAACAGATCCATTCAAACAGATCCATTCTATGTATCTTCCTGAATGCTCAATCTGTTATGCTCCAAATTTTTAATAGATCCATTCAAACAGATCCATTTTGTGCATCTGCCTAAATGCTCAATCTGTTATGCTCCAGATTTTTAACAGATCTATTCAAACAAATCCATTCTGTACATCTGCCTAAATGCTGAATCTATTATGCTCAATCTGTTATGCTCCAAATCTATTCAAACAGATCCATTCAAACATATTCATAATAAAATGCTCCAGGTTATGGTTGTTCAAACACTACATTCATCCATTCAATTTGTTATGGTTGTTCAATCCATAATAAAATAGATCCATAATTAACACTACATTTAAATTACATAATAGAATACACAAAATATGTCCATTACATCCATTCAAACACTTCCCAAAATATGTCCATTACATTCATTTACATGATAAAGTAAAAAAATACACAAAATACAATGACATAAGTCATTGCCTTGAAAATCTTCTCCATCCTTTCGAGCCTTCTATCATGCTTACCAAGCCTTCTCCTTAGCTCATTAATTTCTTCAGTTCTTACATCTGTGAAGGTAACATCGTTGTCATCATTATTTGCAAAGCTGAAGTAATTGCAGTGTTCGTTCACACTCTACAATGCACAAGAATCGGTTAATCAAATCAGACAAATGAAATTTGTAAAAAGTGAAACATTAATTTATATAACAGATACTTACATATTTGTCTGGGCAAACAAAAAACACACGTCCTTCATTTCCATTCTCATTGGTTCGTACAATGTGCATGGAAACTGTCACGCCCCAAACCTGCCCCTAAAAGTTTGGGCATGACCTATTCGAAAATGGACACTAAACCTGTTATGTATATATCAGACGGGGCCTGAACGGAAGCATTTAATAAGATAAAATACATAGAATAATATCCATTGAGCTAATACTAATATGCCAGGATCACAAACACGTACATAGCCCCTTTACAGAGCATATAATTAAACATCATATACATACAATTTCACTTAAATAGACAATTAGCCACAAATTTAATAAAACTTCACAGAATGCATGGGCTTGGTCTGGGTGCCTGGACACACTGAGGTTGATAATGAAAGACGAGCAACAGGGTTAAGACTGACCTCCAAGGTGGACACCTACAGAACAGACATAACACCAAGTAAGCCAGGCTTAGTGAATAATAGTACCTAAACAAAATAATACTTCATTGGAAACATAATATATCACTACATGTGAAATTGCAAGGTCAACATAATTAGTCTGCTTCTGTACTAATGTCATAACGGCCTTAGGTCCAGTCTTGAAACATAATAACTTGAAACATGCATAATAACTTGAAACATGCATAATAACTTGAAACATAACATCTGAAAGCATAATGGCTTTAAGCCCTTGAATATTATAGCATTCAACGTTCAAACGTGTTGGCATAAAACTCTTGAAACACAGTGGCATAAAAGCCCTTGAAACTTGTGGCATAAAAGCCCTTGAAACATATGGCACAAGGCCCTTGAAACATATGGCACGAGGCCCTTGAAACATATTGGCACTAAGGCCCTTGAAACATATGGCACGAGGCCCTTGAAACTTGTGGCATAAAGCCCTTGTAACATATTGGCACTAAGGCCCTTGAAAGTGGCATGAAGCCCTTGTAAAGGTTGGCATGAAAGCCCTTGAAACATATTGGCACTAAGGCCCTTGAAACATATGGCACGAGGCCCTTGAAACTTGTGGCATAAAGCCCTTGTAACATATTGGCACTAAGGCCCTTGAAACATATGGCACGAGGCCCTTGAAAGTGGCTCACTTTACATTCTTTAACTTTATCATACTTTAAACATTAACATAAGTACATTACATGCTTGAGACATTAATATGATTGCATAACATTTAACATGATTGCATAACATTTACATAGCATATGTAAACTTGTACCTTACTTAAGCTTGTTACATGCTTGAACTTGTAATAAACATGAACTTATATATACTTAGCACCATACTTGATATAGAACATACTTGTCAAAGATAGAATACTTCACATCCTTATGAGGATCACATAATACTGATAAACATTTACATGCATGTCATAGGTTCTTAACGAGACATATACTTGGCTTAAAGATGAACATGATTCCATAACATGATTCCATTTATGCACTAAAACAACGTAATTTACTTATAGATAATAGAGAATTATTATTCGATATTAACAGTGACGTAGTCATTGCAACGCCATACCGATGTAGGCCAATCTTCCAATGTTCACATTGACTTTCAATTATCATAAATGTTCATGTAACATGTTCGTAACACTTACAAGAAACAAAGTGTTAGTGATAATAATTATCAATGATAAATAAAATATACATCCTCGTACTATTACTCACAGTAGTTAGATGCTGGGTCCGCCCCTGTAGTTAACCCTACACAAGTCAATTCAACAACATTTAACACAACCCAACATAATCAATATAACCTCACATAATCATCACCAATTAATATAATCCACACTATTTAACATTCTTTAACTCAATACCACCAAATATAATTCCACATAATTCTATTTAAATTGCTAAGGCTCAATTCAACATTCCAAAGCCAAGTTTACCTCATCCACATCATCAACAAACCTTTCTTCTCAATTTCCTTTCTCATTAAAACATGATTCACAATACTCATAACAAAGTTCATTCGTAAATTTTAAGCATAATTTCCAAGTATCACTAAATTCCAATTAAACTTGTATATACCTAATTCAATACCCCAATTTCATTATTCTACTTTCAATTTGGGCCAACTCTTTGGGTATCATCCTTAATCAACCTAGGGTTCCAAGAAAATATTGAAATTTCAAGAAATAATTAACTTATTAACCCAACACTTTTTATTCTAATTTTTCCATTGATTAAACATCTAGGATTCATAAACCATTATTTAAACCCATCAATTAACTCACATATCTTCAAACCATAAAACCCCCAATGTTCAAACCCCAAAATTCCCAAAATCTCATAATTTCTTCCATATACATAACATAAATGAAAACTTGCACCATTATACAATGAAGACACCTCCAACCTATCTATGGATGTAAATATTAAAGAGTCTTCAACCCTTACCTCAACAATCAAGCAAAGGGTGAGCTTGAAAAGAAACTTTCACCAATCCAAATTTTAATCGGGTAAAAACTTTGCTCCTCCTTAGTTCTCCATCCTACAAGCCAAAACCATGGTGGATTGTTGATAAAAATGGGTGAAATCAAAGGTTTGAGAGTTAGGGTTTTGGACTAAGGCAAAGAGGAAAGAAGAGGGTTGAAGAAAATCTATGAAATGATCCAAAAATCCCGTTCTTAAAGCTGCTGTCGTAATTCCCGCCGAAGCGGACTGATTTCGCCGAGCGGACTCGCCTCAAAGACAGATTTGAAACTTTGAACAGTATAACTCTCCCATCCGGACTCGTTTTAGGTCGTTCTTGTGTCCAAATTGAAGCCCCGGAAATAAGCTTTCCGATGGTTCTAACCTCACATCCAAATTCAAAGTGTGGAAAAGAAAAGGACAATTGAGTAACGGTTGGTCATAAACGAAGTATTCCAATTAAGGTTTTAGTCCAATCTTACTTTACCATCATCTTATCATCTCAACCAATCTCCCAAAATAAGGTAAGAACATTTCAAATACACTAAAAGAACATCAAAATGAGCCCACATGCTTCAGAATCAAACTTAACCCCGACCCGCCGAAGGCGAACCTTGCGCCGAGCGCAGACCAACAAAGTCATCCGCCGAAGGTGAACTCCCCGCCGGCGGAGAATCACAACTCCCAGAATCTCAAGCCGTCTGAAAAATTGCTGGGAACCCCAAAAGTCCGCTCGAGCGGCCACTCCTCCGCTCGAGCAGAGGAAAGAATTTCTGAGTCGTTACAGAAACTGTTCTTCCACAATAACATAATCTTGGCTTTAATCTTATTTTCCTATGATTAGTAGAAGATGAAGCCATTTTTTTATCTGCATAAAAAATACCAATAGATTCAACTACCTCAATCTTGATAACAAAACCACTTTAAATTCTTATGAATGTTGAGTGCATAAATTCAATGTTGATAACAAAGTGAATGCATAAAATCAATGTTGACACTTAGAATGATCTTTCAAAGGTATCCATCTAAAACAGATGATAAGTTTCTTTGAATCTGTTACTTATGAATCTATTTGGGGTTTTGTTAAGTTTTATGAATCTGTTACTTACTTATGAATTTGGTGCTTTATTATCTACATGATGTGTACCACAAAAAGTCAAGAACCCACTGGTTTACCCTTGTAGTTCCTTTTTTTTAACAACTCTCTTTTACTTTTGACTAGTGAGAAATGCTAACAGATTCAATGTTAATTTCAATGCTAACAAGAGTACAATGCTAACAGATTCAATGCTAATTTCAAGCAATGCTAACACCCGATGGTAAACTATAGCTAGCAGGAAGCCCTCATTCCTTGGGTCCTGTCATTGTTCCCCAAGAGAGGATATAGGGTAATACCAACATATAGGTTTAACTTCTTGAATAAAAATAAAAAATAAAATAAAGCCCAACAACTTAGCTAGCCTTTTCATGGATTACTTTGAAGAGTGGTTTTTTTTTTTTCCCTTTCTAAATTTGGGTAAAGCTAAAACTCCACTAGAATCACTAAATCATCAGCTCACTTTAGACCAGAATAATACAATTCTTTATATCCACACCTTCGATAAAGTGAAATATCAAACCAATGCCCAAGCAATAAAAGATGGAAGCAATATGCAACGCAAGTGAACAAAAAATCATGTACACATCCACCGTAAAATTTTTAAAAAAAAAACAAAAAAACTTTCAACAATTTTATTAGAACCACTCCTCAGCATGATTAAGTGTAACAGAATTTTTTCCATTGAAATTTTAATAATTAATTTTAAAATTCCTACTTGTTTAACAAAACTAATTGAAAAAGTTGATTCCCAGCAGACTTACCAAATGCTTTGGGGATATTGTACTCTTATTAGCATTGAATCTTGACAACTCTCTTCAAGCAATGCTAACAAATTCAATGCTAATTTCAAGCAATGCTAACAGATTCAATCAAATGGACACAGGAATAACCAATCAAATATATTTTGAACATAAGTCATCACAGATGTGTATTTCAAGAAATGCTAATCTCAAATTTATACAGAGGATAACCAATCAATATATTTCAAACCTAGGTCATCACAGATGTGTATTTCAAGCAAAACCAATCAAATGTATACAGAGGATAACAGATTGAAATGCAAATCTCAAACCCTAACACATCAGAAATTAAAGCCAAATCCCAAACCCTAACACAAATTTCAAGCAAACTCCAAACCCAAACACTCCCAATCAACTAATTGCTACAAAAAATTAAAGCCAAACACAAACCCTAACATGGCTCAATTTGGGGTTTACCTCAGTTGTCCTTCGTACTGCTTCAACAGACAGGTGAGAGAGGTGAGACTGAAGAAATAGAGAGGATGTGTAGTCGACATGAGAGGGATGAGTCCAGAGAGGCGAGAGGAATGAGGCGTGGGTCAAGAAAAGGAAGAAAAAGAAAGAAAAAAAAAATCGAAACCCAAAACGACGTCGTTTTTGGGTTTCGAGCCAATTCGAGCCAACGGCTTTCGAGCCCTCAAACATTTCTGTTTTTGTAATCTATTATTATAACTTATTGGGTATCAATCATAATTTAATTATGACTTGATTATATATTATAATGTTAAATATAAATGTTAATTATAATATAAAAAGTATGACTCGATTTCTTTTTTAGTTCTGACCCTAAAAAATTTCAATTATAATATTTATAACATTTGTTAAATATTATTATGCATTAAATAAATGTATATAAAACATACATTATATTATTTAGTATATAATTAATATTTATATTTATTTTATTATTTTATATATAATCAATATTTAAATAAATTATAAACAAATCAAATTTAACTCGAGCTTTGACTTGTTTATTAAACAAGTTTAAAAGTATGGCACAAATTTATATGGATAACGAAGTGAGTTAACTTGAGCCGAGTCAAACTTATGAGTATTTCATTTGTAATCCTATTCTATAGTATGGGAAATTATGTAATAGGTTGGACCAACCAAGTGATTTTGTGCCATCCAATAATAGTAGGTAGATATAAATATTTTATTTAAAACGTAAGAAAAAAATATAAAAAATAATTAGTCCTTCTATAATGAAACAAACACACTAGTATGGTATAAGTTGGACCTATTAAAAAATGAATAATGTCACAATCCTGTATTTTTTGTTCAAAGTTTCATCAGCAAATATCAACTTGTAATCAAAATTTATCTGATTAATGAACGCCACAATCTAATAGTTAAATCCCAACTACACAATTTTGTCTATGAATCCATGGTTTTTTTATACGGTTTAGCCTATAAGGTTCACTAGGAGTCACATGTTGATATTTTTATTTTTGTTTTTATTCAGGGGTGAATTGATCATTAAAATAATCATATTTAATCTTACAATTTTAGTCAAATAATTTGTCTTCAAGAAAATTTTAAAACAATTATGAGCTTAAAAATAATGTGTTTATTTTAAACTGTCAAATATGATAGTTTCCATGTAGTTATGATTAGAAAATTAATTTTAATGAGTCAAATCTCATTTTGTAATCCCATAATCCAATCTCATCTTAAAAATAACTATTTACAAAAAAAATTAATTAAGAGACGAGGGGTAACTCAAGTAATAAGCCCCCTCTAAGGTAGAATAGTGTTGTAAGAAAATAATATTAAAAAAAAAAATGCACACTTTAACATTTTTTATTATAAAGGCACGCTTTTTAATCTTTTTTTTTTTTATTTATGAATTAAGCGTTAGTTTGAGATGTTCTAAAAAAGTATACTTTTTGATTTATTAACTTATATGGGTTGGGTTTGGATTGGGTTTGATGTGATGTGTCAGAGAGGTGATGTGATTTAAATAAGATGATGTGACTTAAATAGAATAGTAACTTTTTAACTTTTTGTATTATTTTGTAGACGCCAAACTTGGCCTAAAAGTCCACGTTTATTAATTTTTTATTTTTTCAAATTTTTATATATATTTAAATTTAATTGTGTATTTAATTACATTTGTGTGGGGATATATTTTCTGAGTACCAACACGTGGCAAGGTGACGTCGACGTGTCAGCCGAGGTACCACGTGTCCTGGTCATGATGCCAAGATGATCTCGGCTAAGCCGAGGTTATCTCCAAAGATATTGGAATCTAGGATAAGCAGATAAGGCATAAGAGTCCTAGAATGATAAGGGAACTCAGACTGGATAAAGATAAAACACTTAGGGAGTTTATCTCTATCTATTAAAGAGTCTTGGATAAGTACTGAGCTAAAGTCCATTGAAGATAGACTTCTGTCGGGACAAGGATTGAGTTAACTATAAAAGAGAGGCACCCCCATGGGTCTAAGGTACGCAATTTATATTCTGAATAGTGAGTTTTGCACTATTGATTATCTTTGAGAGATATACTGACTTGATCGTCGGAGTGCCCCCGGGTGGACGAACCACCGCTGGAATCTTCTCTTTCTGTTTCAGGTCAGCCAAGTGTCATCTATTCTGCCAGTGTTCTCCAGTTGAATACTGAGTTGGCCGTGTGGTCGAAAATTGACAAACATAATTTGGCGCCGTCTGTGGGAAAGAAAGAAGAATAGATGGCCAGTGACAGACAGAAGGATAAGGGTGGGGGACGAAACCCCTGCTGAGAACGGTAAACACGTTGACTTGAACGTGGAGGAGGATGGTTGCAACGAGAAGACTCAGAACCAGAATCACAACAAGAAAGATGTCGGCCAGATTGGCGACATACCAAAGAAACCTGATCGAAGCAGGTACTACAATGAGGACGACCTCTAGGTATGGAGGGATAGATGCCTTCGAAGGGACGAAGAAGTAAAAGAGATGGCGAACAAATTGGCGGACCTGTAATCGGTCGTCAATTTCATGATGCAAAATAATGTCATGTAGCCACCATTCCCACTATAGGACATGCCGATTCCAGCGGCCAATGCCCAGAAGGGGGGACAGAAGCAAATCCCAACAGCCCCCCCCAGCACACCAGGAGTGAAAGGCACTCTCACCGACCTTCAAGGGAGGTCGGACGAGGAGAGTCAATGAGGGAGGAATCACGAAGGACGCATCGCACCAAGGAGGCCAACCCCAAACAACATCGGGATGTTCGGGGACAGGCGCTGTGCTTCGATACAACTAATGGAGAAAGATCAAAGAGAGCTCACCATGAGGCTGAAAGTAGTGCACCAAAGAGATTGAAATCAGGAGATAGTCGAGCTCCTGGGCAGACAAAGGAGGACTTGAGAGACTACCTCAAGAGGAAGCAACAGAATGCCGATGCCGAGGTAACCTCCCCTGATAAGCCGAGAACACCCTTCTCGGTGGAATTGGACAAATTTGAGGCACCGAAGAGATTCAGTATGCCGAGGTTCCAAATTTACGATGGTAAGTCAAACCCCAACTTCCACATTGGATTATACTTGAATTCAATGGCATTGTACAGTGGGAACGAGCCGTTGCTCTGCAAAGTGTTCCCTTCGTCCTTCGGGGAGATTGCATCAGATTGGTTTCATAAACTACCAAAGGGAAATGTGAAGACCTGAGAGGGCCTGGCCGAGATGTTCGTGGCCAGGTTCGTGACGAACAAGCTATAACCATTGAGGGTGGACGCATTGATGGCTCTAAAGATCAGTAAGAATGAAGGCCTTAGGGCCTATGCAAAAAGATACTATGAGGTGTTCAACAGAATATCCGAGTGTAACCAAGAGGTGGCGGTCGTATCTTTCAAGAACGGCCTAAAAACGGCATCGCTTCTGAAAGTCTTTGGCAAAGACACTGCCAAAAAGCATGGAAGAGCTCATGGCCAGAATTGAAAAATATGCCAGAGCCGAAGAAGATACATTGGGGACTAAGCAAGAGAAAGGAAACGGCTCGCCGAAGCGAGGCTGAGGTAATAATGGATCCAGCAAACAAGAGACAGAACTGAGGGCTGCACAGACAGTAACAACTGTGTTTCGAATCCCGATTCACAAAGTCTTGGACAGAATTCGGAACCAACCCTATTTCAGAATGCCAAAGAGGACACCAGAAGAATTTATGGGAAGAAATCTTGGCAGGCATTGTGTTTACCACAATGAAGATGGGCATATGACTCAGGGTTGCAGAGCCTTGAAAGCACACTTGGAAGACCTGATGAAGCAGGGTCATCTGAGAGACCTTGTCGATGAGGCCAGGACAAGAGAGGAACAGACAAGATTGCCCCAGCACCAGCTGACTCCGCCTCCTTCAAAGACAAAGAACCTTAGGCAGGAGGACCTTGGGCAATTAATGTAATTCACTCGAAGATCAACAAGAACGAAATTCGGGGGAAGACCCAAAAGGTAAAGTACCTATAGCATGTCTACCAAGTCGGGGAGAAAAGACATCGGACAGAGGAGTGCCAGGGACCAGTGGTGTCATTTACAAACGCCGACCTTGAGATGGTGCAGTATCCATATAACGATACCTTGGTAGTATCCCTCTAGGTTGGGGAATGCCAAGTGAAGTGCATCCTAATTGACCCAAGCAGCTCTTGTGACATCATGTATGTTAGGTGTTACAAAGAGCTTGGCCTTCACCCAGACGACATGGAGCAATCCAATGGCCCAATGGTCGGGTTCAATGGAACGCCGATGTGGCCACTGGGAACAACGAGCTTGGAGGTGCAAGCTTGCACTAGGAAGATAAAGACAGAGTTTACTGTAATCGACATATCATCCCCATATAATGCAATCCTAGGGAGACCATGGTTGCACGCAGTGAGGGAAGTCCCCTCAACATTACATCAACTACTGCGGTTCCCAACAGCGCATGGGATAGAAGAAGTCACAGGAGATCAGCTGCAAGCGAAGAATTACTCCATGGCAGCAATGAGATTTACCTGCAGCACACGAGAGCCAGAAAGGGCAGAAATTGAAGATGATGACGTAGAAGTCCTAGAAGACGTCGGTAAGGAGCCAGCCGAGAAGAGCGAAGAAGCACTGAAGAAAATCCTCGTCCAGGAGGGGGATGAAGAACGCTTCTTTCTTCTCGGCTCGGGCTTAGCCGAAGAAGAAGAAAAGGAGTTGGAGGCTTTCCTGAGAGCAAATATTGAGGTGTTTGCTTGGACGCCTTACGAAATACTTGGCATTGACCCCGAGGTCACTTGCCACAAACAACGCGATGGTCGGCCAAACCTGTAATTCAACGAGCAAGGAGACTGACGTTGATGCACGTCGAAGCAATAGAGGAAGAGGTAGATAGACTTCTGGAGGCCAGGGCCATTAGAGAAGTTAACAACCTGACATGGCTATCCAATACAGTGGTGGTAAAAAAAAAAGAATGGAAAATGGAGGGTCTGCGTAGACTTCACAAGCCTCAACAAGGCCTGTCCCAAGGATAGCTTTCCTCTACCCAAGATTGACCAGCTAGTGGATGCCACATCAGGGCATGGAAGGATGAGTTTCCTGGATGCCTACAGAGGGTATCACCAGATAGCCATGTACCCTCCAAATGAAGAGAAGATTGCGTTTATCACCCCAAAAGGGCTGTACTGCTACAAAGTGATGCCTTTTAGGTTGAAAAACGCAGGAGCAACTTACCAAAGACTGGTAACCAAGATGTTCAGACACCTGATCGGCCGAACGGTTGAAGTTTACATTGACGACATGGTCGTGAAGACCAAGGAACCTGAAGGTCATTTGGCCGACCTAAAAGCAGTATTCAAAATCCTTAAAACATATCGGCTCTGACTCAATGCTTCGAAGTGTGCATTGGAGTTGGATCTGGTAAGTTCTTGGGATACTTGGTAACCAGAAGGGGCATTGAGGCCAGCCCAGATCAGATCAAGGCCATCCTTGAGTTGAAGAGCCCGACGTCGGTAAAACAGATGCAAATGCTAACTGAGAGGGCCGCAGCCCTAAATAGGTTCATCAGCCGAAGCTCAGACAAATGCAGACCTTTCTTCAACTTAGTGAAGAAAGCCACAGACTTCCTGTGGACCGAAGAATACGAAGCCGCCTTGGTCGACCTAAAGAAATATTTGACCACGGCTCTAGTTCTTTCAAATCTAGAACCTGGAGAGGAGCTATTTTTATATAGCGGTTTGAACATGCGATAAACGCAGTAATTGTTCGAGAAGAAAAAGGGGAACAAAGAACTGTTTACTATATACGTAAAACCCTGGCCGATGTAGAAACAAGGTATTTACCCCTAGAGAAGTTGGCGCTGGCTTTAGTAATGGCTTCAAAGAAGCTGAACCATTACTTCTAGGCCCATAAAATTGTGGTGCTAACTGAACACCCCTTGAAGTCCTTTCTGCAACAAGGAGACCTGATAGAAAGAATAGCCAGATGGGCAGTTGCCCTAGGCCAGTATGACCTGGAGTACAGGCCCAGAACAACAATCAAAGGCCAAGTTTTGGCCGACTTCGTGGCCGAGTTCACTCCAGGAGCCATCGAGCATCAGGCTCCGTTGAGCCGAGGTGAACGATGTCCAAGTGAGCAAGAAGGAGCCCAGCCGAAGGCAACAGAACAAAGGAAGGAAGAAAAACTCAGACCCTGCAGTATCTACATCGGCGACTCCTTTCGACTGTTCGTCGATGGGAGTTCAAACCGACAAGGAGCAGGGGCAGGAGTAGTCTTGATATCTCAAGATGGACAAATAGTGGAACAATCCATTCGTTTGGGGTTCAAAGCCTCAAACAATGAAGCAGAGTATGAAGCATTGATTGCAAGACTGAAGCTGGCAATAGCAGCAGAGGCAGATGAGGTAATAGTCTTCTGTGACTCCCAGCTCATTGTCAATCAGACAACAGGCGAGTTTGCAGCCCGAGATGACAGGATGTCGGCCTACGCAAGGGAGGTCATTAGGTTGGCAGCCTTGTTTTAGAACTGCCGACTACTTCAGGTTAGCCGAGATGATAACAGTCATGCTGATGCATTGGCCAACCTAGCTAGTGCAGTACAACCTGGAAAAGCAAGGACCATAATGGTCGATTACTTGTTGGGCCCGAGCGTCGAACCACGGACCACAGAGCATGAAGCAATGTGCGTGGACATGGGACCAAGCTGGATGGATGCAATCATAACATTCCTGAAGGAAGGAAAGCTGCCAGATGATCACAGGGAGGCACACAAGGTCAGATTGAAGTCGGCAAGATTCAGTTTGACAGCAAAAGGTCACCTTTACAGAAGATCCTTCACTGGACCCCTTTTGAGGTGTGTACATCCTTCATATGTTGAAGATTTTTTATATGAAATTCATGAAAGAATTTGTGGAAGCCACGCTGAGGGCAGATCACTCGACCATAGGTCCATTACCCAAGGGTATTGATGGCCTTACATGCAGAAAGATGCAGAAGCCTATGTAAAGAAATGCGAAAAGTGTCAAAGGTTTGCACCACTGATACACCAACCAGCAGCAGACCTAAACCTCGTATCCAGTCCTTGGCCATTTGCCCAATGGGGCATGGATCTTGTTGGGTAGCTGCTCCAAGCAACTGGACAAAAGGAAGTATCTGCTGGTGGCAACAGATTACTTCACCAAGTGGATAGAAACTGAACCTCTTGCCAAGATCTGAGATGTGGATGTGAAGAAATTCATTGGGAAAAATATCATCACCAGATTTGGGATTCCAAGAGTAATAGTTGCAGACAATGGAACACAATTTGACATCAAGCTAATTATGAGCTTCTGTGCAAAGTTCAAGATCAAGAACTACTTTTCAACCCCGAGCTTTCCCCAAAGCAATGGACAAGCAGAAACATCCAATAAAGTAATCTTGGATGGGATAAAGAAGAGGCTGCAGGCAGCAAAAGGAAAGTGGGCGGACGAATTGCCCAATGTGCTCTGGGCATATCGGACTACGCCGAGAAGATCAATGGGGGAATCCCCCTTTGCCATGGCTTATGGCATAGAAGTTGTCATTCCGCTGGAGGTCGGCATCAGAACCCAAGGAGTAAAGAACAGGACTAATGACGTACTCTTAGCCTGAGATCTGGATCTTCTAGAAGAACGAAGGGAGAAAGCTGCGATTTAGCTCGCAGCATACCAGCAACAGCTTGCCAGAGCTTATAACAAGAAGATTAACCCAAGGGAGTTTCAAATTGGTGACCTCGTCTTAAGAAAAGTCGTCGGCAACAAGAAGGATCCTAGAGAGGGCAAGCTTAGCCCGAATTGGGAGGGTCTCTACAGAATCATCTCGGTACTGGGCAATGGGGCATATCGACTTGAAGATAATGAAGGCAAAGAGTTGCTAAGGCCTTGGAACACTTGCAATTTGAAATTTTTCTATCATTAGAATGTTCTGCTCTTTTGCCGAAGTTAATAAATAAAGTTTTAGCCTGATTTGTTTGTTTGTACACTTGTGATTGATAAAGATACCTGACATTGTTCCTAGAATACCGGTATAATGAGAACCCAAGTGGAACTTAGGCTCACATTAGGGGGCAGAGAGTTGGGAAATGATGTTTAACACTTGTTGAAACTTGAGAAAAGTTTACAAGTTGAAGTTAAACCGAGATGATGTTTAACACTTGTTGAAACTTGAGAAAAGTTTACAAGTTGAAGTTAAACTGAAATGATATTTAACACTTGTTGAAACTTGAGAAAAGTTTACAAGTTGGAGTTAAACCGAAATGATGTTTAACACTTGTTGAAACTTAAGAAAAGTTTACAAGTTGAAGTTAAACCGAGATGATGTTTAACACTTGTTGAAACTTGAGAAAAGTTTACAAGTTGAAGTTAAACCGAAATCAAGTTTAACACTTGTTGAGACTTAAGAAAAGTTTACAAGTTGAAGACTAAGGTTAAACACTTGTTGAAATTTTATGAAAAAATTTACAAGGTGAAACCAAGCTTGGGCCAAGAAAGGTACTCGGGTACTTGCCGAGGTAAAATCATCAGTTCGTATAACCGAGGTATGTCACCCCGAGAAGGTTGCACAAGGATTAAAGCGTATATGAAAGATATGCAAAATATTCTAAGTATGGAAGCATACAAAGCAAACATGCAAGCATTTAAGAACAAAAGAGTTATATTAAAATAATATCGGCGATGTAAAGACTTTACATTACTTCAAAAAAGAAAAAACAAAATACAAGAAAGGAAGGGAAAAAATAAAGCTAAGACTCCTCAGCAACGACAATTGGCTGGGTTTGGACCTCAGAGGACTGTTGAGAAGATATCTCGGCAGCCTTCTCAGCCGCAAGCTCAGCATCGATTTCTTGAAGAGTTGCATCAAGGCTTTTTTTGGCGAGAGACACGTCGAACAATGCCTTCTCAAGAGATGCATCTTTGGGAACCTCCTCACCCTCTTCATCTTGAGTTAAGTCAAGGACTTGCTCATTTTGAATAGGAGACTTAGACCCAACAACCTCCTTTGATGTCCTCACCAGAGCCTCCTCCTTAGACTCAGATTCGTCGTCGGATTGACTTGGTGTTGGAGGGAATGGCAGAGGAATGACATCGGCTTTCCTGAGGGGCGAGTCCTCGGGGACTTCAAGCTTTTTTAGAAGAGACATCCAACCAAGGGTGAAACCCTTGTTGCATGCCTGCTTCACTTGCTTTTCATAGTCCGCCGTGACATCGGCCATCCCCTCAGCATATGCTTTTTCATTGGTGGCCTTGATTTCGGCCTCTTTGGTGGCCAAGGAATCTTGAAGTTCTTTTTGGGCCTGGGCCATTTTTTCCTCGGCCTCATTCTTCTCGGCCTCAAGAACCTTCTTTATGGCCTCGGCAGCATCCGCCTTCTCCTCAGCGTCATCTTTGGCTTTGACAGCAGCCTCGGCCTGATCTTCCAACTTCTTCATTTTTAATTG
The DNA here is from genome assembly GCA_025200525.1 of Camellia lanceoleosa. Lineage (NCBI taxonomy): Eukaryota > Viridiplantae > Streptophyta > Magnoliopsida > Ericales > Theaceae > Camellia > Camellia lanceoleosa. The sequence goes on along the minus strand of CM045771.1, from coordinate 132,095,796 downwards.
TAAGCCTTTGTTGGCCTTACGCAGACAGCAACCTCGCTTTTCTTAGCTTGACTCTTTCCGATTCTCAAAAGACTGTAGTGAGAAGGAATAGGCGTGCTGGATGGCCTGAAAAAGAACATAATAGAAATTATTAGAAAATTTTCTAAAGTATAAGGTAAAGAGGAAAAAATTACCAAGTAAAGACACTTACTTGAATAGAGCGTTGGAGCATCAAAGCATAGTTTTCATATTCACTTAACTCGGCGTTTCGATTGACATCGCCGGGAAGAAGTAGAGTGGTACTAAGGGCTACGCTGACATTAATGTCATCAGCACTGTCATCAGCCCTAACTGGTTTATCTTCCTAAGTAATTTTGGGGGCCCATGGGGCATCATGCTTTTGTGACCCCGAGGTGGTTGCAGAGGATGACCTCGGGCTCTTTGATCTTTGGGATTCGGATGGTTGCGCATCGGCTGGCCTCTTCTCGGCAGTAGATGTGGTTTTCTCACTCGAAGCTAGTTTCGAGATTGGCAAGGCGTCCTTAGTGTCAACCTGAGTCACCTTTGCCTTGGACTGAGCCTTCTTGATCCTTTTTTGCTTTGGCTTTGGAGGCTGGGTTGGAGCTGGTAAAACATCAACATCAGATGGAATGTTGGTCAGGAGATCTTTAGCAACTGGTTTTGGGCGGCCCATCTCGGCAGCAAGAACAAGTCGTCGCCGATGTTGTCATTGGGATATTGGGATCAGATAAGGAGCCGAGGTTGACGGATGCTCGGCTGGATTAGAAGTCGATCCTTGATTTTGCCGAGATGTGGAGGCAACTGGAGGAGTTGTGGGGGAAGGAGGAGATAGACTCTTCTTCTTCCTCTTCTTTGGAACGTCGGGAAGAACCAATTTGTAAGAAGGAACGAAGTTAAGTACCAAGGGGGCCTTCCGTTTGTGGATTGGCAGGTCCAGAAGTTTCCTCAAGTCTTTGCTGGGAAGGAAAGACTAGCGGAAGCCTTTTGGAGGCTGAGGAAGAGCTGCAAAGAAAACATTTCTTTAGAACAAATAATGTATTGAAGACTTTAAAATAAACAAGTAAAATATGAAACACAGGGCTCTTACCATTGCCCTCTACAAAAACTGTTCGAGGGAAAGGGTAGAGGTGGAGGTCCTCGTCTGGAGCAAACTCCCAGTTCCCCGAGGTAATCAAATAGTCGTCTCCAGCCCCCTTGTTGGAGTCTGGGAGGTCGGCTACGATTTTGTATTCTGTGGACCTCGGCTTAAGGTAGTAAATATAGCCAGTATCTTTTTTGAGGCCACACATGGTGTAGCAATACTGGATATCAGCTAAGGTAATCCTAGCATTTTCTTGTTTAGCTAAGGCAGTTATACCATTAATGACTCGATAAGAATTGATGGCAAGCTGCATTGGGTTCAACTTATAATAATGGATGATCTCACGGAAAAGGATATTGAGTGAGAGCCGAAGTCCGCACTCAATAAAAGCTACCATAGGAAAGGGCATGGAATCGGTGGTGGGCATGATGGAGTCATCATCACCAGCCAACCTCAGATGGACGTCGGCCGGGATGTCAAACTCTCCCCTAAAGTGCTGTAACTTGGATGGGGTGTCTACCCTATGCTTCCACATGCCCATGATGTCGGCTTAACTGAAAGGATTGGGTTTCAGGAGGGTGTGTTTCTAAAAAGTTTTTAGAGACCTCGGCTAAACCCTAAAAATATACAAAATCAATGAGGGATTTTTTTCAGGTTTTTCCTAAAATTCGTGGGTTCTGCAAACAAATCCCAAACCTATGTCTACAAAAACCAAGGTTGAAGGCACGAAATCTGGAAAAATAGAAAAGCAAGAATACACTTCAGAATCAAGAACAAGGATGGACTATCAAGAATATTGTAAGTACAAAGGATATAAGGTCAAGAACAGTGGCAAAAGTGCAGAAAAGTTGTGAACAGTATTCAAGACATGGGCAAAGAGCAAAATCGTGAAATAGACATACTCAGATATAAGATTCGTCAATCAAATACTTGAATAAGACAACAATGACGACTAATGATGAAGTAAAACTTCTTGAAAAACAACAAGAAACTAAAACCAGGAGGAACAGTGACTTACCAGAAAAAATGAAGCCGAAATGGGGATTGCCAAAGTCTAACGACGGTTGCGAAGGCGAAAGATCGGTGGAAATCGCGCCGGAAAGGGTAAACAGAGCAAGTTGCAGAGCTTGGGAAGCTTGGAAACAATGGAGGATTTGAGAAAGTTAGAGAGAGGGAGAGCTTCTGAAACGAGGTAAAGTGAAAGAATGAAGGAAAGAAACAAGTTTTGTCAAAACTTGAAACGGCGGCAAAAAAGGGTAATTAATGCGCCTGGAGCAACGGATGCGTCAGACGGCGCATGAAGATGCGAGACGACTTGCAAATGCATCCGGGGTACGATCCAGTAAGAGGCAGACGCGTGGCTAAAACGGTTGGGTTATTCTACATGACAGCTCATACGCGTGAAGGAGATTTTGGAGTTTTTGATCTTCAAAGAGACATATCGGGTTATATGATGAACTCGGCTAAAAATTTTAAACCGATGTACTGACAGAGAGTACCGAAATAGGTTCCATCACCTCAAGTTGTCGAGGTAATAGAACCTAAGGGGTAGTTGTGGGGATATATTTTCTAAGTACCAACACGTGGCAAGGTGACGTCGACATGTCAGTTGAGGTGCCACGTGTCCTGGTCATGATGCCGAGATGATCTCGGCTAGGCCGAGGTTATCTCCGAAGATATCGGAATCCGGGATAAGCAGATAAGGCACAAGAGTCCTAGAATGATAAAGGAACTCAGACTGGATAAAGATAAAGCTCTTAGGGAGTTTATCTCTATCTATTAAAGAGTCCTGGATAAGCACTGAGCTAAATTCCATTGAAGCTAGGCTTCTGTCGGGACAAGGATTGAGTTAACTATAAAAAAGAGGCACCCCCATGGGTCTAAGGTACGCAATTTATATTCTGAATAGTGAGTTTTGCACTATTGATTATCTTTGAGAGATATACTGACTTGATCGTCGGAGTGCCCCCGGGTGGACGAACCACCGTCGAAATCTTCTCTTTCTGTTTCAGGTCAGCCAGGTGTCATCTATTTTGCCAGTGTTCTCCAGCTGAATACTGAGTTGGCAGTGTGATCGAAATTGACACACACAATTTGTATTCATCACTTCTCACTCTGTAGTTACATAGTTAATCCATGTAAGTTTATATGATAAATCAAAAGAAAAATGATTAAGTGTACTAAAAGTGGTGTTCTAATAGCACTACTAATGATATGAAAGTGGGCTATGTTTTTTTTTTTCTTTCTTTTTTTAGCATTCCTAATGCATTAGTACTATTAGTAATCTTTTTTTTAGTGGTATGAATCAGTATTGCAAACCAGATATCCGTCATCACCATCACCAATATTAATAAAAGGCTTTCTTGTTTAATTTGTTTGGTTGAAAAAATATATTTTTTAATTATTTTATGTACTAAATATAAAACGTAATAAAAAAAAATTTTCATAATCAACAAAAAATAATTTATCCGAGTAAAAAGGAAATTCAAACTAAAATTTATCAATAGTATCACACGGCTCCTATGAAATATATCTAACAATTACATGAACTTTTGTTATAATTTCTAAAATTAAATTACTTTACCTTATTTTCTATGACAATGTACACAAACCTCCCTTTTGTTATCTAGCCATCAGAGTTGGTAACAAAATTGTCTTATATCTACAAATTTTAAAAACCGAATACCAAAATTACCCTTGTTTCATCACAACCAAAACAACCTACCTTAATATTATCCTCGCAACCAAACAACAGATCTCAATATTATTTTCACAACCTAACAACACCACTCATCTTCTCCTCTTCTCTCCTCATCCCGTACCCCTCATCTCCACCTGTAGCACCACCAACATAGGGATGGATCCACGATTATGACTTTTGGGGAGGGGGTAAGTACGTTTAACCTCTAACCAATAAAATTTGAAGTTCAATACCAATTTCTACAAACATGAAAAAAAATCAATAATGCTATGATAAAATATTGAACTATATATTCATTGTCAACATAGTTGAGCACCAAAAGATAATAATACAATTGAGAATATTTTTTTGCCCATATTTACTTACAAAATGTAGTAACTATTTCTACATGTATTTATTTACTAAAATTAGGTATCTTCAATTGAGCTCGACGCTCTTTTATAATATCAAAAGCATGAATGATAGAGTCTACATCAAACCCTTGAGCAATGTCTTTTTTAATGTACGTAATCAAGTAACTAGCCAAAAAATCATTTTCCATCCTATTCCTAAAAGTCATAAAATATATGGCAGCATAAAACAACATTTAGATTTTTATCCAAATTCTTAGAGGAAATCAACAAATCATAACCTAAAAGCTTATTCAATTATTAAGAAATCACACAACACAGTACCTACCAATTACAATAAATCATAGTATTAAAAAAAAATTCACAATATTTAGTTAACAATTGTACCAATAACAATTATCAGATATTCATCGCAACTCCTGGCTTCTCTACCTTATGCCAGCCTCTCTGCCACAATTTCATCCAAAAAAACAACCAGCTTGCATTGGCCCCACATTGTTATTAAATTATTATTTATTTTTTAAAAAAATTCAAAATCAATTGCTAACCCAGATAATGTTAGAGGTGGTGGGTTTTGGATGTGTGTGTTGAAAGAGTGTATGTGTATTTATTTTTTTGTGTATTTATTTTTTCGATTGGCATAGTAAAATAAAAGAGTGTTTGGAGATAGGAGCAAAATCTATTGACAGTGGGGATGTAATTGTGGGTTATGTGACGTAGGAAGTTGGAGATTTGGGTTGTCAAGTTTGGGATACCAAAACTGAAAATTGGGTTGAAGATTTCTAGTTGACTGAAGGCTTATGGGTGACCAATAACAAATTAATGGCAAAATAATTACATTATTCAGTTTAAAATCACAATCAATCATAATATTCAGTCTAAAAACAGAATAATCACATTGAAGCTAAAGGGATATCAGATAACTTACCAATGAGAGTCCACGATTCCACCTTTTACGCCGACCAGCTCTGACGAAGTCCGACAACAAAGCTTCTCCGTTTCTTCCCTCATCTCTTCCCCCCTCTCCTCTATTTCAAATCGCAACAAGTCTCTCAGATCAGTTGTTTTCTTTTCTTTTTTTAATCTAGTGCTTTGTTTGAACAAGCTTCTCCAGCAAGCCTTGTAGTTTATATATTTGTAAAAGTTTCATATTTTACACTTTGACCTATTAAAGTTTCTAAAATTTTGCTTTCATCTTGACCTAATTAAAAAAATACATATACATGAAATTTAAAATAGATTATTATATATGTTAACTAATTCAAAAAAAAAAAATTCCAAATAGTTTTAAAAATTGGGGGCTACTCTATATAATTTTGAAATTATCTAAAAAAAAATTGGGGGTGCGAACTCCTATAATTTTAAATTATTTAAAAATTTCTAGTATAATATATGATATTTTTCAAATTTTTGGGGGTGCGGCCGACTCCCTTCGCCCCCCTTAGATCCATCCTTGCCAACACCTCATCATCATTTTCTCTCTCTTCCATAGAAGAAGCCACACCATCTTCCCTTCCTCTCTGTCTCTTTAACCCACACCACGGCACCCTCATCCATTCTCCTCTCCTTAACCAACCAGAGAACCAAGCCACCACACGGTCAGTGGCGGAGGCATAGAGGGTCCAGGGGGGTCACTTGCCCTGGGTTTTGGAATATTTTTTTTCCTGCAAATATAGAGAAAATGTTTTAAATAAATTTTTTTAATAAAATATTATTTAGAGTAAAATGTCAATGACATTTTTAATATTATGAAAATAATAATGGTTGTTTTTTATTGAAAATAAATATATTACAATAACTCATATTATTATCTATGAAAATTTCAATACAATGGTGATGTCTATCATTATTTACATGCAAATATTATTAATCTCAATGAATATATGAAATTTATTAAATCGTTAGCTACATTTAACTTGTGAGGTTCTTCCTCTATGTGTTTTTTTACTATTAGTTAGTGATATCATATGTCAATGTTGACGTAGTATTACTATTATATTGAATTTTTACTGAAATTTTGTATAAAAAATTAGGGCAAATTACACTAACAGTTCCTATAGTTTGGGGTTTGTGTCAGTTTGGTTCCTGACTTTTCAATTGTGACACATTTGATACTGAATTTTGAATCTTGTTCCAAATAAGGACAATTGAAGATACTATTGCTTAATTTTAAAGACAAAATCGTCAATTTGATAAAATATAAACTAATTTGACAAAAATAAATGTTAAAAAAATATTTTAAAATTTTTTTAAATTATTTCTACCAATCAAAGATAAAATCATGTAAAATTGATAATTTTTTTACACATTTATTTATTTATTTTACAAGATTAATTTTTATTATGTGTTTGGATGATGACCGTGTAATGCGTGGTTGTTAAGATTATAATGTGTAATCGATATATTTAATATATGAAATGTTTTTAGTTTTGGATTTTTGATTTAATGAATTAGTTTAATAATGATATTAAAATTGTCGTCATATTTGACTTTTGAAAAAATAGAAACTAATTTAATAAAAATAAAAACTATCTATTACATGATCATCATCCAAACACATAGTAAAAATTAATTTGATATAAATAAATAAATATATAAATGTCTAAAAGATTTATCAATTTTACATAATTTTGTCTTTAGTGAGTAGAAATAGTTTTTAAATATTCAAAAATATTTTTTTGACATTTATTTTTATCAAAATAGTTTATATTTTATCAAATTGATGATTTTGTCCATGAAATTAAGTAATAGTACATTCAATTGTCCTTATTTGGAACAAGATTCAAAATTCTAGGTCAAATGTGTCACAATTGAAAAGTTAGGGGACCAAAATGATACAAGTCCCAAACTATAGGGACCGTTAGTGTAATTTGCCTAAAAAATTACTTTATCGTTATATAATTTATTTTAAAACTTATATCCATGAATTTTTTTATATTGTCCATGATATAATTTATTATCCATAATATATATATATACACATATTTATTTTTGTTGAAATCAATCGTAAAAATTTATATAAATATTTTTATAACTTTTTTTAATATTATAATTAATAAGTACCCCTCTGAATTTCTTAAGAGTTGTTTGGGGTGTCCTAAATAAGTGCATTTTTTGTCTTTTTGGACTAAAAAGTAGAGGAAAAAAATATGAATGCTTGGGTTAACTTTTTGACTTTTTACGAAAAAATGTGTATTAAAATATTGTATAAAATTATAAAATTATAAAATTACGAAATTACCCTCGCTAACACTGCGCAGTACACTTTCTGTCACTTTATATATATTTTTTTATATGACATGTGTGGCTACAAGTGTGCCACGTTGATAATTTTGTTGGAATGTGTGGTTGCACAGTTTATGCAGCTCTGTTTTGTTTTTTTTGTTTTTTTTTTTCATTTGATAGATTTCTTTTCAAAAAGAGGTAAATAGTATGAATTTTTTTTATTTTTTTAGTGATTTTTTGGCTTTTTAAATTTTTGTGATGATTCCAAACCAGCCCTTAGTGTCGCCACTCCACATGGTTATATACATCATCAAATCATAGATCCACAACACCACCTGTTTCTTTCATTCAATCAAATTTGTCTTCACTATGGATCACTAACCCAAAAGCATATATAAAAACATGATGACACATAACCGAAAACTCCCAAATCTCACTATAATATACATATCTATAGCCAAGAAAAAAGAACACCCATCTGGTATGGGCTGGTCTGGGTGGTGCGTGGAGGTAGGTGAAGGTCCACTAAGGCATTGTTAATTGAGAATTTGCAGAAATGGCTGGTGAAAGGGTAATTTATAATAAAATTGGGCTGAGTTGGGTGATGGGCCGTCCTGTGAGCCACAGTAGGAAGGGCTGAGTAAAAGGGCCTTGTTTTTAGTCTGGTCTAGAGGAACCTTGAAGTTAGCCTGGTCTCCATAGTTAGAACGGTAATGATTAGCTCGGTCATACTGTCTAAACCGAGGTAATTTGAGCTTTCTTTGGGACTTAGCTACTGATTAGCTCGGTCCAGGAACGCTACGGATAGTGCAGTTTCAACAGGAGAAGCCGAGGTACAAATTGCGAAGGGAATAACCGAGATAACTAGAGCTCGGTCGTTTCAGCCGGTTTAGTATGGCTATGTTGTCTTGATCATATTACCGAGATAAAACCATCTCACTTGGTTTAAGCAATGAGGGGGGTTTTGAAGGATAACCATTATCTTTCAAAAATGTGATTCCTAAGAGGACTTTACGTGGAGGAGTAAGAGTCCTACTAGGATTGTGCCACGCGGAACCTATAAAAGTTCATAGCATCACGTATGGAAAGGTAACACAACTTTGATTCCCGAATACACAGAGCCTTTTGTCTATTTTGCTGACTTAGGCGTCGGAGAGGTATCCGACACATACCCACCAGCTAGCTCACATTTGTGTTTTCAGGGAGTAAAGCGACGACATACGGAGGAGCGCAATCTTGATCAACAGGATTATATGAGAACAATATTTCGTGCTCGTACAATTGGCGCCGTCTGTGGGAATTTCAGACATGAACGAAACCTCTTCATCAAGTTTTTCTCGCTAACTGAAAGCAATGGCGCACAACGAAGACTTGCCGCAATCCGCTATCGACGGGCAAACCCCAGAGGGGGGTGAAAGGCGCGAAGGCTTACCTTCTATCCCTCCCATGGCAGACTTAGAGCCCCAACGACAGAACCCTAGGAGGGATGCGAGGGGGAAGCGGACTAGCAGCCCTCATCGCTCTTACTCGCATAGTCCTGAAAGACAAAGGCGGAGGATCGACCCTCAAGTTTTGGAGGATCGCGTGAAGGAGCAAGACGAGTTGATACGAAGGATGGCAGCGGACATGGAGTCTATGAAGCGCCAGATCAAAGCAAAAGGGGTGGCGACAGGAGAGGGGCGCAAAAGCAAGGCGCCCCCTCGCCACTCGGAAGATCGTGGTAGGCATACCACACCATTGGAAGCAGAGAGTAGGAGCCTCAGGACAGGCGATACTCAATCCAGGACATCCAGGACTTGTTACTCCAAGTCTGAGAGAACGAGATCTGAGAGGTCATACACTGAGGGAAGCACTTATCTACCCTCGCACACGCACCAGACATCATCCAGGCAAACGGAGTTGCCTGGATCATCCGATTTATGAACTGGAAGGAGGATACAAGGGCATGTGACCCACGCAGAGTTTCAGCCCTTCAGCGGTTGGCTCCTCGATCACATGGAAGCGTCGAGGTAGGAATGCCAATACCGCGCCTTGCTTATGAACCAACGAACAAAGCATTAGCAAAGCTGCAAACCTCGCCGTTCATTCCAACAATAGAGAAAGTGCCACTACCTTCAGGCTTCCTCTAGCCAAAATTCACCACTTATGAGGGAAAGATAGACCCCTACATACACCTAAGCCACTTTCGCCAGGTCATGGCAGTATACCGACGGAACGAGGCCTTAATGTGCATCTTATTCCCATCCAGCCTTGGCGATCTAGGTTTGACCTGGTTCAAAAGGCTACCAGAAGGCAGCATAGCCTCCTAGGCATAGTTGGCAGAGGTGTTCGTGACAAGGTTCAGAACGAACACCAAAACGCCAGTAGAAATCAACCAGCTTCTCTCCATTGACATGGGCGACAATGAGACATTAAGATCCTACATTAGTCACTACTGGGAGACCTTTAACTAGATTGGGGATTGCCCCACAAATCTAGCCATCGCACAGTACAAGAGAGGTCTTCCAGTCAGAAATAGGCTGAGGGACTCGATAACCATGACGCCACCCCTCACAATGGAAGCCTTGATGGAGAGAGTGCACCAGCACATTCGTGTGGAGGAGGATGGCGCCCGTGCTAAAGCAAAGTCTGGCACAACCGCAGTACCAGACAAAAAGACTGCGGCAAAAGTCAACGCAGTAGAACGTCCAAGCAGGAACGGACGAGGCAGGCGGGACAATGGAGAGGATCAAGATAAAAGATGGTTGAGAGTCTGCACTGCCATTACCACGATATTCAAAAAACCGATCTATCAGATTCTAAGCAAAATACGCGATGAACCTTTCGTCAGATGGCCAGCTAAGCTAGGAGAAGTACGAAAGGACGACGACGAAAGATCCCGGTGCACCTTCCATAAGGAAAAGGGGCACTGCACTAAAAATTGCACGCTATTAAGACAACATCTGGAGGAGTTAGTGGCAGCTGGTCATTTGGACAAGTACATAGAAGGAGGGACGCAGCCAGCCCTCCAGGACTACAACAACCCAAACGACATGCCAATTGACACCCCACTTGAAGGCGTAATTAATGTAATACATGGAGTATTCGAACCTGAACGTGTATGTGAGCTCAGGGGGATGATTAAGAAGGCTGAGCACTCAAGGGAGGTACTAAGTGCACAACCGACCATCAAAAAGGGGAGAAAAGAGGCCACAAACGTCATAGCCTTTTCAGACAGAGACTTGGCAAGGATATACTACTCTCACAATGACGCGCTGGTTGTCACTTTACGCGTAAAGGATTACGACATCAAGCGAATTCTGATTGTCCAAGGGAGCTCTTGTGAGATTATGTATTACGAAACCTTCGAACAACTGAAATTGGAAGACAAAGACTTGGCCCCTGCAACATTTCCCCTGATCGGGGTTCAACTCAATGCCAGAGTGGCCAGTGGGCAAGATAATCCTTCCAGTCAGAGCAGGAAGCATGACGAAACAAGTGGAATTCTGGGTATTGAAGGTCCCTTCCACTTACAACATCATCTTGGGAAGGACATGGCTCCACGCCATGAAATCTGTAGCATCAACCTACCATCAAGTACTGTGGTTCCCTAACGAAGACGGAGTAATTGAGGAGGTCTATGGAGACCAAATCATGTCCAAGCAATGCTTCGTCACGGTAAATGGCAGCCGAGTTGCCAAGGGATTTGTTCAGATGGTAGAAGAACCAGAGAGTGATGAATTGTTCGCAGATGTTGGCAAAGCCGCTGAACAGAAGGCAGTAGAGGACTTGGTACAGGTAAGAATAGATGAAATGAACCCGGATAAGTTCTTTTTGCTTAGCTCATCCATGTCCAGCACAGAGAGAATAGAGGTCATGGAATTCTTGACCTCTAACATCGAAGTGTTTGCTTGGACACCATATGCCTGGCATTGACCCAAGCTTCATCTGTCACCAACTGAATGTCCACACAACTGCCAGGCCAATTATTCAGCGCACTCGCAGATCAGCACTCCACCACGTTGAGATAGTGGCAGAAGAAGTAGGAAACCTTCTAGAGGCAGGAGCTATCAGAGAAGTCCACTATCCCAAATGGATATCCAATACAGTGGTGGTGCCTAAGAAGAATGGAAAATGGCGTATCTGCGTGGACTACAAAACAGTCAACAAGGCATGCCCAAAGGATAGCTTTCCCCTACCACGGATAGACCAACTGGTAGACCTAACGGTAGGGCACAATCGACTCAGTTTTCTTGATGCGTACAAAGGTTACCATCAGATCGCTATGTATGAACCAGACCAGGAGGTCACATCCTTCACAACACCAAGAGGACTGTATTGTTACAAGGTCATGCCCTTTGGCTTAAAGAACGCAGGGGCAGCATTCCAACGGATGGTCACCAAGATGTTTGAACCATTGTTTGGCAGGACAATGGAGGCCTACATCAACGACATAGTGGTCAAGAGCAAGGATGAGAATGACCACCTCAGGGACCTAGGTGAAATGTTTGAAATACTTAAGAAGCACAAGTTGCGCCTTAATGCGTCTAAGTGTGCGTTCGGCATTAGATCAGGCAAATTCCTAAGCTTCCTGGTGACCAACCGAGGCATAAAGGCAGACCCCTCTTAGATCAAGGCAATCCAGGATCTAAAGAGGCCTAACTCAGTAAAAGAAGTGCAGTATCTCACCGGTATGGCAGCTGCACTAAACCGGTTCATAAGTCGATCATTAGACAGATGTCGACCATTTTTTCAAGCATTAAAGGCCAAGTTTGAATGAGACGAAGAATGCGACCGCGCTCTAGAAAGCCTGAAAGAATACATGTCTTCTCCACCATTGCTGGTAACCTTAATACCTGAAGAAGAGCTCTTCTTGTACCTAGCAGTTTCATAGCACGTAGTCAGCGCGGTGTTGGTCAGAGCAGAGGGAATCCAATACCTGCCCATCTTTTATGTCAGCAAGACATTGCTGGGCGCGGAAACCAGGTACTTACCATTGGAAAAACTGGTCTTAGCCTTGATGATGGCCTCAAGAAAGTTGTCACATTACTTTCATGTCCACACCATAATCGTCATCACAGCTTTTTCATTAAAAGCTTTGTTTGAGAGGGCAAACTTCTCTGGGCGAATCTTGAAATGGGTAGTGGAGTTGGGATAGTTTGACATCAAGTTTCAACCCAGAACCGCGATAAAAGCCCAAGCTTTGGCAGACTTTGTGGCAGAGTTCACTCCAGGAAGTCATCACATCTGCCCAGTTGACTTGATTGATACAACCGAAAAGGGGATGGAAAGTGTCGCCGAAATAGCAGAACCCCTAGCACAGGATACCTAGTCACATCCCCTGGCAGACCAGAGTAAAGAAAGGGAGAAAGAAGCAAACCATGCTACACCAAGCAAAGACTCATCAACAAGTAAAGACGTGGTACAGTTAGATAGCGAGGGGCAAACAACAAGTATGGCTCATGACCCTAAGGCATCATCCGATCCCTCCACTTACTAGAAGTTGTTTGTTGGAGAGATGTGGAAGCTCTTCGTGGATGGAGCATCCAACAGGCACGGTGCAGGACTTGGCATAGTCCTCATCTCACCAGATGGCCTGGTGGTGGAGCAAGCAGTCAACCTTGGCTTCCCAACATCAAACAATGAGGCGGAGTATGAAGCACTTTTAATAGGACTGAAATCATCATTCTACATGAAGGCAACCGAGCTAATGGTTTACAGTGACTCCCAACTAGTTATAAACCAAATTTCAAGCGAGTATGAAGCAAAGGATGACAGGATGGCTAAGTACCAAGAGTTAGTCAAAAAAGAAATCAAGAAATTTAAAGTAGTGTGGCTAGAGCAGATCGGTAGGGAAGAAAACTGTAGAGCGGACGAACTAGCAGGCTTTGTTTCGATGGCAGATACATCCATCCCTCATCCGTTGCTGATTGACTACTTACCAAGACCAAGCATTGAAGAACCCGAAGTAGAAGAGGTATGTTGTGTCGAACTAGGCCCTTCATGGATGGATCCCATCATACTATTCTTAAAAGACGGCGTCCTACCTGAAGAGAAAAATAAGCTAACATGATCAGAGCCAAGTCACAACGATTTTGGCTCTCTCCATCAATGGCTTTGTATAAGAAATCATTCACAGGACCTTACCTAAAGTGTGTTCATCCAAGCAAGGTTGAGGCATTCTTGTTCGAGATACACGAAGGCGTATGTGGCAGCCACCAAGGAGGAAGATCTTTAGCCTACAGAGAAATTTCGCAAGGATATTGGTGGCTTTACATGCAAGCAGATTCAGAAAAGTATGTCAAGATGTGCGAGAAATGTCAGAAGTTCGCACACCAAATACATCAGCCAGCTAGAGAACTACTACCATTAACTAGCCCATGGCCTTTCGCAATGTGGGGCTTGGACATAGTAGGACCACTTCCAACAGCACCTGGAAACAGGAAGTTCTTTCTTGCAGCAACAGACTACTTCACAAAGTGGGTAGAGGCAGAAGCACTAGCACTAGCACCAATAAAAGAGAAAGATGTGAAGAAGTTCGTCTGGCAGAATATCATCACTCGGTTCGGCATACCCAAGGCGCTAATATCAGACAATGGCATTCAGTTCGACAGCAAAATATTTAGAGGTTTTTGTGAAGAGTATAAGATAGAGTTCTACAACTCTACACCGGCATACCCCTAAGCAAATGGCCAGGCGGAAGCATCAAACAAGGTCGTCTTGGATGGATTGAAGAAAAGGTTAGAGAAAACAAAAGGCAAGTGGGCGGAGGAGCTCCCCCATGTTTTATGGGCTTACCGTACCACGCCTCGGCGATCTACCAACGAAACACCTTTTTCCTTGGCCTATGGCATGGAAGCGGTTATCCCACTAGAAGTTGGCCTCCCTACAATAAGAAGTGAAAATTTTGATCCAGACTTAAATGGAGAGGCCATAGCCTTGGAACTAGATCTTGCGGAAGAACGAAGAGAAAGAGCACTGGTTTACATTGCCTCATACCAGCAAGAGTTGTCCAAAAAATATAACAAGACAGTACATCCAAGGCAATTCAAGATTGGAGATTGGGTGCTGCGCAAAGTGATGGGAAACACCTTGATACCCGGAGATGGCAAGTTAGGGCCTAATTGGGAAGGACCATACAAAGTGGTGGGATTAGCTAGAAAATGGGCATACCACTTAGAGGATAGAGAAGGCAAGACCATTCCTAGGCCGTGGAACACTGCAAATCTCAAATTATTTTATTTTTAGCTTTTCTTTAAAGTACTTGTGATTTCTTCATTTTTTCAATAAAACAAGTAGTTTCTTTTCAATATAGAAGTTTTCTGCTGTAAAAGTTGTTTTAGTGAGTTAGGAGCATTGACAGCATAGTTGGCTGGAATAACCAAACTTAGAGGTTGGCTGGAAAAACCAACACCCCTCCTAAGCCTAGGATAAGGATCCAGGCTGCAGGACGTTTGGTCAGAATAACCAAACACTTTACTCTAGGTTGGCAGGAATAACCAACCTAGAGGTTGGCTGGAAAAACCAACACCCCTCCTAAGCCCAGGATAAGGATCCAGGCTGCAGGACGTTTGGTCGGAATAACCAAACACTTTACTCTAGGTTGGTAGGAATAACCAACTTAGAGGTTGGCTGGAAAAACCAACACTTCTCTTAAGCCCAGGATAAGGATCCAGGCTGCAGGACGTTTGGCAGGAATAACCAAACACTTTACTCTAGGTTGGTAGGAATAACCAACTTAGAGGTTGGCTGGATAAACCAACACTTAGTGCTCTTTAGCCGAGATAAGGATCCAGGCTGAAGAGTGGTTGGCTGGAAAAACCAATTTTGGGTACTCTTCAACCGAGATAAAGACCCATGCTGAAGAGTGGTTGGCTGGAAAAACCAATACTTGGTACTCTTCAGCCGAGATAAGGACCCAGGCTGAAGAGTGGTTGGCTGGAAAAACCAACACTTATTACTCTTCAGCTGAGATAAGGAACTTGGCAGAAGAGTGGTTGGCTGGAAAAACCAACACTTATTGTTCTTCAACCGAGATAAGGATCTAGGCTGAATAGGTTGGCAAGTATGGCCAGTTAGATTGCAAAGTTAAGACCGGGATAAATATCTCGGCCAGAGAATTTACTTCATTCAGATTATGTTGGGAAACTAAGGGTAAGCATAAGAGTAAACCGAAACAAAAGAAGATTTCATTGAAAGAGTTACAAAGGAGTGGGACTTCAGCCCGGTGACAGTTTCTTTTCCAAAAGTAAAAAGAAGAAAATACAAAGTCAAATAAACAAGTCGTCAAGATCAGCATCTAGTTCAACCCCCTGCCCAGTTTCAGTTGGTAGCTCGGTTGTCAGGTCTTCCACCGGTGGCTCCACCCGAACTGACTGGATGGCAAGATCATCGATGACCGGGGCATTGTTAGGCACGGTTTTTTCTTCATCATCCTCAGCTTCAAGGAATTTTTGTTGAATGGTGGCTGCATACTCCGCCATACAGCTCGGTATGAAGTATGATGGAGGGTTCAGGAAAACCTCGGTCTCTGGACGGTGACCGAGCTGTTCCGCCGCTTTCTACCGCACTTGAAAAATAGATCCTTAGCGACTTCTGCTTGCCAAGGCGTCATTGGCCGCCTTCTTTATAACCGTGGTCTTCCGCATCCTCAACCTTCTTCTTCAACTCGGTTATCTCGGCATTCTTTTTTCCCTCAAGCTTGGCTAGCTTGCGCAGATACTTGTCTTTTACCACGGCCATGGCATTTTTCTTATCGCCTCTGCGGTGACAAGACCCGGTCAGACGTGCCATCTCAGTTTGTAGCTCGGTTAGTTGCTTCTTTGACTCTTCTAGCTCGGTGGTTTTGGCATCAGCTTCTGCCATGGCCTCCCTTGTGGTTTTGCGCAGTTCCAACACTCGCTTGTGAGCGATGTGGTTTTTCTGCATGGCCTGCAAAAGGATGGTAAGAAACTTTTAAGTAAAACCGAGCAGAAAGTCGTACAAGTTAGAAAGACAAGCAAAGGGTAACTTACCAGTACCATTGACTTCGCTGCCGACCGGATGGCCTTCAGCTCAGTCAAATGGTTGTGATGCTTCATATAAGGAGGCAGGCACACGCTCTTAGCCAGATCGAAGGCGAGCATGTGATCTTTGTCAGCCACCACTGAATCAGTGTCACGGATAGCACGGTTCTGAAAAGTGATCTTGGGTGCCCATTTTGAAGAGCTAGCTCGGTCGGAGCGTTCAGATTGTGGGCTCGGTGGGTCAGGTTGAGGAAGCACTGTTTCATCCTCGTCGACAAGGCGTGGCTCGATTGGAGGAGACCGAGCGCACTTGCGAGACCGAGATGATGAAGGTTGATGGGAAGGTAAGGCTACCACAGTCTCTTGTGTTTGACCGGCTTGTGGTAATTCGGGCTGGTTTGTTTCGGTGAGGAGGGCTCTTACTGCTCTCTTTTTTGCCATCTCTTGCTCCGCTGTTAATGGGATCAAGTTGACTTGAGGAAGGGAAGGATCAGGTTCTGGTGATGGCTCTAAAAGGAAATCAGTTACCCTGGTCTTCCTCTGGTCACTGTATCGATAGGTCGGTTTAAAATTCAATAGGTCGGTCCAACTTCTGTTTGGGTATTGCAGCGCGGCACGAAGTACATTCAAGTTGGGGTAGCTGTATTGGGACTTGAGAAAGTTCAAATCTACATGAAGAAGGGCAACAGTTAGTACAGTTCAGGACAGAGAGAACCGAAGTAAAGAAAAGCATGGATTTGGACCGAGGTAATCCCACCGGCTACACCCTTATTCCAATTTATTCTGTCACCTGGGATCTGGGCTTGTTGGTCCTCAAAGTTCCCAGATACCCAGAAGAAATCATCGTCATTCACATCTTTATCCAGGATATTGTTTATTATCTTTTCATGCCGGCGCCTTATTCTTAAGTAGTAAACCCAGCCATCTTCGGCCGATCCTATGGAATATTAATGGAAAAGCTCGGCTAGACCGAGATTAAGGCCAGCCCGGCAGTTTAGCTCGGCTATGCCGTTTATTATGCGGTAAGAATTGGTGGAAAGTTGGGTAAGGCAAAGGTTGGTTTGTCTGAGGAATTCACAAAGAAGGGGTGGAACGGGGAATCTTAGGCCGATTTCTACAATAGAAAGAAGGGTGAAAGGAACAAAACCCCAGTTTCCCCAAGGTGTGGTTTCTAGCTCGGCTAAGGTTAGATGGACATCATCAGGGATATGGTAGTTCCTTTGGAACTCGGCCATACCACCTGGTGTGTTTACCAAAAACCTATATTTTCCCATGAGGTCTTAAATTATATAATAATTAGCAGTATATTAGCTCGGCTGTAAAATGACGCTGAGTAGCTCGGTTGAGCGTTCAAAGGAGTGCCTGGCAATCTAAGTCTGCAAAGTGAAAAAAGAAAAGTGTTAAGCATAGCTCGCTGGACCGTGCTAGAATAAAGAAAGGCAAGGTAAAATAGAGGTTGTTTTAGTGTGGCCACGTGGGAAGTTACCCGCTCTTAGCCCGATTTAAACAAAGGAGTGTTAGCCCGGTTGGAGCTATTGGGCGGCGTTCTTAGTTTGGTTTTTATTGAGGGAGCTGGCTTAGCTCGGCTAAATGATTGAGGCTGTTTAGTGCGGTATTGCGCAAACCTAAGGCAGTTCGCCAGCTCGGCGGAGTAAAGTACAAGTGTTAGCTCGGTTGTATAGTGTGGCTAGGTTCGCATCTAAAACGAATAACTTCCTAGTTCGGTTGGAGTGTGATTTTGGATCAAATACATCACTCTACAGATTATTCGTGAAATACAAGTGGTTCTATTACATGATTTTTCCCAGAAAAGTGGAAGCAAACATGGTATGTATTTTGAAAAACATATCAATACTAATTATGAATTGCAAAAACAGTACGGAATAAAGGAAAAGAAAGTAGATTCGAACCACTTACCAGTTCAATATAGAGGAACTGAAGAAGGGAGCGATGGCAACAACAACACGAGCTTTGCAACAGACAGTGGTTGCAGAAATGGAGGCTCAAGATAGAGAGAGAGAAGGTGAATAGTGAAATGTTGGATTTGAAGCCTTTAGGGTTTGGTTTTGTGAAAAGAAAGTAAAAGGCGGGAATTTCAAAAAAAAAAAAAACCACGAAGTCTGAAAGGCGGTAATGACTACACATGGCCAATAAGAGTTTGCCACGTGTCCATGGAATAGAAATCGGCTCGATTCTGACAAATGAAGAGCGTTTTGACGGACTAGAGCCGGTATGAAGTTAGCACGGTTGGATAGCTAAAAGTTTTTGGTTCGATTTCTTAGCTCGATTGGGAGACTAAAGTTTTTTAGCCCGGTTGGAAGGCTAAAGATTTTTAGCTCGGCTGGTAAACAGGTAATCCCTATCATGCTGCGCAGATGGAATTAAGGGGCAATTGAGAGGGTAATTTATAAGAAAATTGGGCGGTGGGTGATGGGCATCCTGTGAGCCCACTGATGGAAGAAATTTGAGTAAAAGGGCCTTGTTTTTAGTTCGGTCTAGAGGAACCTTGAAGTTAGCTCGGTCTCCACAGTTAGAACGGTAACGATTAGCTTGGTCATACTGTCTAAACCGAGGTAATTTGAGCTTTCTTTGGGACCTAGCTACTGATTAGCTCGGTCTAGGCACGCTACGGATAGTCTTGGTTTCAACGAGGAGAAAGCCGGTACAAATTGCGAAGGAATAAGCGAGATAACTAGAGCTCGGTCGTTTTAGCGGTTTAGCATGGCTATCTTTGTCTCGATCATATTAGAGATAAAACCATCTCACTTGGTTTAAGCAGTGAGGGGGTTGTTGAAGGATAAGCATTATCTTTCAGGAATGTGATTCCTAGGAGGACTCTACATGAAGGAGTAAGAGTCCTACTACGATTGTGCTACGTGGAACCTATAAAAGCTCATAGCATCACCTATGGAGAGGTAACACAACTTTGATTCCTGAATACACAGAGCCTTTTGTCTATTTTGCTGACTTAGGCATCGGAGAGGTATTCGGCACACACCCGCTGGCTAGCTCATGTTTGTGTTTTCAGGGAGTAAAGCGACGACGTACGGAGGAGCGCAATCTTGATCAACAGGATTATACGAGAACAATATTTCGTGCTCGTACAGCTGGGCTATGAAGATGGGAGGTTACAGTGCGTGTGGTAATGTCCATGGTAGGAGTATTTTGGATTTTTTTTCATGTTTTTTCTATGGATGGATATTTTTGTCATTTCCATGGTAGTGTTAACACTGTTTGACTGACAACACTATTAGAAGAGGAATGTAATTTCAAAAATTACAAAATAAAAATTAGTGTAATTGTCAGATACCTCGCGAGAAGTCCGTGTAATTAATATTGCTATCTCAAAAATGTAAATTATATTACTATTAACTAAACATTATTTGATGAGAGGGAGATTCATAACCTAACATTGGGCCAAGCTAAGTTGGGCCAAAGTGTCCTTGCTCAGTTGGACATTGGGTGCACGTTGGACCAAGAGATCAATTCGGTGAAGTTTGAATAACTATAGACCGCTAATCCGGTGGAGATGTGCGTTCTGCTGAGTTGGATGGGTTTAGTCCTCGAAAGATCAAATGGACTGAGCAGTAGCTCGGCCATGACTGAGAAAGCTTGGTTGAGCCCATGGTGAGAAACCATCAAAGAAACCACACAAGTAGTACCATCATAAGTCGATGGCGTGGTGACGCACTAAGTATAGCTCGGTGGTGAATATTACGCGGCGCGGTGTGACTGCAGGAATGAGATTGCTATCCGTATGCGTCGATATCGTTTGGTGGTTTCGTTAGGTGGCGTTTAGCTGTATTAGCGCTGACATGTAGGGGAATATGAGAGGAGAGCAGGTCCATGAGTCAAGAGGAAAATGGGCACAGAAGCGCGCACAGAAACTATATAAACAACGCTGCGCCTCCATACTCAAGTTTGTAACATCTTCTGATCAGAGCTCACCTACCACTTCATTCCCTCTATTTTCTTTCTCTCTCTGAGTGTGCTAACTTGACCGTTAAACGGGTTTTCCGGCAGTACACCGCCGGGGTAGCTCACCATCATTGTGTTCTCAAGTCAATCGGAGGGAAGCGTAACTTGGACACGAGGAGTACGGATAATGTCGGATATTTGGCTCCCATACAATTGGCGCCGTCTATGGGAAATCTCTGACAGGCAAAACCTTATCCTCTAAGCTTTTCTGATCATCTTTTATGGCGAATAATGACGACGTCCCACTATCCGCCATCGACGGCATCACTCCAAAGTCTGTTCAGAGAAGAGATGGTCTTCTCGCCATCCCTACCATGGCTGGCCTAGAGACCTCCCCTAGAGGGCTCTCCAAATCGTGAAACAAGCACGCAAGGAGCATTGACCACTCGCGAGTCCCTACTTGACACCGGCAAAAGAGAGTCGTCACGCTCGATCCGGAACACAAGCTAATAGACCAAGACGCCATCATTCGAGGACGACAACGAAAATAGAGGTGTTGAAGCGGCGGTCAAAAGGAAGTGTGTTCTTTGGAGTGGGTAACCACGATAAGCACATCAACTCCGTCCTTCGAGCGGCTAGAACCAGCGGTGGACACCCTTCCTTTCCATCACCAAAAGCTATGGGTTGGTGACTCGACCCGATGAAAGTCTTCGCGGCGAGAAGCGATTCGTCTCACGTTTATCGACGACGTCGAGATATTCCTACTCTGCCCCATTCGGAGGATTTGAGGGACGTCTTGGAAGAGCAAGCATGCCGGCGGGAGGCGCAAAGGGTGTCGATGTTGCAGCAGTTATCCCATGAAGGCCGCGCAAGTGAAAAAGTCGTAATGTCGCCATCACGTCCAGCTGTACATGTCCCTTTGGACAGAGACTTGGCGAGGCTGAGTGCCACCCCCTTCTCCCTCGAGATAGAGACCACACCGCTCCTCACGGGCTTTCACCAGCCCAAGTTTATGCTCTACGACGGAAAAACCGATCTATACATGCACGTGAGCCACTTCCGGCAGGTCATGGCCGGATATAGGCGCAACGACGCTCTTATGTGCCTTATTTTCCCGTCAAGTTTGGGTGAGTTGGGCCTGAAATGGTTCGAGAGGTTGCCGAAGGAAAGTGTTGAAAGGTGGCAGCAGTTGGCGGAAGCGTTCATGACCCGATTCAAAACCAACACCAAAACGCCGAAGGAAGTCGACCACCTTCTGAGCATCAAGATGGAACCAGGTTACTCCCTCAAAGCATACAACGCCAAATATTAGGAAACCTTCAATGAAATCCTTGATTTCCCGAATAACCTGGCAATCACCCAATACAAGCGCTGTCTCCCGGTCAGACATAGACTGAGGGACTCGCTTACCATGAACCAACTGATGACCATGGAGCTACTAATGCAGCGCATCAACGAGCACATCTGAGTAAAGGATGATGCTACAGTGGCCACCGCGAAGGCAAATTCGGTGGCAACAGACAAAAGGGTGGCCGAAAAGGTTCACACGGTTGGACAAGAGACAAACCGTTCGAGCAACCGCGAGAGAGTCGAGCAAAGTCATCGCCAACTGGGGTAAGGGTCGTAAATGGCGGTGACTATCCTTGTGATGCCACAGAAGATACGAATAGAAAGTTGAACACCCAAACAGACATCACCACGGTTTTCAAAATGCCAATCTATCACACGCTGAGCTAAATTTGCGGCCAAGCATCGTCGGTTTTGGCTAAATTAGGCGATGCACAAAGGGGCTTCAATCCATGATATCGTTGTACCTTTCATATGAGCAAGGGCATCGTCAGGATTATGCGCCTCTAAAACAACACCTGGAGGAGTTGGTGGCGGCCGGCCACTTGGACCATTACATTGACGGAGGTGTCAAGGTTGCACCCCAAACTCCAGCTAAACTTAACGGTTTGGTCGAGTTAGATGCCCCCCCCCCCGGGTCTAATCAACATGATCTATGGAATTGTTGAGCCGATGAGTCTGTGAGCTCAGGAATGACAAAGAAGGCGGAACACATGTGAGAAGTTCTGTTAGTCCAACCAACGGTCAAAAAGGGCAGAACCGAGACAAAAGATGTGCTCAGTTTTTCAAGCTGAGATCTCGAACAAATCCAAACCCCACACAACGATGCGCTAGTCGTCACGTTGCGTGTCAAGGATTACAACGTCAAACGAATTTTAATTGACCAGGGAAGTTCGGTTGAAATCATGTATTACGACGCCTTCAAGCAGCTCAAGCTCGAAGATGAAGATTTGGCCCCGGCGACATCACCATTGGTTGGCTTCAACTCGCAACTAGAATGGCCGGTCGAGAAGATAATCCTACCAGTCAAGGCAGAGCTTGTTGCGAAGCCAGTTAAGTTTTGGGTTTTGAAGGTGCCTTCTACTTACAACCTCATCCTCGGTAGAGGATGGCTTTATGCCACACAAACGGTAGCATCGACTTATCACCAAGTCATGAGCTTCCCCTCTGCCGCTGAGATAATAAAGGAAGTTTGGAGCGATCAAGTCATGGCCAAGTAGTGTTTTGTGGTCATGAATAGAAGCTATGCTGCCAAAGGTTTCGTACAGATGATCGAAGGACTGGAAAATCAGAGTGTCCTAGATGACTTGGGTACCAAGGTCGAGGAAAAATTGTCGAAGACTTGGTGAGGCAGGTCAACGAGAATGATTCAAGAACTTCTTTCTATTGGGATCCAACCTGACTACCCAAGAACGATTGGAGATGGTTGAGTTCTTAGTGGCGAACATCGAAGTGTTTGGATGGACGCCTTATGACAAGCCTGGCGTCGATTCAAACTTTATTTGTCACCAACTCAACGTCTTTCTAGATGCCCAACCTGTCATCCAAAGAACCCAGCGATCCGCGCTTCATTACGCCGAGGTCATGGCAGAGGAAGTTAAGAACTTGCTTGAAGCGAGGGCTATACAGGAGGTACACTACCCTCGATGGGTATCCAACACAGTCGTGGTACCAAAGAAAAATGGAAAATGACGGGTTTGTGTCGACTACAAGACGGTTAATCGAGCTTGTCCCAAGGACAGTTTCCCCTTGCCCAAAATTGACCAACTAGTGGACTTAATGGCCAGGCACAACCGGTTCAGTTTCTTGGACCCTTATCATGGCTACCAGTTGCCATGCATGAACCTGACCGAGAAATTACTTATTTCACAACTCCAAGAGGATTGTTCTGCTATAGAGTTATGCCCTTTGGGTTGAAGAATGCCGGAGCAACCTTTTAGAGGATGGTTACGAAGATGTTCGCTCCCTTGCTTGGTCGCACAATGGAGGCCTATATCGATGACATGGTTGTGAAGAGCAAATGCACAGCCAACCACTTAGCCGACTTGGCAAAGATGTTCACCATTCTCAAACAACACAAGCTGCGTCTGAATGCGTTGAAATGTGCGTTCGGTGTGGGGTCGGGGAAATTTTTGGGCTTTCTGGTCACCAACCGTGGCATCGAGGTAGATCCCTCCCAAATCAAGGCCATATAAGAATTGAAGCAACCTAATTCAACAAAGGACATGCAACATCTTGCGAGGATGGTAGCCGTGCTTAACCGATTTATAAGCCAATCATCAGATCGTTGCCGTTCTTTCTTCCGAGACTTGAAGTCTAAATTTTCTTGGGACGAAGAATGTGACAGAGCTTTAGCCGAGCTAAAAGCATATTTATCATCTGCTCTGCTATTAGTCACGCCGAAGCAAGGCGAAAAACTTTATCTTTACCCGGTTGTTTCTCACTATGCTATAAGCGCAGTGCTTGTTCGGGCAAAAGGTATCCAACACTTGCTGATCTTCTACGTAAGCAAAACCTTGCTCTCAGCGGAGTCGAGATACTTGCCGCTGGAGAAACTCTCCTTAATGATGGCCTCAAGAAAATTGACACACTGCTTTAATGCTTACACGATCATGGTGCTGACTGAGTTCCCTTTGAAAGCCTTGTTTGAACGGGCAGACTTTCTATGGCCGAATCCTGAAATGGGCAGTTGAGTTGGGGCAATTTGACGTCAAGTTTCAACCTCGAACTGCCATCAAAGCCCAAGCATTGGTCGACTTCGTTGCGGAATTCTCACCTAGAATTCACCCGGTTTGCCTGGTGGATCATACCGACGCATAGCCGAAGTGCGAGTAAGCACGACAAAAACTGCACAGCCTCCCATCCAACCGAACATTGAAGGCGATGCGAAAGTTGCGTGCTTGTCTACAGACCCATCACTTGAAGGCTCACTTTAGCCTAGCAATACGCCGTTGGATTTGGGAATAACAGGACAACCTGTTGGATCTAATGCCGCATCGCTAAGGGGGGATGAAGGCATGTTTGTTGTAATCGTCAACGGCGCGCTTGCCGCGGAAATAGCCGAGCAGTTGAGCAACTCTGGTCACTTGAACCTTCAAACGTCCTAGGACCCCGCAGAATGTTAGAAGCTTTTTATCAGCAAAATGTGAAAATTTTTTGTCGATGACGCCTCAAACAGGCATGGAGCCGAGCTGGGACTAGTCTTGATCTCGTTGGACGAACTGACAATTGAACATTCCATCACGCTAGGATTTCCTGTGTCAAACAACGAAATTTGGTCTGAAGTTACGCTATTTGGACTGAAAAGCACACTCCACATGTAAGCATTCGAGTTGATGGTCTACAATGACTCGTAACTCGTTGTAAACCAAGTATCTGGGGAATACGAAGTCGAAGATGACAGAATGGCCAAGTACCAAACTTTGGTAAGAGAGCAAATCAAGAAATTCCAAGCCATAAGAGTCCAACAAATTGGCCGAGAAGATAACGGCTGGGCAGATGAGTTGGCCGATTTAGCTTCTATGGCCGACAAATCATCCGCCAGCCCTCTCTTGATTGAATTCCTCCCAAGACCTAGCATTGAAGACTTAAAGCAGACGAAAGTTCTCTGCACTGAGCTAGGTCCTTCTTGGATGGACCCTATCATTATTTTCCTTAAAGAAAGGATTCTGCCAACCTACAATAAAGAGGCACACAAAATCCAGGTGAAGTCTGAGCGGTTTTGGATTTTTCCATCTGGTGCTTTGTATAAGAAGTCATTCACCGGTCCATACCTCAAGTGCGTTCACCCAAACAGAGTCGATGTTTTTCTTTACAAGATTCACAAAGGAATGTGCAGAAGCCACATCGGCGGGAGATCTTTAGCCTACCGCGCTATTTCATAAGGATACTGGTGGCCGTACATGTAGGCAAATGCACAGAAATATGTGAGAAAATGCGAGAAGTGCTAGAAGTTTGCCAACCAAATTCATCATCCGGCTAGAGAGCTCCTTCCTCTCATGAGCCCTTGGCCTTTCGCAATGTGGGGGCTTAGTGAGACCACTCCCAATCGCACCGGGCAACCGTAAGTTCTACATAGCGGCGATAGACTACTTCACTAAATGGATTGAAGCCGAGCCCTTGGCAACAATTAAAGAAAAGGATGTGAAGAAGTTTGTCTAGCAGAACGTGATAACGCGGTTTGGAGTCCCCAAGGCTTTGATCTCTGACAATGGCACCCAATTTGATAGACGATTGTTTAGAGAATTTTGTGAGGAACTAAAGATAGAATTTTATAATTCCACACCGGCCTACCCTCAGTCCAACAGCCAAGCCGAAGCATCAAACAAGACCATTCTAGATGAAATTTGAAGAAAAGGTTAAAAAAGCCAAAGGAAAATGGGCGAGGAACTTCCAATGTCCTCTGGGCTTCTTGAACAATACCAAGGCGCCTTTCGGGGGAGACACCTTTCTTTGGTATATGGCATGGAGGCACTCATCCTATTGGAGATCGGTATGCCCACCATCCATGACAAAATTTTGAGCCCGACTTAATCGCAAAAGCCATTGCCCTAGAATTGGACCTTACAAAATAACGCTGAGAAAATGCGCTAATCCATTTCGCAGCATATCAACAAGAACTGTCCAAAAAGTATAACAAAACAGTTCATCCTAGACCATTCAAGGTCAGGGATTGGGTCTTAAGGAAGGTGATGGACAATACTCTTGTGCCGGGCGAAGGGAAGCTAGGGACAAACTGGGAAGGGTCTTACAAGATAACTGGTTTGGTGGGCAAAAAGGCATACCATCTGGAAGACTTGGATGGCACAACTATACCCCGGCCATGGATTGCAGCTAATCTAAAGTTGTATTATTTTTAGTTTCAATCTTTGCATGTAATTTTTTATAAGGGACAAGCATCCCTCTATATTTACCGATGTAATTCTTTCAGCCACCATGTGAATTTATGAAAGCTACATGTAATCGCAATGAATTATTGTACATAGAAAATTTGTCGTGGTTAATGGATTGCAAATAACAAAAAAGCTGTCTTCCGGTGGCGATTTTACCCGTCGAAAGAGTTGATGAAATGTTCAACTCTAGGCTTTCAAAAGGTGATTTTTCCCTCGAAGAGTTGATGAAATGTTGAACTTTGGGCTTTTAGCCAAGCATTAGAGTTAATGAAATGTTCGACTCTAGGCTTTTAGCGAGATGATTTTGCTCGGCCATGAGAGTTGATGAATTGTTTAACTCTAGGCTTTGATCGAGGTGATTTTACGGCTCAAAAATTGATGAAATGTTTAACTCTGGGCTTTTAGCCAAGATGATTTTACTGACCATTAGAGTTGATGAAATGTTCAACTCTAGGTTTTTAGCGAGATGATTTTGCTCGACCATGAGAGTTGATGAATTGTTCAACTCTAGGCTTTCATCGAGTGTTCTGCCATTTGGGAGAGTTGATGGCTTGTTCAATTCTAAACTTTTAGCCGGGATGATTCAGCTCGGCCATTAGAGTTGATAAATTGTTCAACTCCAGGGTTTTAGCCGAGGTGATTTTGCCCGACTTAGAGAGTTGACGAATTGTTCAACTCTAGGCTTTTAGCGAGATGATTTTGTTGACCTCTAGAGTTGACGAATTGTACAACCCTAGGCTTTTCGCGAGGACTTTTGCCCGCTAACACTTAGTGAACCGTTTTTCCCAGCCAAGAATGTTGATGTTTTGTTCCACTTTTATCATGACCGAGATGCTTTGCCTGGTTAAATTAATGGATACTTTGTCCAGCACGTATTGCGCAGTTGAAGGAAGAAACACAACATACATGGCAAGAATACAAGAGACAAGTTGGAAAAATTTTCATTGATTGAGATTGTAAGTACAAGAGTTAGGGCAAGCAGCCCGGTTACAAAAGACTTCCAAAAGAAAACAAGAAAGAGCATAAATCTAAGCTAGGGGGGAGAGGTCGGCGAATTTGTCTCCGGCTCCGTCTGTGGCAGTCTCCAGATCGACCACAACAGTCCTTTCTTTGTCGTCGATCTCCTTTTGGCCGGCCTCCTCCTCGGCCTCTTCCTCGGTTTCTTCCTCGGCCTTCTCTTGCAAAGAGTTGAAGACTTCATTAGCATAAGGCACCATATAGACCGGCAAGAAGGTGGGGGGAGGAGAGGTGAACACCTCGGTTTTAGATCCTTGGCCAAGTTTTTCTGGCGACCTTCCAACTGGACTTGAAGAAGATGTCCTTGGTGGTTTCAACTTGTTTGGTGTAATTATCTTCGGCCTCCTTGAAGCCGAGGTTGTTGGCCTTGTCTACGACCTTCTGCCTCGCTTTTTTCTCCTCTAGCTCGACTTTCAAAGCGTCCCTATCTTGCTCGGCCCTACTAAGCTGGCCAAGAAGCCTAGCATTGTCAGCATTGGCGATCTCGAGAGAGGCCTTAGCTCAGCTGAGCTAGACCGAAGCGTTCTTACCGAAGTTATTCAGCTTGGTCACTTTATGACGCAAATTAACAATGCGGTCCATGACGAGATACTGTTTTTGAATGGCCTACAAGAAGTAAGAAGAAAGTTAGCCCAAGCAAAGAAGTAAACCAAGCAGAGACTTGATAAAATTCTGAATCATACCCTAGTCATGGACTTGATCACCAATTTCACAAGCCGGGCGTCAGGAACATGATCGCTCTCGGTCACGTCGCTCAGCAGCAACAATGCTTTTGATAAGTCAAAAGCCAAAAGATGCCCCTTGTCCCCCTTGACTGATGCGTTGGTCGGGATCTCTTTACCCTAGTGCTTGAACTCCAGCCTCCACGGAGGTGTGGGCTCAGCATCCTGCACAAGCTGCTCGATGATTAGCTCAGCCACGAGCTCGACAAAGGGATTAGCTGAACGGGCCTGCTTACTAGCACGGTGAGACTCAGCATATGGAGTGGCAGTAGAAGCCAGGGCAATCACGGTCCCTGAACTCACCAGAGCTGGAGGAGGGATGCTCAGTAGCTCGGTAGCTCGGTTGAAGTGGCAGTGATGAGGTTCTTAATTCGACTCTCTTTGCCATTTTCTGCTCCTCGGTTAAGCGAATGAGAGGAACGTCTGGAAGTGTTAGGTCGAGAGGCGGAGAAGGCGCTCGTAGAAAATCTATGACCTTGCTTTTGCAGGGAGCTGAATAACGGTAGGTCGGTACGTAATCGAGAAGCTCATAGCAATCTCGGTGCCTATATCTCAGTGCGAACCTGATCGCTTTTTTGTTCGGATATTGATAATTGGCTTGTAACTCTTCGATAGCTGCAAAAGGAAGACAATTAGCTCGACTCAATTAATATTGACAAAATCAATTAGTCAAAAAGGTCGGCTTACAAGAAGAATCGAAGTCCTTGCTGATGTACTAACCGGGCACGTCAGCTGTTTCATAGTTACCGGACACCTAGAAGAAATCATTATCATGCATGTCCTTGTCCGGTGTGCCGGTTACTAATCATTCCCTACCCGGTCTTATTTTCAAATAATAGTTGTAACTGTCTTTTGTTCGGCCGAGCGTGTATTGATGTAGTATTTCGGCCAGACCCAATTGTAGTCTTAGTCGGTTGTTCAGCTCGGCCGCTCCATTATGATCCTAAAAGTGTTTGTCGACACTTGTGTGGGGGCTAGCCCGGTGCGCCTCAAAAACTCGTACATTAGGGACTGCACCGAGAAGCGCAACTGTGATACCATGAAAGTTTAATGAAATACCACATAAATATTTATAGCTACATATATATATATATATATAATTATGGTTGTATGTGACAATATATTAAAAATAAATAACATATATAATTATTAGAAGAAATGGTTCAAACTAAAATGACACCAAAAGTTAAATAAATAAGTAGAAACGAATAAATATAAAAGTAATACTAATAATAATAATAATAATAGTAGGATAGTTATCTAAACAAGATAACAAAATCTGTGTGAATTTATTAGGATGAAAGGTGGCCTTGGAGGATTACGCCACCTGTACAAAATATATATAATTTTGATCTAGTCATTATGGTGAAGATACGGGCCTTGTGTATATAAGCAAGCCAAAGTAGCAAATTTGAAGATACTAAAACGAAGGAAAATCAGCAAAGGTACTGTATAGGAGGAGGGAGTCTTGAAAAGATAGGAAAAATATGAAGAAAATAGTAAGACTCAATCTTAAGGTGAGTTATATTATTTTTTGAGTCACCATAATATATAGGGTTGTTTTGAGAAGATGGTAAAAAGTGACTTTTTGGCTTTTAACCAAGCTTTTGGCTTTTTTAGACAAATGATTTGGGAAGTTAGTAAAAAGTGACTTTTGACTTTTTTAGTTAATAATTTTTTATGTTGTCATATGATCATGGCATAGTGTAAAATGACCAAAATACCCCCTTCTCATTTGCAAATTACATAATTTCACATGCTCTGGCTCCTTAAGTGAATAAAAATGACTTGTGCATTTGGGAAACTTGTACACTGTGACATACTCATCTCATGGATATGCAACATTTTTTTTTAAAAAATAAAATAAAATAAAAATTCAGAATATTTCATTTTACCTCTACATGTCTTCCTAAAAATAAAAATACAAATTGTATAAAAATTCACCAAGGATAAAATTTGTTTAAAAAAATAAAAACTATTGTCTTATGATATTAAACATCCGGCTTCCCAACGGTTTCAAAACAAAAGTAACTCCTCATATGTAAATTAAAAATAAATAAATAAATAATTTAAAAAAATAAAATTTATATATAAACCATCATAAAAATAATAAGAAAAATAAAAATAAAGCTTCACTAGGCCAAAATAACTCCTCATATGTAATTATATATATTATTAAATGCAGTTGATTACGATTAAGTAGCTCACGGCAATTTTGCACCAACACATTTCTAATAGATTTTCTAAATTCGTTCATTTCTATATCATCATCACCCGCTGGGTCAAGCTCATCATCATCACCAACACCCGCTGCGTTGGGCATGTCGCTAAAAATAAAATGTTCCGCATTAGCAACCCTGTTGAATGCTTCATCTTCGTTTGAGTTGCGGCGTATGAAATTATGTAGTGCCATTGAAGCCCCAACCAATGGCACTTGCACTTTCCCGAAAATCATACCAAGGCATGTTATGTAGAAAACCCCAGCGCGCTTTCCACACTCCGAATGTACGTTCAATTGCATTCCTTAATGAGGAGTGCACTGTGTTAAAAACTTCGTTCGCGTTGCGTGCTCGTCCAGTCACATGGAACTGTTCTTGGTGATACCGACATCCCTTAAACGGTGCAAGAAAGCCTTTCTGATTCTTGTACCCTGCATCAACAAGGTAATACTTTCCTGTGTGTGTCCAAATAACTTTAATTAGTAACCTTAGTCAATAAAAAGACAATAAATCAGTCATGATATTGAACAGTGCCACTTCATTTTACCTTCTACTGGGTGTGGGAATTTTTTCGCCGGATCTTGGGTAACTTCGTTAAATACTCTACTGTCATGCATACTACCCTCCCGGCGAGGAGATAAACGTAAAACACAAGTCAAAATCGCAAACTGCAAGGATATTTTGCGTGTGTCGTCCTTTACGACCAAAATATGGCGGTGCCTCACGCGGATTCAAATTTGCCTCCACGTGCGTCCCATCCAACGCCCCAATACAGTCCTGCATGTTCATATAATGCAAACATGGCATAAGTGACTAATAAAATTACATTTTGGACATACACAACTATTTTAACACATGGCAAATTAACGAACGTTTTACACCTCACCCTGAATGGCAAATATTTTGGTTGTGACTCCAAGTATGGATGTCTACTATTTTGAGGCCTTGTCGGTCGACAGTGGGCTCGTGTAAATTCCTTCATTGCTCTAAGAACACGCTTAAAATGACGCCACACTGTCTCCCCTGAGTGTTGGAAGCAGTCTTCAATATCCCAACTTGGGAAGCCTCGCAACACGTATATAAACATCCCCACACTCTCAACTACATCAATACCATGCGGACACTGCGGGAGTTCGAGACCAAAATCGGCTACTAATGTGTTACACAATTTTATGAACACATCCCTTGGCATCCTAAAATTACGCTGAAACGCTTCTTCTCGGCCTGTAAGCATCTCTTGCATCCATAATCTCCCGGTCAACGCAGATGTGTGAAGCAGTCTGTCAACATATGAGTACTCATTGGCCACGCGTGCAATTTCTAGCCATATCATTGATGTTGTCATTTCTATCTCTCCGATTGTCTCGCATATCCACGTATTAATTTGGCCATTGCATACAACACCTGCACTACTACCCTCTTGCGGATCCATTGATGGTATATAACAAATTCAACCAAGACCACAAAAAACAAAAAAAAAACAAAAAAAACAAAAAAAGAAAACCAAAGAAAAAAAAAAAGAAGAGGTGATTCAAATGCGTAACGTATGTTACTCTTGCAACCATGCAAGCCTATTGGAATCAAATTTGAATAACAAGAACACACCTTTACTAGGGGAACGTCAGCTGAAGTGCGAATATCTTAACTGTTACTGAAATTGCTTACCCTTGTGATGCGTATGTATTGGACACCCTCGTGTACAAATAAATAGGTAGGCTTCCCCAAAAAAAACAAATTCATTCACTGGGCACGTGAATACCTTGGCCAAGTATTTGTACACCATCACATGGGCAAGTGTATCCCCTTTAGCAGAAATATCAATTCACATAACTTTTACAAAAGGTATAAGATTCCAATTGCAGTGAGCATGTACAAATAGGTTTCACTTTTTGGATTTATATTAGTTGTTTAATTGAGAACATGTCTTTTTTTTTTACTAGTGAGCATGTACAAATGGCTCTACTTTTACTAGTCTATAGAGTTATTACAGGAAGGGTTCATAGGCCACTGAGGAACATACAAAAAATGGTACAAGATTATGCAGGTACATGTACGAAGGTATAAGATTCCACCTGCAGTCAATATGAATGTCTACCATAACAGTTTGGTTTCACACTACTATCCACAAAAAAAAAAAAAAAAAATTAATGACACAAAAAAAAAAAAAATCATATACACAAAACCAGGAAAAAAAAAAGAGTAACTAAAAGTGAATAATCATACTGTAATGTCATGCATAAGCCCCTATTATTTGGAATAGTCACACAAGTACCATTCAAACTTGTTTAACATTTAAGACACCATAACAACTGGGTTTCACACAACATAATAGGAAACAAAAAAAAAAAAAAAGAAAAATCATATAAATAAAAACATCCGAAGTTCAGAAACATAAGTAAATAAGCCAAAAAAAAAATAAAAATAAATAAATAAATAAATTGTAACTAAAAAAAAAAGATCATACTCTACTGTCATGCATAAGCTCCTAATATTTGGAATGGTCACACACCTACCATTCAAACGTGTTTAACGTTCAACAGTGCATAACAGCTAGGTTTTACACAACATAATAGCAAACACAAAAATAAAGAAAATAAATAAACATATCCCAAGTTCACAAACAGAAGTAAATAAGAACAGCGACAAAAAAAAAAAAAAAAAAAAAAAAAAAAAAACGAAAAAGAGCACGAAGTAGTTAACATTGCACTTGTTCCTTCCAAGCTTTAATTAAGGTCAAGCACCCCATCCCGCCCAAATAGAGATACACCGCGGGTTCCACTGACAACAATTGGATGACATATGGCACGCTTCTCTTTTAACCACGCAACAATGCAATCAAGGGGGAGGCCCATCATGAGGTCGCGGTTGTCCGGTGAATCCATTAGCGAGCATGCAAACAAAAATAACAGACCACCCAGCTCCAATCCTGGTGTGTTCATAAGCCTCGCAAGACAATCCCCAACAGTGTTCTCGCCCCTTCCTGTGACAACATATTGGGTGATTTTTAGCTCCCTGCTTTCTTTGCTAACAGCCTCAACAAGGTTGTCCATACTCACAGCCTTGCACAGGTTGCCCTCTTTCGACGCTTTGCGTTGGCTGATCCATCTGCAGTGGACTGTGGGGGAGCATCATCAAATAGCGAAGAATCAACCACGTTTTCGCTGCCTCTATCAGGCACAGTAGTAGGTGGTGTGCCATCACTAAGAGGTGCCATGCCACTGTCAACGTCTGCATCATTGGTGACCACATCATCATCACAGATTTCAGTCGGGGTCCATGCATGTTTTTCTGTTGAAGCGCGAGTACACCATTTCCATAAGCTCCAAGTGCTCCAAGGGCTTTGTCTTGAACTTTGCACATATTTGGTTCATCGTGAGTTAAAAAATTGTCAAACAACCCAACAACAATTACTTTTGTAAACATTACAATGAAAGGCGACTATTATTTGGAAAAGTAAAGTACATCATACCGCTTGCATTTTAAGCCACCAATGCTCAGTCTTTGTGAACAAACCCGTGGCTGGTCATATCCTATTCCTGTGAAGCCTTGACTAGCATCTTGCAACTTTTTCCAGGCAACCCAATCTTTCTTCAGATTGTCATATTTGTTTTTTATTTGTTTGGCCGAATGTCACATTCCGGTTTTCTCATAGAACTTTTTGGCAATATTCTTACACCTAGTGCTAGATAAGGCATATAGTTGTCGGTTACCTTCCTTCATTTCACCAAGGACAAGTTGTAGGTACAGCTTAGTGTTGTCACTATCCCAAGTGCATTTGTGGATAGGTGAGTGTTGGCTTGATGTCACACCCTTGCCATGTGTTTTCGAAGGGGTACGGGGTGAAGTACGAGTGGTTGCCATCACACTACGAGTGGGTCATAAGTGTAGTTCACAAGAAAATGAGCATACAGTGCTAAACAATTAATTACATGTCTGAGTAGCAATACAACAAGGCATGCAATGCAATTAGTTAATTTGTTTACTGATACAACAACATAGCGATGGTTGTAGACAACAAAAATAAGCTTTCTTGAATAAGAAAATACATACATTCATACAAAAGTTGAATGCATTACATCAACATGTCTGTCTGATGAAAGAGGCATAATATGCAAGTTACACGAGATAACTTCGTCGGCGTCGGGTGTCTAGTCTTGAAAATAAGCGAAAAACCCACAAAATGAGCATGAATCACATCTGAAACAACAAGGCAATCACTATGGCGCTCAACGCACCGACGATGTCCAAAGCAACGTAGGCTCGATCTATGCGATCAACGTCACTCGTAACCCAGTTGATGTCATTCGGAGGGAGGTCATTAGCAACCCTTTCTCCATGAAACTTCGTCACACCGACCTACCCACGAAACACATTCTGGCATACACAAGTTCGATGGTTAGAGTCATTTATTTATGACATAACCGTAAATGACAAATGCTGAGTACATGCATTGAATAAGCGGTAATACGCACCGTTGGACTAGGGCAAACATAGTATGCACGACCTGGGTTTTTGTTAGATCTAGAAATCTTTACAAAGCAGTCTCCAAAGCCACATGCACACATCCTTCGTGGCCATGAAGAAGTGGCAGTTGACATCGAGGAAGCCATTTCTGTGGTGTGTAATGGAATAAGAAATGTTAACATGTCTACTTATAGTGGTGTGGAACAAGAAATGTCAATGGATGTGTTTCTTAAACCCCAGATGCATGTGTCATCATACGGGTGTCGGAAAAATGTAACCCATGGACAACTTGTGACTTATTACATGTAGAGAACACCTACTTTACGTAGATAATCTAAAACTGAAATTTGTGGCTTTTTTGGGCTGGTATACCATTTCCTCAATTCATGTGAAAAATGAAAACATCCAAGCCATCTTTGCACTTCCCAACAGTACTACCACATCCATCATAGGACAAAAAAAAATTGAAAGAACTAGTTGGGAGCATAAGGACCAATTTCAACATCAGCTTTTCCCGAAAAAATAAAAAGGGAATGGAGGATAAGATTATTAAACTATGTTGAAGCAATTGTTTTCTAATCAATGTGAATAACTATCATAACATTCTATTAATCCAAGTTGCAATTGTACAGAGACACAAAAGAAACAAGTCATTAGTGCAGTGGTTAAAAATCAGTCCATCAATATTCTCCTCATATGTGTTCGAATCTGAGTGTAATTATACTGAGTGTAATTATACTTTGTTTAGATAAGGTAATTCAATTTGCACACCACCATTTCTCTTAAGTTCACAAATATAATCACTTCGAAACATGCTTAATTTGCTTTTATCAAAGTAATCATTTGAATAGTATAGGTGTTTGTCATGAACCAAAGGCACGTGAATGAACATTCTTGATTAAACTTGAAAAAAAAAGTCATCAAAATGTACTCTTCTTTGAACTTGATCCACTTTAGGACAACTCAAAGTTATCGTGCAGGCACAAATCCAATCTGGCTTTTGAATGGTTTGTTTCCATGGTTTTAATAAATACCACAATGATACATTCTCTAATTTTAGAATTGTAATGGAACTATAATAATTTGGCAAGGAATAATAATAAATAAATAAAAGCCAAAACGTCACATCGCAATAGGGCCTACTCTCATCAGAACTTATTAGAGTTTCTTTATTAAAGCTCCCACTCATTTTGGTAATAAATATCTGTATTAAAAGTCATATTGTTATAACAATAATCGCGAGTATTAAGTGATGCATATCGATAATCAAGTTACAATTGTAAAATTTTTTAAAATCATCAACAAAAATATATATATATATATATATTATAACAATTAAACTCATTATATCGACTGTGAATTGACTATTAATTGATACTTCAATGTTATGTTTGAATCATAAATTTAAATATAAATTTCAATACAAAAAGAGGAATGATAAAAAAAATTAAACTTATATTTTATTTATAATATTTTTTCTTTTTCATTTTAAAATTTTAATCCATAGTTTGTCAATGATATGATATAACACAAAAAAACAAAGAAATATGTATATAGTGAAATTGTGATGACTATCCGTGTAGTAACTCCTAATTTTTTTTTAATTACCATTGTGTACCTCCACTAAATTACCTTTTTGGACAAATCTCTAAAATCCAACCTCTGTTTGTGTTTAAGAATAGAGAAGATGAGAGTATTTTGTGTTTTTTTTTTTGAAAATAGATGGTGTATTGAGAAAAAATCAGAAAATTCAAATTGAATGTGAACTGAGAGAATGAGATGTATTGGGATAATAATGACAAAGGTTAAGTCTGTATGCAATCTATCCTCCCAGACCTATCAAATTTGGACTAAGTTGGACCTACTATGAAATATAAAAAAAACAGAAAAAGAAGCAAGAACAAACATCCAGAGCAAGATTTCCCATAATATATCTACTGGAATACTTTAAAAAGATGTCGATAAAAGGGGATTCTTCAATATCAATGTGTGCCTAAATCATGTTCTTCAAATTAGGATTTCAAACTGTCTCACAGAATGGCATTAAAGTAACATTACAGAAACTAATTAAACACCATAACTGAGTTCTTGAATGAAACAAGATCAGATTTCAATCATCATACAAAGAGAATAACACAGACAGATTTGTGAATGTAATCAATGTGAAATTAATAAAGAAGAATATAAAATTTGTTTTGCACAATCTATAAAAATAAAATAAAAAAATAAAAAAAAATCTTTATTCATCAACTTTGTTTTTCCTGTGGTTGGAGATGCGATTCGATGGCTATAAATCTGAATAGGCCATTTTTCTTTTTTCTTTTTTTTTTTTTTTTTGGTGTAGTCGATAGATCTTGACCATGTCTGAAGCGAGAATGGTTCATTGGTTTTGTACAGAACCAGGTACATAAGCAGAATGAGGCATTGTAAGCTTAATCTCATTATTTTTGTTGTTCAAAAGCAAAATAAGCGAGGAAGACGACTTGTAATGGCATCAAACAAGTGTTTACCCAAAAATCCCAAAAACCAAAAGAGTAGCAGATGGTAGTGAAAGCCAAATAACACTTGTAATGTCATCAGCGGGCGAAAATTAACAGATCTATTTGTAATTTAATAGTTTCTACACAATATAATGCAAATCAAGGGTAGATTTCCGAGAGGAAGAGGCTTACATGATTGTGTAGATCAACCGAGGAAGACGACTTGGTAAAGGGAATTCGGTGGCGATGTCGATGGTCGACGCTAGGAACAAGTCTTACGCGGCATCCACAGCAGTGGTGCAGAGGAGCGAAGACGATCTGAGAAGGAGAGAAGAACAAGAGGTGTGAGATGAAAAATGGTGAAATGTTTTGAGGAAACAAACCCTAAAGTGTATGGAGGGTATATTCGTAAATACCCCCTCCTACGTTTATCCAGCTTCCCAAATGAGTTTTCGAACAAAAAAGTCACGTTCAGCGTTTTCATCGAACGCCCAAACGCGGCTTTTAACCACGTTGCCAAAACAAGCCATACTTTAAGTTACCATAATATATTTTACGTATGTTTTGACTTACCATAATTTATTTTATACAATTATGTTTTATAAATTATATTAATATTTTAATTATGTGGATTAATTTCTGAACTCTATTTATTTACAATGAAACCCATAAATATGTTTGTTTAAATTTTAGAAAGTATTTGACTATGACCTTATAAACAATTATGTTTTGTAAGTACCACCATGGGAGTCCCACATCTTGGGAAACTTAAATAACCATTGGCCTCTATTTGGCCACTTTGTGATCCTCTGTTTGTCATGGATCCATTGACCTCTGTTCTGTTCTGTACCGTGGTTATGTTATTTATTTACATAATTTTCGTATTTCAGTTTCTGCCACTTTGAATAATTTGTCTATTCAAATTAAGTTATGTAAATATTTTAGCTTAACTAACTATCCATGGTGATTTTGTGTTCCCCATACTCCTGGCATAATATTTTCATTCTGTTGTGTGCTTATAATTGTTACCCTTTCAGGTGATGAGATATAAGGAAGACCCATAACCTCATGTAATGGAACTTGAACAAGAGTTGATGTTGATCCATTATTATTATTTTTTTTCCCTTTTCTTCCTTTTATTTTTATTTTTATTTGCTTTTCTTTGAAATTTGGTCGATACATAATAAAAACATAAATAAGTAAAAGCCCTATAAATGTATTTTCTCTTATTAAAATAGTAGAATTAAGTAAATTTTCCGTTGAATTATTTTTATTTACCTCCGCCTGCGCCATTTAAATTACTACAAATAAATTAGTAAGTTGCAATTCTAGCCCTAAGCCCACAGGGTTGGGTTGTAACAAAGGTGGTATCAGAACAACAGTTTTAACAATATATATATATATGCATATACACCTAGAACTACATAACCTACGTCGTTACTCCTTTTATGTAAAATCTCACGTTTATTCTGGTGATGTAGGAATAAAAGAGATTAACCTTGATGAGGCATTTTGGGAGGAGCTTGGGGCCATTAACTTGAAAGATATTTTAGCGAGCACCCCACCCTGCCTCACCTGAAGGATGGGGAGACTCAGAGGATATAATTAGGAGACTATATCTAGGCCTTGCCTAATTGATGGGTCGGCCAATCTATATCTGGTGATCCTATTGATGTCCCATAGTTACTTTGGTAATAGAGCCATGCCTATCTGGCCTGGGCGCTTTCTCGGACCCACTGGTGTCCTCGGCATTGCCCTAGGATATGAACGCCCACACTACATTGTAGGCCTTTTGCCGCTAGATTTTGTGGCAAGAAGGGAAATTGTGTACCAGGGACTACATTTTTACCCTTTGTCTCTAACCCATTGGAAATTATTAATATTCAAAATTTTGATTTTAATAATGACCTATCATATATTGAGACACCCATTGTATTGTTGATCGAGCATTTTTGGGATACATACTGATGTTTCCATTTTCACAATCCGGTCGGCATGGATGTGTTTTGGTGTGGTCAGATTAAGATGGGAATTTGAGCTTTTTATGCAACACTACTTCCGTGGTTGTTTGACTCGTTTGACCCACCACTCTAGATTTGGTAGAAAAACCTTTTTTGTCGCTAACCATGATGTGTTCTAATCTCTTTTTTTTTTTTTTTGTACCACAAGGACATATTTTGACTTTTGAACAATGATGTAATATTAATTGTAAAAATAGTAAAGTCGGTATTTTATATGTATTGCTATATATACTTATATATATCTTTGCGTTATGGATGTAATGCCTCGTTTATTACTTTGTAGAATGGCCAATCATGGTAACGGAAGTGAGTCATCAGTCAGTGGTACTGAATTGATGAAAAGAATCATAGAAAGAGGGGTTACTAGCTTTTTGCAAGCCTTGCAGACTAACATCAACAATGGGATGCTAGAATAGTAAGAAGAGCCGGTTACCATAAAACAGTTCCAGGATCTGAAACCCACCACATTCATCGGCGGCCCAAATCCAATGATAGCAGACACTTAGGTTAAAGACAATGAAAAGATTTTTCGCGCCCTACCCTGTACTGAAAGACAAAAGGTTACTTTCTCTACTTTCATCTTTAAAGATAATGCACAGGAATAATGGTTTCTCACCCTAGAAAAAGAAGAAATTGTGACTTGGGTAAGATTCTTGGAAGTGTTCTATGCAAAATACTTCCTAGATTCGTTGCGGGAACAGAAGGCGTCGGAATTTATACATCTAAAGCAAGGAACTATCACGGTGGCAAAATACGAGAGCAAGTTTACACAACTCGCTCAGTTTACGACATGTGTCATCCCTATCAAAACTCAAAAAGCAAGAAAATTCGAAGCAGGATTGGATGCTGAAATCAAAGATAGGCTTGAGGTTTTGAAACTGCCAACCTCTGTGGAAGTGGTAGACCGAGCATAAATTGCGAAAAGGGATTAAAGCCTTGTGTTAGGGGAACCAAGCCAAAAGAAGTGATTATGGGAAAGAGACAACATAAGACCCGGTGTTGCGTCTCCCAAAAAGGTGAATACGGGCATAACCAGTTTAGGTAATCAAGGTCCTACCAACCCCCGAGGTAGCACTATTCCAACTTGTCATACTTGTGGAAGGCTCATTGGGGACAATACTATCGAGACACGGGAGCATGCTTTAAATGCGGTCAAGTTAGCCACTTGCTAAGGGATTGTCCAAAGCTAACCAATCTTACAGCCAACCCCTCTGGCCCAGTTAGAAAACCCCCAAGACTTGGAGGAGAAATGAATGACCAAAAACGCCAAGGAAGGACTTTTTCCTTGGTACTTGGAAAACCAAAAGTTACTGAACACTTTGTGTCAGGTATACTTTCTATCTATGGTCATTTAGCTCATGTCCTAATTGACTCTGGGTTAACTCATTCTTTCGTTGCACCACACTTTGCTGCTAAGTTGGCATCAACACCCGAACCCTTAGGATATATATTGTCTCTGTCTTTTCCTTTTGGTAAGTCTGCCTATAGTACTGAGGTGTACAGATCATGTACTATATCCTTAAAAGGTAAAACCTTATACGTAGACTTGATTCCCGTTTACATTGGGAACTTTGATGTGATTTTAGGGATGGATTGGTTGGTTGCCAACCACGCCTCTATTGATTGTAAAGCCAAAAAGGTCTCCTTCAGGTTACCAAACCAACCCAAACTTGTCTTTGATGGGACTGGAGTTTCCAACCCTCCTTGTATTATATCCTCCATGACAGCCCAAAGACTTCTAAGAAAGGGTTATTGTAGTTATATCTGTTATGTGATTGATACACAAAAAGAGGCCCCCATCGTTGATGTAATCCCCGTGGTTCGAGAATTCCCGAATGTCTTTCCTAAAGATCTACCTGGTATCCCGGTTGATCGGGAAATCGAATTCACCATTGAAACCCAGCCTGGCACACAACCAATATCAAAAGCTCCTTATCGCATGTCGATGACAGAATTAAAAGAACTGAAGACTTAACTCTAGGAACTACTGGATAAATGCTTCATTTGACCTAATACCTCACCTTGGGGAGCCCTAGTATTGTTCGTAAAGAAAAAAGATGGCACGATGAGGTTATGTGTTGATTACCGGGAGCTGAACAAAGTCACCATCAAGAATCGATACCTCCTGCCACGAATCGATGACTTATTTGATCAACTACAAGGCTCCCAAGTATTCTCAAAAATTGACTTGCGTACTGGCTACCATCAACTAAAAGTCAAAACGGAAAGTATCAAAAGACTACCTTTAGAACCCGTTACGGGCACTATGAGTTTCTCATCATGCCATTTGGCGTCACAAATGCTCCAGCAGCTTTCATGGACCTCATAAACCGAGTGTTCAAACCTTATCTTGATGAGTTCGTCATCGTCTTTATTGACGACATTCTCATATACTCCAAGTCACCAGAGGCCCATAAGCAGTACTTACGAACGATTCTCCAAACACTACATGATCACAAACTTTATGCCAAGTTGAAGAAATGTGAATTCTAGATCACTAGTGTATACTTCCTCGGTCACGTCATTAACAATGATGGCATCTCGGTTGACCCTCCAAAACTTGTAGCAATCGTGGACTGGCCGTGACCTATTAATGTGTTAGAAATTCAAAGTTTCTTACGTCTAGCTGGCTATTACCGACGTTTCGTGCAAGATTTTTCGAAAATAGCATCACCTTTGACCCAGCTAACTCAAAAGAACACACTCTTTGAATGGATTGACAAACAAGAGCGTTGCTTCCAAGAATTAAAAAGTTGATTTGTGTCAGCTTCTATACTAGCACTCCCTATAGGAGCTGATGGGTTCGTAATTTATAGTGATGCCTCATACAATGGTTTAGGTTGCGTTCTTATGCAAAACGGAAAAGTCATTGCTTATGCTTCGCGACAACTAAAGACCCACGAGAAGAACTATCCAACTCATGATCTAGAATTGGCTACGGTGATCTTCGTCCTCAAGATCTAGCGTCATTATCTCTATGGTACAACCTGCAAGGTTTACATTGATCATAAGAATCTCAAATATCTATTTACATAGAAGGAATTGAATATGAGGCAATGACGATGATTAGAATTTATGAAAGACTATGATGTAGAGATCCATCACCATCCAGGCAAAGTTAACGTGGTGGCAGACGCATTGAGCCGAATGATGACCAGAAGTTTGGCTTGTACTCTGGTTCACTGCAAGATCAATAGACTGCTCGCTAACATAACCGTGGAACCTACATTGATTGAAAAAATTAAAGCGCACCAATGTGAAGATAAACTTTTGAAGAAAAAAGTATGAGGAGCAAAGAATGCGCTGATCCTAATTTCATTATAAGCAATGGGATACTAAAATTTTGAAATCGAATTTGCGTGCAGACATTCGGAACTCAAGAAGAAGATATTGGTGGAAGCTCATAGCTCGAGATTTGCGATCTAACACAGCAATACAAAGATGTACCAGATTTGAAAGAACATTACTGGCGGACAGGAATGAAAAGAGACATAGCAAGCCATGTCTCCAAATGTCTGCATTGTTAGTGTGTTAAAGCAGAACATCAGAGACCTGCGGGAATGCTGCAACCACTCCCTATTCCTGAATGGAAATGGGAGCACATTACTATAGATTTCAGTCGGGCTACCATAGTCATTTTTAGAAGAATAATGCAATATGGGTTATAGTAGACCGATTGATGAAGTCGGCGCATTTTACAATTAAAATCAT
Source organism: Camellia lanceoleosa (assembly GCA_025200525.1). NCBI lineage: Eukaryota > Viridiplantae > Streptophyta > Magnoliopsida > Ericales > Theaceae > Camellia > Camellia lanceoleosa. The sequence goes on along the minus strand of CM045771.1, from coordinate 132,052,664 downwards.
GTACTCCTTAATAAGTTTGCCACCTTATACATCAAGGAAATTATTTGTTTGTATGGCACCCTAGTTTCAATCGTGTCTAACCGAGACCCGCCGTGTCTCACTTATGGAACAAATTGCAAGAAGCTTTGGGAGCCACACTGAAGTTTAGCACGGCTTATCACCCACAAACTGGTGGGCAATCCGAAAGAACAATCCAGACGTTGGAAGACATGTTACGTGTATGCGTGTTGGACCTCAAAGGTAACTGGGATGAACACCTACCTTTAGTGGAATTTGCCTATAATAATAGCTACCAAGCAAGCATTGGAATGGCACCGTACGAAGCTCTGTATGGAAGGAGATGTCGATCACCTCTATGTTGGACGAAAGTCGAGGACAGGAAACTGCTAGGCCCTGAGATCGTGCAAGTCACAAGTGAGAAAATTCAACTCATCCAACAATGGTCGCCTTTGCTCGAGCCGAGAAAAGCTATCGAGATACGGAGATGGGACTTGGAATTTCAAATAGGAGATCATGTGTTCCTTTAAGATCTCACCAACAAGAGGAGTTATTCAATTTGGAAAGCGAGGAAAGTTAAACCCACATTACATCGGGCCATTCGAGATACTGGAAAGGATTGGTCCTGTAGCCTATTACCTTGCACTACCACCTGAACTATCCAATGTCCACAATGTGTTTCACGTTTCAATGCTTCGACGATATCTTCGAGATCCAAAACATGTTGTTGATTATGAGAACCTACAAGTTCAAGAGGATCTCTCTTATGAAGAGCAACCAGTGCAGATTCTTGATCGTCGTGATCAAGTTCTCCGAAACAAGACCATACCGTTGGTAAAAGTCTTGTGGTGAAATCATCGTATCGAAGAAGCTACGCGGGAAACGAAAAGTCAAATGTGAGCCAAATACCCACACCTCTTCGAAAATTAAGGTACGTCAAGTTTGGAGACAAAATTATATTTAGGTGGAGAGAAATGTTCTGAAAGTTTAATGAAATACCACATAAATATTTATAGCTACATACATACATATATATATATATATAATTATGGTTGTATGTGACAATATATTAAAAATAAATAACATATATAATTATTAGAAGAAATGGTTCAAAGTAAAATTATACCAAAAGTTAAATAAATAAATAGAAACGAATAAATACAAAAGTAATAATAATAATAATAATAATAATAATAATAATAATAATAATAATAGTAGGATAGTTATCTAAACAAGATAACAAATCTGTGTGAATTTATTAGGATGAAAGGTGGCCTTGGAAGATTACGCCACCTGTACAAAATATACGTAATTTTGATCTAGTCATTATGGTGAAGATACAGGCCTTGTGTATATAAGCAAGACCAAACAACAAATTTGAAGATACTAAAAGCGAAGAAAAATCGTGAAGGTCTTTGATATGAAGTCTCGAAAAGATAGGAAAAATATGAAGGAAATAGTAAGACTCAATCTTTAGGTGAGTTATATTATACCTTGAGTCACCATAATATATTTTACGTATGTTTTGATTTATCATAATTTATTTTATACAATTATGTTTTATAAATTATATTAATATTTCAATTACGTGGATTAATTTCTGAACTCTATTTATTTAAAATGAAATCCATGGATATGTTTGTTTAAATTTTAGAAAGTATTTGACTAAGACCTTATAAACAATTATGTTTTGTAAGTACCACCATGGGAGTCTCACGCCTTGGGGGACTAAAATAACCATTAGCCTTTGTTTGGTCACTTTGTAGTCCTTTATTTGTCATAGATTCATTGACCTCTGTTTTGACTGTCACTCCTGTGACCTCTGTTCTGTTTTGTACCGTGGTTATAGTTATTTATTTACATAATTTCCGTATTTCAGTTTCTGTCACTTTAAATAATTTGTCTATTCAAATTAATGTAAATGTTTTAGCTTAACTAATTATCCATGGTGATTATACTCTTGGCATAATATTTCTCACTCTGCTGTGTGTTTATAGTCATTATCCTTTCAGGTGACGAGATGTAAGGAAGACCCGTAATCTCATGTAATGGAACCTGAACAAGAATTGATTTTGATCCATTATTGTTATTTTTTTTTTCTCCTTTTCTTCCTTTTATTTTTATTTTTATTTGCTTTTACTGAGGGCCGATCGATGCATAATAAAAACATAAATAAATATAAGCCCTATAAATGTATTTTCTCTTATTAAAATAGTCGAATAAAGTAAATTTTCTGTTTAATTATTTTTATTTGCCTCCGCCTGCGCCATTTAAATTGCTACAAATAAATTAGTAAGTTGCGATTCCAGCCCTAAGCCTCTGGGGTTAGGTCATGACAGCAACCCTCCTTCAACTATGCTTAGCACGATGAAGGGGCAGGACTCCAGCCTACCCCATGGGTTTATATCCTCCTCATCGAACTCTAGATGCACATCGGGAGAAATGCCGTACTCTTCTCGGGCGTGGCCGTGCCGTGTGCTAACAAGGAAGCGAGTGCCCCTTGTCCCGGCTTGTTCGGCCTGTGATATTAAGTTTGCAAAGTTTTTTGCCGCCGTGCTTGGTCTTTGAAAGCCCTTGGGTTGGTGTGCCTGGTCCCCTAGGACCCTGCAGTTAAAAACCAAGTGTAAGTGATAGCGCGGGCGCCCAAACGAGCTCAACTTTAGCTCGGTCACTTTGGGCGCAATAGCACCCTGGTCTCGATGGGTAAACTCAACAACTCGGTCGCTCAAACAGACCAGATATTAGCTTGGTCGAGCGGCCCAAGCGTTTATTAGCTCGGTTCTTTCCCTAGGTTCTACAAACAGGGAACTTGCTCAGTTAAATTATGATTTTGGATCAAATGAAGTTTTGTAGCCCGGTCGATCTTAGATTCACACATGCTCATCACAGAAGATGGTGAGCGATTAATAGAGGTCGTGAGGCGAGACATTTATGTCATAAAAAAAGAAAATAGGACAAAAATCCTAGCCTAACTTCATTTGAAGCTATGAAGCCTACTGTTATCACGCTCTAGACTCATTTATGGGAGTTATAGTTTAAGAACATGAGAAATTCATGATGAAATAGGAAGGGGTTGAAAACTTCTGAGTTAGAGGCGCGGATCGTAGCTCAATCCATGGGATGGAGCCCCTATGACAATGACGACGAGCAGAATCGACTCTCATTTGAGTACAATGAATGGAAATTGAAAATTTGGATACTCTGTGTTCTTTGGGTTGCGAGAAGAAGATGAGCAGTGGAGGAAGAAATATGAAGGGGCGAATGATATATGTATAAGAGGAGAAGAGGCACCAAAATTTGAAACTAAAGAGACGACGCGTGACAACAGGATGAGCGACACGAGGCCAATCAATGAACGCCACGTGTTTATGATGGGACCGGTGCAAATCTTGAGAAGACAGTTGAAACCCAAAACGTCAACCGAGCTAGCTATTTGACCGGCGTACTAACTAGCTTTGGTTGAAGGTGGTGAACTATCTGTAGCCAGATGGCTAAGCGTGTAGCTAGGTGGCGATGACTGAGGAAGGGAATAAGCTCGGCCTCTAAATGTAATCCCGTTCCCGTTAGGGCGAACAGAATTAAGGGGCAATTGAGAGGGAGATTTATAACCTAACATTAGGCCGAGCTAAGTTGGGCCAAAGTGTCCTTGCTCGATCGAACATTGGGTGCGCGTCGGACCAAAGGGTCAGTCTGGTGAAGTTGAAATAACTATAGACCACTAACCCAGTGGAGATGTGCATTCTGTTGAGTTGGACAAGTTTAGTCCTCGGAAGATCAGATCGGTAGCGATGGCTTCGATCATAGTGGCTTCGGTTGAGCCACGGTGAGAACCATCAAAGAAACCCGGACAAGTAGTACGGTCATAAGTCGATGGCGTGGCGCTGCACTAAGTATAGTTCGGTGGGCAATACTACGTAGTGCGGCGTGACTGCAGGAAGGAGATTCCGCTGTCCGTACACATCGATATCGTTTGGCAATTTCGTTAAATGGCGTTTAGTTGTATTAGCACTGATATGTGAGGGAATGTGAGAGGAGAGCAGGTCCACGCGTCAAGAAAGGAATGGGAGCAAAAGCGTATGCAGAAACTATATAAACAACGCTACGCCTCCATACTTAGGTCTGTAACATCTTCTAATCGAAGCTCACTTACCACTTTGTCCCCTCTCTTTTCTCCCTCTCTCTGAGGGTGCTAACTTGACTATTGGAGGGGTTTTCTGGCAGTATACCGCTGGGTAGCTTACCATCATTGTGTTTTCAAGTCAATCGAAGGGAAGCGTAGCTTAGACACAAGAGTCTGAGATAACGTCAGACATTTGGCTCCCGTACATTTGTCAACATAGTTTAATTCAAAAAATATAATCCAACATAATTTTTCGCCTGCACTAACTTAAAAAAACAATAACTATAACTAGATTTCAACTACTAAAAGTTCACCATATAAAAACAGTGTCCTCTAGTCAACACTTTATAATAATATAAAAAACATCATTCTATTCTAGGCTTAACATCAAAAACCTCAAGTAATATATTTCATATATAATGCTATTAAGTAACTAATCAGAAAATCATATTACATCCTTTTATGCAGCTTCATCTTTACAAATTTCATAGTTAAAAATATACATTCTAATGCGTAGTTAGAACAAGTAAAATTAACACAAGGCTAATCAATCTATATATAAAAGATAATTTGTTTCAATGGACAATATCAAATTTTATTAACACATTTTTAAGAATGTCATGTCAAACATAAACAATATTTCCATTTTCAGATAATATTTTTGATACTATACAATGAACAAATAAGAATGAATGCACAACAAGTGTATAAGCAAATGAAAATGAAATATATATGCTCGCACACACAAAAGCATAAATCACACACAGACCAAAAACAAGAATGATAACAAATAAGGACAAATCCAACAATAGAAACAACTCAAAAATAAATAAATAAATAAATAAACATAATAACAAACAACACGTATAACAGACAGAAGAGATAAATATTTTATACAACTTGCCTTGAAAAATATTTTTTAATTTAGTTACACAATTTATTTGGGGCTACAAGCCTTTATAATTTTTAGGGTACAAACTATTGTAGTCTTTGGAATTATCTTAAAAACTGTCCCACCGCAACAGATCCATCCTTTTACAGTAAAGCTGTTACAAAAATCTTACAGCAGATCCATTGTCACGACTCAAATCCGTCCCTATAGGTTTAGCATCGTAACCGATCAGTAATCCTAGATTGCCTTCGGCCTCAAAGACAAAATTTCAAAATATTTAAATTATATTAGGGCCTAAAGCGGAAGCAAAACAAAAATAATAATGTCCATTGAGCCTATGCATACGCGATGACTAAAATAATTAAAACATTTAAACACAATACTAATTTATATACAAATCTTATATAACTCAGACACATATACATTTAAAACTCAGTAAAATTCAAAGCTCTGACAAAGCTAAGGGCTGATTTTCTTGGCTTTACTCAAGCCTAACTTGCTCCATTCCGGAAGCTCTTCAAAAGGTTGACACAGGTAGACTCCGAGACTTTCTCTATCTTTGTTGCTCAGTTTGCTCACCTACATATACATATAAATAGTGAGTTAAAACCCAACGAGTAATAACAAAACAAAGAGGTTAAATGAATGAAGTTCAACGGTAATACAAAAACCTGTTTTACAATTTCGAAACGATTCTTAAATCATTTTCAAAATAAGGCATTGCCATATTATATCAAATTTATAACGAAACATTTTCCATATCAAATCCCTTACAATAATAAAAACCATTATGCGATAGCATTTCATTAATTCATTAACTTCATCATCAAGATCTTTCAATGTCAATTTATGTGGTACATCCATGAAGTAATAACATTTCAGTAATAATGAATCGTATGTCAAACAATCCAAAAGCCATGGTATTGTTACCCCCAGACAAGGGCCTAGCCATGGTACTATTACCCCCAGGCAAGGGGATAGCCATGGTATTGTTACCCCCAGGCAAGGGCCTACATTCAATGGATGCCACAATACAGTTTCAAAACAAAATTTCATTCATTAAAGGACATAACATTTCAATAAATCATACTATCAATTATCAAATCATTTTAAGAATTTATTTAAACAATCACATATCCATTTTGATAGTAATAACATTTACAAAAGTAAAGATAATTTGAACATATCTTTATAAGGCTATTACTCACAGCGGGTTAAGTCGATATAAGGCCTTGGACGTCCACCTAAACGAATCACATAACAAAAACACAATAGAAGTACCATTCAATATTCATGTCAATTTAATTCAACTTTCTTTATGTATTTCTAGCTCATCCCATGACTTTGTGAGTCCAATTGGTGCCTAAAAATACTTAGAATGTCACGAGGATGCAATTATGCATCTAAAAGAATTAATAAAAAATTGCTAAAAATAGGGTCTTCGCTTGAGCGCCGCTTTAGTCGCTCGAGCGGACTGTAAAATTTACAAAATTTCTGAAAGCTCGATTTTCACGCTCGAGCGGAGCTTTCCTCGCTCGAGCGGAAAACACAAATTCTGAAATTTTCAGAACTATGTTCAAGCTTCAAGGTTGATATTTAAAGCCTCAAAACTTGTGTTTTGGGTACAAAAACTTGAAAAAACATTGTAGCAATGAAAATACTTCCAATTCGAAACCATTTATTCATAATCATGCTCCAATTATTCAAATTTAGATTTAATTTATTTTATTTATATCAAACTCACAAATTTTAAAATATGAATTAAACTTTCCAAACTCTTGAAAATTTCATGATGTACGTAAAAATAGAACCCAATTTTATTATTAATAACAAAAATCAACTTAACTATGAATTACACAAATCAATTTCTTAGAAATTCAAGTTAACTCAATTTTTAACCAAAAACTTAATTTATAATCATAGATGTTTTAAAATGTGTTTAAATTGAATAAAACTTTTAAATTAATTTACATGCATGAATTAAAGATCAAAATCAAACAAATTCCTAATTTTCAAAACTTTTCCTTTTTCTCTTCAAAAAAATGAGATTGAATTAGTTCAAATTCTTCAAAATCCATGATGCATGTACAATTAGAGTATTAAAACTTACAAAATTTGTTCATGAATGCAAAAATGGAACTCAAATTCATGCAATACTACAAAAATCAAACTTAACATAATTGATTCTCAATTTAACTTCCATAACCATAACCTAGATCAATTTCTTTATCAATTTGTTAATTTCTTCCAATTACATGATGTTGATTCCAAACTTATCTTTAATTTCAAGGTAATATAAATATTACAAGAAATCAAGCATGATCTCATATTTTAAACTTTATTTCCAGCATATTTGGTTAATTTTTCTTTCTTTTCCCTTGTTCTTCCTTCAAAATTTGGACTCTTCGTTGAATATCCAGCACCTTTTTCTTCTCCAGCAGTCAAGTAGATTGAACTCTCTATCTCCCTCTCAGTTTTTCTCTCCTTTCGTTGGGTCTCAAAGTGTTTGAAGCAATTCCCACAACTCCAACAAAATACATCACGAACTCTCTCTTATTATCATTTTATTTTATTTTATTACAAGGTAGTGGGACACTTGTCTTTATAAGGTTTATTCATGAAGTGATAAAACTTACCAAACACAAATCTGCTCTTCCATCAACTAATTAATCATGTTTGAATTTCATTTGTTAGGAATAATCTCTGATAAAAAATAATTTGGCTAATTTTAATTTAATGTAATTAATTCTCAATTAAGACTTAATTTGATTGTATCTAATTTTACGAATCTAAATCGGATTTTTAAATTTTTAATTAAGCTCTTATAAGGCTCTACTATTAAATTGATTCCAATTCGGACCTAATTAATCGAATCTCAATTTTACTAAACTGAATCGAATATATTAAACTCCCAAATGGGTCCGTAATTAAAATTAAATTGATTTAACTTCTTAATTTCACTTCCTTAAGCCATTTGGCCCCTTAATTTCTAATTTCAAAATAAATCTTTAATAAAATCATATACGAATCAGATTCTACAATTCTCAAATTAAATTAGGATAATGACTAACTAAAATCCCAAATCTCCTAAATTAATCAAATATAAAATATTATACGTGGCAGGGTCGTCACATCCATCCTTTTGCGGTAAAGCTGTTACATAATCTTACAGTTACAAATATGGTCATTTGTCATAAAAAAATTGTATCCATTTGAGATTCAATCTTTCCATGTAATCAACAGAAGATCTAAAACCTAGAAAAGGAAAATATATAAACATATATAGATGCAAGGATAGCCATGTAAAAGGTAACAATTAAACAAAGTCACATGTTACCATTTTTTTACACAGTAACAACTTGAAAGGAAGTATACAAAACAGTCAAAGACTGATAATATGTGTGCGTGTGTGTTGTGTGATGCTTCTTACAAACGTACATAGATCAGATGTAGTCTGACTACTAAAATAGAATTCAAAGCATAGGTTTTGGAACCAGAAACTAACAACTATCTCCGTGGGTCAAATGTCAGTCAACCAACTCAATCACTTCCAACAAAATAAGTACACATACCTCCAGAAGAAGTGGCACCAGAAACCTTGATGAATGAATTCTCAAATAAGTTTGACTTGACAATTTTTTGAACACCTTGGAAACATTGCAAGTTTCTTAAGAAACTCATTCTCTTCATCTATGTTTAAATCTCCCTGCTCAATTGTCATTTTTTCCAAGACTTCCGCATTTCCCAAGAAATACTTTACCATATCAAGATCATCTTGCAACCCATCAATGCCATAGATATTAATTTCTTTAAGGGAAGACCTCAAACAGCTTGGCACCCCTTGTGGTTCCAACCAGTTGAATTGCTGCAAAGTTTCAAGAGTATCATCAAATAGTCCCTAGAAACTGAAAAAGAAAAGGTAAGAATTGGCAAATCATAGACTAGGAATTGTTTTTCATTAACTAACCTTCACCAATACCATAGTGCCCAAATTAGGCACATGCATGAGTAAGTCTGACAGACTCTTGCAACCAAAGTCATTGCAAACATCTATTTCCAAACAGGTCAAATTAGGAAACACAGGCCAATCTTCATCATTAGCAAAGCCAAGAGCCTTCATCAGAGATGATAAAATTAGTCCACTGTATAAATCTGAAATGATTCTTGATAAAGTTCAGAAATGATAAATAACATATGACAATCTACAACTTCACTTCTTGTTAAAGTAAATGACCAAAAGGAAGAGTAAACTTACTTCCATAGTTCTAGACTGTATATGTAGATGCTTCACATTAGTGATTGCTTTCAAAAGCACAAATATCTGGTTCACATGTGGTGTGGCATGTGGATAGAAGGCATCAACACTAACACATGCTTTAACTACTGAGGATAGGTTGTTCAGACAATAGTGAACAAAGCAATAATCTTCAACGCAAAGGCATTCAAGAATTGGTGCATCAACCATAACCACAATGTCAGAGTTTCCAGATTTTTTTCTAGATAAAGATAAGGCCTAGTTTGGGAAGACTAAATAAGTGCACTTTTTGACTTTTTATGAAATATGGGTTGAGTTTGGGTTGGATTTGAAATGATGTGTTAGAGAGGTGATGTGACTTAAATAAGATGATGTGACTTAAATAGGATAGTGACTTTTTAACTTTTTGTCTTTTTTCAATCTTCCCAAACTAGGCCTAAGTTTAAAATCTTCAGAGCTGATGAAGAAATGTTATATACTGTTTTTCCACGACCCATTTCTGCAGTAATGGATAATTCTTCGAGCACAGGATAGGAAGAAAAGAGCTTCTGGGTCAAGTTATTACTCGGACAAATAAGCGAAACATGAAAGATCCTGAGACAAGGGAAAGAAATTGAGGCAGGAACATCAACCTGAAGTCGAGGTCCAAGCTTCAAGACTACAAGGGTATTGCAAGTAAAGAGGTTACTAGGCAACTTAAGATTCACGGATTCACAAACGTTGATATCAATTTCATGGACACCACGCATTACAGCAGCCCTTATAAACATATTCAAACGAGATTTATCAATATCTGGATCACATTTTATACTGAATCGTTGAATATTTGTCAAATCATGAAAGAAGAATACTCTGTTAATGAAATTCATGAAACTGAAATGATGCTTCCGGAGAGCAAACGGAGAAAAGATTTCCCACTCATTGAAATCTAGATTGGGGACGGAAGCCCATATGTGTTTCCATCTTGATGACAGAACGCTGGTTCAAACAGCATATTTGGTTGGAAGGAAAGAGAGAATGTGGACAAGAAGTGGGTCTGGTAATGTGCTGATCCTATCTTCCCCATTCCCATTTGCTTTCTTCTTTGAACTTGGTTGATGGTTCAATCTTAAAGCCATGAATCTGCAATGCCTGAATAGATAAAGTGTGTCAAAATTTCATTCTAGTAGGCAGTGGTGAATGAACAAAAGGGACCAGAAGGGGGATGTACTCGACCTTAATTTTTTAATAATTGCAATAGTACCTATATATTTGCAAAGTGCTCTTTGTTTAACCCTGAGAAGTCATAATTCTGCCCACCCTAAATCATTTAAGATTCCTTAAAAAAATAATAAATAAATAAATAAATAATTTGAAGACCCTTCCTTCTTATTTTTCTATCAATCACACAAGAACTCAGAATATAGAAATGACACTCTTTCTTCTATGTGTTCTCTATTTTTTTCTCTTTGCAAAATTAATTTTTCTCTTCTAGCACTTCTCGTATAATTTTTCTTCAAGGCCTTTCTTATTTTCTTATAGGGAAAATTAAACATGTGGTCCATATAGGTTGCTTGTTGTGTCAATTTGATCCTATAGTTCCAATTGCATAAACTTTAATTTTTCACATTGTGTCAATTATGGTTATTGAAATTTCAATAGATTTCTCAGCAACCAAACGGAAGGTCATTGTTTCTCTTGATTTCCTCGCTCTTGTGATACCCCACCGCCAAGTGTAATTTGTTGAGCAATTATGGTGAATTAATGGTAATGTATCTTTATTGAATAAAATTTGGGTATTGATGTGGTAGAGTAAAATCTCAATTAAGAAGAAATTATAATGGTTATGTTGAATTAAAGTTGTGGCTCAATGATCTTATTAATGTATGAATTAATGTAAAAGAGTATTATAGAGCATGCCATAGAAATATAGGGTAGTTCTTGTGAGAGAATACGATCATATATATAAATATATCAGCATTGGTGTTATGTCACATGAAAGAGAAACGAGAAAGTAAACAAATCAACTATGAAAAGAGAAACGTGGGAGAAGTGAAAGTGGTGGACTCTTTAGTGGATTGGTGAGAAGAAACAGGAAAGAAATCAAGAAACTAAATAGGAGAGAGAGATGTCATACATGGTGAGAGAATTAAGGAATAGAACAATGGTTTGAGTCAGATAGACGTGTAAAGAGATTAGAAGTATTTATAGAGAGGGAATAGATTAGATCAGGAAAATAAGAAGAAACAAATAGTAAATAAAGTTTAATGGCATGTACTACAATAGTTTATAAATACATGTGTGCACGCATGAGAGAGAGAGAGAGAGATTTGGAAAGGAATAGAGAAGTGATAAAGTTGAAATCAGAATAGAGAGATAGAAATAAATAGGTAATAAAAAAATTAGTAGCTCAAAGAGAGATGATTGTCCACATAATCAAACAGACTGGCCCAGTCAAATCAAACAAAACCAACCAGAACAGTCGGCTTCATTACAAAAATTTGTCTGATACAGTTTTAAAATGGCTGAAAATTTATATGATCGGTCAACAATGGCTCCAGAAAAAATTGAACCACCTAAACTAAACCAACTAACTGTACACGTGGCTTCATTTTATTGGCCGTTTCAGCTTTCAAGGCATCGTTATCACCTTATAACTAAAAGAAAACTTACGTGGGTTTGTCCAATACAAAACCTTAGAAGATTCTATGCTTTCTCTTCATCATTATGACTCTCTCTCTCTCTCTCTCTCTCTCTCTCTCTCTCTATGAAAACTCTTGAAACCCCTTCACCTCTTTGTTCTCACTCACTAAACGAAAGCAGGTCTAGCCCCCCCGCCCTCCCTCTATCTCAAGAATGTTTTTCACAACTCTTTCCTGTTTGAATTTGTTCACTATTTTGTTTGAATTGCACGTTCAAATCACTCTTTCTTTCATGTTTTTTACTCTCAGTTTGTGATTGTTCGTATGTGAGAGTCGTGTTTGCAACTCCGACCGAACCAACCATCAAACCAAATGGTTTGATGGGATCGATTTAGAATACCATATCAGTCGATAACAGGTGATCAATTTTCAAACTAAATGCATTCAGTTCGGTTGACATATTGAGGGCAGACCCAACTCAAACCAACCCGTGAACACCCCTAGGCTGTGACAACGACTTGACTTTACGCAAATCGATTTCATGGATCTATCCCATTATTGAACATGCATATCAATGATTGAAACTATATTAAAATTAGATCTTCTATTAGAAGATCTCCAATCCTTCACCTTTTCTTTCATCAAATTGACAACTCATTAAATTTGAATTTGATCAAAATTCATAAAGATGAAGCATTGGAGGTGATTTTTTTACATCAAATTTGATGAAAATGAAAATTAGGGATAAGAAAAATAAATTAAAAATATTTTGATGAAAATTTGATAAAAAGATTTGAATAGTTCATATCAAATCAAGTTTTTTACTCAAATTTTGAATCAAATTAAATGACCAAATTGGTGAAGGGCTTGATCTTACTAGTAAGTAAAAGATCTGAGCGATTTCTAATACATGATTGAATTTTCTTTGTCTTTTCAAGAAAATTGAAACAAAGTGGGAAAGTCAAAGAGAAAATTTAGGGGAAAGAGAAGTACCTGGTCTCCATATGGTGTGCTTTCGCCGAAGAGAGCTCCGAATATGAAATGGAGCTTCTTCACCCTTCACAGTTGAAGCTGCGGTGGAAAATGAGGGAACCTGTTAGGGTTTTTCTTGGTTTTATCCCACTTCTCTGCCGTTAAAATCAAAATATTTATAAACAAAGGTTTGGTTTGGTGAAGTGTTATAAATATGATTTGAGAATAAAATTATATTTTCAGGCTTGGCTTGGCATGTCTTAAATAAGTTAAAAAGTTAAAAAGTTATTATTTTATTTAAGTTACATTATCTTATTTAAATCATATTACTTTTTTAATACATCACATCAAACTCAACCTAAATCCAATCCAAACCCATCAATAAGTTAAAAAGTGCACTTTTTTAGTACATCCCAAACCAACCCTAAATTTGTGAGTTTTGAAATTATGATTTAAGTGTAAAAAATTTATTTGGTGAATGAGTTTTGAATTGAGTGAAGAATTTTTGATGTGAAATATAATTTTTTATACAAAAACTTACAATTTATAACTAAATATACAACTCAAAATTGTAGTACAGTTTATAAAAAATTCGGAAAATATTTTTTATTGAATATATAAAAATTAACATGTGTCAATTGTAAAAAAAATAAAAAATTACACTGTTCCGGTCAACCGGCCGATCAACTTGTCGGACGATCGGTGGGACGTCCGGTAAGACGACCGATTAGTCTAAATTTTCCCGCATTCGACCATGTTTTCAAGAGTGAGTGTGGAATTAATTTTTAAAAATCGTAAACAAACACCATATTCAAATCAACGTTCTACAGCTCCATCAAATAGAGCCAAATATTTTGATTTTACATATTAAAAACAAATTACAAAATCTTCGATAATTTTTAGGATAAATTACAAACAAGTGCATATGATCAAAAATAATTACCAATATGTGAAGATTTAATTTTTAGAATAATTGAATGGTAAATCCCTTTTACATATTCCAATATTTAATCTATCAAATTTCAGTTTCCATATTTAAGATTTTTATGGGTATGCTTGCCTTTGTAGGAATTTTTTTATGGTTTAGCATATAATATATACCATATATAGGAGATATTATTTGTTTAAAATCACTGATTATGTCACTAGCAACTTTAAAATTACTGGTTATGTCACTAACAACTTTAGTTCCGTCAACCATCAACACAATCATTGTTCGGTCTATTTTTGTTGTCTACTCTACTACCAACACAATTGTCCTCTCTCACATCAAAACTCTATCATACAATATAGGTATTTTCTCCATCCTATGATACATTTTTGCGAGGGTAATTTACAGGCCGAGCTGGATAATAGGCCGTTCTATGGGCCATGGTGAAAAGGACTTAGTACAGTGGGCTACAGTCCAAGTGTTAGCTCGGTCCAAGTGAGGAAGGGACCTAGCAAGTGTTAGCTCGGTCTAAACAGAGCTCTGTAGTTAGCCTGGTCCGAAAGAGCTTGGTGGTTAGTTCGGTTACCACGGATGGCATGGTAACAGTTAGTTCGGTCAAACCATCTTTAGCTAGAATGTTGAGCTTTTCTCAGAACCATGCTATGGGTTAATTCGGTCCTACCTCGGTGTGGTTAGCATGGTCTCAGACAACCCAGTTGGAATATGTCAAACAGAGGTACACACAGTGAAAGGAAGAATCGAGCTAGTAGGAGCTCGGTCCAGTCTGCGGCTTTAGCATAGCCATGTTATCTCGGTTGTATTGACATCCAACCGTGATAGAACCATTTCACTTGGTTTAAGCAGTGAGGGGGGTGTTGAAGGATAAGTATTATCTTTCAGGAATGTGACTCCTAGAAGGACTCTACATGGAGGAGTAAGAGTCCTACTAGGATTGTGCCACGCGGAACCTATAAAAGCTCATAACATCACTTATGGAGAGGTAACATAACTTTGATTCCCGAATACGCAGAACTTTTTGTCTATTTGTCTATTTTGCTGACTTAGGCATCGGAGAGATATCCAGCACACACTCGCCGGCTAGCTCACGTTTGTGTTTTCAAGGGGTAAAGCGACGACGTACGGAAGAGCGCAATCTTGATCAACAGGATTATACGACAACAATATTTCGTGCTCGTACAATTGGCGTCGTCTGTGGGAAGTTCAGACAAGAACAAAACCTCTTAATTAAGTTTTCCTCGCTAACTAGAAGCAATGGCGCACAACGAAGATTTGCCACAGTCCGCCATCGACGGACAAACCCCAGAGGGGGGTGGGAGGCCCGAAGGTTTGCCTTCTATCCCTCCTATGGCGGATTTGGAGCCACAGCGACAGAACTCCCGGAGGGATGCAAGGGGGAGGCGGACTAACAGCCTTCGTCACTCTTGCTCCCAGAGCCCTAACAGAGGCAGAGGATCGACCCTCAAGTTCTTGAGGATCGCGTCAAGGAGCAGAATGAATTAATACGAAGGATGGCGGCGGACATGAAATCAATGAAACGCCAGATAAAAGGCAAAGGGGTGGCGATAGGAGAGGAGCGCAAAAGCAAGACGCCCTCTCGCCACTCAGAAGATTGTGGTAGGCATACTACACTATCACAAGTAGAGAGTAGAAGCCTGAAGATAGGCGACACCCAAACAAGGACGTCCAGGACTCGTTACTCCAGGCCTGAGAGAACGAGGACTGAAAGGTCATATACTAAGGGAAGCACCTATCGGCCCCTCGCGCACGCACCAGACATCATCCAGGCAGTCGGAGTTGCCTAGATCGTCCGATTTGTGAACGATGCTTGAAGAAAGGGCGCGATGGAAGGAGGATACTAGGGCATGCGACCCTCATAGAATTTCAGCGCTTCAGCGGTTGGCTCCTTGGACGCATGGAAGCGTTGAGGTAGGAATGCCAATACCGCGCCCAGCCTATGAACCAACGGACAAAGCATTAGCGAGGTTGCAGACCTCGCCGTTTGTTCCGGCAATTGAGAACGCGCCCCTACCTTCAGGTTTCCTACAGCCCAAATTCACCACGTATGAGGGAAAGACGGATGCCTACTCGCACTTTCGCCACTTTCGCCAGGTTATGGCTGTATACCGGCGAAACGAAGCTTTAATGTGCATCCTATTCCCATCCAGCCTTGGCGACCCAGGTTTAACCTAGTTCGAAAGGCTACCAGAAGGCAGCATCGCCTCCTGGGCACAATTAGCAGAGGCGTTCGTGACAAGGTTCAGAACGAATACCAAAACGCCAGTGGAGATCGACCAGCTTCTCTCCATTGACATGGGCGACAATGAGTCGCTAAGATCCTACAATAGTCGCTACTGGGAGACCTTCAACCAGATTGGGGATTGCCCCACAAATCTCGCCATCGCACAGTACAAAAGAGGCCTTCCAGTCGGGAACAGACTAAGGGACTCAATCACTATGACGCCGCCTCTCAAGATGGAGGCCTTAATGGAGAGAGTACACCAGCACATTCGGGTGGAAGAGGATGGCGCCCTTGCTAAAACAAAATCTGACACAACCGCAGTACCAGACAAAAAGACCACGGCAAAAGTCAATACGATAGAACGTCCAAACAGAAACGAGCGAGGCAAGTGAGACAACGGAGAGGACCAGGATAAAAGATGGTTAAGAGTCCGCACTGCCATTACCACGGTATTCAAGAAACCAATCTACCGAATTCTCAGCGAAATATGTGATGAACCTTTCGTCAGATGGCTAGCCAAGCTGGGAGAAGCGCAGAAGGACTACGATGAAAGATCATGGTGCACCTTCCATAAAGAAAAGGGGCACTGCACTAAAAATTGCACACCGTTGAGACAGTATCTAGAGGAGTTAGTGGCAGCCGGTCATCTGGACAAGTACATAGAAGAGGGACGCAGCCAGCCCCCCAGGACCACAATAACCCAAACGGAATGCCAGTCGATGCCCCACCTCAAGGCTTGATAAACATAATCCATGGGGTATTCGAGCCTGAGCGCGTATGTAAGCTCAGGGGCATGATCAAGAAGGCCGAGCACTTAAGGGAAGTACTAAGTGCCCAACCTACCATAAAAAAGGGGAGAACAGAAGCCACGAACGTCATGTCTTTTTCAGATAAAGACTTGGCAAGGATATACTGCCCTCACAATGATGTATTGGTCGTCACCCTCCATATCAAAGATTATGACATCAAATGGATTCTGATTGACCAAGGGAGCTTGTGTGAGATAATGTATTACGACACCTTCAAACAACTGAAACTAGAAGACCAAGACTTGGCACTTGCCGTGACTCTCCTAATCGGATTCAACTCAATGCCAAAATGGCCAGTTGGCAAGATAATCCTCCTAGTTAGAGCAGGAAGCGTGACAAGACAAGTGGAATTCTGGGTGTTGAAAGTCCCTCCCACTTACAACATAATCATAGGAAGAACATGGCTGCATGCCATGCGATCGGTAGCTTCATCCTACGATCAAGTAATGCGGTTCCCCAACGAAGTCGGGGTAATTGAAGAGGTCTTTGGAGACCAGATCATGTCCAAGCAATGCTTCGCCACAGTAAATGGCAGCCGCGCTGCCAAGGGATATGTACAGATGGTGGAAGAACCTAAGAGCAATGAATTATTCGCAGATGTTGGCAAAGCCGCTGAACAAAAGGCGGTGGAAGACTTGGTATAGGTAAGAATAGATAAAAAGAACCCAGATAAGTTCTTTTTGCTTGGCTCATCTATGTCCAGCATTGAGAGAATAGAGGTCATGGAATTCTTGACCTCTAACATCGAAGTGTTTGCCTAGACGCCGTATGACATGCTGTCACGATCCGAACTTACCTATGGATTTAGCATCAGAATCGCCAAGAATCCGAGATTACCAAGGCCCTCTGAAAGATGGTCTGATGAAGACAGTACTGGCCTGGCGGAAGCCAATACAGTGTATAACTAGTGTCCATTGAGCTGTGAAATCTGTATGCCAAAACATTTTTATGCATTCATACACTTCAAAGCGGTCTGATCTATACATTCATTTACAAACATTCAAGACAGGACCATCCCTAGACAACAAGATGCAGTATAACAAAGGGATGTCTATACGATAATACAAAAGCAGAAGGAGAGGGTGGGGACACAAAACACCCCAAGCCATAGCATGGCAACTTGGAACCTCAGATGAGGCACGAAGGTGGCTTGACAAAAGCGGGGACCGACCCACGCTCCTAGCTTCGATCCGTGGTGAGCACCTACATATATATATAAACAAAGGAGCTAAAGCCCGTGAATAACATAAAAGCGTAAAGAGGTTATGAATGAATGTCCTTACAAGAATGAAATCAATTCATTATCTGATATTTCAATCTTTGATATTTCACCAATCAATATTTCAATCAATCACCATATGTGGTACATCCATTAGCCTATAAACAAGAGGTCCAAAAGGAATGCCTTATGAACTCCAACAATAATGATGGCCATCAATCGATAAACAATATGGTTCCACAAGGAAACCGATGAGCTCAGAATACCAATAACGATGGGTGCTAAGGATGCCTGTCTGATTCAAATCTGGGACATGCATTCATTCAGTAAACAATATCAGTTCAATAAACAGTTTAATTCAGTATTCAAAATATAACCATTTTGAACATATCTTTACACAATCTGTTACTCACAGAGATTGGGCTAATAGCAGCTAGAGCGCATCCCCGAGAGCCAACCCTAAACAATTAACAAATAGAACACACACTAAGTTCACAGTCGGAAGGATGATAATTAAATCCCTAAATTCCCTCGGTGTGGTTCTATGTCCAAATCCTCATTAAGATGCCTTAAACTAGGCCTAAGAATGCCTAGGATGGGATGAGGATGCAAAAATACAGTTGGAAGGCATTTTTCAAAAGTTGCTGAAAACAGGGGTCTCGCTCGAGCGAGCCTTCCTTCGCCGGCGAGGTTGCAAAATCAAAGGCTTAGCTCGGCGGTCGATGAAACAAGAAAAATCGATGCTCGATTTTTACGCTCGAGCCACCAATCCTTCGCTCGAGCGTAGCTCAGAGGAAACGTTGGTCGCTCGAGCGAGGAATCCTTCGATCGAGCGAAGAAGCCAAATCTGGAATTTCCAAATTTGCCTCCCAAGCTCAAACCAAGCATTCCCAACTCAAATCTCGACCTCTTGGGCCCAAATTCTGGAGAATACATCCCAAAACAATGCATAACAAGTTTCAAAAGCCAATTTATGAATTCGAGCCCCAAAGGTGAGTCAATTAAAACCATTTTCCAAGAACAATTCAAGAACACTTTTAAAACATGCAATGCATGAGTTTCGAACCAATTTCAATCTTCAAATCTTGCTCCAAAGAGCTCCAATCTTTCAAAACAACTTGAAAACATGGACTAAAGCTTATACATGAACATGCATGTATACTCAACCATGAATCCAACTCCAAAACACACCAAAATGGCCATGCATGCAACAATGGAGTTCTAATTCAACATAAATGAGCAAATTCATGTCTTAACTTCTTTATAACCATGATATATGCAAGATGAAGCTTAAAGACAACAATAAAACAATGAATTCCTTACCTAGAGTGTTGATTCAAGTCTAGCAAGCTCAAATATACCAAGTCCCTAGCAATTCCACAAGTTCTTTAGCAAATTCAACAATTGAACCCAATTTCTCTTAACTCTCCCTCTCTCTAACTCTTTGGTCGGCTAAAGGCACAAATGAGCTGAGGAAGAAGCTTTGATCAACATGTAATAAAGCCTAGTATAATATTCTAAGTGGCCCACTAAGGTGGCAATATGGTAGATAAGTCAAACTTGACAATTAACTCGTTTAAATCTAATTTAACCATTCCTAATCAATTTTCAGATAAATATATCATTAAATCACAAATATTCTACTGATTTCAAAACACTAAACGGTTCCTAATTCGGCCGCCGATAAGGCCTTCAATTAGCAGTTTAAACATATGAAGTCAAACAGATAATCAATCGTTCCAACAGATGCAATATGCAATTCAATAACTAAACTTATTCAATTTCAGTTTCGATTTCAATCAGTCCATTCAGTACTTCAGTTAATTCAATTATCAGTCATAATCAGTTCAGTTTAGCAATAATCAGTATATAATTCAGTGGTTATACGGTAATCAGTACGAGGGTTGTTACACATGCCGGGCATTGACCCAAGCTTCATCTGTTACCAATTGAACGTCCACCCATCCGCTAGACCAATCATTCAGTGTACTCGCAGATCAGCACTCCACCACGCCGAAATAGTGGCGGAAGAAGTAGGAAACCTGCTGGAGGTAAGAGCTATCAAAGAGGTACACTACCCCAGATGGATCTCCAATACCGTGGTGGTACTAAAGAAGAATGGAAAATGGCACGTCTGCGTAGACTACAAAATAGTCAACAAGGCATGCCCAAAGGATAGCTTCTCCCTACCACAGATAGATCAACTGGTAGACCTAACAACAGGACACAATCGACTTAGCTTTCTTGATGCGTACAGAGGCTACCATCAGATCGCTATGTATGAACCAGACTAGAAGGTCACGTCTTTCACAATGCCAAGAGGACTGTACTGCTACAAGGTCATGCCCTTTGGTCTAAAGAACGCAGGGGCAACATTCCAACGAATGGTCACCAAGATGTTTGAACCATTGTTAGGCAGAACAATGGAGGCTTACATCGATGATATGGTGGTCAAGAGGAAGGATAAGAATGACCATCTCAGGGACCTAGGTGAGATGTTTCAGATCCTGAAGAAGCACAAGTTGCGCCTTAATGCGTCTAAGTGTGCGTTCGGGGTGGGATCTGGAAAATTCCTAGGCTTCCTGGTGACCAACCGAGGCATAGAGGCGGATCCTTCTTAGATCAAAGCAATTCAGGAGCTAGAGAGGCCCAACTCAGTAAAAGAAGTGCAGCATCTCACTGGCATGGCGGCTACGCTCAATTGGTTTATCAGTCGATCGTCAGACAGATGTCGACCATTCTTTCAGGCACTTAAGGCCAAATTCGAGTGGGACGAAGAATGCGACCGCGCTCTAAAAAGCCTGAAAGAATACATGTCTTCTCCACCATTGCTGGTAACCCCAATACCTGGAGAAGAACTCTTTTTGTACCTGGCAGTTTCACAGCACGTAATTAGCGCAGTGTTGATCTGAGCAGAAGGGATCCAATATCTGCCCATCTTCTATGTCAGCAAGACATTGCTGGGTGCTGAAACAAGGTACTTGCCACTGGAAAAACTGGCCTTAGCCTTGTTGATGGCCTCAAGGAAGTTGTCGCACTACTTTCATGCCCACACCATAGTCGTCCTCACAGCTTTTCCATTAAAAGCTTTGTTTGAGAAGGCGAACTTCTCTGGACGAATCTTAAAGTGGGCAGTAGAGTTGGGAAAATTCGACATCAAGTTTCAACCCAAAACCGCGATAAAGGCTCAAGCCTTGGCAGACTTTGTCGCAGAATTCACCTCAGGAAGTCATCATATCTGCCCAATCGACCTGACTAACACAACCAAGGGAGGGATGGAAGTTGACGCCGGAATAACGCAACCCCTAGTACAGGTTACCCAGTCAGGTCCCAAGGCAGACCAGAGTAAAGTGAGTGAGGAAGAAGCAAACTATGCTACACCAAGCAAAGACTCATTAACAAGTAAAGACTTGGTATAGTTAGACAGCGAGGGGCAAATAGCCAGCATAACTTCTGAAGAAAACGCCAGCAACACTCATAACCCCAAGGCATCATCTGATCCCTCCACTTGCTAGAAACTGTTCGTCGGAGAGATGTGGAAGCTCTTTGTGGATGGAGCGTCCAACAGACATGGAGCAGGACTTGGCATAGTCCTCATCTCGCTAGATGGCCTAGTAGTGGAGCAAGCAGTCAACCTTGGCTTCCCAGCATTAAACAACGAAGCGGAGTATGAAGCGCTACTGGTAGGCCTAAAATCAGCATTCTATATGAAGGCCACCGAGCTAATGGTTTACAGTGACTCACAGCTAGTGGTAAACCAAATTTCAAGTGACTACGAGGCAAAAGATGACAGAATGGCTAAGTACCAAGAGTTAGTCAGACAAGAGATCAAGAAATTTGAAGTAGTACGGATAGAGCAGATCGGTAGGGAGGAAAACAACAGAGTGGACGAACTAACAGGCTTCGTATCGATGGCCGATACCTCAATCCCTCATCCGTTGCTAATTGACTACCTACCAAGACCCAGCATTAAAGAACCCAAAGTAGAAGAGGTATGTTGCGCCGAACTAGGCCCTTCATGGATGGATCCCATCATACTATTCTTAAAAGACGGCCTCTTACCTGAAGAAAAAAAAAAAACCAACAAAATTAGAGCAAAGTCACAGCGATTTTGGCTCTCCCCATCAATAGCCTTGTACAAGAAATCCTTCACAGGACCCTACCTAAAGTGTGTTCATCCCAGCAAAGTTGAAGCATTCTTGTTCGAAATACGTGAAGGCGTATGCGGAAGCCATTAAGGAGGAAGATCATTGGCATACAGGGCAATCTCGCAAGGATATTGGTGGCCTTACATGCAAGCAGATTCAGAAAAGTATGTGAAGAAGTGCGAGAAATGTCAGAAGTTTGCACACCAAATACATCAGCCAGCCAGAGAACTCCTACCACTAACAAGCCCATGGCCCTTCGTAATGTGGGCCTTGGACATAGTAGGACCACTTCCAACAGCACCTGGCAACAGAAAGTTCTTCCTTGCAGCAACAGACTACTTCACAAAGTGGGTAGAGGCAGAAGCACTAGCATCAATAAAGGAGAAAGATGTGAAAAAGTTTGTCTAACAGAATATCATCACTCGGTTTGGCATACCAAAGGCTCTAATATCAGACAACGGCATTCAGTTCGATAGTAGAATCTTTAGAGGCTTTTGTGAAGAGTACAAGATAGAGTTTTACAACTCCACACCGGCATACCTCCAAGCAAATGGCCAGGCGGAAGCATCAAACAAGGTCGTCTTGGATGGATTGAAGAAAAGGTTAGAAAAAGCAAAAGGCAAGTGGGCAGAAGAGCTCCCTCATATCTTATGGGCTTACCGTACCACACCTCGGCGATCTATTGGCGAAACACCTTTTTCCTTGGCTTATGGCATGGAAGCGGTTATCTCACTAGAAGTTGGCTTCCCCACAATTAGAAGTAAAAATTTTGATCCAGACTTAAATGGAGAAGCCATTGCCTTGGAACTCGACCTTGCAGAAGAAAGAAAGGAAAGAGCACTAGTTTACATTGCCTCATACCAACAAGAGTTGTCCAGAAAGTATAACAAGACAGTACATCCAAAACAATTCAAGGTCGGCGATTAGGTACTGCGCAAAGTGATGGGAAACACCTTGATTGTAACAACCCTCGTACTAATTACCGATTAATTACTGATTATTACTGAATTAACCACCGACATTTAATCGAGACCGATAATGACCGATAATCGATCAATAAAATATCAATCGATCGATCAAGTAATCGAATCGATTAATTGATCGTTTAAATGCATAATCTATTTGTTTGATTGCCAAATTATCTGTTCTCGTCTTACGCATTAAACTGCAAATTGAAGGCCTTATCGGCGGCCGAACCGAAAATGGATCAATGTTTTATGATCATGGAAATTTATGTAAATTAATGGTATATTTAATTGAAAACTGATTCGGTATGATCAAATTAGATAAAATAAGCTAAATCAAAGAATTGACCTTATTTACGGAATTGCCACTTAGTGGCCCACTTCATACCATATTTGAGCCTTGGTTTATACACTTGATCAAACATTTTCATCAGCTCTTTTCCTTATCTTTGCCGACCTAGAGAGAGAGATTGGGAGAGAGTTTGGTTTCATCTTGAAATTGACTTGTGTACTTGAAGAAATTGAAGGATAATTGCTAAAATGAGCTTCTAGTCTTGTGATTGAAGATCTAAGGTAGAGTAATTACCTTCTTGTTTATGAATTGAACCACTCCTTGCATGATTTAGAGGATTATTAAAGATTAGAGCCAAGATATGACTTATAAGGTTGAATTGAAGCTCATCTCTTGCATGCATGCTTGTATTGAGGAATTTTAAGTTGTTTTCATGGAAAAAGGTTGCATGCATGTTCACATTTATGTATAAGTCCATGTTTTCATCTTGTTTTGAAAGGATTGAGCTCATTAGAGCAAGAATTGAAGCTTTGAAATGGTTTTGACCCATGCATGTCATGTTTGAAGATTGTTCTTGAAAATGGGTTTGACAAATGGTTTCAATTGACTCACTCTTGGGCTTCGAATTCACAAATTGAGCTTTGAAACTTATTGTACATTGAATTTAGATGTGTTTTCCAGAATTTGGGCCCAAGAGGTCGAGTTTTGAGTGAAAGAATGCTTGGTTTGAGCTTAGGAGACAAATCTGGAAATTCCAGATTTGGCTTCTTCGCTCGAGCGAAGGATTCTTCGCTCGAGCGACCAACCTTTGTTCGAAGCTACGCTCGAGCGTAGGATTGGGGGCTCGAGCATAAAATTTGAGCATCCAGTACTTTTACTGTTTTATCAGACCGCTCAAGCGAAGGATTTCTCGCTCGAGCGAAGCCTTTGATTTTGGAAGCTCGCTCGAGCGAAGGAAGACTCGCTCGAGCGAGGGTCCTATTTTCAGCAAACTTTGTAAAATGTCTTCTAAGTGCATCTTTGCATCCTCATTCCATTCTAGGCATTCTTAGGCCTAGTTTAAGACATCTTAATGAGGATATAGATGTAGAACACACCGAGGCAAATTAGGGAGTAAGTTATTGATCTTTCCCAACTGTATAGCTTAGTGTGTGTTCATCACATATCTTGTGTAGGGTTGGCATTCCGAGGAGACGCTCTAGCTACTGATAAGCCCAAACTCTGTGAATAACAATTGTGTAAAGATATGTTCAAAAATGATTATCTTCTGAATTGTTTACTGAACTGAACTGAACTATTTTCTGAACTAATACTATTAACTGAATGAATGTATGTCCTATATTCTGAATTGTACTGTGGCATCCTTAGCATTATTGTTACTGACTGTCTACTGTTACAGAGATCTCTATCGGTTCCCTTGTTGGAACCACTACTGTTTACTGGTTGATTGGCCATCAACGACTGCTCGATCTTTTTAGACCTCTTTCTTATCTTGTTATGCTTATGGATGTACCACATATGACTGTTTACTGTACTGAACAACTGATAATTGATTTAAATGATTGTTTTCGATATACTGAAAGGACATCCATTCTAACCCCTTTACGCATTATGTTATTCACTGGGCTTTAGCTCACTGCTTATATATATATATGTAGGTGTCCAGGCACCAGACTGCAGCTAGGAGCATCAGACAAGCTTTAGTTTTGTCAAGCCAACCACTGTGCCTCACTGCGAGGTTCCGAGTATAATCAAGCTTAGACTGCTTTTGGGGTGTCTTAGCTTCACCCAACTGTCATTGTACTGTATAGATTTATTCTTGTCAGTATGGATCGATAACACCGCATCTTGCACTTTCTCGTAATGTTAATAGGATTAGATCCTCATCAATGTTTGTAAATGTTATGCATACGGTCCTGTACTGAAAGTACAAATGTATGAAAAATCTTTTGCATACAGACTGTCACAGCTCATTGGACATTGTTTATTTACTGTATTGGCTTCCGCCATGCCCCTCTGTATCAGATTCGTTTCTCATATTAGCAGGCCTTCGGTAATCTCGGATTACTAGCCGGTTACGGTGCTAAACCCATAGGGGCGGGTTTGGGTCGTGACATTGGTACCCGGAGATGGCAAGTTAGGGCCCAATTGGGAAGGACCTTACAAAGTGGTTGGATTAGCAGGAAAATGGGCATACCACTTGGAAGATGAAGACAATAAAGCCATTCCCAGGCCATGGAACACTGCCAATCTCAAATTATTTTATTTTTAGCTTTTTCCTTCTAGTATATGTAATTTTTTCTTTCTCAAATAAAACAAGTAGCTTCTTTTCGGTACAATGGTTTCATTCTGTAAAAGATTGTTTTAGTGAGTTAGGAACATTGTAAGCATAGTTGGCCGGAATAACCAACTTTGCACCCCTCCTAAGCGCAGGATAAGGATCCAAGCTGCAGGACGTTTGGTCGGAATAACCAAACACTTTACTCTAGGTTGGCAGGAATAACCAATCTAGAGGTTGGCTGGAAACACCAACACCCCTCCTAAGCCCAGGATAAAGATCCAGGCTGCAGGACGTTTGGTCGGAATAACCAAATACTTTATTCTAGGTTGGCAGGAATAACCAATCTAGAGGTTGGCTGGAAACACCAACACCCCTCCTAAGCCTAGGATAAAGATCCAGGCTGCAGGACGTTTGGTCGGAATAACCAAACACTTTACTCTAGGTTGGCAGGAATAACCAATCTGGAGGTTGGCTGGAAAAACCAACACTTAGTACTCCTCAGCTAAGATAAGGATCTAGGCTAAACAGTGGTTGGTTGAAAAAACCAACTTTTGAAGTACTCCTCAGCCAAGATAAGGATCTAGGCTGAAGAGTGGTTGGCTGGAAAAACCAACTTTTTGAGCACTCTTCAACTGAGATAAGGATCAAGGTTGAAGAATGATTGGCTGGAATACCACTCATTGTGACCTTCAACCAAGGTAAGAAGCAGGGCTGAAGAGTAGTTGGCTGGAATACAACTAGTTATAATCTTCAACCGAGGTAAAAACCTAGGCTGAAGAGGTTGGCTGGCATGGTAAGAGATGTTAAAGACCAAGATAAGTATCTCGGCTGGAAACTGCTATATTTATTCAGACTATAGTTAGAAAGTAAAGCAAGTGCACAAAAGTAAACCGAAGCAACAGTTGCAAACAAAAGAAGATTTCTTTGATAAATTCAAGTACAAAGGAGGGACATTAGCCCGGTTACAGAATCAAGCAAAAAGAAGAAAATATAAGTCAGGCAAACAGGTCGCCAAGATTAGCATCTAGTTCAACTCGGGCGGTTTGATCAGCGGTTTGATCGAACCACATCTCGGTCGGCAAAGACGATTTCATCAGTAGCTCGATAGAGAGTCTTCCACCGTTAGCTCACTTGGTGACCGGTTAAGCGGGATCATTGTGACCAAGGTATCGTTTAACGATTTCTTCCTCATCATCTGAAGCTTCAAGAAATTGTTACTGAGTGGTAGCAGCATACTCCGCCAGTGAGCTCGGTATGAAATATTGAGGAGGATTGAAGATCTCGGTCTCAAGCCCATGACCGAGTTTCACCACAGCACCCCTCCATCCGTATTTGAAAAAGAGGTCCTTCGTAGCTTCACACTGCTTAATGTACAGGGCTTCACCTTCCTTGAAGCCACAGTCCTCTGTATCCTCAAGCTTCTTCTCCAGCTTTTTTATCTCGGCGTTCTTTTTTCCCTCGAGCTTGGCAAGCTTGCTCAGATATTTGTCTTTTACCACGGTCGCAGCTTGTTGCTTGTCTGCCTCAGCCGAGCTAACAAGTTCGGTCAGACGGCTGTTCTCAGTTTTTAGCTCGGGAATCTGCTTCTTAGCCTCTTCTAGCTCGGCTGTCTTTTCATTTGCCTCGGCCATTGCCTGCCTGGTGGTTTTTCGAAGTTCCAACACTCGCTTGTGAGCATGTGGTTCTTCTGGATGGCCTGCACAAGGATGATAAAACAACTCTTGAGAAAAACCGAGCAGAAAGTTGTAACAATTAGAAAGGAAAGCAGAGGAGCTACTTACCAGCACCATTGACTTTGTGGCTGAGCGAATGGCTTTTAGCTCGGTCAGGTGGTCATAGTGCTTCATGTCGGTAGGGAGACAACGGCCTTTGGCAAGGTTGAATGCCATCAAATGGTCTTTCTCTGTTACCACCGAGTCAGAGTCCTTGATAGCTCAGTTCTGAAAAGAAATCTTCGGTGCCCAGTTGGAAGAGCTAGCTCGGTCAGCTCGCTCCGGTTGAGGGCTTGGCTATGGAGATGGATGAAGGATGGTTTCATCTTCATCAACAAGGCGTGGCTCGGTTGTAGAAGTCTGAGCACACTTGCTGGCCCGAGATGTTGAAGGCTGGTAAGTTGGAAGTGTCACCACGATTTCTTGAGTCTGGTTGGGTGTTGGCACCTTAGGTTGGTTTGTTTCGGTCAGGAAGGCCCTGAGTGCTCTTTTATTGGCCATCTCTTGTTCCGCGATTAGAGGGATCAGATTAATTTGAGGCAAGGCTGGGTCCGGTTCAGGAGAGGCTTCTAACAAGAAGTCAGTCACCCTGGTTTTACGTCGGCTGCTATATCGATAGGTCGGCTTAAAGTTTAGTAGCTCGGCCCAGCTTCGATCTTTATGTCGTAATGTGGTTCGAAGTGTAGCTAAGTTTGGGTAACTATACTGAGACTTGAGAAAGTCCAGATCTGCATAAAGAGGTCAACAGTTAGTACGATTCAAAGAAAAGGAAACCAAGCTAAAGGAAAGCATGAAAATTAGCCGAGGTAATCATACCAGCTACTCCTTTGTTCCAATTAATCCGGTTTCCAGGTATTTGGGCTTCTTGATCTTCAAAATTGCTCGAAACCCATAAGAAGTCATCATCATTAACATCCTTATCTGGGGTATTTTTGATTATCTTTTCACGATGGCGTCTTATTCTTAAATAATAAACCCAGCCATCTTCATTCTGACCTAGAGAATATTGATGGAATAACTCGGCCAAACCAAGGTTAATACCAAGCTTGTGATTTAGCGCGGTTATGCCATTTATTATGCGGTATGAATTGGTGGAAAGCTGGGTAGGGCAAAGGTTTGTTTGTCTGAGGAATTCACAAAGAAGGGGCTGTACGGGGAATCTTAGTCCGGTTTCTACAATGGAAAGAAAGGTAAAAGGAACATAGCCGGGGTTTCCCCAGGGTGTGATATCTAGTTCGGCTAGGGTGAGATGAACGTCATCTGGGATATGGTAGTCCCTTCGGAACTCGGCCATACCACCTGATGTGTTTACCAAAAACCTATATTTACCCATCTAGTTTTAATTTATGTATAAATTAACTATGTACTAGCTCGGTTGTGAAATGACGCTGAGTAGCTCGGTCGAGCGTTCAAAGGAGTGCCTAGCAACCTAAGTCTACAAAGTGAAAAGAAAAAAGTGTTAAGCACAGATCAATGGACCGTGCTAAAGGAAACAAAGACAAGATAAATGAAATCTTAGCACGGCCACGTGGGCTGCTACCCTTCTTAGCCCGGTTTGAGCGAGGGACTTTTTTAGCCCGGTTGAGCATTTGGGGCAGCATTCTTAGTCTGGTTTTGACTAAGAGCTGGTTTAGTCCCAAGTTTTAGCTCGGTTGGTGTTTGAGGCTTTCTAGCACGGTATTGTGCAAACCTAGTTTGGTTCCCTAGCTCAGCTAAGTTAAAGCAGACCGCACTAAGACCTATTGAAATTACAAGAATGGTATAAAGTTTTAGTTCGGTTGTTTAGTGTGGCTAGGTTCGCAGCTAATACGAACTGTTTCCTAGTCCGGTTGGAGTATGATTTTGGATCAAATACATCGTTCTACAGGTTGTTCTTAAGTACAATAGTTCTATTACATAAGTTTTTCAGAAAAAGGGATGCAAAAATGGAATGTGCTTTGAAAAAAGTATAAATATACATGCTGTGTTGCACAAAACAAGAATGAAATCAACAGAAAGGAAATAGATGTGAGTTACATACCAGTTCGAGGTGAAGGGACTGAGGATAGAAGCAAGCAATCTCAGCAAGAACACGAGTTTATGCAAGCACTGTGTTTGGGAGAAATGAAGGCTCAGAGAGAAGAAGATGAATAATGGGTATGAATGATTCAAAAAACAAAGGGTATTGGTTTTGTGGAAAGAGAGAAAGAAATGGCGGGACTGTTCAAAAAACACGAGGTACGAAAACGGCATGAGAGCTATGTGTGGCCAATAAGAGTTTGCCACGTGTCCATAAAATAAAAATCGATTCAGTTACGGCGACTGAAGAGACGTTTTGACCGGACAGGCAGAGCCCGGTGTAAATCTAACTCGGTTGGAGGGCTAAGGGTTTTAGCACGGTTGAACAACCAAAGCGTTTTTAGCTCGGCTGGATACAGGTAATCCCTATCATGTTACACAGATGGAATTAAGGGGCAATTGAGAGGGTAATTTATATGTAAATTGGGCCGAGCTAGATAATAGGCCGTTCTATGGGCCATGGTGAAAAGGGCTTAGTACAGTGGGCCACAGTCCAAGTGTTAGCTCGGTCCAAGTGAGAAAGGGTCCGAAAGAGCTTGGTGGTTAGTTCGGTTACCACGGATAGCGCGGTAACAGTTAGTTCGGTCAAACCATCTTTAGCTATAATGTTGAGCTTTTCTCAAAACCATGCTATGGGTTAATTTGGTCCTAGCTCGGCGTGGTTAGCATGGTCTCAGACAACCCAGTTGGAATATGTCAAACAGAGGTATGGGCAGCGAAAGGAAGAACCGAGCTAGTAGGAGCTCGGTCTAGTCTACGGCTTTAGTATAGCCATGTTATCTTGGTCGTATTGACATCCAACCGTGGTAGAACCATTTCACTTGGTTTAAGCAGTGAGGGGGGTGTTGAAGGATAAGTATTATCTTTCAGGAATGTGACTCCTAGAAGGACTCTACATGGAGAAATAAGAGTCCTACTAGAATTGTGCCACACGGAACCTATAAAATCTCATAACATCACCTATGGAGAGGTAACACAATTTTGATTCCCGAATACGCAGAGCTTTTTGTCTATTTGTCTATTTTGCTGACTTAGGCATCGGAGAGGTATCTGGCACACACCCGCTGGCTAGCTCACGTTTGTATTTTCAGGGGGTAAAGCGACGATGTACGGAGGAGTGCAATCTTGATTAATAGGATTATACGAGAACAATATTTCGTGCTCGTACAATTTTGAAAATCAGAGGTGTGAACATTTTTTTATATTTTGAAATATCAACAATGAATTTACATTCTACTGTGATATGAACATTCAGATTATTGCATTATATTCATAAGAAAATTTTGCTATGATATGATTCTTTTGTGTTGATATGGACATTTACTATTATGAATATACATATGGTAATACAGTTAGCATTATGCTATGATATGAATATTCATATTGCTATTGAATAATATATTCAATATTTATTCTAATGTAAATGTTTATATTGTTAATTGTTGAAATTTTTTTAAAAGTGAATGAGAATTGATTCTATTTGTATGAAAAGGTACAACCTTTTATGATGACTCTTCATATGAAAGAGCGTGACCTAATGGTATCTTTTCATATGAAAGGATATGACTTAAGAGTCATGACCCTTATCAATTAGAATGGAAACGTGCAACATTTCATGGTGTTTTTTCATATGAAAAGATATGACCCAAGAGTTATGACCCCTTTGAATGGCCACGAATACTTCTGTGAATAGCCTTCACCATTTCCTCAAATCTTAATTCATTTCTAATATGTTTCCTCTCATTTTTGTTTCTTCCTATTCATGTTTTCGCTTTCCTTCATGCTGCATATATTCTGCAAGTTAGAATTAGGAAGCGCTTGTGAGAAAGAGAGAGTTACAACACTGGTTTGGTTCACCAGGCTTGAATTTGTAGTGCTATAAATTCAAGATATAGTCGTTGCATCTGGGAAGTAGATGCGGGTAAAACTTAAAGCACCAGAGCAAGAGCGAAATCTACTTTAAAGAGATTGTGTCCACCACAAGTCTCGATAAAGTTTTACAATTTTAAAGCGTTGTAAGCATCAAATTCAGATTTTAATTTTTCATAATTATTTTCTAAAGTATTTACTTGTAGTTTATTGGGCGAATTATACTAACGGTCTCTATAGTTTTGGGTTTGTGTCACTTTGATTCCTGATGTAAGGACCCACATTTCATGCCATAGTCATGTTCATGTGCATTTCCATAACCATGTTTTTGTTAAGTTGCATTCATGAATCTTGCCTTGTTTTGTATGAATGTGATTTGCCTAAGTGTATATGTATGCCTTGTTCCTCCCCTTGTATTGCTAAGCCTAGGTTGTGTTAAGCCTAGGTCATGCTAAGCCTAGATCATTTCCAAGCCGAGGTCATCTTCAGTCCAGAATCACCTTGGAACCACTTTGTTGACCTCCACCTTTGTCCTGGCATATTGGCCGAGATGATTATCATCTGGGCCGAGGTGTGTATCGCCAAGGCCGAGATGTGTATTATCTGGGCCGAGATGTTATCCTTGTACCGAAGTGATCTTGTTCCTGGACAGGTATGACCTAGACCGAGGTGTGGTACATCTAGGCCGAGATGTGGCACAGCTTAGTCAAGTGTTGTCCTTCCTAGCCGAGATCATTGTCCTTTGATTGCCGATGTATTGTCCTTAGCCGATGTCATTCCTTGCCGAGGTGTTTGCTGTGAAGCTTGTTAGATACGCTTTGTCAGAACCTAGTCTTGTCAATCTGTCACCTTTTTGAGGAGAACCAACCCGCCGTTGCCACGTGTCCGAGCAGAGGTTTAAGTCAGCCGATAGAGAGAGAAACCTATCATTTGTTGTGTTTTGTTCTAAGGAAGAAGAGAGAGAAGCTCTAGAAGAGGGAGAAGGAGTTCTAGAGAGGGAGTAGAGATCCAAGCTTGATTCCTAGAGATCAAACCGTTAGATTCGTGTTCTAAGGTTAGATTCTTGACTTGCTCATGTAGCTCTTCATGTTTATGATATCGCATTTCATGATTGAATATGATTTGTAAGCCATGCATCGTTTTGAAGCTCGGTTTTAGAAAGAGAAAGTGGTATTCAAGTGTTCTTCAAGAAAAGTCATGTTTTGATCCGAAAGCTTATGTCAAGATTCATGTTTTCATGTTTGTTTTCATATGATCTTCGAGTATGGGTACCCAGGTCCATGTTTTCGAACTCATGGCATGAAAACCCAGATTTTGTATAAGCAAGTTATGATTTTGGCATTCCTCATATTCATGTTCCTCACGATTCATGCTCTTCATGTTCTTCACGGGTGGAAACCCAGAATTCCAGACTTCACTTCCCGAAGTGTAGTCACCGAGATCATTCTTACCTAGACCTTACACTTAGGCCAAGCATCGTATCTCACCTTGGCCTACCTTGCATGATCACTTGCACTTGTCTTGTTTGAACCTCGGCCTGCAGCCGCACGCCGAAGCCGTGGTAACCACACCTCGGCCAGGAGGTGTAGGACCTCGACATAGACCTGGTTGGTGCCCAGCATGTCCTCCCGACATGTAAAACAATGTTTTGACTTTCAACATGTTTTTCCGAGATCATTTGCATGTATGTGAGACTTGTTTTGAGATGTGTTTTCAGTAGACCTTGCCATGTGTTTGTAGGACTTGGACCTTGCCTTGATCCCGACGTCCCAAGAACTAAGTGAGTGGTACTTTTAATAAAGCTATGTTATCATGTTTTGAACAAGCTTTGTTTTACCTTGTTTTGAAAAGTATTCGTTAAGTATGAATGACTACCCCTATTTTGTATATCAAGTATAAGTTTCATGCAACAAGTATAAGCATTGTGTTGGAGCCCGTGGTGATGGGGACCTAAGCCCAATAACCCGGCCTACTAGTGATTTGTGTTGGAGCCCGTGGTGATGGGGACCTAAGCCCAATAACCCGGCCTACTAGTGATTTGTGTTGGAGCCCGTGGTGATGGGGACCTAAGCCCAATAACCCGGCCTACAAGTGAACCGTGAGGAGTCCGAGGTGAGGGGGATTAAGCCCAACAACCCGGCCTAAAGCGGACAGTATCTAATGGCTTAAGCAAGTTCAAGTATATGTTTTGTTTGGAATGTGATGACCCCAAGTATGTATTTTGTATAAGTTATGCCAAGAATATGTTTTGTATGAGCTTTGCCAAGTACATGTTTTGAACAAGTTGTGATATATGTATCGTTTTGATAAGAACCTCGGGAATCATTCATTTAACCCCTTTATTACTTGTACCATTCACTGAGTATTCAATACTCACCCTCTCTATATATATGTAGGTTCCAAGCTAGAAGTCGGCTTCGCCGAGATGTGTGTTCTGTGCCGATGTTTTGTATGCATGTTAGGTCGGCATCAAGGATGTCGGCAGCCGGGAAGATTATGTTTCTTGATGTGTATTTCATGTGGTTTGTTTATGTCGGCTTGAGAAGCCCCTTTTGTTGAGATGTAATGTATATTTTATAAGTTGTAAAGTTATGTAAAGATGTATGCCATTTCATTTGACTTATGCACAGCTCTTATGGACCACTTGTATTTTAAGTTATTGCTTCTGCTCTTGTTAGCCCTATATATATATACTCTGATGGTGTGTGATCTTTGTAAGTTGGCCTTCGGTAATCTCGGATTACTGGCCATCACGGCACCATTCTACTAGGGGCAGTTTGGGGTCGTGACACCTGACTTTTCAATTATGACATATTTGATCTTCAATTTTGAATCTTGTTCCAAATAAGGACAATTGAATATACCATTGCTTAATTTCATGGGCAAATTCGTCAATTTGACAAAAATAAATGTCAAAAAATATTTTTGAATTTTTAAAAATTATTTCTAGTCACTAAAGATAAAATTATGTAAAATTGATAAATCTTTTAAACATTTATTTATTTATTTATTTTACCAAATTAATTTTTATTATGTGCTTGAATGATGATCATGTAATAGGTGATTATTTTTATTTTTATTAAATTAGTTTCTATTTTTTCAAAAGTCAAATATGATGACAATTTTGATATCATTATTAAACCAATCCATTAAATCAAAAAATTCAAAACCAAAAACATTTCATATATTAAATATATCAATTACACATTAAAATCCTAACAATCATCTATTACATTATCATCATCTAAACACATAATAAAAATTAATTTGGTAAAATAAATAAATAAATAAATGTCTAAAAGATTTATTAATTTTATATAATTTTATCTTTGATAGATAGAAATAATATTTAAAAATTCAAAAATATTTTTTTGACATTTATTTTTATCAAATTAGTTTATATTTTTATCAAATTGATGATTTTGCTCTTGAAATTAAGTAATGGAATCTTTAATTGTCTTTATTTGGAACAAGATTCAAAATTTATGATTAAATGCGTCACAATTAAAAAATTAATGACCAAAATGATACGAAACCCAAACTATACAGACTGTTAGTGT
Organism: Camellia lanceoleosa; assembly: GCA_025200525.1. Classification (NCBI taxonomy): domain Eukaryota; kingdom Viridiplantae; phylum Streptophyta; class Magnoliopsida; order Ericales; family Theaceae; genus Camellia; species Camellia lanceoleosa. The sequence goes on along the minus strand of CM045771.1, from coordinate 132,017,703 downwards.
AATTCGTCATTTTTATTTAATTTATACATTTAAAATACACACATATTACGCAAAGGACCACCGATTTTAGCAATTGAATATTTATGATTTTTATATGAATGTTCACATTACATTGAGTCGTAAGAATTGATTTGGTCAATAATAGATGTTCGATGAATTGAAAAGAACTTCAATGAAAATGACTATGGTTGATTCTGTTAAAATAGATGTCCGGTGAAATTGAAGGACAATGGTGGATTTTGTTAAGAATGGATGTCGGAAGAAATTGCTATGAAAGTCCGGTTAAATTGCTATGAATGTCCGGTGAGATTGTACCGACCTGTAACGAGAACCACGATAGCCTGAGGGCTTGAAACTTACAAGTGATTCGTGAGGGGTTTGAGGAGGGACTTTCGAAATGGTACTCAAACTATGGACAACCGATTAATTAATCTACAAAGCACCAATTCGGTAAAAGCTAGTCGAGATAGACTAGAAAGTGGGTTCGAGGCCCACTTAAATTAAGGCCTAGGATCGGGCTTGGTGGGCTTTTTTTTTCTCGAAACAAATAGACGATAAATATATTATATATATAGATTATTTATGAGGGATAAAAAACAAAAGAAAAATGGCCAATTACACTAATAGTTCCAATAGTTTGGGACTTGTGTTACTTTGATTATTGATTTTTCAATTGTGACACATTTGATTTTGAATTTTGAATCTTATTTCAAATAAGGACAATTGAAAATATTATTGTTCAATTGCAATGGCAAATTCGTCAATTTAATAAAATATAAACTAATTTAACTAAAATAAATTTCAAAAAAAAATATTTTTTGAATTTTTAAAAATTATTTCTACTCACCAAAGATAAAATTATGTACAGTTAATAAATCTTTTAGACATAAATTATTTATTTTTTTACCAAATTAATTTGTATTATGTGTTTGGATGATGTAATTGGTGGTTGTTAGGCTTTTAATGTGTAATCGATATATTTAATATATGAAATATTTTTAGTTTTAGATTTTTTGATTTAATGGATTGGTTTAATAATGATATCAAAGTTGTTTCTATATTTGACTTTTGGAAAAATATAAACTAATTTAATGAAAATAAAAACAACAACCCATTACATGATCATCATCCAAACACATAATAAAAATTAATTTCATAAAAATAAATAAATAAATAAATGTCTAAAAGATTTATAAATTTTACATAATTTTATCTTTAGTGGATAGAAATAATTTTTTAAAATTCAAAAATATTTTTTGACATTTATTTTAGTCAAATTAGTTTATATTTATTAAATTGACGACTTTGTCTTTGAAATTGAGTAATGATATCTTCAATTGTCCTTATTTGGAACAAGATTCAAAATTTAGGATTAAATGTGTTACAATTGAAAAGTTAGGGACCAAAGTGACATAAGATCCAAACTATAAGGACCATTAGCATAATTTGCCCAAAGAAAATTGTATTAAAATATTTTAGTTAGAATTAATGAGATGCTTGGTTTGTTTCATGTGTGGTGGTATTTAAAATTAATTATGTATGACTTATATTTTTTTAGTTATGAACTTATGACCAAAAAAGTATAAAATTATGTAATTTTCTTATTTTAAAATGAATAATTTTATTTATATTAGAATGAAACTTTCAATATTACAATTATTAAATTAAATAGATAATATTTATTGAATGAATAATTTTTATTTCAAAATGAAATAAAATATTATAAAAATTTATATCATTAAATAAAATAAATGTAAATTATTGATAATGGTAAAGCAATTGCATCACTATAGGTCAAGTATATCCCAACTAGGTTGGCATCTACTAGCTTACCAATCATTTGTATTATACTCTACCTCAATAATCTAATAATAAAAAAAATAACGAAATAAAATAGCGAAAAATAAATTGTTGATTAATCATCGGAGGAAACAGACAATTCACTCGCGTTGCCCAAGGACATGTCATCCATATCGCTTTGAATTCTCTTATTTTCACTATAATTTTGTCTTCTCGTAAATACATGCGTATGATCTCTAGATATCATCAGCGCCTCAACCATTTGGGGCAAAAGCCTACTGCGGTAATCGATTAGCACTCGTCCACCTATACTAACAGTTATTTTCGAAGCAACTGTAGAAATATAAACGGTTAGTATATCACGGGCTATATGTAAAAGTACATGTTACATAGTTTCATTTTGTTTCCACCAATCCAAAATGTCAAAATTTTCAAAATCATCCACTGCTAGACTTTTTAAACAATGTTGTAATTCAAAACTACTTACATTTGTATGTTGAGATATTCTTCAATTTTTTTTACTGAAAAAAAACTTAATCTACCTCAAAATGAGGCTGCTAGTGTAGTGTGTACAAGTGTGTTTGCATATGTAGTTTCCCTATATTTTTCAAATAATGTTTTGGATGTTTACAGAATAAGGGTAAATTATTTTTGATCAACGAAAATACTTTCTAAAAATTCTTGTAAATCAATTTCTTTACATTTAGGATCAATTATTATGGTTAAACCTAAAAGATGAGTCAATGGATCAAAATATTTATCAAATTTTTGTTTTATTGCAATAATAATGGTTATATAATATTCATTACTTATATATTTTACGAAAACTTTCATTATTTCTGTTAACATATGTAAAACAAATGGTGAAATATGAATATATATATATATATAACAAAATAATTTTGTTGCAGTATTAAAAACTTTTAGAAAATCTTTACATAAGGTTACTTGGTGCTAAATAAGTTCTGTGGGAGTTAGTACTTCTCCTATTGATGTTGTATTCATTTTTTTGTTTACAAACTCTTTTTAACATATTATATGTTGAATTCCACATGTTGTCTATATTTAAAAATAATTTTTTAATGACATACCTTCTCGTTGATAAATTTTCCTGTATTTCGAAATTCGATTAGCAGAAGACATAATAGTAACAATCGCATTTTTTATTACCAGTACAAAAGTCTTATATACATGCATAGCTTCTTTAACAATTAAGTTTAAAATATGGGCACAACAATGAATATAAAATAAATCACCACTAACATGTAATTGTAAAGTTGATTTTAAATGGATTATAATCTGATTATACTATGTTGCATCATCTAAACTAATGGTAAATATTTTATTTTGCAAGACCACTTATATAATACATTTCTTAGTTCTACGCTAAGCGAATGACTAGTGTATGAAATAATTCTTTTATTTAATTTTAAATCATTATCAATAAAATATGCACTGATACATTGATATTCTAAACCATTATTTGACTACAGATCAGATGTTAAACAAACTTTCCATTCAAAATTTTGAAAATGTCAAATAATTCACTTTTAATATTCTAAAATTTCTTTAAAATTCTATGTCTAGTAGTATTTCTTTGAAAAACTTTAATATTGTGGTGAAAGATATTGTAAAAAATTGAGACATTCACTAGTAGTAAAAGATTATTCTTTTTTAATAATATAATTAATTATAGAATTTGGTGCATATATAGAATCATATGAAAATGTTTGCAAATGATCAGTTGATGAAACCCCTAATTGCATTTGACTTCTATTATCAAGTTGTTGACTTTGTAAATGTTTGTTAACGTGCATTTTTAGATGATTCGTGTCTCTTACAGATGCAACACTGAGTAAATAAACATCAATATTTACATTTTGCTTTAAATGTAATTGTACCATTAGGATTATTTACAAATATTTTTTCGAAATGATCCCAAATAGTCCTAGTCGTGCTTCTAAATAATGATCCAACTGTTGGAAGAAGAATATTAGATACATTAAAAGGAGTATCAACAGATTCATGTTGTGTAGTATATAAATCAATTTCGACATAAACATTAGGAATATTATGATCCATAGTAATGTAAGTAAAATAATATATAAGAACTAACAATTAATTTAAATAATGAGTAATATATGTTAAGAAATAATTAATGTAAAAAAATGAGTACTAATAAATTTAATTCAACTAATTAATGTTACCGACTGGTGACTGCGATACAAAAAATTGGTTTTTTCTGATAAATTTTTTTTTCTTGCACAATTACAATTGTCACTTAGGGATGAGACTTAAATTTAATTGAGAGAGTTGAGAGAGAGAATTGTCTGTGAGAAATACAATGGGAGAGAGGAGATATTTATAGGAGTTTGGGAGGAGAGGGTCAATCTGTAATATAAAAAAAAAAATTACCGTTGGAAGTAAAACGGTCATTTGACTGTTTGAATATTATTTATTTATTTGAATTTTGACCGTTGCATAGCAAAGAGTCGTTTGGGGGGTGTGTGGGCCATGGGTCAGGCCACTTGTAAGGCGAATTTTTTTTTTTTGGGATCAAATCAGGCCGACCTAAGTTTAAAAATGATGACCCCAACCCAAGCCTAGGGTGTTGGGCTGGGCTTAGGACCGAGCCCACCTCGGATCACGGGTGGGTTTCAGACTGCCCACGGGTCACGAATCATTTTTATACCCCTTGTCAAAAGTAATCCAAATCAACTCGCACACATCTTTTCTAAGAATATAGAATGGAGAATTTATACTAAACACCATTTTAGAAATGTGAACCACTTATCATGATTTGAATGGCAACGTTAGTAGTATTTGATTATAACTCGCTTGACATGAAATAATTATAATGTCTATTCAATGTAAAATTGTTGACTTTTTTGGCTTTCAAAGGTTAATAATGTAATTTTAAGTGTGCCCGCAAGGATCAGAATATTAATTGCCAACCAATTATCAGATGATTGTGTTTTAGTTCTCTCAGCCTCAATGAAGAGCACTTTTATTGGTGGCTTGTTTATGAGAATTTAGTAAATAACAAGTGAAGAATAATTTCAGAATTTGAATTTCATTAAGTAAATGAAAACTTACAATGATCTGACCCAGCCTTGTAGCGGTTTACATCAACAAGCTATTTGAAAACTACTCATAGGAATGAAGTGTAACACAGGAATTGACGTGCAGAAATGTAAAGAATTGTAAAAACTGAAAGGAAAAAACAAAGTAAATAATTGGTTTTCTGATCTGAGTCTAGATCCTTCATTCTGGGGCCTTCTCTGTTATTTATGTTTTCCAATGATAACCGTCGAAGTGGGTTTCTAACCATCGAAATATCCTCCCATGATTGCTGAACATGCTCTCTCACAGTCAGTTCCACTACGCCACTCTTGCAGTTAGGCTTTCCTCCTAATTTTGAATTTGAACTTTGTAAGTAACCGTTAGGCCACATCACCTTGTATCTCTCGATTGTTCCAGTGCTACGCAGATCTATTATTATCAATACGTGCTGACACGTGTCAGACTTTGGTTGGCAACTTGTATTAACTCCCTAAATTGCCCTCTTCATGCCACGTGTTGAATTGTGATTGGCTTTTACAAATTATACAGCTAACATTACCCCCCGTACTAATATACCCAATACTTGGTGATATTAGTGGATCAAAGCACTTCACCCACGTCCTAGGACGTGCATGGACTTTGCATCTTCTTTTATAAATGCAACCGACGTCCATCATTGCAGTGTTTGTACTGTATTAAATTCTCTTCTATGCCTTGAACATTTCTCACTATCTGAGCATTTGAAAAGGCTGATACAGTTCTCATAGCCAAGCAAACCTTTTCTTTCATAGATTAAGCATACGAAGAGTTGTTAGATAATGATGTTCGTCTTCGAAAGAACTTTCATGCATTTATTAGCCATACCTATCCACCTCTATTTATTCAATTTATGGAAGCTTTTGCAACGTACCAACCTTTAGACTCAAAGTTTGCCAATTATGAACCCTTGAATCAAACATTTGCAAAAATGGATCTTAGAAACTATTTTTCTGCCTCACCATCCTCTGTATGGGACACAGCTGCTTCTTCCTCTGCCTCACCACCCTCTGCATGGGCCATAGTTGTTCCTTTTTCCTCCAGGTCTACTGGCTGGAGAAGCTGGCCAAAACCTGATGAATCCAAACTAAGTGAGCGAATTCACCATCGATTTGTCGAATTCGCTGATCATTTGTCTATCCTTTTTTTTGCTTAGAGCTCGGTGGTTTACCTGTAATAACCCCGACCTCAAATTAATGCTAAAACATGGCTAATTATGCCTAATAGTAATTTAGAAGGATTCTGGGATTAATTTGCATATGTATTGCATTAAGGCCTCGTTTGGGGAGTGGCTATTTTAGCCAAAAAGCCAAAAAGCCAACTAAAACTAGTCACATCACCTCTCTACTTTTCTGCACATCTTTTCGTAAAAAGCCAAAAAGTTACTAAAATAGTCTGTTCCCAAACGAGGCCTAATTATCTGTTTATATTTGTTTGATCACTAAATTATCTGTTCGTATCTTATGTTTTAAAACGCGAATTGAAGGCCTTATCGGCGCCCGATTCCGAAATTAATTAGTGTTATGTGCTAGTTAGGATTTATAGAATTTTATGATAAATTTAGTTGAAATTTGATTTGGTATGATTAAATTGGATTAAATAAGCCAAATTATCAAAGTTGGACTTATTTACAGGAACGCCACTTAGTAGACTATTCCGTGAGCCATTTGTTGATTTCCTTATGTTAGCTTAAACATTTCCTCAGCCATTTTCCTTGTTATAACCGACTAGAGAGAGAGGGAGAGGTAGGAGGTTGAGTTCATCTAGAGTTTTGGCTTGGAACTTAGGAGAATTGAAGAGGCTTTGCATATTTGAGCTCCTAGACTTGGAATTCAAGGTTTAAGGTAGGAGAATTACCTTCTTAATTGTGAATTGAGTTAGTTCTTGCATGGTTCATGTGAAATTACTTAGCTAAGCCTAGAATTATCTCAAACATGTTGAATTTAAGCTCAATCCTTGCATGCATGATCATATCATGACAATTTGAAGTGTTTTTATGGAAATTCCTACATGCAAGACCACATTCTAGTTATGGTCCATGAGTTCATCATAATGTTGAGTTTAATCTTGCATTTGGTTACATTTTTGGAACATTGAATTCATTAGAACACTTGCATGTTATGTGTTCATCATGTTCTTGAAGTTATTGTTAAAATTATGTTTTAATTGAACTACCCTTGGGCTTTGATTTTACAAATTGGTCTTTGAAACATGTTATACTATGAGTTTATAAGAGTTTTCCAGAAAATCAGCCCAAAAGAATCGAATTTGATGCATTAAAACTTGGTTTTGAGCTTGAGGTTCAAATCTGGAATTTCCAGAATTTGGACTCACACTCGAACGGGGAAATTAGCGCTCGAGCGTGGAATTCGTGCTCCCAACACTTTGCATTGTTTTACAGTCTGCTCGAGTGGGGTAATTAATGCTCAAGCGGAGACTTGAGTCACATGCTCGAGCGGGGGTCGAGCGCTCGTCGAGCGTAATTTTTGACCATCGAGTACTTTTGTCATGTTTTGTAGACCGCTCGAGCGGGAGAGTTTACGCTCGAGCAGAGACCTTTGTTTGCATTTCCGCTCGAGCGGGTAAACCCACGCTCGAGCAAGACCCCTGTTTTCTGAAAACTCTGAAAAATATTTTCTAAGGCATTTTTGCATCCTCATTCCATCCTAAGCATTCCTAGGCCATGTTTAAGACTCTATAGTGAGGATTTAAGGTTAAAAACATACTAAGAACCAACGACGTAAGTTTGTACATTTAAAACGTGTGTTTCAAGTGTGTATCTGTTATGTGCTATGTAGGTCACGTGCCGCATTTTGTCTGACTAATCTGCCCCGTCTATCTGTCTCCGAGCTCACAGTGAGTAATAACTTAGTAAAGTTATGTTCAACTGTACTTATTTTCTCTGTTGCAAAATGAGATCTGTTTTTTGAAATGATATGTTCTGTACAATGAATGATTGTCTAATTTCTGATATCTATTCGTAACATCCTTAGCATCATGTGATATTTGCTAGCTGTTACCCGGTATCGGAGGTTCCTTTATGGAACTTATTTCGCTCAAGACTGCTACCTGCATCTGGAGGCCCCGCCATGGGGGCTCACTGCTCACATTCGGATCCGGAGGTTCCTTTAAGGAACTGGTCCTTAGTGACCCTCACGTGTCTGCCTCTGTTCTGTATCTACTCTGCTATTGCTAATGGATGTATCACGTAAATGTAAGCATGACTCATGATTTCTGTGTATGATCTAGACAAATGATGTATTTGATACAAGTCTGAATTACGATTTTTGGATCTGTACGAACTCATTCATTGAAACCCCTTTACTCTGTTATTATTCACCAGGCTTTCGCTCATAGTTTACTATATGTATATAGGTGAGCCGGCACATGACCAAGGCCAGAGTTGACGGCCTTATGTTATGTTTTTGTCAGCCAACTCTTGCGCCTCCCGAGGAGGTTTCGGTCGAAGCCTAATGCCATGGCTGTTTTTGTGTTCATGCTAGTCCTTGTGTATATTTTGTACAGTCAGATCTTAGGAAGTACATTTCTGTAAATACTCTGTAAATGTTGTGTATCTGGACTGGCATGTTTACTTATACATATATATAAGTTTTGAAATATTCCGTCCCATGTACGTTATCACAGCTCATTGGACCTTGACTATTTTGTACTATTGCTTCCGCAGCCCCTTATTATTTGCTAATCTGTTCAGAGGCTTTTGGTAATTCACGGGTTACTGGCCGGTTACGGTGCTAAACCTATAGGGGCTGGTTTGGGTCGTGACAGAGTGGTATCAGAGCACGTGTTTTACCGCACACACAGGTCTGTATGAGCTTAGGATGTCCTAGTAAGAGTTAGGGGCATTCCATCTGCATATGTGAGTGTGTGGTAATGTAACTGAATATGAAAACTGAATGTACTTTTGACTCACATGAATTGAAGGAAACAAATAAGATTATGCCTGTGTTTATTAGCATTTGATGTCTGTATAGTAAGATGGAGAATGCAAGGGGAAGTGGTGAAAGTAAATCTTTAGAGGTAGGAATGGCAACGGGGCGGGGCGGGGCCGGGGATCACCCTCCCCGTCCCCAATCCCCGATGGTGAAAATGTCCCCGGCCCCGGCCCCGATCCCCGACGGGAAACCTATGACTATCCCGTCCATCTATCGGGATCGGGTTTCGACCGAAACATCCCCGTGCGATCTGTTCAACAAACAACCCAAAAAAAAAAAAAAAAAACTGTATAATGGATCTGTTCAACAAACAACCCCAAAAAAAATCTGTACAACAATCATCAATCAACAACATATATGTTTCTTTACTTTAGATCTGTAAAAAAAAAAAATGTTCTTCAACAGCAGATATATATATATATATATATAGTGAGAGAGAGAGATGCGAATTGCGATCGACTTCGAAGAGGCAGTGGTGGATCGACGGAGGGCTTCGAGAGGCCGTGAGTGAGTGAGGGAGATGCGATCGACTTCGAGAGGCGGTGGTGGAATGGCATGGCAGATGCGGGATGGAGTAGCGGGTGAGAGAGAGAGGGAGAGGAGTTGCGATGCGATCGACTTGGGTTGAGTGAGAGAGGCTGCGTATAGAGAGAGAGGCTGCGTAGGTAGATTTTGGTGAGTGAGAGAGGCTGCACACTCTCAGAGGCAGCAACATATATATGATATTATATAACCTAAGGGTTTATTATATATATATATATATTATATATAAGGGTATAAAAGTAATTTTATTTCGGGGAATTTCGGGGATGGGGTGGCCGAACGGGACGGACGGGACGGCCGGGCCGGATTGAAAATCGATCACCGCCCCTGTTCGAACAAATCGGGATCGATTTTCAATACCGTCCTCCTCGGGTATTTTTCGGGGAAAAACCGTTAAAATCGGGGTCGGGGTCGGGGATCCCCGTCGGGCCGGTTTCAAATTGTCATCCCTATTTAGAGGCTCGCATAGGCTGAATGGAACAGATGCTAGCCGCATTGACTGAAACCTTGATACAACAATAGAGACAACAACATTTGCCTCCTCCGCCTCCATCAGCACAAGCCGAGGTAGATAATAATGACATCATCAATCTGACACAGAAATTCATGAAAATGAAACCGCCAACGTTCTATGGTGGAATTGAACCCTTGAAAGCTGAGACATTTTTGCTTGAGATGGAAAAATTGTACGGAGTATTTCCTTGTTCTGAAACTCAAAAAGTTCTCCTAGCCACCTACACCCTGAAAGATGAAGCCCATAGGTGGTGGTTACTGATCCGAAGTGGCAATGGAAATATGACGTGGGCACAGTTTAATGTTATTTTCTATGATAAATATTTTCCCCAATGTTTCAGGGATCGGAAAGTGTCGGAATTTCAAGAACTCAAATAGGGAAGGATGGCTGTGGCAGAATATGAAGCTAAATTCACTGAATTGGCATGGTTTGCTCCACACATGGTGGATACTGATTACAAGAAAGCACGAAAGTTTGAAGGTGGACTAGATTTAGAGGTGTTTGATCGAGCAGGCGTTCTGAAATTGCCCACTTACGTAGAAGTTCTTGACAGAGCCTTAATGGCAGAGGCCACCATAGCTGCCATGAAACAAAGTAAAGCCCCAGCAACTGCAGCAACTGAGTGGAGAGGAAAAAGATCCGGGTTTGGCTTTAGAAGAGGCCGGTCCTTTGTCAATAAGAAATAGAATACAGGATCTACAAGCAGCTCGAGTCAGAGTAGTGGGTCTATCCCGGTCTGTTTTGATTGTGGTCGAAGGCACAGGGGTGTGTGCTATCGAGTGTTCGGTGCTTGTGTTCGGTGTGGCTAGCCAAGTCATGTAGTGAAAGATTGCCCGCTCAAGTCTGAGATTACTAGCCGTCCTGCAGCAAATTCAGCGGGATCCGCTTCTGTGGCCAAAACCAATGCCAAAGCCAATACTGGGAAAGAACCTCTGAGACAAGGCCGAGTGTGAGGAGGTTTCGGTCAAAGCCTAATGCCATGGCTGTTTTTGTGGTCATGCTAGTCCTTGTGTATATTTTGTACAGTCAGATCTTGGGAAGTACATTTTTGTAAATACTCTGTAAATGTTGTGTATCTGGACTGGCATGTTTACTTATACATATATATAAGTTTTGAAATATTTCGTCCCATGTACGTTATCACAGCTCATTGGACCTTGACTATTTTGTACTATTGCTTCCGCAGCCCTTTATTATTTGCTAATCTATTTAGAGGCCTTTGGTATTCCATGGGTTACTGGCCGGTTACGGTGCTAAACCTATAGAGGCGGGTTTGGGTCATGACATTACCCCTATGTATCCATTGATCACCGATGCAGTCTAGAGGAAAACTTACTTGTGGCATGGTACACATCTTCTATGCCCACGAAGATAGTGCGAGCAACTCCTCGTCCAGAGGAAGCACAAGGATACAATCCGTTATTTTTGGCCAAAAAGGCAAAACTTTGCTCTTCTGGTTGGCTTGAATGTATGAATAATCCCCAGTTCCCCTCTTTCTTTGGGATGGACCCTCATGCGCCTCTTCTTCCTCAAAATCCTCACTGGATGGAGGAACTGAAACTTACTCTCTTTGAGAATCAGTTTCTTCCTTCCTATCAATTTCCAGATCTGCCCACTACATTTGAGCGATACCAAGCTCAACTTCTACTTACAGCTTTTTCTCACTTACCCTTCAATGTTCTTGGAGATGAGACTCCTCTCAAGAACTTCCGTTGGGCCTGTGACATTATGACTCAAGGTCATGTTCTCAACCTTATTGCTCAAGCAGAACTTCAGGCTTTTTTGGATCAACTCTCGCTTCTTCTCCATTGGTACCACATTTCTTTGGTTACCACTAATTCTTTGAATAAAATTTCGGCCAAACGAATTCAAACCCAGTACGAGGTAGAGAATCTTATTGACGAATATAATGACTCTAAGAATAAGGATTCTGCATATTGGGATGATTTAGAGATAGACGAAATGGAACAAGGATTGAAGGAGATAGAGTTCGAAATGAAAGCTGAACAACTTTTCCATTAAATAAGAACATATCTGCTACAGCAACCCAGCTTGGATAGGACAGAATAAATAAGGAACATAAATTCATTGACCACTGCTGGGACAAATTTCATGACCTTGTTATTCTTGCTATTCTTTATTTTTATGAGATTGAATTTGTAGCCAAGAAGGCTTTCTAATATAATTATTTACATATCAATAAAGCTAGGTTTTTCTTTCTTTATTCGGCATGGTCTGGTTTTGTGTTCCAATTGTATGCTTGGTTGTATGATTTATGTGACCTTGCTTCTAACTCAGAAGCTACTATGTTCACAAAAAACTTCGAACCAATCAAACTTACTCTCAAAGTGTGGAAACGAAATTTTGTTCTTAAGGAAGACAACTTCTGCCCTAAGCTTCACATTCCAATTATATAATTAACATAATTTGCATAACCAATCAGCTTCGAATTGAGACATTTTTACTTCGAAGAACAGTCTATGAGCTTCGAAGTATGTAAGCTTCCCTTAGGAATTATACTGTTTACTTCTTAAAGAGTGAGCCCCTTTGGGTTTCTTCACTACTTGACCAAATACTGGTTTTGCAACTTTAAAGTCTAAAACAAACAAATTCTAGCTGTAGAGCACTTCAAAGTTTACTTCGAAGGATTTTATCTTTACAAGAAACCTAATAGCAAGTCATCAATCCCTTTGAAGCAGACAAAACCTAAGCGTTCTTATATTTTTAAGCATGAACTGTGCTTCGAAATCAGTTACCTGCTCTCGAAGCCTTAGTTGATCTTTTGACATCTGGCTTTGGAACCAAATCTTGACTTTCGAAGCCAAATATTTGTTTTCGAAGCCAATTTGATTGTTTGAGATATGTCTCCCGTCCAAACAATCAACCTTGAGAGAGTCTTTTCATATTGCACTTTCAGGACCCTCACAATTTTAGGACAAAGTCTTAAATTTATGCGGGTTCCAACATCAACCAAACAATCTATCTCGGGTCTTTTTACCTATTTAGACAGATGGGGCATCTTTCGAACAGAAAGGTTTAAAACCCTTTCCCTTCGCGCTTTTATCTTACTCATTTGCCGAAAACATAAACCCTTTCATTTCTACTGCTCTCTCCTCCTCTTTACTCTTTTCTCAGCTTTATCCTCTGAAAACTCTTGCTAATGGCTTCTTCCTCCCTAAAAGTACCAGTTGTGGAGCGTGTGAGTCCATCATTGGCTTTAAAGAGGTGTATCGACGAAGAAATATCCAAGCTCAGAGTTGGTGAACCGAGTGCCATAGATGGTTGACTCTTTATTCCTCGTCATAATGAACAACAGAAATACGTCTTGGGACCCATCTTCAAAGAAGCCCCAGCTCAGCTTCCTGCTTTGTATCCTCGTCTAGAGGATCACTGTCTACTCTACGAAGGGGGTTTTGATTGGGGAAGCTGGAGGTTAAACCATCCCCACCGTTGCTGGCCCACATTGAGGGTTGAATGAGAGGAGTGGTATGACAGAGTTGTGCTAGCCAAAGAATTGGATCTACAAGAGCTCTGTATCCTTAATGCCTTCCATATTTCTAGGTTTATTATTCCTGAGGATCCTTTTTTGATTCCTGCAGCTTTTTGTTTCTGGAATTTGACTTTTAATTTTTTTTCAATTTTGGTGTGGTATGATGGCCCCCACCGTTCTTGATATCTGCCATATCTTAGGGCTCTCACCACTTGGTGCTCCCTTTTCGCCTAGTTACCCAGACACTCCGGTCAACTTCATCATCCCATCCTTGAACTCTTCCTTCAGTGATTTTGTAAAAATTGAGAACAAGAAGGTAGGTCTTATAGGTGATCGAGAATTCTTTTCCTTTATTCTGTACTGGTTGTGCAAATTTCTCTTTTGCACTTCATCTCAGCGGATTATGCTTGAGTTTGCCCCACTTGCCAAGGCCCTTGTCTCGAAGAAGAGGATAGCCTTGGCTCCTTATGCTTTAGGCCATGTTTATAGAGCCTGCTTCCAATTTTATGAGAAACCTCTGGATGTCAACCAAGGAGGCCTTCTATGGGTATTACAGTTCTGGCTCTTTGTATATTTCACTGGTCTACATTCCAAATGCTTGAGATTTTTGGTGCAAGAACCCACTACTTATGGAGAGAAATTTGCCAAGATTTCTTTATATTCCTCCAGCTTTGCCTACTATTTTTCTTTCTTTCATCAAATCCCAATTTCTCCACTTCCTTCATTCTTTTGCCCCTTTGAAACTAATATAGGACTAGCCTGGCTCAGGGCATTTTTGGCTGATAGGGAGTGCTCCAATTCATTACACAAGGATATGTGGGCCTCTATCTTGTTGCTAAGGGAGCTCTTTATTGGTACTTTGAATCGTCGAGCTTACAAATGTATACCTGAAGTTTACTGTCCTTCCCAATTTGCCATGCAATTTGGGCTTACTCAAGGAATCCCTATCCCTCTTTGTAGCCTCTCCAATACCAATCTCACAGTCAGAGACTTGAAGGTACCCAAAAACAAATTGGGAGAAACAACATTCAAATTGCTACAAGAGTTGAGTGAGTTTCAATTCACCCCTTTTACCCCACATGACACAACTTTGAAGAGATTTCGAAATTGGTAGACAACCAATATGGAGGTGCTTCTGGCAATACCTCCCAAAGATCTGCTAGTAGGACTAGATGTGCCTACTCAAGCCAAACCCCAAAAGACTGGGACCACTATTACAGTCTCTGCTGCTCTTGCTATCCCAGCTCTTACTCCTACTGTCACAGAGACTACTCTTGCTGCCTCTCCTCATTTTCTTAGAATCACCAGGGCTACTTCAAAGAGAGGCATGCATTTCCACTTTTTCCTTTATCTTCTCTCTATGATGTTTATAAGGCCTTATTCATCCACTTATGGCTTTCTTTTTTAATGCAGAAGCTTCACAAGTAGAATCTCCTCAGAGAGTTTAGGCTTTGAATGTCCTCAAAGGCAAGCAACAACAGCAGAGGAAAAAAAGACTTTTGCTTGATCCTGAGGAGGAGATACCTAAAACTCACTTGGAAGAGGAAGAAACAGAAAAAGAAAAAGAAAAAGAGAAAGAGATACCATTGAAAAGAAAGAAGAAAATGACAGTTTCTCCCTTTGACCTTATTGGGGACTCTACTCATGAAGCAGCTGCCAAAGCAGTGGAAGAGGAGCACTCCAAAGAAATCATTGTATTTCAGAGGTCTGGGAAGAGGAGACAGCAGCAAGTACTAAGGGATGAAACTACTGCTGTTGATACACTCCAAAGAGAAGCTGCAAGGAGGCAACAAACTACTGAACATTATGTCCTTCGCAGTTCTCCAACCATTGCTGCTACTTCTGAAACTGGTAATCTCTTTTTGTGTCTCTAGTAATTTCCTTTTCCAAGTTTTCAGTAATGAAACTTAACATTGTTTAATATTTCTTATTTTGCAGCAATAGTCATTCTACCTTCTCTTTTGACAAGGGTTTCTTCAGTTTCTTATGAGGTTGAAAGACCATTAGGAACAACTTTGAAAAGGAAGAAGAAAATTGGCACTAAAGTGCCTTTAAGTGTAGAGCCTATCTAGGCAATACTTCAACTTCCTGGTTCTACACTTTTCATACCTTTTTTGAGGCAGAGCATTCCTATATCTTTGTCCTTTGGCTAAACTCCATATCTTTCTTATCTAACTTTTACCCCGGCCCAATTTACTCTCTCTACAATCCTGGCTGCTCCTTCCCCACCCGAGGAGATCCCAGTTATTACTTCATCTTCAGTGATAGCTAATACTCTCAGAGAAGATATTGGTACCTCACCAATTCTTTGCCCACCGATACTAGTACCTCACCAATTCTTTGCCCACCATCACTATCCAACTCCAGTCCTTTTTCTATTGACTTACTGGTGGCCAAGATTATAGAGATTGCTAGGGACATTTCATCTTCCTCTCCTATCCCTGTGCAGTCATCTCTTCCTTCCACTAGAGACCTTTCTGCACCTCCAATGTCAGTGGAAGAGATGGACATTTTCGAAACTAAGCTGGCTAGCTTTTTTGATATATCTCCTACCATTCCAGCAACCAATAATGCAGCTGAGCCATTAGTTCTGGCTGACTCTCTCTTAGAAATTTTTGAGAGCTCTTCAACTATCAATAAGGCTTCCTTATCTCCGCTGGACTTGGGCACCTGTTTGGAATTACTGGCATTATTCTCAAGGATCTTATTCGAAGCCTTACAAAGACCTATCATCAAGAATGGTTTCCTCCAATGCTGTAAGGTCATTGAGCAATCAAACATAGCTATTTTAAGTCACTTGTCCTAGGTAGCAGCTACCATAGATTTTTATGTCAACATCTGCCAAATTGCCAAGGTTGCAGAAGAGAAGCTATTAAAAGACAGGGAATTTGTTTCCCATATATATGCTGAGGTGTTTGAATTGAAAGGATAACATTCTTCTGTTTCTCAATTTCGAACCCAACTCTTAGAGAAGAAGGCTCAATTAGAAGAAGAGTTGTTCGCGGTTAATCTAGCTTTGGATCGAACTGCTACAAAGCTGTAAATCACCAATCAAGGGCTAGCTGATCGAAGGCAGGACATGGTTACTGCCATTCAGTTGTTCCCATCCCTTAGGAGTAGAGAATCAATTGTAAGGGAACAACTGAAACATTGTACTGATTTTTGGGCCAATTTATGGCTGCATGCACTCAACTCTATATGAAATGAAATCTTTATTCATTATTTGAGTGCCTTTATGCTTCTCTTGTTTAGAATTTTCTACACTTCTTGTGTTTCCCACACAGTTGGATAATAAGGTTTCAAGTACCTGCCGTTAATTTTCTTAAGATGCACATATCCATTCAGATTTCTCAAATGCTATGCTCCCCCAGGCTAGACTCTATGAATTTGATATAGACCTTCCCAATTAGGTGACCATTTGCCAAACTTATGGCTTTTAATTCTTATTGGAAGTATTGTCTTCCATACCAAATCACCTTCATCAAAACTAATGTGCTTAACCTTCTTATTGTAGCTCTTGGCTACCTTTTTATTTTGGAACATAATATTATTTAATGCAAGAATTCGAGCTTCATCTATACTCTCTAATTCCAAAAACATGCTTTGATGGTATTGCTCAGAAGTTAACTGGTCCTGGCATTTCACCCTCAAAGACTTAATGTTAATTTCTACAGGCAACACTACGTCATGTCCATATACTAAAGCATAAGGAGTTACTCCTGTACTTGATCTTGGAGAAGTCCTATAAGCCTATAATACATCCAACAACAAATTATGCCAATTCCTAGGATTGTCTTCCACAACTCTTTATATTCCATTTTTTAAGGACTTGTTGGATGATTCTGCTTGACCATTTGCTTGTGCATAGTAAGGGGTAGAATTAACAAGACTAATCCCAAATTCTGCTATGAAAGACTTTACCATCTTTCCATCAAAAACAGTCCCATTATCTATAGTTATGGTTTGTGGGATACCAAATCTGTGGATCAGATCTTTAATAAATCCAATAACCTCAGTTTGATCCACAGCTTTATATGGTTTAGCTTCAACCCACTTAGTGAAGTAATCTATAGCCACTAGGATGAAACAATGGTACTTCGAAGATCAAAATGTTCCCAGGATATCTGAATACTGTCTTATGGACATCCTTCTCTACAATGCAGATTTGGTTGTAACCAGAATGTCCGTCCATCATAGACAAAATCTTGTGCCCTGCTGAACTGTCCACCAATAAATCTACTATGGGCATGTAGTACTCATCTTTTGAAGTTGCTAAATTCAGGTTTCTAAAATCGATACATACCCTCATTTTACCATTCTTTGTAACCACAGGCACAATATTGGACATCCATTCAACATATCTGACTGTTCTAATAAAGCCTACCTTAAGGAGTCTAAGAATTTCCTCCTTGACCTTCTGAACCACTTCAGGACTCATCCTTCTTGGCTTTTGCTTGTATGTCTTGAAATTAGACTTCAAAGGGAGCCTATATTCTACTAATGATCTGTCCAATCCAGGTAGCTCATTATAAGACTAAGCAAAGCAGTCCTTATATTGTTTTAATACAACCAATAACTGGCTTCTATCACAAGGACTTAACCAAGCACTGATATAAATGGGTTGTTGTGCAGAACCTCTCTCTAAATTGACTTCTTCCAAGGGGTTTTGTACTTGAGCACTCACTAATGCTTTTTTTTTTGATTTCTTCTGCCTTCGAAGCAACTTTTTTGCTTTGTTCTGCTCCTACTTTCTCTGGTTCAACATCTTTGCCTTCTTCTTCATAGACAAAGTCTGTCCATAAGGCTTCATCCTCCTATATTTCCTGGACTTTTGTTTCGATGTCCAATGCACAGTATTTATCAAAGGTCAAAGACTTGACCTGTTGTTGCTCTTGCTTACAACTAACTACCATGGCTTCTTTATCTTGTTCTTGAACCTTCTGGACTATCAATTTTATGTCCAATATCGAAACTTTAACCAAAGCCAAGGGTCTGGCTTCTTGGGTTTCATCTTCTTTCCTACAACCAAGCATCATTATCATCTTTCATGACAAATTCTTCATTAGCACTCTTCTGCACTAAGTGCTTCAGGTGTACTACTTCCTCATCAGCCGTCACTTCGGCTGAACCATCAGGTTTTCTCAATATACTGAGTGGTGTCACTCTTTCAGTATACAACTTGGCCTCTGCAAAATCAGCACAAATGATAAAGGGTTGAGGGTCTGCATTGATCTCTTCTGTCTCTCCATTGTATAAGGTCATTATTATCTTCTTATGTAGAGAGGAAGATACACATTTGTTGGTGTGTATCCAATCCCTGCCAAGTAAAGCATTATACTTGGCATTGTTATCTATAACAAAGAATGCCGTCATGCAATCTCTAGTTCCCACACTCAAGTTGATGGTCAAGATACCTTGAGCCATCTGCTTATCCCCAGCGAAGCCAGCAATGGTTGTGCTGGTTGGGATTAATCTGGGGTTTCTTTTTCCTAGTTTCTTGAAAGAGGACTTCGGAAGCAGGTTCACTACTGCTCCATTATCCACCAATACCCTGTTCAATTGTATCCCATTGAAAAAAGCCTTGATATACAAGGGCTTGACATGCTGTGTCATGAATGTTGTAGGATACTCAAAAGGATATGAGAGATTAATACTCACTTCCTTACTTTCATCTTCAGTTTCCATTGGTGTGGCCACTTCAGACTCATCTTGAACTATGCTAATATGTAAATCTTTACTAGAAACTAGAATAGGGTCAATCTCCTAACCTTCTTGGTTTCCATCTTCAGCCTAGAACTCCTGTGGCAGTATATGCACCATATTTACTGACACAGGAGGAAATGAGCCAAACTGAACTGTTGGCTGCACTTGTTTCTTTTGCAGGCTAACTTGTTCGGTTATTTCAGAAGTATCTTCCATGTTGCACTCTGGTACTTCAGTACTAGTGACTTTCTTCGAATGGTCTTTTTTTGCTGGTTTTTTGACCAAAAATGTCTGTTCAGCCATGAAGGCTTCAAACATCTCATCCTCAGCCGTTTTTTTTCCTTTGGCCTAGTTCACTTCTCCTTCTGTCTCACTATCACTTTCCATCAAGGCGTTTTCAAGACCTGCTAAGTTGGATCTTTCCTTGGCTTTCAGTTCAGTGTGAACTTTAGCCAACTGCTCTCTACTGAAACTTCTTTTGTTCTGAGGAGCCAATTTTACACTAGAATCCAATTTTGGACTTTCTCTTTTCTCTGTTTGGCCTTTTGACTGGGCTAATGAAGAACTTTCTTCACTTTCCTTTAGATCCTTTTGGTACTAAGTGTACCTTCGATGGATCTTCCTCCTTTATGACCTGGAAATGACGGGAACAATATTTGGTTACTTTGTTTTTGGGTGCTTTAGTAATGCCCAATTATTTGGAGCCACCAAGGGAGGTTTAATCATTCTACCTTGGTCTCCAAAGACACTTCTCTGGGCAGGCATTTCCTTAGGCTTGTTCTGCATGACAAATCAATTTGGAACCCTAGGTACCCATGAACTTGCTAGTTCAGTTGCTGAACTAGCTCTTTCTGCCTTCGAAGCCAGCTTTGAAGCTGTCTGTGGAGGCCATTGCTTAGCCTTGATCCCCTGTCTTGAGTCTAATTCAGGCCTTCTGTCAGGGTGGTTACCTTCTATCTTGTTTACAGTTGATCTTGGAGGCCAATCTTTGGCTCTGATTCCATAACTTGAGCGCACTTCAGGCCTCCTCTCAGGATAATTGCCTTCCATTCTGTAGTAGTTGGATGGTTTGAACTCATGCAAAGATCTCTTACCCTTGAGATGCACTCTAGCGGCTGGTGGTCCAGCCAAGAATGGCTGTTGTTTGGGACCAGTTAGGTATGGCCTCTTGTCGTAGGTACTAGTTGGTTTAGGGCGTCTTTGCACATCTTTGTAATACTGTCTCCCATCAATTGGGAGTCTTTTCAACCATTTGTAACTTAACTTGCATTTGGGACACATCCTTTATATGACAACTGTATCTAGAGAGTCATTATCTAGTGCCTCCTCACTAGAGTCCTCTTTTTGGTCTGCAAAGCTCTGTCAATCTATTGGTGAACTTCTGATATCTTTCCTAGAAGCAGTCTGGCTGGCAACATGCATCTGCACATTAATCTCCTCAAATTTCTTCAAGGATATGTTTTGGAAGTCAAGCATATCAACATTGGCTGTAGTTTCTCCAATCTCTGGGAACGAGTTAGTGTCAATCCCCATAGCTTTTTCTGCTTTGGTTGGGAACCTTAAACTCCGCTTTTGAATTTGTTCTTGGATCCTGTCCCAAAAAATAATACAATTTTTAGTTGAATAAGACCAAGAGTTGTGCCATTTACAATACATTTTCCCTTTAAATTCTTCTGGGGAAGGAATTTTAACTCCTTTGGTAACTTTAGGAAATTTGCTGCAAGCAAATGGTCAAAAATGTCGTCTGCCTTTGTAAAATCAAAAGAGTATTCCTATGAAGGTCTTTCTTTTTAAACTGCTGGTCTATTGTAGTATCCTTATGAATTAGTGCCTCATAGGTTATAGGCTCTTTCTCTACGATCTCTGCTGCATCAATCTCGTAATTAGGGTCTCTATAATAAGTCTTGTATGATGTATTACTTCGATCTTGTTATTCCTCAAGTAATGATTCATATCTAGACACCTTATAGGTTAATTCCACTAAGTCTCGAAATTCAATTGAGTAGAACTATTTTCAAAGCCTAAACTCTAAAGACTCTGGTAGAATGACCCTACACTTATTTTGTGCTCTTTTGAATCTGGCAATAAATTGAATAGCCTTCTCATCAGGTCTTTGACTCAGCCTTGCCAAGTTTGCCATGGAAACTTATAGCTTTGTTTGGAAGAATTGGGCATGAAACACCTCCTTCACTTGCTGCCAAGTTTGGATAGAGCCAGGTGTAAGGTCAATATACCATACAAAAGCTACCCCAGTTAGAGAATTTGGAAAAAGTCTTAACTTCATATCATCATTAGTGGTAAATTCACCACATTGCGCTGCGAACCTAGCAATGTGTTCTACTGTTGACTGGTTTCCAGTCCTATAAAAGAGAACAAAGTCTGGTATTCTAAACCCTTTTGGGTATTCATGCACCCTATCCACCTATTCATGGTATGGCTCCCTATACACAGGAGTTTGAATCCCCCGAGTCATAGGTCCACACATTTCTCTAACAATATCAGCAATTTGGTCCACAGGAACCATATTTTGTGCTTGTTGGACTACCACAGGAGGAACAAATACAGGATTTGGCGGAAACCCTTGTGCTTGAGGTCCTCTTGGTTCATAGGGAGGTATATTTGGGACTGGCTATCCCTGTGGTACTGGCTGCTGTTGAGGGTATGGTTGATCTCTCTGAGTTTGTCTTGTGAAAGGACCTGCGAAAGATGCTGCAATATTAGTAGCAAGTGTTGTTTCTCTCCCAGTCACAGGAAACCCTTCTAACCCCCTGGGTGTAAATTCGAACAGGGGATTAGCGAACCCCCTTATGCCAAGTATGGCTTCGAACATGGGATTTGGAAACACTCTCATGCCATTTTCTTGTGTTGGCTTAAATCCACTAATTTGTATGGCTTTGCTGTTAGGTAATGAGACATTTTGATTTACCACAGGCCTCGAAAGAGGCTCATACCATGACTAGTCTGACCATTAGTATGTCCATTACTTTGTATAAGCTGTTTATCTCTAGCCAATCTTTGCTAAGGAACATTTGAATTTTCCTCCATATGCCTTGTGTTAGTTGGTTAATGGGAATTTATTTAATCCATAAAGGATGTTGCACATCTCTCCATTGTGTACATTAATTGCTGTCCCATGGCATCTACCAAGCTTTCCCATGGATTCATTGGCTGGGTAGATGGAACAGTGGATGGCCTAATTCAATGGCCTCGTTCAATATTTTGAACATGTGGTGGATGTTTTGAATTACTGGTCTGTTCGACCATAGGTTCTGATGAGATAGGTGCTTCCATAGGTTGTGTTATCACATTATCCTCTGGACCAGGTACTTCTACCTCTCCCTCCACACTTTCTTCCATGCATTCATTTTCTCCTTATCTCCTACGTCTAGCCATTTCAATTAGTTCCACTGGGTGTGTCAAAAAATATATGTTGGCTTTTTTGGCTTTCGAAGGTTAATAATGTAATTTTAAGCGTACCAGCAAGGATCAATTAGTCCTTACAAAATATTAATTGCCAACTAATTATTAGACGATTGTGTTTTAGTTCTCTCAGCCTCAATGAAGAAGACTTTTATTGGTGGCTTGTTTAGGAGAATTTAGTAAATAACAACAAGTGAAGAATAATTTCAGAATCTGAATTTCATTAAGTAAATGAAAGCTTACAATGATCTGACCTAGCCTCGTAGAGGTTTACAGTAACAAGTTATTTGAAAATTACTCTTAGAAATGAAGTGCAGTACAGGAATTGAAGTGCAGAAATATAAAGAACTGTAAAAACTGGAAGGAAAAAATGAAGTAAATAAATTAGTTTTTTGATCTGAGTCTGGATCCTTCATTCTAGGGCCTTCTCTGCTATTTATGCTTTTCAATAATAACCGTCGAAGTGGGCTTCTAACGATCGAAATATCCTCCCATGATTGTTGAACATGCTCTCTCACAGTCAGTCCCACTACGCCACTCTTGCAGTTAGGCTTCCCTTCTGATTTTGAATTTGAACTTTGTGAGTAATTGTTAGGCCACATCATCTTGTATCTCTTGATTGTTCTAGTGCTACGCAAATCTATTATTATCAATACGGGCTGACATGTGTCTGACTTTAGTTGGCAATTTGCATTAACTCCCTAAATTGCCCTCTTTATGTCACGTGTTGAATTGTGATTGGCTTTTACAAATTATACATCCAACAAAAATCAAATTAAGTTTACAAATCTACGACCAATACTATTATTTTTGGATTTTGCTAACAAGTTTTCTAGAAGACACAAGAAAAAAACAATTAATAAATGGGACATTTACACACAAGTCTTAATTTATGAATTTATACTCCATTAAATCCTAACAAAAGTTTTTTGGACCTTCAACTCCTATTAAATTTTGAATAGTCGGAATTGTCCTTCAAATAATAATTGTTCATCATTTATGATTATCTATAAAGGAACATGAGGATTTGACATTTATTTTGATTTTCAAAACTTTAAAATATCAACTTTCAAATTAAAAAAACTAAAAAAAAAAAAAAATTATGTACAAAAAAAAATGAAAATTTTGAATTTTTTTTGTGCAAAACGAAAATTTTTGTGCCTATAAGGGAGCATGATGATGAACATTGATGTGCAAAATTGGGGAAAAAAAAACTTTAAAAATGAAAAAATTGATAATGTTCTCGATTTTATTGAATAGTTGAATCAAACCAATAAGTAGAAGACAAAAACATTTAATTCCATGCTATATTTTTTTTATCAGTTAGTGAAATAATTATCTGAAACATTACTATGCAAAATTGATAATGTTCTTAGTTTTAAAAATTGAAAAAAACTGATAATATTCTCAGTTTTACTAAATAGAAGTTATTGGTTCAAAAGATCTTTAGATAGGACCTGAACTATCATAACATTTGTAAACATGATTTTTAGGTAATTAACTCTTAATAAATTGACCTTTACTAATTTTGAAATACTTTTCACAAATTTTAAAACTTTATTTATCACCCTTTCTAAAACATTTTTTATACGAAACATAGTATAACATCAACACTCTTAACAATTTTTCCTCCACCTACTCCATCCTCGCATTTCAAGCTCCACGCCACACAAATCTTCCCCACCACCCATGAGCAAAACGAGGGGAGAATTGCACCTGTTCCAACCCGATTAAAATTATTAAATATATATATATATATAACTTAATTTCTTTAAACATAGATTCACCTTGTTTGATTTTGATTACTTTTTTAAAATTAAGTTTTTTTTTTAATTTTTTTTTCATATTTTTTTATTATTTTTAATTAATTTTTTTAAAAAAAATGTTTGAGACCCCCTACACCTCCAACGTGTTCCTGACCCTCCATGTATGTGTGGGGTCCACATCACGAGTGATATAGATTTGTAGGGATCTTGTGAGGGTGAGAATCTCAATCATTACTCTTTTTTTAATGTTTTAAGTACATTTTTACTTTTCTAGATGCACAAATACACCTAAAAAGTAAAATATTTAAAAAATTCAATATATACACAATAATATGAAAATGCACTGAATTTTTTTATTTTTTATATTTGATGAATTTTTTTAAATTTTTTTTATTATAAATATTATAATTTCAAATATATTTAAGTTAAGTGCATCTAAAAAATAAAAATAAAAATAAAAAAATCTTAAAATAATAAAAAATTTGACCAAAAACAAAAAAATACGAAAAAACAAAAAATTCAATTTTCTAAACCCAAACAAGATAAATAAGTCTAATAATTTAAAATTTTACACTTAACATTCATTTTCACTTATTTATTTATCATTTTAAATTTTTTTGGAACTCTTATCACTTATAAATTTATTACATACCATATCACTTACCATTAAGATACAAAGAACTCATCCTCATGCTTCTTCTCATCTGCTTTTCAACCATCAGGTTTACCATAGAAAATGTTATTTTTGCTTCTTTTAAAAAGGAAAAAAATATTTATTTTGTATAATTTGATATATAAATTGATGTGGCATCTTATGTATAGTTGGTTTTTTAGAGATTGTTTGGGATGACCTAAATAAGTATACTTTTTATCTTTTTACAAAAAGATATGCAGAAAAGTAGAGAGATAATACAATGAAAAAAAGATAAAAAGATAAAAAAATAGATCATTTTAGAGTTGCCAAACTTAGCCTTAATCTTTTTTGGGGCAAAATAATAACTCATTCAAAGAGAATAACAAGCACAAATAAGAGTTCTCATATTCAGATTACATAGCTAACGAAAAAACATTGCAAGTAAAACAAGGAAGCGAAATTACATCCAACTATATTCACAATCATCACCAAACACTTGAAATGTTATAGCTCCACACCACCATAAATGCATCTTCCCAATCTTCTTATCCTTCAGTCAAAACCCAAACACCACCTGTCCAAGATGAAAAGTAATAACACAAGACCTGCAAAGAGAAGAGGAGAAATTTATAAAGCATAAATATATATATCACTAAAGCCATGTAAGTTAACCATTAAACAAAGTCACATGTTCACATTTTTCTACGGTGTAAGATAGTAACAACTTCAAAGGAAGTACAGGAAAACACATTTATCTTTATATATATATATATATGAAGATCAATCTCTGCAGCATTTCGAATGTAGTCTGAGCAGTGAATTAGAATTCAAAGCATAGGTTTTGGAACCAAAAGCTAACAATTATCTCCAAGGGCCAAATGTGGGTCAACCAACTCAATCACTTTCAACAAAATAAGTGCACATACCTCCAGAAGAAATGCCACCTGAAACCTTGATCAATGAATTCTCAAACACGTTCAATTTGACAGGTATTTGAACATCTAGGAGCCATGACAAGTTCCTTGAGAAACTCATTCTCTCCCTTCATGCTTGAAATTACATTCCTAATTGTCATCTTTGTCAAGACCTCCGCATTTTTCAATAGATACTTTATTAGATTAAGTTCATCTTGGGACGCATCAATGCCAGAGATTTTAATTTCTTTAAGGGAAGACCTCAAACAACTTGGCACCTCTTGTGGTTCAAACCAATTGAATTGCTTTGAATATGCAAAACCATCATGAAGTGGTACCTAAAAACCAAAAAACAATAAGGTAAGAATTTGCAAATCACTGGCTTGGAATTATTCTTTCAACTCACCTTTACAAATACCATAGTGCACAGATTAGGTGCACCATTGAGCAAGTCAAACAAACTCTTGCAGCAAAAATTGTGGCAAACACCCAATTCCAATTGGGTCAAATTAGGAAACACAGGCCAATTTTTGTCATTAGCAAAGCTGGGTGCCTGCATCAGAGATGATAAAAGATAAAACTAGTCAAATATATAAAACCAAAATGATGTTGGATAAAGTTCTAAAATGATAGCATATATATGATAATCTACATCTTATCTAAACTTCTTATAAGTAAATGATCAAAAGGAAGAGTAAACTTACTGCCATAGTGCTACCCTTTAGATGTAGATGCTTAACATTAGAAATTACTTTCAAAAGCCCAAATAATTGGTTGACCTGTGTAATGTCTGAAAAAGCATATGGATAGGGGGCTTCAACACAAACACTTGCTTTAACTACTGAGGATAGGCTCTTCAAACAATAAAGAACCAAGCAACTATCTGCAACATGAAGGCATTCAAGAATTGGTGCATCGACCATGACCACAGTCTCAGAGTTTCGGTATTGCGTCGAAATTAAAGATAAAGATATGTATAAAGTCTTCAGAGCCGGTGAAGAAATGTCATATATTGTTTTCCCAAAACCCACTAGTGCTGAAATGGATAATTCTTCGAGCACAGGGCAGGAAGAAAAGAGCTTCTGGGTCAGGTCATTACTTGGATAAATAAGTGAAATATGAAAGATCTTGAGACAAGGGAAAGAGATTGAAGCAGGAACATCAAAATGAACTCGAGATCCTAGCTTTAAGACTACAAGCGTTTCGCAAATAAAGAGGTTGCTAGGCAACCTAAGAATTATTAATCCGCAAACATTGATAAAAATTTCACGGACATCACGCTTTACAGCAGCACTTATCCATGAATTCAAACGAGATTTGTCAATATCTGAATCACAACTTAGATAGAATCGTTGAATACTTGACAAATCATGTAAGAGAAGTACTCTTTCAATGAAATTCATGAAGCTCACATGGCGATGATGATCTTTAGGCTTATGTATGCCAGAAGAAGGATGCTCAACTAACAGTGTCTTCTCATCGAATTCCAGATTGGGGACAGAAGTCCATATGTGTTTCCATCTTGGTGACAGAGTGCTGGTCGCAACTGCATATTTTGTTGGAAGGAAGGAGAGAATGTGGGCAAGAACTGAATCTGGTAAAGTACTGATCCTATCTTCTCCATTCCCTGCGTTTGCTATCTTCTTTAAACTTGGTTGATGGTTCGAGCTCGAAGCCATGAATCTGTAGCGCCTGAATAGATCAAGTGTATCAAAAATTCATTCTAAAGCATCTCCAATCCTTCACCAAACCCTTCATCAAATTTAAATTTGATGACAATTTTGGTGAAAATGAGATCCAAGAATCAAAATTTTAACCAAATTTATATCAACCTGTTTTCACTTTGTTTGATTAAATTGTTAAAAGAAAGAACTGAAGTTTTTGTTTTTTTTTTTTTTTCCTCATGTAAATTGGTTAAAGACGGATTTCAGAATAAGTTAGATATTTTTTTAAAATATTTGACCAATTTTTTTTTGATTATTTTGAACATTGAAGTGAGCTATATCAAAGCTTTTGGTCTAAATTTTAAAACAAATTTGATGGGGAAAAAAAAGGTGAAAGGTTGGAATGCTCTAATAGGTGTGTCTCTGTGTAACAGAGAGATGCAATAGAAGCTCACAGAGAAAGCAATTGTAAAATCCGTTGAGACCGTCTCAAACATTTCAACAAAATTTTCATGAGTTTGATTTGACATAAACTACTCTAATACTTTTATCAAATTTTCATAAAAATCATTTCAAACATTCCCCTTTTATACCAAAATTTTCCGCTTCAATGCTTCATCTTTTTAAATTTTCATTTAATTTAAATATGATGAAGGATTTGATGAATTCTCAATTCGATGAAAAAAATGACTTTCCCTTGATTTGATGAACATTTGATAAAAGGATTGGATATGATTTTTGAGTAAATTTTCCTCAAATTTAAATCGATGAAAGAAAAGATGAAAGATTGGAGATGCTCCATAGTATATCCACAGGTTCTATTTGGATATTGAGAAAACTCAAACAAGAAACTAAAATAGGATTGCTGTTACCTCGTATGAAAAAAGGGTAAATAAATAAATAAATAAAATTGACCCTAAGACCATCTCCAATCCTTCACTAATTTTTCCATCTAATTTGATTATAAATCCGAGCAAAAAATTTGATTTGATATGAACTATTACAATCCTTTCATCCAATTTTTATCAAAATCTTTTTTAAGAATTCCCCTCTTATCCAAGGTTGTTAAAATTAGGATACTATGTTGAATCATTGGAAGGGACTCATGGATCAAATAGTAGAATCGGATCGGAAATCATAAAATTCTTCTTTCGATGTAAAAAATAAAAAAATAAAAAATTATCAATGATGATAATATATATATTACATAATTTTCATAAGATTAAAGGAAAAATGATAAATTTGATATAATGCATTTTTTTATGTTAACATAAATTAGAAAGATATACACATATACATACATATATATATAAGATATAAATAATAACAAAAAAAAATGTATAGGATTGGGATCGTAGTGATAAATTTGATATAATGCATTTTTTATGTTAACATAAATTAGAAAGATATACACATATACATACATATATATAAGATATAAATAATAACAAAAAACATGTATAGGATTGGGATCGTAATGAAATCGGGATCGTATTCTACACAATTTTATGAATAGGCTTGTAATCATTTTAAGATACTACTAAATTTAAGATTATAGTGTAATCCGGATTGTTTGGCCTAAATAAAGTTGTAGAATCATAAAATCTTACAATCCGGATCGAGATTTTGATAACCATACTCTTATCCCAAATTTTCCTTTTTATAAAATTTGATGGGAAAAAATCATCTAAATTTTTATCAAATTCAAATTTAATGAAAACATTCCCAATTCGATAAAAAAAAATGACTCTTAATTTGATAAATATTTGATGAAAAAATTAAAGATAATTTTTTAGTATATTTTCATCAAATTAAATTTGATGCAAGACAAGATCAACCATTGGAGATGCAACTTTCGGATTTCGAGTTTTTCTTTTGATTTCAATGTGGTTTCTCACAAACCAAGACTGTTTCAGTCAATTTCATCACTCTCATGTGAGAAAAGAAAGTAAGCAAAAATGATGATAAATTTTTTTATCTGAGTGACTGTTTTTCAAATTACTTCCAATTTTCTATTCAATTCAACAAGATTCAAACAAAGTGAAAAATTAAAGAGAAAATTTGGGGGAAGAAGAAGTACCTCTTCCTTGCTTCAGCTGCTGCGATAGAAAATGATGAAACTTTAGGGTTTCAGGTTATAGCCTTCTCACTTCTCCCCCATTATATATACAACAATGATTCATCCTCTAATTTAAGAGTACTAATTGAGCATTAATGAGGGTTTCAGGTTATAACCTTCTCACTTCTCCCCCATTATATATACACCAATGATTCATCCTCTAATTTAAGAGCACTAATTGAGCATTAATGAGGTGAAAATTTATACCAAAAAAAACAAAAAAAACCTTAAAGCCAAAACATCACATCAATGAGTGAGACCCACCCCTAGACCTCCTTCAGAGATCATAATTTAAAGTTCCCAAATATTTTTCTTATACATATAGCTCAATTTAAATTTCACTTTTTTTTTGTCTGTATTATTTTAAATTTTATAATTTAAGTCTAATTTTAATTTAATTTTTCTATTCAAGTAGGAAGTTACAATGAATGCCTTTAGAATAATTGTTAGTCACAATACACTGAAAAAAATTAACAGATACTTGGAAAGAAGGATCAAATAAAACTGAAAGTGTAAAAATTAAATTATTCAATTTTAAAAAATAAAATTCAAATAAAATTACATTAAAAAGTGTAATTAACCCTAACAAATAATCACTGTTAAATTACATTAAGAGTTCCTCGAAGTTCAGAGATTCCATTTTTTTTTTCTTTTATTAAACCTAAACGGATCAGATTTAATATAAATAGAATGAAAATATAAGAATATATATATATATAAATTTTAATGTGAAAAGGTGACAACATAATTTTTTCATTTATATAATTAATAAATTATTATTAAAAAAATAACTTTAAAAAATTTAATATAATTATGACAAAATCATAAATAAAAAAACTTCAATTTCATGAGTAGTGCTAGAGATCCCAAAAATTCTATCAAAATTTTTACCAAATGTCTCACATAGGGGTGGGACCCACATCATGTGGGTCTCACATCATGTTGATCCCATGTAAGTCTAACACCCATGTGAGACATTTGATAGAAATTTTAATAAATTTTTTGAGATCTATAACATTTTTGTTATATGAGAAATGAACCTAAACAAAACAAAAGAATCACATAATCTCATGAGAACTAATAATAAAATCATTAAATAGAGACAGATCCCAAAACCCTAAGGTCATGTTTGATTCACAAAACTAATAGTGAAGTATTAATAATCCTATTAAATTAGTGTAGTATTCACTATCCAATTGGATTAATAATCCCACCCCTAACCCATTATTAATAATCCTACAAATTTGTTGGATTAATTATCCATTAAATTAATAATCCTAAACCAAAATGTTAAAACAAACATAGGTTAATTGGGTCCACGGATTAATAATCCCAATCCCAACTCCAATCTACCCAATCAAACATACCCTAAGAGATTAGCTTAGTGGGTATAACTTAGGACTTAAGAATATATTTCCTAACTCTAGGTATTTGTCCAATCCACGTGGTGAGAACGTTTTACATAAATATCAAAATTAATCGAGGTGCATAAGTTAATCTAAATATCCGATCATCATAAAAAAAATAATAAATAAAGACAGATCTATCCAAACAAGTCATTGATGTTTGCCTGTAAACGTGTTGGTTTAACGCACTTTAAAGATACGCACAAAGCTGTCATCAATTTAAATTTTTATCCTCCGAGCTATAATCAAATTTTTTTGCTTTATTCTTAAATTATCAATTTCACTTATTTAATTTTTTAAATTTATATTTTAAATTATCTTGTAATTGAGTCTAACTAATCACAAGAATTTCTTTTAATTATATTGTTATCAAACTATCTATCTATCTATCTTATCTATCTATCTGTTTTTCCATCTTCTATACTTCTGTATCTATCTTTCTATCTTCTATATCTATCTATCTAAAGGGAAAACTTGAGTTGGTGTTTATTCCAAAACACTCCTATATCAGTTACATGAGCATTTATGCCCAAAATTCAAAAAACAAAAAATGATCATATTTACACGTATCGCGTGCCACCGCTTCTAGTATGTGTTACACATACAGATTGGCCATACATCCCTGAATTTTTGTTAATAAAAAATAAATTCAAAATCACTTATTTACCATCATTTGAAACTAAAACTTTCTTTAAATATATAATTAATCATAAAAAAACAGCAAAGCAGTATGGTTTGGCACCATCCCCCAAGATCAGTTTGGGAAAAAAGAAAAGAAAAAAAAAGACCACTACCCAGAACAAAGATCACTAAAGCACATATCAAAAGATTAAAATGAACCCAATAAACAACAAAGATTATATTATCCTTGAAACAGAAAATCATGAACTTGCAAGACCTACTCAATAAAAGGAAAAAAAATCCATCAAGCCCGCGAACCAAAACCGCAAATCCAAGACAAGCTGCCTTTAAAAAAGAAAAAAAAAAAAGAAAAAGAAATGTTAATTGGAATCACACCGTAAACATTTCCTTAAAGAAATATTTTCAAATTTTTTTTTTTTTTTTTTTTTTTTTTCAATTAGGATTAGAAATATGGGAGTTCGAACATAACTGATGAGATAACTGACTGATTTACAAACTTGAAGACTTGAAACACCTAATTTAGCTATTTCATGGACAATCTCTATACAAAATTCTTGATTTTTTCTCTTGCAAGGTTATAAAGCCTAGAATGCAGACCCAACAAAAGCCATTTCATTTGTTGCCTTGTAGGGAATACATCAGTATTCAAATGGTGTTTCTATGAATCTGAGAATCTAAGGTATTGTGGTGTTGTGGTT
The DNA here is from genome assembly GCA_025200525.1 of Camellia lanceoleosa. Taxonomy (NCBI): domain Eukaryota; kingdom Viridiplantae; phylum Streptophyta; class Magnoliopsida; order Ericales; family Theaceae; genus Camellia; species Camellia lanceoleosa. The sequence continues at coordinate 131,985,338 of CM045771.1, read as the reverse complement.
GCGTAACAATCTCTTGCACAAAGAAAATTGAAAAAAAAACCATGACGAAGAAGGATGCCGGGGTTCATGCTACACAGTCCATTCCTTTAATCCAAATCTCAGTTGTTAATAGGGACTTTTTAACTAATATCACAAAGTACAAAAACATTTGATCAATTGAAATTATTAGTTTCAATAGTAGCTCAAGAATAGAATATTTATCCATCATAACAACTCCATTTAGTAACAATGGCTGGATCTTAAAAGACACATTTAGCAAGTATCTAAAAAAATAAAAAAATAAAACATTTAGTTTAGTAGGAAATAAGAAAACATGTTTCAGACCACTCATTCGATGACTCCATACACTCTAAGACAGTGTTTGGTTCACTAAAATGAAGGTGGAATGGAATGAAATAATCATTACTTAGCATCCCATTGGAATGACCATTCCCTTACAATGTTGAATGATGATTCTATTTGAATGAATTTTCTATCAATTTTTTGCTCTAATTGAAAGCTCATAAACTCACTGCAATATTGAATTTGCACTCTCACAATATGTAAGTGTGCAAATGGTAGTACAAATAACATTTTTCTTATTTTCATAATTAGTACACATACCTCCAGAAGAAGTGCCAACTGAAACCTTGATGAATGATATCTCAAACAAGTTCAATTTGACAAGATTTTGAACACCTTGGTAACCTGACAAGGTGCCTAAGAAACTCAGCCTCTTCCTTCATGCTTAACATTCCGTACCCAATTGTCATCTTTTCTAAGACTATTGCATTTTCCAAGAAATACTTTATCAGATCGAGCTCATCTTGCAACCCATCAATGCCAGAGACTTCAATTTCTTTAAGGGTACACCTCAAACAACTGGGCACCCCTTGTGGTTCAAACCAGTAGAATTGCTCCGAAGGTTCGAAACTATCAATAAGTGGTACCTAAAAACCAAGAAAAAGCAAAGGTAAGAACTTGCAAATCACCAGTTTGGAATTGTAATTTTATTTATTTATTATTTTTAACTCACCTTCGTAAATGCCATAGTGCACAAATTAGGCACACCATTGAGTAAGTTGGGCAAACTCTTGCAGCCAACATCATCAAATTCCAAATGGATCAAATTAGGAAACATGGGCCAATTTTTGTCATTAGCAATGCCGAGAACATTCATCAGAGAAGATAAAAATAGTCAAATATACAAATCTGATATGTTTCTTGATGAAGTTCAAAAAATGATAACATATGACAATCTACATCTTCACTTCTTAAAGTAAATGATCAAAACGAAGAATGAACTCACTGCCATAGTGCTAGACTTTAGATGTAGATGCTTAACATTAGAGATTGCCTCCAAAAGCACAAACGCTCGGTTCAGATGTGGCATGGCTCCAAGAGAATGTGGATGGGAGGCATCAACACAAACACTTGCTTTACTAATGAAGATAAGCTGTTCAGACAATATTGAACAAAGCAATCATCTTCAATGCAAAGGTAGTCAAGAATTGGTGCATCGACAATAACCACAATCTCAGAGTCTCCATATTCCTTTACACATAAAGACAAGTATAAAGTCTTCAGAGCTGATGAAGAAATGCTGTATACTGTTTTTCCAGGACCCATGACCACTGTAATGGATAATTCTTTGAGCATGGGGCAGGAAGAAAAGAGCTTCTGGGTCAAGTCATTACTAGGAGAAATAAGTGAAACATGAAAGATACTGAGACAAGGGAAAGAAATTGAGGTAGGAACATCAAAATGAAGTTGCGATCCGAGCTTCAAGACTACAAGCGTATTGCAAGTAAAGAGGCTTCTAGGCAACTTAAGATCCAAGCGTTCACAAACATTGATATCAATTTCATGGACACTACGCTTTATAGCAACACCTATCCATGTGTTCAAACGAGATGTATCAATTTCTGGATTACATCCTAGAGAGAATCGTTTAATACTTGACAAATCATGCAAGAGGACTCGGAAAATGAAAATCATGAAGCTGCCATTGTCATTGTGCTTATGGAATGGAATATACGAAGGCAACAGTATTGGACCATTGAATTCCAAAATGGGGACAGAAGCCCATATGTGTTTCCATCTTGATGATAGAATGCTGGTCCAAACTGCATATTTTGTTGGAAGGAAAGAGAGAATGTGGACAAGAATTGAGTGTGGTAACCTGCAGATCCCATCTTCTCCATTCTCATTCGCTTCCTTCTTCAAACTAGGCTGGTTGTTCAAGCTAGAAGCCATAAATCTGCGACGCCTGAATAGATAAAGTGTGTCAAAAATTCATTCAAATAGTCAATGGTGGATACATGAAGGCACCAGGAGTGGGATATACCCCACCTCAATTTTTTATAATTACAATAGTACCTATATAAAGTGATTTTTGTTTAACCTGAGAAATTATAATGCTGCCCACCCTAAATCATTTAAGACCCCTTCAAAATTAATTTTTTTAAAGGCCCTTCTTTTTTCTATCAATCACATAATAACTCTGAATACAGAAATGACTCTCTTTCTCTCTCTTCTCTATGTTCTCTCTATTTTATTCTCACTTCGCAAAATTAATTTTTCTCTTCTAGTACTTCTCGTATAATTTTTCTTAAAAGCCTTTCTTATTTTTTTATTGGGTAAATTACACATGTGGTCCATATAGGTTGCATATTAAACCAATTTGATCCTACAGATCCAATTGCATCATTTTTTCCTTTAATTTTTCACATTATGTCAATTTAATCCAATTCATAACTCTCATTAATAACTTGAAGGAAAATTAAGTACTAAGAAAAGAGTCCATTCAATCTTCTCAAAACTACTTGAGGGATTGATATACAATTTGCAATAGATGTGTCTGTGTGTGTAACAGATAGATGACCACAATATATCCGTAGGTTCTGTTTGGTTGTCAAGAAACTCAAACAAGAAAAAAAAATGTTGAGTTTTTAAAATTCTTGTTACCTAGTATGAGAAGCATAAAAATAAAAAAAAATAAAAAATAAAAAAGAGGCAAAAACTCAACCTTACTGAGTTGAGTATCCCATTTTTCTATTACCAAAATCTCGGTTTTCCAATTTTTATTTTGATTTCAATAGATTTCTCAGCAACCAAATGGAAGGTTATTGTTTCTCTCGATTTCCTAGCTCTTACTTGTAATACCCCACCCCAAAGTGTAATTTGTTGTGCAATTATGGTGGACTAATAATGTATTGTTATGGAATAAAATCGTGGTATTAATGGTATAGTAAAATCTCAACTAAGCAATGTAACTTATAATGGTTATGTTAAATTAAAGTTGTGGATCAATGATCATATTAATGTATGAATTAATGTAAAGGAATATTAACCAATGATCATACTAATGTAAATAAATATTAACCAGGGCCTTTCACCTAGTGGTTGTGTAGCACCACTTTGTGGTGTGAGGTTGCGGGTTCAAATTCTATGGAGAAGGGTTTCATACCCTTTTTCTTACCCCTTTCCCCTACTAACAACTAACAAGTGAACTCCTATTGATATATACCACGTGACAAAATAATAACAATAATAATGTAAAGGAATATTGTAGAGCATGTCATAGAAACAAACAGGTAGTTCTTGTAAGAGAATATTTGTATATATATCATTATTGGTGGTGTTTCATCTGAAGTTGGGAGAATTGCTAGGCATTAAATTAGGCAGTGAGAAAAATGAGGAAGTAAACAAATCAAATATGAAAAAAGAAACATGGGGGAAGTGAACGTGGACTCTTTAGCAGATTTGTGAGAAGAATTAAGAGAATTAAGAAACAGAAGAATGGTTTGGGTCTATTACATGTGTAAAGAGATTTAGCAATATTCTGAGAGAGAGAGAGAGAGAGAGAGAGAGAGAGAGAGAGAGAGAGAGAGAGAGAGAGAGAGAGAGAAGATTAGATAAGGAAAATAAGAAGAAAAAAAATATTAGTAAAGAAAGTTTAATGGCATCTATCACAATGGTTTATACATGGGGTAGGGGTAGGGGTAGGGGTAGGGGGGAGGGGACAGAGAGTTGAAATATGAATAGAGACAGAGAGATCAAGAAAAAAAAATAGTAGCCCAAACGGAGATGCTTGTCCAAATAATCAAATAATAAGATTATGTTCCTTGGAGATGAAAAAATTAAGAATATCTATTGGTTTTCGATCAATAATTTCATAAGTGATCTTCTACCACTTCTGGTACCTTATAATTGAATACTCATGTTTAGCATTATTGAAATGTAATGTTTTGTTACTCTCATGTTTTATGAAATATGGATCAAGTACGAATGTAAACTGATTATGAGAATTGAAATTATTTTGTTATCCATCTATCTTTGTACTATCAAAATATTGATTTTATTGTCACTGAAATTTTATGTTTTGTTTTAGAAGCTTGGCTCAATTTGACTATAAATTCTTCCCACCGGCTAATGTGGCCTTAGTAGGAATGTTCAAATTATTGACCAGCTCGATCAAACTGGTCCGGGCCAAATTGACTACAATAGTCGCCTTCATCACAAAATTGGTCGAACGAAGCAGAAGCGGGACCGAGTACACGGACATATAGAAGTTTCTAACGTTGGGAGCTTTAATGGGAGCATATATATATTTTACATATTAAATTATTAAATATATATCTATATTCTAAAAATTATTATTTTTCTACTTAAGCTAAGTTTGGCATCTACTAAATAATAAAAAAAGTCAAAAAGTCACTATCCTATTTAAGTCACATCATCTTATTTAAATCACATCACCTCTCTAACACATCACATCACATCAAACCCAACCCAAACCCAACCCATATAAGTCAATAAGTTAAAAAGTACACTTTTTTAGAACATCCCAAACCAACTCTTACTTGTAATGTATTTGTTAAAATATGAATTTTTATTGGAGATTGATCTTAGCTACAAATTGTTTTTGTTTAAGTATAAATAAATATTATATAAATAGAAAGCAATACAATAAGTTTGCATTGTTTTTCTTTTATTTCTTTAAGATTTGTATGCTTGAGAGGATCTATCTTAGTTTGAAGCAAGTTCTTCCTTGATGGGAGTGAGTTTCTTACTTAGGAGGGCGGAATCACGTTTCTTAGTAAGAAACGTCACCAAATTAGGAGTTTCTGCTACTAAGGGTCGACTGCTGTTTTAAAGTGGCCAAAAAATTAATTGATTAGCCAACAATGGGTCCAAGAAAAATTGAACTGCTTAAAACCAAACCAACGGACTGTACATGTGGCTTCATTTTATTGGCCATTTCATATTTCACTTCATCCCATTATCACCTTATAGGGAACTTACATGAGGGTTTTTCCAATACAAAATCTACAACAAATTTATTATGATTCTCTCTCTCTCCCTCTCTCTCTCTCACCTATTCAATCTCCCTCTTCAACAAAACCCCATTTCCCTCTTCCATCTCCCTCTCCAATAAATTCTGATGGTGCCGATGTAGTCAATTTAAGGTGGATCGATGGTGGCAGAGCAATAGTGACAGGGATGGTGAGGGCAATGGAGTTGATCAATGGTGGCAGTGGCGCTAAACAACGGCAAGTCTCCCCTCAAAAATATTATTCAAATTCTTTTCATGTTTGAATTTAATTTTTTTTCCTCTTTTTTCCATAACTGGGAACCACGCGAGGTTCTTTCAGGCCCACCCCAAGATCGTAAACACGGATCAAGTGACACATCCTAATTGCATGTTCATGGCAAAAGAGCAGGGACGGACAAGAGTCTAACATGAGTTGGGCACGTGGGGAGCAAACCCACTGTCAACTAGGCTACCCCCTCAGGGGTTTCTTTCGTGTTTGAATTTGCTTACTGATTTGTTTCATTCAGCATCTTCGAATCACATTTTTATTTCATATCAGTAGATACTGGGTGTGATCAATTTTCTAAACCCTAGGCTGTGACAAGTACTTGAGTTTATGCAAATCGAATCTTTTGAACATACATGCATATTCATGTATGAAATTATATAAAAAAAATATTAGGTACTTGATGATCCAACTAGATTTTCTAATAACTAACTGAATTTTCATTTTCTTTTCAACCAGATTGAAACAAAGTGGGAAAGTAAAGAGAAAATTTGAGGGAAGGAGAAGAAGTACCTGATCTACAGTGCTTTGCTGAAGAGAGCTCCAAATTTGGAATAGACACCACTTGACATGGAGACCTTCTTCTTCGCTCTTCAGTTGCAGCTGCTGTGGAAAATTAGCGAATTTATAGGGTTTTACAGCTTCCAGCCCCAGGTTGTGTTAGAGCATCTCCAATGCAATAATCTCACTAAGAGGGTGAATATAATGTTTTTTTATTTAAAAAGTAAATTTAGAAGAGGTCACTGTTCATTTAAACTCCAACCACAATCTTTCATTTCTTTCATTCAAACTCTATTTAAAAAGTAATTTTTATTTATTAATAAATATTTAATTTTAAAATTTTTGTAAAATATATTTAATATTATACTCATTTTAAAGGTATGATTTTATATGTCAATTTTATAAAAATTAAATTTATAAATTAAAAGTTATTTGTAATATAATAAGAAATACAAAATGAATAGTATTTTGAAGGGTTTCTTCATTTTTTCATCCTCCCTTCAAATATGGAGGATGAACTCATTTTCCTCTCAAATGAAGATGAATTTAGAGGGTGGGTTGGAGGAGACCATCCTTCATATTTGAAGATATGAAGGATGAGTTGGAGATGCTCTTAGGTTGATAGCCCTAGGTTGTCTTTGGTGGATAGATTAGCATTAGACGAATTAAATGAAAAGAAAATAGAAATGTAATTTTATTTTTTATTTGATTATAATAAAAAATATAAGAGAAAATAAAGTGATACCTTTTAGGCTTATTTATGCTCTTTTTTCTTAATTTTTCAACTCAACTAAACATAATTTGAAATTTAAATTCAATAAATTCTTTTTCCTTTTGCTTTTTATTTTTCTTTTTATTTTTATTTCTATTTCTCTCATCAAATCTAATTTTTCAACTCAACTAAACATAATTTGAAATTTAAATTCAATCAATTCTTTTTCCTTTTGCTTTTTATTTTCTTTTTTATTTTTATTTCTATTTCTCTCATCAAATCCTTCGCCTAAGCACATCCTTACTTGATTTCTATCATGTTCAAAAAAAAAAAAAAATACATTAAACTTCTGGTTTTTTTTTTTTGGTATTTTGAAAAAGTTTTTACAGATTTCTGTATAATTTTTAAAATTTTTAGATGCATCTACTCTATGATTATAGGTTGAAACATTTAAAAAAAAAAAACCACTAAAACACAAAAATACCAAAAAAAAAAAAAAAAACTCAAGATTTATATTTAAAATTTCAAAGCCAAACAAAATGAAAAATTGTTGCGTAATGAAAAATAGTATCATTCCATAATTTGTATACAAAGTGATGTTTTAGTGGCAATTTTGACGTTAAAAAGCTTAGGCATTTAGCTTAAAGTCTCATTTTACAAATTTGTGTTCTCGTGTGTTAATTATATATTTTAGTTAAAAAGTCAAAAATTATTATTAGTTATCATATCATTATTTTTATTTTTTTACACATTTTTTTATAAAAATTCAAAAATTACTAAAATAACATATTCTCAAACGAGACCTAAGTTATAAATAAGTTTTTTTAATCTCACAAGTATCCATATTCTCAAACACCTCGATATAATTTAAAGCCCCGTCGAGATCGGTTGATGATTTGAATTTTTACGTAAGAAAAAAGAAAAAGAAAAACACAATGACATATTTATTATTTAAAAAAATTATGAGGATATTTTTGTTTAAAGAATTATAAAGTTTATTTTTTATTTAAGAAGATTTATTTTATTTACAGAGTCTCAACAATAGTGTGTAAAGTGCACATTTGGATACTTTGTACAAAAAATGTGATAGTTTTAATTATCAAATCACTTAATATTAAATTGTTGTTTCTATAAGGTCCCGGTGTCCTACATTGGGAATGGAAGGGGAGTTCTTAGGCTATAAAAGTAAAAATCTTGACCCTTATATAGCATCAATGACTTTCTTAGGTGGTGAAATCTCTAACAAAACTCCTCAGTTAAGCGTGCTTAGGCTAGAGTAGTTCTAAGATGGGTGACTCACTGGGAAGAACAAATCCGTGCGGGCGTGGTCCAAAGCAGACAATATCGATGACGTGTGAAGGGTTGGGGTGTTATAATCAACACCTTCTGCATTGGTGTCAAGCGGAGGATCGGTCGCATGCTATAGCTTGCCTTTTTCGCGCCCCCTTTCGAAAGCTCGAAATGAAGCCTTACAGTTTGGACTCCTGCGGTTCTGAATCTAATCTCATAAGTGTAATGTGAAACTAATAATCACCAAAGAGTTCAAATCCAACAAATCGTTTTGGAAAATTGATTTTGAATGAAAAAGTGTCAAAATTGGACTGCTTTGCCAGATACAGAGTTGCCACCTAAATATTTCATTTTGGAAAAATTTAGGGAACCCGTGACTCGTGCCAAAGGCCACGTGTCCGTCATCACCAAAGTTGTCTCGGCTCGGGAACTTAGGTACGAGAGGGGAAGGTCATGAATTGAGCACCCTCGCTCGTCCGATCAAAGGTCAGTCTCTACTAATCATGATATGATTTTTTATAAACATTATATGCTCTTGTTGATTATTAAACTAGCTTTACTATGTGATACGTACAAGTAAGTATAGACCAGTTTACTCAATTTAGAACAATTCAACTCATGTTTGTTTGTGAAAATGGTTTGAATTTGCCATCTCAAGTGGGGTTAAAAGTTTGCGGATTTGCAATCAAACATAGTGGGCTTAAACATGATTTGCTATTCAATAAAGTTGTAACAACCCTCGTACCGATTACTGAATAACCATTGAATTATATACTGATTATTGCTAAACTGGACCGCTAATGACTGATAATTGGATTAACTGAAGTATTGGATGGACTGATTGAAATTGAAACTGGAATTGAATAAGTTTATCTATTGAATTGCATATCGCATCTGTTTGATTGATTGATTATCTGTTTGAATTCATATGTTTAAACTGCTAATTGAAAGCCTTATCGGCGGCCGAATTAGGAACCGTTTAGAGTTTTATAATCAGTAGAATATTTGTGTTTTAATGATATACTTATCTGAAAATTGATTAGGAATGATTAAATTAGATTAAAACGAGTTAATTACCAAGATTGACTTATTTACCACATTGCCACCCATAGTGGACATTTTGTTTATTGTTAGTATTAAGCCTTAACACTTAATCAAACTTCTCCTCAGCCATTTTTGTGAGCATAGCCGAAAATTAGAGAGAGAGGAGAGGGAGAGAATTGATTTCCTTCTTGCATTGCTTAATCTTGCTTAGAAACTTGAAGATTGGTAACATAGATTACTAAATTGAGCTTCCAAGACTTGTAATTGACACTCTAGGTAAGGAAATCATCATCTTCTTGTTGTCTTTAAGCTTCATCTTGCATGGTTCATGTTCCATTGTAGGATTAAACCATGATTTAGTGCTAAGAAGTTGGATTATGCTTGAATTCATGCATGCATGCCCATTTTGGTGATTTTTGAAGTTGAATTTATGATGAATTGTACATGTATGCTCATGTTTCTATCAAAGTTCATGTTTTCAGTTTGTTTTCCAACTATTGAGCTCATTAGAGCAAGATTTGAACCTTGAATTTGGGTAAAAAACCATGCATTGCATGTTTGGAAAGTGTTCTTGAAAATGGATTTGAAAATGGCTTTAATTGACCAACCCTTGGCCCTTGCATGTGCAAATTAGCTTTTGAAACTTGTTACACATTGAGTTTAAGTGTATTTTCCAGAATTTGGGGCCAAGAGGTTGAGTTTTGGATGGTTGAATGCTTGGTTCGAACTTGGGAGACAAATCTGGAAATTCCAGATTTGGCTTCCTCGCTCGAGCGAAGGATTCCTCGCTCGAGCGAGCCCTTTGGTTTTGTAATCTCGCTCGAGCGAGAATCGAGCGTGGTATCGCGCGTAAAAATCGAGCATCCAGTACTTTTACTGTTTCATCAAACCGCTCGAGCGAAGGATTGTTCGCTCGAGCGAAGCATTTGATTTTGGAAGCTCGCTCGAGCGAAGGAAAGCTCGCTCGAGCGAGACCCCTATTTTCAGCAACTTTTGAAAAATGCCTTCCAACTGTATTTTTGCATCCTCATCCCATCCTAGGCATTCTTAGGCCTAGTTTAAGGCATCTTAATGAGGATTTAGATATAGAACCACACCGAGAAAATTTAGGGATTTAATTATCATCCTTCCGACTGTGAACTTAGTGTATGTTCTATTTGTTAACTGTTTAGGGTTGGCTCTCGGGGACGCGCTCTAGCTGCTATTAGCCCAATCTCTGTGAGTAACGATTGTGTAAAGATATGTTCAAAATGGTTATCTTTTGACTACTGAACTGAATTGTTTATTGAACTGATATTGTTTACTGAATGAATGTATGTCTTGTATTCTGAACTGTAGTGTGGCATCCTTAGCATTGACTGTTACTGTTACAGAGCTCTGTCGGTTCCCTTGCAGAACTATATTGTTTACTGATTGATGGCCATCATTACTGTTGGGTCTGTTAAGACCCGGTCCTTCTGGACCTACTGTTTATAGGCTAATGGGTGTACCACATATGACTGATTGACTGAAATACTGAAAGACTGAAATACTGTTAAATGAATTGATTTCATTATTGTAAGGACATTCATTCATAACCCCTTTACACATTATGTTATTCACTGGGCTTTAGCTCACTGTTTATATATATATGTAGGTTCTCAGCAGCCAGACCGGAGCTAGGAGCGTGGGTTGGTCCCCAGTTTTGTCAAGCTAGCCTATGTGCCTCACTGCGAGGTTCCGAGTTTCCATGCTTTGGCTTGGGGTGTTTTTGTGTCCCCATCGGTCTCCTTACTGTTTTGTACTTTTGTATAGACCGTTTACTGTTATATCGTACTGTTGCCTAGGGATTCGATCCCTGTACTGACTGATTGTAAATGACTGTATAAACTGTACTGTTCTAAATTGTTTGAATGCATGAAAAATGTTTTTGGCATACAGATTTTCACAGCTCAATGGACACTAGTTATTTACTGTATTGGCTTCCGCCCACATACTCTGTTTAAGCGTATTCTTTGTGATGAGCCTTGATAATCTCGGATTCTTGGCGATTATGGTGCTAAACCCATAGGGCCGGGTTTGGGTCGTGACAAAAGTGGACTTAAAACTTACATTTGTCGAATCGTTCCAATTCAAACAATAAGCCTTCATCTACAGGCATTCAAGAAGTTTAACATTTAAGCACATAGCCTCGTGGCAAGCATGCTAGACATGGCAACATTCACAATCATGCAAATATGCTAAAGTGTTAAAAACTCATCTAGTACTCCAAGCTAAGAAGATATGAGTTAGAAAAATATGCATGATTCCTAACTATACAAGATGCCTAATGCAACGCATGTAATGTGCAATTAATAGGCTCGGCTACTAATATGGCATATGAGGCAACTTAAATAATATGCGGTTAAACACGTATTCAAAGAAGTATTGAAATGACAATGTAATTTGAATGATGCGTCGAGCCTCGGTGCACGCAAGACAAGATGAATGTATGCAAGCATAATGTATGCTAATTTGAAACATGATGCTCTTAAACTAACCATCGAAAGTCGTTAAGTAAAAGGGAGAAAGACGTGGGGTTGGAAGACATACACGCACGCATACATATACACTTATTACAACATTATGCCCTCACGAAAGAGGATCCGAATGAAACTAGCTAAGCTATACTACTTAACTAATTATTACAACACTTGAAATGAATCAACTATCTAAGTTAATTAAATATTACAAAGTGAACTAATTAGCTAAACACTTAACTAATTAATTACAAGGCAACTAAGCTAATTAATTACAACATAAATTAATTAACTAATCTAATTAAATAGTTACAACATTTGTAAGAATTAGCTACAACTAATCAACCAAGCAAATTAAGTAAATGGTCTCGGGGACCGAGGGATGCATGCATGCTCGGTTTCCACCTGAAGAACATTCGCTATCTGCGCTTGAAAGCCTCTGTTTGTGCAACCTTTGCACTATTTCCTTCTCTAGATCAACTCTGTCATACCTCACAAGCACATTGCCCAAAATTCACTGGTGGCCGACAGGCCAGAAGTGGTGGTCGGCCACCATCGAGGGGTTGCTTGCACTGACGATGGCTTCTTGAAGAATAGTGATGCACAATTCCATGCTGCAACAAAGAGCAAACAGGGCAAAGAGAAGGTATTCTCACAGGTTGTATGCACTGTGTACCTCTCCTTATCATCAAAACAAGCTCAAAGGAGTGATGCATTTGGCCCTTAAACCATCAATCAAGCAATTTCCATGTATGATGGCTAAGGGACCAATTTGTACAAGTTCAATGAATGTAAAAACAAGACTCAAATGCCACCACCCTATCATGCATGATCAAGGGCAACAGAGACCTAGGAAAGTGGCACATTTCATCACTTTTGAGTATGAAATATCCTATTTTCCTTATGTTCAAATTAACGTCCGATTTGAACAGATGCAATGCAATACAAAGAAATGCTTATCTTACCACTTTTGTTTGCCAATTTTGTTTACCCATTTTAGTTACCAAATCATTCTTTAGTCAATTTGTCTATTGGTGAGTGTCCTCTAAGATGAAAGAAGTGTCAACCAAGGGATAATGTAAGCAAGAGAGAGATTATGATGTTGATAATGAACCCTCAAAGAGGATTAAACCATTAAGCATGACCTCAATCTCAAGCTTAAAGGGTCCCAAGTTTGAAACAACCCTCAAAAGCAAATGAAAGAGTGAAGCAAAGAGGGAGGTTGTAGAGTTTATAGAGCTAAAATAGAGTAAAAACAACACCAAAAAAAGCTATCAACTCAAACAAGAGATGTCTAAAACCCCTAAAACACCAACTTTTGAGGACTATTATACTACAACCATGCAAAGTAAGACTCAAATGAACTAACCAGCCCAAAACAGAGCTAAAGAAGGCTATTTCAGAGGCTAAAACATGCTGGACTTGAACTAAGTTAAGCTAGAAAAACATGCTAACATATGGAGCTAACTAGGCACGCAAAAAAGACACAAGGAGGGGAGGCTAACCCCTCCAAATTTGGACTTCAAAATGAGTTTTTTGCCATTGAAAAACCTTTGAAATTCAGTGGTTAAAAGGCCCAAAAAATTTGGTTTGAAGGTGGTGAACAAAGGTACAAAAGCTTTACAAACAAAGAAGTTAGAAGGGTGAACTACCCCCTAACTGAAAATGGCCTCAAACCACCACCTTTAGGCCACAAAAACAGAGTTTTTAACAGTTCAAAATCAGCCCCAAAACAGCCCAAAAACAATAGAAGAAGATGGCAAAGCAAGTATGTAAAACAAGCTAACAAAGCAAGTGTTTTACCTCTTGAAGCCAAGGCACAAATTAGGCAACAAAGCAGGCCACAACCTCCTTCTAGAGCTCAAAGAGGGTCTTAAGTAACCTCAGCCCAAAGAGAAGCAACTTTGGTCAAGGGATGTATACAAAAGTATAGGATTTGTGAGCAAATGTATACAAAATTGCAAGAGAAAGAGAGAGAGAGAAATCTAGAGAGAGAAAATTTTGCTCCAAAATTTCTAACCTCTCAAAATGGGGGAGAAGGTCCCATATTTATAGAAAAATAAGCCTTCAGCTGAGTTATATCGGTCCATACATGTGTATGGTGATCAAGCCCATTGTGCCAATAGCTGGAACAACTTTCAAGAAAATATCTACAAAAAGGCATTAATGGCCAGCAGGCCACTAATGTGGCCGGCCGGCCACTAGTGATGGCCGGCAAGATCAATTGGTGGCCGGCAGCCTCATTTGGTGGCCGGCAGCCACCAAGGGTTGCAGGCTTGAAGATTTTTGTCCAAAACAAGGCATAGAATGGATGGGGTTTGAAGGCTCAAAGGCAGGGCATTCCTGTGGCTCGCCTTTTTCGCGCCCCCTTTCGGAAGGTTTGAAAGAAAGGCCTCACAGTTTAGATTCCTATGGTTCTGAATCTAATTTCACAAGTGCAATGTAAAACTGATAAACACCAAAGAGTCCAAATCCGACAAATCTTTTTAGAAAATCAATTTTAAATCAAATAATGCCAAAATGGGACTGCTTTGCCAAATACAGAGTCTCCGCCTAAATATTTTTTGTTTTGGGAAAATTTAAGAAACCTTGACTCATGCCAAATGCCACGTGTCCGTCATCACCAAAGTTACCTCGGCTCGGGAACTTAGGTATGAGAGGGAAAGGTCATGAATTGAGCACCCCACTCACCCGATCAAAGATTGGCCTCTACTAATCATGATATGATTTTTTATAAACATTATGTGCTCTTGTTCCGGTTATTTAAACTAGCTTTACTATGTGATGCGTATAAGCAAGTATAGACTAGTTTGCAAGACTTGGAACAATTCAACTCATGTTTATTTGTGAAAATGGTTTGAATTTGCCACCTCAAGTGGGCTTAAAGTTTGCGGATTTGCCACCAAACATAGTGGGCTTAAAACATGATTTGTCACTCAACAAAGTGGGTTTAAAACGCACATTTATTGAATCGTTCCAATTCAAACAATAAGCCTTCATCCATAGGCATTCATGCAGTTTAACATTTAAGCACATAGCCTCATGGTAAGCATGCTACACATGGCAACATTCACACTTATGCAAGTATGCTAAAGCATAAAAACTCATCTAGTACTCCAAGTTAGGAAAATATAAGTTAGCAAATAATGCATGATTCCTAATTATACAAGATGCCTAATGCAACACATGCAACATGCAATTAATAGGCTCGGCTACTAATATGACATATGAATCGATTTGAACAACATGTGATTAAACACGTATTCAAAGAAGTATTGAAATGACGATGTAGTTTGAATGATGCGTCGAGCCTTGGTGCATGCAAGACAAGACGAATGGATGCAAGCATGTGATATGCTAATTAAAACATGCCCCTAATCTAACCATTAAAAGCGAATTAAATAAAAGGGAGAAACACGTGGGGTTAGAAAACACACACGCACGCACGCACGCACGCACGCACACTTATTACAACATTATGCCCTCGCGAAGAAGGGTCCGAATGATTAAAAGCTAATTAGCTACGCTAATTAAGCTAACTAATTATTACAAACTGAATTAATTAACTATTCTAATTAACTAATTACAAAACGAAATCAAATAACTAATTAATCTAACTAATTATTTACAATACTTAATTAGCTACAACTAATTAATTACAACATGTACTTGATCTAATGCTAATTAAACTAAATTTTTTAACCCTAAAAAATGGGGGAGGAACCCCCTATATATAGAAAAACAAGCCTTTAGCTTAGAAACATCCTACCATACAGGTGTAGGGAGATGCAGCTAATTATGCTAACAGCTGGCACAACTGTCAACAAATATCTAGAAAAAGAGACTGGTGGCTGTCGGCCAAGCCACACCAATGGCCAACAACCAAGGGCCACGGCCGACAACCTCTAGTGGTGGCCGATAGGTCACCACAAGTTCCAGGTACCAAGTTTTGATCCAAAACAAGGCACAGAAAGGACAAGGTCTAAAGGCTCAAAGACAGGGCGTTCTGCCAAGGACTTTGGGCACTCAAAACGAACACACGTAACCATAATCATCAAATGCACAAGCGATGACGTCCAAGTCTTAAGGATGGTAAAAAATGGGGTGTCTACAGTTGCCCCTCTTTGACAGAACTCGGAAGTTATGAAATGACGGGAGTGAATGTCAAAGCCTAGAGACGATCCATTTTGAAAGGGTCGAAGACTTGGACAAACAAACAAGCAAGACAAAAACGGTTGTGCCTGCAGGCTGCCTACGTATCCCTTTGCAAGGAATCAAACCAGTATAGTTCTAGGCCAACATGCAAATGATATGCATGATGCAGGAACATAACTTATGATAATGCAATGAGGTTGTAATGAAACATTTAAATGCAAACGCTATGTAATGAAAATGCCACATTCAAACAAACCGAAACAAGGTGTAGCAACCTAAAACACAAAAGTAAGTAAACACGTCACATGTGGGAATTACGAACCAAACCATATTTCATGCAGAAAGGATGTAAGAAAATTATGCAAACTTAACTACGCGACGCGTAGGAAAAGCGAAGAGCGACCGTCGGGTGCACTCGAGGTCTCGACCGAGATCCTAATGTGTTGCACACTTGAAAAGGAAAAGGGTGGTGTGAACACTGGGACGCACCCGAATGTGTTTAACCAAAACAAACAATCCTAACGCATCTCACGCGCGAGGGGAAAAGGTGGTGTAAACACCGGGACGCACTCGAATGTTTTTTAACCAAAAGGAGTGGTGTAAACACCGAGATGCACCCAAATATTTTTAACCAAAAGGAGTGGTGTGAACACCAGGACACACCCGAATGCTCTTAACCAAAACAAACAATCCCAACGCGTCTTACGCGAGAGGGGAAAAGGCGGTGTAAATACCGGGATGCACCCGAATGTTTTTAACCAAAAGGAGTGGTGTAAACACCGGGACGCACCCGAATATTTTTAACCAAAAGGAGTGGTGTAAATATCGGGACGCACCCGAATGTTTTTAACCAAAAGGAGGTGTAAACATCGGGATGCACCTGAATGCTTTTAACCAAAAGGAACGATCCTAACGCGTCTCACGCACGAGGGGAAAAAGTGGTGTAAACACCGGGACACACCTGAATGTTTTTAACCAAAAGGAGTGGTGTAAACACCGGGACGCACCCAAATGTTTTTAACCAAAAGGAGTAATCCTAACACGTCTCACGCGCGAGGAGAATGAGTAAAAGGATGTGATTCGAAGGACACGAATGACTTCACCCGGAACCCCTCTGAACGGACTGTACGTACAATATCGTTTGACTGCGCTGGCTCCGCTGAATGAACCATATATACAATATCGTGTCTGCGTAAGAAAAACTCAACAAGTACAACATATTAAGGGTGCATGTTCTATGCACAATTACAATAATGGTAAGGCATGTTCTATGCAAAGTATTGAATGCATGTTCTATGCTAAGTACAAAATGCATGCTCCTTGCGCGATTAACAACATGTTCTATGCTAAATAACAAAATGCATGTTCTATGCAAAATTGAAAGTATTTTCTATGCAAAGTACAAAAATGCGTGCTACATGCGCAATTAACAACATGTTTCATGCTAAATAACAAAATGCATGTTCTATGCGCGATTAACAGCATGTTCCATGCTAAATAACAACATGCATGTTCTATGTGCGATTGATATACATATTCTATGCAACAGCATATGTAAAATGCACGTTCTACATACGTAATGAAGGAATGCATAGTCTACGTAAAAATGAAAGTGTATTTGAATGAAACAAGTTCAATAGCAACCTTCCGATTCACCTCTCGGAAGAGTTACGACATGCAAAAAGGATACACCTCGTTTAGCAAGTGACGAACAACGATCACCTAAAGCACAATTTCGAGCTTCCACAGAGAGAATTCGAATTCAACAGTGATCTTCCCTTACACCTCTTGGGAAACAGGGACAACCACAACATCAAGACACAAAATTGGAGCACTGGGCACTGGACGACCACCAGATGAGGGTGATGGCCACCTGTCGGCCACCCTTTAAGATTGTCGGCCACCAATGGGGCCTGTCGGCCACCAGTGATGGCTGTTCGGCCACCGATGGCAGATCGGGGCCAAGATGGTCTTTTCACCTCAGGTTTTTAAATATACTCACCTATACTTCATTTCTTCACTCCTTCAAAGCCAAAAATCCTCACTCACTTTCTTTAGACTTTCCTTCTCTCTAGATCTGAGCTTTATACGCGTTTTCCAACACCCCACGCACATTTTCTTCGCTAAACCCTATAACACGTCCGCGAGGGGGCTCTCGCGGGTTACAGTTCGGACTCAATTTGTGTCGGTTCTAAATTTGAACCAAAGAGTCCAAATCCGGCAAATCGTTTTGAAGAAAAACAGATTTTTTGAAAAGTAGTGCCAAACATGGACTGCTTTGCCAGATTACAGAGTCGCCACCTAAATATTTTAAAATGGGAAATTTAGGAAACCACGACTCGGTCAAGGCCACATGTCCGTCATCACCAAAGTGGTCTTGGCTCGGAGCTTAGGTACGATCGGGAAGGTCACTATGAGCACCCCCTTTCTTGGGTCAAGACCGGCCTCTACTAACCGTGATATCCAATTTTGAAAACGTTATGTGTTCTTATTCCAATTATTAACCTAGAATTACTATGTGATGCGCACAACAAACAAGTATAGACTAGATTTACCTAATTTGGAAATAAACATTGCATATCCGTTTTGTTTTGAAAACACTTTGGAATTTGCTACTCGCAAGTAGGCTAAAACACGGATTTCAACGAGTTTCCCAACTCAAGCAATCCAACCTCCACCCACAGGCATTCAAGTAGTTTATCTCATATAAGCACTTAGCCGCATGGTAAGCATACTGTCATGGCAACATTCACACGCATGTGGTATGCTAAAGCGTAAAATACTTACATCGTACTCCGTGCCAAAAACAAGAAACTAGTTAGTAGACATGCATGCCCCTAGTTCATGTTAAATGGCTAATGCGACACAGGCGAAGATGTAATTTAGAGTAGGCTCGGCTAACCCTAAAGATGGCATGTGAAATGCACTTTATTCGATGCACGTATCCGATTTGGAATTGAAAATACAATGCGGTTTGTATGATGTACCGAGCCCGGTGCATGTCAACAAATGCATGGATGCACGCATGCATTGCATAAGGTATGCTAAAATAAACGTGCCCTAATACTAACCATCGAAAGCAGGTAAGTAAAAGGGAAGAAAGAAGTGGGGGTTGGAAGACATGCACACACTCGCTCACACTTATTACAAATTTGCCCTCGCCCGGAGGGACCAAAAGAATAATACAAATAATTAACTACACAAGCTAATTAAATATTACAAATTAATTAAATTAACAAATTAATTAATCTAAGGAAAAACAGTAAACCGCCTCGGGGCGGGGGCTCAATGCATGCGCGCTTGGATTCCGCTCGGAATTGCACTGCCATGCCTAGATTGCCTCTGTTTTCCCTGCTTTGCTCCTCTGAAAACTGCCAAAATCTCAGAACCACTTCTAAAGGCACTGGGGGGCATCACCGGGGTGAGAAACACCACCGTTGAAGTATGTAGCCACCGCACAAAATTCATCCATCGGCCATCTATAGATCCGGTCGGCACTAAACACCGCCGGCAGACTGAATGTCTCGAACACGCAACTCACAAAGAAGAGAGGGCAAAAACTTGCATGGCAATGTAATTCCAACAATGTATGCACCAATCATGCCCCTTATCATATTTGTGACTCAAAGGGACATGTGCCTCGATTCTCGGGCCACCAATCACGCATTTCCATGCATGATGGCCCAAAGAATCAAGTGTGCAATTTCAATCTCAAATGCATGCAAACCAAACAAACCAAAATCCCAATCCCCATCACCAAATCAAGGGACAAGGAATGCATGTTGATGCAATGCAACCTAGTCATGTTAACTATCATGCAATATGAACAATGCCATGTATTTAGGCAAAGCATACAAGTCAACATGAGGTAAATATGCAAGCAAGTAAATGATGGCCTTAAACATGATCTAGGCAACCCCAAATAGGCCTAAAATCAGTGGCCAAAATGCTAAGTATGAGAGCTAAATACACATGCACATGTACACATGTTAAGGCACACAACTTTGGCATTAAACAAACCACTCTCAAGCACACTTGAAAAGAGACAACATGGATGATTAGCATGCAACATGAGCTCTAAAATCATGTCAAAGTATGGTGCTAAACCAACTCAAGATAGACCAAACAAAGCATGCAAATGGTTCAAGACTTAAAGCAAGTCATTGAGGCATTGAACTATACTTATGCAAGACAGTTATGGCATGCATTAAACAACTAAAAACAGGTTTTTAGCATGTTAAAACAAAGCCAAAAGGCTACTTAGATGGCATCTAAGAGGCTTGAAACCAAAGGTATGCACAATGACCAAAACATGGAGCATTCAATGCATGCTTTTAAAGCATTAAAGAAGAAACTAAGGCATGCGTACAAGCTCACCAAAGGGACTGAAATGACATGCTAGGTGGTTCCAAACCACCAAAATGATGCAAGAAGCACAAGCTACACATGCACATACTTGAGGCGTACAAGCCCGGCAAGGCACAAATGCAAAGGAGCTATATTAAACGTGCCAAAATCGATCCAAACGACCATGGATAGACCTAAAGCATGGAAAAATAAGCACAAAATATTCATAAGTCTAAGCCTAAATCATGCTCAAATAAAGGCTAACAACCTAAGGTATGTTAAGGCAATACAAGGCATTACATGGCAACTATGCTAAGCATGCATAAGGGACCAAAACCAATACATAGCAATGTTAAATCATGATATCCTAGGCATGAATAATAGTCCATACATGCTCAACACACACTCAAGCACAATGCTCCCTCAAGAGGCAAAACTTGCCCTTTTCAAGGACATCAAGGAGAGGGGGTGACCCTCTCCTCCTTGGGACTTCAAGGCATCATCTTCACCACTGAAATCCCTCAAGATTTCAGTGGTGAAGAGACCCCAACACCAAAATCCCAGAGCTCTCACAAAATAGCACAAAATGAGGCCTTTTCAAGGCCTAAGAGGGGTCAAACCTCCCCAAAGCACAAAACACTCTTAATAAACTATCAAGAGGGCCTAAAAACAGAACTTTTTTGTATTAAACACTAAGCACAAAAAAAGTTCAAAGATAGGTAAAAATAAGATGCAAAAATGGGAAATAAAAGGCTAGTTTTGTTACCCTTGTAGACCTCTTCACAAATGTTGATGTTGTTGCTTCCTTGAGCTCCAAACCAGTCAAGAACAGCAAGAACAACCTCTTGGGACCTCAGTAACCAAGGGAAGGTGAAACACTAGGTGTTGATGAGCAATAGTAAGTCACAAACACCTAGTGTACGAACAAGAGAGAAAAAGAGAGATAGGATAGATATAGAACTCAAACCCTAAAACCAGAGCTTCTTCTCTGTCTTTTCTCTCTAAAATGTCTAAGTTTGCTAACCCTAAGCCAAGAGAAGAGAGCTTTCTCTTATAAGCAACAAAGCTTACAAGCTAAGCAAAACAAGAGCTCATCCTTCCATACATGTGTATGGAGGGGAAACAAATGCAAGACAGCTGCCTTAAAATATCTCATAAAGCAACTGCACAGTGGTCGGCTGGTCAAAAATGTCATTTTGCCACAATTTACTGCCGACCAGCACAAAATAGTGCCGACCGGCACAATATAGTGCCGATGGCAACAACAACCAGCCGGTGGCCTCTAGCCACTGCCGGTGGTGTGTGGGGATGCCTCATAAGGCATTCCCTGCCCCTCCTAGGCAAAGCACAAGTGTTTGGTGCAAAACCAAACACAAAACGGTCAAGTTCGGAGGTCCTAAGGCAAGGCGCGTGGCCGAGAACTCCGGGAACTCCAAATGAACACAAACATGGATAATCACCAAGTGTTCAAGCGGTGATGTCCAAGTCTTGAGGACGGTCAAAAATGGGGTGTCTGCAAACCCTCTTAGTGTACTCTGTTTTGAACCGATTGAAATTTGATTTTGGTGCTTTCCCTTGGAGTTTCACCACTTGAGGTTTGTTCCCCTCGAGTTTCTTTCGGGTTTGATGCCTTTTCCTGGGCTTTGACTTTTTCTTTCATTTTCTCTCCCCTAGGGTTTGACTTTTTCAAAGTTTACCCTATTTTCTCTATTTTCTTCACTATTCATCGACTCTTCACCCATATTCCAGATGGCAGATGACATACCGCATGATGGAGCTCCTTTAGAGGCGGAGTTCGAGAAGGAGTTTGATTCTGAGGCGGAGCTGGAGCCATTACCACTAGGAGTGAGGCCTTTTGATCTGGCGATGTATCATCCTCGGATGTATATTCTGCCTGCTGGAGGCATTAGGCACTTCACTAATTTTGCTACTGACGCGCCAGTAGATCTCCTACTGGGAGAGCTAGATTCCCATCTTTCAGTCGTTGCCGTTGAGGTACAAATTCTATTCACTTGCACATCTGATGTTCTTTACTTGCATTTATTGCGCTGTCTCTCATCTAACTGTACTTTCATCACTGCCACCGTATATCTTCTTGCATTTCCTTTTCATCTAACTGTATTTACATTGGTTCACCTGTCCTCTGCCACAGGGTGACTCTTGTGCATACAGGGCTATGGGGCCACGGCAGCTAGAGATTGGTATGACGAGTTCCCTAAAGGAGTACAAGACATTGTTGACGAGGCCAGCTTCGGCTTATTTTGCTCTGGATTGACACAAGTTATAGTGAGCTGTCCACTTCTTGGAGCGCTAGTGGAGAGATGGTGGGACACTACCAACTCTCTCTACCTTTCCATTGCCGTAGAGATGACGATGACTCCTTACGACTTCACCATGATCACAGGCCTAGACATAGGGCTGATCTAATTCCTCTCGATCCTGATATGGGGGAGTGAGAGGCTGTCTAGATTGAGCTACTGGGCGCGCGCCCACCTTTGTTCCGGACAGCTATGGTCAGATATAGTTGGTTCGATGAGTAGTTCCGAGGGACTGAGCCAGAGACAGTGAAGGAGACAAAACAGTATGTTCGGGGTTTTTTGATGTTCCTCTTCGACACCACTCTGTTTGCGAATAGGGAGAACACCGAGGGGTTATACTTGCTGAACGCACTAGTGGTTCTTTTACGAGTAAGTTTCTATGATTGGGGCGGGCTGGCCCTGCCACTCTATACGGCTATATGAGCTCGACCTCCCATGGGAGTGGATACTTGATCAGAGGCTACTGGCGAGCCTGGGAGGTACATATCTCAGTTTCCTCTTTACACTTTACATTTTCTGTTCAGCATTTCTTGCTTTACATCTGTTCGACATATGTACTTTATGCTTTGCATTTTCTATACCTGTTCATGCACTGTATGATTTCTGTTTTACATTTTCTATATTTGTTCAAATTGTATTGATCACATATCACTACACTTTCTCCACAGCTATGGGTGTATGCATACTTCTCGACGCTTGCCCTAGAGCCTGCAATGGAGGTTTCGTTAACGGTCCCCTATTTGCGAGTGTACAATGGTCAGCTTCTCCACAAGACTCGCGAGCCCTTCACTTTCTTCAGACATTACTTTGACACCGTAGCTGCCCATCAGGTAACTTAAAACACGATCATTACTTTTGCTTTACATCTGTTCTGATTCACATATTAGCAACTAACGACGGCTAATAATCTATTCATCTTCTATCTGCAGATCACGTGGCAGCCATGAGCCACGATACCGACGGGGGTTCGAGGCCGGTACACTGTGGCCTTAGGCATTTCGCGCTATCATATTTTACTTGAGGGTCCGGTTTACCGAGCCTAGTACCTAGGCGATAGAGTTGTGCGTCAGTCTCTAGGCCTGCCTACTCCGTTCATACTGATGACTCCGCTAGAGTCCATGAGGTCAGCAGACAGCCTATCTGTTGATGGGGTTATCCAGTTCATGGTAGGCTTGGAGGTAGAATACTTTCGAGTCAAGGGCGATTATACGGTCTTCATTTAGACACACCTTATGCCACCTCTGAACGGTGTTCGTAGAGGTGAGGGGGTGAGAGCTCTTGCTACAAGGGCAAGGCCTAGAGCGACCAAGGCAGCCAGGGCCTGTAGGAGAGGGGCTTAGGGGTTTCTTAGGCGAGGCAGAGGACCGGCTGGTCGGAGCTGCCTACTGCTCTCACCTGTTGGTGGTATACTGGGGAGGCATATCAGATTCTGATTGAGCTTGCCGCAGTGGGGCATAGATATGTCAGAGCTCATAATGCACCCCCGTTATGTACCACATTTTTAGTTTTCTCATCTCTTTACGATATTTGTTCCTTCTGGACATTGATCATTCCCAATGCATTTGCAGGCACCCCCAGGATACACCGAGGATTTATTGAAGCTATTAGCCTCATTCGAGGGCATGATATTGAGGAGAGAGGCATTGCTCGGCTTCCACGGCATTCAAGTCATTTCTTCAGTTTTCTTACATTCCAGTCACCAAATTTCTGCTGACACGCTGAAACTGAAATGAGAACTTCCCCACGCTGCACTAATACACTACACCTCCATATAGTATTCATACATTGTATCTGACTTCTGCGCACGCTCATTCTGCACATTATACTTGCATCTGATATGCATACTGTGGCTGACATATGACAATTGCCTTTTATGGTTCCACCCATATTGATAGCATTAGCGGCAGTTGCAGCACTAGCACCAGCACCAGTGGTGCCTCCTCTGGCGGCAGGGAGGAGAAAGAGACAAGCTCCGGTACACAACCGAGGCAGAGCCAGGGGCGCTCGAGATGAGAGTGGCCCTTCAGAGCCCATTCTGAGCAATGATGAGGCTGAGACTAGCAAGGCCGAGGAGGCAGCGAGTTAACATGCTGAGTCATCTGAGAGTAGAGACGATGACGCTGGCTCAAGTTTTGAGAGTAAGAGTGCTGATGTTGAGGAGGGCTCCGAGGCGGAGAGCAGAGACAGCTCCAGTTCAAACTCTGATTCTGGTTCAGATAGTGGCGTCGATGGAGATAGTACCGCAGAGTCCTCTCCTCCGATAGAGACACTACTCAAATGCAACTCGACAAACTTGCTAAAGTTAAAAGGGCTCAAAACAAGACCTTACAAGACATAAAGAACAAAACAAAACGCATGTCTTCAGCATTTTCAGCATACAGGTGAACAAGAGGACAGGCAAAACAGCCGTCGGCCGTGAATAGAGGATGTCGGCCACCAGTGGTGGCTGGTCGGCTACTAAAGTGGCCTGTCGGCCATCACTAGTGGCCGATCGGCCATCAATGTGAGGAACCTCTAGAATGTTGACACCCGGCTTCCACTCACTGCCTTATCTTCTACAAAAGGTTTAGACCTCATATTTTCTTAATTTCAGCTGCAAATTCTTCACAAATGGAGCCATTCTTTGCCGAAAAACTCTCAAATTGGATTGCAACTTTAGATGGCTTGGAAAAGCTGAATTTTTAGGGTTTCGGCATAAATGCACTATTCCCCCTGGGTCGTTCTCTAGTTTGTTTTCCGTTCCTACATGCCGCAACTAGATATTGGAACCCAATTACGCACGTCTTTGACTTTGGGGGACAAGAGATATGCCCAACAATCGAAGAATTTCAAGTGCTAATGGAGTCCTAGCGTGATGAAGAAATCTTGCTTGAATCCCATTTTGGTTACATCCAAGCTTTGGGAAGGATGTGTGGACTTACTCTACACGAGGCCCGATCCTTTGTTCACAACGGAGAGCTAGACATCCCTAGTCTAATTCATCGATTTTCTGAAGCCGGCAACTGAGGCGACTTTCTTTGGCGGGGTTTTCGACAACACGCCATTTGTTTGTGCATGTTAGCTCATTTCCTTCTTGGCTCCAATTTCAGAGGGTCTAGCATTTGACTAATTGAAGTGGCCTAAGGCTTGAAAGAGGGCAAGAGTTGCATTGGCTTAGCGTTGGCCGAGACTTTGAGGGGCTTAGACGCCTTTCATTGGCGAGAGACAAGCAAATTCGTGGGAAGTCCACTACTTCTTTAGGTAATGTTTCCTACCCTTTCCAATATGTGTTTCTCACATCTCTCGGCACTCATGCTCTATCTTTCTCTCAAAGCCCTTTTCTCATTTTTTTTCTCTCAACATACACCTCTCTATTCTTTAATCTCTCTTTTCTTTCATCCATTCCCAAATATGGCTTATAGACAAGCTGAAGGTAATGGACTCTTGCCCTCAATACTCAGCCCGAACATACTTTTTTTGCCAACAGCTGGTTGATTTCCTGAATGAAGGGTGGTGGTGCCATTGGATGTGCAACAGGTCTGCTGCTGACATTGTTTGGCGTTGCCCCTTGTTTGATTTGCCCGAGATGAGCTACAACATGGCTCAGCAACCTGGCATTCAACTGATTGGCCTGAAACACTATGTATTCTACTTTCCATTCCGGTTCAGGCGTCAGTTTGGACATGACCAGACTTGCCCAAAAGAGGGAGTAGAGTACCTAGCTTCATTCCCAATCTGAGGTTCACAATTGGCTAGATATCCCACTGCATGGAGGATGAGAGAACTTCTGGCTCCTACCCCTAGTTTCAACTACGCACTTTCTGGCGAGTGCCTGACCTGCTTGAAGATGAGGTGCAATCCGGGCCCACTTTAGCACCAGAAGCTTCTATAAGCATAGGAAGGAGAAGCAAGAACACCTTTATTTGCTTTGATCTTACTTTTCAAGTTTTCTTTTTGAATGTAATAAAAGCAACTTTGATTCACATCGAGAGTTGGAGCACTTTGTATTGAAATCAATGAAATTGAAGTTATGAGTATTGGAAATTTTCCTTTTGATCCAAGAATGGTCTAAGCTGTAAAAGGTAAATTTGAACAACATTAACTTTTATCAAAACTTTTCAAAATCATTTTTAATAAGGATTATAACTTGACACACATGGAATTTATCCTCGAGATGTACAACCCCGAATCCAAAGATAACAAATTGCCCCTTGTCTGAATAGCACTGCTTAGCACAATAACCAGTTCTCAAGGGCGATCACAACCGAACGTTAGATAAAGAATGAACAAAGATGACCTGATCAAGCAGATGAACAGGACAGTTAAGTTGGAGGTGTTTACGGTCGAACTTCAGGATGAAGTTGCCTACGTATCCTGAACATGGGAATCAAGCCTTATGTAGTTCGGTTCAGGTTCACTCAAGTATTAACGCTCTCCTTTTACGCTCCAACTTTTGCCAAGGCCACCCTTTAGGGTTTTCAACCTTGCGAGCTTAGTTTTTCTTTATTTCCAATTTTTTGTGCTCTAACTTTTGCCTAGGTCACCCTTCTAGGTTTTCGGCCTAGCAAGCCTCTCACGGGTAATATTTCTTCAACTTGTCCATGTTGATCGGTTGGAAAAATTCTAGGTCATCCAGCTCCATAAGAATAACAGCTCCACTCGACCAGATAGTTTTGATAACGTAAAGACCAATCCAATTGGGTTTGAACTTGCCCCTAGGGTCATGGATGGGAGCTTGGTTGTCTTTCAGCAACAAATCCCCTTCTTTGAGATTCTGGGACTTAACCTTCTTGTTAAAAGCCTTGGCAATCCTAGGTTGATAACCCTGAACATGGTATAGTGCTTTCAGCCTTCTCTCATCGAACAACATCAGTTCTTTGAACCTGTTTGTTGCTAATTTGTCTCTGCTATCTGACACTCAACCATAACCTGCAGCGACGAAACTTCTATTTCGATCGGCAGAATAGCTTCCATCCCATAAACCAGAGAGTATGGAGTTGCCCCAGTAGACATCCAAATCGAAGTCCTATAACCCCAGAGTGCAAATGGCAACTTGTCTGGCCAGCCTTGTAAGTCTCAACCATTTTTTGCAAAATGTGCTTGATGTTCTTGTTGGTAGCCTTAATAGCACCGTTGGTTTGTGGCCGATATGCGGATGACTTATGAAAAGCCATGTAGTATTTCTCTAACAAGTCGATCACTTCTTTTTTAAAATGGGAGTCATTATCTGAAATGATCTTGTTTGGGACTCCATAACGGCAAATGATATTGTTTCGAATGAACTTAGCTACATGCGCTGCTTTCAACACTGCATAATACTGACCTTCCACCCATTTTGTGAAGTAATCAATTGCCACCAAAGCGTTTCAATTTTTGCAAATCAGTCTATATTTGTGTGCAACACATAGTAAATGTAAGTCTAATAATCGAAATAAGAGCATATAATGTAAATAAGAATCACATCATGATTAGTAGAGGCCGATCTTTGATCAGGCGAGTGGGGTGCTCAATCCATGACTTTCCCTCTCGTACCTAAGTTCCCGAGCTGAGACAATCTTGGTGATGACAGACACGTGGTATTTGGCATGAGTCGTGGGTTTCCTAAATTTTTCAAAAATATTTAGGTGGCGACTCTGTATCTGGCAAAGTAGTCTATTTTTGGTATTTTGATTCAAAATCGATTTTTCAAAAGATTTACCGGATGTGGACTTTTTTGTGTTTATCTATTTCACATTGCACTTGTGAGATTAGATTTAGAACCACAGGAGTCCGAACTGTAGGGCTATCATATCCGAAAGGAGCACGAAAAGATAAGCTACACCTGCCCAAGGGTGCCAGTCAACTTGTGAACAGAATGTGTAGGCGAAGTGTTAGATATCAAGGATTGAGTAGTATGGAAAGAGCAGTGTGGAAACAATGGAAGCAGTGAAATGTAAAGGCTAGTATTTTGTTACCTGATCTACGATGATGGAGTCAAAGAAGCAGCGAAAGTAGGGGAAATCTCGATTTACGTGGCGACGCTGCTCAAATCGTGAGTTGTAGTGCCGGGAGCGAGGTACTGACAACTCAAACGGCCTCATTAGGACCGGAGCTAGAGAGGTGAAATACATGTAAACCCATAGCTACAAGCAGAGAAAGATGAATGAGGTAACTGAGCAGAGATAAATAGAAATGCAAAGCAAAAATGAACAGAAAATGCAAAGCAAAGTCGAAAAAAATGTCAAGCTAAACAAAAAAGTAAGTGTGGGGTGTACCTCCCAAACTCTCTAATAGTTGTCAAGTGAATACGCCTTGCGGCAGGACACGGAGCTCATGTAGCAGTACAGGATGGCTAGGCCGGCACCACCCCAATCATACTCCGCCATCTGCAGTAAGTGCACGAGCGCACCCAAAAGGTATAGCCCTACAGTATTTTCCTTGTTTGCGAACAGGGTAGTACTGAGGAGATATATAAGAAATACACAGGCATACTGAGCAACCTCCTCTAGGGTGACTGGCTGAAGGTCGGTGAAGTGATCCAGGAGCCAACTGTATCTCGCCATCCCATGGCCGGTAGTGTTTGGAATCGCCTCGAGAAGCTAACGCCGTGCAGCACTCTATTGCGCCATATCAAGATCAAAAGGGATCGGGCCGCCAACCCCTACCTGCAGGATAGTAAGCATCGAGAAATCGTACGGGTTCAGAGTCAACTCCTCAATTGATGAGAAGTGGAATGAGTCCCTGGTGCTCCACCATCTCTTTACCAAGGCCTCGTAGAGCAATGGTTCAACCCTCATCTGTATGAGCCCTAAACAAAAAGGCCTGAAGCCGACAGCATTAACCAGTGTGCAAACCTCTACCGGAAGCCTCTCATACCAATGTTAAGGGCCGGATATGGATCCATAACTGCCAATCCTCCTGGCTATCACCTACAAGTTTGGTATGTTATCAATATGTGCCTTATATTAAAGGAATTTGTTTACAAAATTCAAATTGTGCACAAAAACAAGCAACGAAGGAAAGATTGCTTACCATAGAGGCACCGGCGGACAAGTGCTCTGTGGGATCTCGCAGTAGAATGTCCTCATCAACCCCGGGGATAAGGCACTCGAATCTCAAGATGCCGCCAGGAGTCGGAGCGTGAGTGCGGAGCTAGTAGGTGGCCGCATCAAATGGTCAGTTGGCAAGGGAAGGCAACTTAGGAATGTTCTCGGCCTCAATATCCGCACCTAGGACGGTGCCAATACCCACAGCTGGGTTAGGAATGGGAACCTTATCACTAGCCATAGCGAGAAAATGGGAAATGAAGAAAATGTGAGCGAGCGAGTGAGTTGGCGTGAAAAACCAAAAAAAAAAAAAAAAAAAACCCAAAAGGTTAAACCCTAGGAGAGAGACAAAACAAAGAAAGAGTGAAAACTCAAAGGGGGATACGGAAAAATGTGGGTAGATGTGTGAAAACCTAGGGAAAAACAAGAGAAATCCCAAAATTCAACCAAATCAAATTTTATTCAGTTCAAAACGTAGAGAAGTGAGTGGGTTTTATGAAAAAATTCGAGAGGGTTTGAGGGTTTCGGCGAAAATAGGAAAAATCTAGAGAGAAGAGAGTTGTAGAGAGAGAGAGGGAGTGATTTCGAGTGAGGGTGTGTGTGAAATGAGGGTTGGGTTTGTTTTAAACCAACTGCGGGTTGTGTATTTACCGATCTGTCCCACTGCCGCTGTCGCGACCCGGCCGGGTCTATCGGAGCCTGATTGTGCTTTATTTGGGCCCAGCTGACTCCAAGTGTATTATAGTTTCCTTATTTTGATTATTTCAATGCTAGGTAGACTTACTGAGAGCATGGAAAATGAAAAAGAAGGAAAAGAGAGGAAAGAAAGAAAACAAAAAGTGAAGGAAAAGAATGGAAAGAGGAAAAGGAAAAAATAGAGCAAAAAAAAAAAAAAAAATGAAAAGAAATAGAAAATAGAAAAAATAAGAAAAGGGGTTTGTTTTGGGGTCCTTGTTTTGTTTTGTTGTACTTACGTCATTTTATTCAAAATGATTTCTATTTTCAAAAAGAAGAATCGGGTTCTAATTAATTTGGTTTCGTTTCGATTAAATTGGTTTTTGTACATCTATTTAATTTGTTAAAATTCATTCATATTCAAATGTTTGTCATAATTCGTATTTACATTTTTGTACCTTGCTTTGGGTTATGTTGGCGAGCTTTAGTTTCTGAGGCCTTCCACTCTCGCTGTGTCAAGTCCTGTCTGAGTATTGTTTGCTCCTTTCGTAGATTTGGTCTCCTTGAATGTTAGGTTGTTATTTTCTCAGTTAAAAACACCCGGTGCGCCTGTTTGTTCACACCACCTTTCCTTCTCTCGTGTGAGAAACGTTAGGTTGTTATTTTCTCGGTTAAAAACAGCAGGTGCGCTTGTTTGTTCACACCACCTTTCCTCCTTTTGTGTGAGACACATTAGGTTGTTGTTTTCTTGGTTAAAAATAGCAGGTGCGCTTGTTTGTTCACACCACCTTTCCTCTTTCGTGTAAGACACGTTAGGTTGTTGATTTCTTGGTTAAAAACAACAAGTGTGCTTGTTTGTTCACGCCACCTTTCCTTCTTTCGTGTGAGACACGTTAGGTTGTTATTGCCTCGGTTAAAAACATTAGGTGCGCCTAGTGTTCACACCACCATTGGAGCTTTTTACCTTAGCTACGTGGGATATAGTTAGGTCCTCATTTTCTTACATCTTTTCTACGTGAGACGTAGTCCGGTTTGTACTTTCTTTGTTCCTTTCACGTGAGACGTGTTTGTTTACTTGCTTGATTCATTTTGCTTTGGTTTATGCTTTCGTTCAATGTTGCATTCCTGTTATTGCTTGTGACGTTGTTTCATCACTTGTTAGCGTTTATTCAAAATGTTTCATTGCATTGTTTCATTGCATGATCATAAGTTATGTTCTGCATATCATCTTGCATTTTGTCATTGAACTACGCTAGTTTGATTCATTGCAAAGGGATACATAGGCAACCCTCGGGTTCAACCAATTGTATCTTGATCTATTTTCTTGCCCAAGTCTTACGGTTTTGTCAAATGGGTTGTCTTTGGGCTTTGACATTCACTCACGTCATGTTAAGACTCTAAGCTCTGTCAGAGAGGGCCAACTGTAGACACCCCATTTTTGACCGTCCGTAAGACTTCGAACCTTTGATGGTGGGAGCCTACCAGCTGTCTATTTTTGAAGATATTTTTTACCTATTTTGCTCAAATTCTATAAATATGAGGTTATATCTCTGTTTTGAGGGTTGAACTATTTCCAAAGAGCCTATACACTTACTTGAGAGCTTCTTCTTCTTGTGCAAGCCATCTTTGAGCAAGCTTGCCATCTTTGAGTCCTAGTTATACACCATCCACACCCTTCAACCTTAACCGTGGAGTCTTGGTTGAACCTTGAGAATCATAATTCAACCTTGAGAGTGTGTTAGGATTGAGTTTGCTCAACAATCAAAGCTTACTCCAGTTAAGAGGTATAAGCGTGTAACTTTTGTTTCTTGCTTTCATTTCACTTCATCTTTATCTGTTTCTTGTGTTCTTGAGCTGTTTTGAATCCATGTCAAGTGTTGAAACTTGGGTTTGAATAAGCTACCAAAGGTGGTGAGGATTAACACCCTTATTTGTACCTACTTTCATAGCTCACCCCTTTGGTTTTTTACAGTTCTTTTCTTTGAATTTTAAATTGATTTTCAGAGTTTAAAAAAAGGCTAAAAACATGGTTTGAAGTCCCAAAAGTTTTTTTTTTTTTTTTTGGGGGGGGGGGGGTTATCCACCTCTCATTGTTCTAGTTTACTAGTTTAGTATCTTTTTGCTATTATTTACCTTTTTTGTGCTCTTTAGCATAAGTTTTGGCCACTGTTTTTCACATAGTAGGGGCTATTTTAGGGTTGTCCTAGTTTATTTAATTAGTGTATGCCTTGAGCATATAGCTTGTTGTGTTGTGTTACTCATGCTTTGATAGCTTTTCTTTGTTTAGTTTTTCGTGTCAAGAGTCCCATTCTAATAATCAATTTTGCGTAATCACTTCTGCCACCTTCCTCTTTTATTCTTTTCTTTTGTTGAGAGTGTAGACACCCCATTTTTGACCGTCCTCAAGACTTGGACGTCACCGTTTGAACATTCGGTGATTATCCATTTTTGTGTTCGTTTGGAGTTCCCGGAGGTCTCGGCTACGCGCCCTGCCTCAGGATCCCCGAACTCGACCGTTTTGTGTCTGGTTTTGCACCAAACACCTGTGTTTTTGTCTTGAAGGGCAAGGAATGGCTTGTTGGCCATCCCCACACACCACCGGCCCTCCCCTACCATCACCGGCTACACATTGGTGCCACCGGTATTTTTTTCTCAAAATCTTTGGCCGGTCGGCACTATATGTTGCCGATCGGCACATTTTTGTGCCGATGATTTCTTTGGCTGGCCGGCGTGCACCCTTTGAACCCCTAAGGCATGGTGCATGCCAGCTGTGCCAGCTGGAATGCACCATCACTCATCCCCGTGCATGGGAGTGACCCCTTTGCACCTTTGAACCCCCAAACCTTCTAGAAGGTTGACCATTTTGCTCAAGCTTCTTGGAGAAGCTTGGACAGCTTTCTTAGCTTCTCCAAGAAGCCAAGACCCTTTTGCACCCTTTGCCCCTTCTAGTTAGCTTCTTAGAGAAGCCTTGAGCCTTGATTGGTGCCTATATAAACACCATCTCTTTCCCTTTGAGGGAGGTTGGCCATTTTTGATCAAAAACCAGAGCTTCTATATCTATATATCTGTGTTATACTCTCTCTCTCTCTCTCTCTATCTTTCTCTCTCTCTCTCATCCTTGTGTGTGTGTGTTTTAAGCCTAAATAGTGTGTTTTTACCTCATTTTTGCACTAATACACACACCATTACACCTTAGTTCGAGATTGAGGGACTTGGAGGGTTATTTGTTAAGTTTTTGGACTGGTTTTGATCAATAGAGGAGGGCTGCACCACCTGTTCTTCAAGTGTTCTTCAAGGGTGAGCACTTTACTTTAGATTCCCCATTTTTGCAACAAGTTTTTACCTATCTTGCTTTGTGTTTTGAGCTTTGTGTATAACTGAAAAAAGTCTTATATTTTCTTGCTTTTGAACTTTCATTAAGGTCATTTTGTGGTTTGAGTGCAAGCTCACCCTTTTAGGCCTTATTTTGGCCTATTTGGTGTCTTTACTTTGAGCCTTATTTGCCTTGTTGTTTTGGGTCCTTTCACCACTGAAAACCAGTGGGTTTTTAGTGGTAAAGAAGGTGGTTTGAAGTCTTGTATAGGGGAGGGACACCCCTCTCCCCTTTGTCCCTCTTTTGCCTTTGTCTTTGGCTTAAAAGGGAACATGCATGCTTTCTTGTTTTTGGCGCCATTTCAGAGTTTTTTTGGATGTTTTGGAGCATGTTACATCTCTGTCTAATGGTGGTTTTGTGGTCCTTAGCATGCTTTGTATACTTGCTTTGTAATCCTCCATTTTGCCTAGAAATGTGCCATGGGTTTAGCCTTGTATATCCTCATGTTTTGGCTTGACTTATTGAAGCTTTTGGCCATGATTTGTCTTGTTTTAGGTCTGTTGGCCACTAGTTTTACCATTTTTGGCATGCTTAATGTAGTTGTTTTGTATTGTTGCTTGTAAACCTTGAGGATGTGATCCATGTATATGCATTGGATAGGTTGTTTAGATGATTTGAAATCATTTAATATGTTATTTCAGTCCCTATACCATGTTTATATGTCCCCATTTGTCATGCCTTTCATGCTTTGAAATATTGGTCTTTTATGCCTAGGAATGGACATTGTGCATGCTTGCATATTTAAGGCATTTGGGACTACCATGTCAAAGGTGTGTGTGTGTATTTTTGCATGTTAGAAATCTATTTTTGGTGGCCTAATACATGCTATGAATGGTCACGTTGGTGGTAGTGAAAAGCCCCTTGTTTATGCCTTGGTTTTGGGTCCATTTGCTTACATGTTTGCATGAGTATTGGTCCATCATTTTGGGCATTTTTTGCCACTGTTTTGGGGAGGTTTGAGGTCTGTCCCATTATGGTTTAAGTCTACTATTGCCTGCTTGAATCATGTTTGTTGCATGCTTGATTAGCAAAGCCTTGTTATATGCTAGCTCTTTTACAAGGATTGTCCATGTTTGCATTATACTTTGCATCTTGCATGCCTAGTATTGCACACTTGCCATAACATGTTGCATTGCATTTGGTATGTCTTGCACTTCATGTCATGTTGCATCATTTGAGCCATGTTGTATACATGCATTCCATGTCTTGGTTTGGGGTGTCAAACCAAGTGTAAGGGTTGAGAGGAGTTCACACTACAAGTGGTGCAACTTGTCTCAACTCTTGGTCACTAAGGCCCTTGATCTATACATGATAGGGTCTTGGTCTCATTTGTGTGTTGCATGCATATTGACATTGAAATGCAATCTTGGTTCCTTAGGCTATCATGCACCAAGATGCATAATTGATGGCCCAAGAACCAAGGGTCATGCTTCCTTGAGTCCCATGCATGATAGGAAGCATTGGCCATGCTTACATATGCTCAAAATCCCATACCATGCACTGCCTGTCTGCTGTTGCTGTCAAAAACTGTCTTCTGCAGGAATTTTATGTCGACCGGCAGTATAGAGTGCCGATCGGCACTATACGGGTGGCCGATAACCTCCTAAGCAGCCGATGGAAATTTTAGCTGGCTGGTGGGCACTTCCTCCAGCCGGTGGTGTACAGCAGCATGCAAGGAAGGTGTTCTGGGACTTTGGCAATTTTTTGGAGAGACAAGGTAGTAAAAACAGAGGCGGCAGTGGTATGGTGCGGGTTTTTCGGGTGAGTCGGATTCGAGCATGCATTATTCGCGCATCTCGAGGCGGGGCTGTGGCCTTTTCTATTATGCATTTCAATTATTAATTAAATTAGAATTTTTTGTAATAATTTATTCTGTATTTGGACTGTATATTCTTTTGGTCCCTCCGAATGAGGGCGTATTTGTAATAAGTGTGCGTGAGTGTGTGTATGTCTTCCAATCCCCATTTCTTTCTTCCCTTTTATTTACCTGCTTACGATGGTAGATTAGGACATATTTAAATTAGCATACAGTATGATAACATGCGTGCATCCATACATTTGTCTTACATGCACCGGGCTCGGTATATCACGCTAACTACATTGTATTTCAATTTCCAAATTGAATACTTGTTACTTGTAGCATTTCACATGCCATGCTTAGGATAGCCGAGCCTGTCTAGATTACACCATTGCATGCGATGTATTAGTCACTCTAACATGAACTAGGGCATGCATGTTTGCTAACTAGTTTATTGTTTTGGCACGGAGTACTAGGTCAGTTTTTACGCTTTAGCATCTCGTATGCGTGTGAATGTTAACATGATAGTAGGCTTACCATGTGGCTAGCTGCTTATGTGAGATAAACTGTTTGAATGCCTGTGGGTGGAGGTTGGATTGCTTGAGTTGGAAAAACTTGTTGAAATCCGTGTTTTAGCCTACTTGCGAGTAGCAAATCCCAAAGCACTTTCAAAACAAATGGATATGCAATGTTTATTCCCAAATTAGGCAATCTAGTCTATACTTGTTTGCTGCGCGCATAACATAGTAATTCTAGGCTAATAACCGGAATAAGAACAGGTAATGTTTTCAAAATCGGATATCACGGTTAGTAGAGGCCGGTCTTCAGACCGGGCGAAAAGGGGTGCTCATAGTTGACCTTCCCCGATCGTACCCAAGCTCCCGAGCCAAGACAACTTTGGTAATGACGGACACGTGGCCTTTGGCACCGAGTCAGGGTTTCCTAAATTCCCCATTTTAAAAAAAAATATTTAGGCGGCGACTCTGTATCTGGCAAAGTAGTCCATGTTTGGCACTTCTTTTCAAAATCTGTTTTTCTCAAAACGATTTGCCAGAGTTGGACTCTTTGGTTCAGATTACGAACCGTAACAAACAAAAAGGGAGTCTGAACTGTAGTAGCCCAGCGAGTTCCCTCGCGGGCACTGTTACAGAGAGTTATTTCAAATGATTGACGATTGTTTAAGGCATGGGAAAAAGACCTATGCTCAATGGCTTAATCTCTACGGAGATTCATCATCAAGGTATAGGCTCTCTTTCATGCCGAGAATTGCTTCTTGTTTAACGTTTCTTTTTGTTTAGTGGACTTAACCATCACCTTGGACAAATTGATTAAAGAATGGAAAGGATTAATAAATGGGCTTAAAATCAATGAAACCGACGTAAAGAAAATGAGTAAGATTGCTCAAATTTGGCTAGACATTATGCCGAGTCCATAGTGTCAAGAGTCATTACGCACCAATTCATGATGCGTTGATGAAAATTGAAGCGTCTCTGCCTCCATTTTTTTAGATCACTTCATGAGAGGATGAATGAGTGGTTATTCATAGCATTTATTGATTTTTGTCTGATTGCCTCCGAAATCATCAAGCGATCAAGTTGCTCATTGATGGTTTTGGAACCAACTTCATTCTTCTCTTGAAACTCTCCATAATAGAGAAGAGTAGAAGGGACAAACAGAGCTTAGAAACACACTATCTGCATTATTTTCACTTCAAAGCACAAAAATAGGGTTTTGCATGAAATTAAGGCACGACCAGTTGTTCTTGGACCCGGTCGGGCCTCATTAGGGGCCGACCAAGCCCCAATGTTTGGTAAACAGTGTGATTTTACAGAAACAGAGGGCAGTGGCTGAAGGTGAAACAGGGCAGATTCTCAAGAAGACAGACAGAGTGGCTTCTGAAACCCGTCTTCTTTGATATGCATACATTGCTTTAATTCATTATTGTAATCATTGTTGTAATTAATTAATTATCATTGTAATTAGTGTTGTTGTAGTAATGGTTCATTAGGTAGTTAGTTTATTACTCATTATTAACCTTTGTTGTAATAACTTAGCTAGTTAGTTATTTATTCATTCATTTGGTTTTGTAATAGTTAGTTTGATTCGGACATTCATTCGGACCCTCTTGCACGAGGGCAAAATATGTAATAAGTTGTGTATGTCTTCCAATCCCCATTTATTTCTCCCTTTTATTTACCCGCTTATAATAGTAGTATCATATTTACTTAGTATTTTCCATGACTTGCATTTATTCGTTTTACATGCATAAGAGGTTCGGCTCATCATTCTAACCAATGTCAATTTCAAATTCTTTACTCGAATACATGTTTTATTGCATGCCTTGAATTGAATCATATGCCATGCAAGTAGCCAAACCCATTATTTACATAATATGTGTGTTGCAGCAGTCATATTGCATTAGTTAGGATCATGCATTCTTTTTTAACCCTTTGTCTTCTTTGGCTTGCCTTGTAGTACTAGGTGAGCATTTATTGCTTTAGCATGTTGCATTTGCATGTCCGTGTTGCCATGTCAAGCATGTTTTCCATGAGACTAAGTGCGTAAGTGATATATCTGTTTGAATGCTAGTGGATGAAGGCTAATTGCTCAAATTGGGATATTTGATGAATATACATACGAGATCACTTTTTGAAGTGGTATATATTCAAAATGTTTTTCAAAACAAACATAAAATCGAAGTGTTCCAATTTTTTGCAAATTAGTTTATACTTGTACATCACATAGTAAAAATAGCCTAATAACCGGAACAAGAGCATATAATGTAAATAAGAATCACATCATGATTAGTAAAGGTTGATCTTTGATTAGGCGAGTGGGGTGCTCACTTCATGACCTTCTCCTCTCGTACCTAAGTTCCCGAGCTGAGACAATCTTGGTGATGACGGACATGTGGTCTTTGGCACGCATCACGGGTTTCCTAAATTTCTCAAAAAATATTTAGGTGATAACTTTGTATCTGGCAAAGCAGTCCATTTTGGAATTTTGATTCAAAATCAATTTTCCAAAAGAATTGTCAGATTTGGACTAATTTGTGTTTATCTATTTCACATTGCACTTGCGGAATCAAATTTAGAACCGCGGGATTCTGAGCTGTAGCGCTAGTCGTATCCGAAAGGAGCACGGAAAGCAAGCTACACTACCTTAGATTCTGTTTTGCAACTTAAAACAGATTCATAACTCTTCAACAAAAAAATAAATAAATTATGGAGACGATGTCCTCCATGTCAGCTACCACTTCGTCATGGCGACCAAGGATGTGTGCATTTAGCTTTGGACATTGCGTTGTCAAGATTTCCAGATCTGCCAAAAACCCAGGTCATGCGTACTACGTTTGCCCTAGTCCTACAGTGCGTTTGTGTTGCCCCTCTTATGCAGTTAGTCATGTGGTTGTTCATTTGTCGTTATGTCGCATATCATGCAGCCTAACTATGTATTTCACTTTTGTACAACAACGATGTGTTGCGTGGGTTGGTTAGTATGATGAGTTTTGTAGCGAAAGATTTGCTACTGCCACCCACCTAATGTTGTTGATATGGGGTTACACGCGGACGTTATTCGCATAGATCAAAGCCTACGTATGCTTAGGACTGTCATCGGTGTTTTGTGTGTTGTTGTTTTTGTGTTGTTATTTCGTATATGATTGTAGACACCCCATTTTTGACCGTCCTCAAGACTTGGACGTCATCGCTTGTGCACTCGATGATTGTGTTTGTTTGTGTTCGTTTTGAGTGCCTGAAGTCCTCAGCGGAACGCCCTGTCTTTGAGCTTCTTAACCTTTCCTTTACTTTGCTTGGTTTTGGACAAATTCTTGTTGTTTTTGAGTCTGGAACCTCTTGGTGCCCTGTCGGCCACCACCACAGGTTGTCGGCCATGGATAATGGTTGTCGGCCAGGGGTGTGGCCGGTCAAGCCACCAGTGGTTGCCGACGGTGACCAATGCCTTTTTCCAGATATTTGTTGATAGCTATGCTAGCTGTTAGCACAATGAGCTACATCTACCTACACGTGTATGATGGGATGTTCCTAAGCTCATGGCTTGTTTTTCTATATATAGGGGGGTTCCTCCCCCATTTTGAGAGGTTAGCAATTTTGGAACAAAATTCTCTTTCTCTCTCTTACAATTTTGTGCTTTGTAGCTAGTTTTCTCTACACATTTACATACACTACCTTGATCAAAGTTACTTCTCTTTGAGCTGAGGTTCTTTGAGACTTGTTTTGAACTCTAGCAAGTGGTTTTAGCTTGGATTTGTGCCTAGAGTTGCTCTTCGCTTCAAGAGATAGTTTACTTGCTTTGTTCACTTGTTTAGTATACTTGTTTTGCCATCTATTTCAATTGTTTTTTTGCCTGGTTTTGACCTATAAGAAGCTCTATTTTTGTGATTTAAAAGTGGTGGTTTGAGCCTTTTTTAGTTAGGGGTGGTTCACCTTTTTTGCTTACTAGTTTGCTAAGCTTTTGTGCCATTATTCATCACTTTCAAATCAACTTTTTTGGACCTTTTAACCACTGAATTTTAGAGGTTTTTTAGTGGTAAAAAACTCATTTTGAAGTCCAAAATTGGAGGAGTTAGCCTCCCCTCCTCAGGTCTTGTTTGCATGCCTAGTTAGCTTCACATGTTAGCATGATTTTTTAGCCTAACTTAGCTTGAGTCCAGCATGTTTTACATTCTATTTTGAACTGTTTTGCCACTGTTTTTGCTGTTTGGTACTTTTTGAGTCTTGTTTTGCATGCCTCTAGTGTAATAGTTAGTGTTTTAAGGCTTTAAGCAGCATTGGTTTGAGTTGATTGCATGTTTTTAGTGCTTTTATCACTCAATTTCAGCACATAAAATCTCTGTAATCTCCCTCATTTCTTCACTTTTTCATTTGCTTTGAGAGTTGTTTCAACCTTAGGGTTGTTTAAGCTTGAGGTTGAGGCTCATGCTTAACGGTTTAATCCTCCTTTGAGGGTTCATTACCAATGGCATGAAGCTTCTCTCATGCCTTAAACTACCCCTTGGTTTACCCTTCTTTCGCTTTAGAAGACACTCACCAATGGACTTAATTGGTTAATGAATGGTTTGGTAATTAAAATGAGTAAACAACATTGGCAAGTAAAAGTGTGCAAGATAAGCATTCTTTGTGTTGCATTGCATGTGTTCAAATCGGACGTTAATTTGAACACAAGAAAAATGGGACATTTCATACTCAAAGTGATGAAATGTGTCATTTTCCTAGGTCACTATTGCCCTTGATCATGCATGATAGGGTGGTGGTCATTTTGGTATTGTTTGTGCATTTATTGAACTTGTACAAACTTGGTCCCTTAGCCATCATGCATGGAAATTGCTTGATTGATGGTTTGAGGGCCAAGAGTTTCTCTCCTTTGAGCTTGTGTGATGATAAGGAGGGTAAACAACCAGTGAGAATACACTGTTTTGCACTGTTTTGCTCTCTGTTGCAGCATGGAAGTGTGAACCACCAGTGGCCGACCGGCCTCTTGTCCTTCTTGTCAGCCATCAATGATTTTTGCACAATGTGGTGGTAAGATGAAGTAGAGGTGTTCTGGAAGTTGGCAGAATTTGTAGCGTGCAAATGTGCAGACAGAGGCTTGCAACAGCAAGGCAGTGGCTTTTCAGGTGTAGAATCGAGCATGCACATGCATATCCATCGCTTCCCGGGGCTAAGTAGTTGATTACTTAGTTTATTTGCAATTGACTTGTAATCCATTAATTAGCTAAGTAGTTAATCAGATGTGATGTAATTATTTAATTAGATAGCTAGAATAGTTAATTAGTTTCGGTTTGTAATAGTTAGCTTCATTAGCATAGCTAGCTAGTTAGCTCTTATTCATTCAGATCCCATCCCACCTTAGATCTCTAAGGGACTGGTTCACCCGATGGAGGCGCCGTTTGAATTTGAGGTTGACCCTACTGCATTGAAGGTCAGCAAGCTAGAAAAACTCTTCAAACGAGCTCAGGGCGTGAATTCAATCCCTGATATTGAGAATGGATACACTGATTCGGCAGTGGCTTTGCTAGATAGATTCAAAATGTCGCATATAAACCGGTTTGATGGTTTTGGGGATCCTATGGTTCATCTACGATTATTCTCTAATATCATACGACCAATGGGTCTCACTAGACTATAGAAGCTGTCGCTCTTTGGCTGGACCTTGTCGGGTATAACAGCCATTTGATATGCCAAGCTTGAAGACTCTGTGAAGAGAAACTGGGAGGAAATGGCCGAGGCCTTCATAACGCAGTACTCCTACAATACTCAGATCGAGGTCACTACTCGTGATCTCGAAGCGACCCGCCAGGAGTTGAAGGAGGGCTTCTCAGATGTTATGACTCGATGGAGGGCCAAGGCCTCTATGATGACTATCCGGCCGTCTCAAAAAGGTCCAGATCAGAATGGTGGTCCGTAACTTGCAAGGAAGATTATTACTGAAGATGATAGTCTTGCCTTTGTCTACTTTTGCTGAGTTCCACAAAATAGGGGTGCAAATAGAGGATGCAATGAAGCTGGGTCTGATATACCACGAGAAGGAGTAGCCCAAAAGACCCTTTTCACGTAGCTCCAATGCAGCCACGACTGGCAGCACTTCTGTGCGGCCTTCGGATGTGAGCATGGTCACCACCACACCCAAGACAACCAATCCCTTTGCCGACACATCCAATACAACTTCCCAAACCTCCGGCCATCAGGCTTGAGGCCAGAAGGTCTTCACATGGCTCTATATGTCCTTATCTACAGCCCTGAGGGTCCTAATAAAAAAGGGGCATCTTAAGCCGTTAGAATAATGCCTACTGCTCGATCCTCTCTCTTCAAAACACAACCTGGCCAAATACTATGCCTTTCACCAACAGCATGGTCATGATACTGATCAGTGCTTTAGATTACGTCATGAGATTCAAGATCTCATTGACAATAAGGTGATAACATCTCCCGAAAAACCCAACATCACTAAAAATCCTCTCCCACCACATAACCAAGCCCCTCCACCTTGGCAAATAAACCTCATCCACACACTGGCCATCTCTTATGACCCAAGTATATACATCACCCCCTTCCACCTACCTAAGCCGACATTGTTTATCCTAGAAAGCACAGACTTGTGCATGATGAACGCGTCCTCACTCTAACCCGAACCCGTGGTGGTGATAGTGGAAGATGAAGGGAGGTCAACCTTGGTAAAGAAAATTAGTCCGTTGCTCGAGGGCTTTGAGGATTTATATGATGGGGTGTACAGTTCGAGCTATTATATTGTACCAATCAACCAAGCCGAGTCGGAAGTGGTGCTGCCAATTGGGATAGAGGTCAGCGTAGTCTGAGAAGATGGACCCAGCTAGAGATTAGATGATCTACCTGACCTGGAGAAGGACATGGACAATTTATAGTTCTTTGATAAACATGATCAAGGAGACGTGTATATTAATTGGTTCAATCTGAATGGGTTAACCGATCATTCAGGGTGGCTAAGTGATATGCTCGATGTAGATGAAGGAGTTTAACTGAAGCTGGAACAACAGAAAGTGGAAACCGCAGCAATGGCTGGAACGGACAATAGAAAGGGTAAACTGCCGGAGAACACCGATGCAGAACAAGTGGCTCAGGAACTGGGCATGGTTAGTACTGTACATGCAGAACAAGAAGTCACGCTAGAGTGGTTTGGGCAGGAAATGAGTGAAAGTGATTAGAAAGCTGGAATAGTTCAACACCCCATGGGGAATATTTCTGCAGAGGGAACACTTAGATTGGAACTGGACAATTGCTTGTCGGTTGCCGGAGGTATGTGGTGGGAAGATGATGATCTACATCTTGCCCACACCGATGAGGATTGGGGTGAAGGCCTTCTTGATAATACCTGGTATGTAGAGGAAGTCGACCACATGACAAGAAGTGGCCAATATTTAAAACCACCCCATCTAGACCAACCTGAGGCATTTGGGAAGGATAAGGAAGCAAAGAAATAGAAGGAAAGACAGTTAGAGGAAGAGGCTGTGCTGAAGCAGTTAAAGAAGATTCAAGCCGACATATCTATCTGGGGGTTGCTTATGGCTTCGCGCGTGCACAGGCAGGTTGTGCTGTCAGCAATGGATAAAGCCAAGTTGTCTATAGAGACCACTCCAGAAAAACTAGTGGGATTAGTCTTCCCAGGGGGCGCTGCGCCAACTTTGACCTTTTCCGACAAGGAATTGCTGCCGGAAGGCTCTGCATACAACAAGCCTCTATACATATCTGTAGAGTGCTGAGAAAAGTGGATACTAGTAGTACTGGTCGACACTAGGTTAGAAATTAATGTCTGTCCTTGTTATACGGCCTATGCTATTGGTTTGAAACTGGCAGAGTTTGTGCCTACGGCCCAGGTGATTCGGTCGTACGACAATACAAGAAGAGAAGTGATGGGAACAGTTCAAATCAAAACGCAGGTCAGTCCAGCCCAACAGGACATTGAATTTCATGTATTGGATGTGCTAGCCATTTTCAATCTACTACTTGGGTGACCCTGGCTGCATCAAGTAAAAGCTATCTTTTCCACTCTCCACCAAATGCTGAAGTACCCCCATGGAAAAAAAGTGGTGTGGACTCGCCTTTTTCCCCCGCCTTTTGGAAAGGGTAAAAAATGAAGGCCTCACAGTTTGGACTCCCGTGGTTTTGAATCTAGTCTCACAAGTGCAATGTGAAACTGATAATCACTAAAGAATCCAATTC
This sequence comes from Camellia lanceoleosa, assembly GCA_025200525.1. NCBI lineage: Eukaryota > Viridiplantae > Streptophyta > Magnoliopsida > Ericales > Theaceae > Camellia > Camellia lanceoleosa. The sequence continues at coordinate 131,941,327 of CM045771.1, read as the reverse complement.
GGCAAACCTTTTTGGAAAACTGATTTTAAATCAAATAATGCCAAAATTAGATTGCTTTACCAGATACAGAGTCACCACCTAAATATTTTGTTTTGGGGAAATTTAGGAAACCCTGACTCGTGCTAAAGGCCACGTGTCCGTCATCACCAAAGTTGCTTCAGCTCAGGAACTTAGGTACGAGAGGGGAAGCTCATGGATTGAGCACCTCCGCTTGCTTGATCAAAGATCGGTTTCTACTAATCATGATATAATTTTTTTTTATAAACATTATGTGCTCTTGTTCCGGTTATTAATCTAACCTTACTGTGTGATGCACACATCCAAGTATAGACTACATCGTAAGAGTTAGAACATTTTAAGTCATGTTTGTCTTGCGAAAATGGTTTGAATTTGCCACCTTCAAGTGGGCTTAAAGACGCAGTTTTGCCGCCAAACATAGTGGGCTTAAAACATGATTTTGCCACGACAAAGTGGGCTTTAAAACATATATTCATTGAATTGTTCCAATTCAAACAATAAGCCTTCATCCACAGGCATTCATGCAATTTAGCAAATAAGCACATAGCCTCATGGCAAGCATGCTAATCATGGCAACATCAACACACATGCGATATGCTAAAGCGTGAAAACTCATCTAGTACTCCAAGCTAGGAAAGAAAACAAAGTTAGAAAAATGCATGATTCCTAACTATGTTAAATGACTAATGCAACACATGCAATAATGCAAATAAATGGGCTCGGCTACTTAATCATGATATTTGCAACATTTTGATAGCATGCTTTTAAGCACGTATTCAAAGAAGTATTGAATTTGACAATGCAGTTTGAATGATGCGCCGAGCCTTGGTGCATGCAAGACAAATGAATGGATACAAACATGCAAGCATAAAGTATGCTAATCGAAAATGCCCCTAATCTAACCATCGAAAGCGATTAAATAAAAAGGAGAAAGACGTGGGGTTGGAAGACATGCGCACACACATGCACACTTATTACAACATTGTGCCCTCGCGAGAGAGGGTTTGAATGAAACAAAAAGCCAACTAGCTATGCTAATTAAGCTAACTATTACAAAACGAAACTACTTAACTAACTTATTCTAAGCTAATTAAATATTACAAAACGAATTAATTAGCTAAACACTTTACCTAACTAGTTACAAAGTAAGTAAATTAGCTACCACTAATTAACTAAATAAAGCAGTTAAATGGCCTCGAGGGACGAAGGATGCATGCATGCTCGGCTTCTCTACTCGAAAATGCCATCGCCTTGCCATTGCAGCCTCTGTTTGCACATGTTTGATCATTGAAAATTGTGCTAATTCCCAGAACACTTCTGATCCCCTTCAGGAGCACACAGTGCAACTTTCTTCATTGATGGCCGGTCGGCTACTACTGGTGGCCGTCGGCCACTAATGGTGGCTGGTCGGCTACCCCTTCCCTGAACTTCCTTTTGTGCTGCAACAGAGAGAAAATAGAGGCAAAGTAGTGTATTCTCAAGGTTTTTCTGTACTGTTACCCTCCTTATCCTTACACAAGCTCAAACAAGTGTAACTCTTGGCCCTCAAACCATCAACCAAGCATTTTCCATGCATGATGGCTAAGGAGCCAAGTTTGTACAAGCTTAATGAGTGCAAAACAAGACTTAACAAAACCATTACCCTATCATGCATGATCAAGGGTAATGGTGACCAAGGAAAGTGGCACGTTTCATCACTTTAAGTATGAAATGTTCCATTTTCCTCCTGTTCGGATTAACGTTTGATCCAAACACATGCAATGCAACATGAAAGATGCCTATCTTGCCTCTTTTACTTGCCATGTTTTGTTTACTCATTTTAGATTACCAATCCATTCTTTAATCGGTTAAGTCCAAAGGTGAGCGTCCTCTAATGGAAAGAAGACTTAAACCATAAGTGCCTTGGGCATGAAAGAGATCTCATGCCATTGGTAATGAACCCCCAAAAGGATTAAACCATTAAGCATGAATGTCTCAATTTCACACTTAAGTAAACAAGTGGTTTAAAACCACTTTCAAAGGCAAAAAAAAAAAAATGAAGAATAGAGGGAGATTGCAAAGATTTCAATGCTAAAATGGAGTGCAAAATAACCCTAAAACATGCTTTCAACTCAAAAGAATGATGATCAAAGTATTAAAACACCAAGCTAATGAAGGAATTAACTCTACAACCAGGCCATACAAGGTTCAAAGGACTTAACCAGCCCAAACTAGAGCTAAAACAAGTCAAAAGAATAGCAAAAATATGCTGAGATCAAGTTACAAAATGCTAGAAAAACATGCTAACATTTTAAGCTATCTAGGCATGCAAACAAGACACAATGAGGGGAGGTTAACCCCTCCGATTTTGGACTTCAAAACAAAGTTTTTACCACTAAAATAACTCTGATTTTCAGTGGTTAAAAGGCCCAAAAATTTTAATTGAAAGGTGATGAAAGATGGCATAAAAAGCTTTACAAGCTAAGGAACAAAAGGGGGGACAACCCCCTAACTCACAAAGACTCAAACTACCATTTTTATACCTCAAAAACAGAGTTTTTTATACTTCAAAAACAGCCTTAAAACAGTTGAAAAAGATGGCAAAGCAAGTATGCACAATAAGCTTAAGTGAGGTAAGTGCAATACCTTTGAAGCAAAAATGCAATTCAGCCACAAACTCAAGCTCAAATCCCCTTCCAAGGCTCAAACAAAGCTCCAAGGGACCTTAGCTCAAAGGTGAGAGTGTTTGGTTAAGGGTTGATGTGCAAAAGTGTAGAGAAACCAAACAAGTGTATGCAAAATAACAAGAGAGAGAAAGATAGAGAGAGAGAGAGAGAGAGGTCTAGAGAGAGAGAGAGATTTTTGGTCCAAAAATTCTAACCCCCAAAAATGGGGGAGGACACCCCCTATGTATAGAAAATCAAGGTTTGAGCTTGAATTCATCTTACCATACACGTGTATGAAGATGCAGTTCAGTGAGCAATAGTTGGCACAGCTAGCAAACAAATATCTGAAAAAGGAGACCAATGGCCGTCGAGCACCACTGATGGCCATCGGCCACCACTAGTGACCGACAGGCATAACTCATGGCCGGCAAGGTCTAGGGCTGGCCGATGGGTCACCCTCCTTTCCAGGCAAACAACAAGCTCTTGGTCCAAAAACATGCACAAAACAGATAAGTTTAGAGACTCAAAGACAAGGCGTTCCACCAAGGACTTCGGGCGCTCAAAATGAACACAAACAAGAACGATCATCGAGTGCACAAACGATGACGTCTAAGTCTTGAGGACGGTCAAAATTTTGGTGTCTACAATTGCCCCTCTTTGATAGATCGGAAGTCATAAAATGACGGGAGTGAATGTCAAAGCCCAGAGACGACTCATTTTTGACAAGGCTGAAAACTTGGACAAACAAACAAAACAAAGAACGGTTGCGCCCGCAGGCTGCCTACGTATCCCTTTACAAGGAATCAAACCAGCATAGTTCTGGGGCAAGGTGCAAGTGATATGCATGATACAGGAACATAACTTATGATCATGTCATGAGGCTGTAACGAAACATTTAGATGCAAATATTATGCAAAGAAATGCTACATTCATGCAAACCGAAACAAGGTATAGCAACCTCATACACGAAAGTAAGTAAGCAAACATGCTACGCATGGGAATTACAAGTCCAAACCACATTTCATGCAAAAAGGATGTAAGAAAATTATGCAAACTTAACTACGCATCACGCAGGAAAGGCAAAGAATAACACAAACACAGACGCACCCGAGGTGTCAAACAAGATTCTAATGGGTTGCACGTGAAATGAGAAAAGGATAGCGTGGACACCAGGACATACCCAAATGTCTCAAACTGGAGCGTCCTAACACGCCGCATGCGAGAGGAGAAAAAGGTAACGAGAACACCGGAACGCACCCAAATGTCTCTAACCGAATGCATCCTAACGTGTTGCACGTGAGAGGAGAAGAGGGTGGTGTAAACACCGGGTGTACCCGAATGTTTCTAACCGAAAGCGTTTTAACGCGTTGCATGCGACAGGAGAAAGAGGTAACGAGAACACCGAGATGCACCCAGATGTCTCTAACCGAAAGTATCCTAATGCGTTGCACGCGAGAGGAGAAGAGGCAACGAGAACACCGGGACGCACCCAAATGTCTCTAACCCAAAGCATCCTAACACGTCGCACGTAAGAGGAGAATATGGTGGTGTAAACACCAAGCGTACTCGAATGTTTCTAACCAAAAGCATCCTAACGCATTGCATGCGAGAGGAGAAAGAGGTAACGAGAACACCGGGATGCACCCAAATGTCTCTAACCGAAAGTATCCTAACGCGTCGCATGCGAGAGGAGAAGAGGCAATGAGAACACCGGGACGCACCAAAATGTCTCTAACCGAAAGCATCCTAACCGTCACACGCGAGAGAAGAAGATGGTGGTGTAAACACCGGGCGTACCTGAATGTTTCTAACCGAAAGCATCCTAACGTGTTGCACACGAAAGAAGAAAAAGGTAATGAGAACACTAGGACGCACCCAAATGTCTCTAACCGAAAGTATCCTAACGCGTCACACGCGAGAAGAAAAGAGGCAACGAGAACACCGAAATGCACCCAAATGTCTCTAACTGAAACAAGGTGTTTGAGGAATAGGAATGATCTCACATGGATTCCTCTGAATGAACCGTACATACAATATCGTCTGGTTGCATCAGCTTTGAATGAACCATACATACAATATTGTGCCTACATAAGAAAGAAACTCAACAAGCATAACATAGCAAGAGTGCATGTTCTATGCACAATAAAACAAAAGCGTGTTCTATGTGAGATGAGTTGGAAGCATGTTCTATGCAACAAGAGGGAAGTGCGTGTAATAATAGCCAAAAACATGTTCTATGCAATAGACAGAGAAACACATATTCTATGCAATAGTATAGGGTGCATGTTCTATGCAATGATCAATAGTAGAAAATGCATGTTCAATGCGAGATTAACAGCATGCTCAATACAAAACACCAAATGCATGCTCTATGTGAATGGGAAACTGAAGCATGCTCTATGCAACTGTGAGAAGTGCATTTTCTATGCGAAACATCTGTGAAATGCGTGTTCCACGCAACAACAAAGAAATGCACGTTACATTCTATGTAATGACAAAAACGTGCTTGATAAAATCAACTCAGTCGCAACTTCTGATTTACCTCTCAGAAGAGTTGCAATATGTTTCAAAAGGATACACCTCGTTCATGTTGAGTAATGAGGAGCCATGCACCGAAGACACAGTTCGGAGCTTCCGCAGAGACACTTTGAGCTTAAAAGTGAACCTTTCTTGCACCTTCTTGAGAACCAAGGGCACAAAACAACAAAAAAAACACATAGGGAGAGCACTGGAGGTCTGTTGGCCACCCTGGAGGGGTGTCAGCCACCTGTCGGCCACTAATGGATGTTGTCGGCCACAAATGGTGGCCAGTTGGCCACCGATGGCAATTCAAGGCCATTTTGGTCTTTTCTCCTTGGGCCTTTAAGTAAACACACCCAAACTTCATTTCCTTACACCTCCATAGCCGATAATCCTTCCTCTTCCTCTCTAGACACTTTTCCTCCCTAGATCTGGACTTTATACACATTTTCCAACACCCTATGCAAAGTTGATTCGTTAAAACCTCTTGATTTCCTTCGTTTTGAACCGATTGGAATTTGTTTTCGGTGCTTTTTTCTTCATTTTTTCCACTTGAGGTTTGTTCCTCTCGAGTTTCTCTTGGGTTCCGTGCCTTTTCCCGGGCTTTGACTTTTTTCCATATTCTCTTTCTTAGGCTTGACTTTTGTTGACTTTTGGCATTCTCCACCCATTTTGCTCATTTTCGCCCACTTTCTCACCTTCTTTCCAGATGGCAGACGACATTCCCCATGACAGAGGTTCCCCGGGATGGAAGAAGATCCCGAGCATGTACCATTACCACCCCGGGTTCAACCTTTTGACCCGGAGACATACCATCCCAAGGTGCACGTACTACTGCCTGATACCGTCCATCATTTCAGCGATTTTGCACGAAGCGTGCCAGAGGATCCTTGCTGCGCGAGTCGGAGTCTCACTTATCCTACGGTGCTACCGAGGTATACACTGTCTTCTTCATTTTTCGCAATGTACCATGCATTTCTTGCATAAATCACACTCTTGCACTATCTTTCATCTGCTTGTCTTAGACACATTCTTGCACTGTATTTCTTACACTGCCTTCCATCTATTTGTCTCAAACGCATTCTTGCACTGTATTTCTTACACTACCTTCAATCTATTTGTCTCAGACACATTCTTGTACTGTATTTCTTACACTGCCTTTCATCTGCTTGTTCTAATTACAGGGAGACTTACGCTCCATCTGAGGATACAGAGCCACATCTAAGAGGGAGTGGTATATGGACCTCCCTGCTGGCATTCGTCAGATTGTCGACGAGGTCAGATTCGGCTTATTTTGCATAGGGCTATCGCGCCTCATCGCGAACAAGGCCTTGCTTGGTGCACTGGTAGAGAGGTGGCGGGACACCACCAACTCTTTCCACTTCTCTATTGCAGGTGACATGACGATGACCTCGTACAAATTTGTTATGCTCACGGGCATCGAGGTAGGAGGTCAGCCGATCCCGTATGACATAGACATGGGCGAGTGGGAGGCCGCATGGATCTACCTACTGGGGACACGCCCACCCCTCTTTCGATCAGGGATGGTTCGGTACAGCTGGTTTGTAGATCATTTCAGAGGGACAGCCCCAGAGACCCTAGAAGAGATCGAGCAGTATGCCCAAGGATTCTTGATGTTCCTCTTTGGCACCACCTTGTTGGGCTATACCTCCTAAGCGCCTTGGTGGACCTATTCCAGGTCTGGCATTACGATTGGGGCGGCACTGGCCTCACTACCTTGTACTGCTACATGAGCTTTATATCTCACAGGAGTGGGAACAGAGTTGGCGGTTACTGGAGAGCCTGGGAGGTATGTTTACTTTTCTGCTTTACATTTTCTGTCGTGCTTTTTGCTTTGCACTTTTTGTACACTGTACGCACATAGTTTGACCTCTACTTTGCATTTGTACTTTTTGTACGCTGCATTACACACTCTATTTTCTGCATCTTCTCTATATTCTCCATTCTCTGCACATTGCACACATATTCTGCTTTCCGCATTACCTGTGTTTATTTGTTGTATACTCACTGTCGCTCTTTTGCTTTTGCAGCTATGGGTATATGCATACTTTCCCACCCTCGCCCCAGAGCCGGAGGTGGAGATGCCTCCTGTCGTGCCATACTCTCACCGGTATGACGGGAGATGCTAGCGGAGGACCCGAGAGACCTTTTCATTTTTCTGCCAATATTTTGACACACCGACTGCAGCCGAGGTAACTCAAAATTCACAGTTATTTTTGTGGAGAAGTGGTTTGGAAATACTCATTGGATCCAGTAGGACGCTCGTGATCCTCAGCTAGTTACCTAAAAAAGAATGAACATTCTGGTTAGGGGTGCAGGAATTAGCACTCTGACAGACAAGTCAGTGTATACTCTCTTGGTTGCTTATATCTTAAGTTAATCTTACTAGTTCTCACATACCTTTCTTTGGCAGACGCTTCTCTATTTATATTTTTCTTTTGGGCCTCAGGATCGGGCCCATCTTTAATCTATTGCACGTTTATATATTCGGCCTCAGATCGACTTGTTCCTCGGCCGATTAATATATTCGGCTTTGGGATCAGCCAGGATGAAGCCGAGTACAAATTCTGTCTGTGAATGTCCTCATACCTTTATTCGGCTTTATTGCCCCCATAATATCCAGCTCCCACAATTGTCCCCCAAACATCCTATTAACGCCAGTTAGTCGGCATGTTTGGTTTTGAACTTGAAAAGTCAAGGAAGGAACAGCGGTTAACCTCATTCCAACGCATCTCAGAACACGCTTCTTAGGCATCATTACATTTTCCCGCTTCTTTGTACGCTTCCTTCATTTAATGCGATTTGAAACTATGTTGTCCCTTCGAGTGTAAGTTTTTTGAATACTCAAAGCTTCTGGTTTGCCTCTTGATATACTTCCATTTCGCGACCTCTGCAACTTCTTCCTGTTTCTCACTGTCTCTTCTGCTTTTTGTAAGTTCTCTTCTCCTTCGTTTCAAATCCCATTTCCTTGTTTATTTTTGGTTTTGCATAATCCTTAGGTTGGTTAGGATGGCAAAACACTTGAAAGAACTCCTTTCGCCGGAACGAATTTTCAATTTTCGACGCCATTATTCCATCCCCGACAACGTCTATCTGTCACTCATGGCAGACAGCACCATTGATATGCAGAGGACTAATGAAAGTACAATCATCTTTCATCTCTTATCAATTGTTAAGGGCGGAGTCCGTTTTTCCATTCACCCATTTTTAAGGGCCATCGTTCGATACTGGGTTTAATCCCTTCCTAGCCTAATGTTAATTTCTTCCGAATCATAATGGGGATTATGGAGTTAAACTGACGCCTTAGGATTAATCTTGGTATACCTGCAATTCGACATTGTTATGCCTTAGCCAAATCTGCCGGTCGGCTGGGACGCTATTTTCTCAGGGCCAAGGATACCGATCATCACTTAGTGACTATACTTGCCAGCTCTGGCAAGCGTGTTGATGATGTAATGGTCGTTGTCCGAGGCAACTGGGAATTCGGCGAGGGTGAAGATCGCCTAGATCCCATGCCAAGACAAAAAGGCGAACCAGGTGGCCATATAGCTCATTTTTTATTTTTTTATTGTTATATATTTATTCAGCTTTCCTTCTATGTATATACCGTTTTGTTTATGCAGGAAACGATTTGAAGAAAGTTTTGGTTTCAGCCGACGACGCCGTACTTGCGGAAATTAAAACTGTGCTCTAATTCTTTGGCCATTCGAATCTTTAAGATACGAGCCGACCTACTCCACATTTTCAGCTGCGGATAACATTCCGATTCCGAGGGGTGAGCAGTAGCTTACGACGCTTATTTTTTTTGAACTTCAAGAATCTGAGGCAAATTGGTCTTGAAGCTTCAGATTCGGAGCCAACGGCTGAACAAGTAGCTGAAGTTACCGAGTAGCCGGATCAACCCTTGGACAGCTCCGAAACACTAGAGTTTGACGTGGCACTGAATTCGGCTTTTGAGGAAGCCGGCTTCAACCCTCCATCGACTTCGAGCCGACTGGACGTCTTCTCCGAATATATTTTCACCGACTTAGGGGACCTACCCAACTCATGTCCTGATACCATGGCCGGTGAGTCGCTTACTCAGTTGGCCAGGAGGAAAAATGCTGAGAGGATGGCTGTACGAAAGAAAGCCGAAGCCGGACGATCTCAGCCACCACCCCCTCCGCCTGAAGTTAGGACTGAGTCTACACCACTTCCTCCTGTTGTGGAGACGACTCATGTTAATACATCAGAAACTGAGCTTCTTGTCAGTCAACCAAAGGGCCAGGTGTCGAAGCAAAGAGGGGAAAAGCGTCCAGCCGAGACCGAAGATTATTCAAAAAACCTGGTTGATAAATGGCCACGCATAGAGGAATCGGACCTGGTTGTGCCATTTACAGTACAACCCAGGATAAAGAACGTGCCGATTGCTTCCGATGCATCGGCCGTGAAAGATGCTGCAGTGGCCTTGAGCTTGGCTCCTTAGTTTCGTTGCCGGTTGACAGGGTGACCTTTCGGGCAGAGCCTGATCTGTTGTCCATAGCACCAGCCACTTAATTGGAGATATTGGTATGTGTCAATCCTTGATTTTGCATCAAAAACTAAAAAGTTTTGTATATCACCTATCTTATTGGTTCATTGGTTTGTAGGCGGCAAGGAGGATAGCAGAGATTGGTTGTCGCCAACATGACGCAATCGAGCAGATTGGCTTTCTGACAGCCGAAGTAGAGTTGAAAAGAACGATGTAGCAGAGGCCTCTTGCCGAGCGGCAGAAGAAAAAGTGAGGGCCCATGCCGAAGCTGACAAGACCAAGAATTTTGATCAATTGAGGTTGGTCACTGAAGGAAGAGCGAACGCGAGCTAAGAAGCGCTTAAATTGGCCAACGAGAGGATATCCAAGCTGGAGGCTGACTCTGAAGATTTAAAGAAGGCGAAGGAAGAAGCCAAATCCGAGACATATAAGGCTTTCCAAGTCGGCAAGGATGCAGCCTTAGAGAGCTATGTCGAGGAAGTGCCTATGTTCGAAAACATGGTGTAGACGTGCCCGAACATCACGGCTCTGCGTGCGAATTGGCGTGAAATCTAGTTTGTTCATTGGACTACTACAGTTCGGACTCAATGTCACGGTTCTGAATCTAATTTTGCAAAGTGCAATGCAAGGCTGATAAATCACCAAGAGTCCAAATTCGGTAAATCGTTTTGGAAAACTGATTTTTATAAAGAAGTGCCAAACATGGATTGCTTTGCCAGATACAGAGTCGCCACCTAAATTTTTTGTTTTGGGAAATTTAGGAAACCCTGACTCGTGCCTAAGGCCACATGTCCGTCATCACCAAAGTTGCCTCGGCTCAGGAACTTGGGTACGAGAGGGGAAGGTCATGCAATGAGCACCCCTGCTCACCTGATCAAAAGATCGACCTTTACTAACATGATATATTGTTTTTGAAAACACATGCGTTCTTATTCCGGTTTATTAGCTAGCTTACTACGTGATGCGCACAGCATACAAGTATAGACTAGATCGCCTAAGTTGGAACAAAACATCTCATGTTTGTTTGAAAATGGTTTGAAGGTGCCACTCGCAAGTAGGCTAAGACGTGGATTTGCCACCCTCATGTGGGCTTAGAAAACATGATTTTGCCACCTCAAGTGGGCTTAAAACTCGCATTTCGATGAATTGTTCCAATTCAAGTAATCCAACCTTCACCCACAGGCATTCAGATAGTTATATCATTTAAGCAATTAGCCTCATGGCAAGCATGCTGTCATGGCAACACTCACACACATGCAAGATGCTAAAGCGTAAACACTTACAGTGTACTCCGAGCCAAAACAGAAGCTAGTTAGTAATCATGCATGATCCTAGTTCATGTTAAGATGGCTAATGCAACACATGCAAAAATGCAACTAGAAATAGGCTCGGCTATTCTAAGATGGCATATGAGATGCAACTTAATAACATGCTGTTGAACACGTATTCGAATAGGAATCGAAATGCAATGTAGTTTGTATGATGCGTCGAGCCCGGTGCATGCAAGACAAATGAATGATGCACACATACAAGCATAAGGATGCTAATCAAAACATGCCCTAAAACTAACCATCGTAAGCAGTTAAATAAAAGGAAGAAAGACGTGGGATTAGAAGACATTCACACACTCACGCACACTTATTACAAAATTTGCCCTCTCGAAGGAAGGTCCGAATAAATAATACAAACCAACTAATTAATTAACTATCCTAGCTAATTAATTATTACAAAACTCTTAACTAATTAAACAAATTAATTAAGTTACAAAACCAACTAAGTGTGAAATTAAAACATGCTACCACAGCTCTGCCTCGAAGTGATGAATGATGCATGCTCGATCGCCTTGCTCGGAAATCCGTTGCCATGCCTCATGTTGCCTCTATTTGCATTGTTTTTGACTTCTGAAAATAGTGAAAATCTCTGTGATGCTTCTGAACCACCCCATGGACACTCTAAGAGGCCATCGGCCAAATGGTATGGTCACCAGCCAAAAGATAAGGGTCATCAACCACTTATGAGGCTATCGGCCAAACATTTTAAGCCGATCGGCACACTAGATAGCCGATCAGCCATCTCTTCCTGCAAACTCCTCCTTTTACTGCAGCATAGGACAAACAGAGGTATGGCAATACATTTGCAAGAAAATGTGTGCAACTACACCCCTTATCATGTTTGAGGCTCAAAGGTGTGTAGTGCTTGACCCTCGGGCCACCAATCACGCATCTCGATGCATGATGGCCAAAGAGGTCAAGTTGTGCAAATCAATATGGAATGAAATGCACAAAAACACATAAGCGCCTTAAACTCTATCATGTTGGATCAAGAGTGTCGGCGACCAAGGATTGAGGTACGTTTCCTCACTTCAAGTATGAAACGTGCCTCGTTCCTCGTGTTTGGCCTAATACCCTAACCAAACATAATGCAATGCAAGGTGTGCCAAACACAATGCAAAAGACAGGCATACAAACAAAATAGCATGCAACAACATGCAATAATCTCATGCAACGCAAGTAGCATGCAACAACATGCAAAGATGGACTTAAACTAAAATGGACAGCTCTCAAACATGCCCAAATCAGTGGCCAATAGTGCTGAAATGATGGTATGAAGAGCATAAAAAGGCAAGACAAGCATGCATGCCAATTGGCTCAACGATTAAGGCATAAAGATGTAACTCTTAAGCACACTTAAAGAGTGACAAGCATGGATATGTGATAGCACCATAAGCTCTGAAATCATGTATGGAGTGATGCCAAATCAACCAAACAAAGCAAGTATAGCATATCGAGAGGCTCAAAACTCAAGGTTAGCAAAGGGACTTATACCATAGCCATACAAAACAAGCCCCAAAGGGCCAAGGGCAACCAAAACAATCCCAAAATAGGTCAATATGAGACCAAAAACATGCTCGAACCTAGCCAACACAAGCTAGAACAAAAGACCAAAAGCATGAAGCATGCAAGGCTACAAAGGGGTATTACACTACACCTATTAAAACCAAACATGACATGACTTAACCAATAAAAATTAGAGTTATGGAACGTCAAAATAAGCCTAAATATCCACTGAGATGGCATCCCAAAGACCTAAGCAAAGAGGCATGCACAATGACCCACTTTTAAGGCATAAAACACCAACTCTTCAAAGCATTGAAAGAATGACCAAGGCAAGTGTATGACCATGAAACATGTACTGAAATATCATTTCAAATGATGCCAAATCATGAGAATAGTCTAAGCAATGCATGCTAGTGGACTTGATGCACAAAGCTAACAAGCTAAATTGAACCATGGCTATACAAAACAATGCATGCATGACTAAGACGACACCAAATAGAGTTCAAGCATGGTAAAACATGAGGGAAAGCTTATTTGAGTTGAGCCAAAACATGCAAGAATGATGGTCTAAACACAAGATGCATGCTATGCTAACATGCAAGATTGCACTACAAGTATGTGAAACATGCAAGATGCTATCAAACCAACATGAAACAGAGTTGAGGCATGCTAAAATGACACCAAAAATTTGCTAAAATAGAACCAAAACAAGCTAAGCAAACATGCTACTATTATGAGTCATTTATACTAGCATACAAGACAACAAGGAGAGGGGATGACCCTCTCCTATTTGGGACCTCAAAACCACTTTTCCGCCATTGAAAATTCTCTGGATTTCAGTGGTAAGAAGGCCTAAACAAGGTGGTCTCAATAGTTTAAAAGGATGGTATAAAACAAGGCCAAACAAGGCCTAAGAGGGGGTAGACTACCCCCAACACAAAAGTGACCTTAAACAAACATCACAAGCATGAAAAATCAGAACTTTTTATAGTAGAAAGTTAATCTTAAATCAACATGCAAATAGGTCTAAAAGCTTAAGCCAAAATAGGGGATTAAAAGGTAGTTTACTCACCCTTGAAGAACACCTTCAAGAACACAACTCCAGCAGTTTTTCTGAGTTCAAGTCAACCCAAAAACTCTAAAACCAACTCCTCAGTACCTCAGCAACAAAAGGATGGTGTTCTAGTAGGTGTTTGTGTGTAATAGTATGAAGAAAATACACTTTAAGGCACAAACACACACAAATATAGAGAGAGATGGAGATATAGAGAGAGAGATACATATCATTTCTATATCAAGATTTTCAGAACCTCTGGAAAGGGAGAGGGGCCTCCCTTCTTATAGAATTTCAATTCTCAAGCTTGTTGAACAAGCTTGAGTCTTGAGGCAAATCTCTCCATACACGTGTATGGAGGATGAGAATTGTGCTCACCAGCTGGCACAACTAGCACAAAAATATCTGCAAAAGCAGATGGAAAGGTCTCGGCCAAGAAATATGGCCGATCGACCAAAAAGAGTGCCGATCGACCACCACTTATGGCCGATGGCAAGAAAACATGGCCAATGGCACAAGGCCATAGCTGATGGGTTGTGGGGATGGCCAACAAGCCACCCTCTTCTCTCAGAATCAAAATCACAAGCCTTGGTCCACAACCATGCACAAAACAGACAAGTTGAGAGATCCTAAGGCAAGGCACACAATCGAGACCTTCGGAAGCTCAAAACGAACACGAGTATGGATGATCATCGAGTGTTCAAACGATGACGTCCAAGTCTTGAGGACAGTCAAAAATGGGGTGTCTACACAGGGGCTTCAAACACGACTGGCTCAAAGCCTTAGCTGCCGTTAACGTGATATCGGAACAACTGATTCCGTACGAGTAGGTAGACGTTGAGCCGCTGGAGTCTGACCCTGAAAACTAACCTAGGCTCAGTGATTTTTGTTTTGTTTTGGTATCCGAATGTATGTAGGTTTTGTTAGATTTTGACTGTATTTTGGTTAGAAGTTTTAGGGTAGCTTTCATGTGTAAATTGACTTCTGTTTGTACTCAATTTATGAATGAAAATTACCTTTGCTTTTCAGCTTATTGAATGTGCGTGTTAATAGCCAAGTAAAATGTAAAATCATGAAATAAGTTTTAACAAAACTATTAAATTAATTTGGCTCTAAATTAACTGCTTAGCTTCCAACCTATCTTTTTGGCAGAAAGGATTGATGTTGGGCCGAATAGATCAATTAATCTACCCTTGCCCCAGCGGATTAGTGAACGTGGTCAACAATTATCGGCCATTCATGGATTGACTGGGACAGCCTATCTCTTCAGCACAAAGGATTGATGTTAGGTCGAATAGATTAATTAATTTACCCTTTGCCCCAGCGGATTATTGAACGTGGCCAAGGATAATCGACCATTCATGGATTGGTTGGGGCAGCCTATCTCTTCGGCACAAAGGATTGATGTTAGGCCAAATAGATTAATTAATCTGCCCTTTGCCCTAACGGATTATTGAACATGGCCAAAATAATCAGCCATTCACGAATTGGCTGGGGCAACCTATCTCTTCGGCACAAAAGATTGATGTTAGGCCAAATAAATTAGTTAATCTGCCATTGCCCCAGCGGATTAGTGAACGTGGCCGCCAATTATTAGCCATTTATGAATTGGCTGGGGCAGCATTGAAGAGATCGCTTTGGGAGCGCTGCACCCGTAGGTAATAAAAAGGGTGGTTGCTTCGTGCGCGTAGGTCCCATTAGTGTGTTCAAACTCAACTCAAACCAGTATGTCAAAGAACGTTAGATAAGAGTGAATGTCAAGTAGACTATTCTTCAATAACAGAGGAGAAGGTAGGACATTGGCTGAGCTAGACGCAGCGATAAATCGAAGTGGGGAACCTTCATGAGCAGGAAGTAGGACGTTTGCGGAGTGGGAGAGGCGTCACTTTCCACGTCGTCAAAGTAGGTCACCTAGGAGGGAGAAGCGACAGCGGGGGAGCTCCCTTTATTCGTGAAGTGAGGCCAGTGGGCCACCGCACCCGTTGAGTTTTTCAGTCTTTATCGGGAACAAACCGATGACGGAAGCGGATTCGATCATTCGAGATCCATGCGTGGCAGTTGAATTTGCATGACAGATTTTTCCTCCAGAAGTCCAGCAGGCGATGATTGGTTGACCAAATTTCGAAGTGTTTCGAGAGGGCGTTCACGGAGCGGTGAAAGGACTATACACCGCCTATGAGATCGGCATACGCCTTTGTGTCGCGCGGCGAGAGATCGAACAGAAAGATGAACGCATTCATAATTTAGAAGCTCGCGCAGAGAATGCCGAGCTGGAGTTAAGAAAAGTCAAAACCATCGAGACTCAGTCGGCCGGCCAATCTAACCCGATTGTGGAAGAAAGGGTGACCCAACGTCTTATAAGTCACGCGATTGCCAATCGCGATACGGCCAACATGTTTGCAATAGAGGCTGCAAAGATCAGGGCTTATGAACAAGGCTTCCATGCGGGCCGAAAAGTTGGGATAGAGAAGACAAAAGAAAAGCTCGCCGAGGAGGTTTGTCGATGCAAGAATTGTGGATTTAAGCATGGATGGGTCAAGGCTCTCTATGCCGTAGAGGCTCTTCGGGTAGTAGGCATTGACTCGGCGTCGCCATTATATCAGGGTCATCATTTTCCCTTTGTGGCTTTTGAAGTCGAGAAGAGCGACGATGAGGGTGACGCCGAACAAAACTGAATGTATTGTACTGCTTTAACATAAATTAGAAGCGAACTATGTATTCTTGATTAATTTAATGAAATATATTATTTTAAACGTTTGCATGTTATTTCAGTCTATGTTTATAGATTCAGCTATGATCATCTTCCATTTTATGTCAACTGCATTTATGCGTTAATTACAATATTCATGAAGAGGGCTCCGAATTCGGATGCCCTTTCGTGCCAGCCGTGCTTTCTACAAAGGACGTTCCGAATCCGAAGGCTTATTCGGCCTAAACGTGTCTTACACGGATAGGGCTCCGAATTCAGAGGCTTTTATCTTTGCCAATTGTGATATCCACGAAAGGCGCTCCAAATTCGGACACTTATTCGGCCCAAACATGTTTTTCACAAATGGGGCTACGAATTCGGAGGCTTTTATCTTGGCCAATTGTGATATCCACGAAGGGCGCTCTGAATCCGAAGGCTTATTCGGCCCAAACGTGTGACTTTTATCTTAGCCAATCGTGATATCCACGAACGGCGCTCTGAATCCGGAGGCTTATTTGGCCCAAACGTGTCATTCACGGATGGGGCTCTAAATTCGGAGGCTTTTATTTTGGTCAATCATGATATCCATGAAGGGCGCTCCGAATCTGGAGGCTTATTCGGTCCAAACGTGTCTTGCACGGATGGGGCTCCGAATTCAGAGGCTTTTATCTTGGCCAATCATGATATCCACGAAGGGCGCTCCGAATCCGGAGGCTTATTTGGCCCAAATGTGTCCTGCACGAATGGGGCTCCGAATTCGGAGGCTTTAATCTTGGCCAATCGTGATATTCACGAAGGGCGCTCCGAATCCAAAAGCGTATTTGGCCCAAATGTGTCATTCACGAATGGGGCTCCGAATTCGGAGTCTTTTATCTTGGCCAATCATGATATCCACGAAGGGCGTTCCGAATTTGGAGGCTTATTCGGCCCAAACGTGTCATTCACGAATGGGGCTCCAAATTTGGAGTCTTTTATCTTGGCCAATCGTGATATCCACGAAGGGCGCTCCGAATTTGGAGGCTTATTCGGCCCAAACGTGTCATTCACGGATGGGGCTCCGAGTTCGGAGTCTTTTATCTTGGCCAATCATGATATCCACGAAGGGCGCTCCAAATCCGGAGGCTTATTCGGCCCAAACGTGTCTTGCACGGATGGGGCTCCGAATTCAGAGGCTTTTATCTTGGCCAATCGTGATATCCACGAAGGGCATTCCAAATCCGGAGGCTTATTCAGTCCAAATGTGTCATTCATGGATAGGGCTCCGAATTCGAAGGCTTTTAGTTTAATGAACTAAATTTTGGATAATGAGGAAATAAGAAACCTTGCATTGAAAAAGTGAAATTTGTACACGGTGAACATTCAAAACAAGTATCATGCCCTACAAGTCGGGTTAATGATAGGATTTACGCAAATGCGTGGAATTTCAAAGACATGGCAGACTTCTCCCAGACATGTCTTTGAGCCGATAAGCCCCTGTTTCACAGCTCGATGAGCCAAAGAGCGCCCGCCGGAATGGGCACCACAACTACCTTCATGTATTTCAGTCAGGAGTTCCTTGACTTTATCCGGATGAACACATTCTAGATATGGACCAGAAAGGGATTTTTTGTAGAGCTTTCCTTGTGGATCGAAGTAATATCGCAGGGCTTTGTTTCATAGTTTATGTGCTTCTTTCTTATCCGCCGGGAGCTGTTCAGAAGATAGGAATGCAGTGATAGGGTCCATCCAACTTAGGCCTGATTCTATGACATTGATTTGAATTGACTCTAAAGGGGAAATGCTCGGCTCGGGGATGAATCCTACTTCAATTGTCCGTTTAATTTCTAAGTTGATGGCGGACGCTAGGCAGGCTAGGGCATCTGCATGTGTGTTTGATCCCGAGTTATTTGATTTAGTTCATGATGGTCGAATTTTGCCAGCAAAGAATTCGGCGTTTTCATGTAAGTTGCGATACGGTCATTTTTAGATGCGTATTCCTCCTTCAATTGGTTGGTGACTAGCTTTGAATCGCAGAAGATAGGCAGACACCGACCACCAAGGAGATGTGCATTCTGTAGACCGGTTAACAATGCTTCATATTTGGCCTCATTGTTCGATGCATCGAAGCCTAGTTTGACAGCCTGCTCGATTATTGCCTCGTCGGGAGCCATAATCACTATGCCCGCCCCACTGCCACGTTGGTTGGATGATCCGTCAACATACAACTGCCAAACGTCCCTAACATAAATTCTCCAGTTCGACTTAGGTTGAATTTGATCAGACTTAAAGTCAGCGAGGCATCTAGTGAATTCGGCCACAAAGTCGGCGAGCACTTGCCCCTTGATTGAGGTTCTGGGCAGAAACTGAATATCGTACTGGCCAAGTTCGAGAGCCCATTTTGAAATGTGCCTTGATGCTTCTGCACTACGGAGTACTGACCGAAGGGGGCAGTCCATCAGTACCCCAATGGTATGCCTGTGAAAGTAATGCATCAGTTTTCTTGCTGCCATGATGAGAGCAAAGACGAGTTTTTCCAATGGAAGGTATCGTGTTTTGGCGTCAACCATTTCTTTGCTCACATAATAAACTGGCCGCTGCTCCCAAGTTCTTCCTTTAATAGTATAGCGCTAACGGCCCGGTCAAAAACTGCCAGATATAAAATGAGTGGATTTCCTGCCGAAGGTGTTGTCAAGAGTGGAACTGATTGGAGGTAAGTCTTTAAACCGTCCAAAGTGGCTTCACACTCGGGGATCTATTCAAAAGCTTGACCCTGCCCAAGGGTATGAAAGAACTATCGGCAGTGATCTGTGGAACGGCTGAAGAACCTGTTCAGTGCGGCGGTCATCCCCATCAGCTTTTGAACCTCTGTGACCGATCGAGGAGAGCCGAGTTCTATAATTCCTATAATTTGCCTTGGGTTGGCTTTGATTCTGTGATGGTTAACAATGTACCCAAGGAATTTGCCGGATCCGATGCCAAATGCACATTTGGAAGCGTTTAGCTTCATTTTGTATTTGCGAAGAATGCCGAATGTCTCTTCCAGATTGGCTAGATGAGTTTGCTCTTCTTTGGACTTGACCACTATATCGTCAATGTACACTTCCATAGTACGGCCGAGTTGCTCCTTGAACATAGCAGTGGCTAGTCTTTGGTAGGTTGCCCCCGCATTCTTCAGCCCAAAGGCATGACCTTAGAGCAATTAGTCCCTTTTGGGGTGAGGAATGCAGTTTTGTCTTGGTCCTCCAGATGCATAGCAATTTGATGGTAGCCACTGTAAGCATCCAGGAAGCTCATAAGTTGATGACGTGCCGTTGCATCTACAAGTTGGTCTATTCTAGGGAGGGGAAAGCAGTCCTTGGGACAACCTTTGTTTAAGTTCGTGAAATCCACACAAACACGCTAAGTTCCATTTTTCTTCTTTATAACCACAGTATTCGACAGCCATGTAGGACAGGTCACTTCGCGGATTGCCCCGGCATCAAGCAACCGGTCAACTTCTTCAACAACGGCAGCAGTGTGTTCCACGGCTGATCGCCGACTTTTCTGAATAATCGGCCTACATTTGGGATCAACGTTTAAACGGTGCTGAGACACTGATGGATCCACCCCCGGCATCTCATATGGTGACCATGCAAATACATCAAGGTTGCCAAGTGAGAAGGAAATTAGTTGCTACCTGTCAACTTTATTCAGGGAAGCGCCGACCATGAAGAACCTGTCAGGATTCTTGTCAATTTCCACTCGATCCAGGGTTTTGGTAGCCTTTTCACTTGGGAGCCGCCCAATGTCGTTGAGGCTCTCTCGATCTGGCACCTCAATTGAATTTATTTCCAGCTCTCTTGGTGTCTTTGCGGCAAGAAGATAAGATGCTTGTGCCGATTTTTGGGAACCTCGAATTTGTTCAATGCTGCGTTCAGTAGGAAAGCGAAGTAGTTGATGATAGGTGCTCGGCACAGCCTGCATGGTATATAGCCAAGTTCGTCCCATGATGAGATTATATGGTGAAGGAAGCTTGACAACCAAAAATTCTACGTCCACTAATCAGGAGCTAGCTCGAACTGGTAGTGTGATTTTGCCCAACGGATATTCCGAATTAGCGTTGAAACCGAATAACGGATAATGGGCTGGAGACAGGTCCGACTTAGTGAAGCCGAGTTTGATGAAGGTCTTGTAGTGCATAACTTCCGAAGTACTCCCTTGGTCGATAAGAACATGTTCAATGGTGAATCGGTTTACGCGTAGTTCGATGACCAAGCATTTTCCATGTAGGATGACTAAGGAGCCAAGTTTGTACAAGCTTAATGAGTGCAAAACAAGACTCAACAAAACCATTACCCTATCATGCATGATCAAGGGTAATGGTGACCAAGGAAAGTGGCACGTTTCATCACTTTAAGTATGAAACGTCCCATTTTCCTCCTGTTCGGATTAATGTTTGATCCAAACACATGCAATGCAACATGAAAGATGCCTATCTTGCCTCTTTTACTTGCCATGTTTTGTTTACTCATTTTAGATTACCAATCCATTCTTTAATCGGTTAAGTCCAAAGGTGAGCATCCTCTAATGGAAAGAAGACTTAAACCACAAGTGCCTTGGGCATGAAAGAGATCTCATGCTGTTGGTAATGAACCCCTGAAAGGATTAAACCATTAAGCATGAATCTCTCAATTTCACACTTAAGTAAACAAGTGGTTTAAAACCACTTTCAAAGCCAAAAAAAAAAAAAAATGAAGAATAGAGGGAGATTGCAGAGATTTCAATGCTGAAATGGAGTGCAAAATAACCCTAAAACATGCTTTCAACTCAAAAGAATGATGATCAAAGTATTAAAACACCAAGCTAATGAAGGAATTAACTCTACAACCATGCCATACAAGGGTCAAAAGACTTAACCAGCCCAAAACAGAGCTAAAACAAGTCAAAACAGTAGCAAAAACATGCTGAGATCAAGTTACAAAATGCTAGAAAAATATGCTCACATGTTAAGATATCTAGGCATGCAAACAAGACACAAGGAGGGGAGGCTAACCCCTCCAATTTTGGACTTCAAAACAAAGTTTTTACCATTGAAATAACTCTGATTTTCAATGGTTAAAAGGCCCAAAAAGTTTGATTGAAAGGTGATGAAAGATGGCACAAAAAGCTTCACAAGCTAAGGAACAAAAAGGGGAAACAACCCCCTAACTCACAAAGACTCAAACTACCATTTTCATGCCTCAAAAACAAATTTTTTTATACTTCAAAAATAGCCTTAAAGCAGTTGAAAAAGATGGCAAAGCAAGTATGCACAATAGGCTTAAGTGAGGTAAGTGCAATACCTTTGAAACAAAAAAGCAATTCAGCCACAAACTCAAGCTCAAATTCCTTTCCAAGGCTCAAATAAAGCTCCAAGGGACCTCAGCTCAAAGGTGAGAGTGTTTGGTTAAGGGTTGATGTGCAAAAGTATAAAGAAACCAAACAAGTGTATGCAAAATAACAAGAGAGAGAGAGAGAGAGAGAGAGAGAGAGAGAGAGATTTTTGGTCTAAAAATTCTGACCCCCAAAAATGGGGAAGGACAGCCCCCATATATAGAAAATCAAGGTTTGAACTTGAATTCATCCTACCATACACGTGTATGAAGATACAGTTCAGTGAGCAACAGCTGGCATAGCTGGCAAACAAATATCTAAAAAAGGAGACCAATGGTCGCTATTATCATCAGTAGCCAGCCACCACCGTGGCCAATAGGCAACTCATGGTCGACAGGGTCTAGGGCTGGCCAACAGGTCACCCTCCTTTCCAGGCAAGAAACAACAAGCTCTTGGTCCAAAACCATGCACAAAACAGATAAGTTTAGAGGCCCAAAGACAAGGCATTCTGCCAAGGACTTCGAGCACTCAAAACGAACACAAACAAGCATAATCATCGAGTGTACAAACGATGACCTCTAAGTCTTGAGGACGGTCAAAAATGGGGTGTCTACAAGTGGCAATAGTCTTCGGGAATTCATCTATACATCCTCCGCCGGAGGTTACTACACCTGTGCTGGAGATTGTGCATAGTGAAGAGGATGTTGTTCTTTCCAGGTTTACCTTGGCTGAGGCTCAAGTCGTGCAGAACATCTTAGCTATTGATGAAGGCTTATATGTTAGTGCCCAGTCTGTATACCTCATGAACAAGCTACAACACATGCCCGGAATGGGATTAGGCAGAAGTGGCTGGAAAGGCGTTGCTGCATTGGCTGATGTGCCATATAACCCTTATGCCTTTGGTCTTGGTTATGTGCCCACCAAAGAGGACTGGGTGAGGAAAGGGAAAGAAATGGCCGGAAGAGCCAAAGCAAAGCAAAGCGGGAAGTGCTATAAACTTGTACACTGACCTATCCGCGGAACCTTGAACGGTTATTTTGTTCAGGAAGGTGAAGACTTCCCATTCTATGGTTTCCCTGAGCCTTGGTTCAAGTCTGAAAAGCAACGAGTTCCCTGCTTTGAGATTTTCTTCGACTTGTAGCTGCAAGAGAGCGATATAAAGGAACAGACTGAACAAACTGCTGAGGCTGAACAAAACACAGAAAGTGAGTCCAACAGCAGCGAACTTGAGGTAGGAGCAGCACTGGCACGTCTCATTTCGGATCCTCCGGTAGATCTAGAGAGCTTAGGGGATACCTAACCGTTTCCATGATTGGAGACCGATCAGGTGTAGACCCTTCTAGTGGTATCTTGAATGCATCTGACGCACCATCCCTCACGTGGCAGCTGGAGGAGGGTTTTCTGTTCAGTAGCTCTGAGTCAGGTAATGAGTCGGAGTCTGATTCCACAGAGTCTAAGGAGTTGGAATCAAATTTCAGTTCATCTGAGTTTGAGTCCGGTATTCTTGGGATTGATAACCCAGATGCAGATGTTTTGTCCAGGTCATCTTTTTCCTTTTCTTTTGAGTCGGTTGTAACCGAGGAATTGGATGAGCTGGATCTTTTGAATGTTAATGCCACTGTAGGTTTTGAGTACTTCTCTATGCCACTTGTATACTACATTGATCATGATTTTTAAAATTTTGATGAAAATGATGAGAAAAGAATTCCTCTAGTTTTGAAACATTTGATTGATCGAGAGGAGGAGAAGTTTGTAAACCCCTTGTTGATGAAATCATTCCAATTAATATAGGTACTGAGAAGGATCCGTGTTTGGTCCAGATTGGGTCCACGTTGTCTTCGGAGGAGCGCGAGCGCTTAGTCGTTTTATTAAAAGATTTCAAAGATGTTTTCGCATGGTCCTATGAAGACATGCCTGGAATCGATCTTGAGATTGTACAGCATTGGATCCCTCTTGACCCCAAGGCCAGACCCATCAAACAGAAGTTGCAAAGAATATACCTAGATTGGGCTTTGAAGATTAAGGAAGAGGTCACCAAACAGATAGATGCAGGGTTTGTGTTAGTATCTGAGTATCCGACTTGGTTGGCAAACATTGTTCTAGTGCCAAAGAAAGATGGCAGAATTCGGGTGTATGTGGATTTCAGAGATCTGAATAAGGCCAGTCTGAAGGACGACTTTCCTCTACCGCACATCGACGAATTAGTGGACTTCACTGCAGGCCATGCGTTGCTTTCCTTCATGGATGGATTTTCTGGGTATAACTAGATTCTGATGGCACCCGAAGACAGAGAACAAACCGCCTTCACTACGCCGTGGGGAACCTACTGCTACAGGGTGATGTCGTTTTGGTTAAAGAATGCTGGGGCTACCTATCAACAGGCTGGAACCATAATTCTACATGACATGATCCATAAAGAGGTTGAGGTGTACGTAGACGACATGATTGTCAAGTCCAAGGAAAGAGAGGGCCACTACACCACCTTGAAGAAATTCTTTCAACGGATCAGAGAATACTGGTTGAGGTTGAATCCTCAAAAATGTACCTTCGGTGTAACAGCAGGGAAAATGCTGGAATTCTCGATCACACAGATGGGCATCGAGGTAGGTCCTTCCAAAATCAAGGACATCCTAGAAATGACACCACCAAGGACTAAAAAGGAGGTGCGAGGCTTTCTAGGTAAATTGCAATTCATAAGACGGTTTATTTCAAATTAACCTTGACTTGTGAACCACTATTTGGTCTCCTAAAGAAAGGAAAGAAATTCCGATGGAATGATAGATGCCAGTTTACTTTTGAACAAATCAAGCAGTACCTTCAAAATCCGCCTGTGTTGTCGCTGCCAGAGCCAGGAAGGCCCTTGATTCTGTATCTGTCAATAACGGACACAACGATGGGATGTATGCTTGCTCAGGAATCTGAGGATAGGGTGGAGAAGGCCATCTA
The DNA here is from genome assembly GCA_025200525.1 of Camellia lanceoleosa. Lineage (NCBI taxonomy): Eukaryota > Viridiplantae > Streptophyta > Magnoliopsida > Ericales > Theaceae > Camellia > Camellia lanceoleosa. The sequence continues at coordinate 131,916,756 of CM045771.1, read as the reverse complement.
CTATTTGAGCAAGAAAATGTTGGACTATGAGACCCGTTACACTCCGGTCGAGAAGGCTCCCTTAGCCTTGGTATGGACTACTAGGAAGTTAAGGCACTACCTGTTAGCTCACTCTGTAATTCTGGTTTCGAGATTAGATCCCATCAAATATCTCTTTGAGAAACCATCACTTATGGGTAGGCTAGCCCGTTGGTTGTTTCTTCTCTCCGAATTTGATTTGAAGTATGTTACTCACAAGTCTGTCAAGGGGAGAGCGGTAGCAGAGTTCCTGGTAGATCACCCAGTGAAAGGGGATGAAGTGGTAGAACACCTATTCCCAGATAAAGCTATTCTGTAGGTTGAGGAAGAGATTTGGACAATGTACTTTGACGGAGCGTCTAATCAGTACGGTTATGGGATAGGGGTGTTGCTGATAGCACCCGACAATTCCTATATACCCTTCGCCTTCAAACTTCGGTTCAAAGTATCCAATAACGAAGCAGAATACGAAGCATCTATCGCTGGTTTGAAAGCCGCCCTGGAACTAGGGGCAAAAAGGTTGGATGTCATTGGGGGCTCGAATCTAGTTGTGTCTCAAGCAAAAGGAGACTGGAAGGTCAAAGAAGAAAAGATGAAGATCTATCACCAAATCCTGGACATTCTGATTCCTAGGTTTGAGAAGCTAACCTTCACACATCTACTAAGAGATAACAACAGGTTCGTTGACACCTTATCAACTCTATCTTCTATGATAGACATCCCGTTTGGAGTCCGAATGCGTCCGATCATTATTGAACAGAGGTATACACTGGCTTACGAGTTGATCGCTGCAATAGATGAAGTTCAAGATCAAAACCCTTGGTGTTATGATATCTGGAACTTCTTGGAAAATGAGGTTTATCCACCAGGGGCAAATGCCAAAGATAAAAGGGCAATATGGCCGATGGCCGTTCAATTTATCATCTGCGGGGGTAGGTTGTATAAGAGGGGTCATCTGGGAATGCACAAGCTATGTGTGGATGTAGAAGAGTCGAAGCGCCTAATGGAGGCCATCCATGGGGGAGAGTGTGGACCACACATGAGCGGAGTAATGTTAGCCTGGAAGATTCTCAGGCAAGGTTACTACTGGTCCACCATGGAGGAGGATTGTACTGGTTTTGTTCGGCGATGCCACAAATGCCAAATCCATGCAAATCATATGAATATCCCGTCGTTGAAGGTGTACAACATGACTTCACCATGGCCTTTCTCAGTTTGGGAAATTGACGTCATTGGGGTAGTTACACCAAAATGGTCAAATGGACATGAGTACATTCTGGTGGCAATTGATTATTTCACGAAGTGGATGGGAGCTCAGTCTTATGCAGTGTTAAAAGCAACACATGTGGCTAAGTTCATCCGCAATAACATCATTTGCCGTTTATGGAGTCCCGAATAAGATTATTTTAGACAATGGCTCCCATTTCAAGAAAGAAGTGATTGACTTGTTGGAGAAATACAACGTGACTTTTCATAAGTCATCTACATATACGTCGTAAACCATCGGAGCTGTTGAGGCCACCAACAAGAACATCAAGCACATTTTGTAGAAAATGGTCGAGACTTACAGGGACTGGCTGGACAAATTGCCATTTGCTCTCTAGGGCTATAGAACTTCGATTCGGACATCCACTGGGGCAACTCCGTACTTTCTTGTTTATGGGATGGAAGCTATTCTGCCGATTGAAATAGAGGTTCCGTCGCTATGGGTTATGGCTGAGTGTCAGATAGCAAAGGCGAATTGGCAGCAGAGCAGGTTCGAGGAACTGATGTTGTTCGATGAGAGGAGGCTGAAAGCACTATACCATGTTCAAGGTTATCAACGCAGGATCGCAAGGGCTTTTAACAAGAAAGTTAAGTCTCAGAATCTTAAAGAAGGGGATTTGGTGTTAAAAGACAACCGAACTCCCATCCATGACCCTAGAGGCAAGTTCAGACCCAATTGGACTGGTCCTTACATTATCAAGACTATTTGGTCGGGTGGAGCTGTTATTCTTATGGACCTGGATGGCCTAGAATTTTCCCAACTGATCAACATGGACAAGTTGAAGAACTATTACCCCTGAGAGGCTCGCTAGGCCAAAAATCCAGAAGGGCGACCTAAGCAAAAGTTAGAGCACAAAAATTGAAAAAAAGAAAAACTGAGCTCGCAAGGTTGAAAACCCTAAAGAGTGACCTTGGCAAAAGTTACAGTGCAAAAGGAGAGCGTTAATACACGAGTGAACCCGAACTAAACTACGTAAGGCTTGATTCCCATCTTCGGGATACGTAGGCAACTTCATCCTGAAGTCCAGCTGTAAACACCTCCAAATCAACTGCGTTCATGTGTTTGATCAAGGCATCCTTGTCTGTTCATTATTTGAAAGTTTGGTTGTGATCCTTATTCTAAGAGAAAAGCTGTCCATAGTGTCAAGCAGTGCTATTTAGTCAAGGGGCAGTTTTCTATTCCTGGATTCGGGGTTGTACATCTCAAGAATAGGTTCCATGTGTGTCAAGTTGTGATCCTATCGAAAATGGTTTTGAAAAGTTTTAATAAAAGTTGATTTTGTTCAAATTAATCTTTTTACAACTTAGACCATTTTTGGACCAAAAGGAAATTTTTAGTGCCCACAACTTCAATTTTATTGATTTCAATACAAAGTTCTCCAACTCTTGATACATCAAAGTTGCTTTTATTACATTCAAAAGAAAAACTTGAAAAGTAAGATCAAAGCAATAAACTTGGGACATAGCTGAGTCAGGTGTTCCTGCATCCCCCATTTGTGCTTGTGGAAGCTCCTGACGCTAAAGTGGGCCCGAATTGTGCCTCATCTTCAAGCCAGGTCAAGCACTCACCAGAAAGTGCGCAGTTGAAACTAGGGGCGAAAGCCAGAAGTTCTCTCATCCTCCAAGCAGTGGGATATCGAGCTAATTGTGAACCTCGGATTGGGAATGAAGTTGGGTACTCTACCCCCTCTTTACGGCAAGTCTGGTCATGTCTGAACTGACGCATGAACTGGAACAAAAAGTAGAATACACAGTGTGTCAAGCCAATCAGCTGAATGCCAGGTTCCTGAGTCATGCTGTAGCTCATCTCAGGCAGATCACACCAGAGGCAATGCCAAACAATGTTAGCAGCAGATCTGTTGCACATCTAGTGGCACCACCATCCTTCATTCGGAAAATCAACTAGCTGTTGGTGGAAAAAGTATGCTTGGGCTGAGTATGCGGGACAAGAGTCCACTACCTTCAGCTTGTCCATAAGCCACATCTAGGAAGGGATGAAAGAAAAGAGAGATTAAAGAATAGAGAAATGTGCGTTGAGATAAAAAGTGAGAAAAGGGCTTTGAGAGAAAAATAGAGGATGAATGTCAAGAGATGTGAGAAACACATATTAGGAAGGGTGGGAAACATTACCTGAAGAAGTTGTGGACTCCCCGCGAATTTGTTTGTTTCTCACCGACGAAAGGCATCTAAGTCCATCAAAGTCTCGGCCAACGCCAAACCAATATAGCTCCTGCCTTCTTTCAAACCTTGTGCCACTTCAAGTAGCCGGATGCTAGACCTGCTGAAACTAGGGACAATGAGGAAATATGCTAGCATGCACAAACAAAGGGCGTGTTGTCAAAAACCCTACCAAAGAAGGTCATAGTAGTCACTAGTGTCAGAAAATCGATGAATCAAACTGGGGATATCTAGCTCTCCGTTGTAAACCAAGGATCGGACATCGTGTAAAGTGAGCCCACACATCCTTCCCAAAGTTTGGATGTGACCAAAACGGGGCTAGGGCAAGATTTCCTTATCCTGCCGGGACTCCATTAGCACTTGAAATCCTTTGATTGTCAGGCATAGCTCTTGTCCCCCGAAGCTAAAAACATGTGTAATCGGATTCCAACACCCAGCTACGGCATGCAGGAACGGAAAACAAAGCGGAGAACAACTTAGCGGGAATAGTGCATTTCTGCCGAAACCCTAGAAATTCAGCTTTTCCAAGCCATCTAAAGTTACATTCCAATTCGAGAATTTTTCGGCAAAGAATGGCTCCATTTGTGAAGAATTTGTAGCTGAAATGAAAGAAATACGAAGTCTAAACCTTTTGTAGAAGATAAGGTAGTGAGTGAAAGCCAGGTGTCAACATTCTGGAGGTTTCTCACATTGGTGGCCGACTGGCCACTGGTGATGACCGACTGGCCACTTTGGTAGCCGACCGGCCACCACTGATGGCCGACATCCTCTGTTCATGGCCGACGGCTGTTTTGCCTGTCTTCTTATTCACTTGTGTGCTAAGGATGCTGAAAGCATGTGTTTTGTCCTGTTTTGTTTTGCATTTCAAGGTCTTGTTTTGAGTCCTTTTAGTTTTAGCAAGTTTGTGGTGTTATATTTAAGTTGTTTAAACGAGCTGTTTTGTTCATCGAGTTGTTTATCAAGTCGTTTTGTTGTATATCGAATTGTTCTGTTATTTATCGAGTTATTGTTATTTTGATTATCGAGTTATACTTTGTTTATTTCGGTTATTGGTCGGTTCGTTACCTGATTCAGACTGTTGTGACAATACATGTATTTGGTTTTCAATGTTAAATTCAATCTCATTTTCATGCAAATGCGGCGCTCATGATGCAAAACACAACACTTTTTCAAAAAGCTCGATTTTCATTCCGATCATGGTTATTTTTACAAAAGTGTCGTACAAGTTTTTATAGCAAAACAAAACTCATCTACGGTTGTACAAAGTGCTAACACTACTAACAAAAAGAAACTAAGCAAAAATACAAATAGATCAGCGCCAGCTACCTCAGGCTTGAGAGGCCCTCTTCGTCCTCTTCCTGGGCGGGGACTTAGAGCTGTCTCCATCTGCGCTGCTATTTGAACCAGATGCTGAATCAGAACTACAACCAGAGTCGTCGTTGCTCTCTACCTTAGAGCCTGACTCAGTATCATCCCCACTCTTGGAACCCAAGCCAACGTCATCACCCCCGCTCTCGGATGATTCTGACTGTGGACTCGCTGCCTCCTCGGCTTGCTCGTCTCAGCATCATCCTCACTCAGAATGGGGCTCTAAAGGGCCGCCCTCATCTCGGGCACCTCTAGCTCTGTCTCGGCCGTGTGCTGGAGCCTGTCTCTCTCTTCTCCCTATTACCGAGGGAGGTATTGATGGTCCTGGTGCTGCTGCCGCCGGTGCTGTTGGTAAGGGTGGAACCTGAAAAGGCAGTTGTCATATGTCAGCCACAGTATGTATATCAGATGCAAGTATGGTGTGCAGAATGAGTAGATGCAGAAGTCAGGTACAGTGTACGCTTGCAGTATGAAAATGTAGTGTTTCAGATGCAGTGTATCAGTGCATGGGGAAATTTTCAGTTAAAATGTCAGTTTCAGTGTGTCAGTGGAAATATGATGACTGGAATGTAAGAAAACTGAAGAAATTACCAGAATGCCATGGAAGCCAAGCAGTGCCTTCCTCCCCAATATCATGCTCTCAAATGAGGCTACCAGCTTGTGGGGGAGTGGTTCTGGAAATACTCTTCTAATCCAATGGGGCACTCGAGATCCTCAGCTAGTAACCTGAAAAAGAATGAACACACTGGTCGGGGGTGCCGGAATTAGCACTCCGACGGATAAGTCAGTATATACTCTCTTGATTGCTTGTATCTTAAGTTAAGCGTACTAGTTCTCATATACCTCTTTTTTGGCTATTGTTTCTTTATTTATACTTGCTCCCTAGGCCTCAGGGTCTGGCCCACTTAGACATCCACCTTATGGATGTTTATTCGGCTTCTTGCTTAACTAGTTCTATGGCCAATTGGTATATTCGGCTTCCGGATGAGGCAAGATGGGGCCGAATAAGATGTTCGTATAATAAGCTTCCAAGTATCTATTCGGCTTCCCCTCTGCAATCGTAAATACTCGGCTCCCACAATTGCCCCCCAAACATTCCACTAATAACAGTTAGCTGGTGTGTTTGGTTTCGAACTCGAAAAGTCAGAGCCGAAATTCGGTGGCTAACCTCATTCCAACGCGGATGTTAGAGTTCACACGCCTTTCGGTCATCATTACAACTTCCCGCCCCTTTGTACATTTCCCTAATTTATTGCGATTTGAAACTTCATTGTCTCTTCGAATGCATGTTTTTTGAGTACTCGAAGCTCCTGGACTGCCAATCGATATACATCCTCCATTTCGTACCTCTGCAACTTCTTTCCGTCTGTAGTTGTCTCCTTTGCTCCTTGTAAGTTCTCGTCCCCTTCTTTTCGAATCCCATTTCCTTGCTTATTTTTATTTTAGCACTCTCCTTAAACTTGCTAGTATGGCCAAACATTTGAAAGACTTACTTTCTGCGGACTGTATTTCTGGGTTCCGATGCCATTTTTCCATCCCCGACGATGTCCATCTGTCACTCGTGACAGACAGCACTCTTGATATGGAGAGAGATGATGAAAGTACAATCATCTTTCCGCTTCTATCTATCGCTAAGGGCGGAGTCCGTTTTCCCCTTCACCCATTTCTTAGGACCGTCCTTCGCCATTGGGGTTTGATTCCTTCATAACCCAACGTAAACTTTTTCCACATCGTAATGGGGATTACAGAGTTGAACCAGCGTCTTAGGATCAACCTTGTCATACCTTTCACTCAGCACTATTATGTTTTGGCCAAATCATCTGGCCGGCTAGGGCGCTATTTTCTCAGGGCTAAGGACACTGACCATCAGTTGGTAACTATGCTTGCCAGCTTTGGCAAACGAGTCGACAATGTCATGGTCGTTGTCTGAGGTAACTGGGAATTCGGCGAAGGCGATGATCGCCTAGACCCTATATCTAGATGGAAAGGCCAGCCAGGTTGCTTTGTAGCTCCTTATGGTTATCTACTTTATATTTATGTGGCCTTCTCTCGAATTACTAATAATTTTATATTCGTGCAGGCAATAATTTGAAAAAAGTTCTGGTTTCGGCCGACCACGCAGTTCTTGTGGACATCAAAACCGTACTCCAGTTTTTTGGCCGTCCAAATATCCAGAAGCAAGGGAGAGCCGCCAATATACTTCTGACGTACGAGCTGACTTACACAATATTTTTGGCTGTGGAAAACATTTTGATTCCATGCGGCGAACAACATCTTACGGCTCTTATCTTCCCCCGCTTCAAAAGCCTTAGGCAAATCAATTTCAAAACCTCCGATTCGGAACAGGCCGTAGAGATAGTAGCTGAAGATATCGCTGAACAACCGAGCCAATCTGATTTGGAAGCCGAAGTCGACGAGGCTTTTCACTCGGCGTTTGAAGCAGCTGGCCTTAATCAATCCTCCCTCCCTCCACTTCAGGTCGGGGGGAAATCCCCTCGAAGATATCTTTACTGATTTAGGAGATCTCCCCGGCTCATATCATGAGAACATGCCAGGGGAATCGCTTACGCAATTGGCACGAAGGAAAAATGCCGAACGGATGGCTGCCCGACGCAGAGTCGAGACCATTCGTTCCGAACCTGCCACAGCTCAATCCTTCGAGCCTGTTGTCATAGAAGAAACAACGTAGGTTGAGACAACTGAGACTGAACTAGTAGTTGAACGGCCGATCCCAGAAGATCGGGGGGGGGGAGAAACGTCCCGCCGAGAGCGAGGCCGGCTCTGAGGAAAACCCTATTGATAAACGGCCGCGCTTAGAGGAGTCGGATGTGGTTGCTCCTTTTGTTGTTCAACCAAAGATAAAAAACATGCCGATCTCCTCTAAACCATTGGCCTTGAAAGATCCAGCCATGGCGTTGAGCTTGGCTTCGTCGGTCTCATTGCCGGCTGACAGGGCAACCTTTCGGGTGGAGCCGGACTTGGTGGCAATAGCTTTTCTGGTATGTGACTTGATCCTAACTTCCGCTTTCTGCGTATATTGTTTTGGTTTAACTCCCTGTTTTGCAGACAGTCGGAAGGATAGCCGAAATAGGCCGCTGCCAGCATGATGCCATTGAAAGAATTGGCCGTTTGAAATTGGAAGTTGAGGGTGAAAGGAGCAGGGCTGAGTTCGAGGCGACGAGAGCGACAATGGAAAGTGCAAGGGCTGAATCTGAGGTGGAAAGGGCACAGAGTTCTGACCAGCTCAGATTGGCCGCCGAGGAGAGGGCAAATGCGAGCGAAAATTCACTCAAGTTAGCTAAAGAGGTGATTGCCAAGCTAGAGGCCGATTTGGAAGAGTCGAAGAAGGCAAAGGAAATAGCCAACTCCGAGGCTTCCAAAGCGTTCGAGGCTGGAAAGGGTGTCGCCCTTGAAAATTATGTAGAAGAAGTCCCCAAATTCAAGAATCGGGGATTCAAACACGGCTGGCTCAAAGCCCTTGTTGTTGCTGATGTGACATTGGCCATGCCAATTCCATACGAGCAAGTGGACGTTGAGCCACTTGAGTCTGACCCCGAAGATTGATTTGGGCGATACTTTAGTTTTGTTAGGAATTTTGAATGTATGTTCTTGCAAACATGTTTTGTTTTTTAGTAGACTTTTATTCACTTAGGGTAATCTTCATGTATAAAATGATGACTATCTGTATTCACTTTATGAATAAAAATTTCCCTTGCTTTGCGTTATTGCCTGTACTCAATTGTTGTTAATGACGATTTTTGCTTTTCACTACTTTGGATAAAATGGTTACTGTCTGTTGTGCATGCTAGCCATCGATCTGATAGGATGTAGGATTATGAAGTGAGTGAGTTAAACATCCGCGACCACCTGCCAATTAGATAACTATCTTGGCAATTTAGTAATTTAACCGAACAAGTGAAACAGCTCAGTGCCTCGTTGTATGGCCGATTAGCTTCGTAAATCTGCCCTTGCCTCAGCCGATGAACAAGAAAGGCCAAATACCATTGGTTCAGGAAGTGGCTATGGTATGCGTAGATCGGCATCGGGCCTAGATATTTGGCCGATCAAATTAATAAATTTGCCCTTGCCCCAGCCAATGTATGAACTGGAAAGGCCGAATACCATTGGTTCATGAAGTGGCTGTGGCACGCGTAGATTGGCACCGGGATTAGATATTTGGCCGATCAAATTAATAAATCTGCAATTGCCCCAGCCAATGTATGAACTGGAAGGCCGAATACTCTGAGTTCATGGAGTGGCTGAGGCACACGTAGATCGGCATCTGGCTTAGATATTTGGCTGATCAGATTAATAAATTTGCCCTTGCCCCAGCCAATGAACTAGAAAGGCTGAATACTATTAGTTCATGGAGTGGCTAAGGCACACATAGATCGGCATCTGGCTTAGATATTTGGCCGATCAGATTAATAAATATGCCCTTGCCCCAGCCAATGTATGAACTGGAAAAGCCGAATACCATTGGTTCATGAAGTGGCTGTGGCACGTGTAGATCGGCACCAGGCTTAGATATGGGGCCGATTAGATCCTTGAGGCTTTTGAAGTCTAGCAGTAATGAGGTTGCCTCGAGGGTGCTGCGCCCGTAAGGAATAAATAGGGTGAGTGTCTCGTGCGCGTAGGTTCCATCAGTGTACTTAAACTCAGTAACTTGAACCAGTTTATTGAGGAAGGTTAGACAAGTGCGAATGTCAAATAGACTATTCTTCAATAGTAGAGGAGAAGAGAGGACATTAGCTGAGCTGGATACTGAGATGAATCAAAGTGGCGAGCCCATGCGCATGGGGAAGTAGGACCTCAAAGGAGCGAGAAAAACGTCAGTCCCCATATCGTCGTAGTAGGTCTCCCCGAAGGGAAAAATAGTAATGGGGCAACTCCCCTCGACCACGACCGAGAGGTGAATCCGATGCGACACTGTGCCCGTTGAGTTTTGCGGTGTTTGTGGGGAATAAAATGATGACTGAGGCGGATTCAATTGTTCACAACCCAAACGTGGCAGTCGACTTCGCTCGACATATTTTTCCACCAGAAGTCCAGCAGTCGATGGTCGGTCGACAGGATTTTGAAGTGTTTCGAGAGGGCATCCACGAAGTAGTGAAAGGGCTTTACACCGCCTATGAAGTCAGCATGCATCTACGTGCCGCACGGCGGGAGATAGATAAGTAGAATGAGCGCATTTGAAATTTAGAAGCCTGCGCGGAGAAGGCCGAGCGTGAACTGAAAAAGGCCAAAGGTGCCGAGACACACTCTGCCGACAAATCTAACTCAATCGTGGCGGAAAGGGTGACACAGCGGCTAATAAGTCATGCGATTTCCGATCGAGAGATGGAAAGCATGTTTGCATTAGAGTCCGCAAAGACCAGGGCTTATGAACAGGGTTTTCACGACGGCCGAAAAGTTGAGATAGAGAAGACCAAGGAAAAACTCGTCGAGGAGGTATGCCGATGTGAGAATCGAGGATTCAAGCACGGGTGGATTAGGGCTCTCCATGCCGCAAAGGCTCTCCAGGAAGTAGGCGTTGATTCAGCATTGCCGTTATATCAATGTAATCACTTCCCTTATGCGGCTTTTGATGCCGAAAAGAGCGACGACGAGGGGGATGCTGAATAAAATTGAATGTTTTGTATTGTGCTAAAGTAAATTAGAAGCGAATTATGTACCACCGATTAAATTAATGAGACGTTTCAAAGTGAATTATGTTTGCTTGTCATTTCAGTTTATGTTTGTATATTCTAAACTATTCGGTTAATTTAATGAATAATTTCACTTGAACTGCTTGCATGTTTCAACTTTCGCCAACTATGTGCGCTTTCTAATCGTAAGACTAATGTAGCGCCGAATCCACGGCTTTTATCTGGGCCGATCGTGGTATCCATCAAGGGCGCTCCGAATGCGGAGTCCTATTCGGCCCAGACGTGACCTGCACGAATGGGGCTCCGAATTCGGAGGTTTTTTTGTCGACCAATCGTGAGATCCACGAAGGGCACTCTAAAATCGGATGCTTAATCGGCCCAAAAGTGTCATGCACTACTGGGGCTCTGAATTTGGAGACTTATCTTGGCCAATCGTGATACACGAGGGCGCTCCGAATCCGGAGTCTTTATTTGGCCCAAACGTGACCTGCACGGATGGCGTTCTGAATTCGGAGGCTTATCTTGGCCAATCGTGACATCCACGAAGGGCGCTCCGAATTCGGAGGCTTAATCGGCCCAAAAGTGTCATGCACTAATAGGGCTCTGAATTCAGAGACTTATCTTGGCCAATCGTGTTACACGAAGGGCGCTCTGAATCCGGAGTCTTTATTCGGCCCAAACGTGACCTGCACGGATGGGGATCCAAATTCGGAGGTTTTTTTGTCGGCCAATCGTGATATCCACGAAGGGCGCTCCGAATCCGAAGTCTTTATTCGGTCCAAACGTGACTTGCACGGATGGGGCTCCGAATTCAGAGACTTATCTTGGCCAATCGTGAAACACGAAGGGCGCTCTGAATCCGACGTCTTTATTCGGCCCAAACGTGACCTGCACGGATGGGGCTCTGAATTCGGAGGCTTTTTTGTCGGCCAATCATGACATCCACGAAGGGCGCTTCGAATCCGGAGGCTTAATCGGCCCAAAAGTGTCATGCACTAATGGGACTCCGAATTTGGAGACTTATCTTGGCCAATCATGATACACGAAGGGCGCTCCGAATCCGGAGTCTTTATTCGTCCCAAACGTAACCTGCACGGATGAGGCTCTGAATTTGGAGGTTTTTTTGTCGGCCAATCGTGACATCCACGAAGGGCGCTTCGAATCCGAAGTCTTTATTTGGCCCAAGTGTGGCTTGCACGGATGGGGCTCCGAATTTGGAGACTTATGTTGGCCAATCGTGATACATGAAGGGCGATCTCAATTTGGCCCAAACGTGACCTGCACAGATGGGGCTTCGAATTCGGAGGCTTTTTTGTCAGCCAATCGTGACATCCACGAAGGGCGCTCCGAATCCGGAGGCTTAATTGGCCCAAAAGTGTCGCACTAATAGGGCTTCGAATTCTGAGACTTATCTTGGCCAATTGTCATACACGAAGGGTGCTCCAAATCCGGAGTCTTTATTTGGCCCAAACGTGACCTGCACGGATGGGGCTCCGAATTCGAAGACTTATCTTGGCCAATCGTGATACACGAAGGGCGCTTCAAATCCAGAGTTTTTATTCGGCCCAAACGTGACCTGCATGGATGGGGCTCCAAATTTGGAGGCTTTTTTGTCGGCCAATCGTGACATCCACGAAGGGTGCTCTGAATTCGGAGGCTTAATCGGCCCAAAAGTGTCGCACTAATGGGGTTCTAAATTCAGAAACTTGGCCAATCGTGATACGCGAAGGGCGCTCCGAATCTAGAGTCTTTATGTGGCCCAAACGTGACCTGCATGGATGGGGCTCCGAATTGGGAGACTTATCTTGGCCAATCGTGATACACGAGGGGCACTCCGAATTCGGAGTCTTTATTCGGCCCAAACATGACCTACACGGATGGGGCTTCGAATTTGGAGGTTTTTTTGTTGGCCAATCGTGACATTCATGAAGAGCGCTCCGAATCCAGAGGCTTAATCGGCCCAAAAGTGTCGCACTATTGGGGCTCCGAATTTGGAGACTTATCTTGGCCAATCGTAATACACGAAGGGCGCTCCAAATTCGGAGTCTTTATTCGGCCCAAACGTGACCTGCACGGATGGGGCTCCGAATTCAGAGGCTTTTTTGTCAGCCAATCGTTACATCCACGAAGGGCGCTCCGAATCCGAAGGCTTAATCGGCCCAAAAGTGTCGCACTAATGGGGCTCCGAATTCGGAGACTTTTTTGTCGGCCAATCGTGACATCCACGAAGGGCGCTCCGAATCCAGAGTTTTAAACCGGAAGACTTTTGAACTGAATTTCGCAACGAGAAAACAAGAAACTTTGCATTGCAAAAGTCAAATATGTACATGGTGTACCATTCAAAACAAGTATCATACCCCACAGGTTGGGTTTAATGATAGAATTTACGCAAGTGCGTTGAATTCCAAGGCCGTGGCAGACTCCTCCCAAACATGTCTTTGAGTCGATATGCCCCTACTACCGCGATTGAGTCGATCTAATAGGGGCCGTTCCAGTTAGGACCCAATTTTCCATCAGCCGGATTACTGGCAACTGGAAGCACTTTCTTCAGGACCAACTCTCCTGGTGTATATCGGCGCAGATGAACACGTTGATTATACGACTTAGCAAGCTGCTACTGGTACCGTGCCATGGATGCAAGGGCACAGTCTTTTCGTTTTTCAATCAGAATTCGACCCAAGGCCAGCAAGGAATTTGCCGTTTTTATGTAAGCACAGTGCCATGGATGCAAGGGCACAGTCTTTTCGTTTTTCAATCAGAATTCGACCCAAGGCCAGCAAGGAATTTGCCGTTTTTATGTAAGCGATCATACGGTCGTTTTTGGCCGCGTACTCCCCCCTTAGCCAAGGAATTTGCCGTTTTGGTCATTTTAGGTCATTTTTGGCTTTGATTCCTCGGTGGTTGGCAACGTAGCCAAGGAATTTGCTAGATCTGATCCCAAATGCACACTTGGAAGCGTTCAGCTTCATTTTGTGCTTGCGTAAAATGCCGAATGTCTCTTCCAGGTCGGCCAAATAAGTTTGCTCTTCTTTAGACTTGACCACCATGTCGTCAATGTACACTTCCATAGTACGGCCAAGCTGCTCCTTGAACATGGCAGTGACTAGTCTTTGGTAAGTTGCCCCTGCATTCTTCAGCCCAAAAGGTTTAACATTATAGCAATAGGATCCTCTTGGGGTGAGGAATGCAATTTTGTCTTGGTCTTCCAGATGCTTGGCGATTTGGTGGTAGCCTCTGTAGGCAACGAGAAAGCTCATACGTTGATGACGTGCCGTGGCATCTACGAGTTGGTCAATGCTGGAGAGAGGAAAACAATCTTTGGGGTAAGCTTTATTTAAATCCGTGAAGTCCACACAGACGTGCCAAGTCTCATTTTTCTTCTTTACCACCACAGTATTGGACAGCCATGTAGGATAGGTCATTTCCCGAATTACGCCGGCATCAAGAAACCGGTCAACCTCTTAAACAACGGCAGCGGTGTGTTCTGTGGCTGACCGTCGGCTTCTCTGAATAATCAACTGACATTTGGGGTCAACATTTAAATGGTGCTCAGAAGCAGATGGATCAACCCCCTGCATCTCATACGACGGCCATACGAAGACATCAAGGTTGCCGAGTAAGAAGGTAATTAGTTGCTGCCTTAGTTTTATTCAAGGATGCGCCGATGATGAAGAACCTGTCAGGATCTCCATCGACTTCAACTCGATACAGGACTTCCGTGGCCTTTTCACTTGGGAGCCGTCTAACATCGTCGAGGCTCTAGCGTTCTGGCACCTCAGTAGAATTCACTTCTAGCTCTTTCGGTGTCTTTGCGACAAGAAGATAGCATGCTTGTGCTAAATTCTGGAAACCACGGATTTCTTCAATGTCGCGTTCGGTCGGGAAGCGGAGCAGTTGATGATATGTGCTTGGCACGACAAGCATGGCATGCAACCAAGTTCGTCCTATGATAAGATTATACGGCAACGGTAGCTTGACAACCAAGAATTCCACATCTACTATTCAGGAGCCCGCTCGAACTGGTAGTGTGATTTTGCCCAACGGGTATTCTGGATTAGCGTTGAAGGCGAATAACGGATAAGGAGCTAGGGACAGGTCCGACTCAGTGAACCCTAGTTTGATGAAGGTCTGGTAATACTTAACCTCAGAAGTGCTCCCCTGGTCTATGAGAACGCGTTCAACGGTGAATCAGTTTACGCGTGATTTGATGACCAATGGATTAATGTGGGGGAGAGTTATGCCGATCGAATCAGAATCGTCGAAGGTAATACCTGAAACTTCATAGGGCCGTTTTGCTGGTGTGATTTGCTTTTGGGGGCCAGGATGAGACTGAATTGAATGTACGACGGGGACTGTCGGCAGGTTGTATATCATATGGATTATGCCGAGCGGAGGTGAATCCTGCCGTAGGGCAATTGTTTTGGTTGAGTTGTTCTTTCGAACGTGTTGCTGGAGTCGACCATCTTGCACCAACTCCACAAGGTGGTCTTTCAAAGCATAGCAATTGTCGGTATCATGACCGTGATCTTTGTGATATTCGCACCGCCTATCCTGTCTTCTTCTGTTGAGAGGTCCCACCATCTTGGCCGGCCACTTTAAGAATGACAGATGTTGAATTTTAGTCATAACCGTGCTGATCGGCTTCGATAACTCCGTATACTTCTTGTGTGCGCGCCTTGTATGCCTGTTGTCCACTTGAAGTTGCTTATTAGCTCGCTGGGAGCATTGGTAGTTTGATCGGCACGAATTTCTTTTGTCTCACTTAGCCCGATTCCGCGGTTCAGGGCTCCGTGATGGTATAGAATTTATCAGCTAAACAATCTCAGAAGGGGTCATTTTGTTGGCCTTGCTCCCGGCTTTAACCCGCAGAGCGTTATCTTCTACTTTGCAATATTCCTCGACTTTCTTCATCAACGACCAGACTGTTTTGGGAGGCCTTCTAGTCAAGGAACTGCGGAGGGCACTATCAGGATGCAACCCTATTTTAAAGGCGATGATGGCCATAGAATCGTTGCAGGTGTCATCCACAAGATTAAAGCATTCCCAATAGCGTGACGAATACGCTCGTAAGGTTTCCCCTGGTTAGATCTGTATTACCCAGAGAGAGTCGGCTTGCTTCGGCTGGACCTGATTAGTAATGAATCTTGCCCTGAAGGATTTCTATAATTGATGAAAGCTCTTAATCGATGCATGTTCCAACTTGTAATACCATCTTACGGCTAATGGTCCCAAACTGCTTGGAAATATTTGGCACATGAGAGCCTCGTCGTCTGTATGCAGCGTCATGGCTTGCTTATAATAGCGGATGTGGTCAGTGGGATCTGATTTTCTGTCATACGGGGTGAACGATGGCGCCTTGAACTTTCTGGGTAGTACTACCCTTGCGATCTGTCACACAAAGGGGTTATGTTGGTCCTCGTCGTCGGAATCATTTCTCCTTCTCTTATTCTGTGCACACGGACTTCCTTCAGAAGAACTGGAGACTTCGACTCGCCCCTCTTTTTGGGGTCTGGGGATGAGGAGTCAGAATCATTATCGCTATCTTGTTTCCGAGCTCGAGGTCGTCGAACATCCTTTCTCCGAGGTTAAGCCAGGTCTTGGCGCACGGCCTATTGGGATTTGGCCACCTCCACTGCCAAATCCTATTAAAGGCGCTCGTTTTCCGCCATCATGTTTTCCAACCATTGTTCGTTTTGCTTCGCCTGATCCATAACCGCTTGCATTGTTTCATCAGTTGAGTCGTAGTTTAAGGCTTTTCTTGCAGTAATGTTTTCTAGTCCCAGCATGGTGCTTGGAGTTGTATCGACTGGTGGCGTAAGGTTGTCAGTGCCTGCCGGAGGATCTTCCGTCACGCCTGCCATGGATGTAGTTGAGTATTCCCACAGACGGCGCCAATTGTGGGGGAGTGGTTCTGGAAATACTCTTTTGATCCAATAAGGCACTCGAGATCCTCAGCTAGTAACCTGAAAAAGAATGAACACTCCGATCGGGGGTGCCAGAATTAGCACTCTGACGGATAAGTCAGTATATACTCTCTTGATTGCTTGTATCTTAAGTTAAGTGTACTAGTTCTCACGTACCTCTTTTTTGGCTGTTGTTTCTTTGTTTATACTTGCTCCCTGGGCCTCAGGGTCTGGCCCACTTAGACATCCACCTTGTGGATGTTTATTCGACTTCTTGCTTAACTAGTTCTATGGCCGGTTGGTATATTCGGCTTCCGGATGAGGCAAGATGGGGCCGAAAAAGATGTTCGTATAATAAGCTTCCAAGTATCTATTCGGCCCCCCCCTTTGCAATCGTAAATACTCGGCTCCCACACAGCTTGAATAAGTCCTCGATGTATCCTGAGGGTGCTTGGGAAATGCATTGGGAATGATCAATGTCCAGAACAAACAAATATCAAGAAAATATGGGAAAACTAAAAAATGTGTGATATATACCGGAGGTGCGTCATGAGCTCTAACGTATCTATGTCCCGCTGCGGCAGGCTCAATCGGGATCTGGTATGCCTTCCTAGTATACCGCCAACATGTGAGTGTAGCAGGCAGCTCTGGCCAGCCGGTCCTCTGCCTCATCTGGGTAGCCCCTCTACCACGCGCTCTGGCCGCCTTGGGAACTCCGGCTCTCCTTCTCGTAGCTGGAGCTCTCATCCCCTCACCTCCGCGAATACTGGTCAAATGAGGCATGAGGTCTGTCTCTATGAATCTCGCATAATCACCTTCTCCCAAGAAGTAATCGGCGTCCAAGCCTCTGGTAAACTGGATCATCTCCTGGGAGGTGAGCTACTCTGTAGCTCTCATAGATGGTGCAGGCGCCATAGGAACTATCAGCTACAACAAACCCAAAGTTTGGTGTACGAAACGCTCACCTAGAAACCAGGCTCGGCAAATCGGACCCTCGAATTGAAGCCGAAAACAGGTGGCCCCCCCGAGCTCCAGCAAACTAGTGCCCAACTCCCTCAGGCATTGTCGCCCAAGGCTGCCACATGATCTGTAAACAGAGAATGCACAGCTTGTTAGTTGCCATCAGAATATTACAATATGAATAAGAACTAAAGCAGAACAACATTAACTGTGAATTTTGAGTTACCTCTACTGCAATCACAGTTTCAAAGTACCAGCGGAAGAATGAAAAAGTCTATCGGGTCCTCCGCAGGCATCTCCCATCATACTGGTGAGAGTATGGCATGACAGGAGTGTAGACACCCCATTTTTTACCAACCTTAAGACTCAGAGTCACCGTTCGAGCGCTTGGTGATATTGCATATTGTGCTCGTTCTGAGGTTTCAGAGTCTTGGCTGCGAGCATTGCCTCCAGACTTCCGAACTCTTTTGTACTTTGCCTTGATTTGTGAACCAGGTCCCGTTTTCTCTGTTTTCTCTTCCCAAAGGGAGGGAGAGGTCTCATAGACCATCTCTCAGTGGCCGTAGGCTACGTTTTGTGGTCGTAGGCCATTTTTCCCGTTTGGAGCCCGATTTTTGATTTTTCGGAGCCGTCGGCCGTGTGCCTCAGTTCGGGACCGCTTAACCACCTCCGTTTGCTCCGGTTTGTGGCACACACCTTGTTTCCTCCCTTTTGAGGGACACTGTGGGCCGGTAGACTAGCTTCGTGGTTGAACGTTACCTCTGGTGCCTAATAGTCAGTTTTCGAGGCCCCAAGCTGCGCGTTTTGGCCCCCAAACCTCCGTTTTGCATCCGTCTTGGCCCATTTTTGGTAAGGACCTTATTTTCATGGTTAGGAAGGTGGTGGTATGGTGGGAGGCCACCTTTTCTCCTGAAAAACCAGCTTTCTCCTTTTTCTCTCTCCTCCAGCCGATTTTTCTGACAGAAAGCTGGTTTTTCTTACTTTTGAGCCACAATTTCTGGTTTTTCACACCACCATTGTGTTGTGCTCATCTGGGAGGCCACCAATATGGGTAGGCCGACCAGTAATTCCTCTTGACCCTTTTGAACCCCTCTAAAAAGCTGATTTTTCTCTCTCCTAGGTCACATTTTTTGGTTTTTCACCACAGGGCTGTGTTCTACTCATCTGGGAGGCCACCTTTCTGGGTAGCCCGACCAGCAATTTTGCTTGAACCTTTTGACCCCTGGTCGGCCGACCAGGGGAGGTGGTCGGCTGACCACCCTAACCCTTTTGAACTGGTCGGCTAGTTTTGTCTCTCTGAGTGTGTTCCAACTGTGCCAGCTGTTTTACACTTGACCCACTGTCTGAGGGTTTTGTCCTTGTTTTGGCCCCTTTTAAGGTGGTTTTCACCCTTTTCTTGGCTTAAAAAGAGGAATTGGCCCCTTTGGTCAAGCTTCTTGAGGAAGCTTGACCCCTTTGGTCAAGCTTCCTTTAGAAGCTTTGAGCCTCTCTCTTGGCTTCTCCAAGAAGCCATGACCTCCTCCCTCTATATAATCAACCCTTCACCTCCATTTGCAAGGGTTAGAAGCTTTTGGCTGGAAATATACATACAACCCTCTATCTCTATACTTCAAGCCTCCAAACACTCATATTCTTGGCCATTTTACCCTACACCTCTTAGCCTACCACCTCCCTCATCCATTCCAGCACCTTGGAGGTTATTTGCAGAGGTTGAAAGCTCACCAACTTGGTCTAGAAGCTGCTGGAGGTCGGCTCTACAAGGGTAAGTCCTCATTTTCCCTTTTCTAGCCTTATTTTGCTTCATTACTTAGCCCCATTTTCAAGCATTTTTGGGCCTTGACCTAAACTGTAAAGTGTCTTATTTTGAGCTTCTCTTCAACTTTTTTTAAGGGCACTTTGCTGTTTGAGGTCATCTACTTCCCCTTACCCTCTATCTCTCTCTTAGGGCTATTTTTGCATCATATTTTAGCCTCACTTGTGAACATTTTCGAGATTTGTCACAAACTGAAAAAGATCTTTTTTTAATCTCCTCTTCAAGTTTGGTTAAGGTTTGTTTTCTATTTGGGGTCATCTCCGCCCTGTGCATGCTTCATCTCTTCATGATTAGGGCTATGCATTAGAGCACTTGCGTTGGCCATGGTTTGGCCTCTTAGACACTGAAATCTAGCAGATTTTCAGTAGCTTAGATGCATTTTTGAGAGCCAAAATCAGAGGGGGGTGACCCCCTCTCTTTTTGTCTTGTTTGGTGGTCTTGTTGGCCTTGTTGGCCTTCCAAAGGGACCCCTTTTTGCATGCTTTGAAGTCATGTTTCAGGCCTCATTCTGAGGATTTTGATGTCTAAGGCCCTTTTGGCCATATTTTATGTCCCTCATGCATGTGTGGAACAACCCTCCTCAAGGCCTTTCAAGAGGACCTTTCATTGTATGCTTTATTGATCAATTTCAGACCCCTTTTGGTGAGTTTTAGGGCTGTCATATTTGATTTCCAGAGTTGGTTTTCCTATGCTAAGTGTCCATCATATATGTGTTGAGTAACCCCTTCCATGTCCTTTCAAAGGAGCTCATCATTTTTGCACATGTTGGCTGCATTTCAGTGGTTATTTAGGCATATTTTGACATTTTTTATTTACTTTTTTTGGCTGGTTTGATGAGTTCTCATACGCTTCATATACATGCCATGTAAACCATGCTTGCTAGCCAAATTTGCATGCTATTTTAGTCCATCATGTTAACATTTTTTGGTCATGCTTTAAACTAGAAATGTGCATGTTTTGGGACTGCCTTGGCTCTGTCTTTGTGCTTCATGGTCAAATAATGCTTGCTTTGCATAGTTATAATTCAATTCATGTGCCTAGTTTTGAGTTTCGGGGCTTATTTCATGCATCAGTTGCCATATTTCCATGTTTCGGGACCATTTAGCATCATGTTTCAGTGCTGGAAATTACATGCTTGTATGCCATATTGCATCCTTTTCCATGCTTTGGTAGAGTGGCATTTGATGCTTTAGGTTCGGTCCTTGGTATTCGTGCATGTGTGCACGCATTTTGGTTGTCTCATTTTCATCTAAAGGCCATTGATGTGAGTGTGGCTGAGGTCCACTCATGTTGGTGTAAGTCCATCATGCATTGTGTATGCCATTTCAATTCATAGCATTGCGTATGCTAGTTTGCATGATAGAGCATCGTGTATGCCATGTTACATCGAGCATTGTGTATGCCATTTCATAGCATTGTGCATGCTAGGTTGTATGTTAGTCGCATTATGTATGCCATCTCATTTGCATTGTGTTTGGGATAGGAGTTAGCCCAAGCACGGGAAACGAGGATGTTTAATTACTCAGTGTGAACGTGTCTCAATTCGATAAATCGACACTCCGGATTACCCATGATGGAGTCTAGGCCTTGTTTTGTTTATATGTGCATTCATTTCACATTGAGTCATGCAATTCGACTCCTCGGCCGTCATGCATCGAGATGCGTGATTGGTGGCACGAGGATCGAGGACTACGCTCCCTGAAAAGTAGTCATGCATACATATGTGAAAATACTTTGCCATGCCTCTTTGTTGCTCTCTGTCGCAGCAAATCAGAAATCAACAGCCTTCTGGAGCTTCGCACAACATTCTGGGATTAAGTGTAAACAGAGGCGAATCGGGGCATCGCAATGGATTTCCGTGCAAGGCAACTCGAACATGCATCATTCATCATTCGGAGCAGAGTTGAGGCGGTCCATAGCTTGCATGCTAGTTTATTCATTTTCTAGTTAATTTGTTAATTAATTAGGGTTTTGTAATAATTAATTATTTATTCAGACTGTAACTATTTATTCGGACTGTATCATTTGGACCCTCCGAGCGAGGGCACAACTGTAATAAGTGTGCGTGTGTGTGATGTATGTCTTCCAACCCCACGTCTTTCTCCATTTTATTTACTAGCTTATGATGGTTAGATTAGGGCATGTTTCAATTAGCATACAGTATGATAGCATGTTTGCATTCATTCATCCGTCTTGCATGCACCGGGCTCGGCACATCATACTAACTGCATTTGTATTTCAATTCCAAGTTGAATACGTGTTTGCTGTAGCATCATCATATGCCATCTTAGAATAGCCGAGCCTATTATAGTTGCATTTTTGCATGTGTTGCATTAGGCATCTCAGCATAGTTAGGATCCATGCATGTTTTCTAACTAGTTTCTGTTTTGTCTCGGAGTACTTGGTAAGTGTTTATGCTTTAGCATCCTTGCATGTGTGTGAGTGACTGCCATGATAGCATGCTTACCATGAAGCTATGTGCTTATGTGATATACCTATCTGAATGCCTGTGGGTGAAGGTTGGGTTATTTGGATTGGAACAATTCATCGACTGCGAGTTTTAAGCCTACTTGAGAGTGGCAAACCACCCTGTTTCTTAAGCCCACCTGAGGGTGGCAAAACCTGCATTTTAGCCTACTTGTGAGTAGCAAACCATTTTCAAAATGAACATGAAATGTTTTGTTCCAATTCAGGTGATCCGGTCTATATCTGTATGCTGTGCGCATCACATAGTAAATCTAGGCTAATAATCGGAATAAGAGCACATATGTTTTCAAAACTAGATATCATGGTTAGTAGAGGCCGATCTTTGATCGGGCGAGCGGGGGTGCTCACGAAGTGACCTTCCCCAATCGTACCCAAGTTCCCGAGCCGATGCAACTTTGGTAATGACGGACACGTGGCCTTAGGCAACGAGTCAGCGTTTCCTAAATTTCCCAAAATAAAATATTTAGGTGGTGACTCTGTATCTGGCAAAGCAGTCCATATTTGGCACTTCTTTCAAAAAAATCTATTTTCAAAAACAATTTGCCGGATTTGGACTATTTGATGATTCATCGGTCTTGCATTGCACTCTGCGAGATTAGATACAGGACCGTGACACAAATTGAGTCCGAACTGTAGCGGGGCCTGAGGGCGCGTCTACAAGGAGGCATCTCCACCTCTAGCTCTGGGGCAAGGGCCGAGAAATAGGCACATACCCAAAGCTGCAAAAAGAAAAGGGCCATATTGAGTATATAGCAAAATATAGAGAATGTAGAAAGCAGAATGTGTGTACAATGTCTAAAGAATGTAGAATACAGAGAATGTAGAAAGAAGAATCTGTATGCCATGTCTAAAGAATGCAGAACACAGGGAATGCATAAAGTAGAATGTGTGTGCAGTATACAGAAAGTACAGGTGTGAGTGTAGAAATTAGAATGTGTGTGCAGTATACAGAAAGTACAAGTGTGAATGCAGGAAGCAAAATGTGTAGTACAGAAAGTACAAGTGCAAAGCAGAAAGCACAATAGGAAATGCAAAGCAAAAAAGGTAAAGCATACCTCCCAGGCTCTCCAATAGCCACCGGCCTTGTTCACACTCCGGCTGGATGTCGAGCTTATATATCCATATAATGTGGCAAGGCCAGTACCGCCCCAATCATAAACATGGACTTGAGACAAGTCCACCAGTGCACTCAAGAGATATAACCCAACAATGTTCACTCTGTCTACAAACAAAATGGTGCCAAAGAGGAACATCAAGAAGCCTCGGGCGTAGTGCTCAATCTCTTCTGGGGTCTCTGGCTCTCTCCCTCAAAACTGCTCTGCAAACTAGCTGTACCGTACCATCCCCGATTGGAAAAGAGGTGGGTGTGCTCCTAGCAAATAAATCCATGTAGCCTCCCACTCACACATGTCTATATCATAAGGAATCGGATGACCCCCTACCTCTATGCCAGTGAGCATAGAGAAATCATATGGAGTCATCATCATCTCTCCCGCGGTAAAGAAGTGGAAAGAGTTGGTGGTATCCCACCACCTCTCTACCAATGCTCTAAGTAAAGGTCAACTCGCTATCAGGCGTGATAGCCCCATGCAAAACAAGCCGAAGCTGGCTTCATCAACAATGTGGCGAACACCGTCGGGGAGCTCCATATACCACTCCCTCGCAGATGTGGCTCCATAGCCTCTGATAGAGCAGGAGTCCTCCTGTGATCAGAACGAGTAGATGTAAGAAATACAGTGCCAGAATGTATGTGGAACGAGCAGGTGTAACAAGTGTAAGAAATACAGGGCAAGAGTATGGTTTAAGCAAGAAATGCAAGGTACAGTGAAAAAAACATGAGACTACAATGTGTACCTCGATCGCGTCGTAAGATAAATGGAAGGCTGGCTCTCGTAACAAAAGATCATCTAGTGCACCTTGCTCAAACCCTCTAAAATGTCGGACACTCTCAGGTGGTAGCACATATGTCTGAGGGTCATATGTCGTCAGGTCGAAGGGTCGAACCCTGGGTGGTAGCAGCACAGGCTCAAGCTCTGCCTCCATCTCTGGGGAAGCTCTGTCATGAGGAATGTCATCCACCATCTGGAAAGAAGATGAGAAAGTGGGCGAAAATGAGCAAGATAGGTGGAAAATGCCAAAAGTCAACAAAAGTCAACCCTAAGAGAGAGAAAAAGGGAAGAAAAAGTCAAAGCCCAAGAAAAGGCACAAAACCCAAGAAGAACTCGAGGGAAACAAGCCTCAAGTGGTGAAACTCCAAGAAAAAGTACTGAAATTGAATTTCAATCGGTTCAAAATGGAGTATACAAAGAGGATTTAGCGAATCAAAAGGGCGTTGAAAAATGTGTATAAAGCACGGATCTAGAGGGGAAAACTATCTAGAGAGACAAAGAGAGGGTTTTCGAGTTTGGAGAAATGTAGAAATGAAGTTTGGATGTGTTTATTTAAAGACTCGTGGTGAAAAGACCCATTTGGCCTCGATCTGCCATCGGTGGCCGACAGGCTCCGTTGGTTGCTGACAGTGCTTAGGGGTGGCCGACACCCTCCTCTGGTGGTCATCCAGTGCCCAGTGCTCCTCCTTTGAGTCGTGATGCTGTTTTGTGTCTTCATTTCTCAAGAAGTGCAAGGAAAGTTCACTTTTAAGTTCGAATTGCCTCTGCGGAAGCTCCAAACCGTGTCTTCAGTACATGATGTTCATTGCTACTCAACACGAACGAGGTGCATCCTTTTAAAACATATTGTAACTCTTTCGAGAGGTATATCGAAAGTTGCAACTAAGTTGGTTTTATCAAACACGCTTTTGTCATTGCATAGAACATTCATTTCTTTGTCGTTGCATGGAATGTGCATTTCACATATACTGTTGCATAGAATGTGCATTCGGTTACATAGAACATGCTTTCAACTTATCATGCATAGAGCATGTTGTTAATCTTGCATTGAACATGCATTTTGTACTATTGATCGTGCATAGAACATGTATTTTATACTGTTGCATTGTACATACATCCCAATGTGGCATAAAACCTGCTCCGGCTCTCGTCACATAGAATATGCTTTTGTTTTGTTTCTTGCATGTTTTGCCTAAAACATGCCATTAACATTGTATCTTGGTTATTTGTCTTGCGTAGAACTTGCATTTTTACTGCATTGTACCTATTAAGTTTCTTTATTTTGCAGACACGATATTGTATATATTGTTCATTCAGAGGAGTTCCAGGTAGAATCAGTTGTACTCTTTCGGTGTTTACACCACCCCTTTCAGTTAAAAACATTTGTGTGTATCCTGATGTTTACACCACCTTTTGGTGACCGTCCTTCAGTTAAAAACATTTGTATGTGTCCTGATGTTTATGCCACCTTTCAGTCACCGTCTTTTAGTTAAAAACATTTGTGTGCATCCTGATGTTTATCACCTCCTTCGGTTACACTCCTTTTGGTTAAAAGCATTCGGGTGCATCCCAGTGTTTACACCACCCCTTTTGGTTAAAAGCATTCAAGTGTGTCCCAGTGTTTACACCACCCATTTTGGTTAAAAGCATTTGGGTGTGTCCCGGTGTTTACACCACTCCTTTTGGTTAAGAGTATTCGGGTGTATCCTAGTGTTTACACCACTCCTTTTGGTTAAGAGCATTCGGGTGTGTCCCGGTGTTTACATCACTCCTTTTGGTTAAAAGTATTCAGGTGCGCTCCAGTGTTTACACCACTCCTTTTGGTTAAACACACTCGGGTGTGTCCTGGTGTTCACACCATCCTTGTTTTCTTCCGCGTGCAACGCGTTAGGATCTTGTTTGAGACCTTAGGTGCGTCGGACCATCACTTTTCATCTTTTCTGCGAGTTGCATAGTTAAACTTTGCATGATTTTCTTACATCCTTTCTACATGAAATGTTTGTTAGCTTGTGTTTCCCACGCGCAATGTGTTTACTCACTTATTCTCATGTTTGAGATTGTTGTTCCTTGTTTTGGTTTGTTTGAATGTGACATTTTCACTGCATAGCACTTGTATCTAAGTGTTTCATTACAATCTCATTGCATGATCATAAGTTATGTTCTTGCATCGTGCATATCGCTTGCATCTTGCCCCAGAACTACGCTAGTGTAGACGCCCCATTTTTGACTGTCCTCAAAACTTAGACGTCATCTGTTTGTGCACTCAATGATTGTGCATGTTTGTGTTCATTTTGAGCGCCTGAAGTTCTCGGCAGAACATCTGGTCTTTGAGCCTCTAAACCTTGTCTGTTTTGTGCATGTTTTTCGACCAAGAGCTTGTTGCCTCTTGTCTGGAGGAGTGCATGACCTGTCTGCCAGCCCCCTGGATTGTCGGCCATGGTTTGTGTTGTCGGCTACTAGTGGTGGCCAACGGCCATTGGTCTCCTTTTTCAGATATTTGTTTGCCAGCTGTGTCAGCTGTTGCTCACTGAGCTGCATCTTCGTACACATGTATGATAGGATGTATACAAGCTCAAGCTTTGATTTTCTATATATAGGGGGTGTCCTCTCCCATTTTGAAAGGTTGGACATTTTGAACCAAAAATTTCTCTCTCTCTATCTAGCTTTCTCTCTCTCACTTGATATTTTGTGCTTTGTAGCTAGTTTTCTCTACACTTTTGCACATCAACCCTTAATCAAACTTGACCACCATTGAGCTGAGGTCCCTTGGAGTTGTGTTTGAGCTAGAATTTGTGACAGAATTGTGCTTTGCTTCAAAGGTATAGAACTTGCCTCATTTAAGCTTATTGTGCATACTTGCTTTGCCATCTTTTTCTACTATTTTAAGGCTGTTTTTGAAGTGTAAAAAACTCTGTTTTTGAGGCATAAAAGTGGTGGTTTGAGCCTTTGTGAGTTAGGGGGTTGTCCCCCCTTTTGCTCCTTAGCTTGTGAAGGTTTTTGTGCTATTATCCATCACATTCAAAACAACTTTTTTGGCCATTTTAACCACTAAAATTTAGAGGTTTTTCAGTGACAAAAACCTTCTTTTGAAGTACAAAATTGGAGGGACTAGCCTCCCCTCCTTGTTGTCTTGCTTGCATGCCTAGTTGCCTTACATGTTAGCATGTTTTTATAGCCTAACTTAGCTTTGGTCCAGTATGTTTTTGCTACTGTTTTGACTTGTTTTAGCTCTGTTTTGGGCTGGTTAGGTCATTTGAGCCTTGTATGGCATGGTTGTAGTGTTAATTCTTTCATTAGCATGGTGTTTTAGTGCTTTGATCATCATTCTTTTGAGTTGAAAGCAAGTTTTAGTGTTATTTTGCATTCCATTTCAATACTGAAATCTCTGCATTCTCCCTCTATTCTTCACTTTTTCATTTGCTTTGAAAGTGGTTTTAAACCACTTGTTTGCTTAAGTGTGAAATTGAGACATTCATGCTTAATGGTTTAATCCCTTCGGGGGTTTATTATCAACGGCATGAGATCTCTTTCATGCCCAAGGCACTTGTGGTTTAAGCCCTCTTTCCATTAGAGGACACTCACTTTTGGACTTAACTGATTAAAGAATGGATTGGTAATCTAAAATGAGTAAACAAAACATACAAGTAAAAGAGGCAAGATAAGCATCTTTCATGTTGCATTGTATGTGTTCAGATCGGACGTTAATTCGAACACAAGGGAAATGGGACATTTCATACTCAAAAGTGATGAAATGTGTCACTTTCCTTGGTCACCATCACCCTTGATCATGCATGATAGGGTGGCGATCTTGTTGAGTCTTGTTTTGCACTCATTAAGCTTGTACAAGCTTGGTTCCTTAGCCATCATGCATGGAAAATGCTTGGTTGATGGTTTGAGGGCCAAGAGTTGCACTTCTTTGAGTTTGTGTAATGATAAGGAGGGTAGCAGTACATACACTCTTTGAGAATACACTGCTTTGCCTCTGTTTGCTCTTTGTTGCAGTAAAAAAGGAAGTTTAGGGTAGGGGTAGCCGACCGGCCACCAGCAGTAGCCGACCAGCCACCAATGGTAACCGATGGCCATCATTGGTAGCCGACCGGCCATCAATGAAGAAAGTTGCTCAGTGTGTTCCTGAGGTGGAGCAGAGGTGTTTTGGAAGTTGGTGCAATTTTTAGTGATAAAAAATGTGCAAACAGAGGCTGCAATGGCAAAGCGATGGCATTTTCGGGTGGAGAAGCCGAACCTGCATGCATCCCTCACCCCTCAAGGCCATTTACTTGCTTTGCTTAATTAGTTAGTTATAACTAATTCATTCATACAAGTGTTGTAACTATTTAGTTTATTAATTCGCTTTGTAATTAATTAGCTTAATTCGATTTGTAATAATTAGTTAACAAGAATAGTTAATTAGTTTCGTGTTTTGTAATAATTAGTTAGCTTAATTAGCGTAGCTAGTTAGCTTGTTCATTCGGACCCTCCTTCGCGAGGGCATAATGTTGTAATAAGTGTGTGTGTGTGTGTGTGTGTGCGTGTGTATGTTTTTCAACCCCACATGTTTCTTCCTTTTATTTAATCGCTTTTGATGGTTAGATTAAGGACATGTTTCAATTAGCATATCGCATGTTTGCATCCATTCATTTGTATTGCATGCACCGAGGCTCGGCACATCATTCAAACTACATTGTCACTTCAATATCTTATTTGAATACTTGTTTAATCGCATGTTATCAAAACGATTCATATACCATGATTAAGTAGCCAAGCCTATTTAGTTACATCATTGCATGCATTGTATTAGACATCTTGCATAGTTAAGATCATGCATTTTTCTAACTAATTTTTGTTTTGGCTTGGAGTACTTCGTTGAGTTTTACGCTTTAGCATACTTGTATGAGTGTGATTGCCATATTGTCATATCTAGCATGCTTGCTATGAGGCTATATGCTTAAATGCTAAATTGTATGAATGCCTGTGGATGAAAGCTTTGTTGTTTGAATTGGAACAATTCAACGAATGTGTGTTTTAAGCCCACTTTGTTGTGGCAAATCCTATTTTAAGCCCACTTAAGGGTGGCAACTTCAAACCATTTTCGCAAAACAAAGATGACTTGAAATGTTCCAATTCTTGCAATATAGTCCATACTTGCATGTGCGCATCACATAGTAAAGCTAACTTAAATAAACCAGAATAAGAATGCATAATGTTTATAAAACATCATATCATGATTAGTAGAGGCCGATCTTTGATCGGCGCGAGCGAGGGTGCTCAATTCACGACCTTCCTCCCTCATACCTAAGTTCCCAAGCCAAGGCAACTTTGGTGATGACGGACACATGGCCTTGGCACGAGTCAGGGTTTCCTAAATTTCCCCCAAAACAAAATATTTAGGTGGTGACTATGTATTTGGCAAAGCAGTCCAATTTTGGCATTATTTGATTTAAAATCGATTTTTCAAAAAGATTTGCCGGATTGGACAGTTTCACATTGCACTTGTGAGACTAGATTCAGAACCATGGGAGTTCGAATTGTAAGGCCTTCATTTCAAACTCTTTTCTGAAAGGCGGGGCGAGAGAAAAAGGCGAGCCCACAGCTGGTTTGATTCCTTGCAAAATGATACGTAGGCAGCCTACGGGCTCAACTGCTGTTGTCTTGCTTGTTTGTTTGTCCAAGTCTTAGGCCTTGTCAATAATAGGTCGTCTCTGGACTTTGACATTCATTCCCATCATTTTATGATTTTTGAGTTTTGTCAAAGAGAGACAACCATAGACACCCCATTTTTGACCGTCCTTAAGACTTGGACGTCATCGCTTTTGCATTCAATGATTGTTTGTTTGTGTTCGTTTTGAGCGCCCGAAGTCCTCGGCGAAACGCCTTGTCTTTGAGCTTCTTAACCTTTCTTTTTCTTTGCTTGGTTTTGGACCAATTCTTGTTGTTTTTGAGTCTGGAACCCCTTGGTGACCTGTTGGCCACCACCATAGGTTGTCAGCCATGGATAATAGTTGTTAGCCAGAGATGTGGCCGGTCAGCCACCAATGCCTTTTTCCAGATATTTGTTGATAGTTGTGCCTGTTGTTAGCACAATGAGCTACATCTGCCTACACGTGTATGGTGGAATGTTCCTAAGCTCATGACTTGTTTTTATATATATAGGGGTGTTCCTCCCCCATTTTGAGAGGTTAGCAATTTTGGAACAAAATTCTCTCTCTTTTTATAGATTTCTCTCTCTCTCTCTCTCTCTCTCTCTCTCTCTCTCAATTTTGTGCTTTGTAGCTAGTTTTCTCTACACTTTTACATACACTACCTTGATCGAAGTTACTTCTCTTTGAGCTGAGGTTCCTTGAGACTTGTTTTGAACTCTAGCAAGTGGTTTTAGCTAGGATTTGTGCCTAGAGTTGCTCTTTGCTTCAAGAGGTAGTTTACTTGCTTTGTTCACTTGTTTAGTATATTTGTTTTGCCATCTATTTCAATTGTTTTTGGCCTGGTTTTGACCTATAAGAAGCTCTGTTTTTGTGATTTAAAAGTGGTGATTTGAGTCTTTTTTAGTTAGGGGTGGTTCACCCTTCTTGCTTACTAGTTTGCTAAGCTTTTGTGTCATTATTCATCACTTTCAAATCAAATTTTTTGAGTCTTTTAACCACTGAATTTTAGAGGTTTTTTAGTGATAAAAAACTCATTTTGAAGTCCAAAATTGGAGGGGTTAGCCTCCTCTCCTCATATCTTGTTTGCATGCCTAGTTAGCTTCAGATGTTAGCATTTTTTTTAGCCTAACTTAGCTTGAGTCCAGCATGTTTTACACTCTCTTTTGAACTGTGTTGCCATTGTTTTTGGCTGTTTAGTGCTTTTTGAGTCTTGTTTTGAATGCCTCTAATGTAATAGTTGGTGTTTTAAGGTTTTAAGCAGCATTGGTTTGAGTTGATTGCATATTTTTAGTGCTTTTATCACTCAATTTCAGCATATACAATCTCTGCAATCTCTCTCATTTCTTCACTTTTTCATTTGCTTTGAGAGTTGTTTCAACCTTAGGGTTGTTTAAGCTTGAGGTTGAGGCTCATACTTAATGGTTTAATCCTCCTTTGAGGGTTCATTACCAACAGCACAAAACTTCTCTCATGCCTTAAACTACCCCTTGGTTGACACTTCTTTCACTTTAGAAGACACTCACCAATGGGCTTAATTGGTTAATGAATGGTTTGGTAATTAAAATGAGTAAACAAAATTGGCAAGTAAAAGTGTGCAAGATAAGCATTCTTTGTGTTGCATTGCATGTGTTCAAATCGGACGTTAATTTGAACACAAGGAAAATGGGACATTTCATACTCAAAGTGATGAAATGTGTCATTTTCCTAGGTCACCATTGCCCTTGATCATGCATGATAGGTTGGTGGTCATTTTGGTCTTGTTTGTGCATTTATTGAACTTGTACAAACTTGGTCCCTTAGCCATCATGCATGGAAATTGCTTGATTGATGGTTTGAGGGCCAAGAGTTTCTCTCCTTTGAGCTTGTGTAATGATAATGTGGGTAAACAGTACAAACAACCTATGAGAATATACTGTTTTGCTCTCTGTTGCACTATGGAAGTGTGAACCACTAGTGGCTGATCGGCCACCAATGGTAGCCGACCGACCCCTTGTCCCTCTTGTCGGCCATCAATGATTTTGCACAATGTGATGGTAAGATGAAGCAGAGGTGTTTTGGAAGTTGGCAGAATTTTTAGCGTTCAAATGTGCAAACAGAGGCTTGCAGCAGCAAGGCAGTGGCTTTTCGGGTGTAGAATCGAGCATGCGCATGCATATCCATCACTTCCCAGGCTAAGTAGTTGATTACTTAGTTTATTTGCAATTGACTTGTAATCCATTAATTAGCTAAGTAGTTAATTAGATGTGATGTAATTATTTTATTAGATAGCTAGAATAGTTAGCTCTTATTCATTCGGACCCTCCTTCGAGAGGGCGTAATGTTGTAATAAGTGTTCGTGCATGTGTGTATATTTTCCAACCCCACTTCTTTCTCCCTTTTATTTAATCTCTTTTGATGGTTAGATTAGGGACATGTTTCAATCTTTAAGCCCACTTGAGGTGGCAAATTCAAACCATTTTCGAAAACAAATATGAGTTGAATTGTTCCAAATTGAGCAAACTAGTCTATACTTGCTTATGCGCATCACATAGTAAACTTAGTTTAAAAACCGGAATAAGAACACATAATGTTTATAAAAAATCATATCATAATTAGTAGAGATCAATCTTTGATCGGGCAAGCGGGGGTACTCAATTCATAACCTTCCCCCTTCGTACTCAAGTTCCCGAGCCAAGGCAACTTTGGTGATGACGGACAAGTGGCCTTCGGCAAGAGTCAGGGTTTCCTAAATTTCTCCAAAATAAAAATATTTAGGTGGCAATTCTGTATCTGGCAAAGCAGTCCAATTTTGGCATTATTTGATTTAAAATAGATCTTCCAAAACGATTTGCCGGATTTGGACTCTTTGATGATTATTAGTTTCACATTGCACTTGTGAGACTAGATTCAGAACCGCGAGAGTCCAAACTGTGAGGCCTTTCTTTCAAACCTTTCGAAAGGGGGGGGCAAAAAAGGCGAATCCACAATGATGCATTGTCATTTCCATTGTTACATGTACGTTTGCTTTTGTGTCACCTACCACTTTTATATGTAGTTGTTGTCAGTAATGCATTAGGTACTGTATCACATAATATTTTTGCAAATTGAGCGATGAACTGTTTTTGTCTTTTGGCGTTTTGTACTAGTATGTAGAACTTCATTAATTGTCTATGGACTTAGTTTTCGATTGTGGACATGAAAAACATTTACTCAAACTTTATTAAACTGCTACATCATTAACTTTACATATTTGTTGGATTGCATTTCTCATCACTCCAGCTACACCAATACTATTGATCATGGCAACGAACCGTTCGTTACCCCATCCCGTTCACAAAATCGAGGTAAGGTTGTTACACCAACCCAATAACAACCAGTTCACAAATGTCAATTCGACAGTGACAACACAAAGCTGTATCTACAACTCGTCATCGTTGAAATGGACACGGGTAATCGACAACCGTGCAAATTGTCGATGCGTGGGTATAAGAATGTAGCCAAGAAGTTTTTGGACAAAAATGACCTACTACATTCGGCCAAACAAATGAAAAACAAATATGGCAACTTGAAGAAAGATTGGATTATGTAGAAGAAGCTGGAGAATGTCAACCAAGGCTTGACAAGGCTTGGATACAACCAAGAGATGGGTTTGTTCATAACACCTGACCATTGGTGGGCCAAAATGCAAGCGGTATGTAGTGCAATATTTTTGTTTCCATATTCTTGTACTACTATCTGTGATATGTAGTGTAATATTTTGTTCACGTTACTACTTTCTGAATTCAAAGGAATTCCTAAATATATTGAAATTATTCTACAGATAATTGTGCCAAGTTTGAAGAGCTCATAGCTTTCTCAGCAGCCAACAGAAGATCATTGTATCTCTTGATTTCCTTGCTCTAGCGATACCCACCGCCAAGTGTAATTTGTTGAGCAATTATGGTGAATTAATGGTAATGTATCTTTATTGAATAAAATTTGGGTACTGATGTGGTAGAGTAAAATCTCAATTATAATGATTATGTTGAATTAAAGTTGTGGCTCAATGATCTTATTAATGTATGAATTAATGTAAAAGAATATTATAGAGCATGCCATAGAAATATAGAGTACTTCTTGTGAGACAATACGATCATATATATAAATATATCAGTATTGGTGTTGTGTCACATGAAAGAGAAATGAGAAAGTAAACAAATCAACTATGAAAAGAGAAACGTGGGAGAAGTGAAAGTGGTGGACTCTTTAGTGGATTGGTGAGAAGAAACAGGAAAGAAATCAAGAAACTAAATAGGAGAGAGATGTGATACATGGTGAGAGAATTAAGGAATAGAACAATGGTTTGAGTCAGATAGACGTGTAAAGAGATTAGAAGTATTTATAGAGAGGGAAAAGATTAGATCAGGAAAATAAGAATAAACAAGTAGCAAATGAAGTTTAATGGCGTGTACTACAACAGTTTATAAATACACTAGCGGTAACTCGTGCGATGTACGGAAAAATAAATTATATATAATTTTTGTGATAAATAAATTATTTTAATCTTAAATTATGTCTATGCATAAAAAATTATTAATTATAAAAATTGTTGAGAGTAATAGTATTACAATCATTTGATAACATAAATAACTTGTATCAAACTAAACAAAACATTAAAAGAGAGAAATTCTATAAACTCAGAAAAATTATCATAAATTTACTTGGACTTTAAATTAGCGGCATATATTATTATTGTGGGTTTAAATTATGAATAAATATCAACTTTTAATTATACTTTATAAGCAGTTTTTTAAATTTTTTAATCTAAGTTTGTTGCCTTACTCATAAAAAAGAACCTCTCAAACAAATCATTAATTGATTATATTAGCAACTTTCTATCTTTGATTTCCTCTATCAATGGCATGCATATCATATCAAGGTTATAGCGATCCTGGTTTCTCCTTCAGTGTTTATTGTATTTCGGACTCGGTTCCGTGGATGTGTGTTGTGTCTTTATCGCATCTCCGTCCTTTGATTCTTTGTACTTGAATTTGGGATGTGTTGAGCAGGTTTGAAACAGGTTGATTGTGTTTAGAAACCAAGAGTTGATGCCCAAATTTTGGCCTTCACGCTCGAGCGGGCCCTTTTGGTTTTGTTCCTCTGCTTGAGCGGGAAGTTTGACGCTCGAGCGTGATTATTCAACCCTCAGCATATTTTTCCTGCAGGTCATCGGACGTTCGAGCGTCCACTTTCACGCTCAAGCGGGGAGCTTCGTCTGCAGAACTTCTGGAAGTGTACATTCGACGCTCGAGCGGCGCTTTTCACGTTCAAGCAGGAATCTATATCTGACGCTTGAGCGGGGTGTTCCACGCTCGAGCGGACTGTGTTTTATATCAGTCCAAGTTGCAGCTTTTTGAATCACTTTTTCAGTCCATTCTTTCTCTCTAGCTTTCCAAAACCCTATTTTGAGAGCTCTTTTCTCTAGAATACATCTTCTCTCTACGAAGTCATCTAGCTTTAGTGATCTTCCACTCTAGTCCCATTGTAAAAAGTGTGGAGTTTGGTGTGGGCTACGTTTTGATCCGAAAATCATCAGGTTTGGAGCACCTTCGAGTTTCTTCATCATCTCCTTTGAGCTCCGAAATTTGAGGTAGGGATAATTACTCATATTTATGGTCTTTGACATAAACATGTGGTGATTTTGAGTTAATGTTGAAGTTGGGAACTTTTGGGTGTTAGGGTTTCAAAATTTGAAATGTATAAAGAGGGGTTTTGTTCCTTTTGAGTTATACTTGTGTATATGGGTCTTAAAATGGGGTTATTGATGTTTATTGATGATATTTGGACCTTTGGGTCAATATTGAGAAAAGGGGGAAAATGCCTTAGTTGGGTTAAATCGGGTCATTGGAGTGATTAATGAAATTAATTATGGGAATGTGAAATTGGTTTGGAAATAATGAAATTGGGCAATTATGAGATGGAATGATGGAGTTGGATTGATTAATCACTCACCTTTGAATTGTAGATAATTTATCTGTTTGATAATTTATTACCAGTTTAGAAATAACTGCTTTGAGCTATCGGTGGAGGATAGTCTTGATTGTTGTATATACTGTATGTTGATTAGGGAAAACTGAAACTAATCAATTGAGCATGTCATTGAATATGACGGATGGAATAATACATTGAATATGTGCTTTGCTTGATCATTATATATGATAAGTGTTTAAATACATTATATATGTACATTGTTTGGGAGGAGATAGGGGATGTACTCCTAAACCGGATTTGGGAGGAGATAGGGGATGGACTCCAATGATAACTAAGTTAGCCGGAGTGTCCAGGGTGAAAGTTCCGAAATCCAAATTGCGTTTGTATAACGTAGATAAATTGAAGTATTGAAATAATGATAATATGAGTTGTAGTCTCATTTGAACTTGAAGTGTTGAAGTATTGTTGATGTGAGTTGTAATCTCATTATGAACTGTCTGGATGAATAGAGAACCATATCTATGAATTGGTTTGGATAATGAAATGGAAAGAGATGTACGTTTGGTTATATGAATTAAACATTTGTCAAATGCTAGTGTTTTAGTTATCGTTCATATTATGTTTAGCATATCTCTACTGGGCGTTGGCTCACCCTATATGGGATAATATTTTCAAGTTCAGGTGTTATGCCACCTCCAAGGACGTATCTTGGAAGGTCTTGAGAGTTGAAGACTCTTTGATTATTTTTGTTGTTCTCTTTTGGTATTACATGTAAATTCAAGCCAAGGGCTCAATGTGTATTTGAGCTAGTACTCTCTTTTTTTTGACCAAGTGTTGGCTTGAAAAGTTGTAAACCCGTAGGGCATTTACTTTTGTTGTCAACATGTAATACTTTTGTAATAAATACTCTGATAAATAGAAATATGCTTTATTCTCTCATGTCTATGGATGTCAAAAATGTTGGGTTTATATGTATTATTTTGAGGGCGTTACAAAAGTATAAATCATTCTCCATAGTTTGAATAATACTTGCATAGTTTCTACATCATTTTTAAAAAAATTAATCAAGATAAGAATTTTGTAAGATTATAAAAATTATAAAAGAAAATAGTTTTAATCCATTTTATTTATAAAAAAAAATAATGAAAAATTATTTGAATTGTACTTGAAGAAATATAACAAATGATAGCTTTAATCATTATATACCAACAAAAAAAAAAAATTTATAAGTTACTCAACAAAAAATGGGCGAATACAAATAAAGTCATGGACATTGAATTAAATCATATAGGCTCTAAATTGATAGTATAATCTAGCAAATCAACTAATAATAACATAGAGATATTGACAAATATGTAGTACTTCCCGATCATCTTTGTATTACATTCATTAATTGCATATATCATATAAAAGTTTTACTCGTTTCGATCTTTCAATAAAATAAGGACCAAGAAAACAAATTTGATAAGAAATTGACTCTAAACTTTATTATTGCAAAAAACAAAAATTTCAATGAGAAAATTTAGAGATGGGATTGAAGAAATACAATAACAAATGACAGCCTGATAAAAAATAAAATTAAAAAAAATGACAATGATCTAATGCAAACTATTTTTAATAACTAATAGAAAGAACATCAAATTATTACCTTGTATAAATATAGTGACAAAAATTAAATTTGTGATATTTTTGTGCTGCCTTGTCCCATGCAGGCTTCATTATTTCATTCTTAATATTCTTCTCATTCAGAGCCAACCAATTTCATTATTAATACTTTTCTCATTCAGAGCTAATAATTTTTTTTTTTCAATCTTTATCACTTGGTAGATAATAAAGAATAATAAAAATTATTAAAAGAAGATTAAGAATTTAATAGGAGATAAAAAGTTATAGATAAGGGTATTTCATAAGATAAAAAATTTTAAAAAAAAAAAAAAAGATAATATGTGATAAAAGGAGAAAAAATATGAGTAAATCAAAATAAAGATTATATGTTTTTGATAGATATATAAATTAACAAATCATATCTTTATCTAAATTTTATTATTTTAATTTTTTAAAAATCAATTATTTAATATTTATCTCTATCTATAAGCCACGAAATTAATCTTTATAAATTATTTATCAATTTCTATATATTTATTTATCTATAAGTCATGAAATTAGTTTTTTAAAATAATTTGTTTAACTTTTATCTTTATCTATATGCCATGAAATAAATTTTCATAAATTATTTATGAATTTTTATATATTTATCTATAATGAAATTAATTAAAGTACAAAACAAAGGGGGGAAAAAGGAGTAATTTTGTTTTTTTTTAAATCAATTATTTAATCTTTATCTTTATTTGTAGGCCATGAAATTAATTTTTATAAGTTATTTATCAACTTTTATATGTTTATTTATGGCAAGAAATTTTAAATTATCTATAAGTTATGAAATTAATTTTTTTTAAGTTAATTGTTTAATTTTTATCTTTATCTATAGACTATAAACTTAATTTTCAGTTTTTATATGTTTATCTATATGGAGGATTCTCATTCAGAGCCAATAATAATAATTATTATTTTTTAATCTTTATCACTTGCCAGATAATAACGAATAATAAAAATTATCAAGAGAATATTAAGAATTTAATAGGAGATAAGAAGTTATAAATAAGAGCATTTCATAAGATAAAAAATTTAAAATAAAAAAAGATAATATGTGATAGAAGGAGAAAAAAAACATGAGTAAATCAAAATAAAGATTTAGATATATATGTTTTTAATAGATATATAGATTAACAAATCATATTTTTATCTAAATTTTATTATTTTAATTTTTTGTAAATCAATTATTTAATATTTATCTTTATTTGTAGGCCACGAAATTAATCTTTATAAATTATTTGTCAATTTTTATATGTTTATTTATCTATAAGTCATGAAATTAATTTTTTTTTAAATAATTTTTTTAATTTTTATCTTTATCTATAGGTCATGAAATAAATTTTCATAAATTATTTATGAATTTTTATATGTTTATCTATAATGAAATTAATTAAAGTACAAAACGAAGGGAAAAAAAGGAATAATTTCGTTTTTGTTTTAAAATCAATTATTTAATCTTTATCTTTATTTGTAGGCCATGAAATTAATTTTTATAAGTTATTTATCAACTTTTATATGTTTATTTATGGGAAGAAATTTTAAATTATCTATAAGTTATGAAATTAATTTTTTAAATTATAATTGTTTAATTTTTATCTTTATCTGTAGATTATAAAATTAATTTTTAGTTTTTATATGTTTATCTATTTGGAGGAATTTTGAAATTCAAATCTTTATCCACAAGCAATGAAATTAAATTAAATTTTAATTAATCAAACAAATAGAAAATGAAGAAAAATAAAAATAAAAAACATGAAAGACAATCAAAGAAGGTTGCCACATAGGAAAGAGAGAGTTTTAAAATTATGAGAATTTAGAAATAAATATTTGGAGGTTTTGACAAAATAATTACATTTGATTATATAGATAGATAGATAGATAGATAGATAGATGTGTGCACAAGAGAGATAGAGAGAGAGAGAGAGAGAGAGAGATCTGGAAGGGAATAAAGAAGTAATAAAGTTGAAATTTGAATAAAGAGAGAAATAAAAAGATAATAAAAAAATTAGTAGCTCAAAGAGAGATGATTGTCCACATAATCAAACAGTGGCCCAATCAAACTGAACCAACTAGAATAGTCGGCTTCATTACAAAAATTTGTCAGATATAGTCTTAAAATGGCTGAAAATTTATATGATCGGTCAGCAATGGCTCTAGAAAAAATTGAACCGCTTAAATTGAACCAACTGACTGTACACTTGGCTTCATTTTATTGGCTATTTCAGCTTTCCCCATCATTGTTATCACCTTATAGCTAAAAGAAATAATAATGTTTGAAAGTTCTAATTTGAGAATTTTAATGCAATTTTGATGATGTGAAGAGTACCCACGTGAAGGTGGGACCCACACTCCTCTCTCTATCCCTCTACTCTCTCTCTCTTCCACCTTACTAGTGTTCTATTTAAAATTCTCAAATTAGAAGTATGTAGCATTACTCCTAAATGAAAACTTAGACGTGGGTTTGTCCAGTACAAAATCTTAGAAGATTCTATGTTTTCTCTTCATCATTAGAGCATCTCCAGTAAGGATAGTTAAAATAGCTATTCAAAATTTCACTTTACTATTTTAGCTAGTCATTTTTTTAATATACACTCCAACAAGGCTATTTACTTTAGCTATCTTCTATTAAAATATTCTTATACTTTAACTACCTTCTTTCCAATCTAAAAAAAAAAAAACTAACTTTTTTCAAATTATTATTTTTTTCATTCTTCTAAATATAATTATATTTTTGTGAAAGTTATATTTTTCTACTATCGTATTTTTCAAATGGTCATATTTTTTCAACGGTTATATTTTTGTAATGGTCATATTTTTTCAACAGTTATATTTTTACAACGGTCATATTTTTTCAAATTTTTCCAACGGTCATATTTTTATACTTTTCCATTATAAATAAGATATTCCCTATCATTTGATCTTACACTCAACTCAATTTTCTACTTCATCCAAACTTCCATATCTCTCTCTATGGCTTTCAATTCTCTTTATGATATGCTTGTAAATGACTCTGACTTCTCTGAATCTGATGATGATTTGGAGATGCTCAAAGCTGTTACTATGGATGAAGAACTACTAGATAGTGAGATTGGATCAAGCTCACGTCGTGGTTCTGTTCGAGGTCGTAAAGTCATTCATCGTGATCATATTTAAGGTCATGAAAGGCTTTTTCTTGACTATTTTGCTGAATCACCTGTATATCCTACTGAGCTATTTCAAAGGAGGTTTCGGATGAAGCGTTCACTTTTTCTTCGAATTCAAGCTGCAGTAGAAGCGCACAATCCATACTTTCTCCAAAAAAGAAATTGTACTGGAAAGCTTGGTTTGTCTTCTCTTCAGAAGATAACTGTTGCACTTAGGATGCTTATGTAACAACGCCCGCGAGGGACCTCGCTACAGTTCGGACTCGATTTTGTTGCGGTTCTAAATCTCGAACCAAAGAGTCCAAATCCGGCAAATCGTTTTGAAGGAAAACAGATTTTTTTGAAAGAAGTGCCAAACATGGACTGCTTTGCCAGATAACAAAGTCGCCACCTAAATATTTTTAAAATGGGAAATTTAGGAAACCCTGACTCGGTGCCAAAGGCCACGTGTCCGTCATCACCAAAGTTGGCTCGGGAACTTGGGTACGATTAGGGAAGGTCACATCGTGAGCACCCCCTCTCGCCCGGTCAAAGACCGGCCTCTACTAACCATGATATCTGTTTTTGAAAACATTGTGAGTTCTTATTCCGGTTATTAGCCTAGATTACTATGTGATGCTCGCAGCAAACAATTATAGACTGGGCCGTCTGAATTGGAACAAAACATTTCATGTTTATTTGTTTGAAAATGGTGTGATGGTGCTACCCGCAGGTAGGCTAAAATGCGGGTTTGCCACCCTCGGGTGGGCTTTAGAAAACATGATTTTGCCACTATCTAGTGGGCTTAAAACAAACAGTCAATGCATTGTCCCAATTCAGATAACTCAACCTCCACCCACAGGCATTCAAGGCAGTTATATCATATAAGCACATAGCCTCATGGCAAGCATGCTATCATGGCAACACTCACACACATGCAAGGATGCTAAAGCATAAAACTCACCGAGTACTCCAAGCCAAAACAAGAAACTAATTAGAAATCATGCATGATCCTAAATACACAGAATTGCCTAATGCAACACATGCAAAGATGCAACTATAGCAGACTCGGCTGTTCTAAATATGGCATATGAGATGCAACAGCTATCAAGTACTCAACTTGGAATTGAAATACAGATGCAGTTTGTATGATCTGAGCAGTGCGTGCAAAACAGATGAATGATGCAAACATGCCGTCATACTGTATGCTAATTGAAATATGCCCTATATCTAACCATCCAAAGCGGATAAATAAAAGGGAGAAAGAAATGGGGATTGGAAGACATACATCACACTCACCCACACTTATTACAAATTTGCCCTCGCGCAGAGGGTCCGAATAAATATACAGTCCGAATAATACAGTCCGAATAAATATACAAATTCTAATTAATTGACAAATTAATTAATAAAAGCGGTAAAACTGGCGTGCAAGCCGAGGGGCGCCTTCTTCGATAGATGCCGCTGTTCTTGTTGCTTGCGCGGAAATCCACTGGGATGCCCCGATTAGCCTCTGTTGGCAATATTTCTTGAAATGCGCGTCCGACTCCGAAAGTTGCTAAACTCTGAATTTTGCTGCAACAGAAGCGGGAAAAGGGCATGGAGTGTATTTCACAAATATATGCATGCCTCGATCCTCGTGCCACCAATCACGATACCGATGCATGATGGCCGAGGAACCGAATTGCCCAACTCAATATCAGATGAATGCAGATGAATGCTACAACAAAACCTAGCTCCATCATGGGTGATCCGGAGTGTCGGTGACTTGGGAATTGAGACATGCTCCGCCACTCGGAGTGCGAAACGCGCCTCGTTTCCCGTGCAATATGCATGATATGTATGAAATGCAACTAATATACAACCTAGCATGCTCAATGCTATGAAAATGAGATGAAAATGAGACGCCTCGGCGTGCACCGCGCACGCAAATCGAGGCGATGATATGAAATGCAAAGCGGATAAAACAGAGTGCCTCGAAATGCGTGCACACGGGCACGCAAACCGAGGCGATGATGTGAAATGCAAATCGGATAAAACCGAAGTGCCTCGAAATGCGTGCACACGGGCACGCAAACCGAGGCGATGATAAAATAGAAATCGGGTAAAACCGAAGTGCCTCGAAATGCGTGCCTGAGCACGCCAACCGACGATGATGAAAATGCAAATTGATAAAACCGGTACCTCGAAATGCGTGCACGGACACGTAAATCGGCGATGATGTGAAATGCAAATCGGATAAAACCGGTGCCTCGAAATGCGTGCACGGACCACGTAACCGAGGCGATGATGTGAAATGCAAATCGGATAAAACCGAAGTGCCTCGAAATGCGTGCACACGGGCACGCAAACCGAGGCAATGGCATACAAGCATGAAAATGCAAATTGGGCTTACGCCAACATGAGAGGGCCTCAACCACACTCACATAGGCTGCCGTCGGATAAAAATGAAGTGCCTCGAAATGCGTGCACACGGGCACGCAAACCGAGGCAATGGCATACAAGCATGAAAATGCAAATTGGGCTTATGCCAACATGAGATAGCCTCAGCCACGCTCACATAGGCTGCCAGCAGATAAAAAATGAAGTGCCTCGAAGTGCGTGCACACGGGCACGCAAACCGAGGCAATGCAAAAATGATACCAATAGCATAAGAAATGACATGCAAACATGCAAACCATATTTCAGCACCTAAATAAAGGGGGAAACAGCCCCGAAACAATTCGAAACGACACCCGAAGCATGCAATCATCCCGAAAATGTGAAATTAAGCCCCGAAATGGCCTATAGCCATGCTATATATGCAAAATATGATCATGGCAGCAATAACAGTAGCAAGGCAGTCCCAAATATGGCATTTTTTTAGTAATAAACATGGCCAAAATGCAAGCATAGATATGGCAACAATAGCTCGCAAAAATGGGGGAAATAAGGGGTATTCAGACAAGTGATATATACAAACCCCAAATGAACAAACATGCTTCTACAAAATTGAAGAGGGCCTAAAAATAAGCACATTTTCAGAATATGGAAGCCCCAAAAACAGAACATAAACATGCTATAAATTCTATGCAAAATGGAGCCCAAAAGAGGTCATAAAGAGAGGTACCACAAGCAATGACCAAATAGCTTAATACCCTTAATAAAACTTGAATAACAGACCAAAACAAGACATTCTCTAAGCCTGATGAAGGCTCGAAACAGAAGCTAGAATGGCCTAAACAAACATGCAATTTTACGGTAAATTTGATGGATTTCAAAGGAAGTACCAAATATATACACCAAATGGCTTAAGGCCCTCAACATAACATGAAAAGGATACAAAAAAAAGGCTATTTCTAAGCCTGATAAAGGCTTAAATCCGGATCCAAGTAAGCCTAACAAAGCATGCAAGAATTAGGGCCTAAAGTGAATTTCCAAGAGAGGTGGTATATAGAATGGCCAAATGAAGTTGCGCCCTTCTACAATGTTGTAGAGGGGCTCAAAATAAGCACAAAACCAGTATGGGTCGGAGCCCCAAAAACAAATGCAAATAGGCCAAAACTAGCATGCAAATTGGTGACATACAAGATGGATATTGAAGGAAGTGTATCACGGAGACACCAAATGAAGTTGAGCCCTTCTACAAAGTTGTAGAGGGGCTCAAAATAAGCCTAAAACCAGTAGGGGTCGGAGCCCCAAAAACAAAAGGAAATAGGGTAAAAATATGAAGCAAGAAAATGGTACAAAAGATGGATTTGGGAACTTACCCTTGAAGATCCGATTGTTGCAACTTCTTAGCTCGAATTTGTTGATCCTTGACCACTGAAAATCATCCCTTTGCTGCTGGAATGGTGTTGTGGATGATGGAGCTAAGGGTTGATGAAGGAATTGGCCAAGACTTGAAGAAATTTGGAGCTTTTTTGCTATGAAAATGGAAGTTTTTGCTCAAGTGTTCTTGAAGGATTTTTTTCTCCTCCCAAAATGAGGTTTGGCCGGCTGCTCCAATGGACAAGAGAGAGGGCTTTAAGGGTTGAAATATCTTGCCTCAAATATCTAGATATTTTGAGGGCAAAATATCTAGATATTTTGAGGGCAAAAAGAAAAGATTTTGTTCGGCCACGAAGTGGGCATCTGAGACCGCAGTGTTCCTCGGAATGATGAAACAGAGGTACCGCCAAAATTGAACAAAACCGATGCAAAAGCAGCTCGGGGACCAAAACCGCTGGGTCGAAAATGGGTCACGCACCGGAAGTGGTGTTCGGCCACGAAGTGGGTCTCAGAGACCCCAGTGTTCTTCGGAATGCTAAAATAGAGGTCTCTGCCAAAAACCAGAGAAAACGGATGCGAAATGAATGCTCGGGGACCAAAACCGCGCGGTTCGGGGTCCCGAAAATGGGCTGCCGGGCAACGGAAGTGGTGTTCGG
Source organism: Camellia lanceoleosa (assembly GCA_025200525.1). Lineage (NCBI taxonomy): Eukaryota > Viridiplantae > Streptophyta > Magnoliopsida > Ericales > Theaceae > Camellia > Camellia lanceoleosa. Next base: position 131,872,457 of record CM045771.1, on the reverse strand, counting down.
CTGCGAAGTGGGTATCTGCGACCCCAGTGTCCCTCGGAAGGACCAAACAGAGGTGTCTGCCAAAAATGAACAGACATCGATGCAAAATGAATGCTCGGGGCCAAAACCGCGCAGTTCGGGATCCCGAAAATGAAATTGCCGCACCGGTGGTGTTAATTGCCGAAGTGGGTATCTGCGACCCAGTGTCCCTCGGAAGGACCAAGCAGAGGTGTCGCCAAAAATGAACAGACATCGATGCAAAATGAATGCTCGGGCCAAAACCGCGCGATTCGGGATCAAAATGAAATTTGCCGCACCGTGGTGTTCGTCATGGCGAAGGGTTTCGAGACCCGGTGTCCCTTGGAAGGACCAAACAGAGGTGTCGGCCAAATATGAACAGACATCGATGCCAAATGAATGCTCGGGACCAAAACCGCGCAGTTCGAGATCCCAAAATGGGCCAAGCACCTAAGTGGTGTTCGGTCGCGAAGTGGGTTTCAGAGACCCCAGTGTCCCTGGAAGGACCAAGCGAGGTGTCTGCCAAAATGAACAGACATCGATGCAAAATGAATGCTCGGGCCAAAACCGCGTGGTTCGGGATCGAAATGGGCCGCCGCACCTAGTGGTGTTCGGCGAAGTGGGTTTCGAGACCCAGTGTCCCTTGGAAGGACCAAGCGAAGGTGTCTGCCAAAATGAACAGACATCGATGCGAAATGAATGCTCGGGACCAAACCGCAGTCGGGTCCCGAAATGGGCCGCACCGGAAGTGGTGTTCGCTGCGAAGTGGGCATCGAGGGCCCCTGTTCTCTGAACTATAAAAAGAGGTGCAAACCAAAAACCGGAGAACTTCGGAGATGGTTGGCGGTCCCGAGCCGAGGCACACTGCGGCGACGATCCCAAACCGAACCGCTCGAAATGGGCAAAATGGCCTCGGCCACGAAATGTGGTTCACGGCCACCGGAGATAGCCTCTGAGACCACTCCCTTCCTCGTGAAAGAAAACAGAGAAAACCGAGTCCGGTTCGCAAACCGAGACAAGGCACGAAGAGGGTTCGTGAGTCGGGAGGCGCGCGCCAAGACTCTGAGACTTCTGAACGAGCACAGTATGCAACATCACCGAGCGCTCAATCGGTGACGTCTGAGTCTTAAGGTCGGTCAAAAATGGGGTGTCTACAGCTTGCTTATGGAGTAGCCGCTGATTTTATGGACGAATATGTGAGAATTGGAGAAAGCACTGCAATAGAAAGTTTAAAATATTTTATTAAAGCAGTTGTTGATATTTTTTCTAATGAGTATTTGAGGTCACCAAACAGTAATGACATCGCTAAACTACTAGCGGTTGGTGAAAGTCGTGGATTTCCTGGAATGCTGGAGAGCATTGATTGTATACATTGGAAATGGAAAAATTGTCCGACTGCGTTGAAAGGTATGTATACTGGTCACATTCATGAACCAACAATTATTTTGGAAGTTGTTGTATCATATGATCTTTGGATTTGGCATGCGTTTTTTGGATTACCTGGGTCTCATAATGATATCAACGTGCTAGAAAGGTCTTTTGTATTTACCGAACTTGCTCAAGGGCGTGCTCTTGCAGTCAATTACACCATCAGTGGTAATGAATATACAATGGGATACTATCTCGCCGATGGTATATATCCACAATGGTCAACATTTGTGAAAACAATTCCTTCTCCTCAAGGAAATAAGAAAAAACTTTTTGCTGCAGCACAAAAGGAGACAAGTAAAGATGTAGAACATGCATTTGGAGTGCTTCAAGCACGATTTGCAATTGTGCGTCAACCGGCACGTTTTTGGAATACTAAAATGCTTAAATATATTATGAAGATGTGCATAATTCTACATAATATGATCATTGAGGAGGAGCGGGATGACATTGGAGTATAAGACTTCAATTATGATCAAATCGATGACAGTCCCCATGTAACAGTGTTACAGGAGAGAACTACTGAACTTATGGAATTCATTCAATGTCATTATAACATTAGAGACAGGCAAACACATTCTTATCTCCAATCGGACCTTGTCGAACACTTGTGGCGATTACACAGTGAGTTGTAAAAGTTTTGAATTTGAAGTTTCATTTTATGTAGTATGCTATTAGTTTTGAATGTAATCAGTATATGCTTTTCATTTATGTGTAATTTTATAATTCTATATGCCTTTTAATTATATGGTTATCATTTTAATTCTATATGCCTTTTAATTATATGGTTTTCACTTTAATTATATGCCTTATATATATATATATATAAATAATTAGCAATGTAGAGAAAATACAACATAAAATAGCTGCAAAAATACCAGCAAAATAGTAGCAAAAACACCACAAAAATAGCAATAAAATAGCAGCAAAATCAGATCAAAAACATCTTCAAGAACATATAGCTTACAAAGTCATATATTCACAATTGAAAAAATTAAGAATAAAGCAGCTGGAAATAGGATGCTCATCACCACTTCATTCATCAATTCCATGGCTGAATCAACACAAACCCTCAATTTCTTGTGTTCCCTTGCTTTTGCAGTGCTGCTCATCACCACCATCAGTCCAATCTTGATCAATATCTTCCTCTTCTTCATCACCATGATCAGCAACACGATAAACTTCAACATGGGTATGCCCTAGGCCATCAAACTTGCCAAGCTCACAGTCCATCAAGTCATCACAGCTGCATGAGAGTGCATCATCTTCCGCTGCACCCATCAGCTATACTTCCACTGCAACTATATTTAGTTCAAAAATGGCCTCTGAATCACCTATGGCCTCAAAGAGCATCATAGAAGATAAATCAACAAATTCTTTCTTCTCATCCATCTTCCTACACAAGAGGATGAGAAGAATTGGTTGTTTGGGATAGAAGTGAACCTTCCTACGCATATAGTTGCCCATATTGATTATTGTTGTACAAAATATAATGATGATTAATTAAAGAAGAAAAGGAGTGATGTGGGCTGCCACCTTTTGTGGTAGGCTAACTTGACAAATCTGAAGCCATCTTATCTTCTAGAAGGAATTACAATCATAACCATTAGAAAAACCATTAGCTACTCACACTCCTATTTCTATTAGATGCACTTTATTTATTTATTTTTATTTGTAAAGGTCTTCATATTTTCTATTAGATCCATTATATTTTTATTTATAAATGTTGAGATTAATTCATGTTAAAAGTTATGTTTCATCAAGCACCATAAATGTTACTTATCAGAAATAACTACTGAAGTGTTATTACTATTATGTGATAGTTTAAAAATACCCTTCAATTTGACCAAATATACACCAGAAACATGAATCTGATTCTTTCATGGTTTCATTCCATTCCAATTTAGGAAACCAACATTAGACTAAACCAAAATTGTTACAGGTGCATTACAGGAATCAAGAAATTGGGCAACAGTTGCAAACTTCATTTATAAACTGAGCCAAAGCATTATGCACTATATTCCAGTGAACACAATTTTTTCCAATTTAATATATGCTCACTTGATCCAACAATATTTGAGGCATCCCACCCATTAACTTGTAGTTTGATTTCCAGTAGAAGGAAACAACAGATAAGGTACCACAGGTCAAGAGGATAGCAATAAGACCAAGTGTATCATCTTATTATTATTATTTTTTTTTTCTAATGACAAGTAAATCGCCAAGTGTTTCATCTTATCAACATTTATAATAAGATTCCACTCCAGCAAAGGGAAAATGCAAGTATTAGGCTACCAGTCTAGGAAGAGATATTCAAAGTAAATTACCTTGATGCCGTCCAGAAATTGGGGAGAGATGTCTGTCTCAAAACTTTCAGAAAGTTTGAAATAAAGGACAAGACTCAAGCCCACGCCATCACTATCACCAAGGAACATTAGCGCAGGATAAGTAGGCAACTACGACAAAATACAATAAGCCAATAGATAAATGATGAGAAACTGCTCAGTAGCCAAACTTTGAATTTAAACTAATGAAGTTTAATATCTATATTCCACCAGAACAACATGGCATTCATGTGCAGAGTAACTAGTGTAAATAGAAAATACATAAATGAACAAGAGATGTGGAAATAAAACCTGAATATTGATAATTAAGAGCAGAGGCAGATTCCCATCTGCCTTGACAGAAGGAAGGTCAAGGTGTTGGGCAATGTGGTTAACCTTTCTTGGGCACACAAATAAATCAACACCAATTGGAATATAAGGGTTGTATTAGTATAATTTTATATATATACATCAACCCTGCATTGGCATGTTAAAACTATAAATCTTTTACATATATACATCAATCCATTTCATTATGATTCTACCCAACCACCAAACTACACCTCAAGCTTAAACACATCACTCCTCCCCAATATCATCTTTGATGATCATTCATCAATGCTCAAAGCTAAACCACAATTAATCAATTAGTACTAGTTACCATTAATTAGTACTAGCTACCATCAATTAGTACTCCCCAATATCATCTGCAAATTGTTCAATTACACTCAACTGCCATTAATTTAGCCCATTTCGAAGTCCAATCAAGTTTATTCATTAAAATTTGTCTAAATATATGAATTTGTTTCCTCAGATTGTCCAATATTTTTTTATCAGCATATAGAAAAACAAATTAAGGACATTTCAGGTTGCAAATGCACCAAACATATGGAATTTATGTTTAAAGTGTTCTGTCTATGGAAAGCATTTAAAGTGAATTTATGTTTAAGAGAATTTATGTCATATGGAATTCATGACATAAGAGAATTTAGGTTGCACATGCACCAAACATAAGAGAATTTATGTTTAAAGTGTTCTATCTATGGAATTTATGTCAATAGAAAGCATATGAAACAAATAGAAATGACAATCTATATGAAAGCATATGAAACAAACAAACAGAAAGCATAAACTGGGTACAATTTACAATCTATATTCTAATAGAAATTACAACAAACATATGGTGTGCAATACAAATACATAGACAAACAAACATAAATGGCAAAATTTATTACCTCCCTTGAGCAAAAAATTTGAGAAAAAGATAGAGAGGATGAGAGAGTTTGTGAGATTTGGAATGCTTTCTCTATGGATTTGTTGGAGAGGTACTGATATAGCTTTTAGCTCCAAAATAAGAAAAAAAATTTACTGCCAAAAACAAAATTCATGAGCCAAAAACAAATAAAAAATTAGAAGGACCATGAACAGTACCTCGCTTGTCCTGGCGAGATACTGTAGCTCACAACCATCTTAGCGATGCTTGAGCGAGTCTGCTGGAGCCATCTTTTACCCTTCCAAGCTCGCTTCTATGGCTGAAAGCACAAAATGACTATGTTTCTGGAGATGCTCTTATGACACTCTATCTCTCTCTCTCTCTCCATGTCCCTCTCTCTTCCCAATACAGACTCTGTCTCTCTTTATGAAAACTCTTGAAACCCCTTCAACTTTTTGTTCTCACTCACTAAACAAAAGTAGGTTAATTTTTTTAAATTAATTGTTTAATTTTTATCTTGATCTGTAGACTATAAAATTAATTTTGAGTTTTTATATGTTTATCTATTTGGAGGAATTTTGAAATTCAAATCTTTATTCATAAGTAATGAAATTAATTTTAATTTTAATTTTAATTAATCAAACTGAGAGGGAGATTTTATGAGCTGGAAATGGGCCATGGTAAGGGCCGGGCAAGTTGAAGGCCTAGCGCGGTTGGGCCAGGATGGCTTTGGGCTTGCCCGGAGATGGAGTTGCTCGACTAAAGCCCAAGACCGAGCTACTTGAACTTGCACATGTGGGAACCATGCTACTTGCGTTGCTCGGTAGGAAGGCTCGCGCCTTTAGCTCGGCAGTAAGGTTTCGTCCCTTTAGCTCGGCAGGGAGGCCTCTGTTTTACCCGCGTGACCTATTGCGAGCTCGGCTCCGCCGGAGTGCAACTGATCTCGGTTGGTATGGAGCTTGGTTAGTGAGCATTCGAGCATGCGGCGCAGCACGGTCGTGTGAGGCCAAGGTGATTCTGCCGGTTTGCCGGGCTTTGCCAAGATATCCCGGCAGTTTGATTAGGTGGTGATTGTTGGATTTGTGTTGACAGATGGGATAGCAGCACTACATGTCGAGAGACTAATGGGAGTAGATTTGAGGTGCAGAAGGTATACAAGCATGTTTGCACCCCCCATACGGGATGGATGATCATTTGGTAAGATGTACTAAACACTAAACTCACTCCTCTCTCTCTCTCTTTCTCTCTATCCCTGAGTATGTGCTAACTCGACCGTCGAAGGGGTTTTTCGGCCACACACCGCCGGGTAGCTCACCGCCGTTGTGTTCGCAAGACGATCGGACCGACAAGGAGCTTGGTAGAAAGAAGTACGGGCTTCGCCGGAATATTTGCTCCCCGTACAATTGGCGCCATCCGTGGGTTCTTGATAGACAAAACCTTGTCTTCCAAGCTTATCTGATCGCCTTCCATGGCGAACAACGACGAGATATCATTGTCCGCCATCGACGGAGTTACCCCGGAGTCAGCCAGACGGAGAGACGGACTCCCCGCCATTCCACCCATAGCGGACTTGGAGACTTCTCCAGGAGGACATTCAAGAGATGCGCGGGATAAGCGCGGAAGGAGTTTTGGTCACTCTCGAAGCCCCGACGGACACCGGCGGTAGAGAGAATCGCATGCTCAACGTCTAGAGCATAAGTTAAGGGACCAAGATACTGTCATCCAGCGAATGACGGCAGAGGTGGAAACTCTCAAACGGCAGGTCAAAGGAAAGGGTGTTGCTGGAGTGGGAGACCACAGTGAGCTCACCCAACCCCGCCGTTCAGGCAGTCAGAGCCAGCGGCGCACTCCCTCCCTTTTTGTCACTAGAAGTTATAAGGGTGGAGATCTAGACCCGCCTGTAGAAAGGTCTAGCGCGCAAGATAGTACCTACCATCCATCCCATCCAGCGACCACTTCTGGATATTCTTTCTCAGCCCGTTCAGAGGACCTACGAGATGTCCTGAATAAGTGAGCTCACAGATGGGAGGCTGTACAGGTGCCGGCGTTCTAGCGGTTATCTTACGGAGGCTGTCATAATGAGAAGGTTGTGATGCCGACTCCTCGTTTGGTCGCGCCTGTTCCTTTGGACACCGACTTGGCAAGGCTGAATGCCTCCCCCTTCTCCCTTGAGATAGAAATCACGCCACCCCCCGTGGGCTTTCACCAGCCCAAGTTTACACTCTACGACGAAAAGACCAATCCTTACATGCACGTAAGCCACTTCCGGCAGGTCATGGCCGGACATAGGCGCAATGACGCTCTTATGTGCCTTATCTTCCCGTTGAGTTTGGGTAAACAGGGCTTGAAATGATTTGAGAGGCTGCCGGAGGAAAGCATTGAAAGGTGGCAACAGTTGGCAGAAGCCTTTGTGACTCGCTTCAAGACCAACACTAAAACGCCAAAGGAGGTGCACCATCTTCTCAATGTCAAAATGGAGTCGAGCGACACACTCAAGGCATACAACTCCAGATACTGGGAAACCTTCAACGAGATTCTTGATTGCCCGATCAACCTGGAAATCACCCAATATAAGCGCGGTATCCCGGTCGGACATAGGCTGCGGGACTCGCTTACCATGAACCAGCCGACATCCATGGGCCAACTAATGCAGCGTATCAATAAGCACATCCGAGTAGAGGATGATGCGGCAGCTTCCACCGCGAAGACAACCCCGGTGGCAGCAGACAAGAGGTCGGCTGGCAAGGTGCATGCAGTCGGACAGGAAGCTAACCGTCCAAATGACCATGCCGAGGAATCTGACCGAGGATCGAATCGCCAAAATCGGGGGAGGGGATGCTGGAATGACCGAGATGAATACCCCCGAGATGACGCAGCTAATGCTAACAAAAGGCTGAAAGTTTGGATTGGTATCACCACGGTCTTTAAGATTCCAATCTATTGCATACTTAGTGAAATCCACGACGAAGATTACGTCCGGTTTCCTGCTAAGTTAGGCGACGCGCAAAAGGGCTTCAATCCGCAGTACCACTACACATATCACTGGGAGCGAGGACACCGGACAAAGGACTGTTTGCCTCTGAAGCAACATTTAGAGGAGTTAGTTGCAGCCGGACACTTAGATCTCTACATTGATGGGGGTGTTAAGGCTGCACAATACATCCCGGCAGATCCACATGGACCAGATGACTTGGAGGCGCCCCCTTAAGGAGTGATTAATGTAATCCACGGCATAGTGGAGCCGGCACGTGTATGTGAGCTCCAGGGAATGATTAAAAAGGCAGAACACATGAGGGAAGTTTTGTCAGTCCAACCCGCGATCAAAAGGGGTAAAGCAGAGGAACGAGACATGATTAGTTTCTCCACAAGGGACCTAGAGTGCATCCAAATGCCGCACAACGATGTCCTCGTGGTCACCATTCATGTCAAAGAGTTCGACGTCAAGCGCATCTTGATCGATCAGGGAAGCTCGGTTGAGATAATGTACTACGATGCGTTCAAACAACTTAAGCTCCGCGAGTCAGACTTGGCTTCGGTAACTTCGCCACTAGTAGGTTTCAACTCACAACCGGAGTGGCCTTTGGGAAAAATAATTTTGCCGGTCAAAGCCGGATCCGTGGTCAAGCAGGTGGAGTTTTGGGTATTGCACGTGTCGTCTACATACAATCTAATCCTCGGTAGGGGATGGCTTCACGCTATGCAGGCTGTAGCGTCGACCTACCACCAAGTCATGAGATTCCCCTCGGCTCTAGGGGAAATACAGGAAATTTGGGGCGATCAAATCATGTCGAAGCAATGCTTCGTGATAGTAAATGGGAGCCGAGCTGCCAAAGGCTTCATGCAAATGATTGAAGGCCCAGAAGACCAGAACGTCCTTGATGACGTGGGGACCAAGGCCGAGGACAAAGCTGTTGAAGACTTGGTCGAAGTACGGATCGACACGGAAAGTCCAAACAAGTTCTTTTTGCTTGGCTCAAGCCTGACCACTCAAGAAAGGACTGAGATAGTAGAGTTCTTGATGGCAAATATCGAAGTCTTCACATAGTCGCCCTACAGCATGCCTGGCATCAATCCAAGTTTTATTTGCCACCAACTCAATGTTTACCCTGGCGTTCGGCCAGTCGTTCAGAGAACGAGGAGATCGGCTCTCCATCACGTCGAGGTCGTCGCGGAAGAAGTAAGGAACTTGCTTGAGGCACAGGTTATTCAGGGAGTGCACTATCCTCGGTGGATTTCAAATACGGTCGTAGTGCCCAAGAAGAATGGGATGTGGCGAGTCTGCGTCGACTACAAAACCGTCAACCGAGCTTGCCCTAAAGACAGCTTTCTGCTACCCAGAATCGACCAGCTGGTGGATTTAACGGCCAGGCATAACAGGCTCAGTTTCTTGGATGCCTACCGCGGTTATCATCAGATTGCCATGCATGGCCCCGACCACGAGATAACTTCTTTCACTACTCCAAGGGGACTCTTCTGCTATCGAGTCATGCCTTTTGGTTTGAAGAACACCAGGACAACTTTCCAAAGGATGGTGACCAAAATGTTCGCTCCATTGCTAGGCCGGACCATGGAGGCCTATATCGATGACATGGTGGTTAAAAGCAGACATGGGGCAGACCACTTGTCCGGCCTAGCCGAGATATTCGCCATTCTTAAACAGCACAAGCTATGTGTAGACACCCCATTTTTGACCGTCCTCAAGACTTGAACGTCACCACTTGAACACCCGGTGATCATCCTTGTCTGTGTTGGTCTTGAGTTCCCGGAGGTCTCGGCTACGCGCCTTGCCTCAGGATCTCTCGACTTGACCATTTTGTGTCTGGTTTTACACCAAACACTTGTGTTTTGCCTTGGAAGGGCAGGGAATGGCTTGTGGGCCATCCCCACACATCACCGACCATGGCTTGAGGCCACCGGCTATGTTTTGTTTCCACCGGCCAAATGTTTGGCCGGCCGGCACTCTAGATGGTCGACCGGCCATCTTTTTTGGTCAAATTGCATTTTTGGCCGGCCGACCACCATGCATCTTCTTTTGTAGATATTTTTATGCCAACTGTGTTAGCTGGCATACACCTTTGCTCCCCTCCATACACGTGTATGGAGGGATCTCCCTCTTGACTAGCTTACTTGAGAAGCTTTGCAAGAGTGAGCTCTATAAGAGGGAGCCTCTCCTCCCTCCATTAGGGTTAGAGAAAAATTCAGAGAGAGCTCTGATATTAGGGTTTGAGTAGTGTATCTATTCCATCTCTATATCTCTCTCTCTTGTACTCTTTGTGTGTGTTTAGTCTTACTATTGTACACAAACACATAGTATTATACCTTCTCTTGGTTGCTGAGGGGCTAGAGGGTTGTTCTTGGTGTTCTTGGGTGGTTTTGAACTCAAAGAACCAGCTGGAGCATTGTTTGTGAAGAGGGTCTTCAAGGGTAAGGACTTTACCTTTAAACACCCCATTTTTTCATAGCTTTTTTACCTATCTTGCAACTATTTTTGGGCTTTGTGTATAACATATAAAAGTCTTGTTTTTAGCTACTCTAAATAGTTGTTTCAGAGTGTTTTGAGCTTTGAGGTTGTTTGACCCCTCTTAAGCCTTGTTAGGCTCCATTTTTGTGCATTTTTGGTGAGCTCCGGGACCATTGTGTTTGGGCCTCCTCACCACTGAAATCTTAAGGGATTTTAGTGGTGAGGATGGTGCCTTGAGGTCCTAAGAAGGAGAGGGCACCCCCTCTCCTTGTTGTCCTTGAAAAGGACCATTTTTGCCTCATGTGTGAGCATCTTGTTTAAGTGCGTGATGGCCATGCCTTAGCTGTTTTTGGTGCTTATATTGCCATGTATTAGCACTGTTTTATGTTGGTTTAGGTACACCATGCTTTCTTAGCATACATGCCTTGTAATGCCATGTTTAGGTCTTAACATGCTTTAGGTTTTTATCCTTGTTCTAGCATGATTTAGGCTTAGCTTTGTGAAGCTTTTGTGCTTGTTTTAGCATGCTTAAGTTCTATTTTTGGTTGTTTTGGTCAACCATGGCATGCTTAGTATAGTCTCTTTGCATTCTTGTCTTGTGAGCTTCAAGTGCATGGATCTTGAGCATGCATTACATGCATTATTTCAATGGTTGGGAACCATTTACCATGTTATTTTAGTACTTATAACATGCCCATATGCTTTGCATTTGATGCTTCTTCAATGTGTTGAAAGGTTGTTGCCTTACGCTCCATGAATGTGCCTCTTTGTATGCTCGCATATTTAGACGACCTAGATGCCATCTAGGTACATCCTTAGCCATGTTTAGGTCTGCCTTGAACCTATTTTAAGTCCTCTTGGCCTTGTGAGGCTTAGTTAACTTAGCCATGGTTTAAGTCTCCTTGGCTTGCCTTAAGTACTTGGACCAATTGCATGCCATGTTTGTCTTGTTTAAATTGGTTTAGCACCATCATTAACATGATTTTCAGAGTTTACATTGCATGCTAATTGTCCATGTTTAGGCTCTTTTAAGTGTGCTTAAAGGTTGCTTGTTTGATGCTTAATTGTTGGCCCATCAACATGTACATGTGTGTGTGTGTAGGCCCTCATTTCCATAGCATTGGCCACTGTTTTAGGCTTGTTTGAGGGCTGCCTAAATTAGTTTAAGTCCACCCCTTTGCATGTTGTTGCATGCTCACCTTGTATGTTGTTGCATACTAGCGTGTTGTTTCATGACTAAATGAAGCCACATGCTTGCTTGCATGCTTGAACATCCACATTGTGTCTTGCATACTTGTAGGTTGCATTACTTCATGCCTTACATGCTTCTTTACTTAGGTCGTGTGCCTAACCCATATTACACATTGCATTGCCATGTTGCATACTAGCCTCCATACCTAGGATGCATTGCATTGGCATGCATGCTTCACCTCTTGAGTTGAGTATGATAGAGGTTGAACCCCCCCCCCCCTTTTGTTTGATTATGTACATTGCATTCCATATTGAAATGCATACTTGGCTTCTTGGGCCATCATGCATGGAATTGCGCGATTAGTGGTCCGAGAACCATGTCCCTTTGAGTCATGAATATGATAAGGGATGTGTTGGTGCATACATTGCTTGAAATGCATTGCCATGCTATGTTTTGCCCTCTGCTGCTGTCAAAAACAGATTCTGCAGGAAGATTTGGCCGGCCGGCCATCTTCAGTGCCGACCAGCCATCCATAAGTGGCCGATGGATTAATTTGTGGCCGGTGACCATTCTCCATGGCCGATGATCAATTCCCTCAGCCGGTGGTGTTCCACAGCATTCAGAGAAGCAACCCTAAGATTTGTGCAGTCCTCAGAGAAGGATAACAGTCAAAGTAAAGGCAACTTGTGCATGGCAGTGGCTTTCCGAGCGGAGCCGAGCGCGCATTGCATTGGGCCCTCTTCCCGAGATTGTTTACTGCTTTCATTAGATTAGTTAATTTGTTAATTAATTAATTGGTCTATAATATTTAATTAGCTTATAGGTTAATTAAATTGTATTATTCTTTCGGTCCCTCCGAGCGAGGACAAATTTGTAATAAGTGTGGATGCGTGTGTGCATGTCTTCCAACCCCCACTTCTTTCTCCCTTTTACTTACCTGCTTTTGATGGTTAGTATTAGGACATGTTTACTTTAGCATATCTTATGCTATGCATGCGTGCATCATTCATTAGTATTGCATGCACCGAGCTCGGCGCATCATGCTAACTGCATAAAGTATTTCAAATCTAACTTGAATACATGCTATCTGTGCATTTTCGCATGTCATCCTTAGATTAGCCGAGCCTATTCTAGATTGCATTCTGTATGCGTTTCATTAGCCACTTAACATGGACTTGGATCATGCATTGATTGCTAACATGTTCTTGTCTTGGCTCGGAGTACATTGTAAGTATTTTATGCTTTAGCATCTCGCATGAGTGTGAATGTTAACATGACAGCATGCTTACCATGTGGCTAGCTGTTTATGTGACATAAACTGCCTGAATGCCTGTGGGTGAAGGTTGGATTGTTTGAGTTGGAACAACTCATTGAAATCCGTGTTTTAGCCTACTTGCGAGTAAGAAATTTCAGACATTTTCCAAACAAACGGATATGCAATGCTTCGTTCCAAATTAGGCGATCTAGTCTATACTTTTGTGTTGTGCGCATCACATAGTAATTCTAGCTAATTAACTGGAATAAGAACACATAATGTTTTCAGAATCGGATATCATGGTTAGTAGAGGCCAATCTTCGGATTGGGCAAGAGGGGGTGCTCATAGCTGACTTTCCCCAATCGTACCCAAGTTCCCGAGCCAAGGCAACTTTGGTGATGATGGACACATGGCCTTAGGCCCGAGTCAGGATTTCCTAAATTCTCCCATTAAAAAATATTTAGGTGGCGACTTTGTATCTGGCAAAGTAGTCTATGTTTGGCACTTCTTTCAAAAATCTGTTTCTTAAAACGATTTGCCGAATTTGGACTCTTTGGTTCAGATTAAGAACCGTGACAAAACGAGTCCGAACTATGATAGCATAAGTCCCTCGGGGCGCGTCCACAGTTTCTGGCGACTCTGCTGGGGAGTTAGAGAACTTGACTCGAACTCATGATATATTGTTTTGACTACGCTTATGTGTTTCTTTGCATTGCATGAGCATTGGTGCGCCTAGGATACCGTGTTTGCATCTGCTATTCTTGAGCAGTTTACCAGAGGCTGCGTGCCATAAGGCTTACCGGTTGCGGGCTCTACCAGTATGGGAACACAAACCCCGGTTTTACCAGGGCACCCTTTTTTTTTTGGCCATTCGACCTAGTGCATATTCGGAATCTATAGTGACCATTCCAAACTAGGACAGGTTGCTTACCCAATATAGGTTGTTTGAAACCACTGCGTGCGTAGTGAAACCCTAGCTCCTGACAAAATAGGACAAGAAAACCCTACCCCAACATAGGGGTGTTTTGGCTATCTTTTACCTGCTATGTGCTTTTAGAGTGTATCTCTGCAAGGGAACGCACATATCAGTTTGCAAGTTTGAGTATTAGGCCTGAGGGCACCGGTATCAGTATTTGTGAGAATCAGTTATATCTACGGGTATCCGATTCAGTGTTTTGAGGCAGTGATTTTGGGGAACAATGATCAGTAGTAGAGTACAATTGTTCGGCTACACCTGTGATTGTTCCATTCGGGCTGAAATGCTGTTTGTTTTTCCTTTCAGTTCAGAGAGTTGATACAAAGTAGCCAGTGTTCCCCCTTGCTGAGGCAAGATAGATATCTGATCCGTCAGTCACCGTCCAGTACGGCGGACTTATCACGACGCAGAATTCGGAAGAGATTGTGGTTATGACAGCCGCATCAGATCAAGGAATCACTTTGCAAAGTGAGGCCAATGTTGATGTGCCGCATCCACCCAGGTCGCCTACTGCGCACCTAGTCTGGGCCCTCCAGTTGTATCAGGCTTGTGATGTAAGGACCCACATTTCATGTCTTGTCATGCTTGCATACAGTTATATGATTTGCCATGTTAAGATTTGCTATCATGAATTGTGCCTTGTTTTGTACGTATTTGATTTGCTTAAGTGTATATGTATGCCTTGTTCCTCCCCTTGTATTGTCAAGCCTTGTTATGCTAAGCCTAGATCATTTCCAAGCCGAGGTCATCTTCAGTCCAGAACCATCTTGGAACCACTTTGTTGACCTCCACCTTTGTCCGGACATATTGGCGAGAGGATTATCATCTGGCGCGAGGTGTGTATGGCCGAGCCCGAGGTGTGTATTATCTAGGCTGAGATGTTATCTTGAACCCAAGTGATCTTGTCTTGGAGTGGTATGACCTAGACCGAGGTGTGGCACATCTAGGCCAAGGTGTGGCACAACTCAGTCAAGTGTTGTTCCTCCTAGCCGAGATCATTGTCCCTTGACTTGCCGATGTCTTGCCCTTTGTCAAGTCATTCCTTCTGAGTGTTTTCTTTGGGCAGCTTGTTGAGTACGCTTTGTCAGAGTCAAGTCTTGTCAATCTGTCACCTTTTTTAGGAGAACCAACCCGCCGTTGCCACGTGTCCGAGTAGAGGTTTAAGTCAGCCGATAGAGAGAGAAACCTATCATTTGTTGTGTTTTGTTCTAAGGAAGAAGAGAGAGAAGCTCTAGAAGAGGGAGAAGGAGTTCTAGAGAGGGAGTAGAGATTCAAGCTTGATTACTAGAGATCAAACCGTTAGATTCGTGTTCTAAGGTTAGATTCTTGACTTGCTCATGTAGCTCTTCATGTTTATGATATCGCATTTCATGATTAAATATGATTTGTAAGCCATGCATCGTTTTGAAGTTCGGTTTTAGAGAGAGAAAATGATATTCAAGTGTTCTTCAAGAAAGTCATGTTTTGATCCGAAAACTCAAGTCAAGATATATGTTTTTGTGTTTGTTTTCACATGATCTTCAAGTATGGGTGCTCAGGTCAATGTTTTCGAACTCATGGCATGAAAACCCAGATTTTTGTATAAGCAAAGTATGATTTTGGCATTCATCATATTCATGTTCATCATGTTCATGTTCTTCACGGGTGGAAACCCAGATTTCCAGACTTCACTTCCCGAAGTGTAGTCGCCGAGATCATTCTTACCGAGACCTTACACTTACGCCAAGCATCGTATCTCACCTTGGCCTACCTTGCATGATCACTTGCACTTGTCTTGTTTGGACCTCGGCATGCAAGACGGCCGTGGTAGCCACACCTCGGCCAGGAGACGTGGGACCTTGGCATAGACCTGGTTGGTGCCCAAGATGTCCTCCGACATGTAAAAGCGTTGTTCGACTTCGGATGTTTTCCGAGATCATTTGCATGTATGTGAGACTTGTTTTAAGATGTGTTTTCAGTAGACCTTGCTATGTGTTTGTAGGACTTGGACCTTGCCTTGATCCCGACGTCCCAAGAACTAAGTGAGTGGTACCTTTAATAAAGTTATGTTCTAATGTTTTGATAAGCTTTACTTTGCTTTGTCTTGAAAAGTGTTTGATCAAGCATGAATGATTATCCCTATTTTGGTATATCAAGTGTAAGATTTATGTATCTAGTATAAGCTCTGTTTTGATGATGTTTTAGACAAGTCCGTACGTGCCAGGGGACTTTAAGCATAAGTGGCACAAGTCCGTACGTGCCAGGGGACTTTAAGCATAAGTGGCACAAGTCCGTACGTGCCAGGGGACTTTAAGCATCAGTGGCACAAGTCCGTGCGTGCTAGGGGACTTAAAACGTTAGTAGCACATATGTTTTGTAAGGCCAAGAGTGATGAATACGGTTCATCCTATGTTTTGATAAGTAAGCAAGTTTTGAAAGCTCAAGTATACGTTTTGATACAAGTTATGCCAAGAATGTTTTGTACAAGTTTTGCTAAGTATACGTTTTGACGCAAGCCATGTTATCTATATAAATGTTTTGAATAAGCTATGCTATAAGTACAAGTTTTGAACAAGCTATGTTATGTGTATTGTTTTAACAGGAACCTCGGGAATCATTCATTTAACCCCTTTATTACTTGTACCATTCACTGAGTTTCCAGACTCACCCTCTCTATATATATATATGTAGGTTCCAAGCTAGAAGTCGGCTTCGCCGAGGTGTGTTTTATGCCCGATGTTTTGCATGCATGTTAGGTCGGCATCAAGGATGTCGGCAATTGTGAAGATTATGCTTTAAACCTTGTACTTTGTATATTCTATTCATGTCGGCATTTTGTGTTTAAGTCGGCAACCTTGTATTTACGTCGGCAGTTCTGAAGATGATGATTCTTGACTTATATGCATCGTTTTTATTTATGTCGGCTTGAGAAGCCCTTTTGATGAGATGAAATGTATATTTTATAAGTTGTAAAGTTATGTAAGGATGTATGCCATTTCATTTGACTTATGCACAGCTCTTATGGACCACTTATATTTTAAGTTATTGCTTCCGCTCTTGTTAGCCCCATATGTATACTCTGATTGTGTGTGATTTTTGATAAGTTGGCCTTCGGTAATCTCGGATTACTGGCCATCACGGCACCATTCTACTAGGGGCAGTTTGGGGTCGTGACATGTGAGCCCACCACATTCAAAATAATGGGGATGATAGGTGACCTCCAGAGGTCTGTGGCGGATCTCGCCTACGGAATGTCGGCTTCGCCACCAGCAGCACCGTATGCCGAAAATTTTGTGTCACAGGAGCCCCCGCTATTCGGACGGATTATGATTGAACTTAGCCAACCCGAGGTGCTCTCAAGTTATAGCAATGACATTTCAACATCAACCCAAACCCTCGATCAGGCTGAGGCCAAAGGCAAGGACAAAATGAAGGCAGATGCCGATCCCATTGAACAACTGTTGTGGGCAATCGAGGCTTTGAAAGCCGGGGGAATGAGTAAACAACAGGTGTTCGCAGTCGTAGTTAAGGCTGTGGATGATGTTTTCCCCACTCCAACCGAAGGTGGTACAAGCCAGTCAGAAAACCAGGATAGGCCCCGTCATGCTAGAATAGTCCCTTCCACTCCCAACTCTATACCTGGGAAAGATCAGAAGGTCAAGGTAGTGCCTGCCGACCCTTTTGCTAGTGCGTCTAGCAAGAATACTCAGACTTCAAAGTACCTGCCCCGAGGGCGTAGGGTCTTTCATGCTCTCTACATGCCGTTGTCCAAGGGACTCTAGATTCTGGCCGAAAGGGGACACCTTAAACCCCTTGAGCCTAGGCCTCTCCCAAAGAATCTCCCTCCCACACATGATGCTGCTTTGTACTGCGCGTACCACCAGCAAACCGGTCACGTTACCAATAACTGTTTTCGCCTCCGTCATGAGGTGCAAGATTTGATCGATAATGAGGTTATCCTCCCACCCACCTCAACGAAGTCTGTTACTACCCAGCTATTGGATTTTGAGGATACTGCAAGTATGTGATTGGGGTTGGACCACCTGTGGGTGGCGCTCGATATTTTTGATGTGGCGTCTGGCACACATTTTTGAGCATCTACGAATGATAGTTTTGTAAATGTCAGCTTGGGTGTCGAGTCAGTCTTTTGTTTTGTTTTGAGTCTGTCTCATTGTCCTGAGTCAGTTCTTTTTGCTTAAGGGTCTGTCTTGTTGTAGCGAGTCGATCCCCTTGTATAGGATGTCGGGTGATTCCGGGGTTGTTGCCTCTAACACCGTTTTTGTTTTCTTTTGAGTCTGTCTCTGCTATGGAGCCAGTTGCAACCAGGAAATCTGAATGAAACAGCTGAGGCTATCATGTTTCTGTGCTTATTGCTGTTATTGAGCTAGTTGTGCCAGAGGATTCAAATGGAACGACAGTACATGCCACCTGCTCTCTTGTGCCCTGAGAATCATGGCATTGATCTTTAGTTTTTCAAAACCTTTTGAACACTGTGGTGATGAAAACGAAGAGGAAGGAACTCCTCAGGTTTTACAAAACTTTGATCAATTTGAGAGAAAGTGAGGCATGCTAAGCCTTTTAAATGAATGAAATCGTGCTTGTTAGCATGAGTACTAAAAAGAACCCTGGCTTGACCCAAACTGGTTCCACACTATCTTCAGTGCGAGCGATTTGTCACTTTCTTAAAAAAATTTCAAAAATAAAATGTTTTGCGCAGTCCTGCGAAGACCTGTGTGGAATCGCTCTTGAGATTGTGCAGCCCAGGATCGCTCTCAGCCTTAAGATTCAATCCGTTTGTTTTCAAACCTTGAACCCATTCAGAACATTCAACGGTCAACCGCCATGTGAGACCTGTGTGCAAATCAATACAACAGCCACTCTCCTGGATACAGAGGGCTTCAATCTCAAAACCATTTGGCATGGACTTGTTACACTTTTACCCTTTGAAAGGCTCGCTGGGCCGAAAACCCGGAAGAGCGACCCAGGCAAAAGTTAGAGCGGGAAAAAAAAGAAGAAAGAAAAAAGAAAAAGAAAAAAAAAAGAGAAAAAAAGAGAAAGAAAAAAAAAAGAAAAAATGCCGAAAATGTATATAAAGAAAAGAAAGCAAAAAAAGAAAAGAAAAACAAAACTCGCAAGGTCGAAAACCCGCATCGGGCGCCTTGGCAAAAGTTAGAACCTAAAAAGTGAAGGCTAAAATACCCGAGTGTACCTTAGCCGGAACTACGTAAGGCTTGATTCCCATGATTGGGATACGTAGGCAACTTCATCCTGAAGTCCAACCCCCAACGCTTTCATAGCGACTTTGTCCATGTAATGGCTTTGATCATCCTTGCCTTCTTTGAATCCGATAGTGCGGTTGTGACACCGTGAACTACGTAGGCTTGATTCCCATGTTTGGGATACGTAGGCAACTTCATTATGAAGTCTAGCCACCAACGCTTTCAAAGTGACTGTGTCCATATATCGGTTCTGACCATCTTCGTCTTCTCCGTGTCCGAGAGTTCGGTCATGATCATCACTAATGAGAACTGTTTACAAAATGCTGCGGCGTCATCCAAACAAGGGGCAACTTTCCGTTGCCATGAGTCGCCATTCAAACCAAGGGCAACTTTCCGTTGCCATGCAGCTCTTTCAAACAAGGGGCAATTTTCCATCGCCTCTGATCCGAGGTTGCGCATCTTGAGAGTAAGTTTTGTGCTCGTTGAGCATTGAACATTTGCAAAAATAGTTTTTGAGAATTTTTTACTGAGGTTGACTATTTTCTCGAAAATTATTCCATCTTTTCCAAAACTGGACCATTTTCTTAGACCCAAAAAAGGAAAATTTTCAGTGCTCATAGCCTAACTCGCATGATTTTCAAATCAAAAATCGAACAAGTATGTTAATCTAACTCTCACCTTGGTCAAAACTGTTTTAGTAGAAAACCAAAACAAAAATGGTCAAAGTGATGAACTAGGGGCACAGTTAAGTGAGGTGTTCTGTCTTCCCCTCCCCCCCATCATCAACATACTTGCCAGAAGGGCACTCTATTCGCCAGAAGAAGGCACAACTGAGGTTAACAACAAAAGGGTTGAAAGCTCTCACATCCTCTAAACAACGAGGTATCAAGCCAAGTGTGAAGCACAAATCGGAATGAATCAAGACACTCCATTCTCCATCCGGAACATCGACTAAACGTCGCCGGAAGAAATAGCCGCAAGCTAATAATGTTGGGCGTAAACCCACGACTTCCTATTCATCTATCAATCACCTCGGGGAGGGATGGAAAATGAGAGAATAAAGAATAGAGAGATGTGCGATGAGAGAAAAGTGAGCAAAAGGGTTTTGAGAGAAAAATCGAGCCTGAAGGCCGAGTGATGAGAGAATCACAAATGAGAAAGGGTGGGAAATAATACCCAGAGGAACTGGCTCCTCGCGATTTGAGGTCTCTCATTTTTGTAACACGTCTATGTGTCGTGTCTTTCGTTTTGTTTACCTCAACTTTTGTTGAGTCTTTTCCGAGCGTGTCTCATTGTGATTAGGTCGTGTACCTTTTGTTTGAGTCATTCTCGCTGCGTTCAGTTGTAGGCTCGATACCCCAGTTGAAAAATCCTAAAGTCATTTATGCCTAGAGTGCTGTGCTATTCTCTACGTTTATGCGAAGCAAAAGAAGAAAAGGGGAAAATTTGGGACAGCTGAGTGTGCTTCAACTTCAGCCGGCTCCACCTCCATATGCCGTCTTATTGGACTGTTGTTCAGGGTTTGTCGTGTGCAGAATGAACCAAGCGCTATGTTACGGGCTGTATGCAGATTAATCCTCAGCAAAGTATGGGCTATGTGTTCAGGTTGAGCAGTGGTTTGCATGGGTTGTTTTGCTGTTGGCTGGTTCGTTATCTGATTATTACAATGCAAGTGTTCAATTTTCAGACAACAGATCAATTTCATTTACATTGAGGTGCAACATGATGCAATGCGATGCAATATATGAAATGTACAAATGTAACACTTTTTCAGATAAAAAGTTTGTTTCATTTCATCATCTTTTTCAAGTACATAGTTTTGGAAACAAAAATCTGTCTGCGGCAGTACAAGGTACTCGAGCTACCAGTAACGTACAAAAAAGAAGAAAAATAGCAAAAATCTGGATCAATGTCAAAAGGGCTTAGGCCTAGGGGTCCGTCCTCGTCCTCTTCCTGGATGAAGGTCCAGGAGCAACGTCATCTGAGTATGAGCCCGAGCCGTCTCCGGTATCCTCCTCGGACAACTCTGTCTCTGCCTAAGCCTCAGACTCATCATCATCATCAGGAACGGGTGCCCGTGAGCTACTCCCAACATGGGTACGCCCCGCTTTGGTGCGGGGGTATACTCTGCCATCTCGGGTGGAAACGGAAGGTCCTACCGGAGCACCTCCCACAGGAGGAATCTGAAAGGGGTGCTAAAAAATACAAAAGGCAAACGCGATCTTAATCGAAGCTTATCATCGGCAAAATGCAAAGGTGTATGAGTCTGACATGTGAATATTGTGAGCAGTTTATCGCGCGTAATGCGCATCGAGTATGAATCTGGTGAGTACTGTGAGCAGTTTATTAGTGCAGAATGCAGTGTACGAGTACAGTGTGTAAATGCTGTGAGTAGTTTATCAGTATAGAATGCAGTGTTTGAATGCCGTGAGTAATGCTGTGAACAGTCAGTGGGCTGCAGTATATCAGATGCCATGAGGGTCATGTATCAGGTGTTGTGTTGACAATATGATGCATCAGATTGTGTAGATTTTGAGACTGCGGTTGAAGAACATACCGGAATGCCATAGATAGATAGAAGGTCAAGGCTCTGCTGGAGCATCCCCATCACAGAAGCAGTCAGCTCCAGGGACTGGCGAGTGTACTCGGAAGAGGCCTGCAAAAGGGTTAGAAACATCAGTATTCTGCGGAATATCAATAAACTGAAATGAAATGACAATGCAAGATACAAGATGAAGTAGTACATACCGAAGGTAAGTCGTAGAACCCGACTAACTCATGATCAGCCCTAGGCGGAGCAATGGGAATCTGGTAAGTCGCCCCACCCTGTCCTCGGCATATCATCGTAGTGGAGAGCGCTGGCCAACTAGCCCCCCGTCCCCTCCGAGCTCCACCCCTGCCACGGACTCGAGCTGTCCTCGATGTCCCTGCCCCTGCTCCCGCTCCAGCCGCTGGCGCCATAGGCCTCTCTCGCTCAGCTCAGTGGCCACCGCTCAGAGGCCGCATAATGAAGGTCCGAACGTACTCCGAGTAGTCGCCCTCGCCCCTAAAACCATCTGCCTCCCAGCCGATCGTATAGTCAGTCATCTGCTCGGGAGTAAACCTCTCTGTCTCCCTCATATGCTCAGGAGGGTGAACCGGGACTATCTGCTCAGGTAAACCTAGGGTTTGGCATAGGAAACGTTCACCTAGGTACCAAGCCCGACAGACCGGGCCCTCTAGCAAAATCCTAAAGCGCGAGGTCTCCTCAAGACCGGCGAACTGCCGCGATCGTTGGCTGGCAATGGAGCCCAAGGCTGCCAGG
The DNA here is from genome assembly GCA_025200525.1 of Camellia lanceoleosa. NCBI lineage: Eukaryota > Viridiplantae > Streptophyta > Magnoliopsida > Ericales > Theaceae > Camellia > Camellia lanceoleosa. The sequence continues at coordinate 131,850,108 of CM045771.1, read as the reverse complement.
TGATCTGAAAATGAAATGCAGTTTGCTATCTACTATTATTGAAAATACAGTGTAAAGCGAAGCTTAAATGAACTGCAAGTTGAACATACCTCTGTGGGAGTGATGGTGTCGAAGTAGCGGTGGAAAAAGATGAACGTCTCCCGGGGCCTCTGCACACACCTCACGTCAAAACGGCGCGAGAACGGAACAACAAGAGGGGTCTCTACGTCTGGCACATGCACAAGTCTTGGAAAGTAGGCGTAGACCCATAACTGCAGAGTAAATACCAGTATGCTTATCAGATAAAGCAGAATGCAGAATAAAACAGAAACTGCAGAGCCGTATATTGTGTTGTGTATTGTGCAGTGCATTGTGTAGAGTGTACAGTGTGAACAGTGTACAGTCGGTGTAAAGCAGAGCATATGTGTGCCGGGTGTGTAGTATACCGTCAGCGCGAAGCAGAGAATACAGTGTGTGCAGTGTGCAGAGGACAGAAAATGTAAAGAAGCAATGAAAAACAGAAAAAGGAAATGTATCTCCCAAGCTCGCCAGTAGCCCCCGAGCAGCTGTCCGCTGCAACGGGAGGCTAAGCTCATATATCCATATAGAGTGGCCAAGGCAGCGCCACCCCAGTCGTAGCGTAAGATCTGTGTAACATCAACAAGAGCACTCAGCAAACAGAGGGGCACGGTGTTCGCCCGATCGGCGAAAATGGTCGTCCCCAGCAGGAACATGAGGAAGCCGCGCGCATATCGCTCCACCGCCTCCTGGGTCATCGGTGCCTCCTCAACTAAGGCTGGCTGAACTCTGAACTGGACCTCAAACCATGAGTACCTGACGAAGCCGGGACGCGCGAGAGGCGGCACCTCGCCAAGCAAGTAAATCTGCGCGGCCTCCCACTCATCCATGTCGGTGTCGAAGGGGATCGGATCACCCCCCACCCCGATGTCGGTGAGCATCGAGAAGTCATAAGGAGTCATCGTCATGTCTCCCGTAGCAGAGAAGTGGAAAGAGTCGGTGTTGTCCCACCACCTCTCTGCTAGAGCCGCAAGGAGAGGCCTGCTCGCAGTGAGGCGCGAGAGTCCCCTACAGAATGCACCGAAGCCAGCCTGATCCACGATGTGGCGAACCGCATTGGGTAGCTCCGCGTACCAATCTCGAGCGACAATGTTCCCATACGCCCGGACGGCATGGGAATCTCCCTGTATTCAAAAACAAAACCGTTGCAAAGCAATATAAAATGTACAGTTTTGAAGAACAGTCAAAATTGATACAAATATAGCGTGTGTACACGTTTTCAGATTCAAACAAACATTGGGTGTCGGTGTGATTGCAGTAAGCTATAACATGCGATGTGTCAGCGTGTTTGGGTGGTTCAGTACAGATCTAGCGTGTGTGCACGTTTTCAAATTCAAACAAACATCGGGTGCCGGTGTGATTGCAGTAAACTACAGTGTGTGTTGTGTCAATGTGTTTGAGTGGTTCAGGGCTAGTACAGTATGTGTGTGTACGTGTCAGATTCAAACAGATATCAGTTGCAAGTGTGTTCACAGTTAACTACAATATACAGTGTATAGGTGTATCTGGGCTAAGCAATTAAAGAGCAGAATCAACTATGGCAGTTAAATGTTCTACATTGCGGAAAATAAAACAGAGGGAAGAATATACCTCAGAAGCACCAAAAGACAAATGAGACGTCGGCTCGCACAAGAGAAGCTCTGGAGGCACCGCCCTATCGAAGCTCCTGAACTGACGAAGTCCGTCGGGAGGCAGAATGTGAATCCCTGGCCGGTAGGTCGTCGGGTCGAACGGACGGACGCTCAAGGGGAAAAGCTCAACCCCGGGATCCATCTCATGATCCGGGGGAGCCCCGCCCCGTGGAATATCATCCTCCATGTCGAAAGTGGTATGAGAAAATGACCGGAAGAGTGAAAACCGGATGAGAATGCGGAAAGTCAACCCCGAGAGGGCGGAAAATGGCCGGAAAAGCCGAAAGGCGGAAAAGACACGAAGATCAAGAGAAAGTCGAGGAGAACAAACCCTAAAAGGTGGAAATAGCAAAAGAAACACCGAAACGAAGAAATGTTCGGTTCGAAATGTTCGAAACGCGACGAACTTCGCGAATTGAACGATGAAACGGGTGCGAAACGCAAGGAAATGGAGGATCGAAGGGAAGAAAATATCCTAGAGAGAGAGAAGGTGAAATTTTGGCTAAGAGGAAGTGAGAAAAATAGGGTTTGAAACCCTATTTTAAAAGACCCGAGGCGAAAAGACCAAACTGTCCCGACTCAACAACTTTTGGCCGGTCGGCCAAATATTTGGCCGGTGAGATGTTTTGATGGCTGGTGGATGGCCGGTGACCTCCCCTCATGGCCGGTGAGCCTCCTACAACCCTATTTGGGTCATATGTGTAGTTTGGGGCCTTCATTTCTCAAGACAGTGCAAGAAATGGCATTTCTGAAGCTCAACCGGCCTCCGTTTTGACCTCAGACCGTGTCTTCTGTGCGTGGCACTCGAATATGTGCAAGGCGTATCCTTTTTGTATCCTTTTGTCTCTTACAAGATTCGAAAGTTGCCCCACATGCGTTGCGTTACAACGTTTTGTCGTGAAACGCGTTAGTTATACGCCGTCGCACTTGCACCGTTATGAACACATCTCGCATTATCATGCGCATGCCATACTTGTGTTAATGTGCACATTCTCATGTTGCATTATCATGCATTCCAATAGTTGCATTGTCATGCATTTCAAAAGCCGTGCGGTGTCGCGCGTTCCAAGTTCATTTGCATTGTCATGCATTCCAATAGTTGCATTGTCATGTATTTCAAAAGCCGTGCGGTGTCGCACATTCCAAATTCATTTACATTGTCATACACCTCCATATCGGTATGGCGAGACCTTAAACACGCGTTTTGAGTTCATATGCATTGTCATGCATCTCGAGTGACGCGCATTGTCGCACATTAGAGTTAACATGCATTGTCATGCCTTTCAAGCGACGTGCATGGTCGCACATTCAAGATCATGTGCATTGTTGTGCACATCGAAGAATGTACGGTATCACGCATTCGCATCAACATGCATCATTTGCATTATCATGCATTTCAAAAAATCAAAACAAAACAAAGTGCATATGTCATGCATTTTATTGTAAATAGTGCATATATCATGCATTTCATTGTAAATAGTGCATATGTCATGCATTTTTACTGAATACATTCCATTCTATTGCATATTTGTATATATTGCATTGTAAATTGCATGCATTCACTGCATCACTTCCATCTATGGCTTGCGCCTTTCCATGTTGAGCTTGGTCTGGTATGTACCCATACTCTTCATGTCTATACACTCATAGTTCTGTATGACTTTTTCTATGTTAGACGCGGTTTGTGTGTGTCCATGCCTTTCCTAGGCAAGATTTGGTTTGGCCCACGTGCCTCATCCATTGTATCCTATCCATCCCATTGCATATTTGTAAATATTGCATTGTAGATTGCATGCATTCACTGCATCACTTCCATCTATGGCTTGCGCCTTTCCATGTTAAGCTTGGTATGGTATGTGCCCATACTTTTCATGTTGAAACACAGTTATGAGATTTGGTGTATGCCGCCTATTCCACATTGGTATGTTGGTTTGAGGGTGACGGCGCCATTTTCCGTGTTAAATATGGTTTGTTTGTGTCCATGCCTTTCCTAGGCAAGATATGTTTTGGTCCGCGAGCCATATCCATTGTACATATTACATTGTAATGTAATTTTTGCATCCAGCATTAGAATCATTGTTCTTTCGTCAACGGGTTATTTCCCCACTTATGTCATTCCACCCAATTACTTGTCCTTGTGTCCGTCTACATCACTCATAGTTCTGCATGTGTACGCACCTATTCCACTGCTGATATTGTGGTTTGAGGGTTGCGGCACCTTTTCTATGGTAGACGGACTTTGGATCTCCATCAATCTATTTGACATTTGTGTGGTTTTGAACCGCTCATGATTAGATCATGATTCAATTGCATTGCATTTTCTTTTGCATTATTATACATAGTTTTGTATATATTGCATATCATTTTGCATTCATTTTGCATATTATGCATGTTGCTAACGATATCGTACATGTTAAGTTGCTTTGTTTTTCAGGCACGATATTGTATGTACGGTTCATTTGAGGTTGGTGCAACCAAACGAACCGGATAGGTATTGAATTCTCCGCGTGAGACGTATCGAGAATTGCATAATTCTTTTACATCCTTTCTGCATTGTAGTGCAGTTGGATTTGCGTTTACTTGCTTAAAACTGTCGCATGTTACGCTTCGTTACAGCTTTCTTTGCATGATCATAAGTTATGCTCGGCTTCGTGCATTGTCTTGCATTTTGCCCCTGCCTTCGGGCGCATATCTTTATCTGTAGCTTGTATGCTATGTCTAAGTCTTCGGCCTTGTCAAAAATGGGTCGTCTCTGGGCTTTGACAGTCACTCTCATCATTGTCATGACTTTCGAGTTCTGTCAAACAGGGGCAACTGTAGACACCCCATTTCGGACCGTCCTCAAGACTTGGACGTCACCACTTGAACACCCGATAATCATCCTTGTCTGTGTTGGTCTTGAGTTCCCGGAGGTCTCGGCTACGCGCCTTCCCTCAGGATCTCTCAACTTGACCATTTTGTGTCTGGTTTTACACCAAACACTTGTATTTTTCCTTGGAAGGGCAAGGAATGGCTTGTGGGCTATCCCTACACATCACCGGCCATGGCTTAAGGCCACCGGCTGTGTTTTGTTTCCATCGGCCAAATGTTTGGCCGGCCGGCACTCTAGATGGTCGACCGGCCATCTTTTTTGGTCAAATTGCATTTTTGGCCGGTCGACCACTGTGCATCTTCTTTTGCAGATATTTTTATGCCAGCTGTGCTAGCTAGCATACACCTTTGCTCCCCTCCATACACGTGTATGGAGGGATCTCCCTCTTGACTAGCTTACTTGAGAAGCTTTGCAAGAGTGAGCTCTATAAGAGGGAGCCTCTCCTCCCTCCATTAGGGTTAGAGAAAAATTCAGAGAGAGCTCTGATATTAGGGTTTGAGTAGTGTATCTATTCCATCTCTATATCTCCCTCTCTTGTACTCTTTGTGTGTGTTTAGTCTTACTATTGCACACAAACACATAGTATTACACCTTCCCTTGGTTGTTGAGGGGCCAGAGGGTAGTTCTTGGTGTTCTTGGGTGGTTTTGAACTCAAAGAACCAGCTGGAGCATTGTTTGTGAAGAGGGTCTTCAAGGGTAAGGACTTTACCTTTAAATACCCCATTTTTGCATAGCTTTTTTACCTATATTGTAACTGTTTTTGGGCTTTGTGTATAACATATAAAAGTCTTTTTTTTTTCCTACTCTAAATAGTTGTTTAAGAGTGTTTTGAGCTTTGAGGTTGTTTGACCCCTCTTAAGCCTTGTTAGGCTCCATTTTTGTGCATTTTTGGTGAGCTCCGAGACCATTGTGTTTGGGCCTCCTCACCACTGAAATCTTTGAGGGATTTCAGTGCTGAGGATGGTGCCTTGAGGTCCTAAGAAGGAGAGGGCCACCCCCTCTCCTTGTTGTCCTTGAAAAGGACCATTTTTGCCTCATGTGTGAGTATCTTGTTTAAGTGCGTGATGGCCATGCCTTAGCTGTTTTTTGGGCTTATATTGCCATGTATTAGCACTGTTTTATGTTGGTTTAGGTACACCATACTTTCTTAGCATACATGCCTTGTAATGCCATGTTTAGGTCTTAACATGCTTTAGGTTTTGATCCTTGTTCTAGCATGATTTAGGCTTAGTTTTGTGAAGCTTTTGTGCTTGTTTTAGCATGCTTAAGTTCTGTTTTTGGTTGTTTTGGTCGATCATGGCATGCTTAGTGTAGTCTCTTTGCATTCTTGGCTTGTGAGCTTCAAGTGCATGGATCTTGAGCATGAATTACATGCATTATTTCAATGGTTGGGAACCATTTACCATGTTATTTCAGTCCTTATAACATGCCCATATGCTTTGCATTTGATGCTCCTTCAATGTGTTGAAAGGTTATTGCCTTATGCTCCATGAATGTGCCTCTTTGTATGCTCGCATATTTAGACCACCTAGATGCCATCTAGGTACATCCTTAGCCTTGTTTAGGTCTGCCTTGAACTTGTTTTAAGTCCTCTTGGCCTTGTGAGGCTTGGTTGACTTAGCCATGGTTTAAGTCTCCTTGGCTTGCCTCAAGTACTTGGACCAATTGCATGCCATGTTTGTCTTGTTTAAATTGGTTTAGCACCATCATTAACATGATTTTCAGAGTTTACATTGCATGCTAATTGTCCATGTTTAGGCTCTTTTAAGTGTGCTTAAAGGTTACTTGTTTGATGCTTAAGTGTTGGCCCATCAACATGTACATGTGTGTGTGTGTGTAGGCCCTCATTTCCATAGCATTGGCCACTGGTTTAGGCTTGTTTGAGGGCTGCCTAAATTAGTTTAAGTCCACCCCTTTGCATGTTGTTGCATGCTCACCTTGTGTGTTGTTGCATACTAGCGTGTTGTTGCATGATTAAATGAAGCCACATGCTTGCTTGCATGCTTGAACATCCACATTGTGTCTTGCATACTTGTAGGTTGCATTGCTTCATGCCTTACATGCTTCTTTACTTAGGTCGTGTGCCTAACCCATATTACACATTGCATTGCCATGTTGCATACTAGCCTCCATACCTAGGATGCATTGCATTAGCTTGCATGTTTCACCTCTTGAGTTGAGCATGATAGAGGTTGAACCCCCCCCCCTTTTGTTTGATTATGTGCATTGCATTCCATATTGAAATGCATACTTGGCTTCTTGGGCCATCATGTATGGAAATGCGCGATTGGTGGTCCGAGAACCATGTCCCTTTGAGTCATGAATATGATAAGGGATGTGTTGGTGCATACATTCCTTGAAATGCATTGCCATGCTATGTTTTGCCCTCTGCTACTGTCAAAAACAGATTCTGCAGGAAGATTTGGCCGGCCGGCCATCTTCAGTGCCGACCGGCCATCCATAAGTGGCCGATGGATTAATTTGTGGCTGGTGACCATTCTCCATGGCCGGTGATCAATTCCCTCAGCCGGTGGTGTTCCACATCATTCAGAGAAGCAACCCTAAGATTTGTGCAGTCCTCAGAGAAGGATAACAGGTAAAGCAGAGGCAACTTGTGCATGGCAGTGACTTTCCGAGTGGAGCCGAGCACGCATTGCATTGGGCCCTCTTCCCGAGGTTGTTTACTGCTTTCATTAGATTAGTTAATTTGTTAATTAATTAATTGGTCTGTAATATTTAATTAGCTTGTAGGTTAATTAAATTGTATTATTCTTTCGGTCCCTCCGAGCGAGGGCAAATTTGTAATAAGTGTGGGTGCGTGTGTGCATGTCTTCCAACCCCCACTTCTTTCTCCCTTTTACTTACCTGCTTTTGATGGTTAGTATTAGGACATGTTTACTTTAGCATACCTTATGCTATGCATGCGTGCATCATTCATTAGTATTGCATGCACCGGGCTCGGCTCATCATGCTAACTGCATAAAGTATTTCAAATCTAACTTGAATACATGCTATCTGTGCATTTTTGCATGTCATCCTTAGATTAGCCGAGCCTATTCTAGATTACATTCTGTATGCGTTCCATTAGCCACTTAACATGGACTTGGATCATGCATTGATTGCTAACATGTTCTTGTCTTGGCTCGGAGTACATTGTAAGTATTTTATGCTTTAACATCTCGCATGAGTGTGAATGAAAACTCAAGTTGTCTCGGCATAGCAAAAACTAACCTCTTTCTAAAACAATCAACAGAGGCATGATGCTTCGTCAACAAATCCATAACCAAAATCACGTCAAAATCCACTATCTCTATGGAAATCAAATCCACTAGAACAATCCTACCATCCAAGTTTACTTCACAAAATCTACAAACATCTCCCAATACTACTATTTCTCCTAATGGAGTCGACACGATCATACAAACATCAAAAGGCTCACAAGGAATAGACAATCCAAATAGATATCTAGGTACTAACTCTTAACCGTCAAAATTAATCAAGAAAGATTCAACACAAGTTTAAACAAAACTAACTAATCCAAACACTACTAAGGACTATAGGGACTTGGACCTCATCTAAATGACGAAATGCAAGATATGCAACCCGATAAACTATAGCTCTGATACTACAATTATCACACCCCAAATCCGGGCATGACCGGCCGTGGCCCGCAGGGACTTAGCCTAAGACACACGTAAGCCTAAACATGAACCCAAAACCATAAAGAATAAATGTGATGATAGCCCAGAAATAAATAAATCAACACTCAATCCAGTGACATATCACAAGTGAAAAACAAGTCATAACCAACTTCCTAAAAATATATATATAGTAAATGGGACACAAACCGCCCACAAAATAAAATAATTCTAAATAAAACCCAACCACAATGTATGCACAAAACTCGACAAAGCAACCTAAAAAAAATTAAATAAATATCATAGAGGTCCATGAAATTGAGTCCCCACTATACCATGAGTCCACTTTAAGTCTTTCTAACACCTGGAAATGGCAAACAACTAAGTCAGCCGATAGCTCAGTGAGTAGCAACACGGTTAGTAAATACAATTTTGAAAACAGGGTTCAATTCCAAAATAAGATAAATATCACATAGCAACATGGTTAGTAAATATAGTTTTGAAAACAAGGTTCAATTCCAAAATAAGATATATATCACAGAAACTAGATTGGCATACAGTTTGGTAAATACAATCTGTTTCAAAAAGAAGGTTCCACAGTTCAACACTTAAAATACTCATGTCTCACAAAACATGATAAATGACATTTTCCACTTAAAACAGATTATAACATGAACACTAATAAATTTCTGGGTACCAAGAAAAAAACAATTAATATGCTACACAGTTCTCAAGGCTATAAGCCCCGTTGGATCCAATACCGAACTAGGATTCATCCTTAGGGTGGCAACCTGGGCCTTTTCTCGAAGACGATCCGATTGAAGGTCACCTAGCTTTTTTTTAAGGTCTTTTCCTTACAATCGTTGAGCACTAGAGTCATCACGGCCCAACTCAGATCTGTTCCCTAGTGGCCAGAGTCACCACACACTGTAGAATAATTTCCCTGGACTAAATACACAGATGCTCCCAATGTACTTAATATATTAGATCATTTTATAATGGTGCAATGTTAACATTCACATTTTCTGTAATCACAATACACAGGTTGCTTGTGTAGCAAGGGGACTCAAAGACTAGAAACATGTATTTTGATGACATCATACACATTATCAAGGAATAATCAATACACAACAACATATGGCACTCGTAAATATGTACAAAACACACACACACACACACACACACACACACACACACACACACACATACACACACACTGTAAAGACACTAGAAATAATGTACTGCAACCCCTCTGTTTGTGCAGGTGATAGATGCATATGGTGAAATTCTACTCGAACTACAAGGGCTGGTCAACCCAACTTTGGAGGATTCAACATTCATCTTTACAAGCACATGTTTGGTAACAACTATACTTTTGGTTTGTTCATGTTTGATGTTGATGAAAATGTTCACATGAACAATATTTGATTTGTATGTTCAATAGATATGAATGTTCATCTCAATGTTATATGCTTATATTGTTAACTTAAATGCTAGACAGATGTGAATGTTAACAACAACATAACATGATAGGTGTGAACATTCACATCATTCACAGTGAACATTCATGTATTGGGAAGTTTGAGAAATTAACAGGTGTGGACATTCACATCTGTAATACATTATAGAACTGTTTGACAAATTAACAGATGTGAACATTCACATCATTCACAGTAAACATTGATATAAATACTTGGTACATCATTGTATGCACATTGTGTGCAGAAAGTCATGCAAGAGTACCATCCCTCCCCCTCCCCCTCACAAGAGAAATAAACTGATTGATGTACATATCAATGACTGTCAAGGCCAGAGATACTTCATCTTCCCAATACATCACAACTTCCATTGGACGATTGTTGTGTACGATGTCAAAGACAATCTATGGAGGCATTATAACTCGCTACGACCAAGACCCAACATACATGACCCATATATTGACAAAGCACAAATAGTCGTAAGTGGCTAACACATATAATACTTGTCATGATGTATAATATTTGAACTTGGACATATGCACTATGTTGCTTTGTGCCTAGTATGAAATTTCATTGTTCCCCTCATGGTAGATGGACTACATCGAGGCTATGGTGCGCAACATCGGACCATCTCACCACTATGGACGAAATTATCAAGCCAAAATCCATCGCAACCAATCATATTAGTAGACGTCTGTCGTCAACAAGCATCAGATTCGTAAGCCTCAAATCAATTTGTACACATCTTCCACAACCATTATACACACCTAAATTTCAAAATCTAATAACAACAACTTTGCATTTTCAAGGTGGATTACGGGCCCGCAATGTGTTACATCATAAGGGCGCATGTATACCATGAAAAAATTGTTGATAGCCTTAATCACTTTGAATGGTGTCAAATAAGAGACTCATTAATACACTTTTTTCTGAATCATAGAAAAACAGTGCAATGTGAAAACCTATAAGTGGGGGGTGTCCGCCTATCACTGTTACCCGAAACTGTTATCCACATTTAAGATAATTTAGTGTCAATAGATTTGACATATTGGAGCAAACTAGCTTGATTGTAAATCAATTCTATATTGCTGCTTGTACTACTATTTTTCATTTAATATATGTATATGCATTTTGAGGCCTATTTCGTGTTGATCATGCACATTGTATTTTTTTTTTTTTTTTTTGACACACAACATAATGTGAATTTTCACATCACAAAAGGATCATACACATTCTTATGTTTAAAAGCCCTACTACATGGATGTGAATATTGCTTAAAGTGTTATTGTAACACAATATGACATGTGTAAATATGATATTTCTTAACACATAAGTCAATATTCACAACAAATAATTTGATGATGTGAATGACAATAGCGATGTCAATATTCATACCATGCCCATGTATGCATCACAATATACATAAGAACATCATCTTATTTTTGCTAGCAAAAAGCACTCACAATTACATTTCGTAATACATATATGAATATTCACATCTTCTGATTTGATGATGTGAATGGTTACATTGATGTAAATGTTCATGTCATCTACTTTGATGCTATCAATGGTAACAAGAATGTGAATATTCACACCACAATAATGTTAAAAAGTTCAACCCAGTGCAAGTATTCACATAATGTGATTATCTTACACAAGTGTGAATGTTCACATCATGTATTCATCCTTAACACACCAACAAAAAGTCAGTTTGCTACCTAAAAAAAAAACACAAATCAAATACTAATGCATTATTAGGTTTGCCAACACAACGTAATCTTATTGTAATACAATGTTTGCCAATATAACACCATCTTATTTCAAAAATTAATATAAGAATCCCATGTAAAACACAATGTTGAAATGAAAAAATGTACACCCTATATCGGCTCCTTGCATGATTTCCGATTATGACTTCCCAACTTATCACATCTCCCGCGCCTTATTTGCTTCAATTTCTCACCCCTTGATGGGATTCTATTCTTTTGCAGTATGCCGGGTGGTCTTTTCACAGTTGGTGGGTATATAGTGAAGTTTGTGGGATCAAAAGGCGGTTTTTCCACCGACAGTATAGGGAATATGGCACCCAAATAGGCTGCACGATACGTCTCTACATGAAAGAAATGTTCTACACAATCATTGAGATTGTAGCGGCTCTTCTGAATAGCAATAACAGCATAGTTACATGGAAATCCGTTAATTTGCCATTTGAAGCAAGAACACGTACGCCTTGCAATATCAACTGTAACAGATGGTATAGAATGAACCTCAAACACATCCTCATTGGCTTTACTCACCTGCCAAGACTTGCTGTCATTGAACGAATTAAGAAGCATTGTTTCGAATGTAAGACAAATAAGCTTATTCCACTTATTTGCTTGGTCACGTCGCACAGACATTTGCCGTATCAACTGAGTACGAATTGTGTCCACCATTTAAGTGATAGGAAGATTGCGTACTTCTTTAATCCAATTATTAAATGACTTCAGGATGTCATCTCCCCACAACTCATGCCCCTGCACAACATCACAAACATTGTACAATATTGGATTAAATTTCTTTGAACTTGAATATGAAATTTCACATCGTCACAAAACATAACTGTAGACGCGCTCCCGGGAACTCTCCGATATCCGCGCTGTGAGGGCGTGAATCTCGTTTTGTTCTGAGCTACTACAGTTCGGACTCATGTCACAGTTCTGAATCTAATCTTACAAGATGCGATGTAAGATTGATAAATCACCAAAGAGTCCAAATACGGCAAGCCATTTTGGAAAACTAATTTTTAATAAAGAATTGCCAAACATGGACTGCTTTGCCAAATATAGAGTCGCCACCTAAATATTTTATTTTGGGGGAATTTAGAAAACCCTGACTCATGCCTAAGGCCACATGTCCATCATTACCAAAGTTGCCTCAGCTCGGGAACTTGGGTACGAGAGGGGAAGGTCATGCAATGAGCACCCCCGCTCGCCCGATCAAAGATCGGCCTGTACTAAGCATGATGTTTTGTTTTTGAAAACACATGTGCTCTTATTCCGTTTATTAACCTAGAATTACTATGTGATGCGTACAGCATACAAGTATAGACTAGATCGCCTAAGTTGGAACAAAACATTGCATATCCGTTTGTTTGAAAATAGTTTGAAGTTTGCTACTCGCAAGTAGGCTAAATCGAGGATTTCAATGAATTGTTCTAATTCAAGTAATCCAACCTTCACCCACAGGCATTCAGGCAGTTAATCACATAAGCAGTTAGCCTCATGGCAAGCATGTTTTCATGGCAATCAATAACACACATGCAATATGCTAAAGCGTAAACACTTACAGCGTACTCCGAGCCAAAACAAAGAACTAGTTAGAAATCATGCATGATTCTAGTTCATGTTAAGATGGCTAATGCAACACATGGGAGAATGCAACTAAAATAGGCTTGGCTATTCTAAGATGGGATGTGAAAATGCAGATTGATAACATGTATTCAAATTGGAATTGAAATACAATGCAGTTAGTATGATACGCCGAGCTCGGTGCATACAAAACAGATAAATAGATGCACACATACAAAGCATAAGGTATGCTAAATGAAACATGCCTAAAACTAACCATCATAAGCAGTTAAGTAAAAGGGAGAAAGAAATGGGGATTGGAAGACATGCATCACACACACGCACGCTTATTACAACAATACGCCCTCTCGATGGAGGGACCGAATAAGAAGCTAACTAGCTAATCTAAACTAATTAAACTAATTATTACAAAACAAATTAATTAACTAATCCTAGTTAACTAATTATTACAAAACAAATTGAAATAGCTAAACGCCTTAACTATTAAAGTATAAAACGAAGCATAAGCTAGCTATCTAAGCATGGAAACTAAGGAAAGCAATAAAGCAGGAGCCTCGAGGCGAGGAGTTCATGCATGCTCGGTCGCTTCATTCGGAAATCCAACGCGATGCTCCAACTTGCCTCTGTTTGCAACTGTTCTCAGAAACTTGCACCAAACTCCAGATAGCTTCTGGCACATCCTGGGGACCTGTGGGAAGGTGGCCGACCAGTTGTTGGTGTTTGCAGCCACTGGCCGACCAGTTGTTGCTGCCAGACTGCAATTTGCTACAACAGAGAGCAAGAAAGGGCATAGCAATGTATTTGCAAGATATGTGTGCACAACCACCCTCCCTATCATTTCATGAGCTCAAGGGAGTGTAGTTCTCGACCCGCGGGCCACCAATCACGCATTTCAATGCATGATGGCCGAGAGGCGAAGTTGCACAATTCAATATGAAAATGAATGCACAAATAAACACATAAGGCCTAAAACTCTATCATGTATGATCAAGAGCGTCGGCGACCGAGAATTGAGACACGTTTCATCACTTTAAGTATGAAACGCCCCTCGTTTCTCGTGTTTGGACTAACACCTATTCCAAACAAAATGCAACACTTAACATGCAAACATGCAATGCAACTCAATAACAAGCATGCAACATGTAATGTAACATAATGGCATACACAATGTAAAGAACTACATGGCATACTCAAAGCAATGTAAGATAGCATTCTCAATGCAATGTAACATGATCAACTTAACAAAGCTAATGACATGCGAACAACGCTAATGCATGCATGCACAATGCAATGCAACAAGGGCAACTTATCAATGTTAGGGACATGCATACTCAATGCAAAGCAAGATAAGCATGCAAATAAACATGCTAAATGGACTTAAACCAAAAGGGGTAGACCTCAGTCATGCCCAAATCAGTGGCCATAATGATGAAACAAAGGCACCAAAAACATATACAAGTATGCATGCATAATTGGCTCACCAATTAGACCTAAGAGCACAACTCTCAAGGGTGCTCAAGGAGTGACAAATGTGGAAGTGTAACAACACTAAGTGCACGGAAATTAAGTAAGAAATGATGCCAAATCATTCAAACAAACACAAGTATAGCATGCGAAGGTCCTAAAGCATGAAAGCTAGCAAAGAGGACTACAAAGGAGACATGCAATACATGGCACATATGCATGAACCAACCATGGATAGAGCTGAAATAGGTCAAAACAATGACCAAAACAAGTTGAAATAGGGGGCTCAAGGGTCAAGGCATGCAAGCATACAAGCTAGGTCACAAACTAGGCAAGAATGCACAACATTTAAAGGCATTCAAAGCATGAAAGAAGTGAGAACATGGCTGTCACGACCCAAACCCGGCCCTATGGGTTTAGCACCAGAATCGCCGATGAATCGAGATTAGAAGGCCTCTGAGCAAGAATACTGATCAAACAGTAGAGGGCCTGGCGGAAGCCAATACAGTAAATAACTAGTGTCCATAGAGCTGTGAAAATCTGAATGTCAAAAACATTTTTATGCATTCATACAGTTCAAAACAGTACAATCCATATACAATCTATACAATCATTCACAAACAGTCAGTACGGGGACTTAATCCCTCGATAACAGTACAGTCTATACAAATGTACAAAATAGTGAGGAGACCGACGGGGATACAAAAACACCCCAAGCCATAGCATGGCAACTCGGAACCTCGCAGTGAGGCACTTAGGCTGGCTTGACAAAACTGGGGACCAATCCCACGCTCCTAGCTCCGGTCTGGTTGCTAAGAACCTACATATATATATAAACAGTGAGCTAAAGCCCAGTGAATAACATAGCGTGTAAAGAGGTTATGAATGAATGTCCTTCACAGTAATGAAATCAATTCATTATCTGAGATTTCAATCTTTCAAGATTTGACCAATCAATCATCATATGTGGTACATCCATTAGCCTATAACAAGAGGTCCAAGGACCGCCTACAGACCCAACAATAATGATGGCCATCAATCAAGATGGTTCCACAAGAAACCGACAGAGCTCTAACGATCAATAACAATGGGTGCTAAGGATGCCTGTCTGATTCGAAATCACGGGACATACATTCATTCAATAAGCAATATCGATTCAATAACAGATTCGATTCGATTCAAAATATAACCATTTGAACATATCTTTACACAATCATACTCACGGTGATTGGGCTATCGGTAGCTAGAGCGCGTCCCCAGAGTCAACCCTAAAATCAATCAAATAGAACACACACTAAGTTTACAGTTGGAAAGGATGATAATTAAATCCTAAATTCCTCGGTGTGGTTCTATGTCTAAATCCTCATTAAGATGCTTTAAACTAGGCCTAAGAATGCCTAGGATGCGATGAGGATGCCAAAAATACGATTGGAAGGCACTTTTCAAAAGTTCTTTGGCAGGGTCTCGCTCAGCGAGCCTTCCTTCGGCGAGGTTGCAAATACAAAGGCTTCGCTCGGCGAACAATCCTTCGCCGGCGGTCGATGAAACAGTAAAAATCTTGGATGCTCAATTTTTCGCGCGATGCTTTCGCCGATGCTCGCCGGCGAGCTTCCAAAATCAAAGGGTTCGCTCGGCGGTCGATGAAACAAAAAAATCTTGGATGTTCGATTTTTACGCTCGAGCCACCAATCCTTCGCCGGCGGGGCTCGAGGAAAAGCGTTGGTCGCTCGGCGAGAATCCTTCGCTCGGCGAAGAAAGCCAAATCTGGAATTTCCAGATTTGCCTTCCTAGCTCAAACCAAGCATTCTCAACTCAAATCTCGACCTCTTGGGCTCAAATTCTGGAGAATACATCCCAAAACAATGTATAACAAGTTTCAAAAGCCAATTTATGAATTCAAGCCCCAAAGGTGAGTCAATTAAATCCATTTTCAAACCCATTTCCAAGAAAAATGTCAAAACATGCAATGCATGATCTTTAAACCAATTTCAAGCTTCAAATCTTGCTCTAGAGAGCTCAATAGTTGGAAAACATTCTGAAAACATGAACTAGAATATAAACATGGACATGCATGTATGATTCAAGCATGAATTCAACTCCAATTTCACTAATTCAACCATGCATGCAACAATTGATCTTCAATTCAACACATATGAGCAAAACCATGTCTTAGTTCTACAATGATGTATGAACATGCAAGATGGAACTCCAAGACAACAAGAAGATGATGGTATCCTTACCTAGAGTGCCAATTACAAGGTGAGGAGGTTAAATTATGCCAATTACACTTCAATTCCAAGCAATTCAAACCAAAATCTACAATTTGAGTCCAACTCTCACTCTTCTCCCTCACTCCCTCTTGTTTGGTCGGCTAGAGCAAATAGGAGTGGCTGAGCAAAAGTTTTGTTCACATGCATAAGGCTCAAGTAATATAAAACAATGGGCCACTAGCTATGGCAATTTCGTAATTAAGTCTAACTTTCAATTAATCAATTTTAATCTAATTTAATCATTCCTAATCAATTTTCAGATAAATATACTATAAAATCAGAAATATTCTACTGATTCTAAAACATCAAACGGTTCCCAATTCGGCCGCCGATAAGGCCTTCAATTAACGGTTTAAACATACGAATTCAAACAGATAGTCATTCAAGCATACAGATACAATATGCAGTATAACAGACAAACTCATTTAATTTCAGTCTCGATTCCAATCGGTTCATTCAGTACTTTAATTACTTCATTTATCAGTCATAATCAGTTCAGTCTAGCATTAATCAGTATATAATTCAGTGGTTAAACGGTAGTCAATACGAGGGTTGTTACAATGGCAATGCTATAAGCTCTGAAATGAAGTATTAAATGATGCCAAATCATCTAAATAGCTCAAAGATAGCATGCATGAGTCAACAAAACACAAAGCTAGCAAGGCCAATTGCACTATAACTATACAAAGCATGAAGCATATGGAAAAGGCAACCCAAAATAGTCCTAGAACATGTCAAAATGATACTAAAACATGCATGGAAGGAAGCCAAAACAAGCTAGCATGAAGGGCATAAGGCATGATGCATACAAGGCAAATAAAGTGGATTACACTACACCTACCAAGACCAAGCATGGGATAACTTAACCAACAAAAATCGAAGTTATATCATGGCAAAATAACCCCAAAAACACATTGAAATGATGGCTCACAAACTAAAGCATGAAGGCATACGCAATGATTCATGTTAAGGCATAAAGGGGCAAACTCTCCAACGCATTGAAAGAGAAAAAAAAAATGCAAGTGCATTACCATGAAACATGGACTGAAATCACATTATAAATGATGCCAAATCATTCAAATAGTCCAAGTAATGCATGCTAGTGGACTTGATGCACAAAGCTAACAAGCTAGATTGAACTATGGCTATACAAAGCAAGTCATGCATGGCCAAAACAACCAAAATCAGAGCTAAAGCATGTTAAAACATAGACAAAAGCTTCTTGAAGTTAAGCCAAAAGTATGCTAGAATGACATGTTAAAGCATGATGCATGTTAGGCTATTTCATGAAATTGCACTACAAGTGCATGGAGCATGCAAAGGCCAATCAAACCAAACCCTAACAGAGGTATGACATGGTGAAATAAGCCCAAGAACATGCTGAAATGGACACAAAACAAGCTAGAATGACATGCTACTTCATGAAGCATACAAGACTAGTATGTGTGATTTACACTACAAGTGTATAAACCATGCATGGAGTGGCCAAACCAAGTAAAAATAGTGGCATGCCACAGCAAAATAACCACAAATACAAGCTAAGAACAAGCTTAACAAACATGCTCACACATGAGGCATATGAAGCAAGTATTGAAGACACA
Organism: Camellia lanceoleosa; assembly: GCA_025200525.1. NCBI lineage: Eukaryota > Viridiplantae > Streptophyta > Magnoliopsida > Ericales > Theaceae > Camellia > Camellia lanceoleosa. The sequence continues at coordinate 131,831,747 of CM045771.1, read as the reverse complement.
AGGAGAGGGGATGACCCTCTCCTTTTTGGGACCTTAAAACACCATCCCCACCACTGAAATCCCTCTGGATTTCAGTGGTAAGAAGGCCAAAACAAGGTGATCCCAAAGCTTAAAAAGAAGGCACAATAACAAGGCCTAAGAGGGGGTAAACAATCCCAAACACAAAAGTGACCTTAAACAAAAATCTGAAGCACCAAAATTCAGAACTTTTTGTAGTTTAGAGTTAAGCTTAAAACAATATGAAAAAGGGTCCAAAAGCTTAAACAAGAATGGGGGTTTAAGAGGTTAAAGGCTCACCCTTGAAGACCACCTTCAAAGTTACAACTCCAGCAACTTTTTCAAGCTCAAAACACACCAAGAACCTCAAAACCAGCTGCTAATCACCTCAGCAACAAAAGGATGGTGTTTGAGTGTGTGTTTGTGTGTTAAAGTGAGGTAAAACTACACTTTTAAGGCACAAAATGAAGAACAAGAGCAATATAGAGACAAAGCTATATGCCAAATTTCTGAACCTAGAGGAGGGAGGATGAGCCTCCCTCTTATAGAGAGTAAAAGCATAAGCTTCTTGAAGAAGCTAAGGCTCAAGGCCATCCCTCCATACACGTGTATGGAGGATGGTTCTTATGCTCTCCAGTTGTGCCAGCTGGCCCAAAATATCTTCAAAAAGGTGACAAAAAGCAGCCGACCACTTGAAGTGGTCGGCCAACTACTTAAAGTGGTCGGTCGACCACTTTAAGTAGTCTCCCAGAACAAAAACTGGTCGGCCATGGTAGGAGAGAGTCTAGAGCATGAAAACAAGCAAAAGGTGTGGTGGCCGACCACTTTTGATGGTCCAAAGACCAAGAAAGCCAGTTATCCAACTAGAAAAACTGGCTGGCAGGAGGAAAAGTGGTCTCCAAGGGGAAAAACTGGTCTCCCACCCTTGTACCACCTTCCAAACAAGGAAAACAAGGTTTGTACCAAAGACAAATCAAAACGGATGCAAGACGAAAGTTCGAGAGGTAAAGCGCGCGGTCGGGAGCCTCGAAAACTAGCTGTCGAGCACCAAAAGTGGTTTACGACCACAAAAGTGGTCTCCCAAACCACAGTGGCCCTCTAGGCCAAGGAAACAAGGTGTGGTTCAAAAACCACGCCAAACAGAGAACGTTAAGCGGTCCTGAGACAAGGCATGCGGCCGAAGGTTCCAAAAACTGGAAACTGGTCTCCAAACGGGAAAAGTGGCCTACGACCACTAAAGAGTGGTCTACAAGACCTCTCCCTCCCTCAGGCAAGGAAAACAAGACTTGGTCCGCAAACCGAGCCAAAGCACAAAGAGTTCAGAGGCCCAGAGGCAAGGCTCTCAGCCAAAACTCTGGAACCTTGAAACGAGTACAACATGCGCAATCACCGAGCGCTCAATCGATGACGTCTGAGTCTTAAGGTCGGTCAAAAATGGGGTGTCTACAATAACTGAAATTTCACATCGCTGCCATTCTAAACTTGACAAACGGAATACATCAGGAAACTACTATGACCTGAAATATGAATTCGCCTAGTGCTCAGGTGCCAACTCTTTGAAAAAACTATGAGTTCATTGCTTACCTGCCTCTTTTAATTTCTCAAGCTTTTCATAGAACCCTACCATAGTTGGCTCGTAAGCATAGTCACCCAAACTACTAACGAGGCGGTCCCTAAATCCATTATCAATTCTCTTGATCCAGTCTCTTAAGTTGTTCTTCAAGTGTTGTAAGCAATAACCGTGGTAAGCAAATGGGAACACCTTCAGCATCGCTTCTAACAGACTAAGATTACGATCAGAAATAAAAGTAATTTGACGCTCATCATCAACAACCTTTCTAAGTTCGTGCAAGAACCACGACCAATTGGCCGTGGTCTCTGAATCAACAATCGCAAGTACAACAGGGAATAGACCTACGACACAACACCATTAAACAACTTATCACAATATTCCAATGTGAATATTAACACAAGTAGTTTTCAAAAACACTATAAAGCAACCAAGTCATGTGAATGTTCACACTGTGTGGTCAGTCATATATCTATACTGTGCCACTCAATGTGAATATTTACATAGATGCATAGCTAAAAAAAATACTAACCATTATTTCTATCTTTCGCCATTGCCGCAAGTAGCTGACCTTTGTACTTTCCTTTAAGGAATGTTTCATCTAGGAATAACAAAGGCCGACAAGAATTGAATCCAGAAATACACGTAGCAAATGATACCAAGAAATGACAAAACTGTTGACTGCTCGCATCATAGTCAATATTGACATAACTCCCTGAATTATAACGCATCACAGCATCCGAATACCACCGTAGCTGGTCAAACGATAATGAGTGATCTCCATGAATAACAGCCTTTGTTTTCTCCACGCCCAACCATACCACGTGGTAACTCACATCTAGCCCATAATCCCTCTTCAAAATAGTCACCACCTCACACAACCAAGTCAACAGCTTGTCCCTTACAATTTCAAATATAACACTCAACACCAAATTAGAACTAACTCTTGGATTCTTCGATGTTCAGACATCCGTACCATAACTCTGCACATCACTGAACCTCTTGATGTAGAAAAAACCATTTACTGATTGTGCTCTACAATGTATAGCCCACAAGTAGCCTCTCTCCTCGCCCATCGCACATACTGCAGTAACCCTTGTTGTCTCGTTCTTGACATACGTAAACTGAAACCCACATTGGATGGCATACTTACATAAAATGTCATGAAATTCTTGTGCACCTCCAACAAACCGTTGTCCCACATGTGTAACACCATTTGCCCAAGGGGCTGAAAACAACACCTTCTCCTTATGGTGGTAAAATCTCCGTAGTGCATCAATTTCTTCCTCACCCCCCACACGAAGTGACCCAGAGCTACTCGACAGACCAATATCACTTTTCAACTCAACAACAACTTCTACATGTTGTACCCCTATTGATTTAGCAAGCAATAACATGTTCTAAAATTCTTCCTCATTGTCCAAATCACACCCTTATTAATCCCAAGTAGCCAACAGAACAATGAAATAGAACAAGCAGACAACTCACCCCATTTTTCACACAAACACTCCACCAAACACGAATAACACAATGTGCGGGCAACATTTCTTACAGTTGTACTGCAACCATATGTGCACACCAACATCAAAAGGTATCCATCTCCTGTAAAAATACAACAATACACAGTCAACAATAATCCAAACGATATGAAAATTCACATTGTGCAAAATTAAATGCCTATGTGTACAGTTCAACTGCTAAATCCATAATGAAAACTATTACTACCATCTTTACACAACATAAAACATTTTACAATATCAAAATGACACCACCACAATAAGGTGACAGTACACAACATGCAAGCAACACTCCATAACTTCATATTAACAAGATGTGAACATTCACATTGTTACATATACTCTGAATTATCTTGCCCACACAGAGCCTCATTAAGCAAACATCAAAGTAAAATGAGAACATCCACATTCTTCACATGATCTGAATGACCTCCCTTCCACAGAACCATGTAAAATGCATATAATTGAACAAACAGATCATCCGATCCATATCAATCAAAAAACAGAGCATCTCATCCATCACACAAATCAAAACATAAACTAAACATGTATTCATAACCAAAATGATACTAACCTTAATCATGCAATCCTACACTCGTCCTGTAACTCGAAAACAACTGATTTTAACTAGTTATACTCCAGAAAATGTCACAACCGAACACCATCTAATCCGTTGTCTTCACTCGAAAATCACCGAACCATACTACAATAACAACAATGAAACCCTAGAACATCAAAGCCTTAAAACGAGTATGCAAAATAGAAACGTATCCATCTGAATTAGAATGATGATCAAAAGTGTGAAGATAAAAACTACCAAAACAAAATAAACGGAAAAAAAAAAAGCAACGTGGTATGTATATCAACACAATATATATATATATATATATGGACATAATAGTCCAGTTAGAAATATAAAATTAGTAAAATGGACCTCATGGAAAAAAAAGAAAAGTATATGGGACTAATTAGATTATAATAATCCTTTGTGGACCTAATGGATTATAACAACTCTAAAATGGATTCATCAATAAAAATCCCAAAATTAAAATCACAACTTATATTTCTATCATTGGTCTTTAGTAATATTAAATAGTTGACCATATGCTGCATCAGATCTTATTGCATGAGAAATTGTTTTACAATAATACGTTATTTACATATGAATGCTAGATTTTATTTTATCATTTGTTTTTGAATAAATTACTAGTTGGACCCCACGCAATTCACATGTAGGAGTTGTGCCGTCATTAGCTAGGAATAAAGCCATGTCGATTATGCTATCATTGGCTATGAATAATAGAGCAAAACAAAGATGGGACAAATTGTCATTAAATTCTATAAACTTATTATGCGAATTGAAACTACAAGCAAAATTAGTCAAATATTGAACCATTGAACATAATTTAAGAATTGTGATCCATTCATAAGCAAAAATAAAGCAAATACATTGGCCACCTTGACTATACAAACTAATATGCTAGTCATCTACACTGAAATGTGAAATTTTAGAGCATTTGAACTCTATCGTAGTGGAAACTATTTCTCAACTCTTTAAGACACATTTACTAAAACAATCCATCAAATCGAGTTAAGTAATAAATAAAACTGTATGTAGGTAACGGAGGAATGTAAATTATTAACTCGGTAAATATTGGTTGGTAGCCCTCGGTTGTGTTTGGTGGGTAGATTTGATGAAATAAATGAAAAGAAAAAAAGAAATGTAATTTATTTTTTGTTTGATTATAATGGAAAATAGAAAAGAAAATAAAAAGATAGAGAAATGTAATATCATTTTTAAATAGTTGATCATATATGCTGCAGCAGATCTCACTGCATGAGAAATTATTTTACAATAATACATTATGTACATATGAATGCTAGATTTTATTTTATCATTTGTTTTTGAATAAATTACTAGTTCAATCCCCATGCAATTCACGTGTGGAGAGGAATAAAGCCATGGCGATTGTGCTATCATTAGTTAGGAATAATAGAGCGAGGCAAATATACGACAAATTAATATGTCAATCATCTGCACTGGAATGAGATTTTCGAACATTTGAACTCCATCGTAGTAGAAACTGTTTCTCAATTCTGACACACATTCACCAAAATAACCTATCTAATTAAATAAAACTTTGGGTGACGAAGGAAAGTAAATAATCGGTAAATATTAGTTAAACAAACATCAATGGGAATAAGACAAAAGCATCAACAACAAGAAGATTTCTAGATTACTCCTAGTTTAGACTTTACAAATGAAAATCAACCCGAGTAGAAAAATTGTTGATGACCAATCTCTAGACAATAAAACCCCATACAACAAAAACAACTTGTGATCCATCAAGTACATAGAACTACAAACCTCTTTTCTTTTTTCCTTTTTCTTTTTTTGGATCCACCTACCATATTATTGACTCTCCAATCACAAGAACACCAAATTTATTCAAATTATCACAAACAAAAAACTAACTTCACAAAAGATTAAGAGCAAAGTCTGCTTCTTATTGCGAACCAAATTCCAAATCCTTGAACATATATTTTCCAATCTTGTGTTCCTTTCGTCCGAATTCTTAATAGCCAAAGCTTGCATGTATATTGAATATATATGTAAAATTACCATTCAGAATCAAATCAAAAGATTTTTTAGATATTTTTTTCACTCATTGAATTGCTTTCAAGTTAAAGAACGATCAACCAAAAATCAAAACATCACATCAAAGTCACACTTTCTCGGAATCTCACCGAAAATGAGGGGGGAAAATCGTATGCATAAGCAAAAAATTGAAGCGTGAGATTGGAATGTTTGCGAGGGACATACTTGAACCCAAGAGCAATGACGAAAATATCAGGTATAACGGGGGGGGGGGGGGGGAACAACTTGCATATGAGACTTAGCTGTCAATTTTAGTGCACTCACCCTGAGATCAACTGAAAGACAAAAAAATTTCAGATCTAAAAACTTACTGGAAATTAGGATGACATAGGTTTCGAATTATGTATTCTTTCTCCTTTACATCAACTGCGTGTTTCACATAATCTAAACATGTGAAGACTATGAAATAAACTATTGACTTCCCTCCTAGGAATGTTTGTGTCGGCACCTCTACATTAAATAATCATTGTTATCATCCTTACTCTGTCCTAAGCTAGCACCCAACTAACCATTGTAATTTACTATGTTTACAAAAAAAGAATAGCAATAACACAATGATAATGACAATGAGGATGTTAACAACCATGATCATGATGATCAATTATGGCTCTCACTACATGCCCAAAAGGTAGGACAGTTTCTAAAAAATTAAAAATAAAATATCACATGACACTAAATATTCGCCGGTCTCTTTGTTTTATTCCCTAGATTGACTCTAATTCATCAATGTGACTCAATCCGTTTTGTTGTTTCAATCAAATATGATTCCCCTCCTGCAATTTAATAGGCTGTTAATAATCAAAATACTGGAAGCTAAACGAGTATCATGGATTGCATCAACGACTATTAAGGATAGGCCCAAACAACAAATTGATACAGAGTAGTCAAACTCATATGTACACCACAAACATCTCATAATTGAAAGGTAATGCTTTGCCCTCAACAAAATTTTAACCAGTTGTATTGTCAAAGGAAGTGAATAATTTTATCTGTCCCAATAATTTTAGACGTGGAGAGCTATTGCTCACGATCCTCATACACACTAATAAATGCAAGAACTAATTACAACAAGATGGTCATAAATGATCTTAGTGCACATGACAAACGAAGTTAATTCTTGACAAACCATGAACTCTAGGTTTGGTGCTCCAAACCTCACTGGCAGAGTGTTGCTTCTTCTCAACTGCCTCAGATCCCTTCCCGATACCTAAACTGATAGAATAGCAGCAATTAAAGACCTTTCTTACAATAACCAAATAAAAAGGGGAGAAGAAAAACTAATACTTTAAATACTTTGATCAATTAAGTCAAAAGACAAACAAGATAGCATTAAAAATATATTGGGTTCAAACACAACTTGTAGTTTGTTTAAACCAAGTAAATACCAACAATAAAAAGAAATCCAAAAAATTTACAGATCAAGAAGCAAAATTTGACCCATCCATCACAAATTAATTGTCCTAATTGAACCCCTATAAGCTATAAGGGTCAATTTTCTTTTTGATTTATCAATTCTTCTACTCACTGACTGAAAAGTTTCACAGTGGAATATTCATGTTCAGTCTTCCATAGCAGTTGTTTGCTGCATCATTTGAATTTTGAATGATCTGTTTGAGTGAAATACCAAAGGAAAGGGTTCTGGAGTGAAAAATCTAAAAACCCTAGATGTTGAATTGTGATTATGTACCAATTTTAAGCAGAATATAACAATTCTAATCAAACAATAAAAGACAAATCGACACAACGATTTTACGTGGAAAAACCACAATTGGATACCTCCAACTGTGATTAAAAAACTACAGGCAATAGCCACAAAACAATCCACTAAGAAGATTTAAAGGAATTACACAGGTATACTCTCAATTACCTAGCGAATCCACGCCTAATTGAACCAACCTCTATGTGCCTCTTCCAACCCCATCTTCACCTCGGAATTGTCTTTCCGATGAGCCACTTCAGAATCCACCGAAGCTTCAGGCTCGAATTCTTCAGAATCCACCGAAGAACAACTCTCTCTCTCTCTTGTATATAACAAACAAAACCTTTGATGTACTCTCTTTAAATCATGAGTTGAATACTCAATAAAATATCAAAGAAAACTAACAAAATATCCCCAGATATAAACCTTAAGAACCAAAAAGAAGATCTGGAGGAATTAATTTAGTTTTGGAAGAAAACCAACTACTTATAGAAAACAAAAGTAATCCTAGTTTGAAAGAAAACCAACTTCTTAAAGAAAACAAAAGTAATCCTAGTTTTGAAAGAAATCCAATTACTTATAGAAATCCTTGTCAAACGGGATTGCCAAGAATAAAACCTAACATGGAGGTTATCTCACACAAATCCATCAACAAGAAGATACAGATTAAAATATGGATATCCAATCAAAATAGAGTTTTTTTTAGGCCTATCAGTCAATTCCTCTTCTTTAGAACCACAAATAAAACCTGTATCATCTCTAATATTTATTGTATTTGAAGGATGAATATACAATTGCCAGTACGAAGTTTAGATATACTCAACTCAACAAAGCCTTTTCACTTAAAAGAAGACATGACTATATCTTGTAGTTGAAAACAAGTTTACTGAATAAAGCAGTTTCAAGAAGTATCCATAAAAGGTTTCATGATGGACTTCGGTAATGGCTCGTTTGGTTTATTAGATTATTTGGACAGATTTAATCAACTTCTCTGAATCTCGTAAACAAGTCAGCTTATTTATTCTTGCTGTTTTATAGCAAAATTATTGCTCAACTTCGAAGTCATCTCCTTTTAATAGTATAGATAATAAGGCAGTGATTGCAACTTACTAACTACCTTGGGTTTTAACTGTAAATTTCTAGAGTTTGCAAGAAGTTCAGCTAAAGTAGTATGTTTATAAGTTTTTAAAGGCGAATGCGTACCTTAAGGCGTTTTACCCCTCATAAGGCGAGGCGTAAGCCTCAGGACGTTGAGGCGTAAGCATTTCAAATTTCAAATTTTAATATTTACTGAATAAATTAAATATTTTTAAATAGTTAAAAAAATAAAAACAAAATTAAATATAAATGTGTAAATACTTTTCACTTTAATGCGTTGAACATTTTACTGCATAGAAGGAAGTTTTCCTTCACTGAAAGAGAAATCGATATTCTTAACTTCAGTGATTGAGCTTTTCACTTGACCATTAACTGTGTTTTTCTTGATTGATCATTTACTTAATTTTTCCTGTAGAATATAGTTGTAAAAATGGATTCTTTTTAATTTTTTATGTTTAACAATCTAATAGACTAAGTTTAACAAATGCCCAAGGCAACTTCTGCATGTGCATACTCCTCACATGCTTATGCGCAAAAGGCGTAAAAAACGCACTTAAGGAGCATGTCTCAAACTATGATGCGCAAGCCTTTGGGGAGTAATGCCTAAAAATCAAAGCCTTGATGCGTTTTACCTTAGCCTCAAGGCGAGGCGAGCATCGAGGCGAGCCTCAAGAAAGCCTTTTAAAACTCTACTTTCCATGAAATGCTTGAGAATACATACCTATTGTATTGGCCCATGACCAAACTTTCTGTAGGGTATGCTGGAAATAAACCCCGATTAGAATCAAAATTATTGTTTTGTTGCGCTTTGCAGGATTGCGAAAGATCATAAAATCTTTGCCTAAACTGATCCATCGCAAAATGACATCAAATCCATATTAAGTTGATTCAAAAGTCTGCAGATATCATTTGATTGAGAATGACACTTATCATCCACAACAAATCTATGTACAATTCCATCAATTTCAATGAAACTCCAAGCAGGACATGTATCTACTTTTTTATCTTTCATCATTTTCCTTAGCCTCACCACACTCTCCCAGCTGCCCATTACAGCATACATATTTGCCAGAAGGACATACCGACCACTATGTCGAGGCTCTAATTGGATCAAAAGCTTCCCTGCTTTCTTCCCCAACTCAACATGACCATGCATCAAACACCCATTAAGCAAAGACCCCCATATAGCTCCATCCGGTTCCATTGGCATGCTCTTTATCATAACCTCTGCCTCTCTGATTTGCCCCGCCCTGGCTAGAAGATCAACCATACAACCATAGTGTTCAATCACTGGTGAGATACCATGAACTTTACTCATACGCCTGAATAATCTCCATGATTTGTTCACAATAGTTAAGCAATTACAAGCAACGAGAACTGCAACTAAAGTTACGGCATTTGGTTTTGGCCCCCTTCTTTCCATCTCTGCGAAAAGCTGAAGCCCCATTTCATTGTTGCCATTGATGGCTAATCCCAAGATCATAGCACTCCAAGTTGTCACATCTTTGCAGGGAATTTTATTGAAGATATTTTCTGCATCTTTTATGTTGCCACATTTTGCATAAAAATCTATTAGTGCAGTACCCAACTGAAGCTCAAGCTCTGAGAAATTCTCATTTATATAAGCGTGAACCCATTTACCTTCCTCAAACGCACCCACAGCCGCACAAGCATTAAGAACACAGACCAAAAGAGACCTATTAGGCCTCACATTAGCACAACTCTTCAACTTGCGAAACAACTCAATCGCCTCATTGAAATGCTTATTCCACACATATCCAGAAACCATTGCACTAAAAGAAATATCATTTCTTTCAGGCATCGAATCAAACACTTCACGAGCCTCATCGACAAGCCCATTACTACAATACCCACTAATAAGACTAGTCCAACAAACCACATTTCTGTTAGAACTTTCTTCAAACACTTGACAAGCAAAATTGGTTGCTCCAAATTTTGAGTACATATGTACAATAGAACTGATCACATAAACATCACAACCATATCCAAACTTCATTATTTGACCATGAACTTGATACAGTGAATATATACAAGAACAAGCTTTGGTTAAAACAGGGAAAGTGTGATCATTTGGTTCAAAGCCTAGACATCGTATTTGGGTATAAACTTGAAGACCATTTTTGGGATCTGAGCTTTTGGAGTAACCCATTATCATAGAATTGAAATCAAAGATAGTGGGTATAAAAATTTGGTTAAAAACTAGCTCTGCGTAGTTCATGTTGTTGTGAGTTTCGAATAATGCAGAGACAACTAAGATTTTGCTGGTGGTGTAGGTGAAACGAGCAAGGCCATTGGTGATTACATGGGCATGGATTTGTTTGAGATCGTCCATGGTTGAGCATCTCTGTAAGAGACGAAGGTATGGGAGATTCGAGATGGGTTTCAAGAGAATTCCACTCATGTGCATAGGAACTTTGAAATTTAAAGCTATAGTGAGAAGAGAGAGCTCGAGTACGGTGTTGGACTAAGAAATTCAAGCAAACGTTTACAGCTTTGATTCGCCAAAAACCGCACCGAACTGCCTATTTTTTCAACTCTGGTGGGCAGGTTGGGCGGGTGGGAGTAACAGAAGTGGCGGGCCGGCACGAGTGGCGGTTTGAAAATCCCAACCCGTTGAGTAACCCCACACGACCCGCCAAATAATTCTGCAATCAGATTTGACCCTTCTGCTATGCTAAATGTAGATATACTCTCACACACACACACACACACACACACACACACACACAGAATAATTTCTCAATTAAACCTAATTGACCCCGAACATCTCATTTCATTCATCATCGTCGAGCCGCTGCTCTCTTCCATTCTTGTTCCTCTTCTTCCTTACCTTCCGATCGGCGCTGCCATAGCATTTCTGTCACCGCTGGTTGCCTTTTCGCCTCTGCTCTCCGCTCACTGCCACTACTCTCCGCTCGTCGTCGTCTGTACGTGGCTCTTTGCTCTCTCTCTCTATATATATATATAAAACTACACACGGTTTGGTTTATACGTATGCTGTATAAGTCTCTGTCTCTCTCTCTCACTGCTACTCGTTTGGAAAAAGACTAATTTAGTAATTTTTTGACTATTTAAATTAAAATATGAGTTAAAAAAATTAATATGTTTGAGATGATTTTTTAATTTTTTATGAAAAAATATGTCAAAAGTAAAGAAAAAAAAAGATCTTTGACTTTTTAGTATGAATTATTAATTTTGACTTTTTTAATAATCTTTTGATTTTTAACTAAATTGGTTGCTCCCCAAACGAGACTAATGTTGTTCCTCTTTCTTTCTTTCTTTCTTTTTTTGTTTTAATTTTTTTTATTTAAAACCCATATTAATAATTTTTATTTATTTAATTTTATTTGTTTAGGATCCACAACTCTTCTCATAACATTCCAATAAATTTCCCATACATTCAATAAATGGAGTAATGTTGATATTTCTGTGAATTATCTCTATAATTTATGTTACTCTCATCTGATATTAGATTTAACTTTTGAAAACTTATTTTTAGAATTATGTTCGATGTTGAATAATGTTATTTTTTTTAATATTTATTGTCTTATTAAATTGTTATTGTATAATTTTTTTGAATTGTTAGATTTTTAATTTACTAATTTGTTAATTTTTAATGTTATATTAGATGAATATTTTAATTTTGATTATTTTAGTTAATTTATAAATTAGATCTTTTTATTCTTTGATTCAAATTCTGCATTTTGAATTATATTTTTTATAAACTGCCAATCAACCCGAACCGCTAAGGCAAATCCGTCATTATTTACCAACCGAACTGTTGGTTTTTAGTAAGAAAAATGATAATTTCTAATGATAATTTCTAATGACACTTTTATCAATCCGCCATCTGCCGTATGATTTTTATTTTTCTCCTAAATCGCACCGCGCACACCGTTAGCTTTGATGGTTTCTGTTTGGATTGGTTCTGATTTTTATTTTTTTTAATTTAAAAAGAACACTCCCATTATGAAAAAAAAATGTTAAAAACTCCAAAAATTTTATCAAATTTTTTATTAAATATCTCACATTGGTGTGAGACTCACACCATATGAATCTCCTGTGAATCTCACACCCATGTAAGACATACGGTAAAAAATTTAATAAAAATTTTGAGGTATTTAACATTACTCCATTATCAAATGCAAATATTTGTATGCTTAAAAACTTGCTTCATCAAAGATTGTAACTGAGAGCGGATAGCAATTAAAAAAATTAATCAATATATATTATACTGTCATCTATTGTCCCATTATCTTCACTCAATTTTCTCCACAACCAAACAGGATTAGATAAATAGGGTTCTATTCACACTTACCAAGTAACCATTGCCATATTGACAATCAAAGTGTCTTCCTTGCAAAGCCTCATCTTCATAATCCCATTGAGAGGGGAGATTTGCGCGTTAGTACGGCCGAGCTACGATAACACCGATCGTGACGAACATGGGCGCCGAAAGGCATTCTCTTGCACCTACCAATGGCCGATTTCACTACGGAGAGGTCGAATCGACCGACATCTAACCAATGCCCGGCCTAGCATGACGCGCCGAAGATAGCGGTGTCTGATGACCAAGCTAAGAGCAGCCCAGACTAGAGATGCGATTAGCGCCGGCATGCGCCTAATCGATCGGCCAAGATGGACGCGCTTCATGTGATCAAGAATGAAGAACGGTGGAAGTCCAGCGTGCTTCATGGCCAGTCAGTCAGGTGGGACCGATCATAAGTAGCCCGGCCATAAGCATAACACTTTGGCCCCTTTGCCAAGGGGCAGGTCGGCGTTTGTTAGCTCGGTTATGTGCTTGTAGAGGCAATTCTCCACAAGGAACCAGCCGGTCGTGGTACTCCAGTTAAGTGTGCCACCTGGGTCAATGGCGTGAGAGAGAGGACATCTGCTCCACGCACGCACCAATACCATTTGGCAGTTCTACATGTACTGGTTGGAGGACAAAATCTTTACACGCGTAAGGTGGTGAGAGGCAAGCACTGCCACCTGTCCAGGGGAGGACAACAGAGGTGGTACCGCGACGATCTCGATCGCATGGCGCCTAGAAATAGTGGAGGAAGGTGAACGTTAGAGGTATGCAACTTCTTCCCAAAGAGAATACTCTCTCTCTAATGATCTTCTTCTTCCCAAGTGGATCGACTTGATCGTCGGAAGGACTATCCAAGACACCACCACCGCAACAATAAGCTTCTGTGTTGCCAGGTAGACACCGTCAAGAGAAGCTTGGAGTACAAGGAGTACGGAAAGCAGAGGATATTTTGCCCCCGTACAATTGGCGCCGTCTGTGGGAAGAATCTTTGATATTCCACCCTTGTTCTTCAAGCCTCTTCAACCATTTCCACGGCCAACAACGACGAAATCCCACTGTCTGTCGTCAATGGTGTCACTCCGGAGTATGTCCGAAGGAGAGATGGCCCCCCAGATGTTCCGGCTATGGCGGGCCTAGAAACTTCTTCGCGAGGTACGCAAGACAAATGTGGGAGGAGCTCTAATCGTTCGAAGAGTCCAGAGAGCCGTCAGCAGCGGGTGGAGTCCCGCGCGTAGTGCCTGGAGCACAAACTCAAAGATCAAGACGCCCTCATTCGCAAGATGACGACGGAGATGGAGCAGCTGAAGCGCCAGATTAAAGGAAAGGGTGTTGCTGGAGAGGGCAACCTCAGTGAGCACACCCCCTCCCCTCGTTCTAGCAGTCACCGTCAGAGGACTCACTCTATCTCCATCACCAGGAGCTATGGGGTTGGAGATTCTGACCAAAGAGAAGGCAGATCCCTCACTCGCGACAGCACCTATCGCCCTTTACACCCGTCGTCGACGTCGCGATACTCTGCCTCCACCCATTCCAGGGATCTCAGGGATGTGTTGGAGAAGAGAGCGCGCCGTCGAGAGGCTCAGAGAGTGCCGGCGCTCCAGACGTTGAGTGCTCCAATTCGTTGTAGTGAAGAAGTGGCGATGCCGGCGCCCAGAGTGATGGCCCCTGCACTGGTGGACAAAGAGTTGGCACGACTTACGGCCTCGCCGTTGTCTCCAGAGATCGAGAGTACGCCGCTCCCTGCCGGATTCCACCAGCCAAAGTTCACTTTGTACGACGGCAAGACAGGTCCGTACATACATGTGAGTCATTACCGGCAAGTAATGGCTGGCCACCGGCGCAACGACGCCCTGATGTGCCTCATATTCCTAACAAGCTTGGGAGAGCTGGGCTTGAAGTGGTTCAAAAGGCTCCTAGAGGGGAGTATCGAGGGGTGGCAACAGCTAGCGGAAGCCTTCGTCACCAAATTCAAAACCAACACTCGAACGCCGAAGGAGGTCGACCACCTCCTGGGCGTCAAGATGGAGTCTAGATGTTCGTTGAAGGCATACAATGCAAAGTACTAGGAAACATACAATGAGATCCTCGACTGCCCTACCAATCTGGCAATCACTCAGTACAAGTGAGGTCTCCCAGTCAGACATAGGCTACGAGATTCGCTCACGATGCATCAGCCCACGACTATGGAGTCCTTGATGCAGCGGATCAATGAGCACATCCGTGTGGAGAAAGATACCGCCTCTGCGACCGAGAAGACTAATCCGGTCACGACGGACAGAAGGGTGGCAGAGAAAGTTCACTCAGTCGGGCAGGAGGATAACTGCCCAAACGGCCGGACAAAAAACCAGCGACGCGGCCCAAATCGCGATGACAGAAACAAGGGTCATAGGAACGACCGAACTGATGCTCCCCGTGATGCAGCAGAAGATGCCAAGAGAAAATTGAAGGTGCGGACTGGAATTACCACGGTTTTCAAAATCCCTATCTACCACATTTTAAGCGAGATCCGAGGTGAGCCTTTTGTCCGATGGCTAGCCAAGTTGGGGAATGCACAAAGGGGCTTCAACTCAAAGTATCACTGCACCTTTCATGAAGAATGGGGACACCGAACAGAGGACTGCTTGCCGCTCAAACAGCACTTAGAGGAGTTGGTGGCGGCGGGGCATCTTGACCAATACATAGATGGGGGCATCAAGGCCACACCAGCGGAACAAACCGAGCCGAATGGCCTGGCCGCTCTAGAGGTGCCTCCGCAAGGTGTAATCAACGTCATCCACGGCATCATTGAACCAGCAAGGGTCTGCGAGCTCAGGGGGATAATCAAGAAGGCCGAGCACATGAGGGAAGTGCTCTCTGTTCAGCCCGCTGTGAAGAGGGAAAAGACCGAAGAGAGGGACATCCTTTCATTCTCGACCAAGGACTTGGAAAGAGTTCAGATGCCGCACAATGATGCTTTAGTAGTCACTCTTCGCGTCAAAGACTTTGACATCAAGAGAATCTTGATCGACCAGGGGAGTTCGGTAGAAATTATGTATTATGATGCGTTTAAACAAATAAAGTTAGAAGACAAGGACTTGGCCCCTGCAACGTCCCCTTTGGTTGGCTTCAACTCACAGCCAGAATGGCCAATCGGAAAGATTATTTTGCCGGTCAAAGCAGGATCGGTCGTAAAGCAAGTAAAATTATGGGTGCTCAAAGTTCCATCGACTTACAACTTGATCTTAGGCAGGGGCTGGCTGCATGCCATGCAAGCAGTTGCTTCGACCTTCCACCAAGTCATGTGCTTTCCGGCACCAAGCGGACAAATAGAGGAAGTTTGGGGGGACCAGGTGATGGCAAAACAATGCTTCATTGCGGTAAATGGCAGCCGAGCAGCCAAAGGGTTCGTCCAAATGATTGAGGGGCCCGAGGGTAAAGAGGTCCTTGAAGACGTAAGAAGAAAGGCCGAGAAAAAATTGGTCGAAGATTTAGTGGAAGTGCGCATTGACGAGAACGATCCAACTAAATTCTTCCTCTTGGGATCATCCTTGTCTAGCGCCTAGCGGATGGATTATGTCAGCTTCTTGGTTTCCAATTTGGAGGCCTTTGCCTGGACGCCTTATGACATGCCTGGCGTCAACCCGAGCTTCATTTGTCATCAGTTGAATGTCTTCCCCAATGCACGGCCAGTCATTCAAAGGACGCGCCGCTCAGCCTTGCACCATGCTGAAGTGGTGGCAGAAGAAGTGAAGAATTTGTTGGAAGCTGGGGCCATAGAGGAGGTGCAATACCCTCGGTGGATATCCAACACGGTGGTTGTTCCGAAGAAGAACGGCAAGTGGCGAGTCTGCGTTAACTATAAGACTATCAACCGAGCTTGCCCCAAGGATAGCTTTCCCCTCCCTCGAATTGACCAGCTGGTGGACTTAACTGCTGGCCATCAGAGGTTTAGCTTCCTGGACACATATCACGGCTACCACCAGATAGCCATGTATAAACCGGACAGAGAGATCACGTCGTTCACAACCCCCAGAGGGTTATATTGCTACAAAGTCATGCCGTTCGGACTAAAGAACGCCGGGGCGACCTTTCAACAGATGGTAACAAAAATGTTCGCTCCTCTCTTGGGCCGAACAATGGACGCCTATATCGACGATATGGTGGTGAAGAGTAAGGAGAAGTCTCAACACCTCGCCGACCTAGCAGAGATGTTCACCATACTTAAGCTCCACAAGCTTCGTTTGAACGCCTCCAAGTGCGCCTTCGGAGTTGGCACGGGAAAGTTTCTGGGTTTCTTGGTCACAAACCGAGGAATTGAAGCCGACCCATCCCAAATCAAGGCAATACAAGAACTGGAGCGCCCAAACTCCACAAACGACGTGCAACATCTTGCCGGGATGGCAACCGCGCTGAACAGATTTATCAGCCGGTCTTCGGATCGTTGTAGGCCCTTCTTCAAGACCTTGAAGCCTAAGTTTTTCTAAGACGATGAGTGTGACTGCGCACTGGCGGAACTAAAAGCGTACCTCTCCTCGCCTTCTATTTTGGTCACACCTCAGCCGGGCGAAGAGTTGTACCTCTACTTGGCGGTCTCTCAACATGCGGTGAGCGCTGTTCTAGTCCGCGCTGAAGGCATTCAACACTTGCCCATTTTCTATGTGAGCAAGACCCTGCTCCCCGCCGAGACGCGATATCTTCCACTGGAAAAATTGGCACTGGCCCTGATGATGGCGTTGAGAAAGCTGGCACACTATTTTCACGCCCATACAATAGTTGTGCTGACCAAGTTTCCGCTTAAGGTGCTCTTCGAAAAGGCAGACTTCACTGGGAGGATCCTGAAATGGGCCATGGAACTGGGACAATACGACATCAAGTTCCGCGCGCACACCACGATCAAGGCTCAAGCTCTTGCAGATTTTGTGGCGGAATTTGCCCCTGGAACGCATCCAGTTTGCCTGGTTGAATTGACCGGTGCGGATCTAGCACAGCCCATGGTTCAGGCCATAGAAGCAAGTGTTGGTGCGCAAGAGGAAGAAGGGCAAAGAGCGACCAAACCAACGAAGGCGAATGACTCGATGAAGGAGGGTGCCAACCATGACAAGGAAAGAGACCAGAATGAGCCAACCAGAGACTTGGATTTGAGGAGTTCCCAAAACCCTTCTGATTGCTGGAAGCTATTTGTCGGCGAGATGTGGAAACTCTTCGTCGATGGGGCATCCAACAGACATGGGGCCGGGCTGGGTATCGTGCTGACTTCACCAAACGGGCTGAACATTGAATAAGCAATTACGCTCGGCTTCCCAGCGTCCAACAACGAGGCGGAATATGAAGCCCTCCTTGTCGGGCTAAGAAGCGCACTGAGGATGAAAGCATCGGCCCTGATGGTATTCAGCGATTCCAAGCTGGTGGTGAATCAAGTCTCAAGGGAGTATGAGGCCAAGGATGAAAGAATGGCCAAGTATCAGGCGCTGGTACGTGCAGAGATCAAGAAGTTCGATGCCATAAGAGTAGAGCAGATCAACCGCGAGGGAAACAACACGGCTGATGAGTTGGCTGGGCTCGCCTCTACTCAAATAGCTTTTCCCAACCCCTTGATCATAGAATTTTTACCGTGGCCAAGTATAGAAGAACCGGAAGTGACCGAGGTACTTTGCGCCGACTTGGGTCCTTCTTGGATGGATCCCATCATCGCCTTCCTGAAAGATAGAATTCTACCGGAGGAAAAGAAGGCAGCGCACAAGATCCGGGCAAAGTCTAAGCGGTTTTGGTTCTCCCCGTCCGGGGCCTTGTACAAGAAATCTTTCACCGGGCCGTATTTGAAATGTGTCCACCCCACCAAGGTGGAGGCTTTCCTCTATAAGATACATGAGGGCATCTGTGGAAGCCATACTAGAGACAGGTCCTTGGCTTACCGAACAATTTCCCAAGGTTACTGGTGGTCGTGCATGCAGGCGGACGCGCAGAAATACGTTCGCCGGTGTGAAAAGTGTCAAAAATTCGCTCACCAGATCCACCAGCCAGCTAGAGATTTGCTCCCTCTTTCAAGTCCTTGGTCGTTTACGCTTTGGGGATTGGATATTGTTGGACCACTCCCAGCAGCACCAAGCAATCGCAAGTTCTTCATCGCTACGACCAACTACTTCACCAAGTGGGTCGAGGCCGAGCCACTAGCGACTATAAAGGAAAAGGATGTGAAGAAGTTTGTTTGGCAAAATGTAATCACTCGCTTCGGTATACCCAAGGCCCTCATCTCGGATAATGGCACTCAATTCAACGGGAAACTCTTTCGCAGATTTTGCGAAGAGTTGAAGATTGAGTTCTATAATTCAACGCCAGCCTATCCTCAGTCAAATGGTCAACCAGAGGCCTCAAATAAAACCATCATGGACGGGCTAAAGAAGTAGCTTGAGAAGGCCAAGGGGAAGTGGGCTGAAGAACTCCCTAATGTGCTTTGGGCATACCGCACCACGCCAAGGCGGTCGACCGGAGAGACATCATTTGCCTTGGCCTATGGCATGGAGGCCGTCATCCCGCTGGAAATTGGCATGCCAACCATCCGGTCTGAGAGTTTCCAGCCAGATCTGAACAATGAAGCAGTGGCACTGGAGCTAGACCTAGCCGAGGAAAGAAGGGAGCGGGCTCTAATCCACATAGCGGCTTATCAGCAAGAACTCTCCAAAAAATACAACAAGGCAGTACACCCCAGACTGTTCAAGATCGGGAACTGGGTCTTGCGCAAGGTACTGGGTAACACGGTGGTCCCTGGAGAGGGAAAGCTCGGTGCGAACTGGGAAGGACCGTATAAGGTGACTGGCCTTGCTGGCAGAGGGGCATACCATTTGGAAGATTTGGATGGCAAGGCTGTCCCCAAACCGTGGAATGCAGCCAACCTTAAGATCTTTTACTTTTAGGATGTAATTTGCCTTTGTTGCTTAGCTAGAACTGTAAGCCTTGAGGCATTTGATATAAGAAATAGCACATTTTCTTGTAATGAAAAATAGTCCTTCTCTTTGTTTTGTGTTACACCTTTCTGTATAATGACACTACAAGGGTACTGGGCCATTATAGATGCCAGGGGCAAAGAGACCAATCTGAATGGAACCGAACTGACTTTCTCTAGCCGGCATGAGGCAGACCACGCAAACCGTTGGGAAGATTGGCTTGCAAAGTAATTGGTGTATTGTCTAATTAGCTTAGGGGCCGAGCTGAATCTTGCTCGCTCAACTAGGTGTTGGCGTCATGACCAACTTAAATGAAATATTGGTGTTTTACCCAATGTTAAGGCTGAGATGACTTTGATCGGCCGAACAATATGTTGGTGAATTGCCCAACTAATAATAGCCGAGTAGACTTTGCTCGAAGATGGAAATATTGGCATTCTGTCCAATCCACGGGCCGAGCTGATTTTGCTCAGACAAATCGAAACGTTGGTGAATTGCCCAACTTACAAGATCCAAGCTGGTTTTGCTTGGACGAAGGCAATGTTGGCGTCCTGTCCAACGCCAGGCCGAGCTGATTTTGCTCAGCCACATTGGGATATTGGTGATTCCAATATACACCGAGCTGATTTTGCTCGGTAAGATTCGAAATGTTGGTGTTTTGTCTAACCGATAGGAGGTCGAGCTGAATTTTCTCGACAGAAATGGAATGTTGGCGATCTGTCAACTGAAAGGGGCGAGCTGGTTTTGCTAGGCCACCTTGGAATATCGAAATTTTATAAAATTTACAAACAATCAAGGCCGAGCTGATTTTGTTCGGCCGGATGAAGATGCCTGATTTTAGGCGCCCCTACGTGTTTGTGGTTTTCCCAATTTAGAGCCGAGCATATTTTGCTCGGCCAAATCAAGAACGACAGTCCGTTTGAAATTTCAAGGAGCCGCGCTGCTAGTAAAATTTGAAAGCTTTTAAGCTTATTTTAGCTCGGCATGTTATGCGGCAAAGCCGACCTATCAGTTGTGATTTATTAGAGCTTAAATCGAGATTTTTGCATGCGTCAACCGAACAGAAATAGAAGCCAAACGAGCAAAAACTTCAAATTTCATTGATTGAAGATATTTCATTACAAGAGGCGGGGCCAAGCCCGGTTACCAAAAAAAAAAAAAAAAAGGCAAGGAAAATAAAGGGTGATGTTTCAATCCAGTTCCAAGTCGATGGTTTGTTCGGCAACCTCAGTTGTCTGCTCAGCGATTTGGACATTTTGCTCGGGCAAGTTTTCCTCGGCCTCATCGTCAGCACCTTCCCCCACAACTGCCTCCCGATCAGCCACTACGTCTTCCGCATCTTGAGATGCTTCAGTCGTGGTTTGCTCGGCTTGTTGCGCGGCGGCGGCTTCTTCCTCAACCTCTTTTCTTGCCTCCGCGATGAGTCGGTTTTGAGTTGCATTGGCGTACGCCTGCATGAAAACCGGGATATACGCTGCAGGGGGATTCACGAACATTTCAGCGTCCTGACCAAGGCTAACTTTTTCCACGGCTGCTTTCCAGCCACACTGGAAAAAGATGCCCTTGGTCGCTTGGACCTGCCGCTCATACGTTTTCTCGGCCTGTGCATACCCCCGGTCCTCGGCGTCGTCGACCGCCTTGTCCATCGCATCCTTGTGTGCATCACGTAGCTTTCGGAGCTCAGCGAGGTACCGAGCTTTCGTCGACTTCACGGCCCTTTGTTTGTCAGATTCAGCTCGGTCGACTTTTTGGCTCAGTTCATTCCGCTCTACCACCAAAGCCTCATGCGCGGCCTTGAGTTTTGCTATCTCGGCCGCTTGGGCCTCATTCTCTGCGATAGCATCTCGAAGGCTCTGCCGCACTCTGATCATCCGGTCGTGGGCCAGGTAGTTCTTTTACGCGGCCTGAAAACAAGTGAAAGATTGTGAGTATTCGAGAAACCGAGCAAAAACCGAGCAAACAGTTGCAAAGAATGAAGAACTTACCAATACTATGGATTTCGCCGCCGAGCGGAGGACCTTCAGGTCCGAGAGCTCGTCATGTTTCTTCATGTTAGCGGGCAGGATCAACCCCTTGGTCAAGTTAAAACCAAGCGAGTAGTCCTTGTCCGCATAAACCGAGTCTTCACCAAACCGCTTTCGTACAGTATTTTAACCGCACCTGCACCGGGTGGTGGGCCCTTGGATTTGTCGATGCGGTCGCTTTGCCGTCCCCGAGCTCGGTAGAGGCATGATCGGTGGAGTCTTCATCTGCCAGACGCGGCCCGGTTTGTTCTTTCCTCGGCCGCTTCTTGGACCGACCAGCTGGTTGCTCGCTGGCAAGTGCCAGCACGGCCCCTTCTTGTTGCTCGACTGGTGTGGAGGAAGTTCCCCCAGAAGCTTCTGGGGGCTAACTGTCGCTCGGTTCGCTCGTGGTCATTACTTTGATGGCTCGGATTTTTGCCATTTCTTGCCCGGCTGTTAGTGGAACTAAGTTGATCGGTGGAAGGCTGGGGTTAGGCTCTGGTGATGAAGCACGAAGGAAGTCGGTAACCCGGCTTTTGCGCGGTGCCCTGTAAGTGTAAGTCGGTTCAAAGCCGAGGAGCTTTGATGCTTCTCTTTCTTCTTCGGGATGGCGCAGCAGGGCTTTGATGGCTTCTTGGTTAGCCTAATGGTAGTCTGCCGCTAAGTGCTTATCTACAAAAAGAAGACAAGTGTCAGATCGGCATAAAAAGAAATTGATGCATAAAAGAAGATAGCGCGGTTAGCCGGGCTACTCACCAGCACTGCCGAAGTCCTTTCTAATGTACCAGCCCGATATGGGCGCCTCGGTGTCCTCATAATTACCGGACACCCACAGAAAGTCGTCGTCGTTCGTCTCTTTGTCGGGATTGCCCTCTATGAGCTTTGCTCGGCCCTTCTTGACTTTGAGGTACCAGCAAAGCCCGCTCTTATTTCTACTAAGACTATATTGATGGAAAATCTCAGCCAGGCTGAGATTGAGACCGAGCCTCCGGTTCAGCTCGACGACCCCGTTTATTATTTTATACGTGTTGTTTGACACTTAGGTTGGACAAAGCCTTGTCTGCCTCAAAAATTCACAAATCAAGGGTTGCACCGGGAAGCGAAGTCCTCCCTCTACAATGAACACGACCGTGAAGAGGCACCGGTCTAGGTCTCCCCAAGGTGTGTCTCCTTTTTTGGCGAGCTCTAAGACAACGTCATCTGGGATGTTGTAATCCCTGCGAAACTCGATCATCGCACCGGCCGAGCTAACCATAAAGCGGTACTTCCCCATCTATCTTGATTTTATTTGATATAGTGTATATCTCGGTCAAAAATGTTGGTGTGTTTACTCGGACTTTGAGCTCCACCAATTATAGTGCTGGACTGGCTTGGTCGGTCCTATTTATTCTGCATGTTAAAAAATAATTCCAAGGGTTAGCACGGCATAAATTGCGTAGCCCCTATGGGAATTGGCTTAGTGAAGAGATTATTAGTGTTTGGCCGATTCGACCCCTACCTCGGCTAGGCTACTTTGTCGATTTCCTAGTTCGGTTCTAACTCTCCACTTCTGGCTCGATGAAGGTCCAAGAAGGAGATCCTAACAAAGTTATAGCTCGGTCGGGTCCTATTTGACGAGCTAACTGAGCCTTTAGCTCGGTCAAGGCCCAAGTAACGACCCCAAGTTCTCTCCCGGTTCAGTTCTATTACCGGTCTAATTGATAGTTCGGCTCGGCTACAGCCTCTACGAGAAGCCACAAACTAGTTTTTTGCTCGGCCGAAGTGTCATTTATGGATCTAAACGAGCGTTTAGCTCGGTTCTACCCAGATTCAAACTGTTCATCCCAGAAATAGGACGAACTCGTTCGAACCCAGGAGAAATAGGGGGCACGAAAGCCCCATCTATTCCTACTGTTTTTGTTTGCCCTAGGGTGTGCAAAATCTAAGCAAGGGAAAGCAACTCTAATGGCCCCAAGCATAAACATGAAGAATACAAGCACAAAAAAGTGGAAAACTTGAGGAACTCGAGTACGAGAGTTTGAAGGAAGGGTAGGAGGACTTACCAAATACCAGATGCAAGAACAGGGCCTCTCGAACTTGGTTGTGACCTCACGAGAAACAAAAAATAGGAACGGAAGCAGGTGAGATGCAGCAGCAGTGAGGGCAACTTCTCAGAAAATATGGAAGCTAGGGTTTAGGGTTTCTGTAGAAGAGAAGGTGAAAAGTGAAGGGTTTTAGGCCCTTCGTTGGAATACAAAAGAGGGGGGAAGAAACCCAAACGCCACGCCTTGAATTCTCAAGGCGCAGCATGTTGCCGACGCATCTAATGGTGAAGCCACGTGGCACCGAACGCGTCACAAGACGCCAGACTTTAATTTTGATGAGATCATGAGGAAATGGCCGACCAAATGGGATAGCTCGACGACAGATATGCCCCCAATCGTGCTCGGCTTGGCAATGGCGCAACTCATCCGTTAGCTCGATCATGATGGTAACCCCAATCACAACTAGGTCGGATGGGGTTAAGAGGCAATTGAGAGGGGAGATTTGCGCGTTAGTACGGCCGAGCTACGATAACGCCGATCAGAATAAACCGCGACAAATACCAGAATAACCTCAGATCGACATCAAGTTAAACCATCAATTACCTCGATCATTGCTAAACCGAATCGCTAATGACCGATAAGTGAACTGGATGAACTCTTGAACAAAACCGAACTAAATCAAATCAAACTGAATGAGTTTGTCTATTTAATGACATATTGTATCTGTTGACTTATGTGATTATCTGTTTGCATTTTATGTTTAAACTGCTAATTGAAAGCCTTATCGGCGGCCGATTTAGAAACCGTTTGATGTTTTGTAATCAGCATAATATTTGTGATTTAATGATGTATTTATCTGAAAATTGGTTAGGAATGATTAAATTAGATTAAATTAAGTCAATTAAAGAGTTTGTCTTAATTACCGAATTGCCACTAAGTGGCCACTACATCACACACATACTTAGAGACTTGTTTTCATTGTGATCAAACATTTCATCAGCTCATTTGAGCCCCATAACCGACCTTACAAGAGAGCTTAGAGAGAGTGAGAGTTCATCTTGAAGATTTAAGCTCAAATGGTTAGAATTGCTTGGAGAATTGAAGTGGTTGCTAGGAAATTGTCAACTTAAGCCTCCAACACTTGTAATTGAGACTTAGGTGAGTGAATTCATCTTCTCCTTGTTGAGTTTAAACCTCATTCTTGCATGTTGCATGCATCCTTGTAGAGCTAAAACATGATATTGTTCATATATGTTGGATTGAAGTCAAATTCATGCATGCATGTTTATATTGGTGAGTTTGAAGTTGAGTTCATGGCAATTTGTCACATGCATGTTCATGGTATTGTCATAGTCCATGTTTTCAACTTGCTTTTCAAAGAATTGAGCTCATTTGAGCATGATTGGAAGCTTAAAATTGGTTTAAAGATCATGCATGTCATGTTTTGAAACTATTCTTGAAAATGGTTTGAAATTGAGTTTAATTGAAACACCCTTGGGCCTTGATTTCTTAAATTGAGTTTTAGAACTTGTTATTCTATGTGTTTGAAAGAGTTTTCCAGGAAATGGGCCCAAGAGGATCGAATTTGGAGCATCAAAACTTGGTTTGAAACTCAGAGGTCGAATCTGGATTTTCCAGATTTTGGACGTCCGCCGGGGAAGTGCCGCCGGCGGAGAATGCATGCTCGAGATTTTCTTGCATTGTTTCTGATCCGCCGAAGGATTTTAACGCTCGAGCGGGAAAATCGCGCATCCAGCATTTTTGCATCTTTCATCAGTCCACTCGAGCGGCGGAAGGTACGCTCGAGCGTGGGCCTTTGTGTGCTTGTCCGCTCAAGCGGGGAAACCTGCGCTCGAGCGGAGGCCCTGTTCACTGAAAATTCTGAAATTGTTTTCTAAGTGCATTTTTGCATCCTCATCGCATCCTAGGCATTCTTAGGCCTAGTTTAGAGCATCTTAATGAGGATGTAGACATAGAACCACACCGAGGAATTTAGGGATTTAATTATCATCATTTCCAAACTGTAAACTTAGTGTGTGTTCTATTTGATTGACTGTTTAGGGTTGACTCTCGGGGACGCGCTCTAGCTCTCGATAGCCCAATCACGTGAGTAACAGTTGTGTAAAGATATGTTCAAATGGTTTTATTTTGAATAATTACCGAATCAACTTTATTGAACTAATATTGTTTATTGAATGAATGTATGTCCTATTTCGAATCAGACAGGCATCCTTAGCACCTCATCGTTATTGGATCGTTACGTAGCTCGCTTTCTTTTGTGAACCATACCGATTGATGGCCATCATTATTGTTGGGTTCATATGGCCCTTTTGGACCCATCGCTTATAGGCTAATGGGTGTACCACATATGACCGATTGATTGAAATACCGATTGACCGAAATATCAAAGATTGCAATATCAGATAATGAATTGATTTCATTATCAGAAGGACATCATTCATAACCTCTTTACATCAGTATGTTATTCACTAGGCTTTAGCTCACTGCTTATATATATATGTAGGTGCTCACCACCGCATCGAGCTAGAAGCGAGGATTGGTCCCCGCTTTGTCACCACCTTTGTGCCTCACTGAGGTTCCGAGACGCCATGCCATGGCTTGGGGTGTTTTTGTGTCCCCATAGGTCTCCTTATCGCTTTTGTAATCTTGTAATGCTATCAGATAGACTGCTTTTATCAGATCAAGTATCGAGGACCGAGTCCCTGCATCAATGTCTGTAATAATTGTGTATATCAGATCGTAGTGAACGATAAATGTATGAAAATGTTTTTGGCATACGATTAACACTCTATGGACACTAGTTTTACCGCTTTTGGCTTCCGCCAGCCCTCGAACTCAGATTATCAGATATCGATTGGCGTGCCTTTGGTAATCTTTGACATCGCCGCCATTTGCTAAAACCATAGGGCGGGTTTGGTCAGGATACGAAAGCGCATTCTCTTGCACGGCCCAACGACCTGACTTTCACGGCCGGAGAGGTCAACCGACCAGACACGAACCAATGCCTGGCCTAGCATGACGCGGCCGAGCGCGCAACGGTGTCTGATGACCAAGCTAAGAGTAGCCCGGACTAGAGATGCGATTAACACCGGCATGTGCCTAACCGATCGACCGAGATGGACGGGCTTCATGTGATCAAGAATGAAGAACGGTGGAAGTCCAGCGTGCTTCATGGCCGGTCAGTCAGGTAGGACCGATCATAAGTAGCCCGGCCATAAGCATAACACTTTGGCCCCTTTGCTAAGGGCCAGGTCGGCGTTTGTTAGCTCGGTTATGTGCTTGTGGAGGCAATTCTCCACAAGGAACCAGCCGGTCGTGGTACTCCGGTTAAGTGTGCCACTTGGGCCAATGGCGTAAGGGAGAGGACATCTGCTCCACGCACGCACCAATACCGTTTGGCGCTTCGCATGTATCGTTGGAGGACAAAATCTTTACACGCCAGTAAGGTGGTAAGAGGCAAGACCGCCACCGTCTGTGGGAGGACAACAGGTGGTGCGCCAAGACGATCTCGGGGCATGGCCAGCCTAGAAATAGTAGAGGAAGGTGAACGTTAAACGTATGCAACTTATTCTCCAAAGAGAATACTCTCTCTCTAACAGTCTTCTTCTTCCCCAAGTGGACTGACTTGATCGTCGGAGGGACTATCTGGCACACCACCGCCGGGCAGCTCACCGTTTCTGTGTTGCCAGGTAGACGCCATCAAGAGAAGCTTGGAGTACAAGGAGTACGAAAAGCAGAGGATATTTCGCCCCCGTACACCCATCAACAACTAAGTTTTACCTTTGTAATCAATTCTATATATGTCACTACATCTATTTTTTGAACTGTGCACAAAATTTTGAAGAAAACGCAAATCAAATGAAGAACGTATGCGTGGAAATTGTGACCAATACTTTGAAAACCAGACCAATGAGCAAACTGAAAAAGAGATCAGATGGACGGATTACCGGTTCAACCGTTGAGTCAAAGCGGTCGAACCATGACGTTATAATTAATATTATATAATTATAAATTATAAATAAATAAAAATATATATAAATTCTCAAATAAAAATAAAAATTGTTGCATAGTATTTATTAATAATATTTAATAAAGTCATAATTGATAAGAAAAAGTCACTTATTTTAAAGAAATTAAATTTTTTTAACATTCCCTCCAAACAAATTGATTGAATGCTAAATTTAATTTTGGAGGAAAATGAAATTTTCAACTCCCTCTCCAATCAATATGATTCAAGTAATTTGATTGAATCTCACATAAAATTTTGTAGGTTCTCTTTAAAAAATCTTTTCTTATACCAACAGACTTTCATAATCTCCTCAAGCATCCAGTGAGACTCCTTCTCATTAGAAGAGAATTTAGAACTAAGAGTTTTTAGTTAAAATTTTGAAACATATTTATATATATATATATATATAAGAAAGAAAGAAAAGAAAAGAAAAGAAGAAAAATAAAAATAAAAATAAAAAAATTAGAAAATTTTCAACTGAGTTCTTCTGGTTTTGACAATCTAGGTCGGTTTTTAGTCTAGTTCGGGTTTTTCGATTCTTTTGGACCAGAACTAGGCCCTAGTCCTGGTTCTACCGGTCCAACCGGCCAGTCCAGTCCAGATTTAAAACAATGATTATGACCACTGAGAGTGTGTTTGATTGGATGAACTGGATAAGGAGAGACTAGAATCCATCAAGCTTGAATTCTGAGACTGCGAATCCTCCGGATTATTTGGTTAGATTGGATGTGTATCCCATGTTTGTTTTTTCATGGGATTAGATGTCTAAAAATGACTATTTTTAGTAAATTCAGTGTTTGGTTAGATGGAGTGAATGAGGATAAATGTTCAAAAGATTATTTTATCATTTTCAGTTATTTACTAAGTGATAGCAATGTTAAACATGTCTTTAATATTTTAATTATTTTTAGTTAGATTAAATAAAATTTTATTTTATTTTATTTTTTACACAATTAAATAAATTTATTTTTAAAAATTAAATAAATAAAATATCAATAAAAATATATGTTACTTTTTTAATTAAAATTTTAAATAAATTATTTTTAAAAAAATAATAATTAAATAATGAAATCAAATAAAACATCTATTAAAATTTAAATAATGAAATTAAATAAAATATAAACAAAATTTTAAAATAAAATATCTATAAAAAATTATTTTAAAAAATTAAATAAATAAAACATCAATAAAAAATAAAATAAAATTATTTTATTTTTAAATTGAGACATTTAAATTTTATTGAATTTTACTAAATATAATACATAATTAAATAGTATAGTGTTAAAATGATTATTTAACCACCTAATCCCATGTGATTGTTATCCCATGAAAATTGTCCCCACCCCCGGACAGTATAATC
This sequence comes from Camellia lanceoleosa, assembly GCA_025200525.1. Taxonomy (NCBI): domain Eukaryota; kingdom Viridiplantae; phylum Streptophyta; class Magnoliopsida; order Ericales; family Theaceae; genus Camellia; species Camellia lanceoleosa. The sequence goes on along the minus strand of CM045771.1, from coordinate 131,802,534 downwards.
CCACATATGAGGGATAAGGAGTCTGGTCAAATTCCATGTCCGGCGGATTAAAAAAAAAAAAAAAACGCTAGTTAAAAGACTTCCAATGGATTACAATCCAAATAATGTTTAGTCTCCTACTCTGGCAAATCAATCGCACCCAGATTCCAAATGGAAAAATACCAAATCAGAGCAAAATTCATCACAAGAGAGAGATGCTTAAGAGTGAGACGTTGAGATGACAAGAAGGTAAGGAGAGATCAAATACCCGTTTTTAAAAACATCTATGCCATAAAAATTAACGAAACACTTCTTATTCATAAATTATTGATACAGTACTGCCATGGAGAACATTGTAATTACGGGTGTAAATTTGGCCTGGCCTGGCCCAACCCGACCCGACCCATCCGGACCCAGGCTAGGGCCCGGGCCGGCCCATGTCGGGCCTCGTAGGTTCTTGCTAAAATTTTAGTTGGACCGGGCTACGGGCCAGAAAATTAGGCCTAAGCCCATGGGGTATTCGGGCCTTAGGCGGGCTAGTGGGCCAAGCCTCAGGTTAGGTTAGTGGGTCTGGACTTAGGTTTGGGCTTCAAAATGATAGACCAAGCCTTGGCATAGGGTTTCGGGCTAGGCTCGGGCCCAAGCGGGTCAGGCATGGGCAGGTTCAGACCGCCCACGAGTCGCGAGCCATTTTTACACTCCTAACTGCAATTCTACTAACAACCAAATATCAATTTCATAAGAAAAAAAATACTTCAACAAATATTAACTAGCACATGAACATGTAAAACTTTGAATGAGAACATTCTACGAGCACTTCATCTTGTGGTAGTTGTAGAAAATCATTGTTCAGTTGGCTCCAAGGTTGACTCTCGTACCTTTGCCTGATAAGTATAATATCATATATATATTGCCATTGCATGTTAGAAAATTACATGTTTCTTGATATCAAGCCTCCAACGAAAGAACAAATCAATTAATATAGGGTAAATTACACTCACTTCCCCTGAGGTTTCTGACAAATACTCCTGCCTCCTTTGTAGTTTGAATAATTACACAAATCTCTTTAACTGACATTGTCCAGATTCCCCCATTCGATCAAATTGGAACAAACGATGTTACTTGTATATAGTAAATGACCTTATTGCCCTTCATTTTGAACACAAAAAATATCATAATACCCTTGTCCCCTCTGTTTACGTTATACAATAATTAAATTATGAATTACTTTTTAGGATTTATTACTCTTATTACCATTGCTTTTTTGGATTTATTTTTTTAAAATATTAAAAAATGTTTAAGAATTTTCTTTTTATTTTAGATATATAATTTTTATTTAAATTTTTTTATTTTCAATATTTTAGTTTATTTTGTAAATATTTTAATTTTTTTTAATTTCAATATTTTAAACTCAAAATACAACTCCACACTCAAATCGTAACCAAACACATAATTCAAAACTCAATTCAAAATTTATTTTTAAACCTCATAACCAAATATATAATTCGAAATTCCACACTACTTTCAAAACCCTACACTCAAATCATAACCAAACACATAAAAAAAAAAAATTAATTAATTAATTTTTAAAAATATATTTAAAAATAAAATAAAATTATATATTTAAAATAAAATAATTTTTTAATATTTAAAAAATGTATTTAAAAAAATACAGCACATAAATATATGAAATATAGTGCACATTAAAATAAATAAATAAATAAGTATTTAAAATATAAAATATTTTTTTAAAAAAAATGAATCCAATTTTTTTTAAAATACAACTCAAAACTTTTTTCAAAACTCATAATCAAACAAATTTTCTGTTTTCAAAACTCATAACTCAAAATACGACTCCACACTCAAATCATGATTTTAAAAATAATTTTAAAAAATAAAATAAAATAAAATAATATTTTTTAAAAAAAATCTTTTAAAGTAGAGTTTTGAAAAAAGTTTGGTTTTGAGTTTTGTATTTAGTTATGAGTTTTGAAAATAATTTTTGAATTAAGTTTTGAGTAGTTTTAAGTTGTGTATTTAGTTATGAGTTTTGAAAAGATTTTTGAAAATTTTTAATTAGAATTCTGATTCTAAAAGAGAACCAAACATGTTTCTTTGTTATTGTTTGGCTAATTAATTGTTTATGCTTTTAGTGTTCACCTCACTGTAAATTGAAATTTTGATTGGAGTAATATTATAAAATAAATAAATAAGAATAAATTTTAAGATAAATTTTAATAGTTGTGGATAACCTACATGTGTTTTTAAATAAAAGGTTGAAATTACACACACACACACACATACAAAAACCACTATTCTGGACATCCGGGTGGACAACCAACCAACATTTGGTATTAGTATGGCGCTGTTTGGGAAGCCGGAAATGAGGCTATTATAGCCTATTTTGAGAAAAAAAGCCCAAAAGCAACACTGTTGGAAGCTTTTTCACCAAAAAAAAAAAAATAGGTCATAAATAATGTAAGCAGGCACAAACACATTTCACTACCATGTAACTTATTCCATCAATAAGTAAATTACAATTTTACCCCTTGATATCAATTTAAAAAAATATATTTTTAGGGACAAATTTGTCATTTTAAATTTAAACATCATTTCAACACACTTTCCAATACAACAACTCAATTAAAAATTCATCTCATCTTCCCAAATACAAAACTAAAATAGCCTACTAAAATAGCCACTTCCCAAACGAGGCCTATATATAGAAGGGTTGAGGGCATTTGAGGGCATTATATGCATTTTAGCTTTTTGCTTTGATGACATCAAAATGTTCTGTGAAGTGTATAAATAGTAGTCAAAAAATGAGAAAATCTTGATATTGTCAGATAAAATAGGAAAAATTATTGTAATTATTAAAATTACAGAAAAAATCTCTATATTTGTTAAAAACCTTCGGAAAAGTGAGTGTAATTTATCCATCAATATATAAAAATAATTGTTTGCCAAGTTCAAATTAAAGAACACTATACTCCTTTATATTTTGCTATCTATGTTGAGCAACATTGTAATAAAGCGCGAATCTTTTTGGACATTTGGGACTTTCACAGACCAGAATTCCTGCTTTTTTTTTACGAACAAAAATACGACGCCGCAACTATTGACCCATGGTATTTCATTGCCCTTTCATTTTATTAGAAATATATCCATAAGAGAATATCAACAGAAAACAACCATAAACCAGCAAGCAGGAACAGGACAGGAACAACCAATTGGCTGAATTGGGAATAGAAAAAAATCAAAAAAGCATGAGAAAAAAGAACAATGTTTCACAATTACAGTTCATGATTCAAGAAAAAAAATTACATGCATTAACCCCAATTCAAATTAATAATCCAACCAAAGGGAATGACAATGATTAACTAAAGAATTGAGTTTTAAAAAAAAAAACTACAAATCAAACAAATTGTTAAATATGTTGAATTGTAGACAAACCCCAGATCATAAAACATTCTCAATTCACAACCCATTTGATCAATAAAGTAAGAAATCAGAGAATAGAACATAAAAATACTCTCTTCCAATATACTTAGGAAGCAGACTTTTGTCCAAATAAAAATTTCTGGAATTTGCCCATATAATATCTTGTAAAGGTTTGAAAGAAAACAAACCAATGCCCGAGTTCTCATGGAACTTCTCAAAACAAAAAAAGAATCAAATTTGGTTGGGTTGTCTTTATTTGTTTTCAGATGGATTAAACAGGGACAGCAATATAACATCTAAAGCAATACTTCATTATTAAAAGTTAGTTCTAGTTTCACTTTCCTCTAAACTCCATGCACTTTTTGTGGGTGCAATCGGTGTATAGGGCCGCTTTCTGTCCTAAATCAATGGCACTGTTGGCACTTGACTCATTTTTAATCTAAATTTTGTGCAATAATTTTGACATTTTGTTAATTTCTATTTATTTTACTTTGTCATGTTTTTATGTTGCTTGGATGAGATATTCTCCTCAATTGTTTGTAAAATTCTGTGTGTTTTTTGGATTGCCAGATGAATTTATGTTGAGTTTCAGTTAATCTCTGTAGGTTGAATTTTCAATTTGGGTTGATTTTACAATCATGGGTCCTATAAAATATAGTTTTGAATGTAAAAAAAAAAGAAAGAAAAATAAGTAGAAATCAGAAAAGTTAATTTTAGTCTCAAGTGGAGCTCTTGATAAGTTTTTTAGAGGTAAGAAACAAATAGAGTTTTCAAATTAAATTGATAATGAAGAATTTGAATATTTTGGGAGTGAAGAATCTAATCAATACTTGAATGAGAATGAGAATGAAGATGATAATTAAGACTTGATGAATGAAGCACCTAATCAAAAGGAAGATTTTGAATGTAGAATGTGGACATTGAAACAAAGTTTATTTTATTTTATTTTATTTTTGTCATTACATATAAAGGGCCTAATTTAATATTGGGCCCCTAAAACTTCATGGCCGGTCTTGCATAGCATCTGCTTGACAATATGACTAACTAAGCTTGACCAGTTTTGACGAAGCAAAAAATTAATGCATTTTCATAATTTAAAATTCTTTATTTTATTTTGATGGAGAAAGTATCAAAATTTGTGATTCTTTTTTAAATTTCAATGTATTCAGAAATTTTAGACAAACCAAACTGGTTTTTCCATGCACATGGTGGGCTTCGAGATACTAAAATTGGTGTTGACACACTCACTTATATAGAGTATAGATATTTACTTTTGAAAAAATGTTAGGGATACTAATAATCTTATTAACAATCTTAATAACATACTCATAAGTTGATGTGGGTCTCATATCAAGTGATGGTTGATCTTATCAAAACTTAGGAGTGTGTTAGTAAAATTATTAGTAAATGTGTAAGTATCCCTAGCATTGTTGTTACTTTTGATACCCATTTGTAGAATTTTCTTGCATAAAAGTGTGGGTTGGCATGTTGATTTTGCTTGTGTTACAATTTTCTTCCCTTTGTTTTGTCTTCATTTTCCTTTCTTTAAATCTGAAAAATAAAAAGATGACACATCAATAATATGGGTTTCAGTACTTGAAAAGAATTAGTTTAACCAAATCTTTTTTGGTCCTCAAATGATATTAGCAAGCATTATAACAACAAAAACCACTCCACATTAGCAAATCTGTTTGCTTCTCAAATGATATATATCAAGCATTTTCTCCTAAGCAAATAACCACAATGAACACTCCACTTTTTCAAATTATTTTTAGACTGACCGACGCTTTTCTCTTCTCTGTGCTGACTGTTCAAGAATATATTGGGCCGGGCTTCAGTTTTGGATACTAATATTACATGGATCTAAAATATTTTAGGGCCACTAAATATTGTTAAAATTTGGAGGTCCAAGATGACAGCCTTGCTTTCCTTGGGCTAGGCCGGACCTCATGGTATGCATAAATTACTAAGAAGTCTTCTTTGAAAAATTTGTAGCCTATTTAGTCCCGTAATCTTTTGTTTTTACTCAAAAGTCTTATAACATTTTTTTTCTTTTTCTCTGTCTTTCTTCTTCTCTGCCTCTTTTGCTCTTTATGATTTCCGACAATCGTCGACGAGCAACCACATGTTACTTCTTCTCTTTCTCTTTTAGATATATAATCATCGACGACTGACGATTACCATCGATTGAGATTCACCGACAATTACCAACCGCCGACTCCTTACTTCACCCTCACCGACGATGAAGAAGATATGTTTCTGACGAAAAAGATGAGTAAATCTATTTAGATCTGAGTAGATTTAAACAAAAAATAATTGCCGAAATACAATTCTCTCTCTATATCTAACTCTCTCATTCGATCTCTTAATTTTTCTACACTTTCTTTGCTATACACTTCTCTTTTCTGTTTTAATGGAGAAAATTTTCAAGTTCTGAACAAGTTGTTTTAGAGTTTTGGTTACAGGCGGTAAAAATTATAAAATTTTACAATTTCAATTTTTTTTTTTTTTTTTTTTTTTGGGAATGAATCATTGTTTAAAACTGCAAAATTTTGCAGTTTCATAACATTCTTTAGAACTGTAAAATTTTACAGTTTCATAGCATGTTTTTCAGTTTAATTAATAAGGATAAATGCTTAATAGATTTTTGCTTTACTTTTCAGTTTGATTAATATTGCAGATTATATGCTTAAACCCTACAAAAATTAAAAAATAACATATATTTTTTTCCATTGTTGCTGTTTTTTGTCGTTACATTTTTTTTCTTTTAGTTTATCAATATCTAGCACATTTTGCTATCTTTTTTCACTCTAATTTATCCATTTATTCTTTTTTTTTTCCCTAGCAATATTCTGGACATTCCAATGAGTCTCCAATAATGTTCTTAACGTCCAGCAAACGTTCTGGACATTCCACTAACTTCCATTGACGTTCATAACACTCCGGTGAACTTCTGACGATACTCCGGCAACTTCCCAGTGATGTTGAACATTCCGGTGAGCCTCCAATGACCATCTGACGGAAATCGGACGGTAGTGGGATGTAACAGCGTCTATAAATTTTTTTTTTTTTTTTTAAAAAAGATTTTTTGATAACAATTAAAAATATATATGACTAATTGGTGCAAATGTTTTGTTTTGGGATTAGATAGATTTTGAACTTTGTATATGGGATTCATTGGTAAGTTCCCTTTTTGTCTATGCACTAACAAACATCAATGTAAATGGAAGCATAGGAATCAGGTATTAACATCTCCATACAAGATAAAGAAAGGGCAAACAAAAAAATTACATACCAAATTGTCAGCTAATATGTGAAAGAAAAAAAGTATACAGAATTAAACAAATGCAAACTACAGAATAAAGGAAGATACAACTCTCAAACGAACATTCATTCATTGTATAAATCATTTTCTACACCGATTCACAGTTTATGTCTTGCAGCACATGAGTAACTCTTTTAGAGGCAAACAAATAGCACCGCTTCAACCAACTGACATTTGCAGCACCGCTTCAATCAATTTCGGGCTTTGACTCATCCACGAATAGCTTTGAGAGCAATTGAGAAAACACGTAAGTTTAATAGGCGGAGTTATTGCACAATAGGTGTCCTATAATAATTAATAATATCTTTTATCAAATACTATTAGAAATTGTCACTAATTATTAATTTTCAACGGTAATTTAAAAATTATCACAAAAAATGTCACTGATTATAATTTTATTGACAGTTTAAAAAAAATCATTATAAAAAATGATTTCAACTTTTAGCGACAATTTAAAATTTTCGTCATAAAAAAGTCACTAATTATAAATTTTAGCGATGATTTATAAAAACCGTAAAAAAATCATTAATTATCAATTTTTAGCGACATACGCAAAAAATTATTACAAAAAAAATATATATTTTTATCAACAAATTTACTATGATTTATTTTTAATGGGACTTAATGAAAATCAATTCTAATTGTTAAGACCTATTGATAATTTATCCTTGGAGAAAATCAAGCGATTAGGATGCATTATAGAGGGTACAATTGGGGGACTATGTAATTTATGGAAGTTTTGAGGGATAGTCTCGGTAAATGAGGCGTTAAACCCAACTTTAAGGTTTTGGCTCTTTTTATAGGACTAGTTGGACCCCCGCACTACGCGCGTGGGGGTCACATTATCGTTGATAAAACAATACAACAAGGCAAAGAAATAATATTCACTGTGTTTGGTTTGAGTTTTCTGGATTAAGTTTTTTGAAAACTGAGTTTTTTGGTTTTCGTATTCTTTTGTTTTTAGTGAATATTTTTTAAATTTTAAACATTTTTTTTTACTTTTTTAGATGCACCTTAGTTAAAGGTATCTAAAAAGTAAAAAATTTATGAAAAAATATTTTAAAAAATTAATAAATACATAGATATACAAAAAAATGTACTGAATTCTTGTATTTTTTTTGTATTTTTGATATTTAGTGAATTTTTAAAAGATTTTTTTTATAAATTTTTTAGTTTTTAGGTGTATTTATGTTAGGTGTGTTTAAAAAGTAAAAAAATTGATTAAAATATTTAAAAAATTCAGTAAAAACAAAAAAAATACGGAAAATAAGAAAGTAGAATTTTCTGAAAAGTGTTTTGAAAAACTGATAACCAAGCACAGTGATTGTTTTTCAAAAAAATCTCCAACACAAAATACACTATTTCTTCTTTTCTACCCTGCCAATCATAGACACATCGTGCACAAAATTGTGAACAAACAAACAAATTGGACCCTTGTTGTCTTAAAGTAGAATTCTGTAGGTTAGCTAATTGGAAATATTGCTTTTTGTCGTCTCTATTTTCCTTCTCTCTACCACCAACTTTGCCACCTCTTTCAAAGTTAGAACTAGAAACAAATCCACCTTCGAGTTTTTCCTGTGAAGTTGATTGAAAAATAACATTAGAAATTTGTGTGAGTACAAATGATTTTATAAAAATGTGAACATCTTGACAGATAGTTTTTCCATTCTGAAATAAATGTTTAACTATTAAAGAGTAATCAACCTTCTCTATGAAGCAATCATCAATATGAAATCTGATTCTTCTTGTAGTAAAGTTTCATATGATTTTTTTGTACAAGCGCACGTAGTGTGCATCTTCTCGAACACACCTTTTTTTAATACCTAGGCATATGAGAATAAGTATCTAAGAGTTAAAAATTAAAAAAAAAAGTGTAATCCATTATCATTAGGTTTATCTAATGTGTCAGAGTGTAAAATTGCGACACTTAGTAAAAAATTATCTTACAAATGCTAAAATTTCCAAAATGCTTCAAACCAGTAGGAGAAAAAAAAAAAAAAAAAAAAGCAAAAACACAAAAGCGGAAAAAAGGTCATTGCTACTTTAAACAAAGCTTAAATTAATTTGAATAGCAGGAGAAGGAAAGAAAACAACTCACATTTATTATAAAGCCAATATTTAGCATCATCCAATTGCTTTTTTGCACAACTTGGCAAAAGTATGTCGTATAATTTGCATTTTCATATAATATTACACAAGCAACAAGCAAACTCCAGGAAAATCAAAGCAAAATAAAGTGGAGGCAATTATAATAAATATTGTGACAGTTCACTGAAAAGATAAAAGAACAATAGCATGAACATCCAAGGCTATTTTACTCAAAATATGTAATCAGCCATCTTGTCGGACACATAGAATACATAACTGAAAGGGCGAAGAGTTATCAATAAACAATAGTACCTTGGTCATTACACCATATAATTCATATTGAGTAATTGCAAATAATCATGGTACATGACAAGATTTTACTAATTGTCTCTTAATCCAAAGGCAATGTATGTAATGCTATTCTATACCATATTATATAGTATTCCCCACAATTTCTTTTAGTATGTTCCCTTTTACATAGATGAGTTCCAATTCATCACATGAGATTTGTATTCATGACTGAGGGGGGCCTTCTGTAGATACAAATCCACATCAAAGACAATAACAATTTTTTATAGTATTAAATAAAGATTGAGAAGTGATTTTATTCATTCACATTTATTCTTGGTGATTATTCACATTTCTTTATTCACAAGCTAGTTTTTCATATGAAATTAATTTTTTTTTCGCAAAGGCTACAAGATAGGCGAATGCACTTACTGTGCATCTTGCATGGAATTGAAAACCTCGTGGTTGAACTTCAATGTGGGAATTGCAGCAACAACAACCGATTCAAGGCCGCTATTCTAAACTCTGGCTGTCAGGAAAAGGACGAACAGTTAAAATCCAAAGATTCAAAACTTCATTTGGTGGAATAACTTCTTATGGCATAGAGGAAAACAAATGAGAATTAGCTGGAATGATTTTCAAAAGTTGCATAAATGGAGCTCCAACAAAATAATTAGAGAAGCATACTCTTTTTTTAAAACTACTTTATTCATAATAAGAACAACCCACTAAGCTCCTTAGTATTATAAGTAATTAATAAAATTATAAGTATAAAAAAAAATTAAAAAATTAAAGAATTTGGGATAGAGACAGAGAGTGCTGCAGATGTGAAATCCAAATAAGAGTTCATCACTATATCAAAATTCCAACATAAGAATGTTCACATGAGATGGAAAAGTATTAGCAAAACTGGGCCCCTTTCAGTTTCCTTCATATTTGGGATCAGCCATCACATAGTGGTAAGCAATCACCAAGACAAATATGAAAATGCCAAGAAAGTTGGCAAAGAATCCCAAGTCTTGATAATCAATCATCTGCCAAAGCACAAACAATTCCCGATATTAAGTACCACGGTCCACACTGTAGCACTCTATGCTTCCTATTATATAATGGAACTATATTTGACCCTTTGATTACCTTGATTGAGAACCTTCTTAGTTGTTATTTGAGCCTTGGTTAAGATGTTACCATAGTGGTTGGGTGATATTGAATCAAAAACTCCAAATTTGAATAAATGTTATTGAGTAGTTTTCACTCTTCCATCATTTTCTCTCTCCATACTTTGAATCTTGATGTGAGGCTAAAACCATTGGAAAGCTTACTTCCGAGGCTTCAATTTGGACACAAGAACGACCCTAAACGGAGTCCGGATGAGAGAGTTATACCTGTTTGAATTTCGAGTTTCAATGCTGGAAGCATGCTCGCTCGAGCGAGCTTTTATTCGCTCGAGCGAACTGCATGATTTTCAGAAATTCTGGGAGCTTGTTTTGGACGCTCGAGCCAAGCTTCCTTCGCTCGAGCGACCACATCGCTAACAAACATTGTAAAGTGACTTTTTGGCCCTCAAACTCTATTTTTCCCCCCTCACTTCTCCTCTCATCCTCCAAAATGAAACCCTAACCGTCAAACTCTTGATTTCTCTTCTATTTACCCAAGATTCACCCCAAATCTTTCAAGATGGTTGAAGAGCAAGCATAGATCAAGACTTCTACCGATTGTTTTGTGATTTCATTGGAGTTTCAAGTTGGGTCTTCATCTTTAGCTTCAAATCTTGAGGTAAGGATTTCCTTGTTCCTTTTCAATACCTCATTTATAGATAGATATGTGGTAGATTTGTATTGCATAAAAATCATATCCATTATAGATTTCTTTGAAAGTCATGAAAGGGAACCTAGGGTTTGTTATTTGGGAATGAGATTGTTAAATTGATTGTTGTTTGGGTTAATTAGGGAGTAATCTAGCATGTTTATGTTGAAAGAAGAAAAAGCCCTAATTTAATGTTTTGACTTGGTGAATTAAAAATAGGTAAAGTTGAATAATGTTTGTAAATTGTTATTATGGGTTGAGTAAATGTGTTAATAATAGCTAAAAGGGAGAATTAACTATGGCATTGAAATTATTTTGGATTGAACATATTAAATTGAGTTGGGTTATGGCTTTGATATCCATGGAATTAGTTTTGTGAAATGAAAAAAATGGATTGGGATAAAGAGTGGACTATGTTAACTTGGAAAATAAGAGGATTGATTTTTGAAAAGGAAGAATGAAATCATATGTGAATTTCAGAAATTAACTTGAGGTTGGATTATAAATATTTTATTTTACTATTGTTGTTGTTGAATTTAAAATCTCATGAGAGTTGAATTATTATAATACGTGTGTTGAATACATATATTTAGAGGTTTTGTCCTTAGTGATCAATGGAGGATGACATTGTTGTGTTGAATTGTTGTGTATGCATTACACTTGTGTTGGTTGTAATTTGTTGAATAGTTTATGTGTATGTATTACACTTGTTGGTTGTACTTTGTCATGTTGTAATGATTGGTAACATATACTGCGCTGAGAATGAGAAGTACCATTACCTTCCAGCTAGTGCCTGGAGAATTGGCCACGCTTAGAATGAAAGGTACTAGTACCTTCCAGCTAATGCCTGGAGAACTTGGTAGATGTACCATTACCTTCCAGCCGGTGTCTGGTAAATTGGCATTTCATTGTGGAAAAGTGTATCCTTGGCTTACCGTGCTTAAAGCAGGTAGAGCAGAACTTATTTATCATTATTGTCTTAGTGTATCTAGGTATGTTATGGGTTATGATAGTTATAGTTTTGGAAGGCCAAGTTGCCTCATTTGGTGATTAGATACTTGTTGGTTGCTTGTTGTTTCCTTTTGTACTAAAGGTATGCATGTATAGATATGAATGTGTTGGAAACGGACGTAAGTAGTGTATTGAGATTGTAAATAATGTGAAGGATATTGGATACTTGTGAACATGTTTTGAAAAGGCAAATCAGGTGCAAGTCCGGAAAGTGAGAGAAAATGTAATGGGCTTAGTAAAATTGTTTTTTAGAATTTGTTATTGTCATATGAATTTTGGAAAATAGGTAACAAGAAGAAAGAAAAGTAAATTGCTTACGTTATTGAATAAAATGAATGATTTTGAGAAAAGTTCTTATATACGTATATTTTTGTATAAACCGTCACATTATTATTATAGTATGAGACTAAGCATTCATGATCATAGCTATTTGTAAGTTATTATTGTTTAGGATCATGTTGAGATCTCTACTGGACTCTATATTCATCCCATGTTACTAATCCTTTTTCAGGTGAACGTCGAGAAGTGTTTCAAGGTCATGGATCTTCTTTACCTGTTGGCCACAGGGCCTTTTATTTGTGGGCGAAATGCCATTGATGTAAAAGAGTTAAACCCTTTCTCTTAGTTTAAAAGATGTAAGCCTACGGGCAATTTATTTAATTACAACTCTTGTTGCATTCATATTATATTGGGATAAGAGAATCTTTATTCATGTATTCTTGTAAATATAAAGAGTTTCCGTATGTTATCTCTAAAATTGAATCTATAATAATGGTTTGGTAATGGAATCCCAGTAATAAAAAGGCAGGGCGTTACACACACATCCGATAATTAAAAAAAAAAGAAGTACCACAAACCAAATTAATTCTTATCAAATACCAGAAGTACAATTATCAGATTAACTAAAATTATAATAACTGTAACAAGAGATAGAAGAGGAATAAAACAATGGCTTGCAGGAATTGTACTTTCTACAACAAGATTCAAAAAATGCAATATCAAGTGAATGGCAACAATTTGGACAAAAAAATAATAATAAATATAAAAGAAGAAGAAATGAATAGCAAGATTTTACTCAAATTTTAGGAACAATTCCTTACAAACCATGTCAATGCAAAAACTAAAATTGCATGGGGAACTTGACATTTTGCTATGCCTGATCACTTTTGAATACATAGCTAAAGTGATGAGTAGGTTATTAATACAAAGTCATTAAAGAGTAATATTGTCTCAAAGAAACAAATAATTCAATAATGAAATACACACCATGTATTGGGTGTCGGAGAATGGGAGAGCACACGCACACGCAAAACAAACAAACAAACAAAAAAAACCAATAAAATTCAAATATAGCACAGGGACAAGGTTTGGGGTGCATCTAGATGCTTTTAATTCAAGTGAAAAAGTTTCAGTTGATTATGTGGTCTGGTCTTCAACTCGAGTGAAGATTTTATATTTCCCTTTGCAATGGCAACAGTGTGTGCCCTCATAATATGTAGTTTACTAAATTCGTACATCACGTCCACTTTACCCTCAACTTTTCCATTTCTATATATATATTTTTAATTTAATTAGTAAAATGTCGTCAACAAGTGAGACAATTGTAAGGTTGAGCTAGAGGTTACTGTTTATAATATCATTACAATAACAAGTTCACAGCACACAACCAAATAATCAATGTTAATTAAGAAATAACATGTTGCGAAATAAACTCTGATTTACTTGAATATACGTATAGGGCAATTACTATATGTTAGAGGTTACTTATTTTATCCATTCAGTCATGATCTGAAACACAATTAGATATCCATATGATACAAACATTTAAGAGAATGCAAGTAATCTACTGTACATAGCATACATACTCTCAAAAAAAATCTTTCATGAAAGCAAAACAAAAAATGAAGAATCCATCAAATAGATAAAGGTAACCAAGATGTGTCAGTATCAATAAGCAGCAATACTTATGCACTTCAGTTCAAATGGGATAAAGCCTTTCACAAACATCTTTAAAAGCTTGGTTCTGAAGCTCTATAGAGAGGTTCTTGAGCTCTTCATTAGACTAAATATGTTACTACTTTACCTTGAACCTCCACAGCTAGGGGGGAAAAAATCCAGAAAAAGTTATGGCATTTGATTTGAGCAAAAGTTGCCACCGCTCTAGAAACCTTGATAGTAGCATAAGAAAAAAAAAGTTGGACAAAACCTGCTACACTGCCTCAAAGGTTCAGGAGAATCTCAGTTTTAACTATTTTCAATCTTTTCAATGCAATCACCATAGTTTATGGGTCAAATTAAAAAGGCTCTAAGCTTAATGAAAAGACTAAGGTATGTATTAGACCAGATGCACGAGTGCAAAACTCTCATTATTGGTAATTTTAATTGTTTTCCTTCCAGTTTCAAGTCTTTGATCTACTTTAACTACCACATCAGAAATGCTCGTAATGAGTACTTCATTAATGTATTCCATTTGTGCATTGCAGAGGGCTGGGCAATTCTAAAAGAGTCAAGGGAATAATATTAGTCATGGGCATGCATTTGTCCATTGACTGTTGTTTCAAGCCCTGCTGCAAACACATTCCTAAGGACTTAGAAGATAAACAGAAATTCGATCCAAATAGAGTTCATAATGCCCTTTTATATTGGTGTGGAAACAGGTGGTACAACCATGAGATGTCTCTCTAGAGGGTTTTAACCTATGTAACTTTCTTTGGTGGCCAAGGTTAAACAGGGTTGGGATCACAAAAAATTTATTAATTTCCAAGTGTAGTTCACAATGTTATATTATTGGTGTAGTTTTTTGTGGAAATTGTAATCCATTATTCATACTAATAAAGAAACACAATTTCAACAGAGGAAATGGACTCCGGAGCTTTCAGGTAATGTTATTAATAAATATATGTTTTCGTCATTTTCAACCGCCAACCAAAATTCTCATTTCAAACAAAACTTGGAAGAAAAAGAATACCAAAAGGAAAACTCAATGTGAACTTTTTTGCAAAAAACAAAATACAACAACAATTGCAGAAAAAGAAAAAGAAAACAAAAAGAGAGCAAATAATATTGAAAAAAACAATCATATTCTTACCTCCCCTTACTGATAAGCTGTAGACCTCCAAAAAGCAACAACAGCAAACAAATAAACCCACAAAAACAGAATTCATGGGTTATTTTAGTCAGGCATATTATCGAACAATTGGTACGTATAATTTCTCCACACATTAACAAATATGAAAAACATACAAATCAGATATGAACATCTCAGTATAAGACAAACAATGAACATAAACATCACCAACAGGTAGAGCAAGAAGAAGGTGGTGCAAAATTTAAATGTTGCCCAACCAATTCTTCTACAAAGTGGCGCTCCAAGATTGTAAAATCAAGATACACCAAACAGAGGAAGCTTGCAGAAGCAGAGCACTTCAACTGGTTGGACAGTCGGCATGGGTTGATGAAGAGCTTGCTGGTGAAACATGAATTGATGAAGAACTTGCCCAGCAATCTTCAAGGAGGGTGAATTTTGCCATTTCCACATTGTTAGATGCACCGGCTAAGTTTGAGAATTGTTAAGGACGATGTAACTTAAATAAAATAATTGTAACTTAAATAAAATAACGTCCATGCCAAACAATCACTCAGATTTTGTTGCTCTTATAGACCGGTATAGATGTTATAGGTTATAGATATCGAACATTTTTTAGGTTTGGAAAATAATAAAATAAATTATACAAATTGAATATAATTACATTGTAATCAAATTTAAAATATATATTTTACTATAAAAGAAAATTAGTATTAATTACAAAAGCCTATTAGTAAAATTGGTATTCCATTACGTCCTATTTTATTGTTTTAACTCATAAAATCCTTTTTGCAAAATATTTATGTCGCTATGGAAAAATTATTAGGTATTCTTAGAGTATCACGTATTCATATTCCTTCACCAATTATTATTTATCATATTCTTTTATATTTTTTAATCATCTAATACAAAATGATAATCCCTCACATTCTACATAAATCATAATATAATAGTATGTCTCCATAAATCAAAATATAATAGTATGCAACCGTATATGCGTGAGTTTGGCAATACTTCATGGCGTTGGGATCCTCTAGAGTAATTTGGTGAAGTGATCTTCTAGAGTGATCCTTCACGGCCCGACACCTGTCCCACTAATAAGCCAATGGCTGAGATCAATCCAAAAAAAAAAAAATTTATATTGTGTTTACAGTTTGAATGCAAGAGGAGGAGAGAGAGAGAGAAAGAGAAAGAAAGAAAGGGAGAAGGAGAGAGAGAGAGGATCCCTCCGCCTCCATCAATGCTTGCAATAGAGAAGTAATAGGAAGATGATGGATAAGATGATTGTTAAAACGCCTACAATTATCGCTATGCTCTACCGAGTGGCGTTGTTTTTGATGGCGGAGATGGAGGATTTGCTGAGCTAGGAATGTTGGCAATGAACAATTTTCTTCCGACATTGCCAAACCTCAGAGAAGCTTGGAAGAAATTAGCGAAATTGTGAAAAGCAAGAGAAGGTTGTTCTTGTTCTTCAAGAGGAGATTGAAAGGGCATTATCTCCGACCCTCCTTGTTGGGTTCTCGAAAATGCTATGAAATTATGAAGAATGAGGAGAGAGAGAGAGAGAGATGGGTCTATAAGAAAAACATACAAAGCAAGAGAAGAAGACAAATGGGGTTTTAACTAATCAGACGGGATCCTCCGGAGTTTTCTCAATTGATCTCCCAATTTTGATGAGTTTTTTCAATTGATCTTCTCTCTTCGATCCAGATTTGTTGAGGATTTGAGATTTTTTTTTTTTTTCGTTATAGATTTTGAGTTCGATTTGGTAATGGGACAATCCCGATGGATGGAGGTGGAGGGATGGGGAAAAGATGGTTGGCCGAGGAGGGTTGGGGAGCAATGGCAAGCGTCGGCAAAGGTGGGGACCAGTGGTCGCCGTCAGCCGCCATCAACACCGACAAGCCGTTCTTGAAGTTCTTTCTCGGCCTTCTCCCTTTCTCTCTCTCTCTCTCTCTCCTCCTCTTGCATTCAAACTGTAAACACAATATAAAATTTTTTTTTTTTTGGATTGATCTCAGCCATTGGCTTATTAGTGGGACAGGTGTCGGGCCGTGAAGGATCACTCGAGAGGATCACTTCACCAAATTACTCTAGAGGATCCCAACATACTTCGCGAGCACTCTAGTGTCAAATGAACAAACTCATCATCGCTATTTTAATATTATTAAATAGTTGGAGTAGGAAAACTAATCATTTGTTTTCAGTTTTAGAATTTATTTTCTCATAAATTTTTTTTCGTATTTTTTTTTATTTTTACTGAATTTTTTAATATTTTAAATAATTTTTTAAATTGTTAGATACACTTAAGATAAATATACTTAGAAAGCATAATATTTGTAAAAAAAAATCTTTAACAAATTTATTAAATACCAAAAATACAAAAAAAATATAAAATTTTAGTATATTTTTTGTATTTTTTATATTTATTAATTTTTTAAAATATTTTTTCACAAATAATTGACTATTTAGATACATCTAAGTAATGTACATCTAAAAAAGTAAAAAAAAAAATTGCTTAAAATTTAAAAAATATTCACTAAAAACAAAAAATACAAAAAACAAAAAACTTAATTTTCAGAAAAATTGAAACCAAGCATACTGAATATTATATTTTTTTTGATAGAAAAATATTTTTATTTTACGAGAAAAACTTATTCGAAAAGTTTTTTAAGAAAATCATTTTTTATATTTACTTGTAATTTCAAAATTAATATGCTAGTGGGTTAGATTAATGGATGTAGTGGTGGCGACAATAGAGTGGTAGTAGGGATGATGGTATTGGTAAATTTTAATTTAGGGGAAAAAAAAAAATTGATCTTTACAAAAATTTTATTTTTTATTTTTTGCTTAAATAAATTTATATATTAATTTAAAATAAATTATAAAAACAAAAACAATTCAAGTGCCAACAATTGAACCCGAATAACAAACTAATAATCATTCCAAATGTGCTACAGCAAATTTGATGGTCAATGGTTATAATATAGTAATATTGCTTTCTTTTGTTGGATTAACGTTAATTGTATGTGAGAGGAGAATTTGTGCCGAGCAAATGGCCGAACTAAATCAACATGAGCCATAATGTTGGGCCGAGCTAAACAAACATGGGCCATAATGTTGGGCTGGGCTAGGCTGTTGCAACAATCTTCTGTGTAAATAAAAAACTTGAAATAAATTCAAACAAAATAAATAAATAACATACCGGATTTATTTATCGAACCGAATTAAAATTAAGACCAAATCGAGTGTGTGACACTATTTCCTTAAGACAGATTCGCCCCGCTACGGTACTTACGGTTAAATGGCGTCTATCTCTCAGGATACAATGATCTTCACAAAATTATTGTAGCACACCAAACAAAATTGTACGACGAACCAAACCTGGTGTTCTATACTCTCTTTTAATTTATTTTAAAATCTAAAATGAAAAGTAATGCATACAAATGAAATCTAGACAGCAATAACAAACATGCAGACTAAATTTCGGATTCCCAAAACACTGCTGAAAATAGGTATATATAGGCACACAAATGCTGTCCCGAACAAGTGCGTAACATGTAGTGAACAGGTGCAAAATATGGACAGTTTCAGAATTTGAATTCAAACAACTTCTGTGACCGTTACACTAGCACACAAATATTCAAACATGTGAAAAGGAAAGATCCATTGGTACTAGATTAAAACAGTTGGAATATATATATATATATATATTTATTAAACTATTTAGAATAGTTTAATCAAATAAAGCCAAAAGTTGAATAGATTTAATAAAACAATATTTAGAATATAAATATTAATCTATTTGACAAACTTTAGGAAACCATTATTTGAATTTAAAATTAAATTAAATTTCCAAAATTACAAACTTTAGGAAACCATTTAGGAACTCAAATTTTGAATTTAGAATTAAATTAAATTCCCACAATAATTTTTTTTTGAAAAAATTCAAATGAATTTTATCTAAAAAATTAATGTTAGACCCGAAAACGACGTCAACTTCCCATTCACTCATAAATGGTTTTGACGTTCCGTATTCACCGTGTGACTTGCCATGCAGCAATGAACACTTCACCTCGTCGGATCCACTCCAAACAACGTTTGGGGCCCACTTAAAATTGGGCTAAAAAATATGCCTACATTAAACCATTTTTTCCAACAATCCCCCACATGAATGGAATTTGACGGAGAGAAAATGTAACAACATGATCTAATTACAGAGAGTACAGAAATTGGAAATATTCTGCAAAGGATAGGTAGCTTTTGGCTTTGAACCTTCCCTTATAAGACACTATCGGATTTACTGGCTAACCAGTGAACATGATGTCTTGAACTGTTCAGCCGTTTGTGTAAACCAAGACAATAGAACTCACACAGTATATCTCCAGACACAGTTTAGTTCTCACTATTGTGTTCATTTTGGCCCTGAACAACCTGGTCTTCATGAGTGCTCTAGAGAATTGTAGCCCTTCACAAATCTCACAGAATCGGCCCAGTTCACACTCACATAGGTGATTCTTATGAAGAGTATCCTGCCATACTCCACTAGGTTTACCTAGATATAAAAATCATTAAAAGTTTTACTTAACCTAAAACGCTGCAATCATCACTATTTCATCAAAGAAATGGGTAGGAGTTTAGACTCCCCAGTGATCCTTCTGAGTTATTCACAACTCAGTTATCCCTTTGAACCTAGATCTTGGGATCTCCAGTTAACTAGGTTGGGTTGCCGTTGTGGTAATTCTTATTTAATAGGCTTAAGTCCCATCCCCCTCGATGAATTCTCAACTAACTCTCTTGCTAACCCTTTGGTTAGTGAATCCGTTATGTTGTCTTTAGACTTAACATATTCTATGGAAATAATTCTAGTAGAGAGTAGTTGTCTCATGGTGTTATGTCGACGACGAATGTGTCGTGACTTACCGTTATATATATGACTCTGTGCTGTACCTATAGCTGATTGACTATCGCAATGTATGCATATAGTAGACATCGGTTTTGGCCAAATTGGAATATCTTCAAGGAAGTGGCGAAGCCATTCTGTTTCTTCCCCTACTTTGTCTAAGGCTATGAATTCAGATTCCATAGTAGACCTAGCAATACAAGTCTGTTTAGAAGATTTTCAAGATACAACCGCCCCACCAAGAGTAAAGACATACCCACGGTGGACTTCGAGTCTCTAGTATCCGATATCCAATTTGCATCGCAATATCGTTCAAGTACTGCTAGATATCTAGTATAATTAAGCCCAATATTACGAGTAAATCGGAGATACCTTAAAACCCTTATAATTGCTTTCCAGTGTTCTACTCCCGGATTACTCGTATATCTACTTAATTTACTTACTGTATAAGCTATATCCGGGCGAGTGCAGTTCATCAAGTACATTAAGCTTCCAATAATTTGGGCATATTCTAATTGAGAAATACTTTCCTGTACATTCTTAGAAAGATACAAATTAACATCTACAGGAGTTCTAGCAAGATGATCATCATCTTTGCTAAATTTGTCAAGTATTTTCTCAATGTAATGAGATTGTGCAAAGCAAATCCTTCTGATGTTTTGGTAATTTTTATACCAAGAATTACATCAACAATGCCTATGTCTTTCATGTCAAAATGTTTATTCAACATTTTCTTGGTAGTTTTAATCATATCATTATTACTACCAATGATGAGCATATCATCTACATAAAGACATACAATGACATAACCTTTATCTATGTTTTTAATATAAACATATTTGTCACACTCATTAATTTTAAATCCATTTGACATCATTACCTTGTCAAATTTCTCATGCCATTGCTTTGGCGCTTGTTTTAAACCATATAATGATTTAACCAATTTACACACTTTCTTTTCTTTTCCTGTAACAGAAAACCCTTCTGGTTGTTCCATGTAAATTTCTTCATTTAACTCACCATTTAAGAAAGTGGTTTTAACATCCATTTGATGAATTTCTAGATTGTATAGAGATGCAATAGCAATTAGCATTCTAATGGATGTTATTCTAATAACCGGTGAGTATGTGTCAAAGTAATCTAGATCTTCTTTTTGTCTAAAACCTTTGACTACAAGTCTTGCCTTGTATTTGTCTATTGATCCATCCGCTTTCAATTTTCTTTTGAAAATCCACTTGTACCCAAGAGGTTTACAACCTGGTGGCAAGTCCACTAATTCCCAAGTGTGATTTTGCAAGATGGATTCAACTTCATTGTTGATAGCTTCTTTCCATAAAGGAGCTTCAGGACTGGACATAGCCTCTTTAAAAGTTAAAGGCTCATTTTCTAACAAATATGTTAGAAAATCTCGACCAAAAGATTTTGAGGTTCTAGTACGTTTACTACGCCTAAGTTCCTCTTCCTCATTTTGATCTAACTCTTGCTCTTGATCATGTTCTTGATCATTACTAGTAATAGCATCAAAAGATCTCTTATTATTACTAGTCTCTTGTCCAGTCTTATTTGGAAATACATGTTCAAAGAATGATGCATTCCGAGACTCAATAATAGTATTTACATGCATTTCGAAATATTTTGATTTATGAATCAAAAGCCGATACACACTATTATTCTTGGCATAACCAATGAAAATGTAATCAATAGTCTTAGGACCTATCTTAGTCTTTTTAGGACTAGGAATAGCCACTTTAGCCAAACACCCCCACACTTTTAAGTATTTGTAGGATGGTACTCTTCCATGCCACAATTCGTAAGGTGTTTGATTCACTTTCTTTCGGGGTACTTTATTAAATATATAATTAGCAGAAAGTATTGCTTCCCCCCACAAGTTCTGAGGTAATTCAGAACTTATTAACATGACATTCATCATTTCTTTTAAAGTCCTATTTTTCCTTTCAGTAATTCCATTTTGCTGAGGTGAGTAAGGAGCGGTGGTTTGATGAATTATTCCATATTCTTTACAAAATTCACCAAAAGGTGATTCATATTCACCACCTCTATCACTTCTAAGTTTCTTGATTTTCTTACCAAGTTGATTTTCAACTTCATTCTTATATTGAATGAAAATTTCCAAAGTTTCATCCTTGGTTCGAATTAAATAAACATAACTATATCTACTACAGTCATCTATAAAAGTGATAAAATATTTTTTCCCACCTCTGGTTTGAATTGATTTAAAATCACAAATGTCACTATGAATTAATTCAAGCGGTTCCGTACTTCTTTCAATTGAATGAAAAGGAGTTTTAGATAATTTAGCCTCAACACAAATTTCATATTTATGATTTGAATCAATGTCAAATTTAGGTAAACATTTCATATTAATTAATCTACGTAAAGATCCATAATTAATATGTCCTAATCTACCATGCCATAAATTTGAAGACTCAAGCAAGTAAGAAGAAGATGTAGTATTATTAATAACTGAGGGTACAACGGTCATTACATTTAACTTGAAAAGGCCATCAGACATGTAACATTTTCCTACATACATCCCATTCTTAGTAAGTACAAATTTATCACTCTCAAATACTAGCCTAAACCCATTCTTACTCAACAGAGATCCAGAAACAAGATTCTTGCGAATGTCCAGTACATGCAGCACATTGTTGAGAGTGAGTTCCTTTTCAGATGTCATCTTAAGTACAATCTTTCCTTGTCCTTCAACTTTGGAAGTTGAGGAGTTGCCCATAAAGAGTTGTTCACCATTGTCCACTGTAGAATAAGATGTGAACATCTTTTTGTCAGCACAAATATGGCGAGTAGCACCAATGTCCACCCACCATTCTTTAGGATTTCCGACAAGATTTGCCTCGGAAACAATTGCAGAAAGATTGATGTCATCGACACCATTGGAAATATTATCCACTTCAGTCATATGGGCTTGAGCAAGCTTCTTGCTTGTTCTTCTTTTGCTTTTGCCTTTGCTACGGCAATCTTTGGCCCGATATCCATATTTGTCACAGATGTAACATTTGCCATTAAACTTGTACTTTTTATTTTCCCCCCCTTTAGAGCCTTGTGATGAACTTTTTCCAGAAGACTTTTGTTTCTTGGTTTTTGAAGCGTGTTCCACCACATTTGCCTTAGATTCCATAAGAAGCTTACCAGCCCGCTTTTCAGAATTGCGATTGTCCTCCTCAATCCTCAAACGCACAATTAAATCGTCCATAGAAATTTCTTTGCGCTTGTGTTTGAGGTAGTGTTTGAATTCCTTCCAGCCTTTTGGTAATTTTTCAATTAAGGCTGCAACTTGGAAGGATTCACTGAGTGACATGCCTTCTGCGTAAATGTCATGCAAAATGAGTTGGAAATCTTGAGCTTGGCTGATCACAGTTTTTGAATCAACCATTACAAAATCTAGGAATTTGCCAACCACAAATTTCTTTGAGCCGGCATCTTCCGTTTTGTACCTTTTCTCCAATGATTCCCAAAGTTCCTTTGTTGTCTTGATTGGACTATAGACGTTGTACAATGTGTTGTCAAATCCGTTCATGATGTAATTCCGACAAAGAAAATCGGCATGTTTCCAAGCATCTACCGCAGCAACCACTTGCCGATCGGTTTCATCCTCTTTCAGGATAGGAGCATTTTTACGGAGAAAGCGAGCCAGGTTCAGAGTTGTAAGATAGAACAACATTTTCTGTTGCCATCTTTTAAAGTCAGTTCCTGAGAACTTCTCTGGCTTCTCTCCATGACTTATTGGTACTGTCATCACAGGAGAAGGGGTTGGTGCAATCGCAGTCACCACAGTAGTACTTGTTTGGGCATTAGTTTCAATAGCCATCAATTCTAATATATAAAACAAAATTAGAATTAGAATTTACACTACACAGAAAATTAAACCAAATTCACAGAATTAAATTCTGTAAAAATAAAAGAAATAAGAATGTAATTTTTATTTTTCAATTAATTTGAAAATAAAATAAAATTTTATTTAAACAAATTAATTCCACACAGAAAATTAAATTCTGTAAAATAAAAGAAATAAAAAAACTATAAATTTTATTTTTCAATTAATTTGGAAATAAAATAAAATTTTATTTAACTAAATTAATTCCACACAAGAAATTAAATTCTGTAAAATAAAAGAAATAATAAAATAACTTTTATTTTTCAATTAATTTGGAAATAAAATAAAATTTTATTTAACCAAATTAATTCCACACAGAAAATTAATTTCAGTAACACTTCAATAATTAAAATACTGAAAACAGAATTTTAATTAATGAAAACTCAGAAAATAATTTCTAAAAAACCAAAATTAATTTCCTGACAAAATTCCACAAAAATATATTCTAAATTGTTAATAACATCAGTATCGTACTACTAGTTGTCAAAGAAAAAAGACAATATATTACTACTATCTGTCAAATAGCATATAATCATTATTTGTTTTTCCAACCAGAATATTATTTTGTAAATCCACAAAAAATAATTTTCTTAAAAGAAGAAATAGAAAAGGAAACAAACGAAAAATTCTGTAAACAGAATAATTCGAATCTGTCTTAAGATTGTTGGAACAATCTTCTGTGTAAATAAAAAACTTGAAATAAATTCAAACAAAATAAATAAATAACATACCGGATTTATTTATCGAACCGAATTAAAATTAAGACCAAGTCGAGTGTGTGACACTCTGTCCTTAAGACAGATTCGCCCCGCTACAGTGCTTACGGTTGAGTGGCGTCTATCTCTCAGGATACAATGATTTTCACAAAATTGTTGTAGCACACCAAACAAAATTGTACGACGAACCAAACCTGGTGTTCTATACTCTCTTTTAATTTATTCTAAATCTAAAATGAAGAGTAATGCATACAAATGAAATCTAGACAGCAATAACAAACATGCAGACTAAATTTCGGATTCCTAAAACACTGCTGAAAGTAGGTATATATAGGCACACAAATGTTGTCCCGAACAAGTGCGAAACATGTCGTGAACAGGTGCAAAATATGGACAGTTTCAGAATTTGAATTCAAACAACTTCTGTGACCGTTACACTAGCACACAAATATTCAAACATGTGAAAAAGGAAAGATCCGTTGGTACTAGATTCAAAACAGTTGGAATATATATATATATATATTAAACTATTTAGAATAGTTTAATCAAATAAAGCCAAAAGTTGAATAGATTTAATAAAACAATATTTAGAATATAAATATTAATTTATTTGACAAACTTTAGGAAACCACTATTTGAATTTAGAATTAAATTAAATTTTCAAAATTACAAACTTTAGGAAACCACTCAGCAACCCAAATTTTGAATTTAGAATTAAATTAAATTCCCAGAATAATTTTTTTTTGAAAAAATTCAAATGAATTTTATCTAAAAAATTAATGTTAAACCCGAAAACGATGTCAACTTCCCATTCACTTATAAATGGTTTTGACGTTCCGTATTCACTGTGTGACTTGCCATGCAGCAAGGAACACTTCACCTCGTCGGATCCACCCCAAACAACGTTTGGGGCCCACTTAAAATTGGGCTAAAAAATATGCCTACATTAAACCATTTTTTCCAATATAGGCTGGGTTTGGGCATTAGGTACGAGCCAAGCCGACGTGGGACCAAACTAGGGCTGGACATGTGTCTTTACAGTAGGCCAATGTAGATAGGGTTTGGGCCGCAAAACAAGGACTGTGCTGACCGAAGATGGGCCACGGTCTAGGGCCGAGCTGGTAACTGTAGGATTGTGAGGGGTATCGACTGGTCTAAGAGCAGAATGCCCTTGTGGGATTGACCGAGCCCCCAAAGCTGGCCGACAAATCAGCTAGATTGAGCTCAGCATAAGGTTGTCCTAAATAAGGGTGAGCAGCAGATATTCCGATCCACTCAAACCGACTGAACCAAAACGATCCGTCGCATTTTAGACAAATGCATAATGACGAGCGGACGGTTGCAGATTAATTTTTTTTAATCCGCCTAATTTTGGACGAATGGTGGATTTAAGGTTCCTTTGACCGCAACCGAACCGCCATATTGCAACTACCCTTAGTAATTTGTAAGACTTTATGTCTTTAATTTGTTTAGATATTCTATTTGTGTTTTTAATTGAAAAAAGATTTAGTTAAATTGTTATCCAAAAAAAATATTGAAATTGTTGTATTATGTTCAAAATTTGTAAAAGTTTAAACCGTCAAACTGATTCACATCCATCTGCCAATTTGCTCAAACCACATCCGTCAATCCGGCAAACGGATACGAATTATTTTTTTCTAATCTGCTATTCCAAGGGACGGATAATGGATTGGAGGTTCCCCGGCCGCAACCGAACTACGAACACCCCTAGTCCTAAGCTAGCACTTTGAGGATGACACAAATGATTGCTCGGTTGGGGGACTCTACATGGTCCAATGGCATAAAGAAAGGAATCCGCTCCAGGTACACATCAATATCGTTTGACGATTTGGCCAACATTGTTTGGCAGTATTGACGCGCACAAGTGTAAGGAAAGAAGATGGCAGTACAACCACTGGTCCAACAAAGGACAACAGAAGCAGTATGCACATAATCTTGGGCTGCAAGGCCAGCCTAGATAAAATGTGTGACCGAACTCTAATAAGGGGAAGCAAACTTTAGTTATTCTCTCTCCACATTCCTTATTCTTTCTCAAGTGAACTAACTTGATCGTCGGAGGGTGTAGACCGCTCGAACTTCCTCTGCGCGCCCCTCTTTCGGAGAAGGTGCAGATTTGGGTTCATAGCTACTATAGTTCGGACTCCTGTCACGGTTCTATATCTAGTCTCACAAAGTGTAATGTAAGACTGATAAATCACCAAAGAGTCCAATCCGGCAAATTATTTTGGAAAATCAGATTTTAAATCAAATTATGCCAAACTGGACTACTTTGCCAGATTACAGAGTCGCCACCTAAATATTTTGTTTTGAGAAATTGAGGAAACATTGACTCGTGCCTAAGGCCACGTGTCCGTCATCACCAAAGTTGTTTCGGCTCGAGAACTTGGGCACGAGGGGGGAAGGTCATGAAATGAGCAGCCCCGCTCGCCCGATCAAAGGATCGGCCTCTACTAATCATGATACGTTGTTTTGAAAACACATGTGTTCTTATTTGATTATTAGCTAAATTACTATGTGATGCACACAACACACAAATATAGACTAAATCGCTCGATTTGGAACAAAACATCTCATGTTTGTTTTTCGAAAATGGTTTGAAGATGCTACTCGCAGGTAGGCTAAAACGCAGATTTGCCACCAAACAAGGTGGGCTTAAAACATGATGATTTGTCACTCTAAGTGGGCTTAAAACTCACATTTTGATGAATTATTCCAATTCAAGTAATGAAGCCTTCATCCACAAGCATTCATGCAGTTATAGCAATTAAGCAAATGGCATCATGGCAAGCATGCTATCATGGCAATCACTTACACACATACAAGGATGCTAAAGCATAAACACTTACAGTGTACTCCGAGCCAAAGCAGAGAACTAGTTAGAAATCATGCATGATCCTAACTATGTTAAGATGCCTAATGCAACACATGCAAAATGCAACTAAATAGGCTCGGCTATCTAAAATGGCATATGAATGCAGCACTTGATAACGTGCTTTGAAACACGTATTCAAGTAAGTGTATTGAAATACAATGCAGTTTGTATAATGCCAGCCCGCATGCATGTCTGAATGAATGATGTACGCATGCAAGCATAAGGTATGCTAATTGAAACATGCCCTAATCTAACCACTGAAAGTTGATAAGTGAAAGGGAGAAACAAGTAGGGTTGGAAGACAAGCATCACACACACGCACCCTTATTACAACATTTGCCCTCTCGACGGAGGGTCCGAATGAAATGAATGCTAACTAGCTACGCTAATTATTACAAATCAAACTAATTAACTATTCTAGTTAACTAATTACAAACACAAATGAATAGCTAAACGCATTAACTATTTAAGTACAGAATCAACGAGTTAACCGTCTAAGCAAAGCAGTTAAAAAGAGCCTCGGGGCGAGGAATGTATGCATGCTCGGTTGCTTCCTCCTGAAATCCCTTCGCCTTATCACCAGTTGCCTCTGTTTGCATTTGCTTTGATTCCTGAACACTGAACCAATTCCCAAACTGTTTCTGCTCCAGAATCAGAATCACTTTGAACCATTTTCAAGCTGGTGGATTGTCGGCCACCAGGGGAGGTTGTAGGCCACTTGTCGGCCACTTAAGGAGGCTGTAGGCCACTTAAAATGGCCGGTCGGCCACTTCTCTGGCCGGTCAGCCAGTTACTTCTGCACACTTCCATTTTGCTACAAACAGAGTTCAACAAGGGCCAAGCAACGCATTTGCAGGGTATGTGTGTACAACTACCCTCCTTATCATTTCTCAAGCTCAAATGAGTGCGGTACTCGACTCTCAAGCCACTAACCGAGCATCGCAATGCACGATGGCCGAGAAGCCAAGTTTGTACAAGTTAATGAATGCACAAGTAACACACAAGACTCAAAAGGCTTTCACCCTATCATGCACGATCAGGGGGGACGGCGACTAAGAAATGAGGCACGTTTCATCACTTTAAGTATGAAACGTCTCTCGTTTCTCATGTTTGGATTAACGTCCGATCCAAACGTAATGCAATACAAACAATGTATGTTTATCTTTTGATGCTAAAGTGACATGCACAAGACGCTATCATGCAAGCAATGTATGCGAGACATGTTAAGGGGCCAAGAGCACTAAAGCAAGTGAAGGACATTACACATGAGGCATGCACTACCAATCTCGAATGGTCAAACCAGCTATGGACAGACTTACATCATGACAAAATAGTAGCAAAATCATGCTGGAAATGAAGTACCAAAAGCTCAACAACATGCTCATGCATTGGCTTGCAAGCTAGGCATTAAACACAACTCTCAAACACAATGAAGAAGTGATAAATAAGAGAGTATGGCAGAGATGTAGGCATTGAAATCATATGCTAAATGATGACATATCATGCAAATAACACAAGTATAGCATGTTAGGGTCCTTAAGCATTGAAACTAGTGAAAGACACAACACAAGGACTATGCAATACAATGTTCAAACAACCAAACCAGCCCAAAATAGAGCTCATGCGTGCCAAAACAGTGGCCAAAATGCTCCGAAATGATAACATGAAAAGTAAGAAAATAATGTTCATGCATTGGCTCATAAACGAGGCATAAGGTTCAACTCTCAAACACAATTAAAGAGCGATATATATGAGTGTATGATGGAAGTGTATGCTCTAAAATTTCATACCAAATGATGCCATATCATGCGCACATCACAAATATAGCATGCTAAGGGCTTCCAAACTCAAGACTAGCTAAGGTACTTGCACCATAGCCATACCAAGCAAGCCCCAAAGGACCAAGATCACTCAAAACAGTCCTAAGGTAGGTCAAAACAATGCTAGAAACATGATGGAGTGTAGCCAAAACAAGCTAGAATGGTAAGCTAAAACACTAAGCATGCAAGGCTAGTGAACAAAATTGCACTACAAGTGCAAGAACCAAGCAAGAGGTGACTCCATCAACCAAAATCAAAGTTGTGACATGGAAAAATAAGACCAAAAACATGCTGAGATGGTAGCCCAAAAGCTTAGGCAAGCATGCATACAAATTAGCCCATGATCAAGACATAAGGCACAACTCTCCAAAGGCATTGAAAGAGTGAAACATGTAAGAGTATGACTACACAACATACACTGAAATCATGTGAGAAATGAGGCCAAAGCATGCACACAACTCAAGTAAAACATGCTAGAGACTTTGAAACTCAAAACTAGTGAGCAAGATTGCACTATGGTTATACAAAGCATGAGCCACATGACCAAGTCCACTCAAATCAGACCTAAAGCATGCTAAAACATAGCCAAAAACATGCTGGAGTAGAGCATACACATGTTAGATCAATAGGCTAAAACACCAAACATGCTAGGCTAGTGAACAAAATTGCACTACAAGTGCAAGAAGCATGCAAGAGGTAACCAAGCCAGCCACAAATAGAACTAAAACACGTTAAAAAAGTCATAAAAACATGCTTAGATCAAGGCAAGGTATAGTATACAAACATGCTCAAGTATGAGGCCATCAACACAAGCAATCAAGACACAAGGAGAGGGGATGACCCCCTCCTATTTGGGACCTCAAAACACACTTTCCACCACTGAAATTCCTCTAGAATTCAGTGGTTAAAATGCCAAGAGAAGGTGATCTCAAAGGCCTTAAGAGATGGCACAAATCAAAGCAAAACAAGCCACCAAAGGGGGTAGGCCACCCTTAACTTAAACAAGGCCTCAAACAACCATTTTAAACAATTAAAAAAAAATCTTTTTGTAGTTGCAAGTTAGGCCTAAAACAACATGTAAGGATGGCCAAATAAGCAATGAAAATAAAGCTTTAAAAAGGCTATTACTCACCCTTGAAGCACAACTTCAAAAACAGCAACTTCTGAGGCAAAACCAAGCCAAAACCACTCAAATAAAGCTCCAAAGGACCTCAACAACAAGATGAAGGTGTTTGAGTAGGTGTTTGTGTGCAAAAGTATAAAGAAACAACACTTTTGATTCAAAATAGCACAAATATAGAGAAAGAGGGAGAATTCTAGTGAGAGAGGGATATCTTTAGCTCTCTAAAAAAATCTGAATCCTTGGAAGGGAGAGAGAGCTCCCTTCTTATAGAATTCCAAGCCTCAAGCCTATTGGATAAGTTAGAAGCTTGGTGCAATCCCTCCATACACGTGTATGGAGGATGCCTCTGTGCCCAACAGCTGGTACAGCTGGCAATAAAAATATCTGCAAAAGCAAGAAAATGGCCGTCGGCCACCTCAAGTGGCTGACCGGCCACTTCCACTAGCCTACCGGCCACCTAAAGTGGCCTACAGGAGGGACAAGTGGCCTACAAGAGCCAAAAGTGGCCGGCAGCCTCTCTCCTCCCTCTAGGCAAGGAGAAACAAGGTATGGCACAAGAATGAACCAAAAAGAAGAGAGTTAAGAGGCCACAAGACAAGGCACTCAGCCGGAGGCCCCGAAAACTAGCCCACGGGCCACCACAAGTAGCCTACAAGAGAGATAAGTAGCCTACAGCTACAAAAAGTGGCCTACAGGCCTCTCTCTCCCTCTAGGCAAAGGCACCAAGGCAAGGCCCCAAAGCAAGGCCAAAACACAAAGAGTTCAGAGGCTCAAAAATAAGGCGCTCGGCCGAGACATTCGGACACTCAAAACTAGCACAAACATGCGTAATCACCGAGTGCACAAACGATGACGTCTGAGTCTTAAGGTCGGTCAAAAATGGGGTGTCTACAGAGGGGTTTTTGGGCAAATCACCCACTTGGTAGCTCACCATTGTTCTGTTTGCAATAAGCGAGATGCCATTACGAGCGAAGCAAGCTTGGTATCAAGGTGTATGGACGACGACGAATATTTCTCCCCCGTACAATTGGCGCCATCTGTGACATACAAAACCATATCTTCCAGGCTTTTCTAATCAACTTCAATGGCAAACAACGATGATATTTCATTGTCCGTTGTCGACGGCATCACGCTAGAGTCTGTTCAAATGCGTGATAACTTGCCTTCAATGCTGACCATGGCTAGTCTAGAGACCTCCACGTGAGAGACTCACAGAGACACATGAGATAATCATGGGAGAAGCTTTGAGCACTCACAAAGCCTTGATGGGCGACGATGGAGAGAGACGTATTCTCAGTGCTTAGAAAGCAAGCTGAAGGACTAAGACGCCATCATTTGAAGGATGACGACAGAAATGGAGGCCATGAAGTTGTAACTGATGGGAAAAAGTGTTACTAAAGTGGAAAACCACAGTATGAGCACCCAATCCTGTCATTCAGGTAATTGGATTCGGAGAGAAACACCTTCGTTTTCCATCACCAGGAACTACAGAGTCGACCACTCCGTGTTGCCAGTAGAGAAGTCTTATACTTAAAACAGTAGCTACCGCTCTTTACGTCCGACGTTAACGTCAGGATACTCATACTCTGCTCGATCGGAGGACCTGAGGGATGTTTCGAAGGAGTGAGCTCGTTAGAGGGAGGCCTAGAGGATGCCGGTACTTCAGAGATTGGCTTCAGGAGTCCACGCTAGTAAGGAGGTAGTTATGCTACGCCACGTTTGGTGGTAAATGTAATGGTTGATTGGGACTCGGTGAGGCTGAGTACCACCTAATTTTCTTCTAAGATTGAGAGCACATCACCCCCTATCGGTTTCCTTTAGCCTAAGTTTACATTGTATGACTGGAAGCGAATTTGTATATGCATGTTAGCCACTATCGGCAAGTAATAGCTGGACATAGACAGAGCAATGCATTAATGTGCCTAATATTTTCAGCTAGTTTGGGCGAGCTGGGCTTAAATTAGTTCAAGAGGTTACCGGAGGAGAGTATCAAGAGGTGGCAACAATTAGCAGAGGCATTCGTTACCAGATTTAAGATGAATACAAAAACTCCAAAAAAAGTAGATCATCTTTTGTGTGTAAAGATGGAATCGAGCAGTTCATTGAAGAAATGCAACACTAAATACTGGGAGACATACAACGAAATCCTCGATTGCCCCTACGAACTTAGCGATTGCCCAATACAAGCGAGGTTTACCAGTCAGACAAAGACTGAGGGACTTACTTACAATGAGTTAGCCTACCACTATAGAATCATTGATGCAACGAATCAATGAACACATCAGAGTCGAAGATGATGCGATCGCTGCGACTAAGAAGACAAATCCAGTGGCGGCCAACAAACGAGTGGTTAGAAAGGTTCACACAATTGGAAGAGAAGACAGATGGCCGAGCTATCGCGGTAGGGACCAAAACTGTTGTTTTGCCCAACTTTAGTGCTCTCCACCAAGTTAAATTTGCTCGGTGAGAAAAAAGTTGGGATTTTGTCCAACTTAAAAATTCCTTACCGAGTTGGATTTCGCTCGGCGAGAAAAGTGGTGTTTTTCCCAATTTGAAGCTTCATTGCCAAGTTGGATTTTGCTCGGCGAAAAAAAGGTTGGTGTTTTGCCCAACTTAAAGCTTCATCCAAGTTGGATTTTGCTCAATGAGAAGAAAGTTGCTATTTTACCCATCCATAAACTCTCTTATTGAACTGTGTTTTGCCCGGTACGAAGCAAAGTCAATATCAACAAAATGAGAAGGAAAATACAACGATGTTAACAAAAGGTGTATTTATTCTGTTTTCAGTGCGGTTCCAAAAGAAGGGGCCTTCAGCACGGTTACAAACCTTCAAAACCAAAAAAAGAAGAAAAAGAAAAAGTCATAACAAGGACATTGTTCACAAGTTGAGTTGCCAAATCGGCAATCTCTTCCTCAATCACATTATCAACGCCTTCTGCATTGGTGTCAAGCGGAGGATCGATCGCATGTTCAGTTTAATCGACACCCTGCGATGCCACACTATCTTCTTGTGCAGCCGGTTGTGGAGTTGTGTTGGCAAGTTGGATGATGGCCACTTTAACCACCCTATCTGCCTTCGCGGCTTCAATCATCTTTTGTTGCACAACAGTAGTGTACACTTGCATTATGGAGGGATGATGTGGAGCGGAGAATTTATGAAAAACTCAGAATCTACAGATTGGCCAAGTTTTTTAGCTGCCGCCTTCCAGCTGCATTAGAAGAAGATGTCCTTGGTAGACTCTACTTGGAGCTCATATGTCTTCTCACCCTCCGCAAAACCTCGGTCCTCTGCCTCCTTAACCTTTTCCTTCAGCTCGGCCCTATGGTTATCGTGGTGCCTTTTTAGGTCGGCCAAATATCTTGTCTTCCTGGTCTCCACCGCCTTCTTCTTATCTTCATCCACCTTATTTAACTGCTCAGCCAACTGATCTCTCTCGATTGTGATATCCACACACAAAGCCTTGAGTTTTCGTAGTTTGGCCTTCTTTGCCTTGTTCTCACTTATGGCCTCACGAAGATTCTTTTTCAGCTCCATCATATGTTCATGGGCAACGAAGTTTTTTTGCGTGGCCTACAAGTAGAAAAAATTTAGTACGTAGATACCAAACAATCAGTTCAATTATGGTTATCGCGGTGCATTTTTAGCTCGGCCAAATATCTTGTCTTCTTGGTCTCCACCGCTTTCTTTTTATCTTCATCCACCTTATTCAACTGCTTGGCCAACTAATCTCTCAATTGTGATATCCGCAAGTGAAGCCTTGAGTTTTCGCAGCTTGGCCTTCTTTGCCTTGTTCTCACTTATGGCCTCACGAAGATTCCTTTTCAGCTCCATCATGTGTTCATGGGCAACGAAGTTTTTTTTTGTGCGGCCTACAGGTAGAAAAAATTTAGTACGTAGATACCAAACAATCAGTTCAATGAAATAAAATAATGATCCTTACCAACACTAAAGATTTGGAGACTGACCTGATGGCTTTCAGGTTAGACAGCTACTCGTGTTTCTTCATGTCAGCTAGGAGAAACAGGCCCTTGGTCAGGTTGAAGCCTAGCAAGTTATACTTGTTTGCATAGACCGAGTCAATTATGGTCACATTTCGGCCTTTGTATTTCAGCTCGGGTGACCACACTAAAGGGTCAGTGATATGGCCAAGTTGCTTAGTGACAACTTGCTCAATCTGCTCTCCATGATCAGACACTAGCAGCTTGGTTGACTTCTCATCCACCAAGTGTTGCTCAGCGGTGGTGTCACGACCCAAACCCTGCCCTATGGGTTTAGCATCAGAATCGCCAAGAATCCGAGATTACCAAGGCCCGCTAATGAAATACTGATAAAAGCGAGTTCAAGGCTGGCGGAATACAAATAAATAAATAATGTCCATTGAGTTGTGACAATCTGTATGCCAAAAACATTTTTCATGCATTCACACAGGTAGAACAATAGATACATCATGTACAATCATTCAGTACAGGGACTTAATCCCTATTACGGTACAGTAAACATTCAATCTATACCATCCATTCGGTTATTACAAAGCAGTACGAAAGTGTAAAAGGGGAAATACTAAAACGCCCCTAAGCCTTAGCATGATAGGCTCAGAACCTCGCAGTGAGGCACTTAGGCTGGCTTGACAAAACTGGAGTTTACTCCGACGCCTCTAGCTTTGGTCCAGTGCCTGTACACCTACATATATATAAGAGCAGTGAGCTAAAGCCCAGTGAATAACATAATGCGTAAAGAGGTTAAGAATGAAATGTCCTTACAGTAATGAAAACAGTTCGTTAAACAGTAATTCGGTCTTTCAGTCAAAATAGTTATTCAGTCATATGTGGTACATCCATTAGCATAGCGATAAGCGATGGTCTTAAAGACCGAAAAGAATGATGGCAATCAATCAAGCTTGATGGTGGTTCCACGAGGGGACACACGAGATCTCTATAAAGATAATATTGATGAGGTGCTAGGGTTGCCACAGTACAGTTCAGAAATAGAGGACATACATTCATTCAAGAATAATACCTGCGTAAAATAAAGATGCATTCAAGATTCAAAAGATAAACATTTTGAACATATCTTTACACAATTGTTACTCACGAGTTACGGGCTATCGAGAGCTAGGCGTCTCTCGAAATGCCAACCCTAAGCAGTTAGCAGATTGAACACACTCGAGTTACGGTTGGAAAATGGAATAATTAACTCCCTATTATGCCTCGGTGTGTTCTACATCTATATCCTCATTAAGATGTCTTAAACTAGGCCTAAGAATGCCTAGGATGGGATGAGGATGCAAAGATGTGCCTGTAAACGATTTGAAATTTTGAAAGAGTCGCTCAGCGCGAGTTTCCCGCCGGCGGCAATATCCCTTCGGCGTGTCACCCAACACTCCGCTCGAGCGTACATTTCCTTCGGCGATCGATGAAGCGGTGCAAAGAAATCTTTGGATGTACGTTTTCTCGCTCGGCGCATCGCTCACTTCGGCGGACTATAAACAGTCAAAAGTCTTTGGGAGCTTGTTTTCCCTCGGCGGCACTTCCCTTCGGCGGAAGACCAAAATCTGGAAAACCCAGATTCGAACTCCAAGTTCAAAACCAAGTTTTCAAACACCAAAATCGATCCCCTTGGGCCCATTTTCTGGAAAACTCTTTAAAGCCCATAGAATAACATGTTTCAAAACTCAATTTAAGAATTCAAATCCCAAGGGTGTTTCAATTAAACTCAATTTGAAACCATTTTTCAAGAACAATTCTCAAACATGACATGCATGCACTTTAAACAATTTTAAGCTTCAAAGCTAACTCAAATGAGCTCAATTCTTTGAAAAACAAGATGAAACATGGTTCTAAGCATTAACATGGACATGCATGCAAAAATCCATGAAGAACAACCTCAAAAATACAAGAGTATGCCATGCATGCAACAATTAAGCTCTGATCCGACTTCTATGAACCAATTCAAGTCTCACATTACTAGAGGCTCAAGAACTAAGCATGAACAAGCTCAAATACATTAATGAAAGGTTGAGTTCTCTTACCTAAGTCTTGAATTACAAGGCAATGGAGCTAAATGAGCAATCTACACTTCAATTCTCAAGCAATTCTTCAAGGTTTCAAGCCAAATCACAAGAATGAACTCAATTCTTCCTTAGCTCTCACTCTCTCTATTCCTTGGTCGGTTATGGTCAAAAAGAATGGCTGAGCAAATGTTGTATGCAAGTGTAAACAAGTCTCCATAGGTCTAGAGTAGTGGCCCACTAAGGGTTAGTTTAGTAAATAAGTCCAAGTTTGCAATTAACTCATTTTTAATCTAATTTAATCATACCTAATCAATTTTCAGACTATCATCCCATAAATTCACATAAATCATGAGGATCCTAAAACATCAATCAATTCCGGACTCGGCCGCCGATAAGGCCTTCAATTCGCAGTTTAAACATAAAACATGGACAGATAAACACATAAGTCAAACAGATAGAAATGCAATGCAATAGATATACTTAGTCAATTCAGTTTCATTTTGATCGGTCGATTCGATGGTTTATCCAGTTCACTTATCGGTCATAATCGATTCGGTTTTAATGTCGGTGTTTAATTGGTAATCAGAGACGAGGGTTATTACGGTGCTTTGCTCGCCTTTTCTTGGGCAAGAAGAAGCTTGTTCATTGGCTACAGCCAACACTGGACTAGTTTTTTGTGTGACTGGCTGGGTGGATTGGCCCCCAGTTGACCCGGCCGGTTGAGAAAAAGAGTTAGGCCCGACAGTGATCATCAACTTAATAGCTCTTTTGTTGGCCATTTCTTCCTCGACTGTCAAAGGGATCAAATTAATTTCAGGGAGATTGGGATTTGGCTCTGGAGAGGGCTCGCTCAAAAGTCATAAACTTTACTCTTGCGCAGTGCATTGTATCGGTAGGTCGGTTCATAGCCTAATTGTACGTGTTATCCTTTATGTTAAAACCAAAATTTAATAACAATTATACTAAATTCATTTATCTTCAATGCCTCGTTTGGGAATCATCTTTTTTAGCCAAAAAGTAAAAAAGTTACTAAAATTAGCTAAAAAGTCAACAACCCATACCAAAAAGTCAAAAATTCTCTTTTCTCTCTACTTTTTGCGCATCTTTTCGTAAAAAGCCAAAAAGTCATCCCAAACATACTAATTTTTTTTAGCTCATGTTTTAGCCAAATAGCCAAAAAGTTACTAAATTAGCCTATTCCCAAACGAGGCTAGTAACATCAAAATTTGAGAAAAGATCTAACTAAATAAAAAAAATATTTTAGTAAAATGTTTAAAAAGTTATGACATTAAAATACCCATTTTCCAGCATTTAAATTTTATATTGGGAAAAATAAAAGGAAAAAAAAAACTCAAGGTTTAAATCTTGTAATAAAATATACTTGAATTTTTAAGTTTAACAATTTTAATCTTAATTTTTTTATTTATTTTTAATCTAAACCATTAATCTATTTTTATTAATTAAAATTGACGAAAAAATAATATTTTAGTCAATATACTCAATAAAGGCGTATGGAAAATATTTAAAATATCAATTTTTATTAAATTTAATGAATAAAATATATATTTTTATTTAGTTTTATTAAACAAAAATAGAAAAATAATTTAAATTGAAAATAAATTAAAAAGTTAGAATTTAAATTTTTAAAAAAAATTACGTTTACTTTGATATAAGTCTTAACTTTGATTTTTTTATTTAAAATTTTCCTTTTATTTTTTTTATGAAAAAGATTGAATGCTTAAATGCACCGCTGTAATCATTGTAATCATTGAAGGAGGAGAAAAAAAGAAAGAGTAATGAGAAGGAAAAAAAGAAAAAGAAAAAAAAGGAGGAAAGTGCGAGAAAATAGGAAATTTTATTTTTAACATGCCTATTTATTTCAGTGCATATATTTAATGAATCATTATTTTTATGATAATTATATTCTAAAGTAAAATGACCATGATGGATATCAAAACACACCCATAATATTATATGAAAATATTTTTTATACACATCTTTTAAAAATAAAAAAATCTCAATATACATCTTTTAATTATAATAAAAAAAAGTAAATCCTAATTCCTTCATTTTAAACAAAAACGATAGGAAACAAAGTAGATTAGCAGATTTTTATGATCTTTTTTTTTATTTCTTCTTAGCATTAGTTTTTTAGTCAACCAAACGATTAAGATTACATATTTATACATCCAACCGAAAACAAAAGCATTATAAAATAATTAAAAATTCTCGGTTGTGTGGAGGAATTTTCATTTCAAATTATACTCTCTTTTTTTTTTTGAAAAAAAAAAAACCCCTTTTTTAATTGGCTAAATCTAACATTCTACAATAAACTCTTATGAACTAAACCCTAAAAACCAGACCTTAATTGGGAAGAAGCTGATGAAGCAAAATCTAACATTTTCATTATATATAAGCTGCCATTGGGGAAAATATATTGCAAACCTTAATTGGCTAAATCTAACATTTTCATTATATATGAACTACCAAATCGTTACTATAATGAATCAAAAATATAAATTGAACATTTTAATAGCAAAGACCCAGATGAGATTTTGTTCAACTAATCAACTTGCAAATAGAAATACTAGGGCTTGTTTGGAAAATAGAAAGATGGGCTTTGATGATAGAGGTTGATAAAGATAATGGAGATGGAATTCTTTTAGGCTCAAAGTTGCTCTTTGTTAGAACTTCAATTTCCTTTTGATCAGAATATTCTACCCCATTGATTACAGATCTACCCCATTGATTTGGCCTTGGATGAAATGTTGATCAACTCCATGAAAGGGGCTAGATTGATATGAGAGTATGTGGAAAGAGAGTTGAGGTGGTGTATACAAGATATGAGTTAAGGGTGTGATTGAAATATTTGGTGTATGAAATGAAAACAATAATTAATAATTAAATTACTAAGTGTGTGCACTGAAAAATGATGTGCACTGAGATAAATAGGTGTGTGGAAATAGAATTTTTCAAAGAAAATGACAAGTTCATTATTGTCTTTTCAAAAATCAAATTATCACCTTTTTTAGGGGAAAAAAATGAATAGAAGAGCATTTTTGTTATTTCAGTAATGTTGTAACACCATATACTCAACAATTTTTATAAGGAAATGCAGTATAATTTCAAGAACCAATAAGATACTGTTATAATTGTCATAAAGATGGTATAATTAACCTACGAAATTTTTATTTTTTTTTAAATTGGAAAGAAAATTTTTATTGCAAAATCAATAAAAAAATCGGATCAATCTCGTACAGTGGTAGCAAAAGATCACATAAAAAGATAATAAACTTCTATAGGAGGAAATTTATAATTTTTTTTTTAATTTTTTTCCCTAGTTAAAAAAACTTAAACAATACAAAATCATATTAAATCAAATCTATAAGGTGGGAAATGTATTTAATAGTATTAGAACAATGTTTCACATCACTTGACTTGTAATATTTATTTTATTGTATCATAAAAATTATGAATTATTATTTAAATCAATAAAAATAAAGTCAAGACAACACATAATCTTGTCACATGAGCAGTAAATAATCTTTCATAAGATGCACCTCTTAACTTTATGTGCATAATTGATCTAACAAATAGGATTGTAACCTGAGTCGTGTAATAGATAATTCAAATTTAGTTTATGAACTTAATAAATTTCAAAATTTATTTAAATTTGATTTATTTATATAACAAGTTGATCTCAAACGATAATTGAACATGAGTCGAGTCTAACTAACTTGATTTTTTTAATGTATATAAGAATATCGAACCAAAAAGAGATTGTTCGAAATAAATTTCAAAACTTTAATTGACAACAGGCTTTTTTGGTTTTGGGGGCTAAAATAGTATTAAAAGATAAAATAGAGTAAAATAATTAATAAAAAAAATGTTATATTAAATCCGTAATTATTTTATTTTTTCTCTCACAAACATCACACTAACTATAAAAAAATTCAATCCTCTTTCCAAACATAATTATTTTAACTTACTAAAATAATCAAAAATTAAAATAGCTTATTGAAATAGTCAATTTTGCAAACACCCCAGGTTTAAAATCGAAGTTTTTAAATTATTTCCTTTTGAGCCCTCTATCCCTATTTATGATGATACGTGACAATATCGTCCTCGCAACATAGGCTTGTGGACCCCATCTTGTGAAAAAATGTTACAAGTTTTAAAAATTTTATTAAATAAATGACTAAATGTTTCACATGGGAGCTTTTTTGATAAATCCATTTTCTAAGAGCTTTATTCCATCCAACCCATATTCTTTTTGACTATTCCATTAGGTCCAATTTGAGAAAAGAAGACTAAAATACCCTTTTCATCTACTTATGTTCCATTTAGTTCATATTATTTTCTCATATTTCAATAAGTCCTATTGGTGACATAATTACCAAAATACCCCTAATGTGAATGTTCACACCGTCAATGTGAATGTTCATATCGTCAATGTGTAGGGGCCCGGCCCATGTCGACCCTCGTGGGTGCCCGGAAAAATTGGTCGGTAGGCAGCCCACGAGCCAAAAAAATAGGCGGCAGGCAGTTGATAATGTGAATATTCACATTGACAAGTTAAAATTCACATTGATAGGAGTGTAAAATTGGCCCGACAGCTGAAGCAGCACTTGGGGCGGGCGAATCTTTGTTCATAATGTGAATATTCACATTGACATATCAACATTAACATTGATAAGAGTGTAAAATTAGCTCGTGACCCGTGGGCAGCCCGAAGCCCGGGCCCGACCCGACCCGACCCGTGACAATGTGAATATTCACATTGACATATTAACATTCACATTGATAGGAGTGTAAAATTAGCCCGCGGCTTGTGGGTGGCGAAACCGCCCACTCAAAAGCTGGGCGCCTGGGCGGCGACCGTTGATAATGTGAATATTCACATTGACATGTTAACATTCACATTGATAAGAGTATAAAATTAGTTTGCGCCGTGGTGCGAAACCGACGGCCGTGCGACTCGGGCGATCTGGCGACTGTTGACAATGTGAATATTCACATTGACATGTTAACATTCACATTGATAAGAGTGTAAAATTGACTTTCGCGTCCATAGGCGGCCCCGAAGCCGTGGCGAACAAGCGGCCCGGCGGGACAATGTGAATATTCACGTGACATATTCATTATTGATAGGGTGTAAAATTGGCAATTGGCGCGTAGGCGACCCGCCTTGGGCGGGTTAGGCGCCCGGCCGTTGACAACGTGAATATTCACATTGACATGTTAACATTCACATTGATAAGAGTGTAACATTAACGCGTGCGTGGCTGCAAGCCGCTCGCGCCGTGGATGGCCTAGTCGGGGTTGGCGCCGGCTGTTGACAATGTGAATATTCACATTGACATGTTAACATTACATTGATAAGAGTGTAAAATGACTCGCGTCCATGGGCGGCGGGTTTGGGTCGAGCCTACCGTGCAGGCGAGCCGGACAACGGACAAATTTTACACTTCTATCAATGTTAGTGTTAACATGTCAATGTGAATAGCGATATCGAGTCGAACCAAGCCTCGGCAATGGCGGCTGGCCGGGCGCATGCCGGACCAATTTTACACTCTTATCAATGTGAATGTTAACATGTCAATGTGAATATTCACATTGTCAACAGGCCGGGCCAGGCCTGCCCCGGGCCGTCCATGGGCCGTGGGCGGGTTTCGGGCAGCCACGGGGCGCGGGCTAATTTTACACTCCTATCAATGTGAATGTTAACATGTCAATGTGAATATTCACATTGACTAATTTTACACTCTTATCAATGTGAATGTTAACATGTCAATGTGAATATTCACATTGTCAACGGGACGGGCCAGTCCCGGGCCACGGGCGGGCTTTTGGCTGCCCATGGGCCGCAGGCTAATTTTATACTCTTATCAATGTGAATGTTAACATGTCAATGTGAATATTCACATTGTTAACGGGTCGGATTGGGCCCGCCATGGGCCATGGCGGGCCACGAGGCCAATTTTACTCGTATTAATATGAATGTTAACATGTCAATGTGAATATTCACATTGTCAACAGTAGGGTCGGGTCGGGCATACTGGTTGCTGGCCAATTTTATACTCTTATCAATGTGAATGTTAACATGTCAATGTGAATATTCACATTGTTAACAGGCCGTGCCGGGACCGCCTCGGGCCGCCTACGGGCCGTGGGCGGGTTTCGGGTAGCCACGAGACACAGGCTAATTTTACACTCCTATCAATGTGAATGTTAACATGTCAATGTGAATATTCACATTGTCAACAAACTGCCCGACATGCCGGAATTGTCGGGCTTTTGACCGCGCATGGGTCGCGGACTAATTTTATACTTTTATCAATGTGAATGTTAACATGTCAATGTGAATGTTCACATTGTTAATCGTCGGTAAGACAGCCGCCCATAAATGGACGGGTTTCACGAGGCCAATTTTCGTATTAATGTGAATGTTAACATGTCAATGTGAATATTCACATTGTCAACAATACGGCCGGTCCGAACCGCAGGTTCTTGGCAATTTTATACTCTTATCAATGTGAATGTTAACATGTCAATGTGAATATTCACATTGTTAATAGGCCGGGCCACCTACGGGCCGTGGGCTATTTTCGGGTAGCCACGAGACGCGGACTAATTTTACACTCCTATCAATGTGAATGTTAATATGTCAATGTGAATATTCACATTGTCAACGGGCCGGACATGCCGACATTGTCGGGCTTTTGGCCGCCCATGGGTCGCGGACTAATTTTATACTCTTATCAATGTGAATGTTAACATGTCAATGTGAATATTCACATTGTTAACAATCGGGCCAAGACGCCGGGCCCGTATGGCCATGGGTTTCGCGCCGCCATGGGACGGGAGCCAATTTTACACTCGTATTAATGTGAATGTTAACATGTCAATGTGAATATTCACATTGTCAACAATGGGTCGGGCATACTAGTTCTTGGCCAATTTTATACTCTTATCAATGTGAATGTTAACATGTCAATGTGAATATTCACATTGATACTGGCCGGGCAGGCCCGCCGCCCTGACCACGGCGGGTTTCGGGTAGCCACGAGACGCGGGCTAATTTTACACTCCTATCAATGTGAATATTCACATTGTCAACGGGCCGGGTCGGGCCTGCCCCGGGCCGCTGTCGGGCTTTTGGCCGCCCATGGGTCGCGGACTAATTTTACACTCTTATCAATGTGAATGTTAACATGTCAATGTGAATATTCACATTGTCAACGGGCCGGACCGGGCCCGCCCCGGGCCGCCCATTGGCCGTGGGCGGGTTTCGCCCCACCACGGGACGCGGGCCAATTTTACACTCCTATTAATGTGAATGTTAACATGTCAATGTGAATATTTACATTGTCAACGGGCTGGGCCCGGCCCGGCTCGTCGGCAGGTTTCAAGCCGCACACGGGCCAATTTTACCTTTCTACCAATGTGAATTTTAAAATATAAATTTTCACATCATTAAATTGCTAATCTTTCAAAAAATATTTATAAGGGTATCAAAATTGAATATAAGGGCATAAGTGTCCAAGAAAATAGTGTAAATCAAGAAAATGGACTTTATGGAATAAAACTATACATACATGGGACTAAATGGGTTAAAAAATTCCTTCATGGACTTCTTGGGTTAAAACACTTCTAAATTGGACTTATCAATAAAAATCCCGTTTCACATAGGTATGGGGTTCACAAAATTACGAACCCCACACTCATGTAAGATAT
Source organism: Camellia lanceoleosa (assembly GCA_025200525.1). Classification (NCBI taxonomy): domain Eukaryota; kingdom Viridiplantae; phylum Streptophyta; class Magnoliopsida; order Ericales; family Theaceae; genus Camellia; species Camellia lanceoleosa. The sequence goes on along the minus strand of CM045771.1, from coordinate 131,758,395 downwards.
TTTATTATTTATTTAGTAGAAAATTTGGTATCCCTAACGTTATCCCATCTTGTGTACTATGTCAACGGTTTGAGCAGTCAGATTTGTGGGATTTGTTCAATATATCATTTTTATAAAAAATTAATTCAATCGGATATTGATAAGTGTCAATTTAAATTATATCTATCCTAAAAAAGTAGACAATTAACCTATTCTAAAAAAATGACTGTTTATCTTTTTTAAAACAAATATTATTTGAATCGATAACTAAAGATATATATTCAAGTTATTTTTTTACAACAATGATTTACTCAATAAAATTCATAAATCGAACGGCTCAAACAATTGACATAGCACTCAGAATGAGAGTAAGTAACATAAAATAGGAACACAACCTTCTCATAATGAGTGAGGTCCGCATTCCCTACCTGTAAGCTCCACTCCTTGTGAGAAAATTATGACCCATTGAACACGTTTGTTTAAATTATGACCAATTGAGTACATTTGTTTGGAGGAGTTTGTTTAAATTATGACCCAATGAGTACATTTGTTTGGAGGGATAGAAGCATCGGATGGTGAATGAAATAGTCCATTATTTGATTTAAAATTTTTACATCTACTCTATCCTAAGGGGATTGTGGGATAGAAATATGAGGATAAGCTTAGGATTGAGATTATCCTAAACTTATTGAAATAAAATTAAAATCTCAACTACATTAAAATTAAAATAAAAAAATAAAATTTACATAATTTTAGTAAATTAAAAATAAAATTAAAAATTAAAATAAAATGAAAAAATCTCAATTAAAAATTAAAATAAATTTATGTAATTTTTTATTGATATTCTATTTATTTAATTTTTTTAAAGTTAATAGTAAAAAAATTAAATAAAATATGATACACTTCAGATTCAATAGAATAGTTCAATCCAAACATTTAATTTTATGACTAAACAAATATAAAATTTAATAAAATAATCAAATCTAAATATCTAATCACATGACTAAAGAAATATAAAATACAAATCCAATCAACTTTAGAAATAATATATCTCGAAATTAATAATCTCATATATTACAATTCTTTTTTATTTAGTCCGTTCAGACAACAACACTCATAATATAATTAGTTATATTTTAAAAAAATAAAAAATGTGTAATTAGAGATTATTTAAAATGATATAAATAAGTAAACTTTTTAACTTTTTATAAAATATAAATTTGATATGAATTAAATTTAAAATGATATAATTGAGAGATAATATAATTTAAATAAAATAATGACTTTTGAACTTTTTAATTTTTTAAGTTATAACAAACGAAACTTAGGGCTGGTTTGGGGTGTCCTAAAAAAGTGCACTTTTTGTCTTTTTGGATTAAAAAAGTTGAGAAAAAAATATAAAGGTTTGGGTTAACTTTTTGGATTTTTATGAAAAAATGTGTATTAAAAAATTGTATAAAAAGAGTGTGTAAGAGATGAATAGTGACAGGTGGGCCCAGCCGTACAAATCGGCAGCCGTGTATTGGGGTTCAAAATTATTGGGTAATTTTTGTACAAAGCATTGGACGGTTTTGTTTGGCCCGTGGGGGTCATCACGGGTCCCATTTTAATAATCTGAACCGTTCAATGTGTATAACTCGTCGAACACTATGTACCTATAAAAAATCACGTTAATCGGATATCGATAGCTATCTGATCAGATATATTTATTTTTCAATCATTAATTATAACACCATCCATTTGTCATACATAACTGATCTGATCATATAGTTATCGATATCCGATCAATGTGATTTTTTGCAGACATATAGTACTCGACGAATTCTACACATCTAACGGTTCAGATTATTAAAACGGGACCCGTGATAGCCCCCATAGGCGAAACAATGGTGTGTGTACAAACCACACCCAATCCTTTCATATATATGTATTACCGCTGCACAGCAGCCGGCGTGGGTCAATTCAGTGTGTACTTTGGGCCAAAAAAAAAATTTTTTTTTTTTTTTGGGTGAATAGTGATACCTTTTTGAATTTTGGAGTAACTTTTTGACTTTTTGACTGATTTAGGGTACCCCAAACCAGGCCTTAATTTTTTATCGAGAAGCCCAACAGCAGCAAATACAAGAAAAGCGTAACCTCCACGTGTCAACATGCGTCGCCTCTAGTGCACTATACTCTCATCAGGCTCTCTCTCCTCACCCACTCTCACTCTCACCGCTCCATGGAATTGCGGAGAATGTAGAGAGAAAGAGAGTATGCAATCGCTGCAGCAGAAGGCATCGGAGTTGAGCGGCGTCGATCGGAGCGACGCTTTCGCCATTGACGACACCAATCTCTTTCAGAAGCTCGGTCTCCAGACCTTCATTAACCTTTCTACCAATTTCTGTACCAGGTATATATATGTGCATTCAATTCTATAATCTGATTTGGTTAGTTCTTTGAGAGAATGCCCGAAGCGAGGTAACAAAATGGAGATTTTTTCTTTTGTTCCTCTTTTTATCTTGCAATCCAATGTTAGATGTCAATTGAAAAAACAGTGAAAACTTCACTTCAATTAAAATTATGGTGTTTCTATGATATTGGAATCGAGTTACTAAAAAATAATCAGGCTTTGGTTTAGTTTTGTAATGTAATTATTATTTGAGTGTGGAGTTATGATTTATAACAATGATACATCCTCTAAAATTAGGGTCATGTTGTAGTGTGCAACCCTTAAAAGGTTGCACACCATATGCAACTTCAATATTGGCCATTAGATTACATAAGTTGATCTTGACGGTTGAATTATTTAATTTTGAAAAATTTGACATTGGAGCAACCGGTTGACAGATCTATATTCTCTCTTATTGCATAGTGTATTCTCTTTACTTTCACTTTCGTCTCTGTCGCCCCTCTCTCTCTCTCTGTGTTGCCCCTTCCTTCCATCTCTTCCCCTGGCTCCTCTCGCTCTCTTCTCTCTCTATTGCGCTCATTCCTCTATCTTTCTCTGGCTCGATTGAATGCAAGCCGAAGTGGTTGTTCTGTTTAAAACCCTAATCTAACCCAGTGAGCCTCTGTTTGGTTTCTAAGAAAATAAAGAATTTTTTTTGGAAGAGCAATCAACAAGTTATGCGTCCCTCTGATTATTTCTAAAACCCTCCCTCTTCTAAAACTTTGTTCTTTCCCATTTTTTACTCTGTTTTCTCTCTCTGAATTTGTATTCCAATCTCTCCTGTTTCACACTCATTCGAAATTTGTACGAATGAAGCAAGGCTTTGTGAGGATTTTATTCTATTTTGCTATTTATATATCTCGATTGACATTTGTAATGAAATAATTTTTTTTACATTAATTGAGATAGTATTTTGCAACCATTTTGTTGCTTCCAATACTTGTTCTTGATTTGTTGCAAAATATTTCATCTTGTTTTGGCATTAAAATTATATCGCTAATTATGTTATTTGAATGTTGATTGCATTTAAGATGTTTGTAAAAATGCCTAGTTTGTTAGCAATTTAAACAAAAGTATTTTGGAATTATATTTTCATTGCATTTAGATGTTGAAAACTTGTGATTGATTTGACATGTTCTTTGAAGATTTATTCCAAAACATATTTAGTGATATTCACATGAAGCAGCTATAACTTGTGGTTGGGACCTCCAAATTTGTAAGTTAAGGCAAATAGTTATTCCAAGTGTTTTTGGTAATGTGAAAGTACTTATTGTTCTAGTTGAATTAAATAGTCATCTAAATTAAATCTTTTGTTTGATTGGTTTTTAAATATATATATATATGTATGTATTGAAAAGCAAACGTAATTCACATACAATAGAAATACTTCCAAAAATGCTAATCAAAATAGTGCTTGAACTTCACTTGTATCCTTCTTTAAGCATGATCAGTTGACAAGATAACGAGAAAGTGACTCTAACCAACAAAACAACTTTGAAAAGTTAAAAAGAACTGAAGTATATGATTTTAAATTTTAGCTAAAAGGTAGTCAATGTGAAGCTTATGCTTAATAAAATGAATTTCCACATCCTTTTTTGAAAATATATTGATGTTAAGAGAATCCATGAATTATTATTTTCCCTCTAAGCGTGGAGGTTTTCCTAACAACTATAAAAGATTAGTGCGAAACTTTAGAATTGAAGTAGTGGGTAGTGTGAGAAAGGGAAAATTTTGAATTTTTCTTCCCTTGTTTGTTTGCATGATAAATTTATCATGATAATGTTAGAAAATACAACACTGGTAGAGAGCCCTAAAAAACGCGGCTCAAATGGCTCAAATTGACCAAAACTGTGTCGTTTTGGGCACAAAATAACACAAAACGACGTCGTTTTGCTCAATTTGAGCCATTTGAGCCGCATTTTTTAGGGCCCCCAAACATTATTCTAAGATAAGATTGTTAAATTTTGTATACAATCCATAGCAACATGGTAAGTTGCTTTTCAATTTTCTTGTAAAAATATACATAAATGTTTCTTGTAAAAAACAAAGATTGTTTTTTTCACTATTTTGTCACTTTTGATTTCCTATCTAAACATGCAGCTTTTTGTACTTGGTTAATTTTGACCTAACGAATTGTACTTTGTTTTTCGAGTAACGTTCTTATGATAAGGGATGTGCATAGTAGCATTTCCTTTATATATGTATATTATATACTTGTAAAATTTATCTTATAAATGCTACTCCTTCCGTCCCAAAATATTAGTCCCTTATTCCAATTTTCATTGTCTCAAAATATTAGTCTCTCTTCAAAAATCAAGTACAAAAATAATATAAATTTCCTATTTTGCCCTTCTTTTAAATTAATAAACAATATAAAAAGTACAATTATGACATTGATATTCTCAAAAAATGTACTATCAAAAGGTTAATTTTGGAAAATCAACTTTTTTCAAATGTAATAATTGTACTACCAAAAAAAGTTAGATTTCCCAAAAGGGACCATTATTTTGGGACGGAGAGAGTATATTTTTTGGGACAAGTATCTTAGATGATTGGTTTCAATTAGATTGTTTATATACATATGCCTAAGAGGAGGGACGAATATCATAAAGATAGTGTAATTTAGTAATTTCAATTTGGGGAACTACATCCCAAAGACATTTGGGCTGCAATTAATAAATCAATGAGAAATTTTTTTATAATTACAACTAAAATGAGAAGGTGAAAAGTAAATATAAAGAGGTGGCAATCGCCTATTTGATTTACCAAAATATCCTTCTCTTCTTTCTTTTTCCTTCCCTTTGCTTTGGAAGTCCCATACAACCAATTTCCTCCCTTCTTAACCAACCCTAACACCTTGCCTGCCATCACCAACCCCTCACCCACCTGTTCCTTCCTTCTTCCACCACTTGAAATCCCTCCCCACCCCACCCATTTCCATCACTTTCTCACGCTACTCTCGTCTACCTCTACTACACAAGCCCCTTCCAACCCTACTCAATCTAACACCCTAATCAACCCAAACCCAAACCCAAACCCAAGCCATCGGAACACCCAAAACTCCTCTAGTCCCTCCCCATCTCTACTCTGCACCATCTCTCTCTTCACTATTGTTAAAAGATACAAGTCCAAACTATGCAAGGTGATGATCTACTCGCAATGTTTTGGCCTGATAATTACATGATATGTATGGAGTCAGAGAATTATATGTACCCAAGAAATTAGTCTGAGCAAGGCCTGACACTCTGGTGACCAAAAAAAAAAGAAGGAAAAATCATAAAGGAATATGTATCAAATTTTTAAAAACAAAGAATAAAAGAGAGAATATTTGTGTTATGTATTTTTATAAATTATTAAATGGTTGAACCAACAAGTAAAACGATAAAGAATGTAAGCTCTGTCAAGATCGATTATTTGGTATCTAAATGTTTTGACTTGTGCATAAAAATCCATGCAAAAATTGCTTGAGACTTAGAGCTTATGTGCCCCACTTTGACGTAAGTTTCCACACTAATGGCTAGACTCAAGAGTTATATCCATTCATGTTTTGAAAAATCCATGAGAAAAAAAAATCCGTTTCAATATGCTACCCCTTAAGGGTTGCATATAATATTCTCCCTAACTATTGGCTATTTTTATTTATTTATTTTAATTGCTCGAAGGATTGGTTTTGGTACGTTACTCTAAGTCTTTACGTAATGGCTACTGATAATTGAAACAAATGTATTAAAAGTTTCATCTCTTGTATTGCTTATGTGGTTTGTTAATAGGAGAAGAGAGGGAGAAGATAGAGGATTCAAAAGGGAATGGAAGGGAAGGGTAGGGTTTCAATCTCTCTCTGTGCACACTTGACGATGCAATGGCCCGGTCAGCAGCGGTGACAATCAACGGTACGCACTCATCTATTCTCTTCTATTCTCATTCAACATCCAAATAGTAGACTTCAAGAGTCCAAATAGCATACCCAAACGACTGTCAAGCATGAGCTAGGCAGCGAATGGCGAGAACGGTAGAGGTGTTTGGCGTAGATGAGGCAGGGAGGGGCGTGGCCGTGGGTTTGTTAGGCGTGGCCGTAGGGTAAGGATCGCCGGAGGGGGGGACTCTCTCTCTCTCTCCCCCCTTCTTCAGCTTCCTATTTTTTCTGTTGACAAATTGTGCTTGTCTCTCTTTGCCCTATAAATTGCAATTTCTATGCCCTAATTGATTTTTTTTCTTGCCAAGTGCCTTTTTAGAATATTTTTTAGGGGTGTTGTTGTGATGTCTAGTTTCTCTCATTAGAGTTCAAATCCCATTTTTCTTGTCTGTCAAATGTTCGATAAAATGCATCAATGATGGCCTACTGTGATTTTGTTTATTAGATCCTTTTTTTTTTTACTTTTGGATCTTAGAGAATATAATTTAGGAGAATTTTGGACTCAAATACAATTTAGGAGAATATAATTTAGTTTTCTTGGTCGGTTTGTTTTTTGTGTTTATCTACAAATTGAAGTTGTCGAAGTATGTATATATAGTAAATTTAGGATCTTTGATTAATCCTTTTTTAGTATTTGTCACTCCATGTGTTTCAGTTATTGTGTTTTCAGTGAGAGTCTGTAATTGTACATGAATTATTTGAAATACTACAATTATTTGATTTTCAGGAACACTCAGTCGTTGCTTTCACCCGTGTTCTTGATGAGGCCAGTGTTGTTCTTCTCTTCAGAGACAAAGTCTATCTTCATCCCGATAAGGTACGTACACATATATATATAAATAATAGTTTTCTTGTTATAAGAAGATTCTTATAAATTGATTTATGTGGGACTAGTGATTTGTGCTTGTGTTAGAATATAACTAACAATTTTGTTGATGAAATTTGTGTGTTTATTAGTCACAAAAGTTTTGTGTATCTCATTATGGCTAATATGTATATTTTGCGTTGCCAAAAATCACATGTTATTTTTGTTTTATTATTTTCTTGTTGGTCTTTGGTTGTGTACACTACATGGGGAATGAGTTTACTCTGTATTGCGGAGATGAAGGTTTAAGTTTTATGTTTCCCTCTGTATGGTTAATGTCTAATTTTAGAGTTAAAAAGAGTCCAAAATACATTCGTTAGTTGCACTATGAGAACTAAGCAACTGTTTCTCTACAGAGAACAGTTCCAAAACCTCTGATTTTTGCAAAGAAGGATTGAGGATAAAATATATGGACACAGTCACCATCAAAGTCGGCACTAAGTGGCCCACATATAAGAGGGTTGATCTTCCTTTGTATGGTCATCGTGAACATAAACCGACAAAGCTTGGGAATGTTTATGCGTTGTCGGAGGTCTATTGATGAAAACAATAGCCCCATCCATTATCTGTCGATGTACCACTTGACGAGTCTTAAAAAGTATGCCCTTGAACCTTCCCTCGGCAAGTAGGTTGACAAACCATCCCTATAGGTTAAACACAACTTTTCATTAACGACCTGCAGATCTGCATGTTATATTGAGTAACTCTCTCCTCAAATGTTATCCGTTGAGCAATTTCAAAAGGCGGTCCAATCTCATTGACTCATTTATATGCATCACTGTAATAACACTCGTGAGGAGAATCCACAACCCTTTCGATAAATAGGGTTTTCATCTTCTCAAGCCATGCTTTAGTAGTAGAATCGCTTTGCTCTTTGTTAATCCCAAATCGTGTATCCATGTCACGAGATGCCTTGTAGAAGAAATATGCGGAAAGACAAGAAAACAACGATTGTTCATGAACATTTGCACAATTTAATTGCCAAAGGTTTGACTAGATTATCAATCATATTCTCAATAAAGAACAAATGTCACCCAAGTAAATAGTAAACCAGCATCAACTACACAAAACACCATCTTCTAAAACGGATCATCATTCTCAGATAATTCAAATAAGCAATGCAATGGACATGATTGATTAACCATTGTTAAAGTGAGTTCAATCTTGGCAAAATTCATTCTTAACAATCTTGTTGAAGAAAATTTTAAACTCACATTGAGTAGTAGACCATTCATAAAAACCATATATGGTCATTGTAGCTTGTAATTCAAATTTCCATTTTCTTCTTGTATTATCTTGAAAAATATCTGGTTAAGTACATTGAAAGATATGTAACCTTATTTTTAGCTTTTTCTTTTTGGGCCTAGACCCATTTCATTTCTTGAGTCTTTGGTGGAGAGCTTTGGAAGTGATATTGGGCCGATTACGAGGTTCTGCTGTGGGCCCTTTCTTGGTCCATATTTCCTCACGACCCATTATCTTTGTGGGCCCTTTTAGGTGGATTTCGGTTTGTAGTTAGTGGATTATTAATCATCTTGTGTGGTAAAGATGATGCTTGTGCAAGTTTTCTTTAACATATTCCAGACCTTTATGAGGTTGATGTTGCCACATCAACTCTCTCGCTTCATTCTTTGCTATGATGATGGTTTTATTTGCATCGATTACATCTATTTCTTTTACTAGTATGTGAATGTTTTTAGTTGCAAATGCTAATCCATGTAATTTCTATATTTCTTGTCTTTTTTTTATTGAAACAGAATTATCATTAGTTTGCTCATGTTTTCTATTGCATGATTTTCATTTACACCAAAGATGCTATTTACTAGTTTCATGCCTATTTACATGATCGGGACAAATGGCGGAACATGGGTATTAATCTTCTTTGCACACAGTTCTAAAGAAAAATAAGAATTCCTAGAGTAAAAGCTATTACTGGCCCACTCACCAATGGTCAAAGTGCATACGCTTCACTTATTGATGATGACAAGGATGGGAAAAGCTGCTCCACGGTGCGCTTTTCTTTTCGTTCTCTTTGTGAATATAGAATTAATCTCGTGGCATTGCTCGATTGGTGAGAGAAACTTTTATGTGCATAAATCTTACATTTCTATTGATATGTTTATTCCTCCACTCGGTTGTGGGAAAATAACTAATACAAATGGATAAATAAGAATTAGGCAACGAAGCGAAACACTTGTTCTAGATGATAACTTGATCGTTTTTGATATGTTGGAAGAAAATGGGTTGTAATGCCTATTGATAACTTGATCGTTTTTGTGGTTAGATACACATCTCATTCTCTATAGATCATTATCATGCTAGTACTACTCCCTTTATTCTTTTTCTTTCTTTCCTCTTGTTAGAGAAGAGCCAAGTGCTCGTTAAAACTATCTCATTCTTTGTGGAATGTAGCATATATGCTCATACATGTGTCTCATGGACTCTTCTGTTTCCTATGAGGTCCTTGTGTGGACATGAGATACAACGGGTCCTTGTGTAAATATTTTATTCACGCATTTCTTTGCTATTTGTTATGTTCTATATGTGCATCCACAAATTCTTATGGTGTGTTCAAATTTCATAGATGGATGCATCTTGATCCCTGTGAAGGAATATACGACAATCCTTTGCTATATGAGAAAGGGTACTTTCACCTACACATAATCTATATAGTTTTGGAATTGTTTTTTTCATCCTGATGCTTCATAGTTGAATCAACTTTTTGACTTTCATCTATATTGTTTGCAACTGTTTTTTTTCTTTGAAGGTGGAAAAAGAATTTGAATTATGTAATTGCTTTTGCAAAAGATGGAGTGTATGGCGTCACTAAGCGTTCTGACAGAAAGTGGCATGAGGTAGTCTTATAAATATTTTAATGATCAGTTCACATTAAAAATATGCGATTATGTGAGTTTTATTTGCGCAATAATATTTTCATGTTAAAGGTTACATCTCGGAGAAACATTACTACGGGCCCATCCTATCTATTATTCTCTCGAACATAAGAAGAGAATCTTGAAGAATTTTGCATCTCAAGTGATTTACGCCCTAGAGGATCAAGGCAGAATGAAGTGAAGCACTTGAGAGAGAGTTGCACTCTAAAGATGATGCTTCAATCTCGTTACCTGGAAGACAAAGTGGTGACAAGGAATGGCGCATGTCAAGATCAGAACATGGTAGGTTGCTTTTTAATTTCTTGCAAAATATACATAAATGTTTCTTTCAAAAAATAAAGAATATCTTTTTCACTAGTTTGTCACTTTTGATTTTTGGCTTCCGATGAGAAAAGCTTTAAGTTAGGCTTCCACAAAAGGTGTAAGTTCGAAGAAAAAGTATAAATGTTATGCCAAAAATTCTTACACAAAATGAGTAACTTTTCAAAAAAAATATAAACACTTCCACGAAAAGGTATAAATTTGATGAATTTATTTTTTCACAAAAGGTATAAGTGACTTCTGATTACAAAAGCTTTAAGTTGGGCTTCCACAAAAGGTGTAAGTTCGAAGAAAAAGTATAAATGTTATGCCAAAAATTCTTACACAAAAGGAATAACTTTTCAAAAATTGTGTAAGTATTTTCACGAAAAGGTGTAAGCTTAAGCAAAATGTGTAAGTTTTCGTTTGTTTACACCTTTGGTAAGTCAACTCACAAAATGAGTAAGTGTTCATAAAAGGTGTAAATAATTTCACAGAAGGCGTAAGTTTTCAGGAAAAGGTGTAAGTTTTCACAAAAGGCGTAAGTTTTCACAAAAAGTGTAAGTTTTCACAAATCAGTTACGCCTTTTTCTGAAATTGCTTACGCCTTTCGTGAAAATATACGCCTTTTGTGAAAACTTATACATTTTTTGTGACCATTTACACCTTTAGTCATATAATATATTATTTTATTAAACCATTTACACCTTTAGTCATATAATATATTATTTTATTAATTTACCTGGAAAGTGACCTGCTTAGCAGGTCACCAATGTGTAAATTTTCAAATATTTTGATATAACCCAATACATACAAATGTGTAAATGCAAAATAGAATGGTGTAAGTGCCTTGCATACCATATGCAAGGCACACTTAAGAAAAGTCCCTAAAATTATAGTTCTAATTGAGTCCTAGTGAGGTAAAAAAAAAAAAAAAAAACCCAAAACATGACAGCAGATGGCCCCATACACATTAGAGTTATTAGAGTTTACAAATTAGAACTCTAAAATATTTTTCTATGATTTAAGTGTAAAATTGTAAGTTAAGTTTTGAAAAGAAAAAAATTATTTAGCTGGAAGTTTTAGAAAAAAAAATTGAATTTTAAAAAAAAAAATTTGAGTTATATTTTGAATTTTTTTGGATTTATTATTTTAAAATTTTAAAAAATGTTTAACAAAATTTTATTTTTTTATTTTAAATATATAATTTTTATTTGAATGTTTTATTTTATTTTGTAAATATTTTAATTTTTTAAATTTTAATATGTTAAACTCAAAACACAATCCTACATTCAAATCGTAACTATATAACTCAAAATTCAATTCAAAAATTATTTTCAAAATTTATAATCAAACACATATTTCGAAATTTCATACTACTTTCAAAACTTTACAATCAAATCATAACCAAACACATAATTAAAAAAAAAATTAAAATATTAAAAAATATATTTATAAAATAAAATAAAATTTTTAATATTTAAAATATTTTAAAAAAATATTACATACAAATGTATGATATATAGTGCACATTAATATAAGACGCTACAAAATTTTAAGAGCTTACAAATTATATTTTATTTCGAAGAAAGAAGACGCTATTCGGAATCAATGTAAGTTCTTGGTGCAGAGAATGAGAGGGCCTCCCCTGTATTCACAGAGAAAGGGGAAAGACTCTGACTTTACTTTTTGTTTCTATAATTGTTTGGGAAAATGCATGAGAACCCCATGGGGGGTTGCTGGGGTCTCTTCATATTGGTCAAAAAAATTATTATTTATTTTTTTTTTGATTTTCAGTCAATGGCAGCGCCACGTCATTGGAGTGCCACTTGGGGTCACTCCCACTGGGGGTCGGAAGCATCACCGGTTTGTTTGTATCTTAGACTTGTTGCAGGAGTTTTGTGACCTCGTTTGGGAACAGGCTAATTTAGTAACTTTTTAGTTATTTAACTAAAATATAAGCTAAAAAAAACTAGTATGTTTGGGATGACTTTTTGACTTTTTACGAAAAGATGTACAAAAAGTAGAGAGAAAAGAGAATCTTTGACTTTTTAGTATGAGTTGTTGGCTTTTTGACTAATTTAGTAACTTTTTGACTTTTTAATTAAAAGAGAGGGTTCCCAAACGAGGCCAAAGTAAAGAAAAAAGGAGAAATGAACGAAATAGCAAAATTTTTTACTCACAAATCCATCTATAAGTCCAATATCCAATCATAACTTTTTTACTATTAAGTAAAACTGAACACAATGGATGAGCTTTAAAAATCATGAAAATATTTTACATAGGGCCTGGCTTTGGTCCAGTCCTTAATCGGACTGGACGGTGCTGTTGGGCCCGTGGGGGCCCACCACGGGTTCCGTTTTGAAAATATGAACCGTTCAATGTGTAGAACTCGTCGAGTACTATATGTCTGTGAAAAATCACGTTGATTAGATATCGATAGCTATGTGATCAAATCAATTTTGTATAAAAAAAATGGACGGTGAATAAATTAACGGTTGATAAAAAACTGATTTGATCACATAGCTATCGATATCCTATCAACATGATTTTTCATAGGCATATAATACTCGACGAGTTCTATACATTGAACGGTTCAGATTTTCAAAACGGGACCCGTGGTGGGCCCCCACGGGCCCAACAGCACCGTCCAGTCCGATTAAGGACTGGACCAAAGCCACAGCCTCTACATAAACACTGAGTTGCTTGCTATTAATGAACAATCATTTTGTGCACAACCCTTACAATCTGTAGTATATTCAAACTGATAAGAGCTTTCTCAAGTGCTTAATCAACTTTACAAAGCCTTGACAATGAAGTACTTATTAATGGGACTCTTGATTTTGTTCTATCATCTTGGTTGATGCATCCAAATCATAGATTAATTCTGAAATTAATTAAAATAAATTCAAACCATCTGCTATTTTCTCATTTTTGAAAGAACAAATTTCATATATAATTTAAGGTTGTGCTATATCTCCTAATTTTTGGCCCTCTAATCCCCCTAAATTTCAAACCAAGGCAAAAAAAAAATGTCCAAAACGACGTCGTTTTGAACATTAAAGAAATTAAGAGGAACTTTTTTAGGGGGACAAATCATTTTCCTATAATTTATTTAATTGTAATTCGCCGCAGGTCAATTGGACACTACAGCCCATTTCCTGTTACTCATCAAGTTGCTGAGAGGTGGTTGCGTCACATGCAACAAGCATTGGACGGCATGACAGACATTGATGCAGACTCAAAAATCAAAATGATGAACTTTTTTAGGTACATATTTTCACAGTTCATTTCTTTGTCTCTACACTTTATCTTTATTTGTATAAAATGCATGACATATTGTGTGCATCATCTTTTTTGCTATTCAGGCACACTGCATTCTTTCTTGTGGCTGGAGATAAGTTGAAAAATTCAAATCAAGGAGTTCCTTTTAAGGATGGCACCGACAGACCAGCTGCAGCGCAAGGGGATTTCACCATGGCAGAAGGTTATACGGCCATTTGAGTACTCGTAATAGTGATTGTCAATAACAGGGAAGTGTTTCCAACACCAACCTATACCCTGGAAGAATTTTATGACACTGCTCTGCTTCCCACCCCAGTGCCATAAAATTCTTCCCGTAAATTTGGCGATGAAGCACCCTACCATTGACGATCACAATTACGAGTCCTTAAATGGCAGATAATCCTGCGCATCAAATCCTTCATATACACCGCAAACCAAATTTGGTGTAAGGGGATTTGATTTCAATAGAGGGTTATACGACCATTTGAGTACTGATAATAGTGATCGCCAATAGCGGGGGAGCGTTTCCAACACCAACCTATGCCCCAAAAGAATTTTATGACACTATAATGTTCCCTATCCCAGGGCCATAAAATTATTCCTAGGAAAAATTTGGCGGTGGAAGCACTCCCCTGCCATTGACGATCACGATTATGAGTCCTTAAATGGTCGCATAATCCTCTGGCAGACCGAAATCTCCTCCTGCATGCCATGCAAACGCATGCTTTTCATATAGAAAGGAAATGATTTTAGATACTTCATTTAGAACTCTTTGATCTTAGTAGTTGTGTACAAGGAACATATAGTCTTGAATTGTTTGATCAAATAATCTTGAAAATGTAAGGTTCTTAACATTTACATTAGTTCAACAAGAAAGTTAAAGGCAAGCATTTCTTTAAATTCTCATGCTTCTTCATTGCTGTGGTCCGGATATTGATTTTTAAGTGATGAAATTTGATAGTGGACTTTTATATATTTGTATGAATTTGTGATATCTCACACACAAATAATTGAATGAATTTTATTTCAAGCAAAAGAACAATTACAATCAATGGGTTTTTATCTCCCGCATCTCTATCTCTCAAACCTCTTATGGGTTTTTTATTATGACATGGGTAGGCCCATAAAGGTTATAGCCCACCATTTAGTGCCCAATACATATTCCAAATACTAGAGCCCAACACTACTGAAGCCCCATGTAGCAATAAGAACTAATGACATCAAGACACATGGCAAGAGAAAGGCAAGTCACATCAGCAGACAAAGATCTGCAAAGTTATTACCACGGCATATCGCCATTAATGAGGCCCCCTTACAACATTTATTGCGATAACCCCTCTCCGTCGGGACGACACGCCCTCATCCTGAACAAGGGAAGCTACAGTATAGACTTTCGGCCAAAGTGACAGATCGGAAAGGACAACGAAATGATTACCAGATGATATAAGCAGACGTTGAAGACAAGAAGAAAGTTAAGTTTTTCTATCTCTAATCTATCTCTACAATCCACTTCTCTTTCTAACTCGCTCGTCGGAGGGTTCACTGGGGGACTCCCCGTTCCCTGTTGAACTCTTATGCAGGTTCTCTAGTGGGCTTGATCACTCGGATACTGGTTGGAGAAGCGTGGATCGATCGACCGTCAAGTCTCTTGTAGTAACATCGATTGGTATGTCATGAAAAACTCTTACTGCCACGGTTGTGCTCATTCATTGTAGGAGGCCCTTCCCAATAACCCCTTTTCTACCACCTGCCAAGGTGTATAGTCAGGATTAAATCCATGGCTTCTCACCCCAATGTTCCCGATCATTAAGCCGACCTCCCCAATCCAAATAAACCACCACCGTATTTCACCGAGCTCACCAACAGTATTAACCGCTTGGCCGAGCAAAACCAAGCCCTGATTAATGCTCCTCCAAAGAAACCTTCTTATGCCTCCTCCACTACCTCCAGATATTCCCCCCAACCAAGAACGAGCCCCGAGCCATACTATCCTGCAGCCTAATCCACCCAACTTGGAAGGCTTACAACCCCCTCCCCTAGTTATAAACCTGCCACCTCGGGGCTCACAGCCATCGATCCCGGCACCGACCCCTGAAGGAGAGGCCAGCAGCGTCTAGTCCCCGCTGCCTTCCGGTGGTGACAACATCCCTCTTCGGGACGTAGAACTTCGAGCCATGAAGCTCCAGCTCCAAGGGGTCATGCAGAACATACAGCATAAACCATCTACCACAGCCAACTCTCCATTTGTTGCTTCCATCAGGGACAAACCTCTACCCCCCAAGTTCAAAATGCCCACTATCGACTCTTTTGACGATACGACGGACCTAGTCGACCACTTAGAGACCTACAGAACCCTTATGATCCTCCATGCATTCCCTGACGAAATTATGTGTCGGGCTTTCCCCGTGACACTCAAGGGGTCAGCTCGACTTTGGTTTAGTCAGCTGCCGGCGGACTTTGTCTCCACCTTCCAGCACCTCAGTGACTCATTCCTCCGCCATTTCATTGGAGCTCAGCGCCAGCGACGTCCGGCAACCCAACTCCTCAACATCCGTCAGATTGAGGGGAAGTCGCTGCGCAGTTTCGTTACCCGCTTCAACACTGAAGCCTTGCAAGTAGCGGAAAACGATGACAAAGTCATCCTTACAGCATTCATGGCCGGTCTGACTTCCTCTTCTCCCTCTCAAAAAACCCCTCGACCTCCATGGCAGCCCTACTCTCCAAAGCCCAAAAATATATGAACGCCGAAGATTCCCTAGTCGCTTACCAAGACCTTGCAGCCAAAAACCCCACCACCAGGGAGAAGAGAAAGGATTCAGACACTAGAAACACCCAATACAATAACCGAACACCTCATTATACCGACCGACCCCCCCGAGCTGACCGGTCAGCACCAGCCCGACCGCCCAGCTGGTTCGAGCAGTACACACCCCTCAATTCACCCATGGAACAACTCCTCAATCAGATCTAGCGTGACTACCCCCTAAAATGGCCCCAACCATCACGGACTCCTTCCAATCAGAGGGACCAGTCCAAATACTGCCGTTTTCACCAGGACCACGGCCATAACACCGAAGAGTGTGTTAACCTCAAAGATCAGGTCGAGAGCTTGATTCGTCAAGGTCGTCTCAGTTGATTCACAAAAACTCGCCCTCAGCAAAGACAACAGACTGAACCTATCAGAAACAACCGTTGGCACACCCCCCCTCCCGATAACCAGCACAACCTAACTAAGGTCATGATCACCCTCCACAACAACCTCAGGCACAAGGTAACCCCGCCCCACCTGTTGGAAAAATCAGAGTTATTTCCGACGGGTTTGCTTGTGGAGAACCATCCCGTTCGGTCCAGCGGGCAGAACTCAGAAAAATAAGGCAGGGCTCAGATAAAGAAGTTGCCACATTGGACCGACCCTCCAAACAGCCTAAGCAGTGGACCGAGCCTATCACATTTACAGACGCCGACTGCGCAGGCATCCGTTACCCCCATGACGACCCTCCCGTCATCTCTGCCATCCTCTCTACTTACAAGGTCAGACGAGTTCTCGTCGACAACGGCAGTTCTTCAGACATTATCTTCCTCAATTGCTTCCGCCAGCTCAAGATCGAGGAAGAAAGTCTGTCCCCTCTCCAAACCTCTTTGGTCGGTTTCACGGGCGACCGGGTGACCTCCATTGGCTCCATCGATCTTCCCATCACAATTGGCGAGTACCTTCAACACACCACCAAGTTGCTCACATTCCTTGTGGTTGACTGCCCCTCTGCCTACAACATCATCCTTGGCCGCACTGCCCTAAATGCTTTCTAAGCTATCACATCCACTTTCCACTTTGCCATCAAGTTCCCCACCGATCTTGGGGTCGGCACAGTAAGGGGAGAACAGACTGTGGTCAGAGAATGTTATGTCGCCTCAACTAATGTTACTACAAGAGACTTGGACGGGTCGGACTGATCCACGCTTCTCTAACCAGTATCCGAGTGATCAAGCCCACCAGAGAACCTGCAGAAGAGTTCAACGGAGAATGGGGAGTCTCCCAGCGAAGCCTTCGACGAGCGAGTTAGAAAGAAAAGTGGATTGTAGAGATAGATTAGAGATAGAAAAGCTTAACTTTCTTCTTGTCTTCAACGTCTGCTTATATCCTCTGGTAATCATTTCGTTGTCCCTTCCGACCTGCCACCTTGGCCAAAAGTCTATGTTGTAGCTTCCCTTGTTCAGGGTGAGGGCGTGCTGTCCCGACAGAGAGGGGTTATCGCAATAAATGCTGTAAGGGGGCCTCACTAATGGCGATGTGCCGTGACAATAACTTTGCAGATCTTTGTCTGCTGATGTGGCTTGTCCTTCTCTTGCCATGTGTCTTGATGTCATTGGTTCTTATTGCTACATGGGGATTCAGCAGTGCTGGGCTCTAGTATTTAGGATATGTATTGGGCCCTAAATGGTGGGCTATAACCTTTATGGGCCTACCCATGTCAGATTATATGATTGATTTCTATAACAACAACCTAACCATCTATCAATAGGTTTCTAATTTGTGTATTAAACGTGTATTGAATTCCATAGCTTAAGTGCTAAGCTCTTACTTGGTTCCAGCTCATAGTTGGTGGTAGCTTCCATGAAGCTTTTTCTTTTTCAAACTTCTTTTCTTCCATCTTCAGGCAGCTTCTGGAGAGAGGTGGAAGAATCAAGTTTATTCCAACATCCCCCCTTAAACTTGAATCACCAAATAAGGTAACTTCGAGCATTCTTCGTAGCTTTACAAATGTTGTTGTTTTGAGAGGCTTTGTAAATATGTCTGCAACTTGATATTCACTTTTCATGTATATCAACAGAATCTCTTATTTTCTTATGCATTCTCGTATGAAATGAAATCTCGTGTTGATATGCTTACTTCTATCATGGAAGACTGGATTCTTTCATAATTGGATTGTTAACTTGTTGTTCACATATATCTCTGTGGCTTCTTGTTGTGGTTCTTGAATTTCTTTCAGCAAATTTCTTAACCAGATAGCATGACATGCTCTTGCAGCAATAGCTACGTACTTTGCTTCACATGTTGATAGAGTTACTATCGATTGTTTCTTTAAGGACTACGTAAAAGCAGCATCTCCGAGATAAAACACAAACTTGATAGTACTTTTACGATCATCCGCATCGCCTGCCCAGTCATTGTTGCTGTATCCAACTAATTTGGACTTTTTCTGTCGATGAGTAAAACAATTCGTACTCTATTGTACCTTTCACATACCGTAGGATTCTTTTGGTTGCTTTCAGATGTGGCGTCTTGGGTTCCTCCATATATCAACTAACTAAGCCTATTGCGAACAATATATCAGGTTGTGTGGCTGTGAGATATCTTAGGCTTCCAACTATATATGTTGGATTAACCTTATCTCCTTTATCATACTTGGACATCTTGTTACTTCCATTTGTCGGTGTGTCGACAACTTGACAATTTTCCATGCCAAACTTCTTTGTGATCTTTGGCATACTTAGCTAGTGAGATGAAAATGCATGCATTACTTTGCTTGACTTTTATGCTAAGAAATATGCCATGAGTCCGATGTTTGTCATCTCGAATTCTTGTATCATGGATGTTTTGAAATCTCGGATCATGTTAAGATGGTGCCTGTGAATATTAGATCATCGACATAACGACAAACAAATAACGAATCTCTCCCTTTGTTTGTCTTGAAGTATAAGAAACGTTCATAAGGACATTTAACAAATCTATTTGCAACAAAATACTTGTTGATTCTTGCATTCCATGCCCGTGGTGCTTACTTCAAGACATAAAGTGCTCATTTTAACTTATATACTTTATCCTGTTGATCTAGCTTCACATAGCCTAATGGTTGTTCAAGATAACCATTTAAGAATGTTGATTTGACATTCATTTGGTATATCTTTCATTTTTTTTGGGCTGCTAAAGAGATAAAAAGTTGTACCATTTCTAGACGGTGCTACTGGAGCAGAAACTTCATCATAGTTGATACCAAAACCAAAATTAAAGTGAAGCATTTCTAGGTTCTTATGCTTCTATATTGCAGTCATTTTGGAAAAAAGGTATTGGGTGCTGAACAGGGTTATTACCTTTTACCAATCACAAATACTTAGGCTATGTTTGGTTCATGAATTTGGAGAGAGATTTGGAAAATAAAAAGAAAAAAGAGATGGTATGTAAAATGTAGTTATGGTATTTTACACATATTTCACCTATTTTTTTTTTTTTTTCTTTCGAATTCGCTTCTCAAATTTATAAACTAAACATAACATTATTCTCTCCATGCACAAAAGTGGTTTGGACATGGATTCATGAAACTAACTAATGTGACAAATATTTCTTGGGTGGCTAATGTGACAAATATTGCTTGGATGGCCGGAGACGAGTCAAGGAGGGAGCTGTCAGAGGTCAAGGAGAGTAGTTGGGAGAAGGAGAGCGGGAAGGGATAAAATTGCACAAAACACGTTCGGTTACTCTGCACAAAAATTGTGATGGTGCATGAGGTTATTTACAAATCACAACTTGATTATAAAGTTGTTCTAAGTGACAAGGTCATGTTTGGTTTGATTTCATAAACTTGTTTCATAATTTTATTATTTGTTTTAAATTAAAAATTAATTGACGAAAGAAATAAAAAAATCAAATACTTATCATTTTTATATAATTTTATGGTCAAAAATACATTTTTAATATTTATTTTTGTCAAATTAATATTTATTTTTTTCTAAAAAAAAATCTATAATTATTTTAGAAAAACAAACCAAACAAGACCATGGTTATACTATTTGTTTGGTATTTAATTATGAGTTTAATAAAGTGAACTTGGAGATAGAGGTACAGCAATCTGTTGTTCAATGAACAAAGGAAAAAGATTTAGGGTATGTTTGGTTTGCATTTGGGAAATGAGTTTTAAAAAAAAAATTCTAAAAAATTGTTTGGTTTGAGTTTTTCTCAAAAAAATTTCAAAATCACTTTCTCTCTCTTATACATCAATCAATCAATCACTTTTTCTCTCTCCTCTCTCATTTTCAATCACTTTTTCTCTCACACACATCTACTCAAATTCTCCTAAAATATCAAATCATTCCAAACTCCCAAAAAAATAACTCTCCCAAAATATATAATCAAACAAACCAAAAAAAATTTTAAACTCTCTCTCTAAATTTTTTTTCAAAAACAACTCTGTCAAAAACAAATCAAACAAGCCCCTAGACTCTCATTGGGGTCACCCCCGACCCCCATAGGCTTGTGATTGGCCAGTTTTTTTTATTTTTGTTTTTTTTTATTTTTCTTCTTCTCTCCCAATCACCAGCCCCACATGTGTGTGGGGGTGGTGGGGTAGGGGATTGAGGAAGGCTCAATCACTTCCGATGAACAAATTCATCACCATGATTTCATTGATATTAAATGGAGTAATTCTACTCATAATTTTATGCAACAACATGTTGGGCACCACATTTACTTTAATTATGGATTCTACATTACATGGTGAGGTTGTTTGGGATGTCTATTTTTTGTTTTTTTGACTAAAAAATTGAGGAAAAAAATATAAATGTTTATGTTAACTTTTTGACTTTTTATGAAAAAATATGTATTAAAATATTGTATAAATAAATGTGTGGAGAAGATAATTAATTAATCCGTACGGTTGGACAGTGCGGCGGTTGAAAAGGATATGGGAAAAAATTACCTACTTTTCGGCCTTTAATTGGACGGTAAAGTTGGGCTCGTGAGGGCCCACCATGGGTCCCATTTTTCTAATTGGAACCGTTCAATATATAGAATTCGTCGAGTACTACACTATTGTAAAATATCACGTTCATTGGATATCGATAGCTATCTGATCGTATTAGTTTTTTTTGTCACGTGTTAACTATGACACCATCCATTTTTTATACAAAACTGATTTGATCATGTAGTTAGCGATATCCAATAGATGTGATTTTTTACAAACATATAGTACTCGACGAGTTCTACATATTGAACGGTTCCGATTAGAAAAATAGGACCCATGGTGGACCTCTACAGACCCAACTTTACCATTCAATTTAATGAATATACACATGTAATATGTTTTTTTTTCCCCTTTTCACTCCTATGCTTTTGACGTCTGTCAATGGGCTGCCGTGATGTTGATTTGTTTTGAATTATTATGTATATTAATTAATTTTTTTTTTTTTTTGGAAAGCACCAATAAATCTCAAATTTAGAAATGTTAAACCATTTAGTCCCGAATGTTTTTTGTTAGACTAATAGGTCCTATTTCTCAAAAAGCTTACTATAGGCCTTTTTATGTCTAATATTATTCATCGAACATCAAACATTAGCGACGTCAGAATTATTTATCAAACATCCAACATTACTAACGTCAGGATTGTTCGTATAATTTCGGTGAGAACATTATCAACGTTAGAATTATTCATCTAACATCTAACATTATCAAACGTCAGAATTATTCATCAAACATCAACCATTAAATATTAGAATTATTCATCATACATCAAACATTATTCATCAAACATCAAACACAACCATTAAACATTAGAATTATTCATCAAACATCAAACATTATTCATCAAACATCAAACATCATAATCAAAAATAACGTCAAACATCACAACATCATCATCAAAACAACATCAAACATTTTGGGTGTTTCAAACAACAAAAATTAATATAGATCAAGCAACATCATCAAATCGGCAACATCATCGTGGGTGTTTCAAACATCAAACACCCAGAAATCTGCAATTAAATCTGCTTCAAACATCTCACAAAAAAAACTTTCATCAAATCAGCAACATCAAACATTGATCTCCGATTTTCTAGACAATTAAATCTCACTTTAATGGTGTTTCTGATATGATTTCAAACAAAATCGTGGGCGTTTCAAACATCAAACACCCAGAAGGGAACATCATCGTGGGTGTTTCAAACATCAAAAATTCATGTAGATCAAGCAACATCATCAAATTGGCAACATCTTCTTCAACATTATTCTTCGTCTCTAGCGTTGCTTCGCAAGAAGAGTTTCGGCAACACCGAAATCAGATCACAGAGTCTCAATCTCGAAGCACTCCTTTCTTCAAACCCTAACAACTCTGATTCATTCTCTCTCTCTCTCTCTCTAAAAACCATGGAGTTGAAATCGCGCGGCCGCAAACTTTCCTTCGACATACTTGGCGCCATCGCGATTACCCCCTTCGACGACGACAACGACAATTCCTCTAGATCCATATCCAATGGCGATGGATCGAAATTCTCGACCTCGGTGGAAGCCTAGTCGGTAACGCAAGAACAAAGGCTCGAAGAAGAAGAATGATGGCGTGTTCGATTTGCGAAGATTTGGTTACGGATGATTCGAATCACGCATTGGAAGTGAATTAAGAATTATAGCGTTGAGAGCGTTGTTTGTGAGGAGGTTCTGATTCGGAGTGCACAAGTCGTCGGTTAGGGAATCGGAGTTCGAGTTTGCAGTTGTGAGGCGTTTGGTTGGGGAGAGGCGGAAATGTGGTGGAGTGAGGAGTCGGTGTTGTTGTCTCGGATTGATGAGAATGCGAAGGATGATAGTGGTAACAAGGAAATGGATTCATTGAAGAATAATGATATTTGATGTTTATGTTTAAATGAATCTGATACGTTATTTTGTCCTGAATGTTTGTTACGATGTTGTTTTTGATGATGTTGTGATGTTTTAGGATGTTATTCTGATGATGTTTTACGATGTAGTTGATGATATTGATGTTTTTATGATGTTGATTTTTTATGATGTCTTTTAATGATGTTGGTGATGTTTTTTAGGACTAAATGGTTTAATAAAAAACATTCAGGACCAATTAGTGTAACATTTACTAAAATAGGATTTATGAGTAATTTTTTTTTTTTTTAATGAATAGTGATAACTTTTTAATTTTTTGACTTTTTTCATAGTTGTCAAACCAACCCTAACAACTTATAATAACTTTTTATATCTTTTGATTAAAATATATAGTTGACAAATGAAACCGTAATGTGTGGCTAGGATATATAATATTAAAGGAAAGATTAAAGAAGAAAATACTATAATTTTATATTTTTAAAATTATAATTAAAAAAATTAGAACCAAATAATATATGAAATATAACCAAAGATCTCATGAGTTATAATTAAAATAATGTTATAACTATATAAATAAAAAAATGACATAACTTAGGAATACACATGTCAGGAGTGTGTATAATAAAATTTCTCTAATTTTAAATTGATGAGGTTGTTTGGGATGTCCTAAATAATTGTACTTTTTGACTTTTTTGACTAAAAAATTGAGAAAAAAATATGGATTTTTGGGTTAACTTTTTGACTTTTTATGAAAAAATGTATATTAAAAAATTGTATAAATTAGTGTATAAGAAAGTTTTGACTTTTTCACTGTACGGTGGCAGGTTTGTTTTGCTGAATGGTTAATAAAAAATGGTTGTCTCCTTTTCATGCAACCATTTTGACGGTGATCTTTGGCCAGTGGGGGCCACCACGGGTCCCGTTTTGCTAATCGAAGCCGTTCAATGTATACAACTCGTCGAGTATTATATATTTGTAAAAATCACGTTGATCGGATATCTATAACTATCTAATCGGATTAGATTAATTTTTTTTGTCAACCGTTAACTATAACACCATCCATTTTTTATACAAAACTGATTTGATCATATAGGTAGCGATATCCGATCAACATGATTTTTTATTAGCCATATAGTACTGGATGAGTTTTACATATTGAACTGTTTGAATTATCAAAACGGGACCCGTGGTAAGCCCGCACGAGCCCAACATTATTGTCCAACTTAGTGAATATATATGTCATTTTTTTTTGGTTCCTTCCGGGGTACTAAAGCCATCAATTCAGTCTCGAAAATTCAGTCTCGAAAACTGTGTAAAGTTTGTTTGATTAAAATATTATGTATATTATTTTTTTTTATATTTTAAATTTGTGAATAGTGATAATTTTTTTGTTTTTTTTTTTTTGGTGGTAAATTTTTGACTTTTTACATTTTTTGGAACACCCCAAACCAGGCCTTACTCTCTATATTTTCTTACACATCTTTTCGTAAAAAATCAAAAAATTACTTAACATAGCTTCTTTCCAAATGAGGCCGTTTCTGGTTGTTTTCCTAGTCCCAAAAATTGGGACAACAGACTTTTTCTATTAATTTTTTTTGGCTATTTTAATCTAGGTCTAAAAAATCTCGTTTCGGATGAATTTTTTTGTTTTTTAAAATTTTGTGAGATAAAAAAATGAAATGATTATAATTTAGATGTGATATTTTTTAGCCTGTACCTAAAAGTTTATTTTATTTTTTGTGGCTATTTTAGGTCTAACCCAACCCAACCCTATATGCCAAACCAGCGCATGGTTAGAGTAGGTAAATTAACATTTTGGAAAGTGAGATGGTTTTTTGATTATTTTAATCTGAAATAAAAAGTCTCGTTTATGATAGAATTTTTGACTTTTTAACTTTTGTGAGAGCAAAATTAAAATGATTATGGTTTGAATGTGACATTTTGTCTTATTGATGTTTTAATATATTTTGTCATTATGTGGCTATTTTGGCCGCAACCTATGATACCAAATGAAGTCTCTATTTGTTTTGACACAAAGAGGGTGGTTTGAATGATTTAAATAATTTTTAACTTTTTATGAAAAAAATATTTAAAAAATATAAAAAAATGATATGACTCAAAAAATATAAAAAGACAAAAAAAATAAAAATAAAATAGGAGATGCTAAATAGTACCTTATTTTTCTCTCTAAAAAAAAAGTTATTTTTCCCAAAAATTTTATTATTTATATTTAATTGTAATTTTAAAATTGGGTTGAATTAGTAGATGGTGACGGTGACAGCGATAGCGGTGACAGAGGTAATAAAGCGGTAGTTG
This sequence comes from Camellia lanceoleosa, assembly GCA_025200525.1. Taxonomy (NCBI): domain Eukaryota; kingdom Viridiplantae; phylum Streptophyta; class Magnoliopsida; order Ericales; family Theaceae; genus Camellia; species Camellia lanceoleosa. The sequence goes on along the minus strand of CM045771.1, from coordinate 131,732,813 downwards.
GGATTGTGGAGTTGGTGATGTCAATAAAATTTTAGTTTTAAATAATATTTGTGACCTTAAAAAAAAAAAAAAAAACTCAAATACATTAATTTTATGTTAATTTTAAAAAAAAAAATGTAAAAACAAAAACAATTCCACTGCCGGGAGTTGAACCCGGGTGATAAATTGATAATCATTCCATTCCATGTGTGCTACAGCGGATCTGTTATGTAGAACTAGAGTAATTTTATTTTGTATGTTATCCTTTATGTTAAAGCCAAAAATTTAATAACGATTCTAATAAATTCATTTATCTGCAATGTTACATTTAGTAATACCAAGATTTGAGGAAAGTTCTATTTATATTTATTTATATACACCTAATCTAAATATAATTTAAAATTATAATATTTATGAAAAAAAGATTTTTATACCAAATTTTATAATTTTAAGTATATCAAAATTTAAAATTATAATATTTATGAAAAAAAGATTTTTATACAAAATTTTATAATTTTAAGTATATCAAAATTAAATGAATCTAAAAAGTTTAAAAGTTTGATTTAAATATTTTAAAAAATTACTAAAAATATAAATTAAAAACTCATAAAATTATTTTTAAAACTTCAAATCAGACAAAGTGAATGCTTTTATTGACCTATATCATATCTTTATTTTGTGAATCTACCTATTTATTATGAATGATGCTATGTGCACTAATTAATACGCTAACTAGTGTATCAATTGATGATATGATATAATTTAAGAGATTTTTGATATTTATAATTTGTATAAAACGGAGTCAATAATAATGTCATAACTAGTGTTGACATACTAATTAGTACACTAATTGGCGCATGTAACACCACCAATTTATTATATTTATAATTTATTTTTTGGGTTCACCTTGTTAGTCGTTAAAAAAAAAAAGGAGTCTATTTTGGGAATTTTAAGTTTTAGGATTGTTTTAAGTATGACTTTTTTTTGATTTTTTTCTTGTTATGAAAACAGGGGTAAAAAAAATAGAGAGGTGGTGTGATAAAAATAAATCAATAAACAATTTATTTGAGTTATTTCCAAAAGAGGCCTTAGTCAAAAAATTAAAAACTATTACAAAAATTTTTTTCAAAAAAATAAAGAGGTGATGTGATAAAAATAAACCAATAAACAACTTATTTGAGTTATTTCCAAAAGAGGCCTTAGTCAAAAAAATTAAAAGCTATTACAATTTTTTTTTTCTATTTTTCTAACATATTTTTTCGCAAAAAATTTATAAGTCACTAAAAAAAAAAAATTATCAAAACAACCCAAAATAGGACATTAATTGAAATTATTGTTTTCTCTTTAAATTGAACATAATTATATAGTATGCTTTTATAATTTGTTTAATATTTTACTATCTTATAACCTCTTGCGACCCTTATTTACAGTGACTATTTAGAAATAATATTAAATTGTAGGGCATGGCTTCTGTCCAGTCCTTAATCGGACTGGACCGTGTTGTTGGGTTCGTGGGGGTCCATCACGGGTCTCGTTTTAATAATCTGAATCGTCAATGTGTAGAACTCGTCGAGTACTATATGCTTGTAAAAAATCACCTTAATCGGATATTGATAGTTATGTGATCAAATCAATTTTGTATAAAAAAAAATGGATGGTGAATAAATTAACGGTTGACAAAAATCTGTTTTGATCACATAGGGTGCGTTTGGTAACGTTTATGTTTTCAGTTTATATTTACAAAAATTTTATAAACTGGTTTTTGTTTATTTTTAGAAAAATATAAACTACAAACGCGTTTGGTAATTGACAAAATATTTTAAAAAATTTAAAAATATAAAAAAGACTGAGAAATGGCAAGTGGCGGCGGAAGACGGTGGTGGAAAGTGGTGACGGTAGGTGGTGGGTGGTGGCGGTGGGTGGTGGGTAACGGTGGCGGGTGGTGGGTCGTAGTGAGTGGGAGGTGATGGTAGTGGTGGTGGCGGGTGGTGGTGGCAGGTAGGTGGCGGGTGGGTGGTGATGGCGAGTTGGTGGGTGACGGTGGCGGATGGCTGATGGTGGCAGGTGGTGACAGGTGAGTGGTGAATGGTGGCGGCAAGTAGGTGGCGGGCGATGGGTGGTAGTGGCGGGGGGTAGGTGGCGGTGGATGTGGGTGGCAAGTGGTGGTGGTGGTGGTGGTGAGTGGTGGTGGTGGTGGGTGGGTGGTGGCTAGTGTTGGGTGATAAAAAAAAAAAAAAACTCAAAACTCAAAATGGAAACACATTTTTTGTGTTTTTATTTTTTTATTTTGGTCAAATTTATAAACTGAGACCACTGATTTATAAATCAAAAATTTTACCAAACAAGTTTTTATTTAAGTTTTTAAAATTTTTGTAAATATAAACAGAGAACTGAAAACATAAGTGTTACCAAACGGCATCATAGTTATCGATATCCGATCAATGTGATTTTTTACAAATATATAGTACTTGACGAGTTCTACACATTGACGGTTCAGATTATCAAAACGGGACCCGTGGTGGGCTTCCACGGGCCCAACAGCACGGTCCAGTCCGATTAAGGACTGGATATAAGCCATTCCCTAAATTGTACTAAATTTTAAAAGGATAAATTATTTACAGTGACCCTTCTTAGAATTTTTTATTTAGAATTAACTAAAAATATAAAATTCATAATTACTCTCATATGCAATAATAAAATTACCTAAATTATTACTTGAAACATATTTCTAACATCATTAAAAATTGTTAATTAATTTGATGATTGGTTAATAAAAAGGACAATTTGTTATGAAATTAGAAACCCCAAGAGGTAGAATATAATTTTCAAAACTATAAGGAACGATTCGTATTTTAATTAAACATTAGAGGATATATTTGTAATTTATTCATTTTAAAATTACGATGATACTTTTCCAATTAAATAATTTATATTGTATTAAATATAATAATAATAAAAATAAAATTTATTTTTTACTTATTTATCTCTCATCTTTAATCTTTTTAACCTAGGTAATGTTAGAGCATCTCCAACGGTGACTCAAATTTTTTATCAAATTTGGGTAAAAAATGACCCATTTTACCAAATTTTTTGACAGACGCTCCAACGGTTCATCTTTCACCAAATGTGTCCCGGGACAACCGGGTGGTCGACCGGCCGGTTGACCGGTTAGGCCAAAAAATATATATATATATTTTTTTTTTGAATTTTTTGAACTTTTTTTTTGAACTTTTTTTTTGACGGTCGACGGTCGGTCGGCGATGACCGGCCGGTCGACCTAGGGCAATTTTTTTTTTTTTTTTTTACGGTTTGAACTTGAACTGTTTGAACCTTTCACTGGTTGACCGGTTGGTCAATCGGCCGGGCAACCGGTTGGTCAACCCATTTCCTCTTTCCAAACGGTCGAGAACGATGTTTTGATGAATTCATTTCTTCGTCGCCCATCTGATGAAAATTTTGGTGAAATCTCATTTTGGTGTCAAGTTTGATGAACCGTTGGAGCCCAGAATAGTACCATTTTCATCAAAATTCAAATTTGATATCAGATTTGCTATACCGTTAGAGATGGTCTTAGAGATATCAAATTTTCTACCAAACAAATGATTAAATGTCTCACATTAGTGTGATGACTGCAATTTTGTAGATTCTAGACCTATGTGATGTGAGTTGACTTTTTGGCTTGTTAACTTTTTTAATTATTTTAGTTTGTGACTAAAAAAACCTTGTTTGGGATAAATTTTTTGATTTTTTTTGACTTTTGTGAGAAAAAAATAAAATGATTATGGGTTAGATATAACATTTTATCATATTTAATTAAAATAACTTATTTTGTCTTATGTGACTATTTTAGTCCAAACTTACTTGCCAAACAAACCCTTAGGTTTAACTCATAGGTTAATTTTCTTACAATTTTAAAAACAAAAGAAATAAAATATTTAGGTAAATTGGAGGGTGCCCGAGCCAAAATATAAGAAAGATAAAGGGTACCACTGCAAGACAATTATCTTCTTCGGCGGTATTCACAGGGATTCAAATGAAAACCGCGAAAAGCTCTTCAAGGCACGAGAAAGGGTTAGCGATTCGCCTGAAAATCAAGGTCAGTCGATCATGGCGTCTGATTCGACTCGGTCTCGCATCGATCAGGTTTCCTTCAAATCGAAACCCTAGTTTATCTTCTCAAGATTCCCATGTTTTCAACACTCGAATTCTCTGTTTCATGTTGTTTGAGGTTTATTGAACTCATATTGTTCAATTTATAGGTTTCAATGTATTCAAACGCATCTTTTTATCTATGATCTGAAGTATATGATACTAATTCTGTTTGCTGTTAGTGATCTTGATCTTCGATTTGATTGTCATTATCATTTCTCTATATCTCCTATAAAAAAATTATTATTTTTTACATTTTTGATGATGATTAGGGCAACAATAATGTGTTTCTGATTGGAGACAATGTGTTTCTATTTGTTATGGATTTTAGTTTCGAAATTCTGAACTGGGTAATGCTTGAAAATAATTAGTTAGATTCAAATTATGTTCCTGATTTAATTTGTTTCTTCAATTTCACATGCTCTGTGATATATAGTTCAATCTTACTGTTGTTTCCATATGAAAGCAAGTTCTGGGTATTGCTCAACTTGTAGTTCTTTTATTTATTGTCGTGTGCAGTTTTTTTCTTCAAAGAAGAAGAAGAAGAAACCTTTATCACCTGGTTTGAAGTCTAGGGGAGCCGCAAAAGATACATTTGAAGGGTCTCCTAGTTCTAAAGGTTCTTTAGACAACTATTTAGTGACTTCACAGGATGATAACTGTACTGCTAAACCTTTGCTCGCAGCTCATGTTTGTTCAGAAAGGCAAGACATTGTTAAGAGAAACTTGACATTGGAGATTAATTCATTGTCGAAAGATGAGAATATAAATGCCTCTTTGTCAGCCCTAGAACATCCTCAAACTTCTGTAGCATATGTAGGTGCTCAAAAACAACAATCCCAGGTTCCTCCTTACGCGGGTGATGTTTCAGTCAAAGGTCTTGCAAATTCAGATTCTGCAGACACTGCTGGAAACTCCGAAATTAAGCAGTTCACAGCTGGCTTTTTGTCACTGTATTGTAGGTACGATTTTATTTTTCGTGAGGCATCAATTTGTTCACAAATTTGTTAATATGATTTAGAATGATAGTTGCAAATGGTTAATTTGTTATTATCTCTACATTTATCTGCATAGAATTATTTTCGTCTATACACATTTATATCTACTTTGACCATATCATGTAGGGATTGACTACTGTTTGTAAATTTTATTTTTTGTTTTACTAATATTAGAATTTTTGTTCACTATAACCTACAGTGAACTTCTACCAAGTGCAAATTCACCATTAGAGCCAAAAGTGAATGATCATAAAAGACAGGGTAGTCCATCTATGCTAGTTGCAGAGGATAAATCATCCAAGAAAAGGCATTGCATTATTGATGGGGATGAGCCAAATGCTGAGGGTGAAGCCACTTGCTCTGGTGATATGCATCCAGAACGCATAGAGTCTGGTGTCATCTCAGAATCTGGAGAAGCATCTATAAACTATTCCAGAGGAGTAAACATCTATATATACAACCTTGATGTCAATTAACAAGGCACATTTCATCAATATACTGATATCTATTTTTTGGCAGATGATTGTAGGTGCTAATCCAATTGAACTTCAAGCGAGCTTGAAAAAATGTAGTAGAACATCTGCACCAACTCTATCTGCGACAGGATGTGATACACCTGCTATAACTTCCAGAGCTCGTGAAACTCCCAAGTCTACTTGTAGAAGCTCCATTTTTTCTCCTGGAGAAGCATTCTGGAATGAAGCAATTGAAGTTGCCGACGGTTTGTTTGTAACAAATATTGACAGAGAAATTAGTACTGTGAACATGCAGTGCGAGACAAATAATTCGAACAATTTGAGAAATGCAGGTTGTGGTATTCTGTCAAACAAAATATTAGATGAAGGTGAAAGTAGAGTCGGTGGTGTGGAAATGAATGCTTCTACAGGATCAACAGGGAAGCATGGAAAGGATTTGGATGAAGAAGCATCCCCATTGCCAGTGAAGCATTTTGACTTCTCATTTGAGGACAAAAATTCAGATGATCTATCTGCAGATGATACGAAAGGTCTTGTGTATAGAAAAGGTGCACAAGCTGGATGTGCTTCTGTAGATAATAGAAGTCTTCAACCTGCTAATATAACAACGCATTCTCGCTTGAATGGCGCAATGCAACAACTGACATCTGGTTGTGATGTAGCTGAAAGGAAAGAGTGTTTTTTGAGTCAAGCTAATGATACTATCGCATCTAGTGCACCGGAAAAGGAAAAAAGAAATTGCATGGTTTTCCGTGAAGATGCTGGAGATAGTACTCCATCAAGTTTTGCACCGCTAAAAGATTGTTTAGATCTTAGCTTCTGGCTTCCTTCTGAAATATGTGCTATATATAAGAAGAAAGGAATTTCAAAATTGTATCCATGGCAGGTATGTTTCTAACTTCTGGATGAACCTACTTTCACTAAACTTCTTACACTATAAAGGAATTACTGATAGAAATAGCAGATTAGTTGGTGGTCCTCTCTTATCATATTCACAAAGGTTCTGAATTTTCATCATTGGGTATATGGATTGATAAATTTATTTTTGAATTGTGTTCAAGGCAAGCTGGGTTAGGAAAATTTCCATCATGTAGAGTAATATATTTTGTCATCTGTATGGTTTTTTACTAGGAATTTTTATATTCAAATATAATTTATAATGTTTTGTTAGTTTGTTGCCAGTTTTTTTGGGGGTGGGCTAAGTTTATGCTGAGGAATTGCTGTCTAGACTCTGCCCCTTAACCCACCCGCCTGCCTTGTTGCTGTCTGTAAAATGGAAGAAAGTGATTATGTTTGTGAAATATACTTTTGTTTTAATTTTTATGGATTGTTCCTGTCTTGATTAAATATATGCTTATATGTATTTTGTTTTTTCTGTGTGATATGTATTTGTGCTCTTCCCTCCCCCCCACCAATATTAATTTCATTCATGTTATGGTATAAACTTAGCAGCTGTTGCCAATTTTTTTATTTTATTCACTTGATTATATCCCATTTTGTTGAAGTTTGATTTGATGCTGTGTTTGATCATGATATGATTTTTATATGACAATTTTCCAGGTTGACTTGCAAAATGATGTATCAGTTTTTATTTTTATTTTCCATTTTTATATATATTATTTTTCTAACATTATGTTTGAAGCTGATCTTCGTGTGGTTTTTAATGTCCCCCACCCCCAATTGAAAGCTGAAAGCTCATTGCACTCATCTTTTATTTTTCAGGTTGATTGCCTTCAGGTGGATGGTGTCTTACAGAAAAGGAATCTCGTATATTGTGCATCTACTAGGTATTCTTATAGATGGAATTGAAGTTCATATTTATGTTAGACAGGTCTTTAATATATTGCTATGGTTTCAAAAAGCTTCTCTTTGATAGTGGTAATAGGGGGGAAAGGTTCTATTACTCCACTACAAGGAATTGCATTGTGAAATCTATTCTCTTATTCCCTCTAGCTTGTTTCATCTGGTACTACTTTATGGTCTTTCATTTCAACCTTCATAGTCCAAAATAAACCAATCTGACAAAGAAATTGCTCTTTTTTTTTTGGATGAATTGTATTCACTATCCAATCCATGGACAGGTGAGCATTTTGATTGGTTATTTTATATTTGTTAGTCATGGTTATTCTTGTTGATGTTTTGTGTTAATTTTTGTTAGAGATTATTTTAGTATGTCTTACATTTCTGGAGCAGTTTCAGTTTAGAATTAATAGTTTACTCTTGTCTTTCTTTGAAAATTCAAGTTTCATATATGCCTTGGTCTTGTCTTTGGTTACAAGTTCTTTGTTGTGGAGGAACTTCAGTTGTCTACCACCTTTAAAAATAACAGAAAGTTCCATTTGATAATAAGATGTTTCTGTGGTACTTGAAGCATTGCTTAAACTTGCTTCGTTTGTCACAGTGCTGGCAAAAGTTTTGTTGCTGAAATTTTAATGCTACGGAGAGTCTTGTCAGCTGGAAAAATGGCTCTTCTTGTACTTCCATATGTATCAATTTGCGCAGAAAAGGTTTGTAATTCCGCTCCCCCTTCTGAATCAGTTTTTGAACCTAATCTATCTGTTGTACTTGAATCTATGGCTGGCTTGGAGCAGGCAGAACATCTGGAGGTCCTGTTAGAACCACTTGGCAAGCATGTTCGCAGTTATTATGGAAACCAAGGTGGTGGGACTCTTCCAAAAGATACCTCTGTAGCTGTCTGTACAATTGAGAAGGCAAACTCTTTAATTAACAGATTTCTGGAAGAGGGTCGTCTGTCAGAACTTGGGATTATTGTGATAGATGAACTGCACATGGTAGCTGCCTTTGATGTAGTCTTTTTTAATTTTTAGTGATGTTCATCAATTACTTCTTGTTTCTTTTTTCAAAATTGTTTTAATGCTTTTATAATTGTAGTAGATTATAGAGATGGTTCTCATCCCTGGGGTTTGTTGACAGGTGGGTGATCAGAATAGGGGTTATCTGTTGGAGCTTATGTTGACAAAGCTTCGTTATGCAGCTGGTGAAGGCAATATACAATCATCTAGTGGAGAAAGTTCAGGTACAAGCAGTGGGAAGACTGATCCTGCTCGTGGTCTCCAAATTGTTGGTATGAGTGCAACCTTGCCAAATGTGGCTGCTGTTGCTGATTGGCTTCAAGTAAGTGTATAAAATCACATCTCCAAATAATCTTAATTGATTTGACTTAGGGTAAGAGGTGCAAGCAAAAAGTTCGGTGTATTTGTTGAATTTACCATATCTTATTTGTTACATAGTATCCAAGTCAAGTTGATTTGTCTATTTGGTTTAATTTAACATTAGATCCGTTGTGCCGATTTTGTATGGTGCTGAATCTTAGGACGATGAAGTTATGGGAAGAGGATTTGTTTCAGTTACATTGTAAATGGGTGGGTATATGTAGATATGTGCTTTGTATATATATGATATAGTGAAATTTTATTATGTTTCATGATGTCATTTGTTTTGGTCATAAATGCATTGAAAAGTCAATAGGTGATGCCTTGTCATTTCATTAGTCTGAAAAACCATTATGCATTTGTAAGATTATAATCTGGCATATAATTAGGGGGCACAATATGTTTAAAGGTGGCAAAACCAAGTACAGCCAAAAGTAAAATTTTGAACACTTGTAGCTTGAGGCAATGGTTCCCAGCTTTCATTCACCATTCCTATAATGTATCAGCATTTGATAATCTCAATCAGTTTGCAAGTCAACTGAATCATACCATGAAAAAAGTTCTATAATTATGTTATATGTTATATATGTGTGTATGTGTCCTGCCTTTTTGGCGTTTGATAATTTTCTTCACTGATTTTGCTTGCAGGCTGCTTTGTACCAGACTGACTTCCGACCAGTTCCATTAGAGGAATACATTAAAGTTGGAAACACCATTTATAACAAAACAATGGATGTTGTTAGAACAATCTCAAAAACAGCTGAACTTGGTGGTAAAGATCCAGATCATATTGTTGAATTGTGCAATGAGGTTGGGACTCTCTTTTTCTGCGGAGTAAAGCCTTACGTGGCATAGAGTTGAAAGTTGATCAATTATTAATGCTTGAATAATATCAGGTTGTTCAAGAGGGTAATTCAGTGCTATTATTTTGCTCTAGTAGAAAAGGATGTGAATCAACTGCTAGGCATATTGCAAAATTCCTCAGGAAATTTCCTGTCAGTACCCGTAATGATAAATGTGAGTTCTTTGATATCACGTCAGCTATAGATGCCTTGCGAAGATGTCCTGCGGGATTGGATCCTATTTTTGAAGAAACTCTCTCTTCTGGTGTTGCCTACCATCATGCTGGTCTAACTGTATGTTTTACCCATTATTTTACTACCTACATGTGTTCCTATATTACTAAATCTCTTGCTCATTATGGTCGTATACGCCTTTCTTACCTTTTATCATCTGAATTCATATCATGAATGCTGTTTTCTGATTTTTGTACAAGCAATTGGGTATGCTCTTATTGATTTGGAATGTTCATGCAGTGACCAATATCTGACCAGCAGGCAATTTTTTCTGAATTTTTTTGTTTGTTTTTTATTTAAACTCTAATTAGGTTGAAGAAAGAGAGATTGTTGAAACTTGCTATCGTAAAGGACTAGTACGTGTCTTAACTGCTACATCTACTTTGGCTGCTGGGGTTAACCTACCTGCCAGGAGAGTCATTTTTCGACAACCCTGGATTGGTCGTGATTTTATTGACGGGACAAGGTACAGACAGATGGCTGGTAGGGCTGGTCGGACTGGAATAGATACGAAGGGGGAGAGTGTATGTTTATTTACTTCGTGCATGATTATCACTTCCTCTTGGCACTGTTTTGTTTCTTGGTATATGTATACGTCAATCTGTTGTTTTCAGTTGGAATGCTGTTAGGTGCTCATATAGTTATATCCTTGTTTTTATGTTGTTCATGCAAGTTTTGGTCAAAGATACCTTTAATAATGCAGATTGGTTTTTCTTAAACAAATCAGTATTCTAGCTTTAATTCTGATTTTGATCATTTTTATGATTTCATCTAACCAGGTTCTACTTTGCAAACCAGAAGATGTCAAAAGAATTATGGGAATTCTTAATGACAGCTGTCCACCGCTGCATTCTTGTCTTTCTGAAGATAAGAATGGGATGACCCATGCAATCTTAGAAGTTGTCGCTGGTGGAATTGTTCAAACTGCCAATGATATTCATCGATATGTGAGGTGTACTCTTCTCAATTCTACAAAGCCATTTGAAGATGTAGTGAAGTCAGCACAGGATTCTCTCAGATGGTTATGCCACAGAAAATTTATTGAATGGAATGAAGACACTAAGTTATACAGCACCACACCTCTTGGACGGGCATCTTTTGGCAGTTCTCTCTGCCCTGAAGAATCACTCGTATATATTTACACCTCCATTCTTTCTTTTCATTTTTTTTTTCTTCTTTTTCTTTAATATCATGTGCTTCTGGTATCAATGCATTATTGAACATACTGATCTTGAATGGATGAATTAAGTAATTGTTGACTTTAATTATGTATTTTTATATTTTATATATTTTAATTTTTTTCTAGATTGTACTGGATGACCTTTCGAGGGCTAGAGAAGGATTTGTGCTTGCATCTGATTTGCATTTAGTATACTTAGTTACACCCACCAATGTTGAAGTTGAGCCAGATTGGAAATTATACTATGAAAGATTCATGCAATTGTCTACTCTTGACCAGGTAAGCATGTTTCTCATCACCATTGGGCGTCTGTAGTCCCAGTTGACATGTTCATTCTTGAATACTAATTGCTAAGTTATGTGTACCGTAAGCTTCAGTTTTTTGTTTTAGTTCGTTTAATTTATTACAAGCAGACCTTGCCTGACAGTAAGATTGGAGCTAGTCATATGGTTATATGGCATTGACAATTTCCAAGAAATGTTATGCATTTCTCCTTGTATCTCAGTGTATACATGTATGTACTTATGTATTGAGGCAAACCACAAGCAGTTGTCATTGAGGGTTAGTTGAGTTAATTTGTGTATGCATAAATGTATAGCTATGTCAATCAAAATTGTCTGCTGGTATTTTATTGTTTAAAATGATAAAGAGGGAATTGTCGTGGACACATAATATCATTTGCGAGATGTTATGTCTGTCCCAATTTGGTGTTTTAATTCCTTTTTGGTTGAGTCCTGAGAAATGGGGTGCCAACACACGGAGTGCACATTTCAGACACAGGGGGGCCTTATGGTGTGGCAACTGACATAAATGCTTTATGAACTCTCTTTCACTATTTTTTCCCTATGACTTAATGCACATAGATACCTAAACTGCTAGTTTTGAAAACACCCTGAACTGGACAAATTGATTGTTTGGATCAGCGTTCCGATTTCAAATGTGGCAATTTTGTGATGATCTCTCTCTCTCTCTCTCTCTCTCTCCCATCAGGTGATTTGATACTTTTCATGCCTTGCGTCCTGTTTATTTATTTATTACAAATTTTTATACAAATGAATGTTTGTTAGTGTTAGTTTTCAGGGGCTTATCTCAGTTCTGAGGGAAATCTCCTATTCTAGTTTATATTGTAACTCGTCTTTTGGTCTAATAGTTTATGTGGTTATTGAGGTGCTTATTACTAATTATTTAATTTCATGAAATGCAGTCGGTTGGCAAACAAGTAGGAGTGCTAGAACCCTTTTTAATGCGTATGGCCCATGGTGCACCACTGCGCACTTCAAACAGATCAAGGGATAATGCAAAAGGGTTGTTGGGCAGATCTGACTGCAGAGTTGGGATGGCAAACCAAAGTATGCTTTCAGATGAGCAAACACTTCGAGTGTGCAAGCGCTTCTATGTTGCTCTCATCTTGTCAAGACTTGTGCAGGTGGAATGCCTTGTTATACGTGTCATGAATACTGGCCTGTTCTAGTTTCTTTCTTCTCCTCCACATCAAAAACTACCTGCAAACACACACACTCAAAACGGATAAAGTTGAATTGCAAGATCTGAACTTCTGTCATCGCATCATTGCATACCTTATCTGTGCTCAAAAGAGACAATTTCTGTGTTGATATGCATATGCTTTTATTTGGTTGGAGATGTCCAATTTGCATATATTCACGTCTTCTTTTACTGTTCTCATTTTCAACCCGTCTGTTCATAGAAAGACATAATGCCATTACCTCTTTCAACCTTCAGTCCTATATATAAATTCATCTCCTATTGATGTGTTTGATCTGATCTATTTAATTGCTTTATGCATGTGGAGTGGTTTTAATTGCTTAACTAACTTGCATTTATTTACTTTTCGTGATATATTCTTTTCATACTGGTCTGAAGGAAGTACCTGTGGCTGAGGTTTGTGAAGCCTTTAAAGTGGCACGAGGCATGGTTCAGGCCTTACAAGAAAATGCTGGAAGGTTTGCTTCTATGGTTTCTGTGTTTTGTGAGAGGCTTGGTTGGCATGATCTGGAAGGTTTGGTTTCCAAATTCCAAAATCGTGTTTCATTTGGAGTCCGGGCAGAGATTGTAGAGCTTACCACCATTCCATATGTTAAGGTTGTATACATGAATCATTTAATATTTTACTGTCTTTAAAATCTTTTTGTGAGGCTTGGAATTAATTGGAACTTATGACCTTAATTGCCGAACGGACTTCAATTGATGTTTAGTTGAAAACTTCATTAGCAACCTAGTTAAGTTAATGATTTTCCTCATTGAAGATTTTATTTTTATTGTTTATTACTGCCAATATTATCATTAATTCATTATTGTTATTTCTCCTTATTAGGGTTCCCGAGCTAGACAACTTTATAAAGTTGGCTTGCGCACACCTCAAGCAATTGCTGTAGCATCAATATCTGAAATTGTAAAGGCTCTTTTTGAATCTTCATCATGGGCTGCACAAGGTGAAATCTTGTGTGTGTGTGTGTGGACTGTTTTGGCATGGATTATTCAATTTAACATTGTGAACATATAATAGGACAGTATGTAGTATCACCAGACACATGCATTCTCTTGTGCTTCCTTTGCTTGCTTCTAAATATAGTATCATCATATGTTTTTGTTGTTTCTTAGACCTTTCACTTCTCCTCTGTTATATCATTATATTTTCTTCCTCCACTTCTTTTATTTGGACCACATTCCTCCAGTTCATATCCTCTGATTTTGACTATTTGCCTACATGACTATCGAAGATTCAGCACAACGACGGATTCAATTGGGGGTAGCCAAGAAGATAAAGAATGGTGCACGCAAAATTGTTCTTGATAAAGCTGAAGAGGCAAGGGTTGCTGCCTTCACAGCTTTCAAATCTCTTGGACTTGATGTTCCCCAGTTACCTCAACCTGTATTAAAGGCTGCTAGTGATGCCACTCAAAAAGAGGCGAATACCTCTTCTGGGGAAGAGAGTACTAGTAGCTTTGTTGGTGTACAGCATACAGAGCATGTTTCAGCCAAGTCAACGTTGGTAAGATGCGAAAATTTTGATAAAGTTACGATAGAAATTGGACAAGAGAAGTCAGCAAAAACCGTAGGTGTTGGCTTAGGGACTCCACATGGAGCAAAATCAACTGGTACCATGCAGACTAATTTTGGTGCTGAAAATCCTGCAGCAGTAGTTGAAGGGCCTGGTACTCTTGGTGAGGTTAATACAATTATTGAACATATTAATAATGCAGACATGTCCTTCTCTAGTCTTGTAAGAACTACTGGTAATGAGATCAGAAAAGTTGATAAGTATTGTGATCTTGGTGAGCAGGAGCAAAATGATCGAGAAAATGCATGTCTTGACAATAAGGAAAATGCTTCTGAGAAAGGTCCTGTAAATGCTGTTAATACTCCGGGTGGATTTGATTCGTTCTTGGATCTTTGGGACTCAACCAGAGAATTCTATTTTGATATTCACTTTAACAAAAGATCTGAAGTGAACTCGACTGTCCCTTTTGAAATACATGGCATAGCAATTTGCTGGGGAAATTCTCCTGTCTACTATGTCAATCTTCCCAAGGATATATTTTGGTTTGACAGCAGAAGAAATGATTCTTTGTCCATATCTATTTCTGGTGATGGCAGCGATGTTTTAGCACCAAAGCATCAGTTCGAAGTGGCAAAACAAAGATGGAGTAGGATAGTTATGATCATGGGAAAAAAAGATGTCAGAAAGTTTACTTGGAATTTAAAAATTCAGATTCAGGTGTTAAAAATTCCTGCTGTTTCCATTCAGAGATTGGGTAGCCTGAATCTTGCAGTGAAAACTATGGGTCTTGAGCTCAAAGACAGCATATACTATTTGTTGCACCCAGTTTACGTACAAGATGGAATTGACATGTGCATTGTAGCATGGATCCTTTGGCCTGATGAGGAGAAAAGTTCCAATCCAAATCTGGAAAAGGTAACTTTGAGAATTGGATTAACTATGAGACTGAAATTTACAATCTGAATTTTTCTAGTGTAAGAGAAATTTTCCATTAGAACAATATCCATCACTGAGATACAATCAAAATTTGAATATCCTTCCATTTGGGAATCTCTTGAAACTTCATCATGATTTAAGTTGGCTTATGAAGTTGTAATACTATTACAGGAAATTAAGAAAAGGTTATCCAGCGAGGCTGCAGCAGCTGCTAGTCGCAGTGGTAGGTGGAAAAATCAGATGCGAAGAGCTGCACATAATGGTTGCTGCCGTCGAGTTGCGCAAATCCGAGCCCTATGCTCTGTTCTCTGGAAATTGCTAATTTCTGAAGAACTTGTTGATGCACTTACAAGCATTGAAATTCCACTGGTGAGAATTCTTATACCACCTACCCAAAAGGCTATTTCTTTTGCCTGTACTCCTTTATGTGAGACATGCATATGAATGTTGAGCAAAGAATTGATGATCAAACTATAGTATCTGAGGGTGAAAGATAAGATTATAGGCCATTGGTAGTACCGTTTGTCTTTACAGTATGCTCTCTTCTTGTCAAAAAATAAATATTTTGAGTTAATGTAGTAAATTAGATACTGCACTGTTTTGTAGGATGGTTGATTTTGGTCATTGATATACTTTATTTCCAACATAATAATAAGAATTTCCTGGGTGGGAAGTCCTCGTGCTCTTGAGTTTTGCATCACTAAAGACATGCAATGTTTTCAGTGGAATTTTAGAAGACCTATAGTTGAGTTCTTAGAGTCAAGTTCAGACTAGGATTTGGAGTTTTTTAAAAATTATTATATTAATCTTATTTTATTCTTTCTGCTCTTAAGTAGGTATGCTGTGAATGTTTAATTTATGCTTGTCTTTTCAGGTTAATGTTCTTGCGGACATGGAGATCTGTGGAATAGGTGTTGACATGGATGGATGCCTTCAGGCACGACAGGTGTTGGGAAAGAAACTAAGGTATCTTGAGAAGGAAGCTTACAAACTGGCTGGTATTTCATTTTCATTGCGTACGGCGGCTGATATTGCAAATGTACTCTATGGGATTTTGAAGTTGCCCATACCCGAAGGGTACAATAAAACAAAACAACACCCAAGCACTGACAAGCACTGTTTGGATTTGTTGAGGTAGCAAGAAGAATCTTTTCTTTATCCTGTTCTACATCTTAATGGTCACCCCTGATGAAGTGATGCTTGTGTGTACCTTGATATGCTTGATGCGCTTAGTGCTTATTTCTCCTCTCATATATGTTCTAATACTTGTTTCTCCCTTAATGTTTTTCATACTTGCCGAGCCATGTAAATTTAAAGGATTTGGTTTGATTTCAGGCATGAACATCCTATTATTCCTGTTATTAAAGAGCATCGAACTCTGGCAAAGCTCTTAAACTGTACATTGGGATCAATTTGTTCTCTTGCTAGGCTTTCAATGACAGAGAAGTACACACTGCATGGCCGTTGGCTCCAAACATCTACGGCAACCGGGCGACTTTCAATGGAGGAACCTAATCTTCAGGTTTTATTTTTCCCACCCATTCTTTTCTTCCTGTCATTTCTTTTCCTTGTTCTTTATCCCTTCTTTTTTCTTATTCTATCACAAAGTGAAAATTAATAATTGGAGCTTATGGATATGTAGTGTGTTGAGCATATGGTTGACTTCAGAATGAATAACGATGAGAAAGACGGAAATGATTCAAATGTAGATCATTACAGAATAAATGCTCGTGATTTTTTCGTACCTACTCAGGTAATGATTTGTGTGATTTCAATTTGTATATAAATACCTATGTCTCTGAGGATCAGCAGTTGCCTTGGTTCATTTTTAAAATGTTTTGGCAGGACAATTGGTTACTTTTAGCTGCAGATTATTCTCAGATAGAACTGCGAATGATGGCTCACTTTTCAAAAGATGCTTCATTAATTGAACTTCTCAGTAAACCTCATGGTGATGTCTTTACCATGATAGCAGCAAAATGGACTGGGAAAGAGGAATCTAATGTTAGCTCCCAAGAGCGAGATCAAACAAAAAGGTTGGTTTATGGCATTCTGTATGGTATGGGTCCTAATACGCTTGCCGAACAGCTTGACTGCAGTTTAGATGATGCAGCTGAGAAAATTCAGAATTTCAAAAGGTCTTTTCCTGGTGTTGCTTCCTGGCTTCAAGAAGCTGTGACATCTTGCCGTCAGAAAGGGTGAGGCTAATATGTCTCTAGTTGCTTGCTATTCATCGATTTGTCCAAGGTTTTGTAGGGTATAATACGAAATCATAAGATTTGTGAGTCTAAGCTTGTGAAATTTTGCAGATGATCCTCACGAATTCCAGTTTTGTTTAGTTGGTTATTATAAAATCTTATTTATTAATCCTCTTGCATGATGTCTTGCATGGCAATGTGTTCTGAGCCACCCTCGTTCTGTTCTTTTCTTTTTTCTTCATAATTTTTTGTGTGAAGGACTGAAGGCCTTTCCGGTTTGTGTCTTCATATTTCTCTCACATTTTAAAAGTTATTATTCTCCAATGTCTTGTCATTGGCATCGATTTCCTCAGTTATGGGTTATAACTTACATGAACTATATTACATATCTATGTTGTGCTGCTGCAGATATGTGGAGACCCTTAAAGGAAGAAAGCGCTTTTTAGCAAAAATAAAATTCGGAAACAGTAAAGAAAAATCTAAAGCCCAGAGACAAGCTGTCAATTCTATTTGTCAGGTAGTGTTTTATTTATTTATCTTTTGTTTTATAATTTTTTCCTGGGCTGGGGCTGGATGGTGTGGGATTGAGTTGTTAAAAGGTGGCTGGGAAAAAGAAAACATTAATTAACTCGGCTTGCTGCTTTCTAGGGATCTGCTGCTGACATAATCAAAATTGCAATGATAAATATACACTCTCTGATTGTTGAAGAAGTTGGGAGGTCGCATCCTAGCACTTTATTTGCAGCACAATTCCATATGCTTAGGGGCCGCTGCAGAATCCTTTTACAGGTGACTTTGGAGGCCTTTATTTACTTGTTTGTTCATTTATATTATCAGAAGTGGTCCTCACGATCTGATTTTCCTCCCTTCATAGAAAATGTGTGATAAAGAAAATACTGATAGTAGTGCAGCCTTAACAAGAGGAGTCTTGCCTGTGTCGGACAGGATGCTTCTCTAATATGCCTGAGTTTATAAAAAATTATGCAGTAATTGTTCTTCTGTTGATTTATAAATTTCATACACATTGTCGATCCGTGGCCAGCATGGAATTGGAATACAATTGATTCAATAATACACCTGCTTCTCTTAGTTTTTAGCCAGAGTTTTGTTGTGAAATAAAGACAGCATTTCCCTCCCCTGTTTGTCCCAATTTCCAGAAGCTATGGCCAGTTCTTGAAGTAGAAGAAGCAGGGAAGGAAACAGGATTACAGTTCCAGATAGGGCAGCTTACAATGAATAGTTTGATTTTATTGATTGAAAGTATGAACTGTTTTTGGGTCTGTTTGGTGCAGCTTATATGAGTTGCTTGTAGTTTTTATTTTTTATTTTTATTTTTATATATATTCTGTGTGAGAAATAGTTTAAATAAGTTGAAAAAAACTTGATTATCTAGAAGCTAGGGGAGGGGTGATCAAGTGTTGATCTTCTCCTATTCTCCATACACTTGACCACCTTTTGCTAAATTCTGAACGTTGAGACCATACATCCTAATGTTTACAAATACTGTTCTAAACAACATGGATGATCTGTGGTTGTCGAAGAGTAACTCCATATGAAAACCTTGGTCACTCCGTATAACTTGCATTTTACTGATAAGTGACTCCATATGACTTACCAAAAATGCTCTCTAAACTTTGTGATATTTTCTAGTCTTCACATTGGGAACATTAAGACTGACAAGAGGCAAACATGAATTGAGTGTTTTACACTAGTTGAGAAGGGGGCAGCACTATAAAATAAAGTGTTTTATTATTTGTCTTTGCCACTTTTGTGTCTTGTTTAAAGCACCTACTATCTTTAATTACAGTCACCAAAAGATTTTGCTTTACTTTTGATATGTGAGATGGAATCCATTTGGCAGAAATCTGACATGCTAGGAGTTTTCTCTCCAGGTACACGATGAATTAGTATTGGAAGCTGATCCTTCCGTTGTAAAGGAAGCTGGGTTGTTGCTTCAAATGAGCATGGAAAGAGCTGTGTCGCTTCTTGGTATGAGTATTCAAAATCTACTCAGCATGTTTCTTGCTTTTACCCTTTAGTTCTTCATATTCACCCTTGAGAATTGTTTTGATTTCTTTTGAATGTTGGGGTTTGCTTTACCATCTTCATTATTTGTTTGCCTTCTTTAGCTTCTTTTATCTTTGTGGATTGATATCATGCTGCCTACTCTTGGTACTTCGTAAATATATTTTGGTTTCTTATCAAATATTCTGTTTTTGTTTTAGTTCCTTTGCGCATCAAATTGATGGTTGGGAGAACATGGGGATCTTTGGAGCCTTTCCTGGCTGAACAACATGCAGACGAAGTTACTATCCCAAATCCTTAGGTTACGAGGAGCTGTGGTTGCTTTTCACTCTAAATATGATGGTCGACATTGGTAAGCAAAGGGCGTTTTGGGGCAATGCATGTAGTGGTAATTGCATTAACCTGTCTCTGGCATCTTTGTTATTTAGTCTAAAGCAAAATATGCTTAGGGTGTTCTAATCTCTGAGTACATCTTTATCTTATTCTCCAGTGGAAGCAATCTTATATTCTGGTCAAACCAATTTTTGCCTGGGGTAATGGACTTGGAGACTACTTTGCTCCATGAACTGCAGTTCTGCAACTACTTTTGTCTTCCTTGCTACGTGATGCTTCAATTATGGTTGTGCAAGAGTGACTTCCATGGACTGATAATGAATTAAGTACTTGGATTTTAGGCCTTCTATATGATGGATGGTATGGCATATTGTGGCTTTTTTTCCTTGTGCGTGCTGATGCTGGGAGCTCCTTCCATTCTGAACGGGTGATATTACAAGAAGTTTCAGGACTTTGGTGAACACTTGAACAAAAATGGTGATACTGTGGTATGAAAATATTGTAGAAGTAGGGTTGTTGGTCATGCAACTTGCATTGAGTAGACGTGTTTGTCATGCAGATATGATAGAAGAGGTTATGTGCTGCAGTAGAATAAAGAGGATAAGTACTTATTGGAATGGTTAGGTCAAACTGTCTGAGATGATTCTTATATTCTGATTTGGTGAACAGACACTATCTCCACACTTATTTTATGGTCTCTGGCTACACAATCTCTTGCTCTGGGTTAAAACAATTGAAAGAAATGTCAAATGGTATTCATGAAGTGCTAAGAGATATGTGTGGCTGATAATAGCGTTGGCATTGCCTGATGAAAAAAGAGGCTTTTGTGTTGTGTCTGTGTTGTGACAACACTCGTGGAATGATCAACCATGTTAAGGATTGGGCCAATTGTTTGACGTGATCTCTAGCTGTTGAGACTGTAAACAGCCAGAGGAGCTTTTAAGTTGAGCAGAGAAATGCCATCCAGAGGAACATTACGGGGTGATAATCATGTTGGCTTACTTGGTTCTGTTCTAATTTCTTCTAAGGCTCTTACCATTCCAGGATTTCAAGCTGTCTTTGGAATCTTGATATTGCTTGTGAAAATATTAGAGCAGGCATGTAGATTTTGATGTTATCATTAGGGAGCAAATGGGATTAGATCTTGATGTAATTAAGTTTCAGAAAGATGCCAAACCAAACTAAGCTTGTGTTACACTCGAGTGGGGTCGGCTACAACAATCCATTTTGCCCTAGGATTCATGTTCAAAAGGGATCTGATGGGGATTTTGTTGGCTGTCAGGCTACTTAACACAACTCTTCTCCTTTTTGGGGCTGACTGGCTTTGTAAAAGATTAAACACAAGCACAAGGCAAAGTTAAGTTTCAGAAAGATGCATCAATAATAAGCATGAGGTATAGACGCTCCTTCGTCTAAGCTTAAAATCTCTGTACCATTTTTAGATTTTGTCAAGCACTTAGATACATGAGGAGGCGGTTAGTTGTATTTTTGGCTTTTATTTATTTTGCTTCTCTTTCTTGTATTTGAGAGGCATCCCCTTAATGCTGTTCTAATAAAATTGTTACTTACCAAAATGGAAAAAAAAAAATAAAAATGAGAAGAGAGTTCAAAGATGGATACACTACAACATATAAGAGTTTTAGAGATCAAATTTTTTGATCCCTAAAAGTGAAAATTTTGTTGCAAAAGATATTCAGGGGTCAATTTTTATCGTCGTGAGGATAGTTGTTAAAAGATTATCTCGAAAAGTAAAAAATAAGACTTTTAGCGACAATTTTGAAAATGTCACTAATAAATATACTTTTAGGGATAAAATAATTTGGTCTTAAAATGATTTATTTTTTGAGGCAAAAAATTTGGTTACAAAAAGATAATAATTCATCACTAATGTCTAATTTTCGTTGCTAAAAATATAATTTTTGTAACAAAAATATTTGGTCTTTAAAAAATAATTTTGTTTATAAATTTTAGTCTTTAAAATCTTAATTTTTTTCAGTGATAGAAAATTCTACAAGTCTGTTAATGAATTCGGTGAGACAGCTTAGAGACAAATTCACTGTTAAAACTTGAAACTACATTATGAATTTCCTTACATCTGATGATTCTTCTATATGTCTTTATAATGCTTTTAACATTTTTTCTCCTGTTTAATGCAGTGTTAAATCGGTATTGCTACGAAGGTAAGAAAAATCGAAAAAAGTAATTGAACTAGACTGAATTGGTTATATTTGGTATGTTTTCTTTAACAAAAATCGGTTTATGCGGTTTTTAAATTTTTATTTTTTTTGATTTTTTTAGTTTGGTATCGGTTCAAGCACTTTGTGCATTGAACTATATTGAAACCGACCATTTTAACATATATTGTATTTATACTATATATACATATATAATCTAATAATATAATGATATTAATAAGTATAATAAATTGTTAACCTTATCATTTCTATAACCTAAATTTGTAAACTCTTATTATATATAATCTTAGCTCTAACTCATTATTCTTGAAATCTTAGTATTTTTTAATTTTTTTTTTGTTTGTATTTTTGTTGATCTAGAAATTGAAAAGTATTTATTAAATCGATAGATTAGATATGTTTGAAGTGGTAGAAAAATAATTAATTTAATATTTTTATATAGATAAGTGATTATTAAAAAGTAACTCCAATTTAAAAGGTTGATTAAACCAGAATCGTTTTTAGTGAAATTTGCTCCCATCTCCTACACGCATTATGCACTGCCTTTTTTTGTGTTTTTTGTTTTGGGTAAGTATCTTTTTTATTATTATAATTAGATTATGATATAAGATTTTGAATTCATTTTAGAGTAATGATATGTATCATGAAATAAATATCATAAAAAGTTTTATAAAACTAATTCAGGGATGATTGCATTACATATAATAAAACACTACAATTAATTCAAAGGTGGAGAGTTTTCATGAAAGTTTTTCATAATATTACTTTCATGATGTCTAGTATTATTGTTCATTTTATAGCATTCATAATGTAGACATTGAAGGTTTTATTGTAGTTATTGACTCATATGTTCGGTTCACAAATATAATTATGAATTACACTATTGTATAATTTTTTTTGGGCAAATTACATATACCTCCTTCGAGATTTAGCTAAATTACAGATACTCCTGAGATTTGAGAAATTACAAATACCCCCCTAAGGTTTATATTTTCATAACAAATTGCTCTATGAGGTTTATATTTTCATAACAATTTGCTCCCTAATTTGTTATGCAAATAGTACATTCAGGGGGGTATCTGTAATTTCTGAAACTTCAGGGGGTATCTATAATTTTGCTAAATCTCGAGAGGAGTATATGTAATTTGCCCCTTTTTTTTTTCAACCACGTTTCAAGAATCCTCGACGGCTTCCTTATTTGCCTATCAATTCAATGTTGTTGCAATAGTGTTTACATAATTTTAGCCACCAAAGCAATATGGGTTATTGATAATTGCTAGTGTAATGGTCGTATATAATATTTGCTCCTGGAGAAAATTCCCTACGAACACTTCTTGCAATTGAAGAGTAGTTGTAGCTCAAAATACTTGGAACAGAAAATCTATTACGTGTTCCAAAATGTAAATTGTTAGGGTGTTAGCGTTTTCTAATTCATGTCACTACGTTTATAATTCAGACATCAAAGGCTTAATAGCAGTTGTTGGCTTAGATGTTTGATTTACTACTTCAGTTAAGAAAAGATATTTGATTTACTGCTTGGGTTGTATAAAGGTCCCTGGCTGCTTTCCTTTTCTTATTTTGTTCTTTGTTTTGCTTTGGCTTGGTTGGTTTCTCACCAACCTTGGATGGAGCTAGCATATGATTGAGCTCTCTTTTTGGTACCAACCTAATTGGGATCATCTAGCTTAGCTATGATACTTTTTATTCTTTTCTATTTTATTGATGTTTGTGGTGTATCTTGTACTTTCTCTATTATCAATAAAGTTTTTTCTTTTATTGATCAAAATAAAAAAGAAGAAGATCCTTGTTTGGTTTGTGTTTCTCAAAAATTTTTGAGAAAAATTCTCTACAAATAAGTTTTCAAAAGTAATCAAACCAAACAAATTTTTTCAAAAAAATTTCTCAAAACTTGTTTGGTTTACAAGTTTTCCAAACAAGTCTCTCTCTCATACACATCAAATCAATCACTTTTTCCAAAACTCTCTCTCAAAATAATTTTCCAAAACATCTTTTGAAAAAAACTAAACCAAACAACTTTTCGTACTTTTTATCTCTAAAACTCATCTCCCAAATTCAAACCAAACATACCTGATGTATTTTGTGTAGTTTCGTAGTTTCTTCAACCATGTTGGAGGACAGCGGTTAGTTTCGAGAATCCTTTGTAGTTCTTAAAAAAAATTTAAGCGCCGAAGGAAATACAAGTGGGCACGATTGTCTTAAATATTTGTTTGAGAAAATTCCTAGCAATCACTTCTTGCAAATGATGAGTAGTTGCAGTTCTAAATACCAGGAGTAAAATATCTATTATAATATCACATATCGCGCACATGCAATGACGGATCTAGGGGGCTGGGGGGCAGCTGCACCCCAAAAAAAATTGAAAAATATCATAATTATATTAGAAATTTTAAAATAATTAAAAATTATAGGAGTTCGCAACTTTAAAATTCTTTTAGATAATTTCAAAATTATATAGGGTATCCCTCAATTTTTCAAATTATAGAGTAGCCATCCCAAAGTCTTAATCCTAGATCCGTCCCTAACTATATGAATATGCATATGTATAATGTAGTGGGTGTTTATTACATGTATGCATGTGATACTATAATAGTAGAGTTCCAAATTATTACAATCCAAACTACCCAAAACAAACAGGACTAACAGGTGCTGATTCTTTTTTGCAGAGATCTAGTTTGGAACCCAGACGACATGATCCTCTGGAAGGAAATGGCAGATCAGAACAGTTCCCAGTTTAACCTGGAGCACTAGAAAGGCCACGTGCTTTGGATTCCATGCCGATGTATTAGTATGACACACTGCCACTGCTTTTGCTTTTGTGCCGTCAGCACGGGTCATCGATACCATATATGCTTTGAAAAATACTTGGGAGTATTAATTAGTGTTCTCACTGATTAGGTGGCGGTGGGTCCCGCCAGTAATGATGTGATGTTTTAGTCTTGAAGTTGTATTTTTTTTTTTTTTTTTTATACTTTTTTAATGCATTAGTGCTATTAGTGGTGGTGTTTTTAGTAGGATGAATCATTATTGTATATGCTTTTGTGGTGTCTGTTTTGTGGTGTCTGTTTTGTGGCACACGTAGTTCTGCTTATGGTACACCACAGTTTTGCTGCCCGCTATATTTCTGCAACGGAGTTTCTTTTTGTACCTCCGTGGAGACTGCATGGACGCTTTTTCCGAGTTTGGAAGTGCTGATGTCAATCATCGATTCTAATGAAGTTGCACAATATTTCTTTTCTCCTTTGATCCTGGGCTCTTCACACTCTTTGATTGCTTTTTTCATTATCTTAGCTTCCATTGAGTTTGGTTTCACTGGAAAGTGGTTCAGAATTTTGGGCAATTTGTCGAATGAAAAGGGTATCTTTTCCCAAACCTGGTAGGTAAGAAAGTAGCTGCGTTCGTAGCTTTAGTGAAGTGCGAGGGCATCTTCATGCCTAGTTTCATGTCCTTTTCTAAGAAGAAAAGAGCTACTTTGTGGTTATCATGGAGCTTTTTTTTTTTTTTTTTTTTTTCATTAAAAATATGAAATTAAAGGTACAAGAAGATGTAAGGCATTGAGAGAGGTTTAGATAATACAAAATACTCTTACTATTACTACTTGCACTCATACAACCAACCTCTCGGTCTCACGATTTTTTTTTTTACTCGCACTTATGTTCTTGCTTTTTGTTTTTTTAGTGCTTCTTAACTATGTGGTGTTTTGGGAAGTTGGTAAAAAGTTGACTTTTTGACTTTTTTAGCTTATTTTGTCTTTTTGTGGGAAAGTTTTGTGAGAGGTGATGTGACTATTTTGTTTTTTTGTGGGTAAGTTTTGTGAGAAGTGATGTGACTCAAAATTGGTAAAAAGCTGGAAGTTGGCTTTTTACCAGCTTCCCAAAATGGCCCTATTTGTTTTTGTTACAGCAGGCATGAGGAAGAAGATGATGATGTGGAGGTCCAGATAGGCAAGAAAGTAGACCTATGAGATGAGGTGGCTGGAGAGGGGAGCATTGTCTCACGTGCTAGCTCGATGATGAACCGACGGGATGAAAGATTGAATGATGTCTCTGTTGTCTCTAAAACAGACATGATGAAGGATGGGTCTGAGAAAGGTGGCGTATGCGCAAGTAAAATGGCAGGGGTAGGGTTGAGCTCTGAGCAGTATGATGGAGGCAGGCGTAGGGTAGATGCTGAAGTATACGCCCTTGGGTTTATCAAAAGTTTGAGTGGTTCTGAAGGCAATCGGCTGAGCATTCAACTTGAAGTGGATCTCAATTGGGCCCAATTGGCAAGTGGCCTTGATGGGTAGGCCCAAAGACCTGTTGGGCCGGTTCAGCTTCATCATAGCAACCCGCAAGGTTCCTCTATGTATTCAGCCCATAATTTACAAATATCCTCTTGTCTAGCAAGTAAGGAGAAATTGAAGACAAAAGAAATATCAGCATCAAGATCACAATTGCAGAAAAAGCACACAAAGGAAAAGTTCGGGATCACCAAGAGATTGGGGGCACCATCACTGAACTTGAGGAAAAGAGCTGTTTTTAGGTCAGTTGTAGCTGCCATTTCACAATCTATGGCAAGTGGAAATAGTAGAGGATGGAGAGTGTTATTGGAGGCAGAGGCATCTATACAAATAGGTAAAGCTCTAGGCCTAGACTGTGGAGGTAAATAAGAGGAGGTGCTGAGCAAGTTAGAGGATCTGGAAGCTCAAGATCAACAGAGAGTAAGGAAGAAGGAAGGAGAGGCAAGTTAGATTTTCATACCCAGCTAATCAAGAATGATTTTTATACTCATGAAGATACAATCATGGAATGTGAGAGGAATTGGAAGACCTGAAAAAAGGAGGAGGATTAAGAAAAGCCTTATAGATAGAAAAGTGGATATTGTGTTACTTTAAGAAACCAAGAAGTTGGATTTTGACTTGGTAAGGTCTTTGTGGCCTGGGGATCTTTTTGATTTCATAGGAGTAGATGCGATTGGTCGAGCTGGAGGACTGTTATGTATTTGGTACCCAAAGGTGTTTCAATTGAAGGCTTGTTGTAGTTCCAAAAATTTCATCCTACTATCAGGTACATTATTCTCCAGTTTTGATTGTGTTATAATTAATGTTTATGATCCTAATGAGGTGGTTGAAAGGAAAGAGACGTGGGACTCTTTAGCAAGGTTAAAATCCAATTTTCTAAGGCTATGGTGTCTTGGGGGTGATTTCAATGAAATCAAGAGTATTTCAAAAAGAATAGGGTGCTTAAGAAGTGATAGAGGAATGAGGGACTTCAATAATATGATTGATCAACTAGAGTTGATAGATATGCCTATGTTAGAGAGGAAGTTTACGTGGTGTAATTCTCAAGCAAGGGAGAAATGAAGCAGAATTGATAGATTTTTGCTTAATTATGAGTGGGTACAAAATTTTTCTTTCAAATTATGGGGACTTCCTAAATTGTTGTTTGATCACTGTCCTATTATTTTAATGGAGGATGATAGGGACTGGGGCCCCAAATCCTGTAGGTTTCTTAATGCCTAGCTTTTACATCCAAAATTCCTTTCCTTTGTTCAACAGTGTAGTTCAAGGTAGTGTAGAATGATTTTTGCACTGATTTTTGGTTGTCTTGCTGATGTTGCACTGGTTGTCTTGCTGTTACAGAGTTTTGTGTACTGATTTTTCTTTGCCTTAGCTCTGTTTGCTTTGTTTGTTGGTCTCTTACCAACTAGGAGGTTGGAGCTTGTTAAGCTCCAAACTCCTCTTTATTAATGTAATTTATCATACTTTGTATGTGTTTTATCAATAAAGTTCACTTTTTGCCGATAAAAAAAAAAACTACTTGTTTTTGTTTTGGGGGTTATCATGGAGTTGATCAACAGTAGCACCATAATGGTATCCGTATGGTGCTGGTCCGGGTAGTTTGGGTAGTACAACATGTACTGATGTTCCCTTGCCTCTGGTGCTCACGAAGACACCATCTTTGCTAACACCGACATTGGTTTCTTTGTTGGGCTTTTCGGTGCTGACGTCTACTCCTTCGTCTATGTCGACTGAGGTGCTTTTCTCTTCTATCAGTTCTGCTAATTAACATGAAAAATTACAAGTGATTGCCTCCACGTTCATTATTTGGAAATTTGTACTTTCTATGATAGACATTTTTCAGTTAAATTAGAATTTAAAATTTCAGTGTGTTATCTTTTCCGTCATCTTTTCTATGTTTTGTAATTTATACTATTAGGCTAGTAGAATAGTAAAGCAAAAAAAGTCTGTTTAACTGGTTAAACGAATAAGATAGTGTACTTTCTTGATCTATTAAAATGTTAATACTTAACAAATATATAGAGAAATTTGTAAAAATAATTAATCTCTCCGTCCCAAAATAATGGTCCCTTTTAGGGAATTTAATTTTTTTTGGTAGTATAATTATTGCACTTTAAAAAAATTAAATTTCTAAAATTACCCTTTGATAGAAGGGCAAAATAGGAAACTCATTATTTTTATACTTGGCTTTTAAAAATGGACTAATATTTTGGGATAATAAAAAATAAAATAAGGAACTAATATTTTGAGACGGAAGGAGTACATATTATCTTTGAACAATAAGTTTTAAGAGATCATAAAAATATAAAAATTACGAGAAATCTGATTTTAGAAAATATTCTTGAGACTCTGTTTCTTCAAACTATGTTGAAGTTTTAGAAAGATTTTGAAAAAGGTTCTCTAGAAGTTTCTCATAAAATTTCATGAATGAATTTCCGTCAACAAGTCTT
Organism: Camellia lanceoleosa; assembly: GCA_025200525.1. Taxonomy (NCBI): domain Eukaryota; kingdom Viridiplantae; phylum Streptophyta; class Magnoliopsida; order Ericales; family Theaceae; genus Camellia; species Camellia lanceoleosa. The sequence continues at coordinate 131,704,326 of CM045771.1, read as the reverse complement.
ACAACTATGAAAAATGATACAAACTTAATATTATATAAGTGATATGATTGGTTGATAATTGAGAAAATATGAAAGAAAGTGTTACCGTAAATCTCTTAATTGATTGACACATCAATAGACTTGAAAATTAAGTTTAATTTTTAAACTTGTATAACAATGCTCTACAACTGTTTGGTACTAAACACTTGTATATTGATTTGACAGTAATATTAATTAGCCTTTACAAAATTGCAAGATTTCACATTCCCCCTATATTTTCTCGGGAAGCAAACAGTGTCCATTGTAATAATTTTAAAAAAAGAAGATGAAAGGAGTCTAGACACAAATACCAATCAGGGCTCAGACTATTCTTAACAGTCATAGGCATGCGAGTGTTTGGCAACATGGATTTCCAGTAGGTGATAGAGCTGCATGGCTTGCCAGTGCCAACTGAATTCAAAGTGAACTTTTATTAGTTTCACACACACACACACACACACACACACACCCACCCACCCATATATATAGAGAACATTTATAAATACAGCTTTTCCTTTTTTGTTAATAAAAAAGTAAACTTTCATTTTCTTTTTTGTACTGAGAAAATATAGCTTGGCATACGAATACAACGAAAGAAATGCATTAACAGACATAAATACTAGGTCTTGTTAGGGTATGTTTTCAATTTCTCTTTCCTGTTTTTCATTTCTTGAAAAACACAAACAACTTGTTGGTGAGCTATTTGCGAAAACTATTTTTGAGAGAATTTTCCAACAACTATAGGAAACACAAAAATGAAAACAATATGAAACTAAATAATGGTGTTTTTGAAATTTTCATTAATTTTGTTTTTTGAAAACATAAAACATGAAAACATATCACACATAAGTACATGTGTATATATGAGGGGGGAGGAGGAGGAGGAGGAGGAGGAAGCAAATACAAAGTCAAATCCCAAGAAAGTGTTTTCAATGTTTTGAGGAGAATTGGAAGCTTTAGAAACTCATAGAAAGAAATGTGAAGATGGGTAGGAGCTGGAACTCCATTGAAGCTGTAAAACTGCAAAGCAAAGCTCACATATGATGGAAGAGAAGGGGGTTGCAATATTTATAAGTGAACATTAGGGTAGTGTTGGGTAATTAGAATATATATGGAATATTTTTTTTTTTTGAATGGCAAGAGAGATCTTTATTGATGAGAGTATACAAAGTATGAGAAAAATATCAATAAAGAGAAGTTTGGAGCTAGTTGGTGAGAAACCAACAAACAAAGCAAAACAAAGCAACAGAACAACAAAAAACAAGCAATCGAACAACAAAGCAACAGGAGAGCAAAACAGAGCAGGCCTAGAAGAGCAACACCAAGACATGCACCAGAATAAAGCTAATAGCAAGACATGCACCAGAGCTTCACCAAGTTCAACCAGATCATCTTATGATGCAAATAACCTGCAGAAATCCTGTTGAGAACTTGAGGAGAACAAATGTAGATAAACCAATGGAAGCTGTTGCTGAGAAGAATAGCACCCACAAAACTAGCATCCAAAAAACTAGCATCCAAAATAGCATTGATAGCAACTGGACTAATAATTCATGAAGACTATTAGGACCTTTCACCTAAGCAATATCTGATTTGTGGAAAGTTGAATAGGAAATCATTAATTGAAAATTGAAACCTCTTGGATGTAGCTTTATACCAGAAGGCTAATCTGGTGATAATGAGTTCGTGGAGCTCCTGAAGCTGGGGTTGTGAGCCTTGGAAGAGACACTCATTTTTGTGTTTCCACAATGACCATAAAGTCACCAGAGGAATTGCACTCCAAATCCTTCTTTCTTCATTTCTACAGCAGTGCCCAGCCCACCACTGAATCAGACCTTGAATAGACCCAGGGACCACCCAAGCTACCCCCCATCATTGCAGCAAACCAGACCAAACTCTCCATACCAAGGGGCAAAAAATCAGCACATGTTCAATTGATTCTTGTTGGGTCTTGCAGAAGGTACATAGAGTAAAGGAGTCCCTGCCCAAAATTCCAAGCTGCTACAGGAAAACTAAAGTTTTAACCTTATTTTTCCATGCAAGCCAGCCAAAGAATTGCACTTTGGGACGAAGATAATTGATCCACACCCATCTACTGAAGTTGGCATTATCCCCAAAAGCAAGGTTGGTATGATCATAGAAAACAGAAACAAGGGACTGACTTGGTTTAGCAGCAGACCAGATTGCCAAATCATTGATCTGAAGATTAAATGCAGGTGCACCACATAACATTCCGTTAAGTCTGAGTAGCTCCTCTTTTTCCCATTCTATTATACTAGCATATCACCCGTGCTATGCACGGATCTGTTTATAATTATCTATATATGTGAATTATAATTTTTAATTTTTATTTTATTTTAAATGTCTTCTTTTTCTTCTTTTTTATATTATATTAAAGTTTAATATTTTAATAATAATCATATGTGTTGGACTTTTCAAGGAATTAAATGTCTTTTTTTTTAATTATATTATATTAAAGTTTAGGGCTGGTTTGGGGTACCCTAATTCAGCCAAAAAGTCAAAAAGTTACTCCAAAATCCAAAAAGATATCACTATTCACCAAAAAAAAAAAAAAAAAAAATATTTTTTTTCTGCCCAAAGACAGACCGAAGTGACAAAGGCCGGCTGCTGTGCAGCGGAAGTGATGGAGTACGGAAATGATTGGGTGTGATTGGCACACACCGCTGTTCGGCCTGTGGGGGCTATCACGGGTCCCGTTTTGATAATCTGAACCGTTAAATATGTAGAACTCATCGAGAACTATATGTCTGCAAAAAATCACATTGATCGGATATCAATAACTATATGATCAGATCATTTACGTACAACAAATGGATGGTGTTATAACCGTTAATTGAAAAATAAATATATCTAATCAGATAGCTATCGATATCCGATTAACGTGATTTTTTATAGGTATATAGTGTTCGACGAGTTACACACATTGAACGGTTCAGATTATTAAAATGGGACTTGTGATGACCTCCACGGGCCAAACAAAACCGTCCAATACTTTGTACAAAAATTACCCAATAATTTTTTACCCCAATACACGGCTGCCAAATTGTACTGTGGGGCCCACCTGTCACTATTCACCTCTTACACACTCTTTTTATACAATTTTTTAATACACATTTTTTCAAAAAAATCCAAAAAGTTAACCCAAACCTCCATATTTTTTTCTCAACTTTTTTAGTCCAAAAAGACAAAAAGTGCACTTTTTTAGTACACCCCAAACCAGCCCTTAATATTTTGATAATAATCATATGTGTTGAATTTTTTAAGAAATTTTTTTTATACTTGTTCTTAATGCATTAAAGTATTATTATGAGGAATAATAATCATATATGTTGGGACTTTTCAAGGAATTTCATGTGTTAGATTTCAAAGAATTTTTTTTATGTATGTTCTTAATGCATTAAAGTGTTATTATGATAGTAAGACTTGGGAGTTGGGAGAAGTTAATAAATGCTAAGATTTTTTTTTTTAAATCAAAAAATCAGAAAATTTAGATTAGGAGATTGGAGCTCCCACAAGGCTTGGGGTTAAAAACCCTCTTTTGCTTAATATAGAGTATAGATATGGAATATAATAGAATAGAATAATCATTTCTTAGTTTCTTTATGCATTGACATTTCCTTAAAATCGTAAATGGTTATTCCATTTATATGTATTTTCATCATTTTTTGGGCTGTATTTAGAGAGGGATTTGTGAAAAAAAAAAGAAATATAATAAAAAATGTGAAGGAAATATAAATTAAAATTTTGTCACTTCTCTTTTTCTTTTCCTCCAACTTCTTCCTCGACAAATCCTAGTGAATCAAACTTTTTGAGAATAAACATTCTTACTTAAGAGTGAGGTTGGGGTTCACAAATGCTTTTTTAACAATTTTTTTGTTGACTATTTTTTGTTTTCGTGAATTTGAGGTTTTTTTTAATAAAAAAAATTCACTTTTCAACATACTGAAAAAGTAAAAAAATAAAAAATTCTACTAAAGAAAAAAAATTCTAAAAGGTAGGCACAGTTTTGCTTTTAGTGATTTTTATTTTTTTAATTTTCAGATATTTTTAGTTTAGACAAAACTAAAATAAAAATTTCGATAAAAATTTACTTATTTTATTAAATATAAAAAGTTCCAAAAAAAAATAATAATAATAATGAAAAAACAGAACCTCAAAAGTGACTTCTGGATTTTATTATTTTAAACTGCCTGTTGCTAATAAACATTTAATGTACATGGTACAAGGGATAAAAATAAATGTGTGGGAGAGATGGCATACATATGTATGTGTGAGAGATGATATATCCCCATCGAACCATGATGATGGTGGTGAAGGTATTAGAATGTGATATAGAATAAAAGAGAGAAAATTTCACTTAAGTGTATGTTTAGAAAAATATTTTTAAATTAGTGATTAAATTTACAAATATTAAAAAGTTAAATCATACTATTTTCATAAATATGTAATTAAAATTTGAAAACTCCACTTATATGTAATGTTTTTTTTCAGAAAATATTTGTTATATTTGATGGTTTCTTTGAAACTAAGCTAATGTGTATATACATATGAAATTTTTTTATTCATACATAAAATTTATAAAAAAAGCTCCACAAAAATGATGTGATAAATAAATACATCTTTCATAATGTAATAATGAAGTTTTTGTTTGATTGCTTTCTTGTTTTCCACCAAACTCCTCCATCCCTCCCCCTCCACCAACCACGGCCACCTTCTCTCTCTTTTGCAACTTTCAACACCTCCACCATAAAACAAATTAACTTGTTTTCAGAAAAATCATAGCTGAAACATATATATACCATAATTGTAAATATATTTAAGATTTTGATTTTTAGATATGTTTGGTTGTGATTTTCTATCATTTTGATGTAGTTCTGTTCTATTTGAAATAATGAAGTCGAAATTTTGTTTAACTTTAGTTTGTTAAAGAAACCAAGTTGTCGAGCCTATGATTACCAAATATCTTATAGTTGTTTGGATAACTAAGACCGGACGTGAATATAATTTTGTCACAATTTAGTTTGTTGGGCTGGATAGAGTCAACTAATTTTTTTTTTTTGATTGGCAAAAAAGAAACTTCATAGATGTAAGAGCAAAGTACAAGGTACAAAACAGAATACATCAATAAAGAAAGGAAAGTCTGAAAATGTCGCGATGAGTTAAATTATCAGGTTATGTTGGTACCAAAAGACTCATCCTATCATTTTTTTAGCACCCAAAGTTAGTGAGCGACCAACCAAGGAAACAGGAAAAACCACAACACCACAGCTAAGTATAGCAGCCCACCAAGAAAACAGATCAACCTCCTTCCACCACTTTCAACCAGAAACAGTAGCATAGCCCCAAAACAGACTCATCCTCCATTCCTGTGCTTACTCAACACCTAAACAGACTCACCACCACAACTAAATTACCGTATACAATTACGTGATTGAACAAAACTTGAATGCATATATCCACGTCATTATCCTCTTTTATACAATTCTCTTTCTAAAAAAACCTTTATCCCGGGGCCTTATCGCTGGCTAGCCGGCCACTGCCTTTAGCCATGGTGGTTGGCTGGCCTATCTTTTCTTCTTGTGTACATGGTTTTTCTCCTAATAAACTTGAGCCCCCATTAGTTTTCCACTTTCTCATTTTCAGATCTAATCTCTAGATTTGCTTAGGATGCTGTTTTGGTTCTATCGTTTTTGTGTAGGATGCTTGTTTTCACAGGCGTTTCTTCGGGGTTTTTGGCCAGGTATTCGTTGGGTGGCTTTAGATCTATCATATCCAGCGGTCTGAAAGCTTGTTGGGTCTACACTCTGTGGGTTTTGGTGCTCATGGAAGCTTTGATGGGTGGTTTTGGTGGGTTTTTTTCTCGAATGGAAAGGTTCGGCGGAAGTGGTGCTTCGGCCATGGTGTTCAGCTTCAGACATGGGTTTCGGTTTAGGATGGGTGCGTTGAACATGGGTGGGTTGGTTCAGGAACTTCATTCGGGCACTTCTTTGCGAGCGGGAGTTTGAGGAGTGGAGGATCCAGAGTTGTTTAGGATCTCCATTCGGGCGCTCCTGTGCGAGTGGCTGTTTGAGGAGTGAATTCCGTTCAATTCTATGGTGGTCGGTGTTTGTGTTCAGTTATGAGGAGATTGGCGCTGGGTCAACAAAGAGGGGAATACTCAGTATTGTTGGTAAGGATCAATCAAGGGAGTTGTTTGGGTGAGAAAAACTGTGGGAGAAGTTTAAGATGGAAAACTAGGTTTTGTAGGTTACAAGCGTGGTGATAGCACCAGCAGCCCTAGTTCCAGAGGCAGAGCCAGTGGTTACTGAAGAAAAACCAAAAGAGGAGGCTGCAGTAGCAATAGAAGAGGCACCAGCAGCAGTCCCAGTGGAGGTTGAAGTCGAGAGCAAGGAATTTGTTGAGTTAAGGAGGAGAAACCAACTGAAGAAGTAGTTCCAGAGATGAAGCAAGAAGAGGCTGTTGATGTTGCTCGGCGTTGAAGTTATTGCAGACAATGGTGTAGGGGAGGAGCCTAAGTGTCTGGCGATTATGGAGGTTGAGTGTTCGACAATGGTGCAGGGTGTTTGGGACAGGCATGGGGCTCAAGAGTGTAAAGGGGGTAAGAGAAAATGTGAAGGTCATGGATAATGATAAGTTTGATATTATACAAATATAAAGATATTTTTTAAAATTTAAATTTCTTTGGAGGGTGTAATTCCATTAAGAAACAAGTATAATGAGATAAAAGCATTGTGTAAATAGAACACTTAGGTGCATCAATTCATATTCGTTTTAATTTTTTAACAATTCGTTAATGTCAGTTGCGTTTATTAGTTAAAACACTAATGCATTATACCCCCAGCTGGGGGTGACCCCCAGTGAGGTGTCATCCCGGGAGTGGACCAAAGAAAACTATATTTTTTTTTTTTTGGATTTCAGCAAGTAAGGATCGCCACCTCCTCAAATTCGACCCAGTGGTATGTATTAACTGATTGTAGTTAAAAATATGATACTTGGATATTTTTTAAGAGTAAATTGCGACAGTAGTTCTTGTATTATTTTGTTATATATAATTTTAATTGGTTCGATATTGATCTTAAATTTATGATTTTGTTTCAATTTGTTCCAATTAATTACAACTCTTAATTAATATTTTTTTAAATAAAAAATATGCATATAAGTGGCATGCATTATATATTTTAGAGTAAAATTATAAATTTACTAAACTTAGTGAGTTAAACTCAACTAATTTAGTAATTATTTTCCGCCAAAAACACTAAAACATTATCAATTGGATCAAATTGATTCAAAATTTAAAATTAAGGGTCAAAATTCATTTAATTGAAAGTAAAGGGACCAAAACAAAGGGTAATATAAGGACCACCAGTGTAATTTGTTTTTTTTAAATAAACTTCTATCTTTTAGCAAAGATTTTCAAAAAGTGAAAATATTTTTTAAAAAAATGTATACATAAATAATATTTTTAATTAGCCATTTACAAACTTGTTTTTGAAGTAAAACACACACACTCCCACCCAAAAAGTGCACACAAACATAAAGTTATGGACTTGGTGTAGGTGCTTGGCTTGGGGGTGCTAATCCCAAATATAGAAGTAAAATGGAATCCTTTTGATAAATTAAAATTTTAAAAATATATTTATGTTTACATGTGTTTTTTATTTGGATTAGAAAATATTATGCTAAAAGATAAAAACTTATTTGAAAAAAATGCTAATTTCCTAATATTTGCAGTTTCTTAGGAGTTGAACATCTGATTTCAATTTTGTTACGATGCAAAGTTGTGTAGTTGGCAATTGGCCAATTCAAAATAAAATTGTAACTATAAGATGTAATTTTAGATGAATTTGTGACTTCAAGTAGGGATGGGTTGGTCCAAAGGGATGTAAGAATAGGTTTTCGGGCTGAGGCCATCACTCATCCAATTTGTGCAGCTGTTAATGGGGTGGGGCAGCCCAATCCTATGCCCAGTAGGATGGGCTCAACCCTTATCCATAAGAAGTGTTTGTAGGTGAGAGATGAGGCAAATCGTAGCCATAAATTGAGGAAGAATGTGAAACACGAAATGGGGAAGAAATTTATGAAGAAAACACTCAATCTGAGGAAATGGGCAGTGTTCAGGTCTGCCGTTGCTGCTATTTCTCTATCAATGGCCAGTAAGTCTAGCAGAGGAGGCTTACGGGTATCAGAGGCAGTATCATCCATCCAAATTGGTAAAGTGCTGGGGGTAGCTTGTGATGGCAAGGAAGAGGAGGTGATGAGCAAGTTAGAGGAACTGGAAACCACAGATAAAGAGAAAGATGTGAGAAGGGGAGGGGATGTTTTGAGTGAGATAGCTCTTTGCTATGAAGATACAATCTTGGAATGTATGAGGTCTTGGCAGACTAGAGAAAATGAGAAAAATTAAACAAAGTTTGACAGCAAGGAAAATCAATTTTGTGATGATTCAAGAAACAAAGAGATCATTCATTATGCCTGAAATAGTAAAGTCTCTCTGGTATGAAGATAATTTTGAGTATATGGCAGTGGACGTGGCAGGTAGACCTGGAGGGTTGCTATGTATATGGAGTACAGGGGTGTTTCAAGTAGAGGCTTACTGTGGCAACTGCAATTTTATTCTACTGTTAGGTAAACTGTTTTTCTCTTTTCATTGTGTGCTTTTCAATGTTTATGGCCCATCGGATATGGTTAAAAGGAAAGAATTATAGGTCTCTTTTGCTCGGTTGAAGAGTATTTTCTTGGGGCCATGGTGTATAGGGAATGATTTCAACGAAATAAGGAATATTGTTGAACGTATTGGGTGTTCTAGAAAAGACAGAGGAATGAGGGATTTTAATGTCATGGTAGAACAACTGGAGTTGATTGACTTGCCCATGCTTGGGAGGAAATTTACTTGGTGTAACTCACAAACAAGAGAGAAATGGAGTAGAATAGATAGATTCCTACTTAATTATGAGTGGATACAGAATTTCAATTTCAAGTTATGGGAACTTCCTAGACTACTTTTTGACCACTACCCTATCCTTTTGATGGAGGATGAAAGAGATTAGGGTCCTAGACCTTTTAGGTTTATGAATGCTTGGGTTTTCCATCCTAAGTTTACAGGTTTAGTGGAAAAATTCTGGTCAGATCTCCAGGTTGAAGGTTGGGTTGGATATAGATGTCTTATGAAATTGAAAGCCTTAAAACACAAATTAAAAGTGTGGAATATTGAGGAGTTTGGGAAGCTAGAATTTAAGCTTAAGGTTGCTGAAGAGGAAGCCCATGCCATAGAGTTAATCACGGAAAACAGACCACTTCTGGGGAATGAACAAGCCAGAAGGAAGGAAATAATGAGTAAAATTTGGAGGTTAAACAAAATGTTGGAATGAACTTGGCTCTAAAAGTCCAATCTTAATTGGGTATTAAAAGGAGATAGGAATACAATGTACTTCCACATTATGGCTTCTAATAGGAACAACATAAATTCCTTGTGCTCAGTTATGGTGAATGACTCATTGGTGGAGGAACCTATAGAGGTTAGGCATGTGGTGAAGTCTCGTTTCATGAATCTCTTCTCTGAAACCTGGGCTATCAGGCCTAAACTATCTGGCCAATTCAAAAATATTAGAGGTTGTCAAGTAGCGGATTTGTTGGAAGCAGATTTTACAGAGGAGGAAGTCAGAAATGTTATCAAGAATAGTGATGGTAATAAAGCACCTGGGCCTGATGGCTTTAATTTGACCTTTTATAAGAAATGTTGGAGAGTAGTCAAATCTGTGGTAATGCAATTTTTAAGAGAGTTTCACCAAAATGCCTCATTAGTGAGTGGTTTAAATAGCTCATTTATAGCTCTAATCCCAAAAGTCGATAGTCCATCAAGCCTGAGGGATTATAGGCCCGCAAGTCTCATTGGATCCTTGTACAAAATTTTGGCTAAAGTCTTAGCAAATAGGATGAAACAAGTGATGCAAAGGATTATTAGTGAGTCTCAATCCGTATTTCTTGGAGGTAAGAATATCCTAGATGGGATCCTCATTGCCAATGAGATTGTTGATGAGTGGAGAAAATCGAACAAGAAAGGTTTGGCGTTGAAATTAGATTTTGAGAAGGCCTATGATTCAGCCAATTAGGAATTCTTATTTAATATGTTATCTAATTTTGGATTTGGTGATAGATTGGTGAGATGGATGAAAAGTTGCGTAACCTCCACTAAAGTGTCAGTTTTAGTGAATGGTTCACCTATTGAGGAATTTTGTCCTCAGAGGGATCTAAGGCAAGGTGACCCATTGTCTCCTTTCCTTTTCAATATTGTGGCGGAGGGGTTAAATATCATGTTGGTAAGGGCTAAGGAAATGGGCTTGATAAAAAGGGCCGCCATTGAGAATAATGGGTTAACAATAACGTATCTGCAATTTGTAGATGATACAATATTGTTTTGCGAAGCTGAGTGGGTGGAAGTGGTGACCATCAAATGAATTTTGAGATGTTTTGAAATTCTCTCGAGGTTGAAAATTAATTACCATAAGAGTGTGATTGCTGGTATTGGAGTGGATGGAGTGTTGTTGTAGAGTTTTGCCTCTAGATTAAATTATGCCCATCAGAGGCTGCCTTTTAAGTATCTAGGTCTACCTCTAGGAGCTAATCCTTGTCACGATCCAACCCCACCCCAGGGGCTTAGGGTTGGAATCGCAATACTAACTTATTCTATTCGTAGCAAATTAAACTGCGCAAGCAGAAATAATAATAATTAAACAGAAAATTTACTTCATTTTACTATTTAAGAAAAAGAAAATACATTTATAGGGTTTTAATTATTTTATTATTCAGTGACCGGCCCCGAATAACACAAAAAGAGAGCAAAAATAAAAAAGAAAGAAAGATAAAAAAAAGTGGTTCTGCAGCAATCCATGTGCGGGTTCCATTTTTTTGGAGGGGGGGTTGGTTATGGGTTTCCTCTACATCTCATCATTTGAAAGGGTAACAGCTATAAGTACACAGCAGAGTGAGAAATATTATGCCAAGAGTATAGGGAATTCAAAATAACCATGTATAGTTAGTTAAGCCAGACATTTACATAACTCAATTTGGTAAATAAATCATGTAAGTGGCAGAAACTGAAATATAGAAATTATGTAAATAATTAACCATAACCACGGTACGGAACATAACAAGACATTGGTAACATAAGTGACAATCAGAACAGAGGTTAATAGATCTACGATAAATAAAGGACCACAAAGTGGTCAAACAGAGGCCAATGGTTATTTAAGTTTCCCAAGGCGTGGGACTCTCGTGGTGGTACTTACAAAACATAATTGTTTATAAGGTCATAGTCAAATATTCTTTAAAATATAAACAAACATATCCATGAGTTTTATTTTAACAAATAGAGTTTAGAAATTAATCCACGTAACTGAAATATTTATATAATTTATAATAACTTAGAAAACATAACTTGTATAAAATAAATATGATAAGTCAAAACATACGTAAAATATATTATGATAATTCAAGGTATAATATAACTCACTTTAATATTGACCCTTAGCTTTTCATTTATACTAACACAACTTTCTTATTTATGTACCTCTCCCTCTCTCTTTTCTTTTCTTTCCTTTCTTTTTTTTTCTTTCCTCACTGATTTCGGTCACTTTAAGGCTTTTGATCAGTTCTTCCCAATTTATAGATAAGTAGAAACGCCCTGTGGGCGACACGTGGTGATCTTGTCGATTCTCAATCCTTTTTCATAATTCATTCAGATCTCCTTCATTAAGAACGTAGATTATCACTTATCTAAATATATATATATATATAAGATATTTACATTTTGGGCCCAGATTCTTATTATAACTATATAAACAAATTAATCCCTAACTAAATTATACTTTATCGCATACCCACAGAAAATTAATTATTTATTTTACTGCCACACCCACTATTATTATTATTATTATTATTATTATTATTATTTACTTTTACGATTGTATTTATTTATTTACTACCTTTAATTCTAGTTTGGCCAAACTAGCATCATAATTCCATATTTGTGTTAATTTGGCCCCAAATAAAAATCCTTAATTAATCCTATTTTTGATAACCTAATGCCGAATTAGATTTATATATTTATTATTATTTATGTAGTTAATAATATATCATCACATACAACCATAATTATCTTTAACTATACTTCTTTGTGTGGCATTTAATTCGTTTAATTTTATTTATATATGCTAATCTTTTCACATTAATTAGTGATTAACTTAGCCCTAAATTTCCTCGTCACATATTTGATAACCGTAATGACAAATTAATTTACATAACACGTGGTTGGTTGTGGTATTAATTAAATATCTTGGGGTGCCACATTTCTCCCCTTCTAAATAGAAGTTTGTCCTCAAACTTGGCATACCTTATTTTTCGAAAAGGTGTGGGTATTTGGTTTGCATTTGACTTTCCGTTTCCCACATAGCTTCTTCGATACGATGATTTCGCCATAAGACCTTTACCAGTGGTATGGTCTTGTTTCGGAGAATCTAATCACGACGATCGAGAATCTGCACTGGTTGTTCTTCATAAGAGAGATCTTCTTGAACTTCCAGGTTCTCATAGTCAACGACATGTTCTGGATCTTGGAGGTATCGTCGAAGCATTGAAATGTGAAACACATTGTGGACATTGGATAGTTCAGGAGGTAGTGCAAGGCGATTGGCTACAGGACCAATCCTTTTTAGTATATCGAATTGCCCGATGTAACGTGGGTTTAGCTTTCCTCGCTTCCCGAATCGGATCACTCATCTTGTTGGTGAGAACTTGAGGAACACATGATCCCCTACTTGAAATTCCAAGTCCCTTCTTCGAGTATCTGCATAACTTTTCTGGCAGCTTTGAACAATGCGAATTCGCTGTTGGATGAGTTGGATTTTCTCACTTGTGACTTGCACAATCTCGGGGCTTAACAATTTCCTGTCCCCGACTTCCGTCCAACATAGAGGTGATCGGCATCTCCTTCCATACAGAGCTTCGTACGGCGCCATTCCAATGCTTGCCTGATAGTTGTTGTTATAGGCGAATTCTACTAAAGGTAGGTGCTCATCCCAGGCACCTTTGAGGTCCAACACGCATATACGTAATATGTCTTCCAATGTCTGAATTGTTCTTTCGGATTGCCCATTGGTTTGTGGATGATAAGTCGTGCTAAACTTCAGTGTAATTCCCATGCAATCTATTCTAGAAGTGAGACACGAAGCGGGGGTCTCGGTCAGACACAACCAAAACTGGGATACCATGCAAAAGAATAATCTCCTTGATGTATAAAGTGGCAAACTTATTCAGAGAGTACATGATTTTGATTGGTAGAAAATGCGCTGACTTTGTTAATCGGTCTACTATAACCCATATTGCATTATTCTTCGAAAATGACTGTGGTAGCCCAACCACGAAGTCCATAGTAATGTGCTCCCATTTCCATTCAGGAATAGGGAGTGGTTGTAGCAGTCCTGCAGGTCTCTGATGTTCCGCTTTAACACACTGACAATGTAGACATTTGGAAACATGGCTTGCTATATCTCTTTTCATTTCGGTCCACCAGTAGTTGTAGACGTCCCCGAACGCATCTCGGGAAAAGGGGTGCGAATCCCCCCCGTTCTGGTTCGATATTGGGTCTACTACAGTTTGAAGGACTCAAATGTCACGGTTCTTAATCTTGAACCAAAGAGTCCAAATTTGGCAAATCGTTTTGAAACAGATTTTTTGAAAGAAGTGCCAAACATGGACTGCTTTGCCAGATACAGAGTCGCCACCTAAATGTTTTTTAAATGGGAAATTTAGGAAACCCTGACTCGGTGCCAAAAGGCCACGTGTCCGTCATCACCAAAGTTGCCTCGGCTCGGGAACTTGGGTACGATTGGGGAAGGTCACTTCGTGAGCACCCCCGCTCGCCCGGTCAAAGACCGGCCTCTACTAACCATGATATCTGTTTTTGAAAACATTGTGCGTTCTTATTCCGGTTATTAGCCTAGGTTACTATGTGATGCTCACAGCAAACAAGTATAGACTGAGTCGCCTGAATTGGAACAAAACATTTCATGTTTGTTTGTTTGAAAATGGTTTGATGGTGCTACCCACAGGTAGGCTAAGACGTGGATTTGCCACCCTCGGGTGGGCTTAGAAAAACATGATTTTGCCATTATCTAGTGGGCTTAAAACAAACATTTGATGAATTGTCCCACTCCAAGTAACTCAACCTCCACCCACAGGCATTTAAGGTAGTTATACCACATAAGCACATAGTCTCATGGTAAGCATGCTATTCATGGTAGTCATTTACACGCATGCAAGGATGCTAAAGCATAAAACTCACCGAGTACTCCAAGCCAAAACAGAAGCTCGTTAGAAATCCATGTATGATCCTAGATGCACAGAATTACCTAATGCAACACATGCAAAGATGCAAATTATAGCAGGCTCGGCTATTCTAAACATGGCATATGAAATGCTACAGCTATCAAGTATTCAATTTGGAATTGAAATCTGATCACGGTTTGTATGATCTGTAGAATGCGTGCAAAACAGATGAATGATGCAAACATGCTGTCATACTGTATGCTAATTGAAATATGCCCCATATCTAACCATCGTAAGCGGGTAAATAAAAGGGAAGAAAGACGTAAGGTTGGAAGACATACATCACACTCACCCACACTTATTACAATTATGCCCTCGCATGAAGGGTTCAATAAATATCTGATCCCAAATGAAAGAATAATACTGATCCAAATAATACAATCAGAATAATATACAAATTCTAATTAATTAACAAATTAACTAAGAAAAAGCGTAATCGGCATGCAAGCCAGGCGCCTTGATTTCGATGAATCTTTGCATATTTGAAATTTGCTTGTGCGAAATCCTTTGGGATACCCCAATTAGCCTCTGTTTATACCTTTTCTTGAAATCGTGCGGACTACGAAAAGTTCTTGATTCTTCATTTCTTTGGAGCGAAGGCGAGAAAGGGGCATAGTAATGTATTTCACAAATATATGCATGCCTCGATCCTCGTGCCACCAATCACGCATATCGATGTACGATGGCCGAGGAGCCGGATTGCACAACTCAATATAGGATGAATGCATATGAATGCTACAACAAAACCTAACTCCATCATGAATAATCCGGAGTGTCGATGACTTGGGAATTGAGACCCGTTCCATCACTCGGAGTACGGAACGCGCCTCGTTTCCCGTGCCCGGGCTAACTCCTATCCCGAACACGATGCAATATGCATGATATGCATGAAATGTAGTTAATATGCAACCCTAACATACACAATGTCATGGAATGGCATACACGCTATACGAGGTAATACGCAACCGGGCATACACAATGCTATGGATGAAATGGCATACGCAATGTAATAATGGGCTTACACCAACACGAGAGAGCCTCAGCCACGCTCACATAGGAGGTCATCAGATGAAAACAAGATACCTTGAAGTGCCTGCCCTCGGGCACGCAAACCGAGAACGGACCCTCGGGCACCGAAATGCCACTCTAATGAGACATGACAAAGACATGGAATATGATATGCTAACATGCAAAAATCAGTGGCAAAATGAGGGGCAAAACAGCCCCGAAATGAGGCGAAATAATACCCGATGCATGAAATGAACCCGAAACATGGATTTCAATGCATAAAATGGCCTACAGCTATACCATACATGCATAATTGATACATGACATGAAAAGGAAGAAGCAAGGCAGCCCCAAAAATCACATTTTTACAGTACAAAACATAGTCAAACAGAAATCACAAGTAGGGCTAAAATGGCATACAAAAATGGCTCCGCAAGGAAGGTCATGAAGCAAGTGGTAGATGTAAAGCCCAAATGGAAAAATACCCTTCTACAACACTGAAGAGGGACTAAAAATATGAACATTTACAATAGATGACAAGCCTCAAATCAGTATGAAAACATGGTCAAAATGCAATGCAAGAAATAGGCCAACAAGAGGCTATAACATGAGGTATACGAAGCATTCACCAAACATCCAAAGAACCTTAATGAGATATTCCAAGAAGGTCAAAATATGGCCATTTTCAGTTCTGATCATGGCCGAAAACAGAAGCTAGATAAGTCTAAAAAAGCATGCAAAAATGGGGGCCAAAGAGGGGTATAACATGAAGTAGGCCAAATATACATCAAACAGCCAAAGATCCTTCATGAAACATGACAAGGGGGTCAAAATATGGCCATTTTTAGTTCTGATAATGGCCAAAAAACAGAAGCAAGACAAGCCAACAAAGCATGCAAAAATGGGGGCCAAAGATGGGTATAATGGTAAGTACAGCATGGAGGCCCCCAACAGTGTTGAGCCCTTCCACAATGTTGTAGAGGGGCTCAAAATAAGCCAACTCACAGTTTATATCATGCTCAAAAATAGATCACACATAGGCTAGAAATACCATGCAAAATAATGACATACAAAGGGGTATTGAAGCAAGTACCAAATGGGGGGCTCAAACAGGGTTGAGCCCTTAAACAAACATGAATAATGGCTCAAAATAATGACCCTTTAAATTAGGGTCGGAGCCCAAAACAGCAAGCAAATAGGCTAGAAGAATGGTGCAAAAAAGTGCTACAAAAGAGGGAAAGATGAACTTATCCTTGAAGACCAAACTTTTGCTACCTCTTAGACCAAGGAATGCTGCTTCCTAGCTACTGGAAAGCCCCCCCAAGCTGCTGGAAATGAAATGGTGATAGTGGTGCTTGGTGGTAGTGAAGAAATGGAGCCAAAACTTGAGAAAATGAGAGAGAAATGGAGAGATGTGTATGTGTATCCTCAAAGCAAGTTTTCCAACCCTTGAGGGAGAGAGGGAGCTGCTGTGCGTATGCAAGGATGGTGGGGCAATGGAGGGAAAGTGTGTAGGGCTATGGGATTAAGTTCCCTTCTCTATAAAAAGTCCCCCGAAATCAAATATTTTGGGGGAAAAAGCTATACAGCTGCAATGCACACATCCCAAGGATCATGGCCGGCCTGCCATTTTTGTTGCAGGTGGCCGGCCGGCCACCCCCTATGGCCGGTCGGCCAAGGGGCAAAATGGTCCAAAACAATTTCTGGCCGGCTACCAGATATTGGTGTCCTCCCAGGTCTCCTCAACACAACCCTGTGGTTCAAAATTGGCAACTCTAAAACAGGAGAGAGAATAGGCCACTTTTAGGAGGGGTTCAAAAGGTTCAAGTTGAGTTACTGGCCGGCCATGTGATATTAGGGTCCTCCCATGTGTGTACAACACAAATATGTGGTTTGGGCTTGAAGAAAATGCTCCTAGGGTGATCAACATTGGCTCGGAAGTGAGAAAAAGCAGGCGTCGAGGCCGGAGGAGCATAACTGATTCTTTGAGACAATTCTTTGGCCTCCACCCTTGATGACCTTCTGGTGATAAAAGCAGGTACTGCCAAAAATGAGCGAAAACCGATGCAAAAGCGAATGCTCGGGGCCAAAACACGCAGCCGGTCTCGAAAATAGGTCATTAAGCAAAAGTGGCATCAATGACGGAAAGTGGGTCTCTCGGACCCAGTGTCCCTCAAAGGAGTAAATAAGATGTATGCCAAAAAGCGGAGAAATCGGAGATGGTTAGGCGGTCTCGAACCGAGGAGCACCGGCCCGACGGCTCCGAAAATCGGCAAGACTCTGAAATGGGCAAAATGGCCTCTGACCCATTGAGAGATGGTCTCTGGGACCTCTCCCTCCCTTGAGAGAAATAGAAAACCAAGTCACTGGTTATGGCAAACCAAGGTATAGAAAGAGGGTTCGGAAGTCCGGAGGCAGGGCTCACGGCCGCGTCTCTGAGACTTCTGAACGAGCACAATATGCAACATCACCGGGCGCTCAATCGGTGGCGTCTGAGTCTTAAGGTCGGTAAAAATGGGGTGTCTCTGATTGCCCTCTTTGTGAACTTCGGAAGTCACAAGTGACGGGAGTGAATGTCAAAGCCCAGAGATGACCCATTTTTGACAAAGCCGAAGACTTAGACAATCATACAAGATGCATAGAGATATGTGCCCACAGGCGTGCCCGCAGGCAAAGGGGGCAAAATGCAAAGCGATATGCACTGAGTCAGATGTAACTTAATGATCATGCAAGTGCAGCAAGCTGTAATGAAGCAAGTATTCGCAAATAGATGCAACAGTTTTAAGCAAGAATGCAAAGCAACAACTACATTTCATGCAGTCAAGAATGCAGAGAATTATTCAATTCTCGTCGCGTCTCACACGGAGAAGATAAGGTACCTGCGCGATTTGTCTGGTCGCGCCAGCCTCAAATGAACCGTACATACAATATCGTGCCTGCAAAAGAGAGAAATTCAACAAGCACAATATGCTAACAACATATATTCAATGTGATTCCTGTGATTCCGAAAGTTTGACATACGCAGTGTCGGTGAGTGAATGCATCGCAATGCGAAAAAGGAACGTGCGTGACAATACATGCTCGAGCACAGAGGTATGGTACACCAAGAAGACATGCATGACCATGCAAGATGCTCATGAGAATGCAAGTTATGTGCACAACAATGCAAAACGAGCATAAATCAGGGTGCCCGTTTGTTGCGAAACAACGAGTAAGGAAACGCACATTTCGGCGAAGGCGACTCGACTGCGGCCTCTGGTTCACCTCCCGGAGAGGTTACAACATGATTAAAAAGGATACACTCTGATTTTGATGAGTAATAATGAGACACACGTCAGAAATTGCAGCTGAAGTTCCGGCGGAGCAATTTCGCGCCAGAAAGTACACTTTTCTTGAACTTTTTCAGGTCCCGGGAACTCCAATCTTCCTCAAACTTGGCAAAGAGCTAGGTGAGCATGTGGGGGACCTGGCCGGCCAGCTGGTTGCCTAAGGGGAGGCCACTGGCCAATTTACAAAAAGCAAATGGCCGGCCAGCCAGAAAAGGTGGCCGGCCGGCCACATGCCCAAAATAGGGGGCAATTTGGTCTTTTCGCCTCATTTTCTTTATATTCTCTCATCCATTCACTTCAAGCTCACACCCACAGCTGCGAAAACTTCCCTTCTTGCCTCCCAAACCATTTTTTCCTTCAGATCTGCACTTTATACGCGTTTTTCAGCCTTCCACGCAAGTTGTTTTCGCAAAAACATTCGATTTTAAGCACTTTGGACCGATTAAATTTTGATTTCGGGGCTTCTTTTCTCATTTTCACCACTCGAGGTAAGTTTGTCTCAATATTTGGAAGATTTTCTCAGGAGTTGACTTCTGTTGACTTTTTCATTTCCCGAGAGTTGACTTTTGTTGACTTTTTCCAATTTTGGCTCATTTTTGCTCCTTTTGCAGATTTTTTGAAATGGCTGGTAATTTCCCTCATGGTGGAGGTCCTCCAAGTGCCGGGGATGATTTCGATATCATGTGGCCTTAGGGTCCACCCCTTTATTCTAGAGATACGTCCGTCGGTATCGTTCTTCGCGGGCCATTTTTAAATCATTTCTTGACTTTAATGATCGGGCACCGGAGATCTACTTCTCTGAGCGAGCATCACCTTTCTTACGAGGCACGAGAGGTATTTTACTTCATTTTCTGTATTTTTCGTGCATTTCATACCTTTGCCATGCTTGAACACACAGTTTAGCCTATGACATAGTACTTTGCTTGCATCCTGAATATGTGGCTTAAACACTTGAATTTCTGAACACTAGGCTCATCGATTGATTGTGAACGCACAGTACACATTAGTTAAGAATTGAACACACGGCTCAAACACTGATTTGTCGAACACACAGCCCGAATTTGAAGGTGAACACACAGCACGCATTGACTAAGATTAGAACACACAGTCCCAAACTCTGATTTTCTGAACACACAGTTCTAGTTAATGGTGAACACACAGCCCACACTGATTGAGAGTAGAACACGCAGTCCCAAACTCTGATTTTCTGAACACACAGTCCAAGTTGATGGTGAACACCGGCCACTTGATTAAGAGTAGAACACACGATCCCAAACTCGATTTTACGAACACCGCAGTTCTAAGTTGATGGTGAACACACGGCAGCGATTTTTACGAACACACAATTCTAGTTGATGGTGAACACACAGCCCACACTGATTGAGAGTAGAACACACAGCCCTAACTCTGATTTTCTGAACACACAGTTCTAGTTAATGGTGAACACACAGCCCACACTGATTGAGAGTAGAACACGCAGTCCCAAACTCTGATTTTCTGAACACACAGTCCAAGTTGATGGTGAACACACAGCCCACACTGATTTTCTGAACACACAGTTCTAGTTGATGGTGAACACACAGCCCACACTGATTGAGAGTAGAACACACAGCCCTAACTCTGATTTTCTGAACACACAGTCCAAGTTGATGGTGAACACACAGCCCACACTGATTGAGAGTAGAACACGTAGTCCCAAACTCTGATTTTCTGAACACACAGTTCTAGTTAATGGTGAACACACAGCCCACACTGATTGAGAGTAGAACACGCAGTCCCAAACTCTGATTTTCTGAATACACAGTTCAAGTTAAAGCGAACACGCAGCCCACTGATTAAGATTTGAACACGACCCAAAACAGATTTTGAACACAGTCCAAGTTGATGGTGAACACACACACCGATTTTACGAACACCGGTTCTAGTTGATGGTGAACACCACGGCCCACTTGATTGAGAGTAGAACACGGCCCTAACTCGATTTTACGAACACACGGTCCAAGTTGATGGTGAACACCACGGCCCACTTGATTGAGAGTAGAACGCGGTCCCAAACTCGATTTTACGAACACACGGTTCAAGTTAAGCGAACCATGACCATCGATTAAGATTTGAACCACGACCCAAAACACCGATTTTTGAACACCTGGCCAGTTAAAAGCGAACCGCCTTGATTGAGATTTGAACATGCGACCAAACACGATTTTATGAACACACAACCAGTTAAAGCGAACACGCGACCCTTGATTAAGATTTGAACACGACCCAAACACCGATTTTTGAACACACGGACATTTGAGATGAACACGCAGCTCATATTTTGATTTTCTGAACACACAGCCCAGACCACTGATTTTCTGAACACATAGTTCATTTACTTGCGTTTGCACACGGCTTATTCATTTCATTTGCACACGGCTTGTTCATTTGATTTGCACACGGCTTGTTCGTTTGATTTGCACACGGCTTGTTCATTTCATTTGCACACGGCTTGTTCGTTTGATTTGCACACGGCTTGTTCATTTCATTACTGACATATGCATTCATTCTGAATGCAGGTTGGCTCTCGTACCGTACGAGGATACGGCTCCACTGCTGCGAGAGAGTGGTATACCGAGCTCCCGGAGGTTATCCGGGATTTGGTTGATTTAGCAGGGTTCGGAGCATTTTGCATGGGGTTATCACATTGTCCTGCCAGTAGAACACTGTTAGCCGCTTTGGTGGAGAGATGGTGGGACACCACCAATTCCTTCCATTTTTCCGCCACCGGGGACTTGACCATGACCCCGTTAGACTTTGTTGTACTTACCGGCCTAGACATAGGAGGTTGGCCTATTCCTTACGATGAGGATATGGGCGAATGGGAGGCCGCTTGGGTACATCTGTTGGGGGCCCGCCTGTGAGATGAGCTTGGGAGAGTTATACCTGGTTCTCTTCCCATTTTGAATGGGAGATGGGCAGAGTCTCTGAGGAGGTTGAGCGATACACCGGTTTCCTTATGTTCCTCTTTGGTACCACTCATTTCTTGATAGGGAACAACATCGGGTTGTATCTTTTGAGTGCCCTAGTGGACCTATCACGGGTCAATCAAGACTAGGGTGGCCTCACAGCTACCCTCTATTGCTATATGAGTGCGGCCTCTCGCGGGCGGGGAGACTTACTCGGCGGCTATTGGAGAGCTTGGGAGGTACGTTCTGTCCTCTCGATTTACATTTCTGCTCCTCATTATTTGTTCATTGCACACATGGCGCACTTTACATTCTGTATTTTGCCCTCAGCACTTTGTATTTACATTCCGCACTGCTTTTCTTAGCTATGGGTCTACGTATATTTTCCGACGTTAGCCCCGGAGATGGAGGTGGCAGGGCCCCTTATGATCCCGTTTTCATTGGTATTCGAGGGCCAGCACCGATCGAGACCTCGAGAGACTCTCTTCTACTTGCGACAGTATTTTGACACTGTTCGGACGATAGCGGTATTTCAGAACTCTCAGTTCTTTTCCGTTTTCATCTTTGATCTGCCTTGTATATTCCCGATTTCTAATTGATTCATGCACTGGTTATCCGCAGATTACGTGGCGTACAGGCGGTCTTAGGCGATGGTCTCGATTTGATATCCGGAGGAAGCGGGTAACTCGATCTGAGTTCCTGCTTGAAGGACCGGTTGGTAGGGCGTGGTTCTTGGGGGAACGCTTTCTGCGTCAGGTGTGGGGGTACAATTCTTAAAACCCTCCTGCAGCACCTCCAGCCACTATGCGGACTGCTGATAGACTCTCTACCCAGGAGGTCGTTAGTGCTACGCAGGGCACCGATGCTTTGCTACACCTTACAGATGGGGACTACGCCACTTATCGTCACACATATCTGATGCCTCCCTTGACGGGAGTACGTGCTCTGCCACTGAGGCCTACTGATGTACCATCTTTGAGTCGGGCTCGTGCTACGGATATCCCTTCCTCCAGTAGGGCTGGTACGTCTCGAAGTGGGGGTGGGTCGATTCCCCCGATCCCTCCGACTCTTCATCATCCTGGGTGGCCAGACATGCCGACCGAGTTGACGAGTTGGCGATTTGGGACTCCTTACCAGGTCTCGCTGGAGCCTCCTCTTCCTGACCACAGATATGTCAGAGATCCTGATTCACCCACGGTATGTTTTACAACTTTGATTTATCGGTCAGATACTTGGACATTCATTCCCTCACTGATAGTTTTGCATTTGTATCTGTAGCCTCCAGTTGAGTACATGGATGAGATGCTCGGGATGCTGGCCACGTTCGAGGGCATGATCCTACGGAGGGAGGCACAGCTGGCCATTATGGGTGTACAGGTACTGTTCATCTTTTCCGCATTTATCATATTTCTTGATGACACGCTGGTTTTGAACATTCTACTGCATTGATAGGCCACTTGTGTAGAGCACATCTGACACACACCTTACTCACATACTGTACCATGTATCTGCTTTTCGTATTTGAACTGATGTATTGAACTCTTCATTTTCAGATGCCTCCTGTATATGCTCCATGTGGTAGACCACCGGCCTTCTTAGAGAGGTCGAGGTCTTTGGGCCATCTGGGCTCTTCGAGGTGGGCCATCCAGGCCTTCTCGGGGAGCGAGGCCATCTAGGCCTTCTGGGGAGCTCGAGGAGGCGGGGTCATCTCATGAGCGTGGGGCACATGTTATAGAGGCGAGGCGATGAGGAGGAGGAGGAGGAGGTCATGATCGTGAGTCGAGACCTCTGGCGAGGAGGCTCGGCCTTGGTTCGGGAGTGGAGAGGCAGTGAGGATCTTGAGGATGGCGGCTCAGACTCGGATGGTGATGATGGTGCGAGAGGTTGTCCTTGAGAAGAGGATGAGGGCCTCCTCATTCCGCTCAGGGATATTGATGCTATTTCTGCTTTATTTTACTTTTTGCTAGTAGTTTGTAGCACTTTGCATATTGTTAGGCGGTTTATTTTACGTAAAACTTGTACCTTTATTTTGTTGTAAAACATGATGGAATGAAACAGCTTTTGAAAAGGTGTTTGTATTTGAAACTCTTAGCATCGTATCGCATCATTCGGCACAAAAATGCAATTGAATGGGAATGTGCCTTGTGTATTTAAGGTCGGGGTAATGAACCGACGCAACAAATCAAACAACTCGACTCACTAAGAAATAAGAATCTTAGCAAGTTTACAACTCGATAAGCAAAATACAACAATGTTAACGACTCGATAAACAAGACTTAACAAAATTGCATAAACAAAAAGTAATAACTCAAAACACAAAATCACGACAATTTCGACAAAACTTACAACTCGATAAACAAAGCAACAACTCGATAAGCAAAATACAACAAAGCGTGCCGGACGGACGATGCGGATGATGGAGCATCCGGCTGAGAGAAATGGAGGCCTTGACATCCGATGCATAGAAATGCCTCAAACTTCCTTCCGGAGGGCAAAATAGGACCAATGCATGGCCAGCCACATTTTGCATCTGGGATCGAAAGGTGGCCGTAGGCGAGTTTTGAAACAAAGATGGCATACTGCTAGAATAGATGGCCGGCCGGCCACCTTTCCTGCAACTCTCAGAATTGTGACACTTGTCCCCGAATAGTGTTTTACCCCCCTATAAAGCTCCAACTTTGGAACTCTTTCATTTCATCACTGCTTTGCACAAAAATGGAGGCATTTCTCGTAGAAAATCTCACATCTTGGATCTCTTCTTTAGATGGCTCGAAAAAGTTGAACTTCCGGGGTTTCGGCTTGAATGCACTATTCACGGTAGGACTCACTTCATCTTCCTTTCCTCCATGCCGCGGCGAGGTTTTGGAACCCAGTGACGCATGTCTTTAGCTTCGGAGGGCAAGAGGTATGTCCCACTTTTGAAGATTTTCAAGTTTTGATAGAATCCGAGCGAGGTGAGGAAATCTTGCCCCAACTCAATTTTGGCTATGCCCAAACCTTAGGGCGGATGTGCGGACTCAACGCACATGATGCTCGATCCCTAATTTGTAACGGAATGTTGGATATTCCAAGCCTAATTTACCGGTTCTCCGATGCTGGTGACCGTAGCGACCATCATTGGCAAGGCTTCCGGTGACACGCCCTCTGTTTATGCATGTTATCTCATTTTCTGTTTGCCTCGAGCTTTGGAGGATCCAGCATCCGTTTGATTGAAGTGGCCCAAGGCTTGAAAGAAGGAAAGAGTTGCATCGCCATGACATTGGCTGAGACACTGATGGGCTTGGATGCTTTCTACTGTCGGGAGACAACCAGGTTTGCAGGGAGTCCACTACTGCTGCAGGTAATGTTTCCCACCCGATCTCACATATTTATTTGCTCACACCACTCGGCCCTCAGGCTTGGTTCTTTCTCACAAAACCCTTTTCTTACTTTTCTCTCATCGCACATCTCTCTATTCTTTATTCTCTCATTTTTCATCCCTCTCCAGATATGGTTGATGGATAAATTGCAAGTTGTGGACTCTTGCCCTGCTTACTCAGCCCGCGGCTATTTCTTTCGACAACGCCTAGTCGACGCCCTTGATGAGGGATGGTGGTTTGAATGGATGTGCAACTTGTCGGCAGATCACATTGCGTGGTGCTGCCCTTGGCTCAATCTCCCGGCAATGAGCTACAGCATGTCTCGGCAGGTCGGGATTCGATTGATCGGCTTAACTCACTGCGTATTCTATTTCCCATTCCGTATTCTACGCCAGTTTGGCCATGATCAGGCTTGCCCACGGAGGATAGAGTGTCGGCTACATTCCGGTTCGGCGCCAGCTGACTAGCTCGGCGAGCGCGGCATGGGGAAATAGAGAGCTCTTGGCCCCTGCTCCCACTTTTAGTTGCACTTTGTTTGACGAGTGCTGGGATTGGCTCAACGAAGAAGCACAGGTTGGGCCTAGATTGGCATCAGAGGCTTCAACTAGCTCTGGAAGGGGGCGCAGGGACACTTGACTTGACTATGCCCCGGATTTATTGCTTTACTAGTACTTTCAAGTTTTCTTCATGAGTGTAATAAAAAGCAACCTCAATTGTATGCAAGAGAAAGAGAACTCTGTTTTGAAATCAATGAAATTGAAGGTTGTGGTACTGAAAATTCTCCGCTTTGGTCCAAAAATGGTCTTAGTTGTAAAAAGATTAATTTTGAGCAAAGTCAACTTTTATTAAAACTTTTCAAAACTATTTTCGATATGGATCAGAACTGGACACGCTTGAGATCTGTCACTGAGATGCACAACCCCGGATCCTGGCAACTAGAAAGTTGCCCCTAGTCTGAAAAGTGCCTCGGCAATTCATAGCAACGGAAAGTTGCCCCTAGTCTGGATGGTGCCGCAACACTTCATTGCAACGGAAAGTTGCCCCTAGTCTGAATAGCACTATACCGGAGATCACGATAAATGCTGATGGATAGAGATGACTGAGATGATCAAATGGACAAAGTTGATCGGGGAAAAAAAATTGTGGCTGAACTTCAGGATGAAGCTGCCTACATATCCCAAAGATGGGAATCAAGCCTTACGTAGTTCAGGCTCAGGTTCGCTCGGGTATTTTTACTCTCCTTTTGCGCTCTAACTTTTGCCAAGGCCGCCCTTTGCGGGTTTTCAACCTTGTGAGCTCAGTTTTTATAATTTCAAATTTTCTATGCTCTGAATTTTGCCTAGGTCGCCCTTTCGGGTTTTCGGCCTAGCGAGCCTCTCAGGGGTAGTATTTCTTCAACTTGTCCATATTGATCGGTTGAGAAAACTCTAAGCCATCTAAATCCATCAGAACCACAGCTCCACCAGACCAGATTGACTTGATAATGTAGGGACCCGGTCAATTGGAGTGCGAACTTGCCCCTTGGGTCGTGGATGGGGGCTCGGTTGTCTTTGAGTACCAAATCTCCTTCTTTCAAATTCCTGGACTTAACCTTCTTGTTAAAAGCCCAGGCGATTCTGCGTTGATAACCTTGGACATGGTACAGTGCTTTCAGCCTTCTTTCATCGAAAAGCATGAGTTCCTCAAATCTGTTTTGCTACCAATCCGCTTGACTATCGGTACTCGGCCAATACTACGTAATAGCGGGACCTCAATCTCAATAGGTAAACGACCTCCATCCCATAAACCAATAGTCTGAGTCGCCCGATGAAGTTCTTATTGAAGTCCTGTAGCCCACGAGCAAGCGGCTTATCGGCGATCCGTGAGTTTCCACCATTTTACGTAGTATGCGCTTGATATTCTTGTTGGCGGCCTCAATTGCTCCATTTGTTTGCGGGCGGTAGGTTGATGACTTATGAAAAGCCACATTGTATTTCTCCAACAAATCAATCACCTCCTTCTTGAAGTGGGAACCATTATGCAAACGATTTCATTTGGGACCCGTGGCGACGGATGATGTTGTTTACGATAAATTTTGCTACATCTGAAGCCTTCAACACCGCATAAGATTGGGCCTCGACCCACTTTGTGAAATAATCTATCGCTACCAAGATGAACTCATGCCCATTCGACCTTTGGCGTGGCGGCTCGATTACATCAATTCTCAGACGAAGCGGCCATGGCGAAGTCATGTTGTCAGATTTGATGGCGGGATGTTCATCACGATTTGCATGAATTTGACACTGTGACATCGCCGGACGAAACCAATACAATCCTCCTCCTGGTGGACGATAATAACCTGTCGAGAATCTTCCGTGCCAACATTACCCCATTCATGTGTGCACCACATTCTCCCCCGTGCATGGCTTCCATCAGACGCTTTGACTCTTCGGCATCAACGCGCAGTTTATGCATTCCCGAATGACCCGTTTATATAGTTTACCCCGGATGATGAACTGAGCGCCATTCTCTGATTGCCCTTTTGTCTTTGGCATTTACCCCTGGCGGGTATGTTTCTTTCTCCAAGAAGTTCCAGATGTCGTAATACCAGGGGTGTTCGTCCTGAACCTCATCTATGGCTGCAATTGACTCATAGGCAGGTGCAAATTTCTGGTCAATGATGATCGGACGCATTCGGACTCCACACGGGATGTCTATCATAGATGATAGAGTTGCTAAAGAATCTGCGAACCTGTTGTTCTCTCTTAGTAGATGAGTAAAACTTAGCTTCTCAAACCGAGGAATCAGCAAATCCAAGGTTTGGTGATACATCATCATCTTTTCCTCTTTCACTTTCCAGTCTCCTTTAGCTTGAGACACAACAAGGTTCGAATCCCCAATGACGTCCAACCGTCTTGCCCCTAGTTCCAGGGCTGCTTCTAGACCCGACAATACCGCCTCGTGATACGCTTCATTGTTCGAGACTTTGAGCCGGAGTTTGAAGGCTAGAGGATCTGAGGAATTGTTGGGTGCTATCGGCACTCCTATCCCATACCCATGTTGATTTGATGCTCGTCAAAGTACATCGTCCAAGTTTCATCGTCGATATGCAGAATTGATTCATCCGGGAACAGGTACTCAACTGCTTCATCCCCCTCAACCGGATGGTCGGCAAGGAACTCTGCCACTGCTCTTTCTTTCACTGACTTGCGTGTCACGTACGTGAGATCAAATTCGGAGAGCAACATGACAACCAGAGCTAGCCTACCGTGGCGGTTTCTCGAAGAGATATTTGATGGGATCAAGTCGTGAAACCAACATTCTGAGTGAGCTAACGGTAGTGTCGCGACTTCTGGTAGCCCATACCAGAGCTAAGCAAGCCTTTTCCAGCGGTGTATATCGGGTCTCATACTCCAGCATCTTTTTGCTCAAATAGTAGATGGCTTTCTCCACCTTATCTTTTGATTCTTGTGCAAGCATGCAGCCCATTGTAGTTTCAGTCACTGACAGATACAAAATCAACGGTTTCCCCGGTTCTGGTGGCGATAAAATGGGTGGGTTCTGTAGATATTCTTTGATCTGTTCAAATGCAGCTTGACATCTGCCATCCCATTGGAACTTCTTTCCTTTCTTGAGGAGGCCAGAAAGTGGTTCACAAGTCAAGGTTAATTTTGAAATAAACCGTCTTATGAATTGCACTTTACCCAGAAAGCCTCGCACCTCATTTTCAGTCCTTGGTGGTGGCATTTCTAAGATGGCCTTGATTTTGGAAGGATTGACCTCGATGCCTCTTTGTGTAATCAGAAACCCCAGTATTTTTCCCACTGTAACACCAAATGTACATTTCTGAAGGTTTAGCATGAGGAATTCCACGATCCTTTGGAAAAACTTGTGCAAAGGCGGTGTAGTGGCCCTCTCTTTCCTTGGACTTGACAATCATGTCGTCACATACACCTCAACCTCTTTGTGGATCATATCATGTAGTATTGTGGTGACCCGTTGATAAGTAGCTCGGCGTTCTTCACCAAGCGGCATTACCCGTGATATGTCCCCAGGGGTGGTGAATGCGATCTTTTCCCTATCTTCTGGCGCCATCACTATCTGGTTGTATCACGAAGCCATCCATGAATGAGAGCAATGCATGCCTGCTGTGAAGTCTACCAACTCATCGATGTGCGGTAAGGAAAGTCGTCGCCGGACTAGCTCTGTTCAAATCCACGAAGTCTAAACACACGGATCTGCCATCTTTCTTGACCGGAACAATGTTAGCCAACCAAGTCGGATATTCGAGATACGGCGAGAAGCCTACGTCGATTTGCTTGGTGACCTCTTCCTTAATCTTAAGAGCCCAATCCGCGGATCATACGAGTTTACGCTTGACGAGTCGGGCCCGCGGGTCAAGGGAGATCCGATGCTGTACAATCTCAGGATCGATTCCAGGCATGTCTTCGTAGGACCACGCGAAAACATCTTTGAAATCTTTTAATAAAGCGACTAAGCGCTCGCGTTCCTCTGAAGACAATGTGGACCCGATCTGAACCAGCCGCGGGTCCTCCTCAGTACCAATGTTCATGGTAATGATTTCGTCCATTAATGGTTTAACAAATCTCTCTTGCTCTTGTTCAATTAAACGTTGTAAAACCGGAGGAACTTCGTCCTCGTCGTTTTCATCAAAGTTTTGAAAGTCTGAATTAATACAATAAATCAAGGGCACAGAAAAATACTCAGAAACCACAGATAGTTCATTCTCATTAGGCACATCCAAATCGTCCGATTCATTGGTTATAACAGACTCAAATGAAAAGGAAAAAGACGACCTAGACAGGACTGTGGCATCCGGGTTACCTTCGGAGTACGGACTCGGACTCGGTCAGTGGAACTGATTCGACTCCACGAGGACTCGGTGGAATCAGATTAGGCTCACTACTGACCGTCTTCTTTGGACAAAAATCCTCCTCGTCTTGCCAAGTGAGAGTGCGATTGATGCATCAAGATAGGCTTTGGTAGGCCCGGTAGTCCCATCCCCAATCATGGAAACCACGAAGTTATCCCCCAAGCACTCTTGGTCGATCGGAGGATCAAAGAGGAGACATGCTAGTGCTACCCCGATTTCAAGTTCTGTGCCCTCAGGATCCACTGCCTTGCCCTGTTTAACCTTGACTGTTGGGTCTGTCTGCTCTGTGGCAACGTCATCCCCGGGTAGTTGCAGGTCGAAGAAGATCTTAAAGCCTGGTACGCGCTTCTTCTCCGCGTGTAACCATGGCTCTGGGAAGCCACAAAATGGAAAATCCTCCCCCTCCAGGACAAAGCGTCCGTTCAGGGTACCCTGGATGGGCCTGTGCATTAATTCAAAAGGCTTCCTAGCCTGCTTCACTTTGGCTCTACCGGCCATTTCTTTTCCTTTCCTCATCCAGTCCTCTTTGGTGGGCAGATAACCCAGTCCAAAGGTATGCGGGTTGTGTGGCACTTTGGCCAACGCAGCGACTCCTTTCCTGCCGCTCCTTCCTAATCCCATCCCGGGAATATGTTGTAGCTTGTTCATGAGGTAGACGGATTGAGCATTGACGTACACACCTTCATTCACAGCCATAATATTCTGCACTACCCAGGCCTCTGCCAAGGTGAACCCTGACAAGAACACATCCTCCGCGCCGTGCTCGATTTCCAAAACTGGTGTAGACACTTTCGGTGGCGGGTGGATGGATGAATTTCCGAAGACAATAGCTACCCCCTTCCCGTGAAGGTATTTCAACATCTGGTGTAGAGTGGAAGAGACTGCCTTTACTTGGTGCAACCACGGCCGCCCCAAGAGTAAGTTGAAGGTTGCGGGAACGTCCAAGACATGAAATTCGATGTTGTGTTGTCCTGGACCAACACAGGCTGAACCTTGTGATCCCCATCACTTCTCTGCTGGTATTATCGTAAGCTTTGATCACCTGAGTGGTTGGTATGAAGTCCGCGGGTTTCAACCCGATTGCATATCTTTGTTACAGGCTGGCGACGTTGATAGCGAACTGGTATCAACAAGTACCACGGTATCCACTTATCTCTACATTCCACGGAGATGTAGAGGGTTTGTTATGATTCGCCCTCGGTGGCGATTCTTTAATACGAAAAGGTTAATCTTGGGGAACCTTCTCCGGAAAAACCAGTGACCATTTGCTCTGGTGTATCGATGGAGAGTTTGGCCTTGTCCATAGCGAATAGGGCGGCTGTCTATATGTACCCTTGACGCCATAAGCAGTCCCCAAATGGAGATGTCTGCTTGTATCTTCTTTAACTGTCTCAGTACAGCTTCTTCTTCAATTTGCTTCTCTCTCTGTTTCTCAGCCTTTTTATCTTTTCCAGATGTTTCGGGTTGGTCTAGGTGTGGGGGCTTGAAGTACCGCCCGCTCCTGGTCATGTGGTCCACCTCATCGAGGTACCAAGTGTCATCTGGTTGAGCACCTGCCCAATCTTCATCCGTGTGGGCAAGACATAAGTCATCGTCTTCCCACCACATCCCGCTAGTGTTCAATAGACACCTATCTGGTTCTGGCAAGTTTGTACTCTCGGTACTTTCATCCCATATGCTCACAGCATATCCTGCTTTCGTGCTCGCAGCATTTTCAATCTCTTCATGGTTCTTGGCTTTCCGGATTCTTTCCGGATTCTCTCAGAATCCTAATTCTTCCCTTGCTCCTCCTGTGTTAGTATGGTTTGTTGTTCAGTTTTCATAATATCTTGATCCCGAGCGAAATTCTTTGTACCGGCGCTCTCCGGCAATCCATTCTGACTCTCGGCCCTTCCGGCCATCATTGATACCCTTGCCCCTGCCGGGCCTTGCTCTGGCTGAAGTTCCACGATATCTGGCTGCTCATCTAACCATCCGATAACTTCCGCCGACTCCTCATATCCAAACCAGTTGACTGTTACATCCCCTGATTCCTGGTCATTGAAGAACTGGAGGTTGGCAAAATCTTCTTCCACTGTTGTCAGACCATACGCCTTGTTCAAGTCTGTCCCCGAATCATGCAGTTCGACTTTTACGGTAGCCCTACACTCAACTCGTGGCCCCTTGGTAGGATGTATCTGCTTTCGGATCATAGGCTCTTCGGCTAGATTCCCAGATCGTTCCATCGGACTCAATAATTCTTCTTTCCTCTGAAACACCTTATTGCATCTTCGATGGTCACCACTTTGGCTCAGTTGGGTTGTGAAGCGTCCAACATGCACAAGTCGGTCTGATCGGGAAGGATCACCTCGGCTTGGGTAGGTGAGAGGGAGTAATATAGATACTAGGATCGTAGGACCGACCCGATTTGGATGAGGTTGACTCTTTTGGGTGGTGGATCTTGGTTATGTCTTGGAGTGGGTTGGTTGTGACGTTGGGTCTTTCGGGAGGCGAATAATATTTTTGTCAACGAGGTCTGAATCTCGTGACACTGATGAAACTGTTAGTGCATATCATGGCCATCTTCTTGGTGGTACGCCTGATGCTTGGCCGGGTTGTGGGAAGAAGTGGATTTGGTAATGGCCTCGGCTCTAGGGGTTTTGATGCCCTTTTTGATTAGAACCGAGAGCCTTGGACAAAGGCATGTATAGTGGAGTGAAGGTTCTTTGGCCTCTGGTGATATCTCGGGGCTTAGAGTCTTGCTCCGGATGTCTTTGGAAAAAGGGTGTGGGCCCTTGAACCTTGGATGGGGAGGAGTGGTGGTGACCATCTTGACCTCCGAAGTCCTTGTGTTTGCGGCGCCACTCGAACTGCGTTGTTATTGTGGTGAATGTCCTTGAGTGCTCCGGTCTGATCGATCAGGCCTTGCTTCATCGCATCCTCGATCTGTACCCCCATCTCGTGTAAATCTGAGAAGGTAGGAAAGGGGAGTACGATCATCTTCTGCATGAATTTCGGTTGGAGATTGCGCACAATCATCCGGATTTGATCTTTGTCTGTAGGCCTCAAGGTCATCATCGACGCCTTTGCCCTCCATCTAGTTACAAAATCGGAGAAAGACTCCTTGGGTTCCTGCCTCGTCGTTTCGAGATCACGGGTTATAATCTTGATCTGTGTATTGTACGAGTACTGTGCAACGAAGGCCTCAACCATCTCATCTCAGCTTCTTTTCACATCATCTTCTAACTTTGCGTACCAAATGGCTGCCACACCCGACAAAGTTCGGCCAAACAGGGAAAGCTTTTGTGGTCGGGTTAGGCCCATTGGCCTCAGGATGTCTGAAAATAGCCGGAGATGGACCATAGGATCCCCTGACCCATCAAAACAATCAATCTGTGGCATCTTGAATCTGTCTGGCAATGTTACGGCCACGTCGGTGTACCCATCTTCGATGTCTGGGATGGCCTTCACCCCCTGCGATTTCTTGAAAAGCTTCTCCAACTTACTCAGCTTTAGAGTTGTATGATCTACCTCGCACTCGAATGGAGAGTCCGGGTGGTTGGGTGTAAGATTCTTGGGCGATTCTTGGCGAAGCGGGGTGGAGTCGGCCGTTGGAAGGTTGGTGTCCTCTTGGATATTACGGACATTGGGTAGGGTGTTACGGGTGTTGGAGGTATTCGAGGATTTGGTAGGGTATTACGACGATGGGTGCTGCTCGGGTAGTGGAGCCATTGGCGGAGGAGGAACTGATGTGAAGCGACGCATTCTGTTGCTTGACCTAATGTCGGCTCGACTTTCTTTGGGCCGTGGCTATGACTTGTTGTTTAGAAAATTCCGCTTGGCGGATGGCATCCTCTGCATCTGTTTCATGCTCTCGTGCATTTGGCGCATCATCGCCTCCATCACGATGTATTCTGTTTGTTCCATCTGAATGACGGTAAATGTATCTCAATGGCGGAACCACGAAATCTCAACTTTTATTTCTTGTCAAAGTAGCCCTCTGTCGGTAATCCATTACGACACTGCGCCTCCTCGGCCTTCTTCGATAAGCGGGGTAGAGAGTGGAACCATGGATGTCGTCAGCGGATCCTCGGATCGATTGGTCGGCGACCTCGTGTCCAAAGTGCTTAGGGAGTATCTCTTGGTTCGAAGTAATCGTGCTAAAAGCGCCCTAGCAAAAAAGATAATAAAGCGAAAAGGAAATAAATAACGGATAAGCAGGCGCATAACGGCTTAAATTAAATACACACAACACGATCGGGCATACAACACATAGTTGATAAGTTGAAAATACACTGTCCTCAATCACCGATCCTTTGTTCTGTATCCTTTGTTCCCTAAAAGCTGAATCAATATCCATGAGACAAGCGATTCTCGAATCTTGTTGATGCCCGCAGGCCTGATGCCCAAACTCATAGACTGATACATGCATTCCCTGTAGAGACACACTCTAACAAGCACATAGTAGATAAGTGAGAGCCAAAACACCCCTATGTTGGGGTAGGGTTTTCCTGTCCTATTTTATCAGGAGCTAGGGTTTTACTATGCACACAGCGGTTTCAAACAACCTATAAACGGGTAAGCAACCTGTCCTAGTTTGGAATGGTCACTATGGATCCGAATATGCACTAGGTCGAATGGTCAAAAAGGGTGCCCCGGTAAAACCGGGGTTTGTGTTCCCATCTTTGTCGAGCCGAGCCGTCGGCCTTATGGTCATGACTTGACAAGACAAGCCTCCGGCAAATCGTTCGGGAATGGCATATGGAAAACACGGTGTCCTAGGCGCACCAATGCAAATGCAATGCAAAGAAACACACAAGTGTAGTCAAAACCAGATATCATGAGTTCGAGTTAAGTTCTCTAAGTCCCTAGCAGAGTCGCCAGAAACTGTAGACGTCCCCGAACGCATCCCGGGGAAAGGGGTGCGAATCCCCCCCGTTCTGGTTCGATATTGGGTCTACTACAGTTCGAAGGACTCAAATGTCACGGTTCTTAATCTTGAACCAAAGAGTCCAAATCCGGCAAATTGTTTTGAAAACAGATTTTTTGAAAGAAGTGCCAAACATGGACTGCTTTGCCAGATACAGAGTCGCCACCTAAATGTTTTTTAAATGGGAAATTTAGGAAACCTTGACTCGGTGCCAAAGGCCATGTGTCCGTCATCACCAAAGTTGCCTCGGCTCGGGAACTTGGGTACGATTGGGGAAGGTCACTTCGTGAGCACCCCCGCTCGCCCGGTCAAAGACCAGCCTCTACTAACCATGATATCTGTTTTTGAAAACATTGTGCGTTCTTATTCCGGTTATTAGCCTAGGTTACTATGTGATGCTCGCAGCAAACAAGTATAGACTGAGTCGCCTGAATTGGAACAAAACATTTCATGTTTGCTTGTTTGAAAATGGTTTGATGGTGCTACCCGCAAGTAGGCTAAGACGTGGATTTGCCACCCTTGGGTGGGCTTAGAAAAACATGATTTTGCCACTATCTAGTGGGCTTAAAACAAACATTTGATGAATTGTCCCACTCCAAGTAACTTAACCTCCACCCACAGGCATTCAAAGCAATTATACCACATAAGCACATAGCCTCATGGTAAGCATGCTATTCATGGCAGTCACTCACACGCATGCAAGGATGCTAAAGCATAAAACTCACCGAGTACTCCAAGCCAAAACAGAAGCTCGTTAGAAATCCATGCATGATCCTAGATGCACAGAATTACCTAATGCAACACATGCAAAGATGCAAATTATAGCAGGCTCGGCTATTCTAAACATGGCATATGAAATGCTATAGCTATCAAGTATTCAATTTGGAATTGAAATACAGATGCAGTTTGTATGATGCGCCGAGCCCGGTGCGTGCAAAACATATGAATGATGCAAACATGTTGTCATACTGTATGCTAATTGAAATATGCCCTATATCTAACCATCGTAAGCGGGTAAATAAAAGGGAAGAAAGACGTGGAGTTAGAAGACATATATCACACTCACCCACACTTATTACAATTATGCCCTTGCACAGAGGGTTCGAATAAATAATACAGTCCCAAATGAAAGAATAATACAGTCCAAATAATACAGTCCGAATAATATACAAATTCCTAATTAATTAACAAATTAACTAAGAAAAAGCGTGGCGGCATGCAAGCCGGTGCCTTGATTACGATGAATCTTTGCATGTTTGAAAAATCCTTTGGGATGCCCCAATTAGCCTCTGTTTATACCTTTTCTTGAAATGCGTGCCAGACTCTGAAAAGTTGCTGATTCTTCATTTTGCTGGAACAGAGAGCAGGAAAGGGGCATAGCAATGTATTTCACAAATATATGCATGCCTCGATCCTCGTGCCACCAATCACGCATATCGATGCACGATGGCCGAGGAGCCGGATTGCACAACTCAATATAGGATGAATGCATATGAATGCTACAACAAAACCTAACTCCATCATGAATAATCCGGAGTGTCGATGACTTGGGAATTGAGACCCGTTCCATCACTTGGAGTACGGAACGCGCCTCGTTTCCCGTGCCCGGGCTAACTCCTATCCCGAACACGATGCAATATGCATGATATGCATGAAATGTAGCTAATATGCAACCCTAACATACACAATGTCATGGAATGGCATACACGCTATACGAGGTAATACACAACCGGGCATACACAATGCTATGGATGAAATGGCATACGCAATGCAATAATGGGCTTACACCAACACGAGAGAGCCTCAGCCACGCTCACATAGGAGGCCATCAGATGAAAACAAGATACCTCGAAGTGCGTGCCCGCGCAAACCGAGAACGGACCCTTGGGCACCGAAATGCCACTCTAATGAGACATGACAAAGACATGGAATATGATATGCTAACATGCAAAAATAAGTGGCAAAATGAGGGGCAAAACAGCCCCGAAATGAGGCGAAATAATACCCGATGCATGAAATGATCCCGAAACATGGATTTCAATGCATAAAATGGCCTACAGCTATACCATACATGCATAATTGATACATGACATGAAAATGAAGAAGCAAGGCATCCCAAAAACTCACATTTTTACAGTACAAAACATAGTCAAACAGCAATCACAAGTAGGGCTAAAATGGCATACAAAAATGGCTCCGCAAGGAAGGTCATGAAGCAAGTGGTAGATGCAAAGCCCAAATGGAAAAATACCCTTCTAAAACACTGAAGAGGGACTAAAAATATGAACATATACAGTAGATGACAAGCCTCAAATCAGTATGAAAACATGCTCAAAATGCAATGCAAGAAATAGGCCAACAAGAGGCTATAACATGAGGTATACGAAGCATTCACCAAACAGCCAAAGACCCTAAATGAGATATTCCAAGAAGGTCAAAATATGGCCATTTTCAGTTCTGATCATGGCCGAAAAAAGAAGCTAGATAAGTCTAAAAAAGCATGCAAAAATGGGGGCCAAAGAGGGGTATAACATGAAGTAGGCCAAATATACATCAAACAGCCAAAGACCCTTCATGAAACATGACAATGGGGTCAAAATATGGCCATTTTCAGTTCTGATAATGGCCAAAAAACAGAAGCAAGACAAGCCAACAAAGCATGCAAAAATGGGGGCCAAAGAGGTGTATAATGGTAAGTACAGCATGGAGGCCCCCAACAGTGTTGAGCCCTTCCAAAATGTTGTAGAGGGGCTCAAAATAAGCCAACTCACAGTTTATATCATGCTCAAAAACAGATCACACATAGGCTAGAAATACCATGCAAAATAATGACATACAAAGGGGTATTGAAGCAAGTACCAAATGGGGGGCTCAAACAGGGTTGAGCCCTTAAACAAACATGAAGAATGACTCAAAATAATGACCCTTTCAGTTAGGGTCGGAGCCCAAAACAGCAAGAAAATAGGCTAGAAGAATGGTGCAAAAAAGTGCTACAAAAGAGGGAAAGATGAACTTACCCTTGAAGACTAAACTTTTGCTACCTCTTGGACCAAGGAATGTTGCTTCCTAGATGCTGGAAAGCCCCCCCAAGCTGCTGGAAATGGAATGGTGGTAGTGGTGCTTGGTGGTAGTGAAGAAATGGAGCCAAAACTTGAGAAAATGAGAGAGAAATGGAGAGATGTGTATGTGTATCCTCAAAGCAAGTTTTCCAACCCTTGAGGGAGAGAGGGAGCTGCTGTGTGTATGCAAGGATCGTGGGGCAATGGAGGGAAAGTGTGTAGGGCTATGGGATTAAGTTCCCTTCTCTACAAAAAGTCCCTCGAAATCAGATATTTTGGGGAAAAAAGCTATACAGTTGCAATGCACACATCCCAAGGATCATGGCTGGCCTGTCATTTTTGTTGCAGGTGGCCGGCCGGCCACTCCCTATGGCCGGCCGGCCAAGGGGCAAAATGGTCCAAAACAATTTCTGGCCGGCCACCAGATATTGGTGTCCTCCCAGGTCTCCTCAACACAACCTTGTGGTTCAAAATTGACAACTCTAAAACAGGAGAGAGAATAGGCCACTTTTAGGAGGGGTTCAAAAGGTTCAAGTTGAGTTACTGGCCGGCCATGTGATATTAGGGTCCTCCCATGTGTGTACAACACAAATATGTAGTTTGGGCTTGAAGAAAATGCTCCTAGGGTGATCAACATTGGCTCGGAAGTGAGAAAAACGGGCGTCAGAGGGCGCCGGAGGAGCATAACTAATTGCTGAGACAATTGCTGACCTCCCACCCTTCTGTGACCTTCCTGGTGATAAAACAGAGGTACCTGCCAAAAATGAGCAACCGATGCAAAAGCAGATGCTCGGGGCCAAAACCACCTTGATTTGGGGTCGAAAATAAATCATTAAGCACCGAAAGTGGCATCCGACCACGAAGTGGGTCTCTCGGACCCCAGTGTCCCTCAAAAGGGAGTAAATAAGATGTATGCCAAAAACCGGAGAAATCGGAGATGGTTAGGCGGTCCCGAACCGAGCCACACGGCTCGGGCTCAAAACCGGGGCGGGCTCGAAATGGGCAAAATGGCCTCTGACCACGAAATGTAGCCTCTGACGGTGAGAGATGGTCTCTGGGACCTCTCCTCCCTTGAGGAAGAAAGCAGAGAAAACCGAGTCCAGTTTCGCAAACCAAGGCAAGGTATAGAAGAGGGTTCTAAGTCGGGAGGCGGGGCTCACGGCCGACTCGAGACTTCGAGCAGCACAATATGCAACATCACCGAGCGCTCAATCGGTGACGTCTGAGTCTTAAGGTCGGTCAAAAATGGGGTGTCATGCTATAGTGTTCGTTCAGATCATGGTACATTTTTGTGTTGTCAGGGTGGACTACCAATTTCGAGTTATGAGCTTCCTCCAGTATCTTCTTCTTGAGTTCCGGGATGTCGGGTACACAAATTCGATTCCAAAATTTCAGTATCCCATTGCTTAGAATGAAATCAGGATCAGGCGTGTTTCTTTGTTCTTCGTACTTTTTCCTCAAGAGTTTATCTTCCTATTGGCGCGCTTTAATTTCTTCAATCAATGTAGGCTCCACGATTATGTTGGCGAGCAACCCATTGATCTTGCGGGAAACGAGAGTACATGCCAAACTTTTAGTTGTCTTTCGGCTTAGTGCGTCTGCCACTACGTTATCTTTGCCTGGATGGTGATAGATCTCTACATCATAGTCTTTCATAAATTCTAGCCACCGTCGTTGCCTCATATTCAGTTCCTTCTGTGTGAATAGATATTTAAGACTCTTGTGATTAGTGTAAACCTCACACGTTGCACCGTAAAGATAATGACGCTAGATTTTGAGGGCAAAGATTATCGCAGCCAATTCCAAATCATGAGTCGGGTAGTTTTTTCCGTGAGTCTTTAATTGTCGCGACACATAAGCAATGACTTTTCCATTTTTCATGAGAACGCAACTCAAACCATTGTATGAGACATCACTATAGATTACGAATCCATCTACTCCTGTAGGGAGTGCTAGTATAGGAGCTGACACAAGTCGACTTTTTAATTCTTGGAAGCAATGCTCTTGTTTGTCAGTCCATTCAAAGGATGTGTTCTTCTGAGTTAGTTGGGTCAAGAGCGATGCTATTTTTGAGAAATCTTGCACGAAGCGTCGATAATAACCAGCTAGACCCAAGAAACTTTGTATTTCTGACACATTAGTAGGTCGTGGCCAGTCCACGATTGCTGCAACTTTTTGGGGGTCAACCAAGATGCCATCTTTGTTAATGACATGACCGAGAAAGTGTACACTAGTGATCCAAAATTCGCATTTCTTTAACTTAGCATGAAGTTTGTGATCACATAGTGTTTGTAGAACCGTTCGCAAGTGCTGCTCATGGGCCTCTAGTGACTTGGAGTATATGAGGATGTCATCAATGAAGACGACGACGAACTCATTAAGGTAGGGTTTGAACACTCAGTTCATGAGGTCCATAAAGGCTGCTGGGGCATTTGTGACGCCAAAGGGCATGACAAGAAACTCGTAGTGCCCGTAATGGGTTTTGAAAGCAGTCTTTTCGATGCTTTCCGTTTTGACTTTTAGCTGATGATAGCCAGAATGCAAGTCGATTTTGGAAAATACTTGGGCGCCTTGAATTTGATCGAACAAGTCATCAATTCGCGGCAGAGGATACCGATTCTTGATGGTGACTTTGTTCAGCTCCTGGTAATCGATGCATAATCTCATCGTGCCATCCTTCTTCTTTACGAACAACACTGGAGCTCCTTAGGGTAAGGTACTAGGTCGAATGAAACCTTTATCCAGGAGTTCCTGGAGTTGAGTCTTCAACTCTTTCAATTTTGTCATTGACATACGATAATGGGCTTTTGATATTGGTTGCGTGCCAGGCTGGGTTTCAATGGTGAACTCGATCTCCCGATCAACTGGAATACCGAGTAGATCTTCAAGAAAAATATCCGGGAATTCTCGAACTATAGGGATTGCATCAACGGTGGGGGCCTCTTTTTGTGTATCGATCACATAACAAATACAATTATCACTTCCCTTTCTTAAAAGTCGTTGGGTTGTCATGGAGGATATAATACAGGGAGGGTTAGGAACTCCAGTCCCATCAAAGACAAGTTCGGGTTGGTTTGGTATCTTGAGGAAGACCTTTTTGGCTTTACAATCGATGGAGGCGTAGTTGGCAGCTAGCCAATCCATACCTATGATCACATCAAAATTCTCAATGCGGAGGGGAATCAAGTCTACGTATAAGGTTTTGCCCTTTAGGAATGTAGCACAAAATCTGTACACATCGGTACTGTAAGCAGACTTATCGGAAGGAAAAGACATAGACAATATATATCCTAATGGTTTGGGTGTTGATGCCATCTTGGCAGCAAAGTGTGGTGCAACAAAAAAATGAGTTGACCTAGAGTCAATGAGGACATGAGCTAAATGAGCATAGACAGAAAGTGTACCTAACACAACATTTTTAGTAACTTCTGGTTTTCCAGGTACCAAGGCGAAAGCCCCGACCTTGGCGTTTTTGGTCATTCTTCTCTCCTCCAGGTCCTGCGGGTTTCCTGACTGGGCCAGAGGGGCTGGTTGTAGGATTAGTCAACTTTGGACAATCCCTCAGTAAGTGGCCAACTTGACCGTATATAAAACATGCTCCCGTGTCTCGATGGCATTGTCCCCAATGAACCTTCCCACAAGTGGGACAAATTGGAACAGTGCTACTCCGGGAGTTGGTAGGATCTTGATGGTCTGAGCTAGTTATGCCCGTATTCACCTTTTTGGGAGGCATAACATCGGGTCTTCTGTTGTCTCTTTCCTAGAATCGCTTCTTGTGGCTTGGTTCCTCGAAACGCGAGGCTTTAATTCCCTTTTCTGCGATGTGCGCCCGGTCTACCACTTCTGCATAGGTTGGCAGTTTCAAGACCTCGAGCCTGTCTTTAATTCTAGCATCCAATCCTGCTTTGAATTTTCTTACTTTTCAAGTTTTGGTGGGATGACGTATGTTGTAAACCGAGCGAGTTGTGTGAACTTGCTCTCATATTTGGCCACCGTCATGGTTCCTTACTTTAGATGTATGAATTTGAATGCCTTCTGTTTCCGCAATGAATCTGAGAAGTATTTTTCGTAGAATACTTCCAAGAATCTTGCCCAAGTCGTAATTTCTTCTTTGGCCAGAGTGAAAAGCCACCATTCTTGTGCATTGTCTTTGAAAGTGAAGGCAAAAGTTACCTTTTGTCTCTCAGTGCAAGGTAGGGCACGAAAAATCTTTTCTATGTCTTTAACCCAAGTGTCTGGGCTGCCGGTAAATGTGGTGGGTTTCAGATCCTGGAACTGTTTTATGGTAGCCGGCTCTTCTCGCTGTTCTGTCATTCCATTGTTGATGTTATTCTACAAGGCCTGCAAAAAGCAAGTAACCGCTATTTTCATTATTCTTTCCATCGATTTAGTGTCACTGACTGATGACTCACTTCCGTTACCATTATTGGCCATTCTATAAAGTAATAAACGAGACATTACATTCACAATGCAACATATAAATATGTGTAGCGAAATCTATATTTATATGAAATGCTAACTTTACAATTTTTTTTTTTATTTTTACAATTTATATTAAATCAGTCAGAATATGTTAGTGTCCTATCCCTGTGGTACACAAAAACAAAAAGACAACAAAAAAAGGGATTAGAACACAGCATGGTCAGCATACAAAAAGATTTTCCGTTACCCAAATCTAAAGTGGTGGTTCAAATGGGCTGAAAAACCATGGGAAATAGTGCTGCATAAAAAGTTCAAATTCCCACCCCAATTGGACTACTCCAAAACACATCCACGTTACTTGGACTGTGAAAATGGAGATGGACTGTATGTGTCCCAAAAATGCTCGGTCGACAATCCAGCCAGGTGTCTCAACATATGACAGGTCATTATTAAAGTTAACATTTTGAATATTAATGATCTCCAGTGGGTCAGGGACTGTGGTGAAAATATAGTCCTTAGGTTACACATTCCCCCTTCTGGCCACAAAGTCCGGGGGTAGAGGGCCTATAATATAGTGCGGGCGGTCATGTCCTGGGGCAACGCCAAGGACACGAGATGGTCCAAGGAAACGTTTGCGTGTATCGACAAGGCTATGTCTTCATAATAAATGTTGGACATCGGTAGGATCAGCCTGGATATAAACTGACCGACCCATCAACTGGGTAAGGCCTGGGTGTAGTCCCCTGATTATGTCCTCGGAATCTCTCTAACCCTCAGGTGAGACGGAGGCGGGGGCGGGGACGGGAGCGGGGGCGGGCTGCTCGGCTAAGATTTCATCTAAATTGATGGCCTAGAGCTCATCCCAAAATGCATCATCAAGATAAATCTCTAACATTCCTACAATACCAGAATAAATGTGAGATTTTACACAAAAGGACTAACGTTGCAAGTATATATTTATTATTATTTATTTTATTTTATTTTAGTTTTATTATATTTTCTTAGCTTATAGTTTTACTTATAGATTTATTTATAACTTTTTGAACTTCCTGATCAAATTAAAATAGTTTTTTTTTTTTTGAACTGTTGCTCTGATACCACCTTTGTCGCGACCCAACCCTAGGAGCTTAGGGTTAGAATCACAACTTACTAACTTATTCTATTCGTAGCAAATTAAACTGGGCAAGCGGAAATAATAATAATTAAACAGAAAATTTACTTTATTTTACTATTTAAGAAAAAGAAAATACATTTATAGGGCTTTAATTATTTTATTATTCAGTGACCGGCCCCGAATAACACAAAAAAGGAGCAAAAATAAAAAAGAAAGAAAGATAAAAAAAAAGTGGTTCTACAGCAATCCATGTGCGGGTTCTATTTTTTTGAGGGGAGGGATTATGGGTTTCTCCTACATCTCATCACCTGAAAGGGTAACAGCTAGAAGCACACAACAGAGTGAGAAATATTATGCCAAGAGTATAGGGAATACAAAATAATTATAGATAGTTAGTTAAGCCAAACATTTACATAACTTAATTTGGTAAATAAATCATTTAAGTGACAGAAACTGAAATACAGAAATTATGTAAATAATTAGCCATAACCACGGTACTAGGGGTGTGCAGCGGATATACCGATCCGCTAAAACCGACCGAACCGAACCGATCCGTCGCATTTTGGACGAATGCGTGATGACGAGCAGACGGTTGCGGATTAATTTTCTCAAATCTGCCAATTTGGCGGACGGATGGCGGATTTGAGATTCCTTTGGTCGCAACCGAACCGCCAAACCGTGAGCACCTTTAGTAATTTATAAGACTTTGTGTTTTCAATTTGTTTAAATATTTTATTTGTGTTTTTAATTGAAAAAGAGTTCAAATATTTTAATGAAAAAAAATTTTCAACTTGAATATATTTTTTGAATTGAAAAAATAAACGTATTGTTTATCTATATTTTTTGGTTTTTAAATCTAACTCTAAAAGTAATAAATAGAAAATATGATATATGCTGGTTGGTTTTTGTTTTCAAAAACATATATAAATGTAACAATACAGAGACATATAGAGACATGTTGTGATTGTAATATGTGGATGAGGTATCCAGTGATTGTGATAATCTAAAGTTTCAAACTTTCTTTCTTTGGATGAGGCATGCAGTAATTGTAATATTTTTTTTAAGTCATTGATTGTAATACTTTTTTTTTTTTTTTGA
Source organism: Camellia lanceoleosa (assembly GCA_025200525.1). Taxonomy (NCBI): domain Eukaryota; kingdom Viridiplantae; phylum Streptophyta; class Magnoliopsida; order Ericales; family Theaceae; genus Camellia; species Camellia lanceoleosa. The sequence goes on along the minus strand of CM045771.1, from coordinate 131,659,786 downwards.
GGAAGTGCACAAGTTGAACTATGTTGAAAATTTATAAAATTTTAAACCGCCAAACCGATTCGCATCCATCTGCTAAACCGCCAATCCGCTCAATTCGCATCCGCCGGATTGGTGGACGGATGTGGATTGATTTTCTCCAATCCACCAATCTGGCGGACGGATGGCGGATTGGAGGTTCTGTGGTCGCAACCGACTCGCGCCCACTGCTACACGGTACGGAACAGAACAGAACAGAGGTCACAGAAGTGACAATCAGAACAGAGGTCAATGGATTCATGACAAACAGAGGACCACAAAATGGCCAAACAGAGGCCAATAGTTATTTAAGTCCCCCAAGGCGTGAGACTCTCGTGGTGGTACTTACAAAACATAATTGTTTATAAGGTCATAGTCAAATATTCTTTAAAATATAAACAAACACATCCATGGGTTTCATTTTAACAAATAGAGTTTAGAAATTAATCTACGTAACTGAAATATTTATATAATTTATAATAGCTTAGAAAACATAACTTGTATAAAATAAATATGATAAGTAAAATATACTTAAAATATATTATGATAACTCAAGGTATAATATAACTCACCTTAATATTGACCCTTAGCCTTTCATTTACTAACATAACCTTCCAATTTATGTACCTCTCCCTCTCTCTCTTTTCTTTTCTTGCCTCTCTTTTTTTTCTTTCCTCACTGATTTCGGTCACTCTAAGGCTTTTGATCAGTTCTTCCCAATTTATAGATAAGTAGAAACGCCCTGTGGGCGACACGTGGTGATCTTGCCGATTCTCAATCCTTTTTCATAATTCATTCAGATCTCCTTTATTAAGAACGTAGATTATCACTTATCTATATATATATATATAAGATATTTATATTTTGGGCCTAGATTCTTATTATAACTATATAAACAAATTAATCTCTAACTAAATTATACTTTATCGAATACCCACAGAAAATTAATTATTTATTTTACTACCATACCCATTATTATTATTATTATTATTATTATTATTATTATTATTATTATTTACTTTTACTATTGTATTTATTTATTTACTACCTTTAATTCTAATTTGGCCAAACTAGTATCATAATTCCATATTTGTGTTAATTTGGCCCCAAATAAAAATACTTAATTAATCTCATTTTTGATAACCTAATGTCGAATTAGATTTATATATTTATTATTATTTATGTAGTTAATAATGTATCATCACATACAAACCATAATTATCTTTAATGTGGCATTTAATTCGTTTAATTTTATTTATACATGCTAATCTTTTCATATTAATTAGTGATTAACTTAGCCCTAAATTTCCTCGTCACATATTTGATAACCATAATGACAAATTAATTTACATAACACGTGGTTGGTTGTGGTATTAATTAAATATCTTGGGGTGTCACAATCCTAGTAGGTCAAGCACTTGGAAGCCAATCTTGGACAAGTTTAAACAGAAGTTATCTACATGGAAGAGAAGGTTACTTTTGTTTGCTGGGAGGCTAACTCTAATCAAGTCCACTATGAGTAACTTGCCTATTTACTACTTGTCATCGTTCAAAATACCAGTGGGGGTGGCAAAAACAATTGACAAGATTCAAGCAAACTTTCTTTTAGGGAGATCCGACCTTAGAAGGAAAGTCCACATGGTTAGCTGGGATACCATTACCAAGAGTAAACATTTGGGAGGTCTGGGGATCAGAAGAATCATAGTTATGAATAAGTGCTTACTGCTGAAATGGTGATGGAGGTTTAGAGCAGAGCACCATACTCTGTGGAAAGATGTTCTATGTTCTAAGTATAATATGGGGAGTGGAAGATGGCTGCCATGTATGGAAGGAAGCAGTAGAAGCTTAAAAATTTGGTCTGATATCATTGGTGCAATTATATCTACTCCTATGTTACTCAATCAGTACTTTGCAAACGCAGCAATTGAGTTGGGGAATGGTAGGAGAACCCTTTTCTGGCTGGATAAATGGGCTAGGGAGTTGAGCTTTAAGGAGGAATTCCCCAGACTTTTCTCTCTGTCTGCTAATAAAATAGGAGTAGTGTTTGATTTTTATAACAGGAGTGGAGGGTCTCAGGTATGGAATTTGGAATTCGGGAGAGCTTTGTTGGCATGGGAAGAGAAGGAGGTTAGTAGATTTCATTCATTCCTTATGAATGCTCCAGCAATGAGGGTCACTAAACAAGATGTTTGGAAGTGGAAGGCTAATCCGTCTGGGTTGTTTTCTGTTGCATCAGTGTACAAAAGTTATGAACTCTTCTTGGGTCCTATTAGGAAAATGACATAGGTGGTCTAGAATAATTGTGCCCCACCTAAAGTGAAATTTTTTGGGTTGTTGTCTTGTCAAGGCAAGGTGAAAACCTCTAGCTTCCTACAGCGAATTGAGATCTTAGCTGCTTCTGCCAATATGGGTTGTGTTTTTTGTCAAGCTGATGTGGAATCTGTTAATCACATCTTATTATTCTGTCCTTTTGTCTGGTTGTTGTGGTTTAACATTATGAAATGGTGGGGCTTTTAGTAGGCTATACCAAACTCAGTGGAAGGGCTGCTGCAATGGTGGTCGCTTTGCAGAATGAAAAAGACTGAGAAGCTGCTATGGAAGGTTGTGCCTTTGGTTGTTTTGTGGTCCACATGGAAGCATAGAAATGATTGCATTTTTAATGGTTCCCAGCCAAATTTTGAGGAACTAAGTGAGGTGGGCAAAGCAAGAATAGCTTTGTTGGCCAAATCCTCCCCAGCTAAAATGGAGTTCTCTGTTAATGATGTAGTCTTTAATTTGCCTCAGGTTCAATTCTGTATTAGGAATGAGAGCTGAGCTAACCATCTGTTAGTCTGTCTATTTGGTTGAGTAACTCATAGGGAAGCAGTACTCACTGGAACCTGTTTAGAAGCCTGTGGGTGAACAGAGTATGGCTACTGTTGGTGTGTTTATTGCTGATGATTGGTGTGTTTGCTGCTAATGGATGTTTTGCTTCTTGGCTGCCCAGCTATGTTCAGACTCTGGCTCTGGAAGTGGTTTGTTGTGTTTGGTCTGTCTTATGCTGGTCCATAGGTTGGCTAATAGTTTTTTGATCTATGCTACTGATGAGAAAGTGTGTTTCTGTGTTCTGAGTTGATCTGGTTGAGCTTATTTATTTTGCATTAGAGAAGGTGACTGAGCTTGTGCAGGCCTGGTTTCTGAGGTCCAATATTGTATTAGTCATAGGAGTTAATTGAGTTTGTTTTGCAAATCTTCATCTTCATCCTTCTACTGTAAGTGGTTCTCTGGTATGTTGACTTGTTGGCTACTTGTTCAGGTATTGGTGCAGGGGAAGATGGTGTATACTAGGTATTAGAGTTATTTTGGCGTGTGCAGATACTATAAAAGGGCTGTATCCTACCTGTGAAGATATATGTGAGCTCATTATAGTTAGAGTGGCCCCTTGGATGAAATATCACTCAATTGGGCAAGGTCCATAGTATATGAGTCTCTGTCTATTTTACATCAAGTTAGAAGCTGTATTTAGTGTGTTTGGTAGGCTTTTGTTCATTAGGATTGCTCTGCTGTCAATTTTGCCCTGTTACTGAACTTGGGTGGGTGGAATTGCAGCTGTTTTGCCTCAGATTCTGTTTGTCTTGCCCTGCTGTCTTTTTGGCTCTACTGGTTCAGGTTTTATTTTGTTTGGATTGTTTTTAGTTGATGCTTGGGCAACCATATTGCTATGTTTGGTCTTCTCAGCAATCGATTGATATGGTCTGATTTGGAAGATGTAAAAAAAGATCCAACTGTGTTGCTGTTTGGATTGAAAATACTTTCACTGATCTAGGCATTGCCCAAGAAACACTCCACCATCTGTTAGCTGTTGTTAATATTGTTGGTTGATGTTGGACTGATATGCTCAGAATGCATTGAGTGGTAGCTATTGTTCCTTATAAAGCCAATCCAACACTCAGATGGAGATGGAGAACCAAGGCAGTATGTCACTTTCATGCAACATTGATGGAAGGGATCTGAGTTGGGTTCCAAAAAGCCCTCATTCTGGCCAGCTTTTAATGCAACTTGATCCTTGGATTAGTCCTTACAGTGCCACAGTTTGTGAAAGCATACTTCAAGGAATTGCTGATGAAGCAAAGGGAACACCAATAAGTAGTCAAACACCAGGGTCATCCACTAGTCATATCTCAATCAAAGCTTTCTCAACCAAAAATCAATCAGGAATTTCATCTAGAGCTCAAGAATCTGTTGATAATGAATTTTCATCAATTTTGTCTAATCATGGTGGAGTAATAGATAGTGAATTTAGTTATGCTGTGCTATTGTTTGTTGTGCTTTGTTGGTTTGCTTTGCTAGTGGTTTGCTATGCTGGTTTGTTTTGATCTGTTTTCTTATTTTTGGCAGATATAGGTCTGTGTTGGTCTGCTTTGTTGGTCTGCACTGCTAGTGGGCTGCTTTGCTGCTTTGTGTTAATCTGTTTTGATATGTTTGCTCTGCCTACTCAGCTAGCAGCAACATTGGTTTGGGGTCTAGCAGCAGCAGTAGTTCAGTGGGTCTGATTGCTCAGCTGTGCTGTTGTTGCTGTGGTGTTTTGGTCTGTTTCTTTCGTTGGTTTCTCACCAACTCTAGGGGTGCTAGCAAATGATAGGATGAGCTTTTTGATGCCAACCTAGTTGGGATGATTTAGCTCATTGTGATGTTCTTGCACTTCCCTTTTCTTTATTCGTGTAATTTGTTTTGTATCTTGTACTTGATCCTTACATCAATAAAGTCTCTTTTTTGCCGATAAAAAAAAAAAAAAAAAAGTTGCGATATGGATGTGTATTTAGTATATTTGGTCAAGTAGTTTAAAAATTAAAGAATTTTATAAATTGTTACTATTAAAAAAATATAATATTAAATTAGATCGCTCCATGAAGTGATTGTTTTCTTTTCATAATCGGAAAAGATAAGAAGAAAAAGAAGTGTTACTTTTCTTTTTTCTTTTAATAAATTAGAGATTCAAACATGATATTAATTTTCTCAAAAATGAAATGCATATACAAATGCTCAAAAAAATAGATCGAGATGTTTAAAAAAATTCACAAGTTAAAACTATAATGGTGCACGCCAAGGTCTTTTTCCATTTTGAGTCACTTCTAGAGTTAAAAAATCTATTCTCTAATTAGTCAAATTATTGCCCAGGCTCTTTCTTGCACTAAAGTGATTATTTTTAAAAATAATATTATAATTTTTCTCTCATGGGTGTAAGAGATTATTTACAACTATAGGAAAGTGATATTCATAAAGAATATTGTATTTTTTTAAATTTTTATCTCATGGATGAAAGAGATTATATACCACTAGAAAAGTGATATTCTTACAAATTTTTATACAAAATTCTTGACCAGAATAATGTGACAATATCATTGAAATTTTTAAAAATATAAACCGTCTTGATGGACCTTTTGTTTTAAAGTGACAAAATCAAAACTTGCTATATTAATTATTACATATTGATTTTTTGTATAATTTTTGTCTGGATAACAGTACTTTAACAAATATCATGAGATTTATAGCAAAATAGAAGAAAGTGTCCATAATGAGAAGAAATAAACTTACAAGAGTAATAAATTAATTGGGCTAACTCAGTTGGCCACTCATGTACGCTCTCAATTAAGAGGTCACGAAATCAATCACAAAGATTGATTATCTGTATTTAATTAAGGGCTTTTCTTTAATTGTTTATTTCTTTCGCATCATGAAATCATTCTTGCATTAATATAATGGTCATTGGTTTTTGCACTGATCTGCTTTTTTTGCATTGTTTTTGCACTTGGACCTGTTTTGCAGTGGAGGAGTTCTGTTCTATTTTTGCTAAGATCTGCAAATCTGATCCACTGGTTTGCTGTTTTGTTTTTTTTTTGCTTTTTCCTCTTTGGTTGGTTTCTCATCAACCTATGGCTTGAGCTAGCAGATGATTGTGTAGTCTCCTTGGTGCCAACCTGGTTGAGATTAGGGAGGTTTGCAATGATGCATTTTGCTCTTGCCTCCCCTCCTTGTTGATGTATATCATGATGTATTTCGTTATGTTATCACCAATAAAGAGTGTTTTTTTTGGCCGATCAAAAAAAATAATGGTCATTGGTTGCAGTATATGTGATGTTGAATTTTCTTAAATAATTGATTGACTGATTTAATATAATTATCTTGATATTGTATTAAAATAAAAAATAAAAAAACTTAATACAGAGAGTCTATTAAGGGAGAAATAATTAATTTTTGTCTTTTTTGATGTTTGATCTTCCATCTTCCAATTAACAATCCAACTGGTAACTGAGCTAGTCCAATTAATTTTTGACAAAAGTTAGGAATCATGAATTTTTTTTTATAAAAATGATTAGGAAAGATTTATGATCCTTGGATTACCTTAATTAATATGTGGTGCTTTATTTTAAGTATAATTCAAGGGTCACAAAGCTTTCATGATTATTTTTATAAAAGATTTTTCATGATACCTAACATGTTGTTAATTTTTCTTTCCAAACTCTAATCATAGGGAAGAGATTTGACAGGGAGCACTCTTCATTTTCATTTTTTGAAGGCAAAAATAATTTTAAATATCTTTTTGGTGTTTATTTTTGTCGAATCAATTTCTATTTCTTTAAAAAAATTTACAAAACTGATTCTGAAATTGAAACAATGTTGGAGGACGGCTGTTAATTTCAAGAATCCTTTTTGGTTCTTAAAAAATTTTAGGTGCCAAAGGAAATGCAAGTTGGTGATGAGATTGTTAACATGATGGGTATTAAACGTTTGTTTGAGAAAATTCCCAAGAACCACTTGTGCCATATGAAGAGTAGTTGTAAGGAATAATGTCACGCGTCAAGCCTTCGGACTACATGCATATGCTTATGTATAATGAAGTGGGTGTTTATTACATGCATGCATGTGATACTATAGCAGTAGAGTTTCAAAATATTACAATCCAAACTACACAAAACCAAGAGATGGAACTAACAAGTGCTGATTCGTTTTTGCAGAGATCTAGTTGGAAAACCAGACAACATGATCCTCCGGAAGGAAATGGCAGATCGGAAGAGTTCCCGGTTTAACCTTGAGCACTAGAAAGGCCAAGTGCTTCGGATTCCATGCCGATGTATCGGTATGACACACTGCCACTGCTTTTGCTTGTGTGCCGTCAGCACCGGCCATCGACACCATATATGCTTTCGTGGTGTCTGTTTTGTGGCAGTAAAATACAGCATACTCATAGCTCTGCTTATGGCACACCACAGCTTTGCCGTCGGCTATCTTCTCCACTCCTGAAATACTATACTTCTGTAACGGAGTTTCTTTTTGTACCTCCGTGGAGACTGCGTGGGCGGTTTTCCCGAGCATTGAAGTGCTGAAATCAATCATCGATTCTAATGAAGTTGCACAATATTTCTCTTCTCCTCTGATCTCGGGCTCTTCACACTCTTTGATCGTTTTCTTCATTATGTCAGCTTCCATTGAGTTGGGTTTCACCGAAAAGTGGTTTAGAATTTCTGGCAATTTGTCGGACGAAAAAGGTATCTTCTCCGAAACCTGGCGAGGTAAGAAAGTAGCCGCGTTCGTATCTTTAGTGAAGTGCAAGGTCATTTTCGTGCCGAGTTTCATGTCCTTTTCCAAGAAGAAAAGAGCTACGTTGGGGTTATCATGGAGTTGATCTGCAGTGGCAGCATATTGGTAATCGAATGGTGATAGTCCAGGTACTATAACATGCACCGATGTTCCTTTGTGGGGCTTTTTAGCGCTGACGTCTACGCCGACTGAGGTGCTTTTCTCTCCCATCAATTCTGCTAATTAACATGAAATATTAGACGTGATTGTCTCCATGTGCATTATTTGCAAATTTGTACCTTCTATGATAGGCATTTGCCATTTAAATTAGAATTCAAAATTTCGAAGTGTCGTTTTTTCTATGTTCTCTGGTATATACTGCTAGGTTAGTAAAGAAGCGAAGCAAAAAAGGACAAATAAAAAAGTTTATTTAACCGGATAGATGAACAAAATAATGTACTTTCTTGATCTATTACAATGTTATTATCTAACAATATATAGAGAAACTTATAAAATCAGTAACATATTATCGTTGAACAGTAAGTTTTAGGAGCATAAACATGTAGAAATTATGTGAAGTCAGTTTTTAACAAAATATTCTCGTGATTTTGTGAGTTTGTGAGTTTGTGAGTTTTTTTAAATTATGTTGAAGTTATAAAAAGATTTTGCAAAGGTTCTAGAAGTTAATTGTAAAATTTCATGATCTACGGTATAGGAATGAGTTTCACCCAAAAAAGAGTTTCTTAATAATTATTTGATCTTTTCAACATGCAATTTTAATTTTGTGGGGCTGAATAATCAGATACCAAGGAAAGCCAAATTTATTTGAAGGAAATCAGGACAAAGACGATTTGGCTTTGTCCAAAGGGGTCTTGAAGCCAAATATTTAAATCGGCCATACAAGGAGCCGAGTAGGAACTGACACACAACTGAAAGGCCGAATAAATAATCATGCGCTGGATTAAGAGTGGGCCTGAGTCCGGGGACTAGATATTATTATAAATAGAGGAATATCAACCAAATAAAGGGAGGTAAGAATAGATTAAATAACTTGAGATAGAAGTAAACTTGAGAGCATACTAACTTGTTCATCAGAGTGTTAATTCCGACACTCCCAACTGGAGTGTTCATCCTTTTTTCACTTGGCAATCGGAGAATCAAGAACGTCTTATTAGATTTTAGAGTATTTCCAAACTACATCTTCACAAACTTCATTTTGGGTTACTTAATGTTGCTTAATGAATGCATGTATATTTACTACTAAAGGATATGTTTTACAAAATACATGCCATATTGTTGTGCAACCAATTAGTACTAAACACTTGTATATTGATGTGGCAGTAATATTAATTAGCATTTTTACAAAATTACTAAATTTCACATTTCCTCCCTATACTTTCTAGGGAACCAAACGGTATTTACAATAATATTAAGGTCTTGTTTGTCATTCTTTAAAAAAAAAAGTTAAAAAGTTAAAAAGTCACTATCCTATTTAAGTTATGTCATCTTATTTAAATTATATCATCTCTCTACCACATCACTACAAACTCAACCCATACTTCATAAAAAATCAAAAAATACACTAATTTAGAACACCACAAAAAAGAAAAGAAAAGATGAAAGTAGTCTAGTAGACACAAATACCAACCACGTTGTAGACTATTCTTGACAGCCGTAGGCATGGGAGTGTTTGGCAACATGGAATTCCAGTAAGCTTCTTCAGGTGATAGAGCTGCATGGCTTGCCACCAGTGCCACCTGAAACACAAAGTGAACTTTCATTAGTTTCGCACACACACACATATCGAACATTCATAAATCCACGTTTTCCTTTCTTGTTTTGGTTTTTTCATGGAAAAGTGAACTTTCATACAAATACAACGAAAGAAATGTATTAACATGCATAAATACTAGGTCTTATTAGGTTGTGTTTTCATTCTCTCTTTCTGTATTTCATTTCTTGAAAACAAAAAAAAACTTCTTGGTGGGCTGTTTGCAAAAATTATTTTCGAGAGAAGTTTCCAAAAATTATAGGAAACACAAAAATGAAAATGATATGAAAGTAAATGGTGTTTTCGAAATTTTCATTTTTTTTTTGAAAACAGAAAAAATGAAAACTAAACACACATAAATACATGTGTATATGTGAGAGAGGAGGAGAAGGAAGAGGAGGAAGCAAATATAAAATTCCAAGAAAGTATTTTCTATGTTTTGAGGATTTGGAAGCTTTAGAAACTCACAGAAAGAAATGTGAAGATGGGTAGGAGATGTAACTCCATTGAAGCTGTGAAACTGCCAACAGAAAGTGTGAAAGCAAAGCTCACTTATGTATTGGAGGGAAGGGGGTTGCAATATTTATAAGTGAACATTAGGGCAGTGTTTGGTAATTAGAATGACCCTGGAATTAAATAGAATAATCATTTCTTAACTACCCTGTAGAATGACTTTTCCTTACCAAAAATAAGTGTAATAAGGTAAAAGCATGGTGTAAATAGAAGCACTCAGGTGGCAGCTTATCAATGGACCACTTGTTTTAATTCTTTAACAATTTCATCCATTAATGTCAATTGCGTTCCTTTAAAGAAACTTGTGTCTATAGAAAACATGAAACTTGGATCATTTTCTCAATAAACTTCTATTGTTTAGCAAAGATTTTTTAATTACTTTAAATAAAAAAATAAAGAAGGTATACATAAATAATATTTATAATTAGCTATTCCAGATATGTTTATGAAGTAAAAAAACAAACTCCCATCCAAAAAGTTCACACAAACATAAAGTGAAAATATGGACTTGGTGTAGGTGCTTGGCTTGGAGGTGCTAATAGACCCAAGTACAACGGAATCCTTTTGATAAATTAAAAAAACTAATTTAATTTTTTTTAAAATATATTTATGTTTACAGGTGTTTTTTATTTGGATTAAAAAAATATTATCCTAAAAGATAAAGATTTATTTGGAAAAAAAGTACAAATTTCCTAATATATGCAGGTTTTCTGACACAAGTTTCCTAGGGATTGAATATCCTATTTCAATTTTGCTACGGTGCAAAGTTGTGAAGTTCACATTGTTGGACAATTTTTACTGAATTTAAATAATTAATTCTGTTTAGGTATTAAATAATAAACAGAATATAAAAGAAAAATAAAGAAAAGGAGAAGAAATATTTGATTACAAAAATTAAAATAGAAATAAAAAAAAAAAACAGATTTTATTTTGTTACAAAAATAAAATTAAAATCTGATTTAAATAAATAATAATAATACCGAAAATAAATTAAATAACTTACTTGATTAATTCTTGAATAATAATTTGATTAAGTCCAGTGTTCGACACTGTGTTCTTAAGACAAATTTGTCCTCTCCACGGTGTTTTCAGAATATGGACGTCTATCTCCCAGGATAAAATGATCAACAGCAAATAATAGTAGCACTACAAATTATTTGCCGAACGAACACACTAAGTGTTTACACTCTTTCTCACAGAAATTAAATGCAGCAAAATGAAGAATATATTAGCAGAAGGGAAGTACGAATTTTCTGAATGAAAATATTTAATGAGGGACTATTTATTTATATAGGTGAAGTGGTGGCTATCGGTTTTGAATTAAATAGGTGCTAACCTGTTTTGAACAGGTATGATTTTTGGGTCTAATGGGTCTAACTCATTTTGCCCATAACTTCACTCTCTACAAAATTTGGGTACCCTTTGGGGCACACCCCAAGTTCCAATCCCATGCCTTATAAATCCATTCAAAACTTCCCACCAAATCAATGTGGGACAAGCCATTTTTCAACCTTTAAGGACTTTCCACCAAAATTCCATTTCCATAGAGCACGCTTTGGCTTCAATTTTTCATTTACTCGATAATGGTTTTGAGCAATCAAATATACCACGTGAATCACAATGCAGCATAGAACGCGTTACCACTTAGACCCGCCAATTTTGGCGTACAGGTCCCACCTAAATAATAGACCAAACTTTAGCAAAAAATTCTGATTTTATCTAGATTTTTTAACCATTTCTAACACACATTTGGCTAATTTAGAATAAAATCGCAACCAAAGGATGCAATCTTAGATGAATTTGTGACTTCAAGTTGTGACATCGATGTCTATGGAAAAATTTTGGGTGTGCATTGCACACCATATGTATCTTTACACAAAATTACATAAGTTTTTACGAACTTACATAGTTGATCTCACAAAAATGTGCGATCACATCAGTTTTCAAATTTATTTAAATTTGTGTTCACCTTAAATATTTTTATGTAATCACTTATTTAAAATTGTGAAAACTTACACATTGTTGGGATTCATCCTGTAAGCTTTAATGCTTGCCCTTTAGCTTCTTTCTTGATGTATCTTCTCTTGTATTATACTAGATTTTGACATATCAATATAATCTTTTTTGCCGATAAAAAAAAGAAATTCTTGAGTACTTATGTAATTTTGTGCAGGTTTACATGTGGTGTGCATTGCATATGGGAACATCTCCCATTAAGCCAGATCGCTCCATGAAGTTGTTTTCTTTTCATAAGGGAAGATGAAGTGTAAGGAACTAAATTTTATCACTTTCCTTTTTTGTTTTTAATAAATCAGAGATTCAAACATGATATTATTATTAATTTTTCCAAAAATGAAATGCATATAGAAATGCTCAAAAAGGATTATGTTTCTCGGGGAGAAGGATGATATTTTGTGTGTAGAAATGAAGTCGAATCCTCAGATCATCTATTGCTTTGGTGCTCGAAGGTGTGGATGGTATGGTCTGAAATTATAAATTGGTGGGGTCTTGTTTGGGTGGTTCCTGGTTCTGTTAACTCACTACTCGAATGGTGGCAGAGCTGGAGATTTAAAGGAGCTGAGAAAGTTGCATGGGATGTGATCCCATGTGCGGTTATGTTGTCAATTTGGGGGCTGAGAAACAAATGTGCTTTTGAGAACATTGAACCCAATTGGGAGGAGATTATCGATCTAGTTAAGTTTTGGGTTGTGCTTTGGGCCAAAACGAAACCTGAGTTGAGGAACTTCACATTTTCAGATTTGTTATACTGCTGCCACCATGTGTCCAGCCGTTTGTAGCTAAGGTCGGGCTTGTTTTGAAAAGTACGGAAAAAAAAGAAAAAAAAAGAAGTTAGTTTATTGATTTTTTTGAAAAAAAGTGCAAAATAATAGAGAGGTGGTATGACTTAAATAAGCCAATAAACCAATAAACTCCCTGTCTTCCTACTTTCCAAAATGGTTGTAGGTTCCTAGTTTGCTTGTTGCTGTTTTTGGTGTGGGCTATTGGTCTCTACTGTTACAAAAAAGAGTCATGCTAGAGACCCCAAATATTCTACTAAAAGTTTTACCAAACAGCAATGCTACGTATCATGAAAAATTTGTTATGAAAATAATCATGAAAGCTTTGTGACCCTTGGATTATACTTAGAATAAAACACCACACACTAATCAAGGTAATCCAAGGATCATAACTCTTTCATGATCATTTTCATGAAAAAATATTCATGATTCCTAACTTTTCTCTTTACCAAATGTCTCACATCGGTGTGGGACCCACACAATGTGGGTCCCATGTAGGTCCCACACCCATGTGAGATATTTGGTAAAACTTTTGGTAGAATTTTTGGGGCCTCTAGCATTTTTGTTACAAAAATTAAGGTTTTAGAAATCAAAATTTAGGAATAAAATTATTTTTTAGGTACTAAATATTTTTATTGCCAAAAGTATTGTTATTATATTTTTAACAACAAAAATTAGACATTAGTAATGAATTATTATCATTTTGGAACCAAATTTTGTCTCAAAAAATAAACTATTTTGAAATCAAATTATTTTGTGCCTAAAAATCTATTTATTAGTGATATTTTCAAAATTTTGTCGACAATCTTTTAGCGACTATTCTCATGACGATAGAAATTGACCCATAAATATCTTTTAGTCTCTAAAAATCTTATATATTGTAGTTTACTGTGACTGTTTGTACTGCCTGATGCACTGCTGCTCTTTACTCTGTTTCATTTGTTGAAGTGCTTTCTAGCTTTGCTTGCTGGACTGATCTTTGATGAATTTTCCTTCTGATTGGCAGTGCTCTTTTGGGTGTAGTTGTATTTGGTTTTGTATTAGCTCTTACATCTTATCTTTTGTTTGGTTATTCACCAAACTTAATGTTGTACCAGCTTATGATTGGGCGTTTATACTGGTGTCAACATAGTTAGAATGTGTATGTTATAATATTCTTTGCACTTGCCCTTCTGTATTGTTGTTATTATTGCTACTTTTGATTCATTAATAAAGGTTTTTTCTTTTGCCGATCAAAAAAAAAAAAAAAAAAAAAAAGCTCAAAAAGATAGATAGAGATGTTTAAAAAAATTCACAAGTTGGAACTAAAATGGTACACGCCAAAGTCTTTTTTTCATCTTGAGTCTCTTTTAGAGTGAGAAAATCTATTCACTAATCAGTCAAATTATTGATTGAATCTTCTTGCCCTAAATCACACTCAGTGATTTTTATTTAATTTTTTAAGTTTTGTCTCATGGGTGTAAGAGATTACTTACAACTAAGAAAGGGATATTCTCATAGATTATTTATACAAAATTTTTGACCAAAGCGACAATATCAGTGATATTTTTAAAAATATAAGCCATCTTGGTTTACCTTTTGTTTTCAAGAGATAAAATAAAAACTTACTACATTATTATGTATTGATTTTCTGTATAATTTTTTTTTTATTTGTATAGCATTAATCTAACAAATATTATGAGATTTATATGAATTTGGATAATTATAATCTAACAAAACTTATTATATTAGCAAAACGGAAGAAAGTAACCATAATGGGAATAATAAATTAATTGGGCTATAACATATACACTCTTTATTAAGAGGTCAAGAGATCAATCATTGTTAGAGACAAAGATTGAGTTTGCTTATTTAGTGACTTTTTATAAAAAAATGTGAAGAAAAGTAGAAAAGTGATAGAACAACTTATAGTAAATAAATGCACTTATTTAGTGCATTGTCAAACAACCCCTAATTATCTGTTCTTTATTAAGGGCTTTTCTTTAGTCATTTATTTCTTTATCATGATGAAGTCCTTCTTATATTGATATAATGGTCATTGGTTGCCAGTATTTGATATTGGATTTTTTAAAATAATTGACATCTAATTTGATATTATATATATATATATATATAACTTAAATCAAAGAGTCTATTATTAAGGGAGAAATAATTAATTTTTACCTTTTTCAATGTTTGATATCTTCCAATTAATTTTGCTTTTCTAACTTTAATCATGTGATAGGGAAGAGGTTTGATAGAGGAGAACACTCTTTATTTTGATTTTTTGATGACAAAAATAATTTTAAAATATTTAAAATATTTTTTTAGTGTTTATTTTTATCAAATAAATTTTTTTTTTTTTTAAATTCACAAAATAGATTCTGAAATTGAAATCAAAATCTTTACTTGTAAGTCATAATTTTGGTGTTAAGTCAAAGTTGGAAAACATACGTCAATGGAAACTTGTTTAGCAATTAATTACTCTGCTACGTT
The DNA here is from genome assembly GCA_025200525.1 of Camellia lanceoleosa. Lineage (NCBI taxonomy): Eukaryota > Viridiplantae > Streptophyta > Magnoliopsida > Ericales > Theaceae > Camellia > Camellia lanceoleosa. The sequence goes on along the minus strand of CM045771.1, from coordinate 131,644,657 downwards.
AGTTATATATTAAGAGAAATAGCAAAAAAAATAATATAAAAAGACTAATTTTCATTTTTATAAAAAAAATTAATGAAAAGGTTAAAAAATACAATTTATTTCATACCATTCTCTTTCTGTGCAAAATAATAACAATAATAATGTGCCAAAAAAAAAAATTCTTTCAATAAAACAACTTAGAAGTGTTTTTTAAAGCACAAGGTATTTTCTTTGTGTTTTTTTTTTTTTTTTTGAAAACAATTTTAAAAAGTAGTTTGCAAAACAAAATTTTCAATTAGTTTCTATTTATGTTGATTTGGAAAACAAAAAGTAATTCTAGAAAATGATAAGAAACATGCTAAGTTGTCACCTTATTTGCATGAGTTGTTTAAAAAAGTCAAACAACACAAAATCGGACGCAAACAATAAATTAATTGATACGATTTTTAAAAAATGGGTCTTGTATAAAAAAAATTATATCCGTTCATATAATTTCAATGTTTGATTCCGTGTTTATTCTATCTTTCTAGACTTGGTAGAATTATTTTGTACTCTCCAAGACAGAGACTGAACTAGAAGAAAATTATGAGGGGCCATGGCCCTCCTACTCAGGAACGGAATTAGAAGAAGATTATTAGGGGTTATGATTCTCTTATTTTTGTGAAAATTATTGTTTGTCATAAAATTTTAAATATATATATATATATATATTATACATAAAATGGCCCTCTAATATAAAAATATATATACGTCATTCTTCTTTCATCTTGAATTCTCTTTCTATTTTACACTAAAAAAACTTCTTCATCTTATTAGAAACTGTTTCTATGATATTTAATTTTTTTTAATGTATATATAATTTATATATATCATATTATACATACATGTGTGTTTTATGTATATGGTGAATAAAATTATTTTTCTTTTGCCCCTCCGATAATGAAATCTTAGTTCTGTCCCTGCCCTGCTTCTGTGAACATTTTTGTTTATCATAGAACTTTAAATATGTGTATATATATATATCATTTTATATATAAAATGATTCTTCAGTATAAAAAATATATATGTCATTCTTCTTCCATTTTAAATTATCTTTCCATCTTACATCAAAAAAAAAAAAAATATTTATCATATTAGAAATTGCTTCTATGGTATTTAATTTTTTTTATTATATATATAATTTATATATCATATATACATACATGTGTGTTTTGTATATATGGTAAAATTTTTTTTTTTTTTTAACCTCTCCGATAATGCAATCCTCATTCGGTCTCTACTCCAAGAGAAGTGCGGCCTAGTCTTTTACCAAAACATCAAAAAAAAGCATGTAAATGAAAAATATAAAATAAAATGCACATACATAAAAGTTAAACATATAAGACATTTTTATTGAAGTAGCCTAACATGAAAGAAACATATGTAGCACAATAAAATACTAATTCACAATGTAGTTTGTAAATTAATAAAAGTTAAAATATAATATATGTAGCCAAAATTGTACTAGTAAGCAAGTTTGTTTTTTGTTTTTGTTTTGTTTTGCTTTTTTGTTTTTTGTTTTTTTGAGGGGGAAGGGGTTGAGGAAGGGTAGAAAGAACAACCCTAAGGTAAGGAGAAGTTGCAAAACATACTTGTTGGACAATTTTCACTGTATTTAAAATAATAAATTTTGTTTGGGTACTAAACGACAAACAGACTATAAAAGAAAATAGGAAATGAGAAAATTTGTTTGATTACAAAAATCAAATCAATAAAATAAAATAACATAAATAAATAAAAACAGATTTTATTTATTACAAAAACAAAATTAAAATTTGATTTAAATAAATAATAAAACAGGAAAAAGAATTAACTTACTTGATTAATTTCTTTGAATAATAATCTGATCAAGTTCAGTTTTCGACACTGTATCCTTCAGACAGATTCGTCCTCTCCACGGTGCTTTCAGAATATGGACGTCTATCTCCCAGGATAAAATGATCAACAACAAATAAATGCAGCACTAAAATTTGTTTGTTCAACGAACACACTAAGTGTTTACACTCTTTTTTACAAAAATTAAATGCAACAAAATGAAGAATAAATTTACAGAGGAGAAGTACGAAATTTCTGAATCAATCTATCAAATGAGGGACTACCTATTTATATAGGTGAAGTGGTGGTTATTGGTTTTGAATTAAACAGGTGCTAATCTGTTTTGAACAGGTATGAACCTGTTTGGTTTTGAATTAAACAGATTTGAATATGTTGGGTTCAAAATTCAAACAGATAAAATTGTTATGCACTGTTCAGGTTTTTTGAATTTTAAATAGATTTAAATCTGTTCGGGTGGGAGAAAATCGGACCAGATTTTGAATTTAAATTCCGAAAATCAAATTGAAAAAATTAGAATTTAATTTTAGAAAATAAAATTCAAATTTTTTTGGCCAAAAAAGATAGGTATTGGGCCGAACAAGCCCAACCCAACCACACATCAACGTCCAAGCCCAGCCTGCCCGACCGGATGAACGGACGGACGGCTCGCACGCTCGTGTGTGGTGATTTTTGGGTCCAATGAGTCTAGTTCATTTTGCCCATAACCTCCCTCTCTACAAAACTTGGGTACCCCTTGGGGCACACCCAAGTTTCAATCTCATGCTTATAAACCCATTCAAGACTTCCCACCAAATCAATATGGGACAAGCCATTTTCCAACCTTAAGAAATTTTTACAAAAACTCCATTTTCATGGAGCTCACTTTGGTTTCAATTTTCCATTCACCCAATAATGATTTTGAGCAACCAAATATACCACGTGAATCACAACGCGGCATAGAACGCGTTACCATTTTGACCTGCGAAAATCAACGCACGGGGCCCACCTAAAAAATAGACCAAATTTAGGAAAAAATTCTAGTTTTACCCAGAATTTTTCCAACCATTTCTAACAATCCCCCACATGAATGAAATTTGATGACAACGAAAATACAACAATATGCAGACTTTATTGAAAGAGTATAAGTCAAAAATATCTTGTATCAGGATAAGTAGCTTTTGGCCTTGAACCTTCCCTAGTGATAACCTATTAGACTTACTGGCTAACCAATGGACGCGATGCCTTGAATTGTTCAGCCATTTGTGTAAGCCAAAACAATAGATTTCACACAAAATATCTTCTAACACATCGTGGTTCTCACTGTTGTGTTCATTTTGGTCTTGAACGCTTCTGGTTTTTATGAGTGTTTCTAGAGAATTTAGCCTCTTTCATTCTCATAGAACCGGCCTCAGTTTGACACTCATATAGGTGATTCTTATTGTAAGTATCTCTTTATACTTGTCTTGATTTTTATACCGAAATCAAGATATAAGTAATCATTAAAAGCAAAATTTATCCTTATATCCCTGCAGACAACATATGTTGCAGATATCACTCTCACCATAAGAATGGGTAAGGAATTTTAATCCCTTGGTGATTTTTGGCAAGCCACATATAACTTAGTTGTCCCTTTGAACTTAGTTCTTGGGATCTCCAGTCATATAAGTAGGGTTACCATTATGATGACTCTTATGTAATAGGCTTTAATCTCATCCTCTTCAATGAACTATACACTAGCTCTTTTGTCAAACCTTTTGTTAACAGATCCACAATATTCTCTTTAGATTTTATATAATCTATTGAGATTATTCATTTTGACAACAATTGCCTTACAGTATTACGTCAACGACGAATATGTATGTCGTGACTTACCGTTATACATGTGATTCTGTGCCCTGCTTATTACAGATTGACTATCACAATGAATGCAAATAGCTGGCACATGTTTTGGCCACATTGGAATGTCTTCTAAGAAGTGACGAAACTATTCTACTTCTTCTTCTGTTTTGTCTAAAGCAATAAACTCGGATTCCATTGTGGATTGTGCGATGCATGTTTGTTTCATAGACTTGCAAGAAACAGCAGCACCTCCCAGAGTAAAGATATATCCACTAGTGGATTTTGAATCTTTAGTATCCGATATCTAATTTGCATCACAATAACCTTCAAGTATTGCTGAATATCGAGTAAAGTTCAAACCATGATCATGGGTGAATCTCAGATATCTAAGAACCCGAATGATCGCTTTCTAATGGTCTTCTCCGGGTTACTAGTGTAGCTACTCAATTTACTGATAGCATAAGTTATATCAGGACGAGTACAATTCATTAGGTTCCAATGATTTGGGAGTATTTTAACTGAGACACTACATCACCTTTATTTTTCCATAAATAAAGACTAATGTCTATAGGTGTTCTTGCTACATTCATATCATCCTTGATAAATTTATCAAGAATTTTCTCAATATACTGAGATTGAGATAATGCATATCCGTCAGATATTTTAATAATTTTCATTCCTAATATAACATTTGCAACCCCCATATCCTTCATATCAAATCTTTTGTTAAGCATTTGCTTAGTTGGTTTGATCGTATTTTGACCGCTTCCAATGATAAGCATGTCATCCATATAAAGACAAAGTATGACATATCCTAGGTTAGTATTTTTAACATAGACGCATTTGTCACATTCATTTATCTTAAATCCATTAGTAAGCATTGCATGATCAAAATTTTCATGCCATTGCTTCGGTGCTTGTTTTAATCCATAAAGGGATTTTACAAGCTGACAAACTTTTTTTTCTTGCCCCGGTACTACAAACCCTTCGGGTTGCTCCATATAGATTTCTTCATTTAGATCACTATTTAAGAAAGCTGTCTTAACATCTATTTGATGTATTTCTAAATTCAACAATGCTGCTATAGCAATAAGCATGCGAATTGATGTTATTCTTGTCACAGGGGAATATGTGTCAAAATAGTCCAGACCTTTCTTTTATCTGTAACCTTTAACTATAAGTCTTACTTTATACTTATCAATTGAACCATTTGCTTTCATTTTTCTCTTGAATATCCATTTATATCCAAGAGGTTTAGAACCTGGTAGAAGATCCACTAATTCCCAAGTATGATTTTGCATAATGGATTTAATTTCATTATTAACTGTCTCTTTCTACAAAGGTGCTTCAGGACCTGTCATTGGTTCCTTAAAGCTTTGAGGTTCATTTTCTAATAGGTATGTCAGAAAATTTGGACCAAAGGATTTTGATGTTCTCGCTCTCTTACTTCGTCTTGGTTCATCATTAGTTAAATCCTGTTGGTCGAGACCATTACTAGTCTCTTGTGTTTGATTGTTATTAGTCTCTTGACTTTGTGTACAATCATAAATTTTTTTCTTTGAACTTAATTCCTGTCCTTTCTTGTAAGGAAAGACATGTTCAAAAAACACAACATTCTTTGACTCTATAATAGTGTTCACATTTATATCAGGTATTTCTGATTTATAAGTTAGAAACTGATATGCACTACTATTCTGAGCATAACCAATAAACACACAATCTACTGTTTTGAGTCCAATCTTAGTCTTTTTAGGAACAAGAACTTCAATTTTTGCTAAACACCTCCACACTTTTAAGTATTTGTAGGAAGGCGGTCGACCTTTCCATAATTCATAAAGAGTGCTGTTGGTTTTCTTATGGGGTATTCTGTTAAGAACATAATCAGCAGACAATATTGCTTCCCCCCACAAGTTTTGTGGTAAGCCTGAACTTAGTAACATGACATTCATCATTTCTTTTAGGGTTCTATCATTCATTTCAGCAATTCTATTTTGCTGTGGAGAATAAGGTGCTGTAGTTTGGTGAATAATGTTATGTTATGCACAAAATTCATTTAATGGTGCATCATATTCATCACTCCTATCACTTCTAACCATTTTAATGGTTTTACCGAGTTGATTTCCAACTTCTGTTTTGTAGAGTTTAAACATTTCTAAGACTTCATCTTTACTTCTAAGTAAATAAACATAACAATATATTGTGCAATCATCGATAAATGTTATAAAATACTTTTTGCCTCCTTTAGTTTGAACAAATTTTAGATCACATACATCAGTATGAATTAATTTTAGAGGTTCGGTTTTCCTTTCAACCGATTTAAATGGAGCCTTAGTTAGTTTCACTTCTACACAAATTTCACATTTATGATTATGATTAATTTCAAATTTTGCTATATAATCCAAACCAATTAATTTACACAAAGCATTATAATTTACATGTCCTAATCTACCATGTCATAAATTCGACTCAAGAATATAACTAAAAGATGTGTTATTCTTATTCATAGCAATTTTTGGTACAATTGTCATTACATTTAGTTTGAATAGACCATCACTCATGTATCCCTTACCAACATACATGCCACTCTTTGTTAATACAAATTTATCAAACTCAAAGACAAGCCTAAAACCATTTTTACTTAACAAAGAACTAGAAACTAAATTCTTCCAGATGTCAGGTACATGCAGTACGTTGTTGAGGGTCAGTTCTTTCCCTGATATCATATTCAAGATCACTTTTCCTTGTCTAGCCACAGTAGAAGTAGAAGAATTTTCCATGAAAAGTTATTCACCATTTGCAGCCTCAATGTAGGTAGTGAACATCTTTTTGTCGGCACATATGTGACGAGTTGCTCCAGTGTCAACCCACCACTCTTTGGGATTTCCAACCAAGTTAGCCTCAGACACCACAGTAGTGAGGTTGATGTCGTTTACCCTGTCAGAGATATAATCTAACTCTATCACATTGGCTTGATTGGTGGTCTTCTTGCTTGTACTTCTACAATCCTTCTTAGGGCGGCGGCAATCAGAAACTTGATATCCAGTTTTGCTACAGTTATAGCATTTTCCTTTGAACTTCTTGTTGCCATTGTTGTCGCCTTGTTTAGGACCATCTCCAGTAAACTTCCTTTTTTGTTATGTGGTTTATGAACTTGTTCAACTACACTAGCCTTGGATTCAATGTGATTTTTCCCATTCCTCTTTTCAGCCTTACGGTTATCTTCCTCAATTCTCAGTCTTACAATAAGTTTATCCATAGTCATTTCTTTGCGTTTATGTTTTAAATAATTTTTGAAATCTTTGTAAGCCGGTGGTAACTTTTTCACTAAAGCAGCGATTTGGAAAGACTCGCTAAGAGACATACTTCTTGAATGAATATCATGCAAAATTATTTGAAAATTTTGAACTTGAGAAATTACCGTTTGCGAGTCTACCATAACAAAGTCCAAAAATTTACCAACAACAAATTTCTTCGTGCCGGCATCCTCTGTTTTGTATTTCTTCTCCAAAGAATTCCATAATTTTTTTGCTGACTTCAGAGAACTGTGAACATTATACAGCATGTTGTCAAGGCCATTAAGGATGTAATTTCTGTAAAGAAAATCTGAATGTTTCTTAGCATCTACAACGACAACAACTTGCCGATCACTTTCACCATCTTTAAGTGCTGGAGCCTCTTCATGGAGAAACCGGGCCAAATTAAGAAGGTTGTAAGATAGAACAGCATCTTCTGCTGCCATCTCTTAAACTCAGTACCATTAAATTTTTTCGGTTTTCTCCATGATTTATTGGTACTTGAACATGGTTCTGGATAGGGACTGGTGTTGGTGTAACAATTGCAGTACCACCACCAGTTGCAGTTTCAGTTGCAGTAGCCATAATCTCTGATTACAAAAATAAAAAAAAAATACAAATTAATTTTCTAGTTACTAAAACCAGAAAATAAATTATAAACCAAAATAATTTTATTTTCCTTATTACTAAAACTAGAAAAATAAAATACCACAATAATTTTTTGTAACATAAATTAATATTCTGCAATTGTTAATGACACCAGTATATTAGTACTAGTTGTCAAAGAAAATAGACAGTATATTACTACTATTTGTCAAATAGCATAAATCACCATTTATTTTTCCAACCAAAATATGTCTTTATGAAATCACAGAAAATTAAATACAATGAAGATGCTAAAATCGAATCTGTCTTAAAATTGTTGGACAATCTTCACTGTATTTAAAATAATAAATTCTGTTTGGGTACTAAACGACAAACAGAATATAAAAAAAAATAGGAAATGAGAGAATTTGTTTGATTACAAAAATCAAACTAGTAAAATAAAATAACATAAATAAATAAAAACAGATTTTATTTTGTTACAAAAACAAAATTAAAATCTGATTGAAATAAATAGTAAAACAGGAAAAAGAATTAACTTACTTGATTAATTTTTTTGAATAATAATCTGATCAAGTCCAGTGTTTGACACTGTGTCCTTAAGATAGATTCGTCCTCTCCACGGTACTTTTAGAATATAGACGTCTATCTCCCATGATAAAATGATCAACAACAAATAAATGCAGCACTACAATTTATTTGTTCAACGAACACACTAAGTGTTTACACTATTTCTCACAAAAATTAGATGCAACAAAATGAAGAATAAATTTGTAGAGGAGAAGTACGAAATTTCTGAATCAATCTATCAAATGAGGGACTTGAAATTCAAATAGATAAAACTATTATGCACTGTTCGGGTTTTCTGAATTTTTAATAGATTTAAATCTGTTCGGGTGGTAGAAAATCAGACCAGATTTTGAATTTAAATTCTGAAAATCAAATTGGAAAAATTAGAATTTAATTTTAAAAAATAAAATTCAAATACTTTTGGCCCAAAAAGATAGGTATTGGGCCGAACAAGCCCAATCCAACCACACACCACGCACCAAGCCTAGCCTGCCCGTCCGGTGACATGCGTGCGTGGTGATTTTTGGGTCCAATAGGTTTAGCCTATTTTGCCCATAACCTCTCTTTCTAAAAAACTTAGGTGCCCCTTGGGGCACACCCCAAGTTCCAATCTCATGCCTTATAAACCTATTCAAAACTTTCCACCAAATCAATGTGGGACAAGCTATTTTCCAATCTTAAGGAATTTCCACAAAAACTCCATTTTCATGGAGCTTACTTTAGCTTCAATTTCCCATTCACCCGATAATGGTTTTGAGCAACCAAATATACCACGTCAATCACAATGCGACATAGAATGCATTACCACTTTGACCCGCGAAAATCGACGCATGGGGCCCACCTAAAAAATAAACCAAACTTAGGAAAAAATTCAGATTTTACCGAAAATTTTCCCAACCATTTCTAATAATGCAAACTCAGCCTTCAAGTCAATCCATTGATTATTATGATTGCTATTAAATAATAATGTCTGGTAAAAGAGCGTCTTATCTAGGGGTGAGCAGTGGATATACCGATCCGCCAAAACAGACGGAACCGAACCGATCCGCCGCATTTTGGACGGATGTGTGATGACGAGCGAACGGTTACGGATTGATTTTCTCCAATCCGCTAATTTGGTGGACGGATGGTGGATTTGAGATTCCTTTGGCTGCAACCGAACCGCCAAACCGTGAACACCCCTAGTAATTTATAAGACTTTGTGTTTTCAATTTGTTTAAATATTCTATTTACGTTTTCAATTAAAAAAGAATTTAAATATTTTGTTGAAAAAAAGTTTTCAATTTGAATATCTTTTTGAATTGAAAAAAATAAACGTATTATTTATCTATATTTTTTGGTTTTTAAATCTATCTCTAAAAATAATAAATAGAAAATATGATATATGCTGGTTAGTTTTTGTTTTAAAAAACAGATATAGATGTAATAATACAGAGACATATAATCTATACTACTGCTCTGTTCATGGTTTTTGTGGTTTGAATTGTTTTTATATTTTAAGAACTACAGATTGTAATATTTTATGTGGATAAGGCATGCTATGATTGTGATATTCTAAAGTTTTAAACTTTCTTATTTTGGATGAGGTATGCAGTGATTATAATATTTTTTTAAGTCATTAACTGTAATATATATATATATATATATATATTTTGAGGAATTGCACAAGTTGAATTATGTTGAAAATTTATAAAATTTTAAACTGCCAAGCTGCTCAATCCACATATGTCGGATTGGTGGACGGATACGGATTGATTTTCTCCAATCCGTTTATCTGGCAGACGGATGGCGGATTAGAAATTCTGTGGCAGCAACCGACCCGCGCCCACCCCTAGTCTTATCAATTAGGCTAACCCTTAATAATTGTAGACTTTTTTTTTTATATAAATATTATATATATATATATATATATAACAGCAACAAACCATTTATCCATTGTGAATATAAGGACAATAATAATAATAATGTGTGCGTTTAGTTTGAGTTTTTTGGATTAAATTTTTTGAAAATTGAGTTTTTTTTTTTTTATTTTTTATTTTTTGTTTTTAGTGAATATTTTTAAAATTTTAAGCATTTTTATTTTTATTTTTATTTTTTTAGATGCACCTTACTTAGATCTATCTAAAAAGTAAAAAATTTATGAAAAATATTTTAAAAAATTAATAAATACATAAAAATACGAAAATATACTGAATTCTCATATTTTTTTTGTATTTTTTGTATTTAGTGAATGTTTAAAATATTTTTTTCACAAAAATTATACTTTTTATGTGTATTTATGTTAGGTGCGTCTAAAAATTAAAAAAAAAAATTGTTTAAAATATTAAAAAATTCAGAAAAAACAAAAAAATATGAAAAATAAGAAAGTAGAATTTTCTGAAAAAGTATTTTTAGAAAACCAAAAACAAGTAAAGTGAATAATATTAAAAAAAAATGACAAAGAAAATGACAATAACAAAAAAGGAGCACAAATATGTATAATTGGAAAAAATATACATATATTTTTTTGCCAACAAAAATGACATTTAACCCAGGGGTGGGTGGCAACTTGGCAAGGGCTTGGGGTTTAAGGCCCTAGGTCCTGAGTTCGAATCCCCTCTGGGCCAATCTCCTGGGCGTAGCACAGTTGGTTAGGAGGTTGACCTCAAGGATGCCTTATCAGCTACTTGGTGTGGGTTTAATTCTCCCCCGCTGTGCGAGTCCTGACTTACCGAAGCTTGTCTTGTGAGGTCGGGACAAGCTTCCAGGTTATAGTCTCTGGCTCGGAACGAACAACAGGACACCCTGGTGATCTCCTCGGGGCGCTGCCTTGGACCTGCGTGAGAGTGAGAGGATTTCCCTGTAACCAAAAAAAAAAAAAAAAAAAAAAAAAAAAAAAAAAATGACATTTTTATCATCAACAAAATGAAAAACATTCTTATTTAAAGAAGAAAATATTTTTCACTTTTGGAGGTGAAAAATATATTCTCTGAACTAAATTTTCATCAATGATTCTACCACTCCACCACCAATACCTGCACATTAATTTCAAAGTAATAACCAAATGTAAGAAATCTTTTTTATGAAAAATATTTTCCAACAAAGAAAAACAAATTTTGTGTGTGCTCAATGCGTGGGGGGAATAAAATATGAGAAATGTGAGGAATTATGAAATTTTTTTTATGAAAATGATCATGAAAGATTTGTGATTCTTAAATTACTTTGATTAGTGTGTGGTGTTTTATTCTACATGTAATCCAAAGGTCACAAATCTTTCATGATGATTTTCATAAAAGATTTTTCATGATACCTTGTATTGCTGATAAAATATCAATAGCGTGTGCTAAATTTCTTGTGTATAAAAGTATATCAATAAATTTTGTGAAAAAAATAAAACTTGCATTGGGACTTGTTTATATTGTCAAAACTTTATATTTATTTAAACTACCAATAAAAGTATTAGTAGGTGGAAAATATTTATTTCATGAAAAAATTATAAAAACTTAAATATTGTGGTCCCAATTATTATTTCTTACTCTTTAAAAATTGCTAACATTTTTAGAGGAGTACAAGATTCCCATAAAAAAGTGGAGAAATCAAATTTCTATTTAGTTTTTTTTTTTTTTTTTTTTTAAATATGTAAGAAATTATTGCATAGTTTTATAAAATGATTTTTGTTGAGACAAGTAATTAAAAATTACTTTTCTATTCTAGTCCGTTCCAAAAGCAAGACCCATAATTATATATTTATTTTATTTTATTTCAAAAATTTTATCATCCAAAATAATCTTGTCATGGACTTGATAGTTGGGCTTTGGGCCCAGGGCTAATGGGTGGGTTGTGCTCATTTTGGGCTACGGACACAAACTATAAGCCCATAGATTATGGGCTTTTAAACATTCTAGCCAGAGTCGAACAAATTATGTGGCCTCGTTTGGTTTCGCTTGAAAGTCAACTTTTTAATATATATGTATTTTTTTGTCCGACCATTTTTTTTTTTTTTTTTTTTTTGTGGGTATTATTTATATATTCCAATTAACATTCTGATTTTGTTCATATACATGATAATGTGTGAATAAAATATAAATTTTGATTGACTCAAAACTGTGAGTGTAATATAATTTTTCCTATATAAATCATTTTATAACCAGTAAATTAGAGAAAAATAAAATTTATTAATTATCTATTCAAACCCTAACACAAGCAAAACCATATGGCATTATCTAAAAGCTTACCACGACCTTCATCCCCGCTATGCACTATACATAAAGGTTTTCGATCTTAAATTTAAAAAAAAAAGTGTTTGATTTATTAGAATAAATGTAAAAGAAAATAGAATGGCCTTTAACTTTCTTATGAAATGTCTATTTACTTTCAACGGTGAATGCTAATTCTGTCTGCAATAAAATTTTAATAATTTTTTAATGAAATGAATAATGATTTCGTATGTAATGAATTTTGAGAATTTTCTAAATAATCAAATGTGGAAATAGACATTCTAATGAAAAATTTGTTTCATTCTATTTTCATGTCAGTGAACCAATTACTACCTTATTTGTTGATAATAAGTTTTTCTATTTTGGTTTGCATGTACCAACAATGTAGACTCCTCTCCAACACTTTTTTCATCCAACAATCATTTAACAGTTGATTTAAAGGCCACAATAATGAATAGCTGTTAAATTGTAATTTTTGAATCCACTATTGAATGATAACTAAATAGAAAAAAAGTATTAGAGAGGATTCGGATTCCAATTAACTAAGAAGAAAAGAAAAAAGAAGAAGCAACACAAAATGAGGAGATGGTTATGAGCCAATAATTCATAAAAATTGGTGGGTATATGGCGCACCGCCCATCAATCCTATCCTTAGGTGGGTATGGCGCACTAACTATATCTTCAATTTCTCTTTCCCATGTAAAGCCATTTTTAGATGTATTTTATACCATACTCTCCCACTAATGGCTCATTTTAATCCTTTTTTATTAACACCATTGTATCTAGGTTTGTTCATGTTTATTTTGAAAATTTAATAAAATTTAAAATGTGTTCAAATTAAATTTGTTTAACTATCAAAAAATTGATATCAAATAAATTTTAGTGGAGCCGATCACGAGTTGAGCTGAAGTCAAGTATTAATTTGAAAATTTAATAAGTGTTAAAATGTATTTATATTTGACTTATTTACATAATAAATTGATCTCAAACAAATTTTTAACAAATTGAACACTATTTGAGCTCAAGTAATGACTTGGTTCGTTTCACAACTTTACTCCAATCGTTTATTATGATTCTTGCATCCCATCTTCTTTATTGATTGTATCTTGTTTTATGTTAAAGTAATCAATAAAGTTTTCTTTTGTCGATAATAAAAAAAAAATGTAGATAATGTTTGGATCTTAAATTTCTAGAGAAAAAATTGAAAAAGACAGAAAAATAACAAAATAAAATGAAGTGAAAAATGCTAAATTCTTTCTCTTTGTGTTGGTACACTAATTGGTGTGTGTAACACCATTGTATTACAAAAAAAAATCCATATTTTTGTTTAGTCACCCATAAAAAATTAAAAGTAATTTAATTTCCTTTTTATTTTCTTTTCCTTTTCTTTGACGAATCTAAGTTGCAATGGAAATGAAATTTGTAAAGATGTTGCTTTCCATTTTCCTCATTCGTATTGGTTGATTATTGTATTATTAGGTTTAATTTAAGATGATTGGATTATATTATCCTTGTTAATTGCACTTAGTGATCACAAATACTTTAGATGATGATAAAATGGATGCCGAAGTCAGAAATATTTCTAAATTTAGATCAAATTTAATGAATGAACTGTCATATGAACATTTCGAAGTTAGTGGGCATTAATTTTATAAATACACGCTTATTTTCTCTAAACAGTTCTTATCAACACAAAATCAATTGTAAAATCGGATATAGAATATATATGAATAAATAATTTTTTTAAAATTTTGTTGGTGAGGTCTAATTTAATTTTTATTATCTGTCCATATATATATTTTTATGTTTAATTTTATAATTGATTTATATCTTTGTAGATTTAGGCCAAGTTTGGCATCTACTAAACAATACAAAAAGTCAAAAAGTTACTATCTTATTTAAATCACATCATCTTATTTAAATCACATCACCTCTCTAACACATCAAATCAAACCCAACCCAAACCCAAACTCAACCCATATAAGCCAATAAATCAAAAAATACACTTTTTTAGAACATTCAAAACCGACCCTTATTATTCTATTCCAAATCAAAAAAAAAAAAAAAAAAAAAATTATCGACAAATGCACTTTATATCACGAGAAAGTAAGGTCCCTACTCATGTCTAATCAAACTTTGAACTAAGTGTTTAAAAACATATATAAACTTCAATGGAGCTCTTGAAATTAAAAAGGCCGGAAAAGGTTTAGGGGAGTGGAGGACATGATGCCCAATATGATTTTATGTCATATGTATAGACATGGTTTCTCAATGGAGGCAGTGGTAGGAATGATTCTCAATGGTATATTTTAAAAAAGGCGAATTACACTAATAGTTTTTATAATTTGAGACTCGTGTTATTTTAGATTTTGATTTTTTAATTGTAATATATTTGATCTTAATTTTTAAATCTTATTCTAAGTAAGGACAATTGAATATATCATTGATCAATTTTAAGGGTAAAGTTGTTAATTTGATAAAATATAAACTAATTTGATAAAAATAGATGTCAAAAATATATTTTTGAATTTTTAAAAATTATTTCTATTCACCAAAAATAAAATTATATAAAATTGATAAATCTTTTACATATTTATTTATTTTTTTACTAAATTAATTTTTATTATGTGTTTAGATAATGATCGTGTAATGGGTGGTTGTTTTTTTTTCATTAAATTAGTTTTTATTTTTTCAAAAGTCAAATATGGGACAACTTTGACATCATTATTTTTTTTTTATCAGTAAAAAAACTTTATTGATGAAAAACATACATTTCATATGAAATTACGTCAATAAGAGGTGGAAGTGCAAAAGTATCACAATGAACTACTCCAATCCCAACTAGAATGGCACCGAGGAGGACGCCTAATCATCTGCCAGCACAACCACAAAAAAGTTAGTGAGAAACCAACACAATACAAAGGAGAAAGAAAAAAGAAAAATCACACAGTAACCACAACACACCACACCAAACTCAACTGCAATTTGCAAACCAAATATATCCTAGAAGCAATACTTCACTTGCTGCAGGTTATACACAATATCATTCACAAAGCAATTGAAAGAGGGGAAAGAAGATTTGATCCATAATGCAATCCTAATCTTGATAGCATCACACAACTCTTCAAAGTCTACTTGTGAGATACTGTCATTACGTTGCCTCCAAATGGACCAGAGTACTGCCAATGGAATAATGTTCTAGAGCACAATTTCTTGCTTTTTGAGTTTTGTACTAGCCCACCAAAAAAGAAGGCTATCTACAGACTCGAGTATTACCCATTTTACTCCCTACCAATCCAAAATTTTGGACCAAATTCTCTAGGTAAAAGGGCAAAACAAAAGCACATGATTGACAGTCTCCAAATCATTATTATAGAAGATATAGTTTACATTTGACCTACTACTAAGAACACCAAGCCTTTGAAGAAAGTAGGATGTCTTAATCTTCCTTTTCATGATAACTAACCAAAAAATTGAGCCTTTGATGGAGTCACATTCTTCCAAATGAACCCAGCTACTTTGGTAATATCCTTAGAAGATAAAATATTCCAGTTATAGGCAGAAACAATAGTGAATAAACCAGATTTATTTGCATTTCATCTGATATTGTCCAACCTACCAAGCCTAAGCATTGGTGCATTGAGTAAAAACATATTCAGCCTCCCCGACTCCTCCATTTCCCACTGAAACAAAACTCTTTTGAAGTTAAACCTCCATTTTTGAATACCAATTCCTTTGCTCCTCCCCCCTGCCACAGTCTTAGTTTTGTCCAGAGACACATAATATAATCTGGGAAATTCATCTTTTAAGCAAGTATTTTCAACCCAAGTGTCGGTCCAGAACTTTGTTCTCCTGCCATTTACAATGTTTAGAACTATGTTATGCTTGAAGATATCCACCAGCTCAAGACACAAGCCAACAATACCCACTATATCTCTCCAGATCATGGATAGCTTGTTATTTTCAATAGGTAAAGGCCACCATCCCCTTCCAACCTATGGGTATTTACTGCATATCACTTGTTTTCAATAGCATTATCTTCAGTTCCAAATCTCCACCACCATTTCAATAGAAGACAGTGATTTCAAAGTCTAATCTTTCTAATTCCTAAACCCCCTTGACTTTTACTTTGAGTGATCTCCCCCAATTTAGCCAAGTGAATTTTCCTCCTAAGCTTATCACCTCCCCATAAAAATCTAGACTAAATCTTTTCAAACTCGTTTGCAACCCCTTCTGGCATCTTAAACAAAGATAAGTAATATACTGGTAAAGAAGATAATGCAAACTTAATCAATGTTAACCTATTTGCAAATGATAAGAATCTCCTTTTCCAAGAAGTCAATTTTTGTTTACATTTATTAAGCACCAGTTGCCAAGTCCTTCTTCGCCTTGGATTAGATCCTAAAGGCAAACTCAAATATTTGAGTGGCAATCTTTGATGCAAGCAATTTAGTTTAGCAGCAAGTTTTTCAAGAAAATCATCATTAATCCCAATCCTACTTACCACACTCTTATGGCAGTTAATCTTTAGCCTTGACAATATTTCCAAACATCTCAAGATCCTTTTGATGGTGATAACCTCCTCCCAATTAGCTTCACAAAACAATATTGTGTCATCGGCAAACTGCAAGTAGGTTATCTTTACACCAATAGATCCAACAGCTGCCCCTTTAATCAACCCCATTTGTAAAGCTCTGCCCAACAAGATGTCTAAACCCTTAGCCACAATGTTAAAGAGGAATGGTGATAATGGATCACCCTGTCTAAGTCCTCTCTGAGGTCTGAACTCAGCTGTTGGTGATCCATTAACCAAAATAGAGAACTAATCCATTAAATCAAAAAATTCAAAACTAAAAATAATTCATATATTAAATATATCGATTACACAATAAAATCCTAATAGCCACTTATTACATGATCATCATCCAAACACATAATAAAAATTAATTTGATAAATAAATAAATAAATGTGTAAAAAATTTATAAATTTTACACAATTTTATCTTTGATGGATAGAAATAATTTTTAAAAATTCAAAAATATTTTTTTGACATTTATTTTTGTCAAATTCATTTATATTTTATCAAATTAACAATTTTGCTCTTGAAATTGAATAATGGTATCTTCAATTGTCTTTATTTGAAACAAGATTCAAAATTCTGGATAAAATGTATCACAATTGAAAAATTAGAGACCAAAAGACACAAATCCCAAACTATAAGGACTGTTAATGTAATTCGCCTTAGAAAAAATATTTAAAATTTAAAATATAGATTAGTTTGATAATAGCTTTTTTAAGATAAAATTATTTTTAAAACAGCTGATGCGTTTGTTAAATGTTAAAAAAAATTATTTTTTGTTAATAAAGAGTTGAGTAGATCATTAGGGTTTTTTTAAAAAAACATCTTTTTAGCCAAAATATAACAGATATTTTTTCTTTTGCTTATTAGGGTTGTTTGGGATGACCTAAATAAGTATACTTTTTATCTTTTTACGAAAAGATGTGCAGAAAAGTAGAGAGATGATGTGATGAAAAAAAGATAAAAAGATAAAAAGATGGATTATTTCTCATATGCCAAACTTGGCCTAAAAGGCTAAAATCGAACAAAGAACATGTCCCACATCACACTTAATTTAAATCTACACCATTTCAATCCAACAATTTTTATTTTATTTTTTAAATATAAATCATACAATCAAACTTTGTACACTTTTAAAATACTTTTTAGGTAGATAGTATTTCATAAAGTGACATTTCCATCACTAATTAACCATGGCTTGAGGAATGCTGCCTCAATCTTTCAAAAGATTGTCTGAATTGTTCTCTCTCCCTTTCCCTCATATCAAAGTGTCTTTGTCAAATGGATACATGATATATCATTAGTGCACAATGAAGCTTTGATGGAATATAAAGTTTTGTTTGTGTTTAAAGAAAGACTTCAAAAAGCTCTTATTTGAACTTATTTAATAGGGATCTTGCAATCATCAGAGTGAGAACTTTCCATGTAGATTAAAGTCCACATGAACAAAAGACATTGGCAAAACTTACTGTAGTCTAATCTTTGTGAATACACACTTTCTTTATTGTGAAACTATATATAAATATTAATAAAATATCATCGTGCATTATAAGAAATGGATTCATATGAAGATTGCAATGAAAGGACATGGGTCATGCAAAAGATTTTCAATCTGTACAGCTAATAATTGTTTCTTCTTTTTTGGTTTTTCTTTCACTTTTTGTTTTTCTTTTCTTTTGTGGTTGTGTGCTGATTCAAGCTAAATTTAGCTAAATTTATCAAAGATCAAAAGGAGAATGCTAGATATATGGATTTTGGGACATCTATCATATATAATTTTTTATTTTCTTTGATGGAATATATGGATTTTTTTTCTTTTCTTTTCTTTTCTTTTGTTTGCTTAAGCACCTACAGGATTTTGGGAGATTTATCACATATAATTTTCCGGAATTATATTGTATAGTTGACATAATTGTATGAACGTGTCATAGAGAGCAACAAAAGTTCACAGAGCACTTAGGTCACAGAGCACTTAGGCCCTGTTTGATTGGGGGATATGAAGATTGAGATTAGATATTATATCCGGTGAGGTCTATATATCCCATGTTTGCAAATTTTTTTTTTTAAAAAGGATATAATATCCGGTGAGATTGTATATTCCCAAAAAATGGAGGATATACAATACCACAACCCCCCCCCCCAATTATATCATATCTCCTTGGTTGGGATATGATGTAAAAAGTCCAATTTATCCTTTGTCTATCTAACATAATATAATTTAATATATTTTTTTGAATTTAATATAATATAATTATTGAATTGAATTTAATATTATTGAATTTAATATAATATAAATATTATTGAATTTAAGATAATATAATATAATATTATTTAATTTAATTTAATATAATATAATTTAATACAAATTTTGAATTTAATATAATATAATATTATTTAATAATATAAATTTTGAATTTAATATAATATAATTTAATATAAATTTTGAATTTAATATAATATAATTATTGAATTTAATTTAATACAAATTTTGAATTTAATATAATATAATATTATTTAATTTAATTTAATATTATTGAGTTTAATTTAATATAATATAATTTAATATAAATCTTGAATTTAATATAATATAATATTATTTAATATAATATAATATAATATAATATAATGAGGGCAATCTTGGAAATTACTTGTTATATCCCACAATATATTTTGTAAAACAAACATGCATAACATATATCCAATCTTATATATCAAGTCAACAAACATAACTTGGGGAATATACTATCCAATACCTATATCCTATTCATTATTTATTCTGACTAAATTTCACATCATATTATATCCTCTATTTTATATTCAGTGAAACAAACGGGGCCTTAATTAAACTCCTACGAGCAAAATCTCGGGATCCCATAGTAATTAGCAACAAAGAATGATACCTAATAATTTTTAATTTAATTAATTAATACATTAATTTATTTTGTAATATAAGAATAAAAAATAAAAAAATAATTTTTACTTTGGCAAATTAGATTTGGATTTGGGGCGACTTGATAGATTGTTAAAAGACCGAATTACACTATCAGTCTCTATAGTTTGTGGCTTGTATCACTTTAATCTCTGATTTTTCAATTATAACACATTTGATCCTGAATTTTAAATCTTGTTGTAAATAAGAACAATTGAAGATATTATTGCTCAATTTCAAGGGCGAAGTCGTCAATTTGATAAAATATAAACTAATTTGATAAAAATAAATGTCAAAATTTTTTTTTGAATTTTACAAAATTATTTCTACTCATCAAAGATAAAATTATGTAAAATTGATAAATCTTTTACACATTTATTTATTTTTTACCAAATTAATTTTTGTTATGTGTTTGGATGATAATCATGTAATGAGTAATTATTAAGCTTTTAATGTGTAATCAATATTTAATATATGAAATGTTTTTAGTTTTTGATTTTCTTATTTAATGAATTGGTTTAATAATAATATCAAAGTTGTCATCATATTTTACTTTTGGAAAAACAAAAACTAATGTAATAAAATAAAAAACAACCACATATTATATGGTCATCATCAAAACACATAATAAAAATTAATTTGATAAAAAAAATAAATAATGTATAAAATATTAATCAATTTTACATAATTTTATCTTTAGTGGGTAGAAATAATTTTTAAAAAATAAAAAATATTTTTTTTGACATTTATTTTTGTCAAATTAGTTTATATTTTATCAAATTGATGACTTTGCCCTTGAGATTGAGCAATGAAATATTCAATTGTTCTTATTTGAAATAAGATTTAAAATTTAAAATTTAAAATTAAACGTGTCAGAATTAAAAAGTTAAGAATCAAAATAACATAAAGCCCAAACTATAAGGACCTTGAGTGTCATTCGCCATATGATGAGGACTAGCTCTAGACTAGGTATGTATTAAGGAAGAGGAAGAGGACATCTAAGCAATTTGTGTGTATTAACTATTAGTTTATATTGTACAAGTCAACAATGCCTGGATTGTCAACTTATATTGTTCTTTCTGCTTCCAAAGAAAGTACTTTCGCATGGCAAAAAGAAAAAAAGAAGGAAAAAAAGAAAAAGAAACAATAATTAGCAAAAGAACATCCTTTTAAATTATACAAAACCTTTTACCTTTTTTTTTTTTTTTTTTTTCTTTGTTGCTTATATAGTTGTCTTCTGTTAAATAAGTCTAAGCTTCATAGTGAAGTTTCTTAAGCCATTTTTTAGCAGTTTGTCACACAATATAGCACTTCCTTTCCATTAACATATTTAATTATCATGTCTAAGTGCTTAAACTTTACTTAAGTACTTCCAAAGTGAGGAGCTTTTACTTTTCTTCTTTCCTATAGCCCCCACTTAATTTCATTGTGATTAGATCGGTTTCAATAATATCCATCCATAGAACAGTTTACTTATGATAAATAAAGATTACTTGGTGTGTATTATATGATGATCCTATAATGCTTTTAGCTTAATTATGTCTAATCAAAAAGAAAAACACAAAAGATTGTCAACTTAACAACAAATTAGCCACTTTTTACTAAGTTAATTAAGTATTAATAGGCGCACGCGAGTCATGATTTTCTAGGCTTGTGCATTGCACATTCCTTTTTAGTGGAATGCAATATTTTATTATCTTATTTTCTCGTTGCCTTTTTTTCTTTTTTTTTTTCTTTTTTCTTTTCGTGGAAGAAAAAGAACTTCGTTTCATTTTATATTAATAGTAGTATGATTAGGTACAATAGATAATTGAAGAAGAAAGCTGAAAATCTAGATTCCTAAAAAATCACACATACAAAAAAGGAGCAAAGGTACAACACTTGCGCTCCGTTTGTTTCGATGAAAATGAAAAATGATTTTAATGATTTTTTTCTCTTCAAAAAATGTTATTTGTAGAAAACATTTTCATGTGTTTGGTTGTGACCTTAAAACTGATGTATTGGTGGTGGTGGTGGGGGTGGAAGTGGTGGAGGTGGTAGTAGCAATGAGGTGGTAGAAGAGATCTAAATAGCCAAAAAACTACATTAAAAAAAAAAAAAGTAGCAATGCTACAATACTTAAACCTTTTTAACTTTTCTTTATTTTGCAAGTTTAGTTTTCCTTTTCAATGGTACGGAAATAATAAAATAGTTCTATACAATATTGCTCCTTATAATCAAACTGTAAAACAGTTTACACCTCAATTTTTACATGGTGATTTCTAAACATAGTCTAGGACATGGTGGGACACAAGTAACCAACAAGGGTAAGTTGAATTTTTTATTTTTATTTTTTTTATTTTTTATTTTTTTTAATTGTGGAAATATGAAAATCAATCTTGTTGAAAAAGTTGCAAAGAACTGTCCTAAACAACCATATAGCGGTAGTGCTACATGCACCAATTAATATACACATTAGTGTACTAATTAGTGTTATGTCATTATTACTGACTTCACCTATTATACAAATTACAAATATTCAAAACCTCTAAAATTATGTCACATCATCTGTTAATATATTAGTTAGCACATTAATTTGTACATATAACATTATTCACCATATAATGTACCTCTTAAGAGCGTTGTTTTCTTAAAAAAGAATAAGAAGTTAGTTGATGCATGTTGATTGGACTAAATTGAAATGATTTATAACATTTAAGGGTAAAATTGATGCAATTAAAAACTAATTTGTCCATCTATCTATGTTCTTCTTTGTCCCTTTCATTAGCAATCAAAGTCAAAGTCTAGTAATAGATTTGATCTTAAAGAAACATCCTAAGATGATCATTATATGAATCTATTGCCATCTCAAAATCTTATAAATGTAAAATTTTAAAAAGAAAAAGAAAGATTGAGGAAGATGCAAAATTATAGCACAAGAAAAGCTTTAGAGGAACAATTGGGTGCTTTTTTTGCATGAAAATTTATGTGGGGTTGGAGATTGATCTTTCTTATGATCCTCCTCTTTTATTGTTTCCATCAAGATCCTAATAATTACCTTTTATGCTTCATCATGATGAAATTTTTTAAGGGCCTACCATTCACTTGACAACATCTAATGAGTAAAATGTCTTGTAAAAATCATAATTATTTTGAATTAAATTAAACAAAAAAGTAAAAAATAATTTGAGTAAATGAAAAAGGTTCAGCGGTGATGGTTTAATTACGTTAACATGAATGGATGTGTTTTTCACCCTGCAAGTTCAGAGTTCGCTCAATATTCTTGAAGCTTAAAGTAAAATTTTAATCAGAATTTTTATATATTTGTGATTTTAAGATTGTAAATTTTTTCAATTCAATTCCATATCTACTTTTGTAATTAAGATGACTTTTACCACTTTTGTTATTGAGGACACTTGAACAATGATAGATTTTGTTAAGCTTTTAGATTATTTATTTATTTAGTTATTTATTTATTCTCTCTTGTTAGAACTTTGGGCAAAGAATGTGCCTTATTCATTCTTTATTGAGGACCTATTGACGGAGTTTTTTTTAGCATTCGCAGAAGTTATATATATATATATACATTATTTAAATATGCCTTCGGATAATAAAGAGTTTTATTTTTTGTGTTGAGCCTTAAGATAAGGGTCTATTATTTTGTTGAGCTTTTAGACAAGAAAAATTACTATTGTTATTATTATTTATTTTGTTGAGAATTCTTCAAATATCAAAAAGCCTAAAAAATTGAGAACTTGGAAAAATTGGCCACTTTATTTTGGCTTGGAAAACAAAAATTATGGAACTAAAATTTTCTAGACATGAAGGTTAGAGCAAAGTCTGTTTTATTTGATTTTCGTAGCATTTATTAAAAGTGTTAAGGGCTTTATAATTTCTTTCATTTTTTTAAAAGAAATTTTATTTATTATTTAAATTTACTATACAAAAATATATGTAACTAAAGATGGGTTTCTTTATAAATAGGAGTAACCTTATTTTATATGCGGTTTGGAAATTAAGGAATTTTTTTGTTGAAAATTCATATGTAAAAATGAATTTGAATTATATATTAATGTCTTTAAATAGAATTTTTGAATATACAATATTACTATTTATACATTTTTTTTTTTTTTGGTTACAAGAAAATTCTCACATCTACCCACAGGTTTAAGGCAATGCCCATGTCGAGATCACCAAGTTATCTTCTTATTTGTTTCAGACGAAAGACTATAATGTGTCGAGATTATCAATGTGTCATGTTATTCATTTTAAACGAGAGACTATGACCTGAGAATTTGCACCGACCTCTCAATACAAGCTCCAATTAAGTTAGGACTTGCGCAGTGAGAAAAAATCAAACCCACACCAAATGATGTATTAACAAAGCAATTTGTCAAATCAAAAGATCATGCGTTACAGAGCAATTTGTCAAATCTTTGTGGCCTTATGATGAGGTTGGCTTTATGGATGTAAGCCCGATGGTCATGCGGGTGGTTTGTTCTATGTGTGGAGGCTTGAGGTGTTTCAATTGGGCGATTGCTGCAGTATTAGGAATTGTCTAATACTCTTAGGTAAGCTTCACCAGTCATTAGAATGTGTGCTAGTTAATGTTTATGCACCGAATGATAGAAGCCTGAGGAGGAAATTTTTGGAAGTATTGGGTAATTTAAAACCCTTGTTCCCTAAACCCTGGTGTATTGGGGGTGATTTTAATGAAGTTAGGTCAGCAGGAGAAAGGAAAAGGTGCAATTCGAGCAATGGGGGTATGAATGAGTTTAATGATTTTATAAATGAATTGGAGTTATTGGATGTTCCAATGTTGGGAAGAAAGTATACCTGGTGCAATACACAGGAAGGGCATAAATGGAGCAGGTTAGACAGATTCCTAGTCAATGTAGAATGGCTTGAGTGGTTTAGTTTCAAACTCTGAGGTTTGTCGAGGATGTTATCAGATCATTGCCCGATAATTTTAATGGAAGGTGACAGGGATTGGGACCTAAGCCATTTAGATTCCTAAATGCATGGGTTCTTCATCCCACTTTCATGAACAAGGTAAGAGAAGTTTGGGTTAGCACTCATGTCGTTGGATGGTGCAATAACCCTCACCACTGCTTACCGATTAATTACTGATTACCGCTAAACTGAGACTGATTATGATAAGTTTTGAACTAATTGAAATGTTGAATTGACTGACTGAAACCTGGAACAAATGGATTGACTGTATCTGTTTAAATGCATTTCTTATCTGTTACCTGTTTGATTATCTGTTCATGTTTTTATGTTTAAACTGCAAATTAAAGGCCTTATCAGTGGCCGAATCTGAAATTGATTGATGTTCTGTGCTAATTAGATTTTATGTGATTTTATGGTGTAATTATCTGAAAAGTGATTTAATATGATTAAAATAGATTAAAATAAAGCTAATTAAAGAGTTAGGTTTATCTACAACTTTGTCATTGTGAGTGGGCCACTATCTATGCACATTTGAGCCTCTTGCATTCATTCATACACTTTTGTTCAGCCATTGCTCTTGAATGTATAGCCGACTAGAGAGGGAGAATAGGGAGTTAGAGTGAATTTACCTTGAATTGCTTGGAATCTTGAAGAAATTGTAGGAGAGTTGCCTTCTTGAGCCTTCATACATCTAATTCAAGACTTAGGTAAGGAAATTCAACCTCTCATTGTTGTGTTTAAGCTTGTTCTTGCATGATTTATGAGCCTCTAGTGATCTAAGTCAAGATTTAGTCAAATTATGTTGAATTGGGGCTTAATTCATACATGCATGTTTACATCCTTGAGTTTTGATGTTGTCCTTCATGAAAGTGTACATGCATGTTCACATTTTTTTACAATGGACCATGATTTCACCATGTTTTTGAAGATATTGACTCATTAGAGCATGAAATTGAAGCTTTGAAGTGGTTTAAATTCATGCATGTTTGCATGTTCTTTATGTTCATGAAAATTGGTTTGAATTTGGATTTAATTAAACTACCTTTGGGCCTTGATTTTACAAATTGAGCTTTGAATCATGTTATTCTATGTATTTACAAGTGTTTTCCCAAAAATGGGCCTAAAGGAATTGATTTTGATCGATTGAAACTTGATTTGAGCTTGGAAGTTCAAATCTGGAAATTCTAGATTTTGGACTTCCGCTCGAGTGGGAGAGAGTGACGCTTGAGCGGGAAATTTGTGCTCCCAGTACTTTGCACTGTTTTGAAGTCCGCTCGAGCGGAATAATTGACGCTCAAGCAGGACCTTGTGTCTTATGCTCGAGCGGGTGTCGAGCGCCCATCGAGCATGATTTTTGAGCATCCAGTACTTTTGACTGTTTTGCAGTCCGCTCGAGCGTGGGAAGTGACGCTCGAGCGGAGAACCTTTGTCTGCATGTCTGCTCACGCGGGGAAAGACACGCTCGAGCGGGACTCCTGTTTTCTAAAAATTCTGAAAATGTTTTTAAAAGTGCATCTTTGCATCCTCATTTCATTCTAGGCATTCTTAGGCCTAGGTTAAGGCATTTTAATGAGGATATAGATGTAGAACCACACCGAGTCTAAGTAGGGACTAAGTTTTTGATTCCTGAATGTGTAACT
The DNA here is from genome assembly GCA_025200525.1 of Camellia lanceoleosa. Lineage (NCBI taxonomy): Eukaryota > Viridiplantae > Streptophyta > Magnoliopsida > Ericales > Theaceae > Camellia > Camellia lanceoleosa. The sequence goes on along the minus strand of CM045771.1, from coordinate 131,618,242 downwards.
TAGTGTGTGTTCGTTCTGTCACTGTTTAGGACTGGCTTTCGGGGACGCGCTCTAGCTTTACTGTAGCCCAGAACTTCGTGAGTAACAATTGTGTAAAGATATGTTCAACTGTGAATATTTCTCATTCGCTTAACCGACATCTTGTTAATCGAATGAATGTATGTCCTATATTCTAATCTGTATTGTGGCATCCTTAGCAACCATCACATTTCTTTATTCTTGTTATATTCTGAGATCTCTATCGGTTCTTGTTAGAACCACTCATTTCTTGATTGATGGCCATCATTGGTATTCGGTCTTTCAAGACCCTCTTGTCTTTATTCGGTCTTTTAGACCTCCTCATTTCTTATCTTTGCTATGCTAATGGATATACCACATATGATTGAATGACTGATATACAGAATCAATGAACTGTTTTCATTAGTGTAAGGGTATTCATTCTAAACCTTTTTACGCATTATGTTATTCACTGGGCTTTAGCTCACTGTTTATACTAGACCGGAGCTAGGAGTGTGGGTTAGACTCCCCTTTTTGTCAAACCAACTACTGTGCCTCATTGCGAGGTTCTGAGCCTGCCAAGCTATGGCTTAGGGGTGTTTTAACTTCCCCCATCTATTTCCGTATCCGTTTTGTAATCTGTATAGACTGTTACTATACTGTTTAATAGGGATTAAGTCCCTGTTCTGAATGGTTGTAATGTTATATATACTGTTTTGCACTGATTGTACATATGTATGGAAGGTCTTTTTGCATATAGACTGTTACAGCTCATTGGACATTATTTATTTACTGTATTGGCTTTCGCCATGCCCCTGTACTGCTTTTCTTGTATTCTTGTTAGCGGGCCTTGATAATCTCGGATTCTTGGCGATTCTGATGCTAAACCCATAGGAGCGGGTTTGGGTCGTGACAGATGGGCGGGTTTCAGGCTGAAGGCCAAACTGAAAGCTTTGAAAGAAGCACTGAAAGTGAGGAATAATGAAGTTTTTGGGAATGTTGAGTTCAAAATCAAAGCAGCAGAGGAAGAATTGCAGGCTCTAGAAATTGCTACAGATGAGAGATCTTTGCATGATGATGAAATAGTTAGAAGTAGAGAGGTTAAAGGGAAGTTGTGCAAGCTAAGGAAAATGAAGGAATGGATTTGAGTACAGAAATTTAGAGCAGATTGGGCATTAAAAGGAGATAAGAATACTAGATTCTTTCACGTCTTGGTTACAAAGAGGCAGAGTAGGAACTTGATGGACTCTATTACAATTAAAGGTAACTCTTTCAATAACCTTGCAAAGATGAGGATAAAAATTGAAAGATATTTTGGTGAAGCTTTTGTAGAAAACTGAAAGGTTAGGCCCAAGATTGGAGGAATGTATAAGTCCATTGATCCATCTCAAGCTGAGTTGTTAGAAAAAGAGTTTACTGAATCAGAAGTTTGGGCGGCAATCAAGGAGTGTGATGGGAATAAAGCACCTGGCCCCGACGGATTTAATTTGATTAGCATGCAAAAGGTGTGGAGGTTTATGAAAACTGATATTCTCAATTTCATGGCCGAGTTCCATGAGAATGGCAAGTTGGAGAAGGGCTTGAATTCTTCTTTTGTTTCTTTAATTCCTAAGAGGCATAGTCCAGCCATTATTCAGGACTATAGGCCAATAAGTCTTACAAATTCAGTGTCCAAGATTCTATCCAAGACCCTAGCTAGCAGATTTAAGATTGTGTTACCAAGCATCATTAGTTCAGCCCAGTTTGCATTCTTGAGTGGGAGAAATATTTTAGATAGCATATTGGTTGCAAATGAAGTGGTAGATTGGTAAAAAAGAACCAAAAGAAGTGGGCTAATTATAAAACTTGACTTTGAAAAGGTGTATGACACAGTAAACTGGAATTTTTTGTTTGATATGTTGAGAAAATTTGGCTTTGGGTCAAAATGGGTGGAATGGATGAAAGCTTGCCTATCTTCAGCTAGAATATCAATTCTTGTGAATGGGTCTCCATATAAGGAAGTGATTCCACAGAAAGGTTTGAGGCAAGGGGATCCAATCTCCCCCTTTTTGTTTAATGTTGCAGCTGAAGGCTTAAATATGCTTCTCGTTCAAGCAAAAGAGTTAGGTCTAATAAGAGGGGCTACTATTGGGGCTGGTGAAGTGAATGTTTTGCATTTACAATTCGTTGATGACACAATTCTATTCTGCAAGGCAAATTGGATGGAGGTCACAAATATTAAGCGAGTGTTAAGGTGTTTTGAAGTAGTGTCTAGTTTAAAAATTAATTATCACAAGAGTACTGTCAGTGGAGTGCGTATTGATGAGGCAATAATTGCTGAGTTTGCTTCTAGACTTAATTGCACAAGTCATAAATTACCTTTCAAATACTGGGGCTTGCCATTAGGGGCTAATCCTAGAAGAAAGCAATCATGGAAACCTGTAGTGGACATGTTCAAAACTAAATTAGCTGGTTGGAAGAAAAGAATGCTTTCTTTTGCTAGGAGGGTGACACTCATTAAATCTATGCTAGCCAATTTACCAATTTATTACATGTCAATTTTCAGGATACCTCTTGGAATAGTAAAGGAGCTTGAGAAGATTCAAGCAGCTTTTTTGTGGGGTGATACTGATTTGAAGAGAAAGATCCACCTAGTGAAGTGGAAGGATGTTACAACTAGTAAAAAGTTTAGGAGATTAGGCATAAGGGACTTGAAAGCAGTAAATGATAGCCTTCTTGCCAAGTGGTGGTGGAGGTTTGGATCTGAAGATGATGCACTTTGGAAAAAGCTAATTTGCAGTAGATATGGATATGCTGGTGGGAGATGGTTTCCATTCCACATAGTTGATAATTCTAGCTCTAGGATATGGAGTGATATATTATCAGTAGCACATTCAAATCCCAGACTTCATTATTTTTTTTATGGAAAATGTTGAGATTAAAATTGGTAATGGAAGTAGGATTATGTTTTGGGAGGATGCTTGGCTGTTGTCACGCCCTCAAAATTAAGCCCATTAAATATAAAACATGACATGCCTTATTAACAGAAAACATTATATTATTTCAATCATCAAAGTATTACGAAATAAAACATCAAAATAAATGCCCTATGAGCTTACATCTTGCCAAGCCAACACTTGGACACAATTCCATGAGTTCTAACTCAAAACAAATAAAGCCCTAGGCTTGAATGTTTACATAATTCAAATAAACAACTAAACCAAATACAACAAGTCTTCAAGTCCAAATCCTCACAAGCTAAGTCTTTGGAGGTAGTGAACCACCTGAACCTGAAAATGAAGTTCCCATATAGGGTGAGCCACAGCCCAGTAGAGAAATACTAAACCAAGCATAAGAATTAACTAAAGCAGTAGCATCTGATACATGGTTAACACAAAATAATCTATTTACAATTTCATGACACAAATGTCTACATTGCCTATGACACTTTGTCTATGGCATAATTCACCTTCCAATTATGGCTCAGGACCTCGCCCAAATAACTCAACGGGATTTCATCTCTTATTAACAATCTTTCCAATTCAACAGGGATAACAAATCAAGTTAAACCTCTCATATAACATAACAAATACACAAGTTGGTATTGTATCAATCACAATCAAATTCACTTCCATACTTCCCAACTGATACACATTTTGGTGATGTATCATATCAACTAGATAAGCATATGAGCTGTATCTCTGCTATTGGCGCATATAAGCAGCAACCCTGGGTTCATCCCCTATCTTCCCATAATCATTAACGGTTTAGAGGTACATCCCCATCTTCCCTAAACCGTGAGTACATCCCCTATCTCCTCCCATACACAAGTAATGCACATAAACATAAAGTCATATACACAATAAATCAATACAAAAATTCAATGTAATATTCCAACCTTTATACTCAACAACTTAACCAAATGATTAGTTTCAATTTGCCTAATCCACATGCAATGTCTACAACAATCATGGCTATCCTCCACCGATAGCCCAAAACAATTATTTCTAAACAAGAAATTACTATAGCAACACATGTAATTTCAACATCCTCAAGGTAAGTATTTAAACTAACCAAATACAACATTAAATCACTAAATTCCCCAATCTCATGAATCTACCCAATATCGCAATCTTCCCTTAAATTGGTTATATAAATTAATCTATGACAAACCCTAGGGTTTCTCCCAAATTAACCAAACTACCCCCACATACCAAAAATACCAATACTTAGGATTAAAACATATAAATGGAGTAGGAAATCCCTACCTCGAAGATATAGCTCGAAAAGAAGAAGATGAAGATGATGCCCAAAACCTCAAAGTGCTCCAAATCCAAGATTGTTCCGATTAAATGAAAGCCCTCACTCTCCTCTATCTTATTTGTAAAGGAACTAGGGTAGAAACACACCCTAACTAGATCAAACCTAGGGGAAAAGGTGTTTAGAGAAGAAGAAAAGTCGGACTTTAGGGTTTGGGATAAAAAAGAATGAAAATCGCCTAAAAATCCTCCGCTTTGCCTTTAAATCTTGGGATGTGCTCGCTCGGCGAAGACAGTCGCCGAGCGACTGACAAGAAAGCAGACCTCGCCGGCGAAGAGAAGCTCGCTCGAGCCAAAGACAAACCACTCGCTCGGCGAAGGGAAGCTTCGCCGAGCCAACAAACACTTCGCGTTCAGTCTAGCATCGACGCAACCCTCGCTCGAGCCAAGAAAGGCTCGCTCGAGCGACGAACCAAAAAGAAGGATCTCGCTCGAGCGAAGAGAAGCTCGCTCGAGCGACCAAGCCAAAAACTGAACATCAAGTATTGGTTTCTAAACCCAACCAACCTGCAATCAACCTGCCCAAAGCATCCTATAACCAAAGAACAAGGAATCAAAGGACAACAATGACAACAATATGACAACGGAATCCACGGAACATAAGTCCGGATACAATAATCAAATGGGAAAAGACCGGGGTCGCTATAGCTGTTCAGAGATTGTCTTAAAGAGAAATACCCGAGGCTTTTTAGTATTTCAAATGACAAAGAGGTTACTTTGAAAGAGATGTTAGCTAATAAAGTTAGTGATGCTGAGTGGTGTTTTAACTTTAGAAGGAATTTATTGGCATAGGAAGAGGAGGACCTGAGCAACTTGAAAATGGAGTTAGGAACAGGGCCAGTAATATGTTTGGAGAGTCTGGACAGTATTATCTAGAAAGTTGACAGTTCAGGTTGTTTCAAGGTTGTTAAGTCAGTGTTTAACTGGTGTGAGTTGACTGTTGGATCAATGAAAAATTCATCTGTTTTAATATGGAATAATGCAGCTCACCTAAGGTCTCAATTCTTTGCTTGGTTGGTGTGGAAGAGGAGAATTAAGACAATTGAGTTTTTGAAAAAAATTGGAGTTGTTACTACAAATGTAGATACTGTTTGTGCTTTGTGTAACTCAGGGGAGGAATCACTTAACCACATAATGCTTCATTGTCCGTTCGTTTGAAGAATATGGTCCAGCATCATCAAATGATGGGGTGTGCAGTGGGTTATTTCAGGCTCAGTAGATAGCTTGTTGCAGTGGTGGAATGGTTGGAAGTTTGAAAAAAAGGTATTATAGATTTGGAAAGTATTACCTTTAGCAATTTTTTGGTTTGTTTGAAAACATAGAAATGAAGTTATTTTCAACAAGGTTTAACCCAATTTTGAAGTCCTCTACGACATCATCAGGGTTAGGCAGGCCATGTGGATGAAGTCTAGTAAGGTAGGAAGGGATTATTCTATTCATCAGTTTGTAACAAATCTACATCAAGTCAGGAATTGCATCAAGTGAGGAGCCCAAGAGCTGTGGCTGGTTTTGAAGGTCTTGGTGGGCTGTTGGAGCCGGAATCTGGTCTGCAGTATTGTTGGCGGATTCATGTTGTGTGCTACTGTTGCATGCTGCTGGTATATGTTGCTCTATAGTTTGGCCTATTATTGTATGCAAGCTGCTGTTGTATGTTGTTCTGTTTGGTGTTGTTATTCTGTTTTTTTTTTTTTTGGTTTTAGTTGCGCTTGATTGGCTTCTTACCAATCGTGGGTTAAGTGCTTGTAGATGATTGGGCTTCCTTTGCGGTGCCAACCTAGTTGAGATTGTGGGGTGGCTATGATGCTTGGTGCACTTTCCTAATTTGTTGATGTAATTTGCATGTTCTTTGCTTTTATCATCAATAAATCTCTTTTTGACTAATCAAAAAAAAAAAAAAAAAAAAAGAAGCTAGCAACTTAAGGATTTCTTCCTAACCAACTACACTATACTAAGAGATGAGGACACAAATATATATATATATATATGCTTCTATGGAGAAAGAGACACCCAATGCCTTAACTTGGGTTGAGACCCATGAAAGGAGGCTGATTACCCGAACCTATCAATCCCGTTTCTTACCGGTTTAGTACACCACCTAGCCAGACTCAATAAAACAAAATACCCGAGTATGCGGGCCTTCACCCAACAAAAACTCTCTCTCTCCCTTTCTCTTTATAGTTAGAAAAATTACACAGGCAACAAGAGCTACAACTAGACAGTAGGCGCTAGGTTAGATTCCAGTTCCCATTTGCGAGGACCAAATGGAATAAATAATTCTAAATTTATAATCTTCATCTAAACTCATCAATTATCATTTGGGACCAGGTTAATTTAGTAATTTTTTGGCTATTTAGCTAAAAAGATAGGTAAAAAAAATTTGTATGTTTGGGATGACTTTTTGGCTAATGACGAAAATATGTGCAAAAAGTAGAGAGAAAAGAGAATCTTTCACTTTTTGGTATGAGTGGTTGGCTTTTTGGCTAATTTAGTAACTTTTTTGGCTAATTGACTAAAAAAGTAAGTTCCCAAACGGGGTATGTTTAGTAACAGCTTTTTGACCTCATTGTTTGGCTTGAATTATATAAGTCATTCCTTTCAAAAAAAAATTTAAAATTTTTATCAAAAAATTTTATTTTTTTAACTTATTTTATGTAGACAAATTTATAAAAAAGAATTCAAAATAAGTACACAAAAAATATTACTATTTTTGTCATTTTTGGACTTTTTTTATATATTTTTTTTAGCTCATCTCATCGAATTGAACGTTGAAATTTAAAATTTTAAAATTAATTCTAAAAATATTTACTAAAAAATGAAAATAAATGAAAAAAACTAAAATTATTAAGTGTGAGGTATGACAATATTACAAATACAATACTAATATAACAAATGCATTCTAATTCTTAATATTTGTGAAATTCATGTGAATTTTCCGTGAATGCCACGAAAATCAAAGCTCAAAATATGTTTGTGATATTATCACATTAGTACCATCAATAATATTGAATAATTACTTACGAAACAAAAGTACCCATTAGTTTTTAGGGTAAAACATCAACAAAATTTTAAATAGTGATTTTAGAAACTGTTTAGTTCTCATTTTTTTCTTATAAATCCACATGTTTCATTTTAGTGTGAATTATATAAAGGGTAAAGTATAAATACACGTGTGCTATATGTTGACGGACAAATGTGAGTTTTCTCATAATATTAAAATTACTAAACGTGACACTTTAAAAAAATATTTTTGTATACTTTTTCTAAACATAATACTCTAATGTAACACTCTAAAAACGTAACACTCTAATGTATCACATTAAAAAACTTATTAGTGTACTTTTTTTAAACATAACAACGTAACATTCCACAAAAATTCCTTAGTGTATTTTTCTTGAAAGTAACACTCTAATCAATACAACACTAAAAAATTCCTTAGTATACATTTTTTAAACGTAACACTTCGATGTAACACACTAAAAAACTGTTTATTATACTTCTTTCAAACGTAACAACGGAACATTTCAAAAAAACTTCTTAGTGTATTTTTTCTAAATGTAACACTCTAATCAATGTAACACACAAAAACTCCTTCGTATTCATTTTCCAAACCTAACAGTCTAATATAACATCAGAAAATCACATAAACAGAAATGTAGATTTCTATACTTGGCAACCAACACTTCAGTCACCATTTCTCTCAAAAAGAATCTTCTACACCTCACTTTTCCATTTCTATCCCAAAAATAAATCAAAAAATTAAAAAAATGAATAAAAAAAGGATACTTACTTAAACTCAAATGACACCAAATTAAATAAATATAACTTTTCAAAACAAAAAGAACTAATTAATCCATAAAAAAACTCTTAAAACTAAATGGATTAACATTTTCACAAATTTTTGTACTTCTTTCACACAAAAAAAAGGAAAAGAAATTAATGTTAAGAGGAAGGCATGTCAAGTGTACTGAAATAGATCAAAAAAAATGCCATGTCAAGTGTACTGAAATAGATCAAAAACTGATAATTTGATTTGTCCCATTCAACATATCATTTTCCTGAGTTCAGCTCTACTTGATGAGTTTGACCACAATACCTGATTTTTTTTTTCAATTTTTTTTATTTCCTGAAATCCTGAAAAGTTTTCCATTGTCCACATATAACATCTCATTAATATGGAAATACAAGTCATGTATTGAGCAAATTAAAATAATGAGTTGAGCTATTCCGGACATGAATGTACAAAATTAAGATTTTGCTCTAGTATTATGGTAAATTATTAATTACTGATTCATCCAAAAATTTAAGTGTTTACTCGCCTACAGAAGAAAATCTGAAAGGACGTTTTAAAGATATTAATATAATAAATTTACTGTTTTCTCTAGCAATTTAAGATTTTAGATATATTAGTAATTTTTACTAGAAAGAAATAACATGAAAAGTAAAAAAGTGCCAAAATGATAAGAGGAAGGCTATGAAAGACTCACGTGGAGGTGGTGAGAGAGCCCTTCACCAGGACTTTTTGCGATAAGTACATTATTTCGTCGCTAAAGATTTATTTCTGCGACGAAATTCCATTCTCATTGCTACAAGTTTGATGAACAAGGTCATATTGTATTTCTATTTTTCATAAAAGTAAGAAATTTTACATGATTTGATTTTTTAATTATCAAAATTATTTTGATTGTAAAAGTTCGGTATATTATGTGATTTAAGGCAAGCAAAAAAAAAAAAAAAAAAATTAAAAAAATGTTTTGATTGTGCAGGTTATAAATTTAAAATAAAAATTAGCGTTAATTACCTAAAAGTCCTATTTACAAATATTATAGTAGCTCAAGTTCTATCTAAGATTTTTGAACCAATAAGTTCTATTTAGTAAAACTGATAATATTATTAGTTTTTTCCAAATTTTAAAACTAAGAACATTATCTATCAATTTTGCATAGTAATTTTCCAAATAATTATTTCACTAATTGAAAAAAAAATAGAGCATGAGATTAAACGTTTTTACCATTCTACTTATTGATTTAATTCAACTATCTAATAAAGTCGATAACATTATCAGTTTTTTCCTATTTTAAAACTGAGAGTATTATCAATTTTTTTATTTTTAAATTTTTTTGATTTTTTCCAATTTTGCACATCAATGTTCCATCATCATGCTCCTTTATAGACACAAAATTTTCAGTTTTGCATAAAAAAATAATTCAATTTTTTCAAAAAAAAATAATTTTTTTTTTGCACATAATTTTTTTTTTTTTTAGTTTTTTCAATTTTAAAGTTGATATTTTAAAGTTTTAAAAATTAAAATAAATGTCAAATCATCATAATCCTTTCTAGATAATCATTATTTGAAGGGCGATTCTTAATGATATTTGAAAGTCCAAAAAATCTTAATTAATGTAAAAATTATAAAGGCTCAAATTAACACATATCGCTAAATAAAATGTTCTATGATTGTTTTTTGATCAACCAATAATTAGGCACTTCTCATAACTTGATTAATATGTGACATTGGTTGGCATAAAGACTTTTTCTTTCTTTCTTTCTTTTCCATACAAATACAGCAACAATCTATCTGCGCTTTAATATCGGTGGGGGATTCAATACATGTGCCTTTGGAAGTTTTAAGTGGCTTAGAAAATTTGAGAAACCTCACTCAAGAATGGGACAAGGAGAGGTCCAATTCAAACACCTAAATATGGCCTAATCATTAAGCCAAACATGCACTAGAAGTTAAATAACTACCCCACTTGACCATAATAATAAAAAGTAATAGATTGGTAGAAGGTTAATCACATACTATCCACTTATGGAATGATCATGGCAACATATTAATTGTATGGTAAACTATAGAATTGGGGAGCACCACATGAACAAGGACAAATTTTTATATTATTTTATTTTGAAATATTTATAATTATTAAATTATTAAAAATTTTAAAATGCGATAATGTCAATATATAATTTTAATAATATAAAATTTCAAAAATAAAATGATAAAAAAATTAAAATATAAAATTTTTATATTTAATGTGAATAATACAATATAATATTTTTAAACTGCTGAATAGTGAGTTATTTCCTTCAAAAGTATAAAAACATATGGGAATTTAAAATGAATCAAATGGGTGCTAACATATATAGTGGCCGTTGATACAAAAATAACTAATGAATCAAGTGGTGGTAAGTACATACAAAAACATCCAAACAAATGGCTCTCAATTTAGCTTTCTTTTCAACAACCTCAATCCAATGATTGGAACATTATTATTGGAGAGCTTGTCAATTTGTATTATTATTTGTAGTGTGGGGGAGGCGGTTTTAAATTATTTTTTCACTTCAAACGAACCCTTGCAAGATCTTTTCAACTGTCACTTGAAGCAAAAATAAAATTCCGATCGATGGTGCCCAGGGATGAACCGAGGGGGGTTGGCAGAGGCGACTGTCCCTTCAAAATTTTGAAAAAACTTCTTAGATATAGTATTAAAATTTCAAATATTTTTCAATTATATAGGTTTATCATTCCAAAATTTTTGCAAAAAATTTAAGAACCGCCACCCCCTAAATTTTCTACTTTAAAATTTAAAAATTTAATTATTTTTTGATAAATACTAAAAATAATAATAACAATAATTTTTTTTAAGTATAATTACTTTTTATTTTAAATTCAATGATGTTAAAATAATTGAAAATTTATTTGTTAATATGTTAAAGTCTTTTTTGTTTGATTAGGGCCCAAATTTTTTAATTGTTTGGTTATAACTAAATGAAAAAAATAAAAATACTACTCACCTATAACCTGTCCCACACTTGAAAATGTCCCCAACTTCTTATTAAGCAAATTGTTTAAGCCTTCTTCTCCACTTTAAGTCCGCTTCTCCACTATACTCTGTGTGTGTGTGTGTGTAAATGATATGAAAGCTGGAAAAGAACTTGCAGAACGTACAAAATATTCGTAGTCAATGGTGCATTTTCTTCAGTTTCTACGGCGACAACAGAATGTGCATTTTTAGTCATGAAAATTGTAAAGACTAGATTGCATAACAGGATGGAGGATGATTTTCTTTCAAGCTACTTGTTAACATATGTTGACAAAGACATTACTCAAGATTTTGATGTAGATTCCATCATAAATGCTTTTTATATTATAAAAGAATGTCGAGCACAACTTTAGATGCCTAAGTAGATATGTAAAGCAAATAGTTGCTTTTTTGAAAATTAATATGGATTTATTAGAACATATCCAATTGTATTTTGATAATATTTTGTAATTATATATGATGAATGGAAACATCTAATTATATATTTTTGTAATATTTGGGTAGAAATTGATATTGTATATCACATGCTCATTACAAATTTTTTGATTGCATATACACTCGCCCCCCCCCCCCCAAAATATTAGAATCCTGCGTCCATCCCTGATGGTGCTAGAATTAGTACTTCGATGAGCAAGTTAACTTCTATAGAAAGATTAGTACTTTTGGTTTCTTAAGGTACAAATTTTTTAGAACATTCCTCCCTCCTTCAACTTCTCTTTTCCTTTTATAGAGTCATTTTTCTTGATATTTTCTCCATGTAGCTTAGTCATTCATCATTACTCTGTCAGGGACTATCTCCTACTACACTTTATGGAAAGGGATAGCCTGGTGCCACTTAATAGGACCATGATGACTTACTTGATATACTTGGCTTCGACATACAACACAATTATTTCTCCTCATTTTATCTTTCGTGTCTATTCGACAATGACTTTCAGTCCAGTGGGCTTTGGCTTCATTCGGCCCTCTCGAATGGGCTTGGATGTGCTCTATTTGTTGTTTTAGGCATATCTTTTTTTGGCTCCCACAATTGCCCCCCGAGCACCAAGTTAACTCATATGTCGAGTGGGCTGTATGCTCGGCTTCTGTTGTGCTGACTTCATATAGATGTTGAAACTAATTATACTTTATGCCTAGAAATTCCAGCGCGTGATAGACACGCTATCACACCTGACATGATGAATGAGACCCAATGGGGAATATGTAAAGTTTTACGCCCCCTTCACTCTCTCTTGGCTCTTTATTTACTGCCAGTGGCCATGACCCACTTCGGAGCGAGCCAAGTAGGCTGACACGTCCGTTGAGCTTCTCGATTTTTATTAGAAACAAGCCTATGACTGAAGCCGATTTGATTATCCACAACCCGAATGTGGCAGTTGAATTCACGCGGCAAATCTTTCCTCCTAAAGTGCACCAATCAATGACTGATCGGGGAGACTATGAAGTCTTTATAGAAAGGGTCCACGAGGCTATCAAAGGACTCTATAGTTTGTATGAAGTCGGCATGCGCCTTCGTGCCATTTAAAAAGAAATTAAACACAAAGATAGGCAGATTCAGAATTTGGAATGCTGACTTGAGGAAGCCCATGAGAGGACAGAGAATGAGGCTTGGAAAGCTAGAGTGGCTGAGTTCAAGGCGGCGGGGGCAATGAGTTCATTAACATCAAAAGACACAATTACACAACGTCTTATGGATCATGCAATAACTGATCATGATACTGCCAACATTTTTGCAAGAGAGGCCATAGAGACTCGAGCTTATAACAGGGTCTTCTTTGAAAGAAGAAAGATGGGTATTGACAAGACAATGGAGAAGCTGGCCAACGATGTTTGCCGATATGAAAACCGTGGTTTCAAGGACGGATGGACCAAAACACTTCAAACGGTGGGGTGTAGATTCTGCTTCGCCATTATACTAGGACTATGTAATACCGTTCAAGGCCTATGATGTCGAGAAATCATACGATGAAGAGACCACAAACCCTGAGAAAAGTTAATCGGTGTCATAAACTTCGTCTTTGATTTCCAACTTTTGTAACTAGGACACTGGTCGACCTTAAGATTAATGTCCTTAATGTAATTTGAATTTGTCATGATGTTTTCTTAATAAAAATGTAGTATGTTTGTTTGAAATAATCTTCTAAATAAAAGTGCAGTTATGCTTGTTTGAAATAATCAGACTAAGAGGGCTACGAATTCGGCGGCTTATTGATAGCGCTTCGTGCCAAGCACGAAGAGATCTCCGTCTGAATTCAGAGACTAAATAAAGGTAAGGCAATCAGAGTTAAATAAACAAGGAAGTAACATGACATCTTGTATCATTGATTGACTGTACGTACACAAGGTGGTAATATACACAAAAGCCGACAAACATTAATATGATAAAATTAACGAAGAAATTAACATAACCATCATGCGGAGATGAGTTGAATTCCAAGGCCGGGGTAACTTATTGTCGTTCATGTCAGGGAGTCGATATGCTTTTGTCCTAGTGATGAAATTAATTTGCTATGGGCCGTCCCAATTTGGGCCGAGTTTACCGTCTGCAAGATTCTTAGTAATAGGTAGTACTTTTTTGAGGACCAACTCTCTAGGAATATATCGGCGAAGATGCACTCATTGATTGTATGATTTAGCAAGTTATTGTTGGTATCGCGCCATGGTCACAAGGGCCCGATCTCAATGCTCTTCAAGTAAATATATCCAAGGCTAGCATCATATCATGTCAACATGTATCAAAAGCCCTCAATCGAAGGGTTACTAAGCCGATCTCTAGGGGGATGATAGCTTCATTGCCAAAACACAAGCAAATGGCGTCTTCCTCGTGGATTGTCTCGACGTAGAGCGATGAACCCACAATACACTCGATAATTCTTCAACCTATTTGCCCTTGGGCTTTTCCAAATGCTTCTTGATGCCGTCCAAGACTACTTTGTTGAAAGTCTCTGCTTGTCCGTTACTCTATGGATAAGATGGTGAAAAACAATAGGGCTAAATGTCATATATGTCGCATAACTCTCAGTAGAAATTGCAATCAAACTAAGTACCGTTATCTGAAATAAGCACCCTGGATATACTGAACCGAGTAATGATATTCTTCCAAACAAAGCGCTTGATATCTGCATCTTGTATATGTACTATGGTTCTGCTTCAATCCACTTTGTGAAATAATCAGTGGCAACAATTAAGAACTGCTTATTGGTTGGAGCTATTGGCAGTGGCCTAACTATATCCAAGCCCCATTGAGCATAAGGCCAAGGACTGGTCACGGAGTTCAGTTCTTCGGCGAGCAAATGTTTTAATGGAGAAAACTTTTGGCGCTATTCGCATTTCTTAACATAATCCTCAGCATCGGTACGCATAGTCGGCCACCAATACCCTTGAGTAATGGCTTGGTAAGCCAATGATCTACCTTCTAAATGAGCGCCACAACTACCTTCATGTATTTCAGCCAAAAAATCCTCAATCTTGTCCGAACGAACACATTCCAAGTAAAGCCCAGAGAGAGATTTTTTATAAAGTTTTTCTTGAGGATCCAAATAATATCTCAAAGCCTTATTCCGCAACTTGTGAGCTTCCTTTTTATCCTCCAGCAATTGTTTCGAAGAAAGAAATACAGCAATGGGAGCCATCCAACTCGGCCTTCCTTTGGATGGTGTTCACAACGGGATATTTGGGGATGCTGATACTCGGCTCCGAAATGAAACCCATTTCGATGGTTCGTTTAACTTCTGAGTTTACAGCCGAAGCTAAACAGGCGAGAGCATTGGCATGTGTATTTTGGTCACGAGTAATTTGATTCAGTCTATGGCTATCCAATTTCACGAGCAAGGAGTTGACCATTCTCATGTAGGCCGCCATGCGGTCATTTTTAGCTGCATATTTACTCTTTAATTGGTTTGTGACCAATTTGAATCACAAAATATTTACAACTGTCTAGCTAATATTTGACGTGAGTTTTTGAGGTCGACCAGCAGGGCTTCATATTTGGCCTCGTTGTTTGAGGCGTCAAACTCAAGTTTAATCAATTGTTCTACCACTGTTCCTTCGGGGCTCATAATAACTACTTTTTTCCCACTGCCGCACTAATTGGATGACCCGTTACAATATGACTGCCAAATATCCCTGACATACATTCTCCATTCCGGTTGTGATTGGGCAGCTGACTGGTTCTAGAGGTTTAACTCAGCATGTGAGGTAGATATAGTAAACTTGGCAACAAAGTCGGCCAAAACTTACCCCTTGATAGCTGTCCTTGGTGAAATTAAAGGTCATATTGTCCGAGTTCCAATGCCCATTTGGAAACTCGTTCCGATGATTATGCTTACTGAATGAAGGGGGTGATCCGTTAATACCTTAATGGTATAGGTTTGAAAATAATGCATCAATTTTCTGACAGCCATTACAAAAGCTAGAATTAACTTCTCCAAGGATAAATAATGGGTTTCGGCGTCCACTATTGCCTTGCTAACATAGAAGATGCGTTTCTACTTATCGAGTTCCTCCTTAAGCAATACGACGCTTACTGCCCGATCAGATAGTGCTAGATATAGGATAAACACGTCACCTGGTGAGGGGGTAGCCAAAAGTAGGACGAAACTGAGATAGGTTTTCAAACCTTCTAGAGCGGTTTGACATTCTAGAGTCCATTTAAATAATTTGCCTTGTCAAAGTGTTTGAAAGAATGGCCTACACCGATCTGAGGATTGGCTGATAAATCTGTTAAGTGCTACAACCATACCCATTAACTTCTAAACTTCTTTGGCCGACCCTGGTGAGCCGAGTTCCATGATGACCTTGATTTGTTTCGGATTAGCTTCAATTCCACAATGATTTACAATATAGCCAAGAAATTTGCCTGATCCAATGTCGAATGCACATTTTGAGGCGTTGAGCTTCATTTTGTATTTCAGGTGAATATCAAAGGTTGTGGTAAGATCGACTAAGTGTGCACCCTTTTCCTTTGGACATCACTACCATATCATCGATGTAGACTTTCTTGGTTGTGTTGATTTGATCTTTGAACATGGTATTGACCAATCTTTGATATGTTGCCTCGGTATTTTTCAATCCAAAGGGCATGACACTACAAGAAAAGTGGGTATAAAAGACAGAACTTTTTGCGATGGTGGTGGCTTAGATAGAATTTTCTAGGTAGCAACGTTGGTTAGCAACAAATTGTAAAGGTTATGGTAGGAGAGGAGATGTGGTATGTCTTTTTGCAAGGTTAAGAATGTAAGTGGTTCAGTTTGATTCGGTTGAGAAAAAATTTAACACATAATTGAACATTTCTATTTTGTTAGTTAAGGAACCGAGACCAACAACATATTACTATTCATTTTGTTGGTTTTTCTGTATAGTGTAAATCAAGGATTGACCAAAAAAAAAAACCTTTAAGTATTTCATAAAAATTATAAAAATTCTACATTGGGCATAAATGAAGAGAGGTGGTTGGAGATGCTCCACAAATGTTTCTTTTTTTAATTTTTGTAACAAATTGTGTAACATCAGTCATTTATATTCATAAACTTAAAAAATTTAAATATAAAAAACTATTTTAAATATAATATTTCAGTTAGTTCGATAGGTAGTGATGTAAAATTTTTAAAAACAAATGAACTATACATTATAAATAATCAATTGAAGTGAAATTTTTGTACTCTTCACGATTGGTTTTGCTTTATCAATTTTTCTTAATCCTTAGCAAGGGTGATGCGATAGCATAGTCGTAGTGGTGGTGATGGTAAAAAATTAAATAGGTCATTCGTTATCTTTCAACTATTCTATTTTTAATGCAAAAGGACTTTTTTTTTTCAATTTTTAATTTAATTTAGACAGCTCAAAAATCAAGTTAAAAAATTAAATTACTTTTTTTTTTTTTTTGAGTGTTTCCAAATAGGATCCTATGACATTGACCTACAACTTACAAGAAGTAATATGCTTGTATTGGATTTAATTAATAATTATGTTGAATTCCCCACTAGTTTGTACATTGCACCCTTTGAGAAAGATTATTAAGATCTATGTATATATTTGGTGGGAAAATATAATTAAGATATGCCACCACCTTATTATTTGACTAATGAATTTACTACATGTGGGTGTCAAAAAAAAGATATACCTGAAACAACAAACGAAATACATCTAAACTCATTCGAGACGGGCCAAATGAAGCCAAAGCCCATTGGACTGAATGTCATTGCCGAATAGACATAAAAGATAAAATGAGGAGAACGTCGAGTTAAGGGTATTTGTGTCGTACATTGGAGTCAAGTATATCAGGTAAGTCGGTCTAGTCCCATTAAACCATATTGTCCCTTTCCAAAAAGTATAGTAGGGAGATGGGCCCTAACAGAGTGATGATTTAAGGTTAAGCTACATGGAAAAAATATCAAGGAGAATGACTCTATAAAAGGAAAAGGGAGGCTGAAGAAGGAGGTATATTCTAAAAAATTTGTACCTTAAGAAAACAAAAACACTAATATTTCTATAGAAGCTAACTTGCTTATCGGTGTGCTAATTCTAGCACTACCGATCGAAGTTCTTCTGTTATTTCAAGTGACAGCTGGAAAGATCTTGCAAGGGCTCGTTTGGATTGAAGGAGTATTCCAAAACCACCTCTCCACAATTGGTGCCATCTATGAGAATACTCGAACTCGTCCATGGAAAAACCAAATCAAGATCCTCCAGTTACCGGAGTTGATAATGCTACAATAGTAGCAACTTTCGGTCCAGAAGAAACCCCCCACAAAGAGGTCTTTGAATTTTGACTCGCTAACCCCATTTCAGCCTTCAACATTTACAGAGGATGTCATGCAAACATTGATGAATCAAATGCAACGTAGTGAATAGCATGTTGAGGACATTGCAGTAGAGAACGAGTGCTTGCATCAGCAGTTGGAAAAGTCCCAACAACTATCACCTCGCTGTAAGCGAGGTAGGTCTCTAGGTGTGTAGAAGAGGCGACAACGTCAACCATGGGGCATGATAGCAGCATTTCAGATTCATCTTGGTCGGAACGTAAGAAACGAACCCAAAATAATGATTTCAGTTTGATTGATGGAGAAAATTCTTCACGAGCTCAACGCACGCGAAAGAAGGACTCAGATTCAAAAGATAGGCACAACCCTTTTGTTCGTCAAATTGCAAAGGTTGTCTTGCTAAAAAAGTTTAAAGCACCGTCGTTCACACTATATGATGGAAAGTCAGACCCTATAGATCACGTTCGTCATTACAAGCAAGCAATGACACTGCATGCTGATGACAAGGCACTCATGTACTGAATATTCCCTAGCAGTTTTGGACTGCTCACTGTCAGATAATATTACAAGCTTGAACCGGCTTCAGTTGAAAGTTTCATTAACTCCAAAAATCCTGCAATGCTAAATTCATCATCAATGAGGCTTAGACAAAACAAGCAGACTCTTTATAGGTAATGAAAATCAAGCCGAAACGAGACTTTGCGTGAATACTCAGCGCGATATTAGGAGTGCTTTAATTTGGTGGATGGCGATTTCAACGACTCCGTGATAATCACTACCTTCAAGATGAGATTATATCCTGATAGCTCGCTTAGGAGTTCATTGTCTAGAAGGCCTTCAAAGACAGTCTGGGCCTTGATGAATAGGGTTGAAGAGTATTACAAAGTAGAACATGATGTAATCCGAATTAAAACTGGAATGCAAGCTGCGGAATCGACAACACTTATCCTGGTACAGCCGCTGACTACTGCACTACCAAATAAAACCCATCTATGAGCCGAGAGCTAAGAGGTTGATCAAGAAAGGAGAATTACCAAGATTCACTTCGACAGAGCTAACAATATTAGGTGGAAAACATGCGCTCTAGGCGGTCAAATAAAAAATACATAGAACTGTCTGAGCCGATCAGTAAGATTTTGCCAAAAATTCAAAATTTGGTTTTCTTCAAATGACCAACAAAGATGTCCGGGCCCCCTGACATGAGATAGTGAGACCAAAGATGCGAGTATCATAAAATTACTTCCTAAAAGATCATTTGGAAGACTTGGTCCAAGGTGGCCGACTAACTAAATACCTCCCAAAAAAGATTGAATCACTAGGTGTACTTGCCGTACGCCCCGATTCACCTCCACTCGGTGTAATTCACATGATATACATCTTGTCCCCACTAAACAGGGTGGATACAATCTAGTTGCAATATTCCTCCCAACCTAGCTCTAAGTTCAGTAAATTAGCCAAACGATCGCTGTTGTCGAACGAAATTAGTTTCTCCGACGCCAATCTCGGAGGGGTCATCGTGCCTCATAATGAGGCTCTCGTGATTGAGTTATGGGTAAATAAGTTTGCCATTGTGCATATCTTGATCAACCAAGGGAGCACCTCTGAGATAATGTACTATAAAACGTTTCTTAAGCTTGGCTTTAAAGATGCAGATCTCATGCTAGCCGACATTTCTTTTCGCTTTTAACGCATAACTGAATACCTCTTAGGTAAGATCGTTTTACTAGTGTGTGCAGACACCAAGAGGCTAAAGATTGAATTCCAAGTCGTTAAGCTTTCATCACCTTATAATATAATCATAGGCCGAACATGGCTCCACACAATGCAGGTCATACGCTGTACTTACCATCATCTCTTTCGTTATCCGATTCAATACGACATTGAGCAAATTCGTAGTTCTTCGAAGTTAGCGAAAGATTGTTATCTCACAACCGTAGAGAAGAAGCCAAAGGAACTGAAGTGAATTCAATTGAAATTTCGGATCAGGAGAGTCTTGAGGATGTTGGGAAGACCGCAGCTGAGAAAGTAACAGAAACTCCGGACCAAGTGATAATTAAAAATAATCATGAGAATTTTCTTTTGGTCGGCATAGGTCATAGTGTCGCCGAGTGACAAGAGCTGGTTTTTTTCCTCCTCGACAACATCGATGTCTTTGCATGGTCACCTTACGACATGCCAGGGGTAGACCCTGCAATTGCTATGCATAGCCTGAATGTCGACCCCAAAGCTAAGCCAGTCGTTCAGAGAAGCCGCCGTTCAGCTGCCGGCCATGCCGCCGTTGTAGTTGACAAGCTATTGAAAACTGGGGCAATTCAAGAAGTTATATATCCCATGTAGTTGTCCAATACTGTCGTGGTAAAGAAGAAGACAGGGAAGTGGCGTGTATGTGTAGACTTTATAGATTTGAACAAAGTCTGCCCCAAGGATTGTTTTCCTTTACCCTGAATTGATCAACTTATGAATGCAACCACCCAACATTAGTGCATGAGTTTCCTAAATGGTTATAGGTGGTATCACCAAATTGCCATGGATCCGATTGACTAAGATAAAACGACATTTCTCACTCCAAAGGGAACTTATTGTTACAAGGTCACACTACAAAAATTTCGAATACTCAAAATGTCGTCTCAAAAACTTTTTTGCGATGGCAACTGACTTTTAGCGACAACAAGTGAGGGGTCACAATAAAGGGCGTTGCTAAAGGTTTTTAGTGACGGCAAAGTGCCGTCGCCTTTTTTTTGCGACGGAAAAGTTGCCTTTTTGCAACAAAATTATGTTGTTGGCATTAATATGTAAAAACTAGAGATTTTTTGAGACATCACTGTGTTGCTGTCACTAAAAGTTTTATTTGCGACGGCAAAAATGCCATTGCGAAAGTGTTTTTATTGCGACTAGATACTTGCCGTCGCTAAAAGGTTATTTAAGACAGCACGACATGCCGTTGCTAAAAGATTATTTGCAACGGCAAAGAATACCATCGCAAAAGGTTTTTTGTTTCAACTGTTGCCAATATCTTTTGCGACGGCATTGCTTTCGTCGCAAAAAAAATCTGGTTCTAATGTTTTTTTGAGACGGTGTGGTGCCGTATCAAAAAAAAATGTAATAAAATTATTAAAAATATAAAAATTACCTGTATTAAATGAAAAATAACTGAAAAAGAAACCGATAATTATATAATAATATAAAAATTTCAATATAAAAATAACAATTCATCCATAATAAAAATATTCTTCCATTCATAACAACACATCAACAAAATTATCCCATTTCATAATGTTGCATAATACATATACTATGTTTAAAAACATAATGTTGTTCACAATTCAAAATAACGTAAATCAAAAACAAAAGTTTTCCTCATGATTCTTCCGTGAGTAACAAAAACAAAAATTAGTCGCAATCTTCACACTTGCATTCCACAAGAAGCAAATCGCTACTCGAAATATTTGTAAACAAAAAATAAAAATAATTAATGAAAATATAATTCTGTGTTAATATTTTAATTACAAAAAAACATAAAAAATCAAGTACTATATAATTACAAAGATAATTAAGTAAATAATTTTGGCTAGACAGAAATTCAGCTTTAACTCCCAAACCGAGAACGCGATTGGAGTCTCGTCATCTCCCACAAGCCTCTTGTGCTTAGGCAGTCGTGTGTGCCAAGTTTCGCACTAAACCGACGCCGTTTGGCGATTTTGGGACGTTAACATCTCGAATTAAAATTTCTTAAGGAACTAGTTTGCCTAGATTGAAATCTGGCTCTAACTCCCAAACCGGGAACCCGATTTGAGTCCCATCTTTTCCCACAAGTCTCTCACGCCTAAGCGGTCATGTGTGCCAAGTTTCGTGTTAATCCGACCCCATTTGGTATTTTGGGGCGTCAACACCTCGAATTCAAGTTTCTTAAAGAACTAGTTTTCCTAGAGTGAAATCCGACTCTAACTCCCAAATTGGGAACCCAATTCTAGTCCCGTCTTCTCCCACAAGTCTTTCGTGCCTAGGCAGTTGTGTGTGCCAAGTTCCGTGCTAATCCGATGCCATTTGGTGATTTTGGGGCGTCAACACCTCGAATTCAAGTTTCTTAAGGAACTAGTTTGCCTAGATTGAAATCCGACTCTATCTCCCAAACCGTGAACCCGATTAGAGTCTCGTATTCTCCCACAAATCTCTCGTGCCTAGGCGGTCGCGTGTGCCAAGTTTCGTACTAATCCGACCCTGTTTGGTGATTTTGGTGCGTCAACACCTCGAATTCAAGTTTCTTAAAAAACTAGTTTGCCTAGAGTGAAATCCAGCTCTAACTCCCAAACCAGGAACCCGATTCGAGTCCCATCTTCTCCCACAAGTCTCTCGTGCCTAGGCAATCGTGTGTGCCAAGTTTCGTGCTAAACCGACGCCGTTTGGTATTTTGGGGCGTCAACACCTCGAATTCAAGTTTCTTAAGGAACTAGTTTGCCTAGAGTGAAATTAGGCTCTAACTCTCAAACCGGGAACCGGATTGGAGTTCCATCTTCTCCCACAAGTCTCTCGTGCCTAGGCGGTCGTGTGTGCCAAGTTTGGTGATAATCCGACCCCGTTTGGTGATTTTGGGGCTGAACACCTCGAATTCAAGTTTCTTAATGAACTAGTTTGTCTAGAGTGAAATCCGGCTCTAACTCCCAAACCGGGAACCCGATTGGAGTCCCATCTTTTCCCACAAGTCTCTCGTGCCTAGGCGATTGCGTGTGCCTTGTTTCGTGCTAAACAGACGCCATTTGGTGATTTTGGGACGTCAACACCTCGAATTCAAGTTTCTTAAGGAACTAGTTTGCCTAGACTGAACTCCGGCTCTAACTCCCAAACCGGGAACCCGATTGGAGTCCCGTCTTCTCCCACAAGTCTCTCGTGCCTAGGCGGTGGTGTGTGCCAAGTTTCGTGCTAATCCGACATCGTTTGGTGATTTTGGGATGTCAAGACCTCGAATTCAAATTTCTTAAGGAACTAGTTTTCCTAGACCGAAATCCGACTCTAACTCCCAAACCGGGAACCCGATTCGAGTCCCGTCTTCTCCCACAAGTCTCTCGTGCCTAGGCGGTCATGTGTGCCAAGTTTCGTGCTATTCCGACACCATTTGGTGATTTTGGGACGTCAACACCTCGAATTCAACTTTCTTAAAGAACTAGTTTGCCTAGAGTGAAATTTGGCTCTAACTCCCAAACTGAAAACCCGATTCGAGCCCTGTCTTCTCCCACAAGTCTCTTGTGCCTAGGCAGTTGTGTGTGCCAAGTTTCATGCTAATCCGACGCCAATTGGTGATTTTGGGGCGTCAACACCATTACTTTGAAGTTCTTTTTACAGCATAGATTTTTCCGTGAATACAATCAATCCTTAACTAGAACATAATAAATCTACTCTTTGGTCATCGAGATTTTCTACATATATATAACAAAAAGAAGAAAAAGTGGGATTTATCATTAGAAAATAAAAAGCATAAAGATAAAGAAGAACAAAGGAAAGTGCAAAAGAAGAAGAGGGTTATATTTGGATGTTCTAAAGCAGTTGAAAACATATGATATAATCATACAGAAATTAGATGAACAAATTAAAGAAAATTGCCTACCTTTTCTTGTCATTGTCTCGAACAAACTTCACACCTCCATTACACAAGTTGCATACACCTATCAAAAATAAATGCCACCCAATCAAATTGCTACTTTGATGCATAATGATTAATCTTTTATATCTTGCTTCCTTTGGAGGATACAAAATGGCAAAGAAGGGAATATAAGTGAAAACATATTTTTGTACTCGAATAACTAACCCATGTAAATTTATATAAAGACAAGTCTTATTACTGTTATGCAGGAAATGATGACAGTGGATTGATTTATACTTCTAAAAAAGATGTGTTTATTCTAAGTATATTAAACACTTTTCCGCATGTAAAAAATTGAAAATCTCAAAGTTTTTTTTTCCTTTTAATGATGTTATGTAATAAAAGCTACTACAGTAAGGAGTATATAGAAGAAGGAATGCAGAAAATAAATTTTGCTTCATTTACTTACCTATGTGAGGCTGAGATGCAACAGTTGTTCACTTATATGAGTGCATCAATATCAACTTGTATATGATTTTGAAGTTGGTGTAATTTGCTATGAGCCACTATTAGCAACCAAAGTGAGAGGAGAGTCAAGCTGTTCTCTGTGGTAGCAGCATCCTCCGACTCCGACCCAATTTCATAAAATTTTAGTGTTCCCAAAAACAAAAATACTCATTAGTGAATAAGGCATGGATTATGATATGAGTCAATAATGAATATTAATAAAGCATCAATTAGGTTTAATCCAGGAACGCAAAAGATTTCTTTTTCATTCTTTTGACATAATTAATCTTTGTGTTCTAATGAATGTGTCAGAGAGTTTTTGGTGTTAGTGTGGTAGTTCTTTTTTACTTTAAATCAAAGGAAGGCACTCTAAATTTGCAATCACATTGATGTATATATATATTTAGATCAAAGGAATGATGTCTCAGGTCTGTTGCGTTTGCGCTGGTAAATTACATTGTTATGACTGCCCAAAAATCACAGCATAGTGAACAAATTGAGATGAGCTCTAAAGCAACGCAAAAATAAAATAACAAGAACACAAGTTTGGAAGTACTAACAGACCTGAGACATCGTTCCTCCTGATGTTCTTTGGTTATGAATTATTAGTGAACTGAATGGCCTTAAAACGAAGTGTAACACATTCCCCCAGAGCTGGTACAGCGTGCTCAACAAAACTTTTAGTAGTGCAAACATCTGAACATTGAAATTTTAATATCAAAGCTTAAAGAGCATGATTCATTTTCATCACCTAAATTCCAAATTACACTTGATTAATGAGAGGTGGAAGGTAATTCAATTTGATGACTCTGCTATTTCCATTTTGTTGCACTACTTTGGTCTGTAAGCTCTTTTTACTCAGTTCTGAATATAGGCCCAATTCAAAACTTTCTTTTCTAGATCCAGGAGTTTAGCCTACTGATTCTCTTTTGTCTTCTTTTGGCCATATTATTCAGAATTCTTGTGAGCTTCTCAACATCAACACTATAGTACATTCCCCCCTCCCCCTTATTTTTTGAAAAAGTGAACTATAAGTTGAAAAAGAGTTGTGTAAGTACATATAATGTTATAAATAGGTTAGAATATATTCAATCAATAACTTTATAATATTTAGTTAATTTCAAAACTGTATTATATATAATTGAAACATCCTTATATAAATAATAGATTTTTGCCCAATATTCTTGCATGTTTTTAATTGGTAATGAAATAGAATTATTGTTAGTGGTGCAAACAAATAATAAGATCTCATTGGGTTATATATAGGTTATGGTCTCCAATGACACTACTAAATAACCATTCTAAGTTCTACTCTACCCTGCTTGCTGGTTGAAATGAAATGGACTAACTCTGTAATTCTTTCATTTAATAACCAGGCTAGTTATTACAACAATATTGTCAAAAATTGTTCTTATCAAGAAATTAGAAAAGTTGGAAAAATTGACATGTAACACCAATCCTGCATCTCATAGGAACATGAAATATTGTAATACTTTTACCATAAGAAGGTCCTGTTTATTCCAATAATTTGACATTGCATCAAACAAAACATTATCTACAAAACTAAAATCTCTGTAAACCTTGTTACAATTATATAAAAAATAAAAACCCATATCTATTTCATAGATTTGTAACATACCAAACCCAAAGAATAAAATTTGAACTCAATTCTGAACCCCACAGAAATTCATCTTTCAGTCAAAAAATTTTCACAAGCAAAACTTGAAAATTAACAGAAGCTCACAAAAATAAATAAATAAATATGAAAATGAAAATATCCCTTCACACCAAATAATATAAATTTTACATCAAACAAAATATTATCTAGAAAATTAAAATCTCAGTATACCCTAAACCCACATATATATATATATATATATATTTCATAGATAGACGAAAATGTAAATTCATACCTCAACCATCTCCACATTTCCAGCTCATTCGAACAACCCAGCAAGAGTAGCACTGTCGGCATTGAAAGGTAAGTTTCCAACGAAGAGTTTGAGAGCAAGAGAGAAACTAGGTTCCTCTGCATCGCTCAATAGGTCCACTTCTTACTCGTACTTGGATGAAACCGCGACGTTTTGTACGAACGTGGAAGGTGAGGAGTCTTCGAAGGGTCTAGAAGGAGGAAAAGAAATGAGGAACTTCGAAGGGTCTGCCGCTCGCCGGAGAGAGAAAGAGAGAGAGACGTAAGAAGAGATTAGGGATTTTTGGTTTTTGAGATTGGGGATTTTGGGTTTGGGGGGGGAACCCGGGCGGGAATGGAAAAGAGGGGGGTGAGCGGGAATGGAAATTTTTTTTTTTTTTTTTTCGTCACAAATGAATATTTAAATAATAAAACGGCTCCTTTTTTTTCGCGACGGAGGATGCCATCGCCAAAAAAAATAATTTTTATTAAAATAAATTGCTTTTATAGTTAATGAATTTTTTTTTTTTTTTCATTTACTAAGGTTAAAAATTTATTTGTTTCATATTTATTTTAATGAATAAAAAATTATTATTATTATTTTTATTTGGTAGAATTAGGGATAATATTTTAATGAAAAATATTTTCCATTAAAATAAAGTTAATTTTTTGTGGTCAATGAAAAATATTTTTTTGCGACCTATTTTTTTTTTTTTTGTTACTAAAAATCAAGAACTAATTTTTTGCAGTAGAGGATAGAGAGTGGCAGTAGTGGTGAAGGTGGTGGATAAGAGGTGATAGTGGTGGTGGTAGTGATGGTGAAGGAGATTAGTGGTGAAGTTGTGGTAGTGGCAGAGGAGATAGAATAGCGGTAGTGGATGAGAGGTAATGGTAGTAGTAGTGGTGGTAGTGGAGTGGTAGCAATGGTGGTAGTAATGATAGTTGTAGAGGTGAAGTGGCAACAGTGGTAGTAGTGGTAGTAGTGGAATGACATTTGCAGTAGTGGTGAAGGTGGTAGAGGAGATGGGTGGTGAGAGAGAGATGAGTGAGAGACAGATAGAGAAGAGAGATAGGGAGAGAGAGACAGAGACAGAGTGATGAGCGAGAGAGAGACAAAGTAGTCGCTAAAAGTGCATTTTCTGATAGTGGAGAGCTCAGTAAATAGAGAATAAGGAAGGAAGAGAGTGAGCAAGGTGAACACAATGTGGGAGAGAGACAGACAGTCAGACAAACAGACACAGAGAGAGAAAGGGAGAAAGAAGAGTAATAAGTGAGAGATAGACAGAGAGAGAAAGAGATATAAAGAGAGAGAGAGAGAGAGAGAGAGAGAAAGAGATAGAGAGAGAGACAGACAGGAAAAGAGAGAGAAACAAAAGATTAGCGAGAGATAGACAAAGAGAGAGAGAAAGAGAGCGAAAATAGATGATCGAGAGAAAGACATAGAAAAAGAGAGAGACAAAGAGAGAAGAAAGATGAGCGAGAGAGACATAGAGAGAGATAGAGAGAAGAAAAATGAGCGAGAGAGATAGAGAAATAAGAGAGATAGAGAGAAGAGAGATAGAGAGAATAGAGATGAGCGAGAGATAAAGACAGACAGACAGAGAAAAGTGATGAGTGAGAGAGAGAGAGACAAAGAGAGAAAGAGATAGTAAGTGAGAGACAGAAAAAGAGATAGAGAGGAAGATAGATGAATGAGAGAGACAGAGAGAGAGAGATAGAGAGATGAGAGATGAGCGAGAGAGACATAGAGAGAAGAGAGATGAACAAAAGAGACAGAGAGAGTAGAGAGAAGAGAGATGAGAGAGATAGAGAGAAGAGAGATGAGCAAGACAGATAGAGAGAAGAGAGATGAACGAAAGAGATAGAGAGAGAAAAGAGATCAGAGAAGAGATAAATGAGTGAGAGACACAGAGAGAGAAAGAGACAGACAGATAAACAGACAAATAGAGAGAGAAGAGTGATGAGTGAGAGAGAGAAAGAGAGGAGAGAGAGGAAGATGAAAAAATGAGTGAAAAGAGATAGACTGGGAGAGAGAGAGAGAGAGAGAAAGAGAGAGAAAAAGAACGAAAAGAGATAAACGAAAGAGAGACAGAGAGAGATGAGCGAGAGAGCAAGAGAAGAGAGATATGGGGAGAAGAGAGATAGAGAGAAGAGAGATGAGCAAGAGACACAAAGAGAAATAGAGATGCAGATGCATGCATGCATGCATGAGAGAGAAGAGTGATGAGAGAGAGAAAGAGAGAAAGAGAGAGACAGACAGACAGAGAAGAGTGATGAGTGAGAGAGAGAGAAAAGAGAGACAGAGACACAGAGAGAAAGAGAGAGAGAAAGACAAATAGAGAAGAGTGATGAGTGAGAGAGAGAAAGAGAAGAGAGACAGAGACAGAGATAGAGAGACAGGAAGATGAAAAAATGGGTGAAAAAAGAAATGTTATATCAAAAGAGTAAGACGATGTCGTTTTTATTTATTTATTTATTTTTTTTGTGACATAAAATATCCGTTGCATTTATTTAAACCATTTTGTGACTATATATATATATGAAGGCGTCTCAAAGGCACAATATATATACATATATATATATTTTTGTAACTGCAGCTGGTGCCGTCACGAAAACTCTATTTTTTTGCGAGAGAGAAAAAGAGAAGAGAGACACAGACACACAAACACGTGGAGAAGAGTGATGAGTGAGAGAAGAGAAAGAGAGACCAGAGAGAAAGAGAGAGAGAAAGACAAATAGAGAAGAGTGATGAGTGAGAGAGAGAAAGAGAAGAGAGACAGAGACAGAGATAGAGATAGAGAGACAGGAAGATGAAAAAATGGGTGAAAAAAGAAATGTTATATCAAAAGAGTAAGACGATGTCATTTTTATTTATTTATTATTATTTTTTTTTTGTGACAGAAAATATCCGTTGCATTTATTTAAACCATTTTGTGACTATATATATATGAAGGCGTCTCAAAGGCACAATATATACATATATATATATATATATATATATTTTGCAACTGCAGCTGGTGCCGTCGCAAATATTCTATTTTTTTTTTTGCGACAGCAATTTCTGCCATCGCAAATACTTTTTTTTTTCGCGACAGCATTTTCGGCCGTCGCAAATACTCTATTTTTTGCAACAGTAAGATATTTTTTGTGACGGCAAGTTATACCGTCTCAAAAGGTCACATTTTTTTGTGACGGCAGAAATTGCTGTCGCAAAAAAAAAATAGAGTATTTATGACGGAGAGATTGTCAGTAAAAAAAAAAAAAAAAAAAAGAAAAGAAAGAGGAGTTTTTTGCGACTGTAATAGGTACCGTTGCCAAAAAAAAAAAAAGTAAATATATATATATATATTGTGGCTTTGAGACACCTTCATATATATATAGTCACAAAATGGTTTAAATAAATGCAACGAATATTTTCTGTCAAAAAAAAAAAAAAACGACGTCGTCTTATTCTTTTGATATAACATTTCTCTTTTTACCCATTTTTCATCTTCCTGTCTCTTTATCTCTGTCTCTGTCTCTCTTCGCTTTCTCTTTCTCACTCATCACTCTTCTCTCTGTCATCTGTCTCTCTCTCGTGTCTCTGCTCTCTTTCTTTCTCTCTCACTCATCACTCTTCTATCCGCCTATCTCAGATGTCTATCTTTCTTTCTCTTTGTCTCTCACCCATCTCTCTTCTCTCTCTCTTCTTCTCTCTTTTCTCTTTATCTCTTGCTCTCTCACTCATCTCTGCCTCTTTCATTTATCTCTTTTCGCTCTTTCTCTCTTTTCACCCATTTTTTCATCTTCCTCTCTCTCCTCTTTTTCTCTCTCTCACTCATCACTTTTCTCTCTCTGTTTGTCTCTCTCTTACTCATCTATCTCTTCTCTCATCTCTTTTCTCTCTATCTCTTTCGTTTATCTCTATTCTCTATCTCTCGCTTCATCTCTCTTCTTTCTATCTCTTTCATCTCTCTTCTCTCTATGTCTCTCTCGCTCATCTCTCATCTCTCTACCTCTCTCTCTGTCTCTCTCGCTCATCTTTCTTCTCTCTGTATCTCTCTCTTTCATCTCTCTTCTCTCTATCTCTCTCGTTCATCTCTTTTCTCTCTTTGTCTCTTTTTCTAGCTCTTATTCTCTATCTCTTTCTCTCTTTGTCTCTCTCTCTCTCACTCATCACTCTTCTCTCATCTGCTTGTCCTGTCTTTGTCTCTATCTCTCTCTCTTTGTCTCTTTGTCTCTCGCTCATCTCTTCTCCTATCTCTCTCATCTCTTCTCTCTCTCTCTCTCTCTTTTTCTATGTCTTTCTCTCGATCATCTCTTGTTTATCTGTCTTTTACTATCTGTCTCAGAATCTATCTCTTTCTCTCTCTGTCTCTCTGTCTCTATATCTCTCTCTGTCTCTCTCTCTTACTCATTACTCTTCTTTCTATCTTTCTCTTTCTGTGGCTGTTTGTCTGTCTCTCATTCTTCTCTCTCTCTTTCTCTGTCTGTCTGTCTGTCTATCTGTCTGTCTCTCTCCCCATTCTGTTCACCTTGATCACTCTCTCCCTTTCTTCTTCTCTATTTACCGAGCTCTCCACTACAAGAAAAGCACTTTTAGTGACCACTTTGTCTCTCTCTCGCTCATCACTCTCTCTCTCTCTCTCTCTCTATCTCTCTTCTCTATCTGTCTCTTATTCATCTCTCTCTCACCACCCATCTCCTCTACCACCTTTACCACTACTGCAAATGTCATTCCACTACTACCACTACTATCACTGTTGTCACTCCACCTCTATAACTATCATTACTACCACCATCGCTACCACTCCACTACCACCACTACTACTACCATTACCTCTCCTCCACCACCGCTACTCTATCTCCTCTACCACTACCACAACTTCACCACTAATCTCCTTCGCCATCACTACCACCACCACTATCACCTCTTATCCACCACCTTCACCACTATTGTCCCTCCCTATCCTCTACCACAAAAAATTAGTTCTTGATTTTTAGTAACTAAAAAAAAAAAAAAAAAAAAATGGGTCGCAAAAAAATATTTTTCATTGATCACAAAAAATTAACTTTATTTTAATAGAAAATATTTTTCATTAAAATATTATCCCTACTTCTACCAAATAAAAAAAATAATTTTTTATTCATTAAAATAAATATGAAACAAATAAATTTTCAACCTTAGTAAATGAAAAATAAAAAATAATAAAAAATTCATTAACTATAAAAATAATTTATTTTAATAAAAATATTTTTTTTAATAAAAAATAAGGAGCCGTTTTATTATTTAAATATTCATTCGTGACGGAAATCAAAAAAAAAAAAAAATTTCCATTCCTGCTCACCTCCCCTCTTTTCCATTCCCGCTCGGGTTCCCCCCCCCCAAACCCAAATTCCCGAATCTCTTGAACCAAAATCCCCAATCTCAAAAACAAAAAATCCCTAATCTCTTCTTACGTCTCTCTCTCTCTCTCTCTCTCTCTCTCTCTCCGGCGAGCAGCGGTAGACAACGGTGAGCGGCAGACCCTTCGAAGTTCCTTATTTCGAAGTTCCTCATTTCTTCTCTCTTCTTCTAGACCCTTCGAAGCCTCCTCACCTTCCAAGTTCGTACAAAACGTCGCGGTTTCATCTGAGTACAAGTAAGAAGAGGACCTATTGAGCGATGCAGAGGAACCTAGTTTCTCTCCTGCTCTCAAACTCTTCATTGGAAACTTACCTTTCAATGCCGACAGTGCTACTCTTGCTGGGTTGTTCGGACGAGCTGGAAATGTGGAGATGGTTGAGGTATGAATTTACATTTTCGTCTATCTATGAAATATATATATATATATGGGTTTAGGGTTTACTGAGATTTTAATTTTCTAGATAATGTTTTGTTTCATGTAAAATTTATGTTATTTGGTATGAAGGGTTATTTTCATTTTCATATTTATTTATTTATTTTTGTGAACTTCTGTTAATTTTCAAGTATTGCTTGTGAAAATTCTTTGACTGAAATATGAATTTCTGTGGGGTTCAGAATTGAGTTCAAATTTTATTCTTTGGGTTTGGTATGTTACAAATCTATGAAATAGATACGGGTTTTTATTTTTTATATAATTGTAACAAGGTTTATAGAGATTTTAGTTTTGTAGATAATGTTTTGTTTGATGTAATGTCAAATTATTGGAATAAATAGGACCTTCTTATGGTAAAAGTATTACAATATTTCATTTTCCTATGAGATACAGGATTGGTGTTACATGTCAATTTTTCTAACTTTTCTAATTTCTTGATGAGAACAATTTTTGACAATATTGTTGTAATAACTAGCCTGGTTATTAAATGAAAGAATTACAGAGTTAGTTCATTTCATTTCAACCAGCAAGCAGGGTAGAGTAGAACTTAGAAGGGTTATTTAGTAGTGTCATTGGAGACCATAACCTATATATAACCCAATGAGATCTTATTATTTGTTTGCACCACTAACAATAATTCTATTTCATTACCAATTAAAAACATGCAAGAATATTGGGCAAAAATCTATTATTTGTAGAAGGATGTTTCAATTATATATAATACAATTTTGAAATTAACTAAATATTATAAAGTTATTGATTGAATATATTCTAACCTATTTATAGCATTATATGTACTTACACAACTCTTTTTCAACTTATAGTTCACTTTTTCAAAAAATAAGGAGGAGGAGGGGAATGTACTATGTTGTTGATGTTGAGAAGCTCACAAGAATTCTGAATAATATGGCCAAAAGAAGACAAAAGAGAATCAGTAAGCTAAACTCCTGGATCAAGAAAGAAAGTTTTGAATTGGGCCTATATTCAGAACTGAGTAAAAAGGGCTTACAAACCAAAGTAGTGCAGCAAAATGGAAATAGTAGAGTCATCAAATTGAATTACCTTCCACCTCTCATCAATCAAGTGTAATTTGGAGTTTAGGTGATGAAAATGAATCATGCACTTTAAGCTTTGATATTAAAATTTCAATGTTCAGATGTTTACACTACTAAAAGTTTTGTTGAGCACGATATACCAGCTCTGGGGGAATGTGTTACACTTCGTTTTAAGGCCATTCAGTTCACTAATAATTCACAACCAAAGAACATCGGGAGGAAAGATGTCTCAGGTCTGTCAGTTCTTCCAAACTTGTGTTCTTGTTATTTTATTTTTGCCTTGCTTTAAGCTCATCTCAATTTGTTCATTATGTTGTGATTTTTGGGCAGTCATAACAATGTAATTTACTAGTGCAAACACAACAGACCTGAGACATCATTCATTTGATCTAAATATATATATATACATCAATGCGATCGCAAATTTAGAGTGCCTTCCTTTGATTTAAAGGAGAAAAGAATTACCTCACTAACACCGAAAACTCTCTGACACATTCATTAGAACACAAAGATTAATTATGTCAAAAGAATGAAAAAGAAATCTTTTGCTTTCCTGGGATAAACCTAATTGATGCTTTATTAATATTCATTATTGACTCATATCATAATCCATGCCTCATTCACTAATGAGTATTTTTGTTTTGGGGAACACTAAAATTTTATGGAATTGGGTCGGAGTCGGAGGATACTGCTGCCACAGAGAACAGCTTGACTCACCTCCCACTTTGGTTGCTAATAGTGGCTCATAGCAAATTACACCAACTTCAAAATGATATACAAGTTGATATTGATGCACTCATATAAGCGAACAACCGTTGCATCTCAGCCTCACATAGGTAAGTAAACGAAGCAAAATTTATTTTCTGCATTTCTTCTTCTATATGCTCCTTAGTGTAGTAGCTTTTATTACATAACATCATTAAAAGAAAAAAAAAACCTTGAGATTTTTAGTTTTCTACATGCGGAAAAGTGTTTAATATACTCAGAATAAACACATCTTTTTTAGAAGTATAAATCAATCCACTGTCATCATTTCCGGCATAATAGTTATAAGACTTGTCTTTATATAAATTTGCATGGGTTAGTTATTTGAATACAAAAATTTGTTTTCACTTATATTCCCTTCTTTGCCATTTTGTATCCTCCAAAGGAAGCAAGATATAAAAGATTAATCATTATGCATCAAAGTAGTAATTTGATTGGGTGGCATTTATTTTTGATAGGTGTATGCAACTTGTGTAATGGAGGTGTGAAGTTTGTTCGAGACAATGACAAGAAAAGGTAGGCAATTTTCTTTAATTTCTTCATCTAATTTCTGTATGATTATATCATATGTTTTCAACTGCTTTAGAACATCCAAATATAACCCTCTTCTTCTTTTGCACTTTCCTTTGTTCTTCTTTATCTTTATGCTTTTTCTTTTCTAATGATAAATTCCACTTTTTTCTTTTTTCTGTAATATATATGTAGAAAATCTCGATGACCAAAGAGTAGATTTATTATGTTCTAATTAAGGATTGATTGTATTCAAGGAAAAATATATGCTGTAAAAAGAACTTCAAAGTAATGGTGTTGACGCCCCAAAATCCCCAAACGGCGTCGGATTAGCACGAAACTTGGCACACACGACCGCCTAGGCCCGAGAGAATTGTGGGAGAAGACGGGACTCGAATCGGATTCTCGGTTTGGGAATTAGAGTCAGATTTCACTCTAGGCAAACTAATTCCTTAAGAAACTTGAATTCGCGGTGTTGACGCCCCAAAATCACCAAATGGCGTCGGAATAGCACGAAACTTGGCACACACGACCGCTTAGGCACGAGAGACTTGTGAGAGAAGATGGGACTTGAATCGGTTTCCCGGTTTGGGAGATAGAGCTGGATTTCGGTCTAGGCAAACTACTTCCTTAAGAAATTTGAATTCGAAGTGTAGACGCCCCAAAATCATCAAACAGTGTCGGATTAGCACGAAACTTGGCACACATGACCGCCTAGGCACAAGAGACTTGTGGGAGAAGACGGGACTCCAATCGGGTTCCCAGTTTGGGAGTTAGTGCCGGATTTCGATCCAGGCAAACTAGTTCCTTAAGAAACTTGAATTTGAGATGTTGACGCCCCAAAATCAACAAACGACGTCAATGTAGCACGAAACCTAGCACACACAACCGCCTAGGCACAAGAGACTTGTGGGAGAAGACAGGACTCCAATCGGGTTCCCGTTTTGGGAGTTAGAGCCGGATTTCACTCTAGGCAAATTAGTTCATTAAGAAACTTGAATTCGAGGTGTTGACGCCCCAAAATCATCCAACAGGGTTGGATTAGCACGAAACTTGGCACACACGACCGCCTAGGCACGAGAGACTTATAAGAGAAGAAGAGACTCGAATCGGATTCCCAGTTTGGGAGTTAGAGCCGGATTTCACTCTAAGCAAACTAGTTCCTTAAGAAACTTGAATTCGCGGTGTTGACACCCCAAAATCACCAAACAGTGTCGGTTTAGCACGAAAATTGGCACACACGACCGCCTAGACACGAGAGACTTGTGGGAGAAGATGGGACTCGAATCGGTTTCCCGGTTTGGGAGATAGAGCCGGATTTCGGTCTAGGCAAACTACTTCCTTAAGAAATTTGAATTCGAAGTGTTGACACCCAAAAATCACCAAACAATGTCGGATTAGCACGAAACTTGGCACACACGACCACCTAGGCACGAAAGACTTGTGGGAGAAGACGGGACTCCAATCGGGTTCCCGGTTTGGGAGTTAGAGCCGGATTTCGATCTAGGCAAACTAGTTCCTTAAGAAACTTGAATTCGAGATGTTGGCACCCCAAAATCAGCAAACGACGTCGATGTGGCACGAAACCTGCCACACACAACTGCTTAGGCACAAGAGACTTGTGGGAGAAGACAGGACTCCAATCGGGTTCCCCATTTGGGAGTTAGAGCCGGATTTCACTCTAAGCAAACTAGTTCATTAAGAAACTTGAAGTCGAGGTGTTGACGCCCCAAAATCATCCAACGGGGTTGGATTAGCACGAAACTTGGCACACACGACCGCCTAGGCATGAGAGACCTATAAGAGAAGAAGGGACTCCAATCGGGCTCCCGGTTTGGGAGTTCAAACCGGATTTCACTCTAGGCAAACTAGTTTCTTATGAAACTTGAATTCGAGGTGTTGACATCCCAAAATCACCAAACTGTGTCGGTTTAGCATGAAAATTGGCACACATAACCGCCTAGACACGAGAGACTTATGGGAGAAGACGGGACTCG
This sequence comes from Camellia lanceoleosa, assembly GCA_025200525.1. Classification (NCBI taxonomy): domain Eukaryota; kingdom Viridiplantae; phylum Streptophyta; class Magnoliopsida; order Ericales; family Theaceae; genus Camellia; species Camellia lanceoleosa. The sequence continues at coordinate 131,582,228 of CM045771.1, read as the reverse complement.
AATCGGGTTCCTGGTTTGGGAGTTAGAGCCCGATTTCACTCTAGGCAAACTAGTTTAGTAAGAAACTTGAATTCGAGGTGTTGATGCCCTAAAATCACTGAACGGCGTTGGATTAGCACAAAACTTGGCACACACGACCGCCTAGGCATGAGAGACTTGTGGGAGCAGGCGGGACTCCAATCAGGTTCCCGGTTTGGGAGTTAGAGCTGGATTTCACTCTAGGCAAACTAGTTGTTTAAGAAACTTGAATTCGAGGGGTTAACACCCCAAAATCAACAAACGGTGTCGAATTACCATGGAACTTGGCACACACGACCGCCTAGACACGAGAGACTTGTGGGAGAAGACGGGATTCCAATTGGGTTCCCAGTTTGGGAGTTAGAGCCGGATTTCACTCTAAGCAAACTAGTTCCTTAAGAAACTTGAATTCGAGTTGTTGACGCCCCAAAATACCAAACGGGGTCGGATTAGCACGAAACTTGGCACACACGACTGTCTAGACACGAGAGACTTACGGGAGAAGACAGGACTCGAATTGGGTTTCCGGTTTGGGAGTTAAAGCCAGATTTCACTCTAAGCAAACTTGTTCCTTAAGAAACTTGAATTCGAGGTGTTGACGCCCCAAAATCACCGAACGGCGTCGGTTTAGCATGAAACTTGGCACACACGTCTGCCTAGGCATGAGAGACTTGTGGGAGAAGATGGGACTCCAATCGGGTTCCCGGTTTGAGAGTTAGAGTTAGATTTCACTCTATGCAAACTAGTTCTTTAAGAAACTTGAATTCAAGGTGTTGACGTCCCAAAATCACCAAACGGCGTCGGATTAGTACAAAACTTGGCACACACAACTGCCTAGGCACGAGAGGCTTATGGGAGAAGACGGGACTCAAATCAGGTTCCCGGTTTGGGAGTTAGAGTTGGATTTCTGTCTAGGCAAACTAGTTCCTTAAGAAATTTGAATTCGAGGCGTTGACGCCCCAAAATCACCAAACGGCATCGGTTTAGTACGAAACTTGGCACACACGACCGCCTAGGCATGAGAGACTTATGGGAGAAGACGAGACTCCAATCGGGTTCCCAGTTTGGGAGTTAGAGCCGAATTTTTGTCTAGCCAAAATTATTTACTTAATTATCTTTGTAATTATATAGTACTTAATTTTTTATGTTTTTTTGTAATTAAAATATTAACACATAATTATATTGTCATTAATTATTTTATTTTTTTTTTTACAGATATTTCCCGAGTAGCAGTTTGCTTCTTGTGGAATGTCAGCGTGTTAAGATTGCGACTAACTTTTGTTTTTGTTACCCACAGAAAAATCATAAGGAAAACTTTTGTTTTTGATTTACGTTATTTTGAATTGTGAACAACATTATGTATTTAAACATTGTATATGTATTATACAACATTATGTAGCGGGATAATTTTGCTGATGTGTTGTTATGAATGGAAGAATATTTTTATTATGGATGAATTGTTTTTTTTATACTGAAATTTTTATATTGTTATATAATTATCGGTTTCTTTTTCAGCTATTTTTCATTTAATGCAGGTAATTTTCATATTTTTAATAATTTTATTACCGTTTTTTTTTTTTTTTTTTTTTAGACGGCACCACACCGTCTCGAAAAAACATCAGAACTAGATTTTTTTTACGACGTAAGCAATGCCGTCACAAAAGATATTGGCAACAGTTGAAACTAAAAACCTTTTGCGACAGTATTATTTGTCGTCGCAAATAATCTTTTAGCGACAGCATGTCGTGCTGTCTCAAATAACCTTTTAGCGACGGCAAGTATCCAGTCGCAATAAAAACACTTTCGCGATGGCATTTTTGTCGTCGCAAATAACACTTTTAGCGACGGCAACACAGTGCTGTCTCAAAAAATCTCAGATTTTTACATATTAATGCCGACAGCATAATTTCGTCGCAAAAAGGCAACTTTTCGCCAAAAACTTTTAGCAACGCCCTTTGTTGTAACCCCCCACTTACCATCGCTAAAAGTCAGTTGCCGTTGCAAAAACATTTTTGCGACGGCCCGAAATTTTGGTATTATGACCTTGTAATAATAAGTTCCCCTTGGAGTGAGAAATGTCATTTTATCTTAGTCAATCGGATCCATTGCAATTGGGTGATACCACCTATAAGCGTTTAGGAAGCTCCTGCACTAATGTTGGGTGGTTGCATCCATAAGTTGATCAATTCAGGGTAAAGGAAAACACTCCTTGGGGCAGACTTTGTTCAAATCTGTAAAGTCTACACAGACACGCCACTTCCATGTCTTCTTCTTTACTACGACAGTATCGGACAACCACATGGGATATGTAACTTCTTGAATTGCCCCAGCTTTCAATAGCTTGTCAACTTTGTCAACTACAACAGCGGCATGTCCGGCAGCTGAACGGCGGTTTCTCTGAACGACTGGCTTAGCTTTGGGGTCAACATTTAGGCTATGCATAGCAATGGCGGGGTCTACCCCTGGCATGTCGTAAGGTGACCATGCAAAGACATCGATGTTGTCGATGAGGAAAAAAACCAGCTCTTGTGTCTTGGTGTCTGCACACACTAGTAAAACCATCTTACCTAAGAGGTATTCCAGATTGGCGTTAAAGCCGAAAAAAGGGTAATCGGCTAGCATAAGATCTGCATCTTTAAAGCCAAGCTTGAGAAACGTTTTATAGTACATTATCTCAAAGGTGCTCCCTTGGTTGATCAGGATATGCACAATGGCGAACTTATTTACTCGTAACTCAATCACGAGAGCCTCATTATGAGGCACGATGACCCCTTCGAGATTGGCGTCGAAGAAGCTAATTTCGTTCGACAACAGCGATCGTTTGACTGATATACTGAACTCAGAGCTGGGTTGGGAGGATTATTGCAACTAGATTGTATTCACCCTGTTTAGTGGGGACAAGCTGTATATCATGTGAATTACACCGAGTGGAGGTGAATCGGGGCCTACAACAAGTACACCTGGTGATTCAATCTTTTTTGGGAGGCATTCAGTTAGTTGGCCACCCTGGACCAAGTGTTCCAAATGATCTTTTAGGGAGTAATTTTATGATACTCGCATCTTTGGTCTCTCTGTCTCATGTCAGGGGGGGCCCGGACATCTTAGTTGGTCATTTGAAGAAAGCCAAATTTCGAATTTTTGGCAAAATCTTACTGATCGGCTCAGACAGTTCTGTGTACTTTTTATCTGACAGCCTAGAGCGCATGTTTTCCACCTTATATTGTTCGCTCTGTCGAAGTGAATCTTGGCAATTCTCCCTTCTTGATCGACCTCTTAGCTCTCGGCTCATTGATGGGTTCTATTTGGTGGTACAGTAGTCAGCGGCTGTACTAGGACAAGTGCTGCCGATTCCGCAGCTTGCATTCCAGCTTTAATTCGGATTACATCATTTTCTACTTTGTAATACTCTTCGACCCTATTCATCAAGGCCCAGACTGTCTTTGAAGGCCTTCTAGTCAATGAACTCCTAAGCGAGCTATCAGGATGTAATCCCATCTTGAAGGTAGTGATTATCACGGAGTCGTTGAAATCGCTATCCACCAAATTAAAGCACTCCTAATATCGCGCTGAGTATTCACGCAAAGTCTCTTTCGGCTTGATTTTCATTACCTACAAAGAGTCTGCTTGTTTTGGCTAAGCCTCATTGATGATGAATTTAGCCTTGAAGGATTTTTGGAGTTAATGAAACTTTCAACTGAAGCCGGTTCAAGCTTGTAATATTATCTGACAGTGAGCAATCCGAAACTGCTAGGGAATATTCAGCACATGAGTGCCTTGTCATCAGCATGCAGTGTCATTGCTTGCTTGTAATAACGAACGTAATCTATGGGGTCCGACTTTCTATCATATAGTGTGAACGGCGGTGCTTTAAACTTTTTTAGCAAGACCGCCTTTGCAATTTGACAAACAAAAGGGTTGTGCCTATCTTTTGAATCTAAGTCCTTCTTTTGCGTGCGTTAAGCTCATAAAGAATCTTCTCCATCAATCAAACTGAAATCATTATTTCGGGTTCGTTTCTTGGGTTCTGTAGACACCCCATTTTTGACCGTCCTCAAGACTTGGACGTCACCGTTGGAACACTCGGTGATTATCCATGTTTGTGTTCGTTTGGAGTTCCCGGAGTTCTCGGCCATGCCTCGCCTCGGGACCTCCGAACTTCGACCGCTTGTGTTTGGTTTTGCACCAAACACTTGTGTTTTGCCTTGGGAGGGCGGGAATACCTTTGAGGCATCCCTACACACCACCATTGGGACCGGAGGCCATCGGTGGCTTCTTTGTCCATCGGCACTTTATTGTGCCGACCGGCACTATTTTGTGCCGACCGGCACTAAATTTTGACATTTAGTACCCCTTTGTCGGCGAAAGACAGCTTGCTTTATGAGATATTTTCTCACAGCTGTAAAGCTTGTTGCTCTCCTCCATACACGTGTATGGAGGGATGAGGCTTTTGGTTGCTTAGGCTGTATGCATTTTTTGCCTATAAGAGAGGAGCTTCTCCTCTTGGCTTAGGGTTGAAGTTTTTGGAGACCAAAACCAGAGCTCATATTCATATATCTCTGCCATATATCTATATCCCCCTCTCCTCTTGTGTGTGTGTTCTTGGGTCCAAATAGTGTGTTTTACCTCACTTTTGCACCATTACAAACACTATTGCACCTAGCTCCGAGATTGGGAGACTTGGAGGTTTGTTTTGAGTGATTTTGGACTGGTTTTGATCACTTGAGGAGGGCTGGACCACCTGTTCTTCATTGGATCTTCAAGGGTGAGCTTTTCACTTTAGTTTCCCCATTCTTGCAACTACTTTCTACCCCTCTTGTCTTGGTTTTTTGGCTTTGTGTTTAACATAAAAAAACCTTGTTTTTGCTTGCTCTAGAACTTTCATTAAGGTCTCTTTTTCATTTGATTGAGGCCTTACTCTTTTAGGCCTTGTTTTGGTCTTTTTGTGCCTTTTTTTTGGAGCATTGGCTAGCTTGGTTTTTGACCTTCTCACCACTGAAAACCAGTGGGTTTTCAGTGGTGAGGATGATATTTTCGAGCTTCATTTAGGGGAGAGACACCCCTCTCCCCTTGATCCTTTACTTGCCTTTGTTTTGGGCTCATAGCATAGCATGTGTGCATGTTTGCATTTGGCTTCATTTCAGGACTTTTTGGGCTGTTTTAGGTTATGTTTGATCTCTGTTTTTGGTTGGAATTATAGCCTCTAACATGCTTCTCATACTTCCTTTGAAATGCTCTTTTATGCCTAAAAGCATGCCATATGTCTAAGCCATATTTCTTGCATGTTTTAGCTTGATTTTATGAAAATATGAGTATCATCTGGTCTTGCATAAGGACTGTGAGCCACTGTTTTGGCTATGTTTGGCAGGCTTAGCATGGTTGCCTTGCTTGTTGGCTTGTAGGCCTTGCTTGTATGGAGTTATAGCATGCTTAACTTGTCTTTATCCCATGGTTTGGCATCATATTAGACCCTATTTCAGTCCATTAGTCATGTTTGTATGTTGGCATATGTGGCTTAGTTCATGCTTTAAGGGTGTGCTCTTCTATGCTTTAAAGTAGGCCTTTGCATGCCTACATGTTTAGTGCATTTTCGGAGATGCCATGAAGGGGGTTCGGGTGTTATTTTGTATGCTAAAAAAACTGTTTTGGTTGCTTCACATGTGCCATGTTTGGTCTTGTTTAGCGGTGGTTCAATGTCTCACTTTGTGTCTTAGCCTTGGGCCTTATGGCTTGCATGCTTGTGTAGCATTTTGTTCATGTTATGAGGCATGTTTTGCCACTGATTTAGGGAGTTTTGAGGGCTGCCTCATTGAGCTTAGCCCACCTTTGCATGCTTATATCATGGATGTTGCATGTTTGATTGATGAAACCTAGTATACATGCTAGTTCCATGCATGTTGCATGTCATTTGTACCTTGTACACTTTAGCTCTTTGCATGCCTAACATGATAGGTTGTATTACATTTGAGCCATGTCGCATGAGTTGCATTCCATGGTTTGGTTTGGGGTTGTCAAACCAAGCATGAAGATTGAGAGGAGTTCACACTTGAGTGGTGAAACTTGTCTCCATCCTCAAGTCCCTAAGGCCCTTGATCTCCATATGATAGGGACTTAATCTTCACCTTTTTTGGGTTGCATGCATTTTCATATCAAAAGAGCAATCTTGATTCTTTGGGCTATCATGCATCAAAATGCACTATTGGTGGCCCAAGAACCAAGAGTCTTACCTCCTTGAGTCCCCAAGCATGATAGGAGGCAATGACCATGCTTACATGTCCCCTAAAATCCATGCCATGCATTGCTGTCTTCTTCTTCTTGTCAATCTGTCTGCATAGGACTTTCGGCCGGCAGTTTAATGTCCTGATCGGCACATTGTTTATGCCGATAACAACCACAAGAAGCCGATGGTCAATAAGAGCAGCCGATGATCTATTCCTCCAGCCGGTGGGGCATCTCAGACCATTTGGAAGGTATTCCAGAACTTTGGGAAATTTTGGAGAGGCAGGGCAAGAAAATAAGCAAAGAATGCCATGACATCGGTTTTCCCAAGAGCCGCGACGAGCATGCATCATTCGAGCATCCCGAGGCAGGGCTGAGGCTCCATTTATTTTATTTGTTTAATTTAATTTTAGTAATTAGAATTTGTAATATTTATTATTTATTCATTTATTTTGGGACTGTATTATTATTTTGGTCCCTCCGAGTGAGGGCGCAAGTGTAATAAGTGTGCGTGAGTGGGTGCATGTTTTCCAACCCCCATTTCTTTCTAACCCTTTTATTTACCTGCTTATGATGGTAGATTAGGGCACGTCTAAATTAGCATACCTTATGCTATCGCATGCGTGCATTCATGCATTTGTTTACATGCACCGGGCTCGGTACATCATACAAACTGCATCGCAATTTTCAATTCCAAATTGAATACATGCTATTTGAAGCATTCCATGTGCCATGTTTAGGGTTAGCCGAGCCTACTCTAGATTGCATCTATGCCTGTGTTGCATTAGCCACTTAACATGAACTAGGTCATGTATGTTTGCTAACTAGTTTACTGTTTTGGCGCGGAGTACGATGTAAGTATTTTACGCTTTAGCATATCGCATATGTGTGAATGTTGACATGACAGTAGGCTTACCATGCGGCTAAATGCTTATGTGTTATAAACTGCTTTAATGCCTGTGGGTGGAGGTTGGGTTGCTTGAGTTGGGAAAACTCGTTGAAATCCGTGCTTTAGCCTACTTGCGAGTAGCAAATCCCGAAATGTTTTCAAAACGAACGGATATGCAATGTTTATTTCCAAATTAGGCAATCTAGTCTATACTTGTTTGTCAAGCATAACATAGTAATTCTAGGCTAATAACGGGATAAGAGCATGTAATGTTTTCAAAACGGATATCACGGTTAGTAGAGGCCGGTCTTCGACCGGCGAAGGGGTGCTCATAGCTGACCTTCCCCGATCGTACCCAAGCTCCCGAGCCAAGACCACTTTGGTGATGACGGACATGTGGCCTTCGGCACCGAGTCAGGGTTTCCTAAATTTCCCAAAAATAAAATATTTAGGTGGCGACTCTGTAATCTGGCAAAGCAGTCCATGTTTGGCACTTCTTTTCAAAATCTGTTTTTCTCAAACGATTTGCCGGATTCGGACTCTTTGGTTTAGATTTAGAACCGCGACACAAAGGGAGTCCGAACTGTAGCCGAGGTCCCCCGCGGACGTGTTACAGTTTCTGGCGACTCTGCTGGGGATTTTAGAGAGCTTGACTCGAACTCGTGATATCCTGTTTTGATTTCATTTTTGTGTCTCTTTGCATTGCATGTGCATTGGTGCGCCTAGGACACCGTGTTGGCCATCTGCTATTCCTGAGCGGTTTGCTGGAGGCTTGTCTTGTTAAGGCATGTCCATAAGGCTGACCGGTTATGGCTCGCCAATATGGGAACACAAACCCCGGTTTTACCGGGGCACCCTTTTCGACCATTCGACCTAGTGCATATTCGAATCCATAGTGACCATTCCAAACTAGGACAGGTTGCTTACCCGATGTAGGTTGTTTGAAACCGCTGTGTGCGTAGTGAAACCCTAGCTCCTGACAAAATAGGACAGGGAAACCCTACCCCAACATAGGGGTGTTTTGGCTCTCTTTACTTGCTATGTGCTTTGAAAGTGTATCTCTCTGGAGTGCATATACCATTTACAAGTCAGTATCAGCCCGAGAGCACCAAGACGATATTTGGAGAATCAGTTATATCTGCGGGTATCATATTCAGATTTGGGGCAATGATTTCGGAGAACAGCGATCAGTAATGGAACACAGTCGTTCAGCTCTGCTCGTATCTATTTTGGTGAAGTTGAGCTGAGATGCTGTCTGTTTTCCCTTTTGCTAGGTAGTCTTGGAACCGTAGCTTCAGAAGGGTCTGATATACCCCGGGTACTCTAGACCTGTGTTGTTATGTGATCAGGGGATGAACCACTTGTTGTCGGTGCTCAGTTTACTTTAGATGTGATGGATGGCACGCACTATTTTGAGCATTTGTGAATGCTGTTTATCCTACCTTCTGACTTGGGTATTGCGTCTGCCTTGTTGTATCGAGTCAGCCATGTTGAGTCTGTCTTGTTGTATCGAGTCAGTCCTGTTGAGTCTGTCTCGTTGTATCGAGTCATCCCTGTTGAGTCTGTCTCGTTGCATCGAGTCACCCTTGCTGAGTCTGTCTCGTTATATCGAGTCACCCCTGTTGAGTCTGCCTCATTGTATCAAGTCAACCCTGTTGAGTCTGTCTCGTTGTATCGAGTCAGTCCTGTTTTGTTAGAGTCCGGTGATTTCGGGGGTGTTGCCTCGGACATCACTTACTTGCTTTGCGTCTGTCTTTTCATTTTGTTTTAAGTCTGTTTTTGCCAGGGAGCTAGTTGTGCCAACAGATTTTGAATGAAACAGCAGTGATTTTCACACTCTTGTGTTTGCTTCTGCCGTGTGCTAGTTGTGCCGGGATTTGAATGAAATGGCAGTGCATTCCACCTGCTCTCTTGTGCCTTGAAGTCATTGTAATGACCTAAGTTTTTCAAAACTTTTTGAACACTGTGGTAAAAACAAAGAGGAAGGAATTCCTTGGGATTTGCAAATATTTGATCAATTGAGAGAAAGAGAGGCGTGCTAAGCCCTTAATGAATGAAATCATGCTTGTTAGTGTGAGTACTGGGAAGGACCCTAGCTTTGATCCAGATTGGTTCTCAGATGTCTTCGGCCATGAGCGATTTGTCGCTTTCTTAAAACTTTCAAAAAATGTTTTGCGCGTCCTGAAGACATGTGTGGAATCGCTCTTGAGATTGTGCAGCCTAGGATCGCTCTCAGCCTCGAGACTCGACCCTTCATTTTCGAACCTTGGACTCAAACTCAGAATGTTCAACGGTTAACTACAACGTGAGGCCTGTGTGGCCAGATTCAAAGCAACCCTCGAACTAAGGGCAAGAGAGTCAGATCAAGAAGTTCAAGTGTTTTCAAGAGAAGCTTGTAAAGCTAGATCAGAAGCCCCCCTTCAAACTAGGGGGCAAAGATGTCGACATGTTCAAGAGTCAAGATGAGTTCTCTTGCGAATCAAACAGCCACTCTCCTGGGTACAGAGGGCTTCAATCTCAAAAATCATTTGGCATGGACTTATTACACTTTTACCCTTTGAGAGGCTCGCTGGGCTGAAAACCCGGAAGGGCTACCCAGGCAAAAGTTAGAGCAAGCAAAAAATACATACAAAAGAAAAAATATATATATACAAAAAAAAGAAAAAAGAAAAAGAAAAAGAAGCTCGCAAGGTCGAAAACCCGCATCGGGCGCCTTGGCAAAAGTTAGAGCCTAAAAGAAAAAGAAAAATAAAAAATGAAAAAAAGAATTGAAAAGAAAAGAAAAAGAAGCTCGCAAGGTCAAAAACCTGCAACAGGCACCTTGGCAAAAGTTAGAGCATAAAAAGGAGAGGTTAAATACCCGAGTGTACCTTAACCCCGAACTACGTAAGGCTTGATTCCCATGTTTGGGATACGTAGGCAACTTCATTCTGAAGTCCAAATTTAAAACAATTCAAATTGATTGTGTCCATGCGATGGTTCTGGCCATCTTTGTCTTCTCTGTATCTGAGAGTCTGGTTGTGTTCATCACTCCGAGGACTGACTACAATGTGCTGCGGCATCATCCAAACAAGGGGCAACTTTCCGTTGCCACGCAGTGTCCTTCAGACAAGGGGCAATTTTCCATTGCTATGGGTCCGAGGTTGTGCATCTCAAAGAGTTGGTTCCCTGCTTGTTGAGCATTGGCCGTTTGCAAAACAGTTTTTGAGAATTTTTACTGAGGTTGACTATTCTCTCAAAAATCATTCCATTTTTCCAAAACTGGACCATTTCTTGGACCCAAAAAGGAAAATTTTCAGTGCTTACAACCTGACTTGCATGATTTCAAATCAAAAATCGAATAAGCATGTTAATCTAACTCTCATGTTGGTCAAAATTGTTTTAGTAGAAAGCAAAATAAAAAAATGGTCAAAATGATGAACTAGGGGCACAGTTGAGTCAGGCTTCCTGTCTTTTCCCCATTGTCAACATACTTGCCAAGAAGGGCATCATACTTGCCGGAAAAGGGCACAACAAAGGGCTGAAAGCTCCCTCATCCTCCAAGCAACGAGGTATCAAGCCAAGTGCGAAGCACGAACTGGAATGGATCAAGGTATTCCACTCCATCATTTGGGCAAATCTAACCATGTCCAAACTCCCCGGCAGAGCATCGTCGACCAATGTCAGCCGCAGATTCGCTAAACACCCAATTGTAGCGCGGCCCCCCTGTGTAAGAAACTCACTGTTGTGAACAAGAAGAAGAATCTAGCAGAATGCTAGGGGCACGAGCCCACAACTTTCTGTTTATCCATCAACCATCCAGGGGAGGGATTGAAAAATGAGAGATTGAAGAATAGAGAGGTGTGCGATGAGAGAAAAAGTGAGAAAAGGGCTTTTTCAGAAAACAAGAGATTGAATGCCGAGTGATGTGAGAATCACAAATGAGAAAGGGTGGGAAATACTACCCGGTGAAACAGGCTCCCTGTGCGCATTTGAGTCTTTCGTTGTGTTTTGTTTGTCTCGATTCTTGTTTTGAGTCGTTTCAAGTGTCAATAGATGTGTTTAGGTTGTTTACCTTTATTTTCCGTTGTTGGGTCATCTTTGCTGTGTTCAGTTGTAGGCTCAAATACCCGGTCGAGAACCCATTTCCTCAATTTCAAAAATGATTTGTTGTGTGCTCAGAGTGCTGTGCCATTCTCCACATTTGTGCAAAAAAGGAATTTGTTCTTTCGAAGCGCAAGGTCCACCCCGATAAGTGTGAATAAAGGAAATCAGGGCCTATCTGAAGCTATATAGGTTCCGGACTGCAAAGCAAAAGAAAAGAAGGAAAATTGAAGCACCTGAGTGTATTTCACCTTCAGCGAATTCCGTGATTGTACTCCGGATGTACCTCCTCAGGCCTTTTCACTACTCCGAAGTATGAGTGTATCTCGACCCCAAGTGTAAGCCTGCTTCAAGTCAGAATGGCAATTAAAGCAACAGCAGATGTTATCTCTCTCTAATATGAACAGGGTGTGCCTGTTTTTGAGCTGAATGTGTTGCAAACCCCTCCGAAAGGTAAATCGGAGGTCGCGTTTTAATCTGGTCTCGTTAAGGCTTGTATTCCCTTATTCGGCATTTTGTTTCAACTATGCGTTGTCACACACATTTCACTTGCATTGTTATGCACCCGTTACACCTGCATCGTTATGCACATTATAGTCCCTTTTCATACACATTGCGTGCATACGTGCATCGCTTTACTTACATGTGTTCAATTCCTTTTTATACACATTACGTGCATACGTGCATCGCTTTACTTACATGTGTTCAATTCCTTTTTATACACATTGCGTGCATACGTGCATCGCTTTACTTACATGTGTTCAAGTCCCTTTTCATACACATTGCGTGCATACGTGCATCGCTTTACTTACATGTGTTCAATCCCTTTTCATACACATTGCGTGCATACGTGCATCGCTTTACTTACATGTGTTCAATTCCTTTTTATACACATTACGTGCATACGTGCATCGCTTTACTTACATGTGTTCAATTCCTTTTTATACACATTGCGTGCATACGTGCATCGCTTTACTTACATGTGTTCAAGTTCCTTTCTATACACATTGCGTGCATACGTGCATCGCTTTACTTACATGTGTTCAAGTCCCTTTTCATACACATTGCATGCATACGTGCATCGCTTTACTTACATGTGTTCAAGTTCCTTTTCATACACATTGCTCGCGCTGACCGCTTGCTTCACTTACATATGTATTTTCAGATTTCATTACACATTGCATTGTATGCGTGCTTTGCTTTACTGATATGTGTTCAATTTCCTTTATACACATTGCATTGTATGCGTGCATTGCTTTACTGATATGTGTTCAATTTCCTCTATACACATTGCATTGTATGCGTGCTTTGCTTTACTGATATGTGTTCAACTTTCTCTGTACACATTGCATTGTATGCGTGCTTTGCTTTACTGACATGTGTTCAAGTTCCTTTTTCTGTACACATTGCATTGTACGCGTGCTTTGCTTTACTCACATGTGTTCAATTACAACTGCCTATACACGTTGCATCTGCCGTACACCTCCAATCGTGTAATTTGCATGTTGCTAACAATACCATACCTGTTAAGTTTGTTTTCTTTTCAGGCACGATATTGTATGTACGGTTCATTTGAGGCCGGTGCAACCGGACGAGCTGCACAGGTATTGTATCCTCCGCGTGAAACGTTTTGAGAATTGCATAATTCTCTTACATCCTTTCTGCATTGTAGTGTAGATTGGTGCATGTTAGCTTATAACTGTCGCATGTGTGCTTCATTCTGACTTTCTTTGCATGATCATAAGTTATGCGGCTTCTTGCATTTTCATTGCATTTTGCCCCCGCCTTGAGCATATCTTACTTGCTTTGCATGATTGTCTAAGTCTTGACCTTGTCAAAATGGGTCGTCTCGGGCTTTGACATTCACTCCCATCATTCTTATGACTTCCGAGTTCTGTCAAAGAGGGGAAACTGTAGACACCCCATTTTTGACCGTCCTCAAGACTTGGACGTCACCGTTGGAACACTCGGTGATAATCCCTGTTTGTGTTCGTTTGGAGGTCCCCGAGGTCTCGGCTGCGCGCCCCGCCTCAGGACCTCCGAACTCGTCCGTTGTGTTTGGTTTTGCACCAAACACTTGTGTTTTGCCTTGGGAGGGCAGGAATACCTTTGAGGCATCCTACACACCACCGGTTGGGGCCGAGGCCATCGGTGGCTTCTTTGTCCATCGGCACTTTATTGTGCCGACCAAGCACTATTTTGTGCCGGCCAAGCACTAAATTTTGACATTTAGTACCCTTTTGCCCGAAAGACCATGCAGCTTGCTTTATGAGATATTTTCTCACAGCTGTAAAGTTTGTTGCTCTCCTCCATACACGTGTATGGAGGGATGAGGCTTTGGTTTGCTTAGCTTGTAAGCATTCTTTGCCTATAAGAGAGGAGCTTCTCCTCTTGGCTTAGGGTTGAAGTTTTTTGGAGACAAAAACCAGAGCTCATATACATATATTTCTGCCATATATCTATATCTCCCTCTCTCTCCTCTTGTGTGTGTGTTCTTGGGTCCAAATAGTGTGTTTTACCTCACTTTTGCACCATTACACACACTATTGCACCTAGCTCCGAGATTGGGAGACTTGGAGGTTTGTTTTGAGTGATTTTGGACTGGTTTTGATCACTTGAGGAGGGCTAGACCACCTGTTCTTCATTGGATCTTCAAGGGTGAGCTTTTCACTTTAGTTTCCCCATTCTTGCAACTACTTTCTACCCCTCTTGTCTTGGTTTTTTGGCTTTGTGTTTAACATAAAAAAACCTTGTTTTTGCTTGCTCTAGAACTTTCATTAAGGTCTCTTTTTCATTTGATTGAGGCCTTACTCTTTTAGGCCTTGTTTTGGTCTTTTTGTGCCTTTTTTTGGAGCATTGGCTAGCTTGGTGTTTTTGACCTTCTCACCACTGAAAACCAGTGGGTTTTCAGTGGTGAGGATGATATTTTCGAGCTTCATTTAGGGGAGAGACACCCCTCTCCCCTTGGTCCTTTATTTGCCTTTGTTTTGGGCTCATAGCATAGTATATGTGCATGTTTGCATTTGGCTTCATTTCAGGACTTTTTGGGCTGTTTTAGGTTATGTTTGATCTCTGTTTTTGGTTGGAATTATAGCCTCTAACATGCTTCTCATACTTCCTTTGAAATGCCCTTTTATGCCTAAAAGCATGCCATATGTCTAAGCCGTATTTCTTGCATGTTTTAGCTTGATTTTATGAAAATATGAGTATCATCTTGTCATGCATAAGGACTGTGAGTCACTGTTTTGGCTATGTTTGGCATGCTTAGCATGGTTGCCTTGCTTGTTGGCTTGTAGGCCTTGCTTGTATGGAGTTATAGCATGCTTAACTTGTCTTTATCCCATGGTTTGGCATCATATTAGACCCTATTTCAGTCCATTAGTCATGTTTGTATGTTGGCATATGTGGCTTAGTTCATGCTTTAAGGGTGTGCTCTTCTATGCTTTAAAGTAGGCCTTTGCATGCCTACATGTTTAGTGCATTTTCGGGGATGCCATGAAGGGGGTTCGGGTGTTATTTTGTATGCTAAAAAAACTGTTTTGGTTGCTTCACATGTGCCATGTTTGGTCTTGTTTAGCGGTGGTTCAATGTCTCACTTTGTGTCTTAGCCTTGGGCCTTATGGCTTGCATGCTTGTGTAGCATTTTGTTCATGTTATGAGGCATGTTTTGCCACTGATTTAGGGAGTTTTGAGGGCTGCCTCATTGAGCTTAGCCCACCTTTGCATGCTTATATCATGGATGTTGCATGTTTGATTGATGAAACCTAGTATACATGCTAGTTCCATGCATGTTGCATGTCATTTGTACCTTGTACACTTTAGCTCTTTGCATGCCTAACATGATAGGTTGTATTACATTTGAGCCATGTCGCATGAGTTGCATTCCATGGTTTGGTTTGGGGTTGTCAAACCAAGCATGAAGATTGAGAGGAGTTCACACTTGAGTGGTGAAACTTGTCTCCATCCTCAAGTCCCTAAGGCCCTTGATCTCCATATGATAGGGACTTAATCTTCATCTTTTTTGGGTTGCATGCATTTTCATATCAAAAGAGCAATCTTGATTCTTTGGGCTATCATGCATCAAAATGCACTATTGGTGGCCCAAGAACCAAGAGTCTTACCTCCTTGAGTCCCCAAGCATGATAGGAGGCAATGACCATGCTTACATGTCCCCTAAAATCCATGCCATGCATTGCTGTCTTGCTGCTGCTGTCAATCTGTCTGCTGCAGGGACTTTCGGCCGGCCGGCAGTTTAATGTGCCGATCGGCACTTTATTTATGCCGATAACAACCACAAGAAGCCGATGGTCAATAAGAGCAGCCAATGATCTATTCCTCCAGCCGGTGGGGCATTTCAGACCATTTGGAAGGTATTCCAGAACTTTGGGAAATTTTGGAGAGGCAGGGCAGTAAAAACAGAAGCAGCAATGCCATGACACGGGTTTTCCGGGCGAGCCGCGACGAGCATGCATCATTCGAGCATCCCGAGGCAGGGCTGAGGCTCCATTTATTTTATTTGTTTAATTTAATTTTAGTAATTAGAATTTGTAATATTTATTATTTATTCATTTATTTTGGGACTGTATTATTATTTTGGTCCCTCCGAGTGAGGGCGCAAGTGTAATAAGTGTGCGTGAGTGGGTGCATGTTTTCCAACCCCCATTTCTTTCTAACCCTTTTATTTACCTGCTTATGATGGTAGATTAGGGCACGTCTAAATTAGCATACCTTATGCTATCGCATGCGTGCATTCATGCATTTGTTTACATGCACCGGGCTCGGTACATCATACAAACTGCATCACAATTTTCAATTCCAAATTGAATACATGCTATTTGAAGCATTCCATGTGCCATGTTTAGGGTTAGCCGAGCCTACTCTAGATTGCATCTATGCCTGTGTTGCATTAGCCACTTAACATGAACTAGGTCATGCATGTTTGCTAACTAGTTTACTGTTTTGGCGCGGAGTACGATGTAAGTATTTTATGCTTTAGCATATCGCATATGTGTGAATGTTGACATGACAGTAGGCTTACCATGCGGCTAAATGCTTATGTGTTATAAACTGCTTTAATGCCTGTGGGTGGAGGTTGGGTTGCTTGAGTTGGGAAAACTCGTTGAAATCCGTGCTTTAGCCTACTTGCGAGTAGCAAATCCCGAAATGTTTTCAAAACGAACGGATATGCAATGTTTATTTCCAAATTAGGCAATCTAGTCTATACTTGTTTGCTGCGCGCATAACATAGTAATTCTAGGCTAATAACTGGGATAAGAGCATGTAATGTTTTCAAAAACGGATATCACGGTTAGTAGAGGCCGGTCTTCGGACCGGGCGAAAGGGGGTGCTCATAGCTGACCTTCCCCGATCGTACCCAAGCTCCCGAGCCAAGACCACTTTGGTGATGACGGACATGTGGCCTTCCGCACCGAGTCAGGGTTTCCTAAATTTCCCAAAAATAAAATATAAAATATTTAGGTGGCGACTCTGTAATCTGGCAAAGCAGTCCATGTTTGGCACTTCTTTTCAAAATCTGTTTTTCTCAAACGATTTGCCGGATTCGGACTCTTTGGTTCAGATTTAGAACCGCGACACAAAGGGAGTCCGAACTGTAGCCGAGGTCCCCCGCGGACGTGTTACAGGTTCCAACCAAGATGAATCTGAAATGCTGCTATCGTGCCCCCATGGTTGACGTTGTCGCCTCTTCTACACACCTAGAGACCTACCTTGCTGTAATGTCCTCGAGACACTGTTCACTACGTTGCATTTGATTCATCAATGTTTGCATGACATCCTCTGTAAATGTTGAAGGCTGAAATGGGGTTTGCGAGTCAAAATTCAAAGACCTCTTTGTGGGGGTTTCTTTTGGACCGAAAGTTGCTACTGTTGTAGCATTATCAACTCCGGTAACTGGAGGATCTTTGATTGGTTTTGGCATGGACGAGTTCGAGTATTCTCATAGATGGCGCCAATTGTAGAGAGGTGGTTTTCGAATACTCCTTTAATCCAAATGAGCCCTTGCAAGATCTTTCCAGCTGTCACTTGAAATAGAAGAAAAACTTCGATCGATAGTGCTAGAATTAGCACACCGACAAGCAAGTTAGCTTCTATAGAAATATTAGTGTTTTTGGTTTCTTAACGTACAAATTTTTTAGAATATACCTCATCCTTCAGCCTCCCTTTTCCTTTTATAGAGTCATTCTCCTTGATATTTTTTCCATATAGCTTAACCTTAAATCATAACTCTGTTAGGGCCTATCTCCCTACTATACTTTTTGGAAAGGGACAACATGGTTTAATGGGACTATACCGACTTACCTGATAAACTCGACTCCAACGTACGACACAAATACCCTTAACTCGACATTCCCCTCATTTTATCTTTTATGTCTATTCGGCAATGACATTCAGTCCAATGGGCTTTGGCTTCATTTGGCCTGTCTCGAATGAGTTTAGATGTATTTCGTCTGTTGTTTTAGGTATATCTTTTTTTTGACACCCACATGTAGTAAATTCATTAGTCGCATAATAAGGTGGTGGCATATCTTAATTATATTTTCCCACCAAATATATACATAGATCTTAATAATCTTTCTCAAAGGGTGCAACGTACAAACAAGTGGGGAATTCAACATAATTATTAATTAAATCCAATACAAGCATATTACTTCTTGTAGGTTGTAGGTCAATGTCATAGGATCCTATTTGGCAACACTCCAAAAAAAAAAAAGTAATTTAACTTTTTAACTTGATTTTTGAGTTGTCTAAATTAAATTAAAAATTGAAAAAAAAAGAAAAAAAAAAGTCCTTTTGCATTAAAAATAGAATAGCTGAAAGATAACGAATGACCTATTTAATTTTTTACCATCACCACCACTACGACTATGCTATCGCATCACCCTTACTACGGATTAAGAAAAATTGATAAAGCAGAACCAATTGTGAAGAGTACAAAAATTTCACTTCAATTGACTATTTATAATGTATAGTTCATTTGTTTTTAAAAATTTTACATCACTACCTACCGAACTAACTGAAATATTATATTTAAAATAGTTTTTTATATTTAAATTTTTTAAGTTTATGAATATAAATGACTGATGTTACACGATTTGTTACAAAAATTAAAAGAAGAAACATTTGTGGAGCATCTCCAACCACCTCTCTTCATTTATGCCCAATGTAGAATTTTTATAGATTTTTATGAAATACTTGAAGGTTTTTTTTTTTTTTTTTTTTTGTCAATCCTTGATTTACACTATACAGAAAAACCAACAAAATGAATAGTAATATGTTGTTGGTCTCAGTTCCTTAACTAACAAAATAGAAATGTTCAATTCTGTGTTAAATTTTTTCTCAACTGAATCAAACTGAACCACTTACATTTTTAACCTTGCAAAAAGACATACCACACCTCCTCTCCCACCATAACCTTTACAATTTGTTGCTAACCAACGTAGCTACCTAGAAAATTCTATCTAAGCCACCACCCTCAATTGCCACCTTGGCACCACTACATTTATGGATTTAACATTACATCCTACAACATCAATAGCCAAATATAATCTAGAACTTATCCAATTACAACTTCTGGTGAAAGGTGACAACTTATATATATTTAGTTGTTGGGAAATTGACCAGTAAATCTCGTTTTGTAAACTTGTAGTCCATAAGGTCCTAAATGGGAAATTCTATTTCCATACACTAAATTATCTCTGTGTACATCTTTTCTCAATCCACACATTTAGTAATTTGATTTTTACTTTTTTATCTCAATCCACACACTTCACATCCAAATATACCCTCACATTCTCTGTGCACATCCTCTCCTTCCATCCTTGCTTGGGAGGATTATGGTATTGGATAGTTGGGGTTCCACTCCTTGAGGTGTCCATGGGCACTGCTCAATTGTGCAGTGCCCAAAATAGGCAAAGGAGAAGATCTATACTGCTGGAATTGAAGTGTAAAAATTACTATACGTTGAGTCAAACAGTGGACAGTACATGCAGATTGTAAAATTCAATCTTCCAATTTTCTAACTAATAAGAATTTCAAGTATTTACCTTAACTTATGTATTGGTCAGAGAATTTCAGGTATCACACCTACACACAAAACACATTATCACAAACACACATTATATCGGACCCGAAGTAGATAACAAAGCTTATCAAAGCAAAATTGAGACAATTAAGTGCTTCAAACTAATAAAAGAGGTGTCAAAGATCAAAAGAGAACTTTGGGACTCAATTTTAAGATACCAAACATCCCCAATTCAGATCATCCAAATCAAAAAGCAGAAGTATGGACAAAGATAGAATCTAATGGAAAGTGTAAATGATTTACAAGTATGATCAAACAAGAAAATCAAACATATATACACCAAAAATGAAGAAAACAGTCAGTATTTTTTAATTATTTTATTATTCTTATTTTAAAGAATAGGAGATGGTATTCTACTCACACGATGGGAAAACTGTCAAATGAAGAATACTAATCCTTCAAAAATGGATTTTCCAAATCCAAAGGAAACCCAAAAGGAAAAGAATTTCCACTCAGAAAGATATGCTTCAATTCAGGTAATAATCTATGGAAACCCAACGATTCAGATTTCATAAATCTAAACAAAACCAATCAGGTACAAACCCAGAACAAAGATTACACTTTACAAAACAATTCTCCACAAAAATCAACCCAAAAAAATTCTGATCTATAACGATTCCGGTTTTGATCTGACTCTTGTTGCATTCCAGACTCGGCCTTATAGTTTCTGAATGTTGTTCATTGTCGTTTTCCCTTTAATCCTCCTTAAATTTGGTTATTAGATTGTAGTTGTGTGTTTGGAATAGGTTGATTGCTTGTTTCTCCGCTTGAGCGGCCATTCTTAAGCTTGAGCGGGCTTTATAATTTTGCTCCTCCGCTCGAACGGCACTTCTCGCGCTCGAGCGGGCTTTGCAAACTCCCAATAGGTCTGCAAAACTACAGGGAGAGTGCTTTCTATGCTCGAGTGGCATTTCCTACGCTCAAGCAGGTGGGCGCTCGAGTAGCCTTCCTAGCACTCGAGTGTTGGTCTGTTGTTTGCAAAACTATTAGATTTGTGTTTTCTACACTCGGGCGCCATTTCTTGCGCTCGAGCGGTGAGCGTCTTGTTCATTGTCTTGGCGCTTGAGCATCCTTTCTTGCGCTCAAGCGGAATAACTTTGTATTTGATGCTCGAGCATCAACTCTTGTGCTTAAGCGGACTGTGCGTATATCAGATCGCGAAAATGACTTTTTACATCACTTTTTCTGATATTTTCTTCCAAAAACCCTAAAGTGAGACTCTCTCTCTCTCTCTAAAATACTCTCTCTATATATTTTTTCTCCTAGATCCGTTGATCTTTCCGTGAAAACCCATATTTAAATTATTCTTAAAAGAAAATAAAGTAATTAATTAATTAATTGTATTCAGAATCTACCTAAAATATATAATAGTACAAAAAAAAATAGTTTTAAATTAACCCAATTCTATCACTAACAAAGACCTTATTAAGAATAAAAATTTTATGGATGTTCAATAATTATTGTTATAAAATAAAGAGAGAGAGAGAGAGAGAGAGAGAGAGAGAGAGAGAGAGAGAGAGAATTTCGTGGCTATTTGCATGGTGATATGGGAACCATAAACCATTATCTTTCTTAGGATTTAGGGAAAGCCATAGAATTTGGAGAAAGTGAGCAAAGAAATTAGAGAAAGCCTAATTCTTAGAACTTGGAGAAAGGGAATTGTTTTATTAATAAAAAAGAATGTGTGAGAGAGAGGGAGAGAGAGAGAAAGCTAGCCATGGAGAGAGTCTATATAATGCACCTAGTAGCATGCACAGAAAGTTCATATTTTCTGGACTAAGCATAAATCATATACATCCAAGTAGAGGGAATTCTTGTAAAAGAAGAGGAGGAGGTTGAGGTTGCATATTTTCCTACCATTTCATTATTCCATTTCAACCCTACAACTAAGTAAGAAACCCTCTCAATCCTCTCATTTTTTTAACATAATTGAAATTTTCAGATTGTATACATATGATACATTGTCTAAACTGTGTTGAAAATAATTTGTGTTGAATCTGCCAGCATGTTTGCCTGAATTTTTAGACAATTTTATACTCAAAATTTCGAGATGATTTCTTCTACAAAGTTGTTGATAATGATTTCTAGTTTATCCAGGAATTTTGGTAACAATTTTCAAGCTTTCTACGAATTTATACAAATTTTTAACAAAAAATCTGAAATTGTGTTGAAGATAATCTATTTTGAATCTGCCAGCATGTTTGCCTGAATTTTTAGACAATTTTATACTCAAAATATCAAGATGATTTCTTCTACAAAGTTGTTGATAATGATTTCTAGTTCATCCAGGAATTTTGGTAACAATTTTCGAGCTTTCTACGAATTTATACAAATTTTTAACAAAAATCTGAAATTGTGTTGAAGATAATCTATTTTGAATTTGCCAGCATGTCTGCCTGAATTTTTAGACAACTTTATACTCAAAATTTTGAGATGATTTCTCTACAAAGTTGTTGATAATGATTTCTAGTTCATCCAGGAATTTTGGTAACAATTTTCAAGCTTTCTACGAATTTATACAAATTTTTAACTAAATCTGAAACTGTGTTGAGAATAATCTATTTTGAATCTGCCAGCATGTTATCCGAATTTTTAGATAATTTTATACTCAAAATTTCGAGATGATTTCTTCTAAAAAGTTGTTGATAATGATGTCTAGTTTACCCATAAAGTTTTGGAAACAATTTTTGAGCTTTCTACGAATTTATACAAATTTTTAACTAAATCTGAAACTGTGTTGAGAATAATCTGTTTTGAATCTGCCAGCATGTTTACCAGAATTTTTAGATAATCTTATACTCAAAATTTCGAGATTCTACAAAGATGTTGATAATGATGTCTAGTTTATCTAGAAATTTTTGGCAACAAATTTTGAGCTTCCTACGAATTTATACAAATTTTTAACTAAATCTGAAACTGTGAGACAGATTTTACTATGTATTTCAAAATTTATTCAAAATCCTATACTAAGCCAAATATGGTAATTTCTAACTAAAAGATGAGACTTGAGAAGTCTAGTTTCATGATAAATTTTTAGATTATGAGTTTGATCTATGAATTAATCTAAATGAATAATGGTATATATAAAGTTAACAATTGATGGTTAATACCAGTTGTTTAGGGTGAGTATTGGTTTTAAAGAGTGTACGAAATTAAGGTTGACGGTCAATACCGGTTGTTCAGGGTGAGCCCTGGTTTTGAGAATTCTCACGTAAATTGTGTTGCGAAACTCTAAGATGGCACGAGACTTATTTGAACCCTTTCGGTATTCGGTTTTGGAATAAGGGTGGATGTGCAGGTGGCACACAGGGAGGTTACTTACCCCGGGCAGACCGTTTCCTTGGGGCAAACCACGGATGCCACTACTTGGGTATATAACTCCGGGACGCGGGCATCCCTGGTAATTACGGTTGGTAACACTTAAATATTTGACCAAGGGAGGGTTTCAAATTAACCGTTGCCATGCTTAGTGGTTGGTAAGTTAAATCTCTTTGGTGAGATTTCGAGTGTCACCTAATTTATTAAAATTACTGAAATTATTCTAATGGTTGTAATTTATGTATATAATTATACTGTTATCTCATGTTTAGAATCTTATTATTTTTCTCTTAAAAAGAATGGTAGGTTGGTTATGTTTTCTTACTGTGTTGCAAAACTCATGGCATATATTTTGTTGCCCTAGCGTTTCATGCCAGATTATGTCGAAGAAGGGACTGAGGCTGAAATTGGAGCTGTGCCAATATCGAACCTTGGCTGACTTAGAGTCAAAGATTTTATCAAAATAAAATCATGTTATCCCTTGTATTAGGATTTAACTATATTGTGACGTTGTGTGTGAACTTGTAGTTTTATTTTGTTGTTGGACTTTGACTATGTAAGAACTTAAAAGTTTCTAATTAGTAATTAAAACTTTATCTAGCAAGTTATTGTTATTTAAATCTTATGATGTTTCAAAAAAAAATTTGGGCCGTCACAGTTTCTACCCTAGTGTCTTTGGGAAAATGATAAAGCATCTTGAGAGCTCTGTTTTGATCCGATTGGAGTTTGGTTTCGGCGTCGTTGAAGTTTTGTCCTTGCTCCATTGATCTTCTAAGCTTAAGGAGGGACTCTCTACACCTTAATATGAGTTTTAACTTGGTTATAGGTTGTTGTGTGAAAATAGTGAGATTTAAGAATGTTTTGAGCAAACCTAGGGTTTGGGTTCAAGTTTGAAAAGAGGGGTTTCTATATGGGTGTTATATAAATAATTATGGGGTTTGGATTTGAGGTCTTTTGGGTGAATAAGTCATAAAATAAAACAAGAAAACTTATAAGAATACAAGGGGAATACCCCAGGCCCTAACAAAGCTATACAAAATTTACCAACTAAAACATATCTGCTAATATATAACTAGCTAGCACAAACAAAACAAGCCTATCAAAGCAGCCACAAATCTGTTAGCATACTGGCTGCCATACTGGTAGCAAATCTATTAGCAACAATCTGTTAGCAAAAACTTGCATACTAGGTGCCTCCATAACCAAGTTCAGAAGCACACACAAAAGAAGCCAATCAATATTATGTTTTTCCATAGCAACCACATACACCAATATACATAAACCAAAAGCTTAAGAAAATAAAATAAGACCCCAAGCACAACCCGCAAAGGAATAGGTAGAAACCTTAGAATATGAGCATAAAACTAGTTGGAATTCAGCTCCATACTTCTTATCCAAATGTGTAGCACCATCAAAATAAAAAAGACAACTATCAAGCACACTTCATTCATTAAACTGGCGCAGATTGCAGCCTGGTTCAAAACTGCATTCCCCATATCTTTATACTTCCAAGTTTCAACATGACCTGTTAGGACCACCTACACAAATCCAACCAAAGGAAACCAAAAGAGTAATAACAGTGAGAAAATCCTCCAATTCAACAAACAATTAATGTCTTCCTTCACTAGACCCATAGTGAAAAAATCCCTGTAATAAGAACCAACCATAAGTACTTGCAGTAAAGTTAGAAAGTTTTTGAAACTAGTTCACTCAACCCACAGCTTATAGCACTCACTCAATATATAAGGGCTCACCCTCTCTCAACCCACCATTCCTATAAAGGAACCAGATTTGCATCCTGCACAGCAACATGTTAGATAACAACATTTAAACAGTAACCCTCACCATATGGCTCACATCACTTGACCCTCTTGTATATTCTCACCAGCACTCAACTCTCAAAAACAACACTCAACCCTCATATGGTTTCTCCCCAACACTCAACCCTTAAGAAGCTACCCTCCACCCAAATTTATAATGGTAGCTGGAAGCCTCCATTCTTGCTGAAACCAAGCATCAGTTGGTGAATTATTAATGTTCTTCAAAGCCAAACATTTGAACCGGATCATGCTGATAATGCTTTTTATGACAACCTCTTCAGGTTTTCTTTCTTTGTTAAACACCTTGTTATTTCTCTCCAACCAAATTTGATAAACAGTGCAGCAGAAGCCAAGCTTTTTGAGAATGTTAGCTAGAGATTTACCCTGACAATCTCTTGCCACCACATCCACCTGTAGACACCCCATTTTTGACCATCCTCAAGACTTCGACGTCACCGTTTGAACACCCGGTGATCATCCCTGTTTGTGTTCGTTTGGAGTTCCCGAGGTCTCGGCTACGCACCTTGCCTCAGAATCTCCGAACTCGACCGTTCCGTGTTTGGTTTTGGCACCAAACACTTGTGTTTTTGCCTTGAAGGGCAGGGAATGGCTTGTTGGCCATCCCCACACTCCACCGGCTGCCCCCACCCATCACCGGCTGTTTATGGGTGCCACCGGCCATGGTTTCTTAAAACTAACGGTCGGTCGGCACTATATTTGGCCGACCGGCACTTTATTTTGCCGGCGACCTCTTTTGCTGGCCAGTGTGACTCCTTTGAACCCTTGAGGCATGGTGCATGCTAGCTATGCCAGCTGGGATGCACCATCACTCCTCCCCGTGCGGTTGGTGACTGTTTTGAACCCTTGACCTCCTAATTCCTTCTAAAAGGTTGACCCTTTGGCCAAGCTTCTTGGAGAAGCTTGGCCAGCTGTATTGGCTTCCTCTAGAAGCCTTGCCCCTCCCATGAACCTCCTGACCCCCTTGACCCTTTCTCTTTAGCTTAGCCATTAAGTTTCTTGGCTTTGCTTGGCCTATATAAGCACCATTCCTCCCCCTTGCTTAGGGGTTGGCCATTTTTGAACAAAAACCAGAGCTTATATCTATATATCTATTAGATACATCCTCTCTCTCTAGATTCCTCTCTCTCTCCTCTTTTGTGTGTGTTTATAGGCCTAAAAGTGTATTTCTACCTTACTTTTGCACTAACACACACACTATCACACCTTAGCTCGAGTTTGAGAGGCTTTGAGGATTGATTCTTGAGTTTTTGGATTGATTTTGATCAGAAGAGGAGGGCTGCATTGACTGTTCTTGAGGTGTTCTTCAAGGGTGAGACTTTTGCTTTAGTTTCCCCATTTTTGCAACAACTTTTTACCTGTCTTGCTTGATTATTTAGGCTTTGTATATAACATAAAAAAGTCTTATATTTTCTTGCTTAAGAACTTTCATTAAGGGTGTTTTGTGGTTTGAGTGCAAACTTACCCTCTTGGGCCTTATTTGGCCTTTTTTTGGAGCTTCCTTTGTTAGGCTTTGTTTACCCCGGTGTTTTGGTCTTCTCACCACTGAAATCCAGTGGAGTTTCATTGGTGAGGAAGGGGGTTTGAGGTCTTGTGTAGGGGAGGGACACCCCTCTCCCCTTTGTCCCTCTTTTACCTTTGTTTTTGGCTTAAAAGGTAACATGCATGCTCAGCTGTTTTGGTACCATTTCAGAGTTTTTTGGGGTGTTTAGGGTCATATTATATCTCTGTCTAATGGTGGTTTGTTGGTCCTTAGCATGCATTTCATACTTGCTTTGTAATGCTCTATCTTGCGTAGAAATGGGCCATGCGCTTAGCCTAGTATATCTTCATGTTTTGACTTAGCTTATTGAAGTTTTTGGTCATGATTTGACATGCTTTAGGTCTGTTGGCCACTGTTTTTGTCATGTTTAACATGCTTTGTATAGCTCCTTTGTATTCTAGGGTGTTGGCCTTGAGTGAGTGAGTCATTAGCATGCTTTGTTTAAGTTGTTTAAATGATTTGGAGTCACTCCTCATGCTATTTCAGTCCCTATACCATGCTTACATGTTTCCATTTATCATCTCATTCATGCCTTAAAGTGTTGTAGTCTTGTGCCTTAAAGAGTGGTCATAATGTATGCTACCATGTTTAGGTATTTGGGCTGCCATATCATTGGATTTTGGGGTGTGTTTTGATGCATTGAAGCTTTGTTTTGGGCTGAATAACCCATGCCATGAGTGGTCTTGGTAGCGGTAGTTAAGTGCTCCATTTTTGTGCCTTAGTTTTAAGCCTATTCGCTTGCTTGTTTGCATAATTTTTGGCCACTGTTTTGGGGTGGGGCTGAGGGTCCTCCATCTTAGCGTAAGTCCATGGATCATGTATTTGCATCTTGTAATGCTCATGACATTGCATGTGGTAGTATCCTTAAGGCTTGGGCATTGTTATGTACTCACCTTTTTGCATACTTGCCTATTTAGTGTGTATTGTAGTATTGTTTGTAGTGTTGCATGCTAATGGCATTACCATGTTGCTTGCATGATAGTTTGCATTTCGTTTTGAACCATGTTTACACAACATGCCTTGCATTACTTGGTTTGGGGTGTCAAACCAAGAGTGAGATTTGAGAGGTGTTCATACTACAAGTGATGTAACACATCCCAAATCTCAATCACCGGGGCCCTTGACTTTGACATGATAGGGTCTTGGTCCTCATTTGTGTGTTGCATGCATTTTCATATCAAATGGCAAGCTTGATCTATTAGGCTATCATGCACAATTGATGGCTCGAGGATCAAGGGTCATGCTCCCTTGAGTTCAATGCATGATAGGGAGCATGGCCATGCTTACATATGCCTGAAATTTCATGCCATGCCTTTGCACATCTTCATTCTTTGTCAAAAGCTGTCTTCTGCAGAAGTTTACGCGACCGGCAACATTTAGTGCCGACCGGCCATTCGTGAATGGCCGATAGCCCCATAAGCAGCCGATGGAAATTCTAGATGGCGGTGGACATTTCCTCTGCCGATGGTATTCTCTGATGCAAGGAACTGTCGAGGACTTTGGCGATCTTTGGAGAAGCGAGGCGTGTAAAAAGCAGGCGGCGATAGCATGGCACGGGTTTTCCGGGCAAGACGGACTCGAGCATGCATCATTCACGCATTCCGAGGCAGGGCTGAGGCCACCTTCTTTACACTTAATTTGTTAATTAATTAGAAGTTTTGTAATAATTAATTTAGTATTATTTATTCGGACTATAATATTTATTCGGACCCTCCAAGCGAGGGCAATGGTGTAATAAGTGTGCGTGAGTGTGTGTATGTCTTCCAACCCCACGTCTTTCTTCCCTTTTATTTACTAGCTTTCGATGGTTAGTTTAGGGCATATTTAAATTAGCATACCTTATGTTATGCATGCGTGCACCCATATATTTGTTTTCCATGTACCAGGCTCGGCACATCACACTAACTGCATATGTATTTCAAATTCCAAGATGAGTACCTGTTAATTGCAGCATTTCACATGCCATGTCTAGAATAGCCGAGCCTATTATAGCTGCATTTTGCCTGTGATGCATTAGCCACTTAATATGAACTAGGATCATGCATTGATTACTAACTAGTTTCTGTTTTGGCTTGGAGTACTAGGTAAGCTTTTATGCTTTAGCATATCGCATGCGTGTGAATGTTGTCATAATAGCATGATTACCATGAGGCTAGCTGCTTATGTGATATAACTGTTTGAATGCCTGTGGATGGAGGTCGAGTTACCTAAATTGGAATAACGCATTAAAACCATGAGTTTTAAAGCCCACTGGATAGTGGCAAAATCACCTTTTCTAAAAACCCACTCGAGGGTGGCAAAACCTGCATTTTAGCCTACTTGCGAGTAACAAACCATTTCCAAAACAAACATGAAATGTTTTGTTCCAATTTAGGCGATTTGGTCTATACTTGTTTGCTGCACGCATAACATAGTAATTCTAGGCTAATAACCGGAATAAGAACACACAACGTTTTCAAAATTGGATATCACGGTTAGTAGAGGCCGGTCTTCGGACCGGGCGAGAGGGGGTGCTCATAGCTGACCTTCCCCAATCGTACCCAAGCTCCTGAGCCGAGGCAACTTTGGTGATGACGGATACGTGGCCTTTGGCACCGAGTCAGGGTTTCCTAAATTTTCCAAAATAAAATATTTAGGTGGCGACTCTGTATCTGGCAAAGCAGTCCATGTTTGGCACTTCTTTTTAAAAATCTGTTTCTCAAAATGATTTGCCAGATTTGGACTCTTTGGTTCAAGATTAAGAACCGTGACACAAAAGGGAGTCCGAACTGTAGCGAGGTCCCCCCGCGGGCGTTGTTACACCACCCAATCAGCCCAGCTATTACAAGTCCAGTTCACATTGCATTTTCTGAGGATGGCAACCCAAACTCTAGAGAAAAATGGGCAGTGGAAAAATAAATGGTCATGGTCCTCCCTATTATAACCACACAGAGGACAAATGGGGGCAGGGTTAATACCAAAAATAGCAAGTCTATCACCAGTATTGAGTCTACCTAGGATAGCCATCCATACAATAAAGCTGGCTCTAGGGATAGAATGAGGACCCTAGAGCAGCCCACCCCAATGGTTCTTAGGCCACTTAGTTCTCCATTGTTGCCAAGCAGACCCAATACTAAAATTTCCATCACAAGTAGGAACCCAAATAACTTTGTCCACCCTCAACAGAGAAGGAGTCAAATTAGGAGGGGTGTTAGAAATGATTTCTTGCACCTCCCAAGAGGACTCATTAGGCCACTTCCACCCAGTATCAAAAACAATGGACCTCACTTAGATTGGCAGCCAAGAGCAGTGTCAGAAATGAACCTATCCCCATACTTAGCCCCAAGAGAACCTAATGGATGCCAATTGTGAAACCAGAGAAAAGGTTGCTCACCAGAACCTATCAAACATTTGATCAAAGGGTAAGTAAGGACTATAAGAGACAGAAGTTTCCTCCAAACCCAAGAAGGATCACTAGGAACTTGACATTCCAAAAACTATGACCTTTTAAAAGGTAGGATTTTACCCATTGGCACCACATGGATTGCTCACCCCCAGAGACTAAAAACCAAATATGCCCTAAAATACCTTGAATAAGTATTTTGTATAGATAATGAAATTAGTGTGGAAAATGTGAAATTGGGAGGATGTACACATGAATGGTGTTGTTGGATTTGTTTAATCACTCACCTATGGAAATTTGATGATTTATCTGTTATAAAGATTGTATATCTATTTAGAAATATCTGCTTTAGGCTATTGGTGGAGAATAGTCATGATTGTTGTAGACATTGCATGTGGATTAGACGAATTGAAACCAATCCCTCAACCATTATCATTGAATATGATTATGAATGATATACATTATATATATATGATATTTGGGAGGAGAAATGAGATGTACTCCATGTTTTGAGGAGAAAAAATGGGATGGACTCCATTGAACTAAGTTGGCTTGTGTGTCTATGGTGAAAGTCCTGAAAACCATTTGTATACATAGGTGCCAAATCCCGCGGATGAAATTTTCGTAAAATGGCAAATATAAGTGAATGTTTTTGTATGATGATTTTGTCTGTTGGAAACTTATGAGGTGTAACCTCTGTTGATGGGTTAAATGCAGTGGATGTATCTATTGAACCACAATGAATGAATTGAGATGTGAGTTTGGCATAACATGGTTTTGGAAAGGATTATAAAGATTTTGTCGTAGGACAATGAACATGTGCATCATACTTCTATCTTGTTAATTCTTATATATTGTGTTAGTATGTTTCTACTGGGCTTTGGCTTACCCTACTTGGGAACCATTTTCTGGTGTTGGAGACATGCCTTCGCTGAGACAGTAGTTTGGGAAGACTTTGAGCAAGAGCTTCCTTTTAATTTATTTATTTTGTATAGCCGAAGGCTAAGTTGTATTGAGTTAGACCCTTCCTTTTTGCTGTAACCAAGCAATGTCTTAGAAAGATGTAAACCCGTAGGACATTTATGTTGTTGATTACTAACTGGTATTACATGCTATAGATTCAGGATGAACATTTATGAATGTATATTGCATGTCTTACCTTTTGTAATACGAACTCTGATGAATGAAAACATACCAATTGTATTATACTCACTCCTCTTATGAGTTGGATTAGTTGCTTTTTTTGGGGGCGTTACATGATCATTCAACGGGACAAAGATCACAGGTATCATCAGAAATGGAAAGTTAAGGACTGAAAAGAGTGGGGAAAGCAAAAGGAAATGCTGTGTATGGCTGACGTTTGGGCATGGGAGGCGATGGCCAGCGGTGGCCAACGGGTGAGATGTGTATGGAGAAATTGTGAGATGTGTGGGTGAGATGGTGGTGTGTGAGATGGTAATTTTGTTAAAGGATAAAATTGTGATTTTGAAAAAATTCATTAAGTGTGTGGAGTAAGGAAACTTGGTGTGTGGAAGTAGAATTTTCCGTCCTAAATATTTTTTTGATGACTACCTTAAATTATTTGTTGACTGCTTTGCCATTATTAGTATAGTTAAGAGACAGGTGGCGTGGTTATATATGGGGAAGGTGGTGGGGTGTTTGTGTGTCACGTTGTTCGAAAAGCACACCAATAGCTTTTTTAAAGTTTGGTTTTTTTAACACGCGTAGTATGGGACGTGAATTCCTTACTAATTGTTTTTTGGTGCGTGACGTGAAAACACGCAGTAATTCAATCAAATTGGGTCCGTTACACTGGAATGTCACATGTCACATTTAAGAAAAGTACACTAAGAAGTTTTTAATTTTTTTAGAGTGTCACAATATACCCGCCACGTTATCACATTTGAAAAAAGTATATTAAGAAGTTTTTATTTTATTTTTTTTTAGTATTACATCATACCTACCACATTTGGAAATAGTACACTAAGGATGAGTAAAAATTTTAGAGTGTTACATCATTCCTGTCACGTTGTGAAAAGTACACTTAGGAATTTTTAATTTTTTTAGAATGTCTCATCGTTAGAGTGTCACATTAATACCTACCACATTGAAATATCACATCATACTTGTCACACATTCCAAAAGCAAAACAAACTTTCTCAATTAACTAGTAAGGGAATATTTGTCTAACTAATACTCATCTGTGTTTGAAAAATGACTTTCTAATCACACACTACACCTAATAAGAACTACTCAATCAATCATTCAAAACGTAGAGTCAAATGATATAAAAATTTTCAAAATAAGACTTTCTAATAAGTTTTCCTTAATTGGGTTAGTAAACGAAATTTTATTATACTCTTTGCACAATGCCCCTAACAATTTCAGAAGTCACATGGGCATTGTGATGGGGGTGGTTTGGGTGTTTACATGAGCATTGTTAAACGCAAGGCTTCGATGAAAATTATTAGGTGTTATTGAAGCAATAGTTCACCCGATTTATTAATTGAAAATTTTCATATTATTTCTCAAAAATTTAATATCGAAGTGATGGATTGTACTAAATAAACCAATAACTATTAAGTGGCAGACCACTTGAATTTGACTCCAATCGTTCTAAATTCTCAGAGTTGGTTTGGAAAATGGATTAGTTTTTTAATTTTTTAATTTTTATGATTATTTTAATCTGAGATTAACGCATTGTTTAATAAGGACTTTTGATTTTTTTTAATTTTTTTTGTAAGAAAAAGAATATAATGATTATAAATTAGATATGATGTTTTGTCTTATTAAACTAAAAAGACTATTCTGTTTTGTAACTAAAATAGTCAAAAAAAAAACTCCAAACTTGACTTCCCAAACGAAGTCTAAAAGTCACACCAACACATAAACTTTACATTTAAATGCAAATTTTAAGAGCTCGTTTGGAAAGAAAAAAACCCAAGCTTTTTAGTTAAAATCTACAAAAAAAAAACAAAATAAATTTTTTAGTCTAATGAGGCAAAAAATTATATCCAACCCACAATCATTACATTTTTTTAATCACAAAAGTCAAAAAAATACAAAAGTCAAAAAAATTAAAAAGTCCATCCCAAACGAGACTTTTTAGCCCCATGCTAAAATAGCCAAAAAGTCAAAAAGTCAACCTACATCCTAAACGAATCCTAAGTGATAGTGCAACTTTTCAGGCTAGGTAGACATAAAAAACGCTAGAAATCCCAAAAGTTCTACTAAAAATTTTACCAAATGTCTCCACATGAGACTCACATTGTGTGGATCACATAATTTGATAAAAACTTTAATAGAATTTTTTAGAATCTCTAGCATTATTCAGATAGACATTGCCCCAAAAGCACAAAATAACTCCCACCTCATTAACCCCCATGTGTGCCATCACCACTATTCCTAAATTATTGGCCAGCCATCTAGAGCACCTTGAATTTATTGATCACCGAAATTAGAACGAACTTTAAATTTTTTTTGTAAGATGCCTTCAGTTCTCAAAAATTTTGAAGAGCCAGACCAATAAAAAAAAAAAAAATTTAAGAATACAGAAACTAATAACAGAATTGAACATAATTCTTGCACATGAAGTGAGTTCTTACACTCATATAAAATAATTATATTTAATTTTGTAATTGATTTCTGTTAAAGTAAGATAACTAAATCAATAAACCATTGATTTAGGTAAGAAAAAGTTGTGATTGAGATCATCTTTGCCTACCCTACAAAATCTGAACCATCCCAAATTGCCTTTTAATTTATTTTTTTGTCAACCTTTGCTATTAGGTTGAAAGTGGAGGATAATTTGGTTACAATTCATAATCCACCCGGTCCAAGCTGGTGTGGTCCAACCCATTGCCAACCAAAACTACCACTTTTAAATCTAACGAGAATCACAACAATATCTATGATTGACTCTCTACTTTTTTATTTTTATTTAAATTGTGTTTAAATCATAAATTTTAAAAAAAATTTAAAAAAAAATTATAAAATATAATTATATTTCATTCTCATTTCACTTACTATTTTTCTTTTTCTTTTTAAATTCCTACTCAAATTTATGATCTAAATATAATTTTATTTTGTCCTAATTCAAGATTTTAACAAATAAGTGAAGTCCTATTTAATGATTTATCTATTAATCAAACACCCCCATCTTAAGTCTCTTTTATGACATACAGACTGACGTTCACTAGATGAACTTTTAATTTAAAATATGTTGTTAATTATTTGTATGTGTAATGTTATATAAATTTAAAAAAAATGAAATAGAATATCAATGCAAATGATGTTGAGTTTTGATTTTATCACTTTAAAATAAAATACTCATTGTATTGATTTAAATTTTAAAAATGCAATTAGTGTATCATTTTGAGACTAAATTGTGATAAATAAATTACCAAAAAAAAAAACAGAAATCATTAATTGTGTATGAAAATTTAAAAACTTCTAAAATATTGATTTGTAATTATGTTTCAATTTCAGTAATCTTAATCAAACAATCAATAGCAAATCAATACAATAATTTAACATGAAAAAATCATAATTGGAGCGTCTCCAATTGTCACAAAAAATTATACCGCAAAATCACAAAGCAATCCACTAAGAAGATAAAAATAAATTATACACGATAAAAATAAAGATAAAAATTTGTTATTGTACTTTTTTCAAACGTAACAACATAACATTCTAAAAACAAAAACTCCTTAGCTTATTTTTTTTCTAACATAACACTCCAATCAATGTAACACACAAAAACTTCCTAACGTACTTTTTTCCAAACGTAGCACTATAATGTAGCACTTTAATATAACACCAGAAAACCACACTATATAAATGTAGATTTTCATGCTTGACAACCAACACTTCAGTCAACAATTCCTCTAAAAAGAATCTTTCACACCTTACCTTTACATTCACATCCCAAAAATAAATTAGAAAATTAAAAAAATGAATCATAAAAAGACATTCACTTAAAGTCAAATGAAATCAAATCAAATAAATATAATTTTTTAAAATAAAAAGAACTAATTAATTGATAAGAATATTCTTAGAGTTAAATGAATTAACATTCCTCATATAAAATTTAGGAGTAAATTTTTCTTAATTTAAAATGAGTGTAAAGGTTTTTTTTTTTTTTTAGTAAATGAGATTTGAACTCTAGCTCTGTCTCTACACAACAAATTCTATACGAGCTTGTCCCGAACCCTTCATAAGATTGACAAGTCCACCTGGCCTATGAAGTAACGCAGGTTTCACCTTGACGTAATCTAATAGGATATTTGGGTGGATTCCCAATGAAAACAAAAAAACAAAAAAAACAAAAAACCTTAGATTAATTTGGTAATAATAAGTATATAATTTCATCATATTTATTTTTAAAAATTTGACAATTAAGTATAATTTTGAAAAGAATAAATTACAAATATACTCTATGAAATTTGTTTAAAATACAAATTTACCTCTGTGATTTAAAAAATTATAAATACTTCATTGTCAGAATTTTTTATTTTACAGAATTAATTAAAAAAATAAAATTCATAACTACTCTTCTATACAACAATAAAATTTTCTGAATTATTAATTGAAATATATTTCTAACATAATTAAAAACTGTTAATTGACTCGAT
Source organism: Camellia lanceoleosa (assembly GCA_025200525.1). NCBI lineage: Eukaryota > Viridiplantae > Streptophyta > Magnoliopsida > Ericales > Theaceae > Camellia > Camellia lanceoleosa. The sequence continues at coordinate 131,547,207 of CM045771.1, read as the reverse complement.
GATTTATTAATAAAATGACTGATTTGTTATGAAATTAAAAATTTCAAGGAATAGAATATAATTTTCAAAACTATATGGGGCGATTCGTATTTTAAGCAAATATTAAAAAGTGTATTTGTAATTTACTATTTTGAAAATAGACTAGTTATTTTCTGATGATAATATGATAAAATCATATATGTATAATTATGTGAAAATCTTCTATTAATAAGTCTTTTATTTGACTTATTTTGACAATGGACTAAAATATCTAAGAGACTAGAAAAGTTCTTACAAAAATTTCAAGTATTCTTTCTATTTTTCTTCTGTCAGTCTTTCATAAAAAATCAAAAAACTAATTAAATAGCCAATTCTCAAAATTGGTCAAAATCTAATTGTGTAGACAATTTTCAAAACATAGAACACAAATGTAAATCAAATAACAAATCCTACATATAATAGACTCCAAATATGAAATTCTATTTTTTCTCTTACATTTATGTCTCATTATGTAATATACAACTATTTGATTTCAAATTTAATTTTGTGTAAAAGTTCTATTTCCAAACATATAAGAGTTTCTCTAACCCTTCATCAAATCTTTCATTAAATTTAATTTGATGAAAAATTGGTGAAAACGATACTCCAATTGTTTCATCAGTTTGGTATCAAATTGATGTTGTCTTAAACTTTTTATCAAATTGAGGATATTTAAAGCATCTCCAACGATTCACCTGATGTTTCACAAAATCTGAGTCAAAAAGTGGCAAGAGCACCAGACGACCGACCGATTGTCCTCCCGAACATCCATTTTTTTGCAATTTACACTGACCAGTCGACTGGCCGAACATCCTCTCGATCGATCGGTAATTTGATGAAAATTTAGAATTTTTCGTTAGAATGCTCGATATCAAATCAAATTTTTATTCAAATTTTTACTTAAAATTGATAAATAAAAAAAAGGGTAAACTACAATGACATCCCATGAGGTTTCTGTTTAATACAGATTCCCCCTTCACGTTTGAAAAATTGCATTCCCCTCCTGTATATTTGTAATCTCATTACAAATTGTTCCCTAGATTGCTGATGTCATATTGTAAAATTTTTTAAATGACCATTTTGCCTTTTTTTAACCATTTACTCTTCTTATCATCATGATTACATTCTACAACTTTTTATCATTAAATTCTACCTGAATATATTCTTCTTGAGTGATAATATACAAACATAAATTTGATATAAAATTTTCAAACACAATGATATAATTTAATGGTAACCTTTCAGTTTAAAACAAAACACCCATAAACATGATTTACATTTACAGCATTACTATCACCACATTTTTATGATATTTTTTGTATAAATTTTTATATATGAATAGAATTTTCATTTTTATTTTCATCATCGTTTTTCTTTCTCATCTATTCACCAACATTTATTACAGTATTATCAAACACCATCATTCACATTTATTGCAGTATTACTGAATTTTTGTATTTTTCATTTTTTTGTATTTCGTGAATTTAAAAAAAAATCACAAAATATTATACTGCTTAAATATATCCAGATTAGGGGTACAACTTGGGCGGGCTCAACCCGAGCAACCCAAACGCAACCTGAATTTTTTTAAAGCTTGGATAAGATATTTTCAAATTCAGTACGAGCTTGGGCAAAAATTCAGAAGCTTGAATTAAATTTGGACGGGTTTGGCCAAAGACGTCAAACAACCCGAGCAACCCGAAACTCGAATTATACATATATAGATATATAAAAATATTAAATATACATATAAATTATTAGTCATTACATGATATTAAAGTAATTTAGATTATTAAATCATATTGAATATAGATTATATATACAAATAACATAAAATTTACTTTTTTTTATTTTCACTCATAAATTGTAAGTACTACTATAGCGGCATCTCTCTTATATTATATAAATTATTTGTTTTAATGGTATTAATGGTTTTCTATTAAAAAAAAAAGTAAATAGAGTCAAATTTTAATAATTTAATAATGTAGCAGAAAAAAAATAAATTGAAATTCATTTATAATTCGGGCAATTCGGGTTTAACTTGGGCCGGGTTTGAGCAGTCAACCTTGGGTTACAATTCGGGCCTTGGCAGGTCTCAATACAACTTGGGCTGAGCTTGGAAAACCTCTCAATCTGACCGAACCCGCCCGAGTTACATCCCTAATCTAGATTAGGTGTATCCAAAAAATTAAAAAAAAAAATTGCTTAAAAATCACAAAATATTTTACTTCTTAAATATATCTATATTAGGTGTATCTAAAAAATAAAAATAAAAATTGCTTAATATATTTAAAAAAATCAATAAAAATAAAAATATATGAAAAATTAAAAAAATTCAATTTTTCGAGAGAGTTAAACCAAAGAAGATAATTGTTATTTCTCTTAAAATAACATGAACAAAATCTTAGTATTATTTTATTATTTTATATATATAACCTAAAAAATAAATATGTTATTTTAATCTAACGGAAAATAAATATAACTTTTCAAATGTAACAGAAGATTTATACTAAATAAAAACTTTAAGAATGCCAGTATATTTTACCCAAAAAGAAAATAAACGCTGAAGATGCTGTAACTGAATCAACAATACTAGGTATCATAAAAGAAGAATTATGAAAAGTCTTCATAAATATTCTCCACCTTTGGATTAGTTTATGGTATTTGTAGTATTTTATTGTATATTATATAATTACCTTTAAATTAATTTTATGAAACTTTTCATGATATTTATTTTATGGTGCGTAACACTGCTCTAAGTGAAGCGAAATGTTAGGAATCATGAAAAAATTTTCATGAAAATGATCATGAAAGATTTGTGACCCTTAGATTACCTTAATTAATATGTGATACTTTATTCTAAGTGTAATTCAAAGATCACAAATCTTTTATAATTATTTTTATAAAAAATTTTATAATACCTAACATTACTGCTGAGTGAATATGTCCCACTTTCGTTACTCCCTTTCTACCGCTTTGCCTTACCTTCCCTTCCCTCCACATACCGTATACATTAGACACTCACACATGTGATCAATTCAATTCTCTCCCAAATGAACAAACGGAATATTCATTAATTTATACATGCGTACACATACACACATATGTATATATATAGAGAGAGAGAGACATCCTTGCCCCTCTCTCTCTTGTGTTGAATGAATGCTGATTAAGCCCCGTAGCCTTCGCTCCTCCCTCCGCTTTTTGAACAACACTTGGATTATCAAACCCAACTAACTCATTCTCCCAACTGGATAAGAACCCTCTTCATCCACTCCTCCTTTTTAGGAATCTACTCTCTCCTCATGCCTATTCTCTCTCTATCTCTGTCTCTTCTTCAAATCTCATCTTGATATCTCTCTCTCTCTCATAACACTCTTCCTTTCTCTTCTCCAAATGGGTTTTCAGTCCTTCTCATCAATTCAATCAGTTTTTGAAGTACAGAGTAGTACATCTTTTTAAATCGTGGTATCTAGACACGTAACGGTAACAATAACATACACAGACACAGTATCCAGCAATACGTATCGAGAATCAGGTGATACAAGAGAATAATTGTTGATGGACTATTTGAGAGAGATAGAAAGCAAGACAGCTCATGATGATCATCATCATCATCATTCAAATGAGAAGATGAAGATTAGGTCTCCGAGACGAGTCTATGTTCCTGGACCGGTCATCGTTGGAGCTGGACCATCCGGGTTAGCCGCCGCAGCGTGCTTGAAACAGAGAGGCGTGCCGAGCATAGTTTTAGAGAGATCTAACTGTATAGCTTCTTTATGGCAGCTCAAGACCTACGATCGTCTCCGGCTTCACTTGCCGAAGCAATTCTGCGAGCTACCACTTATGTCTTTCCCTCAAGAATTCCCCACTTACCCTACAAAACAACAGTTTGTTCACTACTTAGAAGAATATGCGAAAAGATTTGAGATTAGGCCTCTGTTCGGGGAGGCAGTGGCGAGTGGAGTTTGATCGGAGTGGCGGGTTGTGGAGAGTGAGGAGTGTGGGGGTGAAGGAGGGGGAGGAGACGGAGTTTGTTTGCCGGTGGTTGGTGGTGGCTACAGGAGAGAATGCGGAGGCGGTGGTGCCAGAGATTGAAGGGAGAGAGGAGTTTGAAGGGCCTATAGTTCATACAAGTTCTTACAAGAATGGTGGTGTTTTTGGAGGGAAGAGAGTTTTAGTGGTTGGTTGTGGGAATTCAGGAATGGAGGTCTGTTTGGATCTCTGCAACAATAATGCTAGCCCTTCCCTTGTGGTCAGAGACACAGTAAGTATAATTACCGTTTTAAATAACTGTATTAGAATATGTATATATATCGATGCATAAATCTCAGGTCAATCGAGATGTATAAATCTCAGGTTAGTCGGTATACCACTAAGGGCAAATTATATCGATAATTCTTACACTTTGATACTTAAATTATTTTAGTTATTATTTTTTTAATTGATTCGATTTTGACTTTTAATTTTAAATTTTACATTAGGTCCAATCGTTAGGGTTTTAATAGAAAATTTTCTCTCAATTGATTGAAGTTCAGTCATTGAATTAATTAAATTTATAATTTTACTTTTAAAAATGTGACACATGCTATTCATCTCCGTATTTGTTATAAAATATGGCAACAATTAGAATCAATTAGACTAATTTAAAACAAATAAAAAATTCAACCTTATAATTGATCTAATTAAAATTACAAAAGCTAAAATGAAATAATAATCAAAGCAAAGGACAAGCAACATAATTTGTCATAATATAGTGTAATTTTAATTATTTATTGTTATTTATGTAAATTATTTATTATTTTTTTATTATCAAAATATGTAAAAAAAAAAAGAATTTATTTATTTTATATATGTGTGTTTGTGTCTTATATTGATCAATCTATTAGTGAATACATATATTAATCAAAATTTAAAAAATTTAACTATTTTTTTAACCCAAAAATGTAAAACATGTTACTTTTGTTTTTGTTATTGTTTTTGAGCAACATAGATTTGATTGACATCTTGACACCTATTTTGCTGTTGGCAGTTTTTATGACACTTCTATTAGTTGTTCCAACTGCTTGTGTTTAAAAAAAAAAAAGTGACAGTGGATTCAACTCAAGTTCCAACGGTTTATTCGAAGTTGATCACAATCTATAAATATGTGATTTTTGTTTTTTTTTGTTTGGTATGAGAGAAAATCTTTGATACTTCAATTTCTTGGGATTCTCAAGCATGCGCAACGTTGGTTTGTATTTGTAACTTAGGATTTCTCATTTCACTTTTTAATCATACATATGATTGTGATGATGTGATCTTTCTTTTTCCCTCTCTCTCTCTCCCTGTAAAGTCCAAGTCGTGGCCTGGAATCAACCTGCTCTCCAGTAGGGCAATTAGAGAGAGAGAGAGAGAGAGAGAGAGAGAGGTGTTTCTCTCTCATCACCCATCAAACTCATCTGTTAGTCTCCTTTTTTAGTAGTGTCCTATCTTTCTGTGACCCTTTTCATTTTTTTTTTTTTTTTTTTGAACAAACTTTTGAGTTGTTTCTTGAACTTGATCATGATTAAGGTACATGTCCTACCACAAGAGATGCTGGGAAAATCAACTTTCGGGCTGTCCATGTGGTTGCTAAAGTGGCTGCCCATGAACCTTGTCGACCGCTTTCTCTTGGTGGCATCGCGGATCTTTCTCGGCGACACCGCTAGGCTTGGCCTCGACCGCCCTCGCTTGGGTCCCCTTGAGCTAAAGAACTTGTCGGGAAAGACACCCGTGTTGGATATTGGTACCCTTGCAAAGATTAAAAGTGGAGACATCAAGGTATTACTTTTCTTTATTAAGCAAATTACATCACTTTTTAATTTACTTTGACAAATTAACTTTCTAGGGTTTGATTGATCGCATAATATCTTTCTCATACACAATGCGACACTAAATTCTCCTATTTCGTGGAAACAATCATAAGTAATATTTGTAATTCGAATTATTCAATTTGAATTTCGGATGTAAATCAAAAAGGACAAAGTTTCCTTAACTAGAATTTCAAACCAAACCGTATTTTTAAAATTTTGCAACATTTTTCTATAGATTAATGTTAAAGAAATGTTATCTTTACTTTCAACTGATAAATTGAAGAAAAAAAAAATTCTTTCTTGCAATTTTTATCTCTTTAATTTTTATACCAAATAAAGAAATTGTTGAATTACAATTAATGACTCTTATATCTTGTTTTGTCACTCTTGGTGTAGGTATGTCCAAGCATTCAGCGACTAACGCGTTATACTGTGGAGTTTGTCAATGGGTGCAAAGAAAATTTTGATGCAATCATCTTAGCAACTGGTTACAAAAGCAATGTACCTTCTTGGCTAAAGGTACTTGTTTCATCTTCCTTTGTTTCATGATTCTCAAGTTTATGTTATATTCTCACAAGTTCATAGGACTGAAAAAGAGTGCTGTGCTTGAATTATACTTTACAGGAGAGTGAAATGTTCTCGGAGAAAGATGGGTTACCACGAAGGCCATTTCCAAATGGTTGGAAAGGCGAGTATGGACTATATGCCGTGGGATTTACCAAACGCGGATTGCTTGGTGCATCAATTGATGCTAGGAGAATTGCAGAAGACATTGAACGGTGTTGGAAAGCTGACGCAAAACATCTTGCAGCCTTTACGCGCTCACTTTCGCCATAATCATGATTTAAATTGAGCTACAAAACATAGGTTTGATTTGTAAAAGGTATAGATGATTGGAGAATTTACCATTCGCTCAATTTTGGTACCATGAAGTCGCTCCTCCAATTGAGGAAAAGAAGAGAAGTCAAAGAAAGACAAAGGAGTGTTCTCTCTCTCTCTTTTCAAATGACACCACGCCTTGGGAAGGAGGAACTGAGAGCAAAAGAAGGATTTTTTTTGAGGGGGTAGGGGACCTTAACTATCTAGCTAACATGTGTACATCTTGTACATAGCCATTTTCCCTAATTACTAGGTATGACTTTAGAGAGAGAGAAGAGAGGGGGAAAGAAAGGTGTATGGTGGTGCTAATTGATATTTAGCTTGCAACTTGACATGATTGTGATGATTAACCAAGTTTTCACTAGTCAAAAAAAGTCAAGGATGGTGATTAGCGTGCAACAATCCTCTTTAAACGTGATTATTGAAGTCCTGATCTACATGGAGTTTGATTTGAGAGTATGATGTTTTCTCTAATGTTAATTAATTTTATCATATGGTTGATGACTTTCCATCTAGGGTTTTGGTTTTGAGATTTGTATCATGGAGGAAACTTCAAGGATACATGACCTTCTAATTAAAATTTTGATAGTGAAACTTTGGTACCAAACTTCCATATGATTTCTAGGGCATTTATAATCTTTTATGATTTCTCAGAGTTTCCATTGTTGAAATGATTGCATTCCAAGTAGGAGATAGGACCACTAGTTTCAATGTGCCAAATTAAATATGCCAATTTTTAGATTGAACAAAAACTAATTTACTACTGGAATTTCTTCTGATTGAGATCCTTTTGAATGCTTTGTTTACTTAGTTGAGTTCAATTTTTCTGCTTCTGTGAATTCATGCTCTTCGCTGTCTCACAGTAAATCATATTGTCAAATCATCTAGTTGCAGACAAATTCTCACAGTTTGATTGCTGATCGCATTCAATAACTCGCTAACCACCACCGGATTGTATTGCTCCACATTGTAATTTACAAAAAAAAAAAAAGTAGGGACGATTTAAATAGTGCTTTGATTAGGGGTCTAAGTTCTGTTGGAAAAAATGGGACTTTGATTCTAGATTTTTTGTAACAAGATCATGATTTGAATATTGGCTAAACGTTTACTTTCATTTTTGAATATTGTCCATGAAAAGCAAAGCAAGATGATGCTTTGTTCTAAGTCAACAAGGGTTGTTCAGTGTTGTCAGGTTTTCGCCTCGTTGTTGAGTGAACAACTTTCACTCTATTTGTTTTATGAAAAATATTTCTCGATGGACAATATTTTTTGTGAAATACTTTTATAAAACTTATGTTTAGTTGTAAATTTGAAACTAATGTATTAATAATTGTATTAGTGGAGAAAGTGACAACGGAGACGTGTTGATAGTGTAATATGGTAACATTTATAAAATTTTAGTTTAAAATATATTTTAAAGTGCAAAACAATTTTTATCTAAATAAGTTTACTTTTGATTGATTATTAAAAAAACTTTTTTTATTGATTTTTATACACTAAAAAAAATATTTTTCGTCAAAATAGGCAACTCCTACGTAAGGAGGAGTTGCCTTAGTGCTTTAGCAATGGGCAATGCTTTTGGTAACGTGTCAAAAAAATCAAAAGTCAGCTTTTAACTTATTTTTCTCACATGAAATAGTAAAAATAATAAAAAAATAAAAAAATCAACTTTTAACCATCTTTCCAAAACACGCTTGAGCATATAAATGAAGGTCATGCCTCTTTTACTTCTTCTAGGTAACTTGGAAAAGGGCAAGTAAAAGAAAAGTGTATTGAATGGTGTATTAATGGATGATGTAACATAATTTTAGAGGTTTTAGATATTTATAATTTGTATAATGGGCGGGGTCATATTTTTGAATGATAATGTCATAATATATGTGAATACATTAATTGGTATATCAATTAGTGTATGTAACACCACCGAATAAAATAGGCTAAAATAATTAATAAGATCAAATATCACATTCAAATTATAATTATTTCATTTTTTCTCTCACAATTATCAAATTAACTACACAAAAAATAATAATAATAATAATTAATTATCATCTTAAATATAATTTTTTTAACTACGCTAAAGTCAAAAGGCTAACTAAAATAATTTATTCCTAATAGAGGTGATTGATAACAAGCTAAACAGAAAATTACCCTACCTAATAAGGAAAGTGAGTCATATAAAGTTGATTTTTCCAAGCAATTAATGCTTTTCTTGATATTGAAATTGGCCGTTTATGAAAAGTGGTGTTGGAGACGCTTTATGACCGACCTACAAAAAAAAAAAAAAAAAAACATCATTAAGATGCAAAGCAAAAAAAAAAAAATGCAAAGCAAAAAAAAATACGTTTTGTTTTCGATTTGAAAAGAAACTGCTACTGAAGCATACTCTTCTTCTTTTTTTTTTTTTTTTATGGGCTAAAATTGATAGATTAGTTCTTATGAGAATTCGTCTTTTTATATTTACAAAATATCAAGTGTTTGTTACTTAATTCAACTCTCTTTTAAAAAGAGTTGAATCCATAACTTCCTCTTAAGGATAAACATTTAAGAGAGTCATAATGGCCAACTACATTAGGCCTAATTAATTACTACTAAAACATAATTAACAAATTGAATAATTTGAGAATAGAGATTTTCGAAACTACTAAACATTATAATCAATTTGGCTAAGTCAACTCTCAATTACAATAAAGATTTATTGTGATATTTTTTTCCCTTCATTATCAGGATATTTCTTGTATTATATAGGGATTGTTTGGGTAATATATACTCTAAAATTTTATCTATAAATAAATTATTAATTTGTAAAACATTTTCTTTAAAATAAGTAGGTGTATTAGGACTCACTTTCTTGATGGAACTATGAGAGGTTATGGTCCCACAAGATCCCTATTGGCCGTTAGCACTGGGGCCTTTGGGCAATGTTCCATCAATTGTCCTTTCTCTGCCTTTTGTTTTTTTCCTCATACAAATATATGGTCACATATATTGTCTCCAAAAAAAAAAAAAAAACAAGAAGAAGATTTAATTAATTAATGACTGCCCAACTAACTCTAATAGTCCCAAAGTTATACTTTGCATAACCCCCAATGAGAGTGATAATGCTCTGAGGACCCCCTTTGATCAAAGTGGAATACAAAGACTCTTCTCTCTTTGCCAATAATTGGAAAGGAAAACAACCACTTAATTAGAGCTTCTTTTTCTCTCCCTCAATCTCATTGCCAATAATGTAGTCAAAAAGAAAGAAAAGCAAAGATATTGTTAGAATCTTCCAAACATTAGAGGTAAATTCACTAAAATATATTTAGAGGGTAAATAATGCTATCTTCTTTAAAGTTTGAAAAAAATATATAATAAATTTACAAATTTAATCTAATAAAATATTTATTTTATAATTAACATTACCATATATGACTTTAGAATATTCAAACTATTTTATTTGAAGTACAAGTAATTTAAATAAGCTTTTAAATTAAGGGTGGTCCAATATGCAAAGGGGTGTATATGATCTACAAGCTCCTGAGACTAGGAATTTAATCTCAATTTCATCTCATCTTTCTATTTTATAAAAGGAAGGTTTGAGATGGTGAGTTTTTCCAAAATATTTTTATATTAGTTATATGGACAGTTATGTCCTAATTTTTTTTCTTTTTTCAAATCTCTCAATTTTTAATTTTTTTAAATTTTAAATTCAATTATATGGTGTACAATCTAATTTTTTTTAAATGAAATGGTTATATTCTAATCTATATATATGTACGGACACATGGCGCACATGCCCAAGGATCGATCATGGACCATCCAATTTGATGAGAGCAGTGAAGGAGCTTTTAATTGTGTGTGGTCCAAATATATTTAAATAAAATCAAAAAATTGGTTAGATATCCCTAGCGGTTCGATTGATAGAAGTTTTTAACAATGGACCATTTTCTTTGATAGACTGGCTGGAGTCGACATCATGATCGGATGGTTAGGGAGAGAGCTAGTTCTCATAAAAAAAAATGGTCATCCATTAAAAAGACTTGTTTTGTGCTCAATCTAGTGATCAAGATGATTATTATGGAGAATAAATGCAAAATGCCTAACCATTGGTTCATACAAGGTAAAGTGGAGTCTAATTAATTTTGGGGAAAAAAATCTAGAAATACTTGCATTAATTAGAGAATCGCCAAACAGAGGACACTATCTTACTTGAAGCACAGTAATATGAACAAGTAGTATACGCAACCATTAATAGTATCAAAATACTCCCAACTGATTACCCCAACTAGTAAAGACTTATTATTTGTAATTGTAAGTCAAGAAAGAGAGAGTTCTGACATTGATTTCTATCATTGTCATCTGTTCGTCCAATATGGCAACCCTTTTTTTTTTTTTTTTAACAGGAAAATTCTCCCATTCTCCTGTAAATCCAGGACAATGCCCTTCGCAGAGATCACTAAGGTGTCCTATTATCCGTTCCCAGTAAAGTGACTAAAACCTGGAAACTTATCCCCGATCTCCCAAAACAAGTTCCGCCCCTTGCAGAGATCACTAAGGTGTCCTATTGTCCGTTCCGAGTAAAGAGACTATAACCTGAGAACTTGTCCCGACCTCCCAAGACAAGTTCCGCTTAAGTCAGGACTTCCACAGCGGAGAGCATTGGGCCCACACCAAGTGTTGTGATAATAACAATTTGAGGCTAACCTTCTAACCAACTGTGCTACGCTCAAAAAATTGACCCAAGAGATTTTGAACTTAAGACTAAGAGTCTTAACCCCAGACTTTTACCAAGTTGCCAAACACCCTTGGGTTCAATGGCAACTTATTTTTCACACAAATTTGTATTAAAATCATGATTTTTTTAAAACTTTTGTTCATAAAACCTTACCAAACTGACACTAGACAGATGTGGCAAGGCAAGGCGAGGCACTGTAAAGGAGTGGTCCGTCCGTTACATGATGAATATGAATACAACCTATCTCTCTCTCTCCCCACCATGGCCCATAAAAGTACTCAAAAACTCAGCACTCCACTCCGGGGTTGGAAAAAGCCTTTTTTGATACGAGGATGAAAATGGCATGACATGCAGGCGCGTGTATATGCATGAGAACGACCATTCATCATCCTCCTATATAAAAGCTTAATGCAGATCAGATCATTAGGGTTCCAAAAGAATGTCTCTCTCTCTCTCTCCATGTATGTATATGCTTAGACTTGGAATTGGGACCGCCATTCAACATGTCCATTCCCTTTCTTCAATCATTTTTCCATGACTCAACATGCTCTCTTCATTCCAAAGTCACATGCATTTTTGCAAGGTGTGCTCTTTTTCACCACCACCATACAACCCCACAAAAAATAAATAAATAAATAATCAAAATTTAAAAAAATTCTTATTGGAAGTGTTTATTTGTGGTGTAATTATTCAATACCGGAGCATGTGTGATATTAATTATATGGTGTGTCAAACTAATCATGTATTGTAAATTTTAAGAATTAATATGTGTCGTGATTTCTCATTATAACTAGAATAAGTAATAAATAATATCATGCCGTATATCAAAAGTATCTAATAAATTTTCCTATTTATGATTCTTCACGTCGAGTAAAAACCACTGCTACTAATAACTTGGCTTAAACATTTTGCATCATGCTAATAGGTGATTCTATTGCTAGCTTAGTAGGTTGTTTGGAGCGTGACAAATAGTATCAAAGCTTTTGAAATAACTTTGAAAGCCTATTCACCCCCATTTGTGCATTGGTATATAATATATAAAATAAATAAATAAAAAGGCCTTGGATGAATTGATGTATTATATCATATATACAAGTTATTACACATGTATGTATATATATTGATAATTTGCACATATAGGAAAAGTTTGCATGTATAGTTTTGAATATTTGTATTATTGTGCATGGAATGATGATCATCTTTAGAAGACTGGGCCAAACCTATCAAATTGAAGCCCATGAAAGAAAGAGAAAGCCCACATTTTGGAGCACTAGGATTAAATTTCACTGGCTGTTTTATAGAAACCGCCGCTAGGGGCTTTAGGGGCGATAGGTATGTTGGGTTGGGTTTCCTCTTATATGGGCCAGTGGTCCCCACTGAAAAAGCCCATAATATTTTCTTGTTCGAGACCTCCTCCATCGGCCCAGACCACAACCCATTGAAAGGCTACAAAATACAAAACGTCCTTTTGGGATGATGTTATCATCTAAATATATACTATAATACTAATTATATCCTTATGTCTACACTATTTACATTAGTTTTGATCACATTAGACTTACTAAAATTAGGGTCAATATAATTATGTTGAATTTGTGGAATTTTTTTTGTATTTCTTGAAAGTCTTTTTTTTTTTTTTTTGTTTAATTGGCGAAAGTCAATAGTTAGTTGTTAGATTAATTCTTCAAAGAGTTAAAATTCACACACATACACCATATAAAAAATTCTTTTTGAAAGCCTTAATAGTGGTCAATATAATTTATCCAAATTAAAATTTGCATCTCAAGCTTGAAATTGAATTTGTTCACATATTTTTTGAGTGCTTGAATAAAACATAGGATATGACTAGTTTAAAAATGTAAATCACTTAAAATTGTAAATTCTATTATTTTACACCCTTTAAAAACTGGAAGATTTATTAGAATATTCTTTTTTAAGTGTTTGTATCTCAATTAGTCCATAAGATATTTTTGTATTCCAATAAGTCTTATTATTTGAACATTTAATCTATTAAATCCTAATTCTTATATTTAAAGTATTTTATGGACATTTCTACTCTTACAAATATTTTTTGAAATGGTTAGCAATTTGGTAATATGAACATTCATATTTTGCAATGTGAATGTTCACATTGATATATTAACATTCACATTGATAGTGTGAACATTCACATTAACGGTGTGAACATTCACATCATAGAATATTCACACTATAAATGTGAATATTATTAGGGATATTCTAGTAACTATGTCACTCATAGGACTTATTGGAATATAAAAAAATAATATAAATTAATTTTTATATTCCAAAAAAAAAATACCAAATAAACAATAAATAAAATAATTTCCCTCATGATGTTATTATAATTTTTATTTTTTTTCTTGGATGAATCTATTCAACTGGCCGTATTGGCCCATTCTTGCATTGATGGGACTGGACTTCCAGCCCATAAAAATCTTTCATATGTGAGAACAAAGAAAATTATTTATACAAATTTGGGTCAAGAATGAAACTTTTATTTGGTACATGCAAGTAGGGGTGAGTATGGCTCAGATTAGGATAAATCAGGAACAATCTATTATCTACGATTCTTGAAAAATTAGAACCAATTATATCCGTTTAAATTGTGAAACAAATCCGAACCAATCCGTTTAGACACGGATTGGATTGGTTTAGAATCACGAATTCTCATAATTAAATAATAAAAAAAATACAAAACATTCGTCTCAGACTGTGACTAAGAGAGGTCGATAACATCATTTGTCTCTCTAATACTTGACATCTATCAAACAAGAAAATAGTGACCAAGAGAGAAAGAGAGAGCTCACCGAGAGAGAGGCAAGTCACGATCTAAGCTCACCGTCTAAGATGGATTATCTGAAATAAAATCACGAGAATAGAGACAGAACTCAGTCTGAGAAAGAGAAGAGAGAGAGAGCTAACTGCGTCTGAGAGTGAGAACAAACTAACAAAAACAATGATCGAGAGAGAGAAAGAGAGCTCACCAAGAGAGAGACAAGCCGCAATCTGAGCTCACTGATCTATCCTGAGATGGATTATCTGAGATGAAATCACAAGAATAGAGAGAGAACTCAGTCTGAGAGAGAGAGAGAAAGAGAGAAAGAAAGAATACCGAGAGAGAGATAAGAGTGTGAGAGACAGTAAGCGACGTGTGATATGTTGAATTAAGGTTTAGCTTTTATATGAAACAATAAATGATAATATGTGAGAGGGTATATATTATAAATATAGACTATTTGTATACGGTCTGGATTGGTTCTAATCCAAAACCGAACCACGGATTCAAAAAACTAATCCAAACCTAAAGGATTGAACTGGACCAAATCGGATTACGAATTATACGAATTCCTTACTCAACCTTACATGCAAGAATATAGATTGCATGTTTGATTGACTAATATATCCAATTGGAAATGTACTTTTGAGGTCCAAAGGCTCACCTTGATTGTCCAATTGTTTGTTTTGTATGCTACAAGAAATTTCACTTTTGGTGACTAAAATTTTAGTTGCCAAAAGCCTTATTTTAGTCGCCAATCACTTTTGTTGACTAACATATTTGGTCGCTGGTTTGGTCGCCAATAGATCGTCGAGGAAACAATCGGCGACTAAAATATTTTTAGTAGCCAAAAGTGACCTATTGACAACTAAAACTTTAGTCGCCATATATTTTTTTGAAAAATAATTAAATATATATTTTTTATTTTTAGCAACTAAATTATTTAGTAGCTAATTGAGCATGTATGTTTGGCGACTAAATTTTTAGTAGCCAAAAGTTTCACTTTTGATAATTGGCAACTAAACATTTGGTAGTCAAAAGTTTTTTTTTTACAATTAGCGACTAAAAGTTTAATAGTCAAAAGTTTCACTTTTTCACAATTGGTGACTAAAGTTTTAGTAGCCAAAAGCCAACCTATGATATTTGTTTAGTCGCCAAAAGGAATCATTTAGTTTTTAAAATTTGTTCTGTAATATTTTTTGCACCGCCTGTAACCTGTGCATATACAAAATTATTCATCCATTCATTCGTCCATTCAATTCTCAACCATTCAATAAAAATATTTCTCCACAACCAGTAGCATTCAATTTCCAACCATATACAAAATTTAACTATTAAAAGCCATTCGGATGTCTTATTTCAACAAAATTTAACTATCCTTAGCCCTTTGGTCTCTTAGTTGCTCAAACTCTTCAATCAACACCGTCAAATTTCTATGAGATGATCCACCTTCTTTAACAGCTTTAAATGCCATCTCTCCCAGCACTTTAGACTTCTCTGTCATCATCACTGCCGTCCATCACCCTTCTCACGACCGCCTCTATATTCTCTCTCCTTACCACATTCTTTCTAGCATTAATCCACAAGTTCTAATCCTTCTTCTTAATTATTGAATTGGAACTGTCAAAAGAAACATTATAAATATTGTGGAATTTATTTATGAGACTACGATTTATAAAAAAAATTTATAAGAGGCCAACAATTTCAAAAAAACATTCATAAAAAATCATAAAAATTTCAAACAAGCCCAACAATTTCTAACAAGTGAAAAACATTCATAAAAGTTTCAAAATATGTGTATATATATATGTGTGTGTGTGTGCGCGCACGCGCAAAGCTAAAAAAAATGATAGAAAATCTCAAAAAATTGTGTGTGAAGATGAAAATTATACTATTTTACCTTCGGATTGGTTGCAGTAACAGAGAGAACAGAGTTGGCCTATTTTGAACATTTTAAATGAATAAGTATTATGTCGCCAACTACTTGTGGATGTGTGATGCATCTTTCTTATGTGCAAGTACCTAATACCCCAAGTGTAACTGTCTATGCTTCACTTGTTTTCTTCTCCTCTTTTGCTTTCACTTTGGTATTTTCTTAAAGTGTCATCATATTTACAGAGTTGCTTGCCAGATTTGATTTTAAAACGTTAAACTCACTATTTAGCCCTTATAAACCATAAGTTGTATCCCAAATCTATCTATAAGCCAAACCTAAAATTAAACCTTAATTTGGTGATAAAAATAAATGATCTTACATCACAGAGCATGTGAATTACTATTGTTGTAGTTCTATTTACAACCCCGAACAGAGCTATTCAGCCCTCAATTTTTTTTGCCCATTGATATCCAAGAAAAATCTACCTCATGGCCTACAATTGAACACCCAAGACATTAAAATGATAGCTGTCCAGAAATTCCAACATGTTGTAATTAGTTTGTAGTGAATTTTTCATTTAGGCATTGCATTAAACAATTGGAAAGCAAAAGGTGTAACATGCAGCAAAAATTCATGGCAAACCACACATATATCAGCACAAACCAAACTCAAAAAATGGCAAAGATAATTTCCCATCAAGCAAACACAATGGAACAAAAATCAGACCACTCCTTTTGCTTTTTCTTTGCTTCTACTTTTTCTTTTCTTATTTGAACTCCATTGTTGCTCAAGTTTAAGCTTCAAATGGGAGTCATAACCCAATTAATGAAAATCACAAACCCAAACCCAAACCCAAATCTTAGAAACACAAATTGGATTGACTCGGTATCTAGTTCGAATAAATAAGTTTTGACGGTGAACCCGTCATAGATATGTATCTCATCAATCTATGTACATACGTATACAATAATATAGTTCAATCGTTACTGAATTGCAAGTCCAAAAAAGCTCTGATTTGGGGAATTCAGAGTACAAAGAACTGAAGAAAAATACTTCTGATTTGGGGAATTCAGAATTGGTAGCTGTTTGCTGATCTTCCTCTTCAATGATAGTGGACAGTCGTGGAATTGCTATGGCAATAGACTGATGTTGAAAAAGATTATGGTTAGTGAACACAACACCTATCTCTGTCTCTGTACTACAACACCTTGAAGAAGATTATGGGTGATGAGAGAGATTCATCATAGATGTAGAGAAGAGGAGAAGAGAGAGAGAGAGAGAGAGAGAGAGATGAAGGAAGAGAAAGGCTGAAAATAAAAGAGAGAGACGCTGAAAATATATATATCATTTTACACAATTAGCGACCAAAAATTTTTTAGTCACCAATTAATTTTATAAATCTCTCCAAAATTTGAAATTTCTCTCTCCAAATATTTTAGTTCTTTGGCAACTAAAACATTTTTTTGTCGCTGAAAACACACTTTTGGCGACCAAATTTTTAGTCACCAAAGATAAAAAGTAAATTTTAGTTTTTCATTCGGCGACTAAATAATTTTAATAGCCAAAACTAATCATACAGCGACTAAAACATTTTTTAGTCGCTGAAAACACACTTTTGGAGACCAAATGTTTGGTCGCCAAAGATAAAAAGTAAGTTTTTGTTTTACATTCGACGACTAAATAATTTTAGTAGTCAAAACTAATCATACAGCGACTAAAACGTTTTTAGTCGCTGAAAAAAGATTAAAAATAAATTTTTATTTTTTATTCGGCAGCTAACTAATTTTAGTAGCCAAAACTAATTATACAATGACTAAAACATTTTTTAGTAGTCAATTGTTGCATTTTTAGCGACTAAATATTTTTTAGTCGCCAATAATCAATATACCCTAACTAAAAAAAATTAGTAACTAAATATTATACTTTTGCCAACTAAAAAAAATTTTGATCGTCAATTCCACAACTTTTGGCCAATAAATTTTTTTTTGGTCGCCAAAAGTGCATATTGTTGTAGTGGTAGGATGTTTAGGAAAAAATTACGTAAAGAATTCGATTGATTAAAAATTAATAATTAAATTATTGGATTGTATTTGTCTTTTATTTTTATAAAATAAAAGTGATTCGATTGTATGAAAATTGATGATTGATATCAATCTAATTTTGGCTCCATCGGGGATGAGTGTTTGGGCTAAAATAATTATATAGGACAAAATAGGCTATTTTAGCCAAATAGGACAAAATATCACATCCAATCCATAATTGTTTTATTTTTTCTCTCACAAAATTAAAAAAGTCAAAAAGTATATCCCAAACGAGACTTTTTAATTCTAAACTAAAATCAAAAAACCAAAAAGTCAATCCACATCTCAAATGAACCCTTTGTATATGGATGGTCCTATAAGAAATATCGGGTTAGAGAAGACCTAGTGACTGGCCATAAATTAGGGATGATAAACGAATTGAACGAGTCGAATAATTAATTGTTCAAACTTGATTTTAAAATTTTAACGAGTTTTAAAATTTGTTTAAACTTGGTTCATTAATCTTTTTTTCTTTTTTTTTTTTTTTTTTTTTGTTACAGGAAAATCCTCCCACTCTCCCGCAGGTCCAAGGCAGCGCCCCTTGAGGAGATCACCAGGGTGTCCTGTTGGCCGTTCCGAGCAAGAGACTATAAGGAGATCACCAGGGTGTCCTGTTGGCCGTTCCGAGCAAGAGACTATAACCTGGAAGCTTGTCCCGACCTCACAAGGCAAGCTCCAAGAGTCAGACTCGACAATGTGAGCATTGAACCCGACCTCACAAGGCAAGCTCCAAGAAGTCGGACTCGCCTGAGGAGAGCATTGAACCCACACCAAGTCTTGATTAGACTTGAGGTCCAACCTCCTAACCAACAATGCTTTCGCCCAGGAGATTGGCCCAAGGGGAAGGAGAATTGAACTTGTGACCTTGGGGCTTAAACCCCAAGGCTTTACCACAATGCCACAACCCCTTGGATTAATTCATTAATCTTTTGAATCGATCTTAAACAAGTTTTTTTCAAAGTGAACTTTGATATATTTTATATAGTTTTAGAGTTATCAAACTAAATCGAATGAACAATTACCTATTCAAACTTATTGAAAAATTTAATGAGCTCAAAAATGTATTAAAGTTAGTTTATTTACTTAATGAATTAAGTTAAAACAAACTTTTAACAAATCAAATATGAGAGTTTGAGTTATTTGGTTGGTTTAAAGTAAAATTATTTAAATTCTTATAAACAAAATATAATTAAGAAAAGTATTAAAAAGGAAAAAGGAAAAAAATCATCATATTATTATTATTTTATAAATGGACACCAAGTACATACCCATTTGAGAAACAGAAGATCAGTGAGTGACCAAAGCTTCACAAATCTCGGAGAAAACATTAAGAATGACACTGTGATGATAAGATGAATTCAAAGACAGAAAACACTGCAAAAGCTTCTCAAGATCTTCAGCTCCATATATACTTTTCTCTACTATCATCTCCACCATTGATTCCCTGAAGTCTCCGTACGGATTGCTTGAATCTTTCACCACCGCGTAGCTCTCTTCAACCTTACTCCCACCACCGCCACCCACAACCACCGGCCACCGCCGCTCCCCACTTCTTCGCCGGCTACTTTCACCTGTTTTCCGGCGAGTACGACCCGAATCGGCGTAGAAACACTCAATCCTGTCTTCAGCTTCACTTTCCGGTCCGGTTTTCGGGCCAGTTGTGGCGGTTTTCCGGCGAGATTTCGAGTTGTTTTCGTCGGTTTCGCTGCAAAACCCCACTCGGTTTGTCGATAATACTTCGATTTTAGAACGACCCATATCAGGACTCCTGCTCTTCCCTCTTCTCCGGCGAGTTTTAGGCTTGTTCAGTCGAGATTTGCTTGTTTTCCGGCGACATGAGTCAGACGAATTAGACGATAAGCTGAAAAACTTATCACTTTCACCATCAATTTCTTCATCTTCTTCTTCTTCGCTGCTGAACCATCCTCCATTAGAGGAAGAACTGTTCTTAACGATCACGGATTGTTTAGCCATCGTGGTCTTGCATGAATTCAAAGACGGAATGGTTGTTTCCGTACCGGAATTTGATTTTTTTGGTTCCGGAACCACTTTCGTCGTCTCGTTTTTAGCATTCTTGGGGGTTGCAGGGCTTTTGGGTTTGGTCATGAGAGAGACTGGTTCGATGGGATGGGCATTTGAAGGTGTTCGGGAGATGATAATGGTGGCTCCGGCAACATCCGAGACGGTACCGTACCGGCATGAGCCGAATGGTGAAGGAAACAAGCGAGAGACTCTGCGAGTGATTTGATTTTCCATGTGAGAGAAAGAGAGAGCGTCATACAAGGATTAGTTTGGAGGTTGAAGAAGAGATGTAAATAGGCTGAAGTGGAATGAATATACATGCATTCCATGGATGGATCACAACCTATATCAAGAGGGGGCCAAGTGGGGGATTTTAATTGTAATTAAAAATTTGCTAAATATATTTTTTTTTTTTTTTTTTTTGAAAAAAAAAAATTGTATGTAATATTATGATAATGATGTTTTTGTAATTATGAGTCATAATAATTGATTTTTTTGACTTCTAATTAATAATATAAGTGAGTGAAAATTATAATATGCACATCTTTAAAAAAAAAAATTATGTCATATGCACCTTTATTATGTCATTTTATTTTTTAGTTATAATTACTTTTTAAAAAATTTATCCATAAATTTTAGTTTTTGAAAAGTTGAACCATTTAGTCCTAAATGTTTTCTTATGCTTCATTTTGTCCCATTTATATATCATCATGATGTTCATGATGTAAATGAATATGATGTTTCATTCTATAATTTTAAAATTTATTAAAATCTGATAAATATTAGATGTGTGAAATCTAATGTTTGAAACATTCATCCTATAATTTCAAACATTATTGAAATCTGATGAACATTAAATGTTTGAAATTTAATGTTCAAAACATTAACCTGATGTTTAAAACATTGTAATGGGACCTTTCAGTCTATAAGAAAATTTTTAGGACTAAACAGTGTATAAGTTATTAATTTGAAATTTATTGGTACATCCCCCTTACTTTTTTTTTTCTTTAGTAATGATATTATTTTAATTATGTCTTTTGTTGTGTTTAATTATGATTTTTTTTTCTTTTTTCTTAGTTACAACTTAAAATATTAAGATTATGTTGTTTTTCTTTTTAATTATGAGACATATATAGTATACATATTTTGCACAATAGTATTTCCCATGTTATTTTGTATATGCGTATAATCAATTTACAGTACGATCATAACATTGTTGGGTTAGTCCGAGACAATATTTTCCACTTAATTCCATTTGCAATTTTTTTGTTAGCTGGTAACACCACACCATCCTTAGGACTGGTTTGACTACCTTAGAAAAAGTTAAAAAAGTATCAAAAAGTTAAAAAGTTATAATTATTTATTAAAAAAAATATTAAAAAATTAATATACAAATCAATTTTTTGGCCTAATCTAGATACTGACGTGATGAACTAGTCAGTGAAAGGAGGAAAAAAAAAATTCCATATGTATATTCACTAAGTTAATTAGATAGTAAAGTTGGGCTCGTGGGGGCCCACCATGAGTCTCGTTTTGATAATCTGAACCGTTCAATATGTAGAACTCGTCTAGTACTATATGTCTGTAAAAAATCATGTCTATCGAATATCGCTAACTACATGATCAAATCAGTTTTGTACAAAAATTAATGGTATTATAGTTAACAATTAACAAAAAAAGCTAACACGATCAAATAACTATCGATATCCAATCAACATGATTTTTTACAAACATATAGTACTCGACGAGTTCTAGACATTGAACGGTTCCGATTAGAAAAGGGACCCGTGGTGGCCCCCCACGAGCCAAACAACACCATCCAATCAAAGCCCGAGAAAGAGACAATATTTTCTCATCTACTCAACCAGCCGACTCCACTACCATACCATTCCATACAGCCTCCTATCCTATTTTCTCCTGCACACTTATTTATACAATTTTTTAGTACACATTTTTTTATAAAAAGTTAAAAAGTTAACCCAAACATCTATATTTTTTTAATCTAAAAAGACAAAAAGTATACTTATTTAGAACACCACAAATAACCCCTAAATATTTTCTCGTACTTTTTATCTGTAAATTTTATTTATATAACACTATCCTTAAAATAATCAAATCTTTTTAGATTAACGTTGGACAAGTACGTGAGACATTTTCTTATCGAGGTGATGCATTGTTATGGCTATGCTTGGCATAATTTTTATTTTTTTTTTGATTATTTTAATTACAAAAAGATAAAATAAGTTAAAAAGTTAATAAAATAAATTATTATATTTAAATTATAATCATTTTATTTTTTTCTCTTACAAAAGTTAAAAAGTCTATCACAAATAAGACTTTTTAATCGCACGTTAAAATAACTAAAAAAATTAAAAAACAACCCACATTCCAAGCGAAGGCTATGTAAATTTTTTTCTCCCATCAATTCTAAAAACACAAGTTGAATATTTTATTTAAAGAAATTCAAATCCCATCCATTATCAAAAAAAATTGATACAAGTCATAATAAATTACCACACCTTAAAATAAAATAAAAAAATAAAAAAACTTTATAGACCAAAGTAATAATCAAATGGAGTCACAAGTTGAGATCTCTAATTTTAAGAGAGATATGGTATTGATAAGGATGGTTTAAATAAATTTAATTAAACAATAATATTATGATAATTAATTTTTAAATATATTTAATTTGATTTCATAGTATTAATTTATTGAGTGTCATCATTCATATGTTGTACTAATAAATTTGATAATATAGTTTGATTGGTGGAAGATGGGTCGGATTGATCCAAGTGCTCTATGAGATAATTGACCTTCGTCCTCCTAGTTAGACCTACAACAAGTCTAGTAGGAAGGTTCCAAAATAGGAATGGTTCCTTCATGTGGACCTTCCGACGATCAAGTTAAATGAAGATATGATGAGAGTAACTTAGGGAAAATTAAGAGAGTAATGAGAGAGAGAGAGAGAGAGTATCTCACTTGTTCTCAAAACGTTCCACAGAAACTCCCTTATCTACTTATGTTGTCCCATTGGCCGAAAGTCTGCCACCTGCTTGTCGTCGACCATGGCTATTTCACCATGCTTCAAAATAAGAGGTCTTATTGCATTTAATACCTTAACAGTTACATTTAATACTTCACGTGTGGGTTTCAACATCTTTGTAGAATCTTTGTCTGCCACGTGGCTAACCTGACACATGTTTAACTACAATTCGGTCTGGGTCGCATTGGGTTTCCCACTGAGCCTGTTGTTGAGTTTCACCTACTGAGCTTTTTGACTAAGGCCTTATTTGGAATTAAGTTTTTTTAGTAACTTTTTAGCTCTGTGACTAAAATATGATTAAAAAAAAAATTTAGCACGTTTGATATTACTTTTTGATTTTTTACGAAAAGATGTGTAAAAAATAGAAAGAAAATGAAATCTTTAATTTTTTAACATAAATTATTAACTTTTTAATTTTTTTAATGACTTTTTAATTTTTTAATTAAAAAATACACTTGCAAGACGAAACCTAAGTGACTATTTGGGCAATGTAAGATAACTGCAAATTGGGCCCTCTTGGTCCGTGCCCATCAAAATTAATGACTCATCAATAGTGACTGGAATTTTGTATATTGAAATTTTATTAACCATAGTTGTATAGCATATTGATAATCAAAACGACATGTGCACACTTGATTTCTTGTGGTTCACACACACGAAACTATTGTATGGTTGTTTGTCATTGACTAGTCAAATTTGTCATTTTCACTTTCTAAAATGAGGGGATCTTATAAGTACACACATTAAGGATTGGTTTGTGATATTTTAAAAAAATATATTTTTTAATTTATTAATTTATATAGATTAGGTTTGAATTGGGTTTAATGTGATATGTTAGAGAGGTGATGTGATTTAAATAAGATGATGTTACTTAAATAGGATAGTAACTTTTTGACTTTTTATATTATTTAATAGATGCCAAACTTTACATAGAATTTCTATCAATTAGGAGTATGTGGGAGTTCTCAAATAGAATTGCTTTCATTATTAAGTTTTATTTATGTAATAAAATAAATCAGTTTGTGAAAAATATCTAACATGTCGTAGTTAAAGATTAAGATTAAATAAATTTAATATTGTTATAAATTGCTTTCATTATTAAGATTTATGCAATAAAATAAATCAATTTGTAAAATATCTAACGTGTCGGAGTTAAAGATTAAGATTGAATAAATTTATTATTGTTATGAAAAATGACTTATGTAACAATTTTTAGAGTTTTTTTTTTTTTTTTTTTACATTTATTTTTGTAACTGAATGTCCAAACCAGCTTGCATACACTTCAATTAATCTCAAAACCTTAAAGTTAAGGACCGGACAAACCTCTAATAAATTTTTGGAGTGACCTAAACTCGAGACTTTAGATCTTATTCTTAAATTTTTACTAACCCCTTGAGATTTAGTTAGGAATTAATATTAAATATAACAGCGACATTACTTTATAATAAAGTCAATTAATACGAAAGTCCGGTAAACATGGATGTAAAATATAGTCACAGTTAAACTCAATTGTATTGCTAGGTGTGACAAACACTTTGAGGTAAGTGACAATGTGGCTTAGGCTCCACAAGTTTATCATTTGGTTTAAGGTTAAGGATGAATGGGTACAAATAAAACAAATCCACAATCACAAAGCAAAACAAATTGTGTGAACATGGATGGGGCCCATAGACAACTCCCATGTATGCACATTCGTCTCCTACTAACCATACATCTTCCTAAAACCCAAGTTTCACCATCAATCAATCTTTATGTGTTATGACTATGTCAAAATTCAAATTATAATTTATTAATTTTATTAGTCCCAGTAAATTACTTTAGTCATGTCCTGCTTTTTATGTGAATAAAAATATTGAATTAGAACGAGGTGTCCTTCGTTTAGTCATCAATTATAAACCATTAAATAAAGTTTTAGAATGGATTTGATATCTTATTCCTAATAAAAAAGATTTGATTAAAAGACTTAATCAAGCTGTTATTTTTAGTAAGCAAATTTAATAGTTCATATATAATTTTTTAATTTATATATAATATTATAATAAAATTAATAAATTATAATTATAATAATAAAAATTAAATACAATACAAACCTGTTAACTATGTGCAAGAATTATGACCAAATAGATTTTTAAATTATAAATTGTTTATGTAAAAATATAATGTCTCGACCATTTAACCAGACTCACAGTTCTATCAAATTAAATATTTCTTCATGTTATAAGCATCAATTTCATTCATTTATTTATGATTTTGATGGACATCTAATCTTAATTTCCTATTAATTAATATCAATTTATATATTTAAAGTTCAAGCTTAGGGTCAAGTTATATGAACAACTTATATTATATTTTAATGGGGGAATGAAGAGAAGTGCACTCCAATAGGTCCATTATTATAGGTTTTATTTCAATGATTTAAATTATTTATTTTATAAGGTCTTATTGGTGAATTATATATAAAAGGAATTAAATGTTGGACAATATTCACTGTATTACGAATAGATTATGTTTGTATACTTAACAACAAACAGAAGAAATAAAAAAAAAAGGAGAGAGATTGTTCGATTACAAAAATCAAACCAGAATATAAAATAAATAAATAAAAATAGATTTTTATTTTATTACAAAAACAAAATCAAAATCTGAAATAGAAAAAATAATAAAACAGAAAGTAAATTAATTAGTTAAACAAATTTTACTAATCAAGTCCAGTGTTTAACCCTATATCCTTAAGACAGATTCGTCCTCTCCACGGTACTTTCAGATTGTGGACGTCTATCTCCTAGGATAAAATAATCAACTACGAATAATAGCAGCACTACAAATTATTCGCACAATGAACACACTTTGTGTTTACACTTTTTCTCACAAGAAAATAATATAGCAAAATGCAGAGAGAGTAAAGTAGAATTGAGCACGAAAAAATTAAAGTGAAAATCCAAATGAGAGATTGCCTTTATATAGGAAAATCTGTGGTTGTTCAGATTTGATTTCAACAGATATGGTACCTATTCGAATAGATAAGAAACTGTTTGGTTTGAATCTGTTTGGGTTTGAAATTTAAACAGATTTGAATTTGTTAAGTTTATGTTTGGATAGATATGGAGCCTGTACAGAAATTCTAACGAGGTGCAAAATTTGAATTTTCCAATTGAAATTTAAATTCAAACGGTCAGAATTTATTTTCCAAAAATAAAAAATAAATTCAAATGTTTTTGGCCTAAAAAGAATTAGTATTGGGCCAGACAAGCCCAACCCAACCTCACACCTACGCCCAAGCCCAGGCCCAGCCCGACCGGCCAGACGGACGGCAGTAGTGTCGACGTGCGCGTATGTGTTTATTTTTTAGTCCACTAGGTCTAGCCCAATTTACTCATAACCTCTCATTTCTACAAATTTGAGGTGTCCCTTGGGGCCCTTCCCAAGTTACAAACTCATGTCTTATAAATCCACATAAGTTTGTTCACCAAACCAATGTAGGACAAGCCTTAAACCAAACCTTAAGGAATTTCCACCAAAAACTTCATTTACATGGAGCTCACTTTGGCTTCAATTTCTCATTCACTCGATAATAGTTTTAAACAACCAAATCTACTACGTGAATCACAACGCGGCATAAAAAACGTTACCACTTAAACCTGTCAACTTTGGCGTATGAGTCCCACATAAAAAATAGACCAAAGTTGAGGAAAATTCTTATTTTCCAAAACCATTTCTAACAATCCCCCACATAAATGGAATTTGATGATAACGGAAATGCGACAATATGCAGAATTTGTCGAAAGAATATAATTAAAAATATCTTGCATCAGGATAGTTAGCTTTCGGCCTTGAGCCTTCCCTAGTGATAACCTGTCAGATTTACTAGTTAACCAATGGATGCGATACCTTAAATTGTTCAGCCGTTTGTGTAAGCTAAGACAATAAATTTCACACAAAATATCTTCTGACACATCGTGGTTCTCACGATTGTGTTCATTTTGGCCTTGAACACTCCTGGTTGTTTATGAGTGTTTCTAGAGAATTTAGCCTCTTCATTCTCATAGAACTGGCCCTAGTTCGACACTCATATAGATGATTCTTATTGTAAGTATCTCCTTTATACTCGTCTTGATTTTTATGCCTAAATCAAGATATAAGTAATCATTAAAAGCAAATATTATCCTTAAACCCCTGTATACAATACATGTTACAGATATCACTCTCACCATAGGAATGGGTAGGGAATTTTAATCTGTTAGTGATTTCTGGCGAGCCACACATAACTTAGTTGTCCCTTTGAATTTAGTTCTTGGAATCTGCAGTCATTTAAGTAGGGTTACCATTATGATGACTCTTATGTAATAGGCTTTAATCTCATCCCCTTTGATGAACTATATACTTACTCTTTAGTCAAACCTTTTGTTAATGGATCCGCAATATTCTCTTTAGATTTTATATAATCTATTGAGATTATTCCATTTGAGAGCAATTGTCTTATGGTATTATGTCAACGACGAATATGTCGTGACTTACTATTATGCATATGATTCGGTGCCCTACCACTACAACCCCTTCAGGTTGCTTCATATAGATCTCTTCATTTAGATCACTATTTAAGAAGGCTGTCTTAACATCCATTTGATGTATCTCTAAATTATACAACACTACTATGGCAATAAGCATGCGGATGGATGTTATTCTTATCACAGGAGAATATGCATCAAAATAGTCCAAACCTTCCTTTTATCTGTAATCTTTTACTACAAGTCTTGCTTTATACTTGTCTATTGAACTATTTGCTTTCATTTTTCTCTTGAATATCTACTTATATCCAAGAGGTTTAGAACCAGATAGAAGATCTACCAATTCCCAAGTATAATTTTGCATAATGGATTCAATTTCATTATTGATAGCTTATTTCCACAAAGGTGCTTCAAGACCTGTCATTGCTTCCTTAAAGCTTTGAGGTTCATTTTCTAACAGGTATGTCAGAAAATCTGGACCAAAGGATTTTGATGTTCTTTCTCTCTTACTTCATCTTGGTTCATCATCAGTTAAATCCTGTTGGTCTAGACCATTACTAGTTTCTTGCGTTTGATTGTCATTAATCTCTCGACTTTGTGTACAATCATAAGTTCTTATGTGAACTTAATTCTTGTCCTCTCTTGTAAGGAAAATCATGTTCAAAAAACACAACATTCCTTGAGTCAATAATAGTGTTCACATTTATATCAGGTATTTTTAATTTATAAGTCAAAAACCGATATGCACTAATATTCTGAGTATAATCAATAAACACACAATCCATGATTTTTGATCTTATCTTAGTCTTTTTAGAAACAGGAACTTTTACCTTCGCCAAACACCCCTACACTTTTAAGTATTTGTAGGAAGGTAGTCGTCCTTTCCATAATTCATAAGGAGTGTTGTTGGTTTTCTTGTGTGTTATTCTGTTAAGAACATAATTAGCAGACAATATTACTTTCCCTCACAAGTTCTGCGGTAAGCCTAAACTTAGTAACATGGCATTCATCATTTCTTTAAAAGTTCTATTATTCCTTTCAGCAATTCCATTTTGTTGTGAAGAATAGGGTGCTGTAGTTTGGTGAATAATGTCATGTTGTACACAAAATTCATTTAATAGTGCATCATATTCACCACCCCTATCACTTCTAACCATTTTAATGGTTTTACCAAGTTGATTTTTAACTTCAGTTTTGTAGAGTTTAAACGTTTCCAAGGCTTCATCTTTACTTCTAAGTAAATATACATAACAATATCTTGTGCAATCATCGATAAATGTTATAAAATACTTTTTGCCTCCTCTAGTTTGAACAAATTTAAGATCACATACATCAGTATAAATTAATTTTAGAGGTTCGATTTTTCTTTCAACTGATTTAAATGGAGCCTTAGTTAGTTTCGCTTCTACACAAATATCACATTTGTGATTATGATCAATTTCAAACTTTGATATATAATGCAAACCAATTCATCTATGCAAAACATCAAAATTTACATGTCCTAATCTACCATGCCATAAATTTGACTCAAGAATATAAGTAAAAGATGTGTTATTTTTATTAATAGCAAGTTTTGATACAACAGTCATTATATTCAACTTGAAGAGACCATCACTTATGTATCCCTTACCAACATACATACCACTCTTTGTTAATACAAATTTAACATACTCAAATACAAGCCTAAAACTATTTTTACTTAACAAAGAACCAAAAACTAAATTCTTCCGGATGTCTGATACATGCAGTACATTGTTGAGGGTAAGTTCATTCCCTAATGTCATCTTCAAGATCACCTTTCCTTGTCCAGCCACAGTAGAAATAGAAGAATTTCCCATGAAACATTATTCACCATTTACATCCTCATTGTAAGTAGTGAATATTTTTTTGTCCGCACAAATGTGACGAGTTGCCCTAGTGTCAACCCATCATTCTTTGGGATTTCCAACCAAATTAGTCTCAGACACCACAGTAGAGAGATTGATGTCATTTACCTTGTCAGAGATGTAATCTAATTCTATCACATTGGCTTAATTGGTGGTCTTCTTGCTTGTACTTCTATGATCCTTCTTAGGGCAGCAACAATCAGAAGTTCGCTGTCTGGTCTTGCCACAGTTATAGCATTTTCCTTTAAACTTCTTATTGCCATTGTTGTCGCCTTGTTTAGGACTATCTCCATCAAACTTCCTCTTTTTGTTATGTGGTTTGTACACTTATTCAACCACATTAACCTTGGACTCAATGGGATTTTTACTATTCCTCTTTTTAGCCTTACAGTTGTTTTCCTCAATTCTTAGTCTTACAATCAATTCATTCATAGTCATCTCCTTACTTTTATGCTTTAAATAATTTTTAAATCTTTCCAAGCCGGTTGTAATTTTTCCACTAACGCAGCGACTTGGAAAGAGTCACTCAAAGACATACCCTCAGCATGAATATCATGCAAAATTAATTGAAAATTTTGAACTTGAGAAATTACCGTTTGGAAGTCTACCATAACGAAATTCAAAAATTTACCGACAACAAATTTCTTTGTGCCGGCATCCTCTATCTTGTATTTTTTCTCCAAAGAATCCCACAATTCTTTTGCTGTTTTCAGAGGACTGTAAACATTATACAGCATGTTGTCAAGGCCATTGAGGATGTAGTTTCTGCACAAAAAAATCAGAATGTTTCCAAGCGTCTACAATGGCAACAACTTGTCGATCAATTTCATCATTTCTAAGTACTGGAGCCTCTTCACAGAGAAATTGGACAAGATTCAGAGTTATAAGATAAAACAACATTTTCTGCTACCATCTCTTAAACTCGATACCATTAAATTTTTTTGACTTTTCTCCATGATTTATAGGAACTTGAATATGGTTCTGGATAGGGACTAGAGTCGTTGTAACAATTGGAGTATCACTTTCAGTTGCAATTTCAGTTGTAGTATCCATAATATCTAATTACAAAAATCAGAAAATCAAAACACAAATTAACTTTCTAGTTACTAAAACCAAAAAATACATTATAATACAAAATAATTTTACATTTTTGGTTACTAAAACTAGAAAAAATAAAATACCACAATAATTTTCTATAACACAAATTAATATTTTAAAATAGTTAATGACACCAAAATATTACTACTAGTTGTCAAAGAAAATAAACAGTATATTACTACTATTTGTCAAACAGTATATTACTACTATTTGTATTTTCCAACCAAAATCACTTTGTGAAAGCACAAAAAAATAAATACAATGAAGACACTAAAAAATAATCTGTCTTAAGATTGTTGGATAATCTTGACTGTATTACGAATAAATTATGTTTGTGTACTTAACAACAAACAGAAGAAACAAACTAAAGGAAAGAGATAGTGTTTGGTTACAAAAATCAAACCAGAATATAAAATAAATAAATAAAAACATATTTTTATTTTGTTACAAAATCAAAATCAAAATCTGAAATAGAAAAAATAATAAAACAGAAAGTAAATTAATTATTTACCAAATTAATTTATTAAACAAATTTTATTGATCAAGTCCAATGTTTAACATTGTGTCATTAAGACAGATTCATCCTTTAGATGGTTTCAGATTATGAATGTTTATCTCCCAAGATAAAATGATCAACTACGAATAATAGCAGCACTACAAATTATTCGCACAACGAACACACTTTGTATTTACACTCCTTCTCACAGGAAAATAATGCAGCAAAATGCAAAGAGAATAAAACAGAATTGAGCACAAAAAAATTGGAGTAAAAATCTAAATGAGGGACTGCCTTTATATAGGAAAATCCGTGGTTGTTCAGATTTGATTTCAACAGGTATGGTACCTGTTAGAATAGATAAGAAACTATCTGGTTTGAATCTGTTTGGGTTTGAAATTTAAACAGATTTGAACCTGTCAGGTTTATGTTTGGACAGATATGGAGCCTATACAAAAATTCTGAAGAGGTGCAAAATTTGAATTTTCTAACTAAAATTTAAATTCAAATGGTCATAATTTATTTTCCAAAGATAAAAAAATAAACTTAAATGTTTTTGGCCCAAAAAAAATTAGTATTTGGCCGAACAAGCCCAACCTCACACTACATACACACCCAGCCCGCCCGATCGGTGGCGGCAACGCACGTGTGTTTATTTTTGGGTCCAATTGGTCTAGCCCAATTTGTCCATAACCTCTCCCTTCTACAAACTTGGAGTGCCCCTTGAGGCCCTCTTCAAGTTACAAACTCATGTTTTATAAACTTACATAAGTTTGCCTATCAAACCAATGTGGGACAAGTCTTAAACCAAGCCTTAAGGAATTTTCACAAAAAACTCCATTTTCATGGAGCTTACTTTAGTTTCAATTTCTCATTCACCCTATAATGATTTTAAGCAAGCAAATATACTACGTAAATCGCAATGCGACATAGAACGCGTTACCGCTTAGACCCGCCAATTTTGGCACATGGGTCTCACCTAAAAAATAGATCAAAGTTGAGGAAAGTTCTTATTTTCCAAAACCATTTCTAACATTAAATTGATTGGATAATTATAAATGCATAATCATAATTATATAATTTCATCATATTTATCCAATAGGATTATCTATCCTCATATTCTACTAAAATCATAGATGTGAATCAACCACATCCTAAAATTGCTATAAAAAAAATAAAAAGAAGTTAGAGAGTTTAAATTTGAATTCAAAATTGCAATTTATAGTACCAAAATCTACTTTAGCATATATATAAGCCAAGAACAACAAGACATATATTAATTCATTAAAAATGTGACAAGGAATCATTCAATTTCAACTTATACTGTGTTGTGGTTCGGTATCATGACTTCACATTGCGTCATAGTGTCTAAAATTTGTCACAAATTATAGATCAATGATGTATATTGAAAATTACTGTTATAGAATCAAATTATAAGTAAATCTTGACCATTGATATAGAATTTTGAAGACTTTTATGAGATTTTTTTTAGAATTGTAGCATTGCTGAAAAATATTTAGTGCGAGTAGAATATTACCTGATAATATTTTTGTGACAAATAAGTATTCTCATGTTGTTACTAATCACAAAAACTATTCCCATGTTGTTACTCAAATATCACTATGAATATAATAAATTTCACCGTCTAAATCAATCACAATAAAAGAAGACGCCATGTGATAATATCCTCTCTAATATGTCATAATTACTGTTTGTAGCTTTACAATTAGTATCGAAATCAGTTTCTCTCAATTTTGGGATTCAAAGTAGAGAGTCTCATCCGAGTATCACATAGTGTCATGTTTGCATTTTTTTTTTTTTTTGTAAATAAGAAGTTCAAATTCGATCACCAAACAAACCCAAATTTGAATCCGACCAAAAGAACAATCTAATATTAAATGAATCAATATATTTTTTGAGTAGATGAACAAATTTAAGTATTTAATTTGCAAAAATAAAAAATATTGATGTAGAGCTACCTGGTACACAGAATTGAACCTCTTCGATCTGGATTTGAATTGGACAAAAGTCATTTTCATTAATGTATTTATTAATTAATATTATGATTTTGAACCGCATAAGTACATATCAAGAAGACAAATCTACTCCAAAAATCAACAAAAATGATATTACATATAAGCCAATTGTGTTAGGGATAATATCAAATTTGCAGAGCAAAACCCCCAAAAACAATAAGATCAAACACAATTTTTTTGTTTTTTTGTTTTCAAACTGAGTCTAACAAGTGAAAAGTAAGCCACAAGATGTATTATAATTGTTTTAAAATGTTCATTGGGCTCACCAGATAGACCATGAAAAACTGAAGCCAAACACGAATATCTGTCTCTTAGTATTTGGATAGACTTGAGGAAAAATTTAAAGAAAATTAAAAAATAAATTGTGTTGAAATGGTCTACAACAACACTCTCCATAAAAAAAATAAACAAAAAAGACAACACTCATTTCATTGTACATGTACTGTTGGAAGCTTGTTGAACTTTGGAGCTGCTCTCTTTTTTTCTTTTTTTTTGGGGGACTTTTCTATGGCGTAAAGATATGGTTTTAAATCATTTAAGAAAAAAATTTAGTACATAAAATCAGATATAAAAATGATGTGATTTTTATGATGTTATTTAACATACAAATGACACTTGAGAGGATGATCTGCACTAGGTTAATAGGGAGAGCTAAATCAGCGCATTGACTTGGGCCAGGTTAAATTAGGCACTAATTTAGGGCTGGGCTAAAGGCTTGCAAGGTTTTTACTGGGCTACAAGCATTAGGGCAAGCACACAAGACAACGTGCGACTGGACAATTTTCTAATCGATCAAGCTAAGTTAAAGTGCCGAGCCAAATAAGAGCGCGGAGCTAAGTCAGCGCGTTGACATTAGACGAGAGCCAAGCTGGTTTGGTGCGGCACGATGTTTCATTTTGTTCTTAGGACTAACAAGGTTGCATCCGTTATGAAATTGGTGAGTAACTGGGCTGATGGTTTGCCCGGTAACCAGCCAAGGAATTAGGCCATTTCACTTTAGCATTAGTGAGAAATGATGGGCATTATCCTTTAAGAAAGTAATTCCTAGTGGAACTCTACGAAGAGAAATTAAAATTCTATTAAGATTCTATCATACAGAAGCTGGGATAAACTACCAATAGGTCCTACTTTGGAGACTTATTATCTAATAAGTCCTACTTTGGAGACTTATTACCCATTAAGTCCTATTTGATATAATTTATTAAGTGATAAAGATAAATTTATCAGTCTTTTTTTTTATGAATAATTTTATAATGATAAATTTATCAGTCTCTTTGTTTTATGAATAAATTTTTAGTGATAAATTTATCACTCTCTTATTTTTATAATGTTAAATTTATTAGTTAGGACCTGTAGGTAAATAAGTCTAGTTAACAGGACTAATTGATAAGTACCCCTTAAAGCTGAGAGATAACTTAGAAACTGGTAACACAATTTTATTCACAAGATTCAATACATTTTTTTCCCATATTGATCTTGAGTGCTAACTTAAGTATCGGAGGGGTTTTCTGACACTCACCTGCCGGTAAGCTCGTCGTTGTTTTGCAGGACAAACGAAATCATTCGTGGAGGCTCCAACTTGATCACAAGGAGTACGCATGTGACGAATTTTCCGTGTTCGTACAACATTACTTATCATTGAATCTTACTTTATTTATCACACATTGTGATAATTTTACTAATTATTAGAATTGATTTTACTTACTATTTAATATGATTATACTTATAATTATAGACTAATCTATTGACCAAAACTTAGGAATCACAATAAGGTGGGTTTGAAGTGCCTCAACTCTGTTCATTTCATAATGGGATGAGGCAAATTAAGAAGGTGGCAAGGGCAGGGTAGGAGGGAAATGGAAGCTAATTAATTTTGTGATTTTAAAAATGAGAATATTGAAAAAAATTAGAAATAAATAATACATTATAAATAATAATCTATACTTAATGAGTTAAAAGATGTAAGATATGAAATAAGTGAGTGAAAATAAATATTGAATATAATATTTTAATATTTAATCTTAATATGTTGGAAAATATTAACTTAGGTATTATATATATAATAAATATAATTGAGCCACAAGCGAAAGAGCCGGATCTGCCCGTCCTCGTCCAAAGCGGGAGAAATTGTCATTCCTACCGAGACCCTTTCACCTCACTTGGAGGTTAGGAATTCAAAATTTTCTACTTATGGTCTTACTCCTCATTATGTTCTCTCTCCTATTTTCTAACGTCTTTATATTAAGGCAAGTGATTTACAAACAAATTTTGTGTACAAAAAATTTTACTAAAATAATATGTCAATGTCAATTTGAAAATAACAAGTCACTTTTTATGAGTCTTTTAATTTAAAATGAATTAATAGAATATATCATTTTGCATGAATTTTATGTATAACTTTTCTTATAATATCATATAGGAAAATTCTATTATACACACTCTATACTATATACACTTTTAGTTATGTCATTTTCTTTTTTAGTTATGACATTATTTTGAGATATTTGGTTTTGACTTTTTTATGTTTAGTTATAGTTACGTCATTTTCTTTTTTAGTTATAACATTATTTTGAGATATTTTTGACTTTTTTATGTCTAGTTATAGCTTTTTTTTTTTAGGTTATAACTCAGAAAATATAAAATTATGTCATTTAATTCTATAATTATAAAATACATATAGTCTTTCCCTATCCTATATCATTCTATATGACCAAACTATCATTTTTTTTGGAAATATTTGAAAGGCTTTGGCTTTGGTCCAGTCCTTAATCGGATTGGACGGTGCTGTTGGGCCCGTGGGGGCCCACCACGGGTCCCGTTTTGAAAATCTGAACCGTCCAATATGTAGAACTCGTCGAGTACTATATGCCTGTAAAAAATCACATTAATCGGATATCGATAGCTATGTGATCAAATCAGTTTTTTATCAACCGTTAATTTATTCACCGTCCATTTTTTTTTATACAAAACTGATTTGATCATATAGCTATTGATATCCGATCAACGTGATTTTTTACAGACATATAGTACTCGACGAGTTCTACACATTGAACGGTTTAGATTATCGAAACACGACCCGTAATGGGCCCCAAAGGGCCGGACAGTACCGTCCAATCCAGATCTGAACCGGAGAGAAGCTGGGCCCTATTTGAAAACAACTAGTTTTGTTTTGAACAGTTGAACCCGTGACAAGAGAGTTAACTTATCTAGCTGATTGTATTTTGGTTCTCACATGTATGAGACGGTCACAGACCCTTTGTTTTGGGGTGGGCTCCAATCCGTATTCTGGTCTATTGAGACATACACCCTTTGTTTTTAGGGGTGGAATCCAAGGTGGGATCCAATTCACTGTCAATACAAAAATTATATCACTAGCTTGTTGTCTTCTATCCCCTTGTGTTTGGGTTTGGGTTTCCTTGGATAAGATATCATCAATTTTATGTCTTTTTTAAAATTACGTTTGCTTAGGTAAAAGTAGCGGTATTTCATGCTATATGTAAATAGACTATATATATTTTATGTAATAAATAAATTATTTTAATTTTGAATTATATTTTAATAGTTACAAGTCACGATATTAGGTCATCTTGATAGATGTTAACAATAATTAATCCACAAAAGTTCACAATAAAAATTGATATGAATAAAAAATTGTTAATTATAAAGATTGTTGAGATAATAGTATCACAATCACTTGATAACACAAATAACTTGTATCAAACTATATTATCATGAAGAAGAAAAATACAAAAACAAATTATTAAAAGAGAAAAATTCTATAAACTCAGAAAAGTTACCATAAATTTAATTAGGCCAAATTTGGCATCTTCAATAAAAGTCAAAAAGTCATTACCTATTTAAGTCACATCATCTTATTTAAGTCACATCATCTCTCTATCACATCATTTCAAACCTAACCCATATTTCATAAAAAGTTAAAAAGTACACTTATTTAGAACATCTCAAACAACCCCTTAGACTTTTAAATCAATGGTTTATATTATTATTGTGAGACCAAATTATGAATAAATCTCAAATTTTTAAATATAATTTCTAGATAGGTTTTAAAAAAATTTAATCTAAGTTTGTTATCCTACTCATAAAAAGAACTTCTCAAATAAATTATTAATTAATCATGTAGCAACTCTTTATTTTTTATTTTCTCTATCAATGACACATGCATATAAATCTGTCTCCATAATCATTTTCTCCATAGCTTGAATAATACTAGCATAGTTCTTACAACATTTAAAAGACTTAAATCAAGATAAGAATTTCGTGGGATTATAAAAATTATATAAGAAAATAGTTTTAATCCATTTTATTTATTAAAAAAATGATGACAAATTATTTGAATTGTATTTGAAGAAATATAATAAATGATAGCTTTAATCATTATATACCAACACAAAAATTATATAGGTTACTCAATGAAAAAATGATCGAATGCAACTAAAGTCATGGACATTGAATTAAATCATATGGAGTCTAAATTGATAATATAATATAGCAAATCAACTAATAATAATATAGAGATATCGACAAATATGTAATACTTCCCTACCATCTTTGTATTATGTTTATTAATTTCATATATCATATAAAAGTTTTAATCTTTTAATAAAATAAGTACCGAGAAAACAAATTTGATAAGAAATTGGTTCTAAACTTTATTATTAAAAAAGCAAAAATTTCAAAGAGGGAATTTAGAGATGTGATTGAAGAAATACTATAACAAATGATAGCCTTATAAAAAAAAGAAAAAACACATAACAACGATCTAATGCAAACTATTTTTAACAACTAAAAGAAAGAATATCAAATTATTACATTGGATAAATATAGTGACGAAAATTAATTTTATGAAATTTTGGTACTACCTCCTCCTCTGCCGCCTTCATTATTTCATTATTAATACTCTTCTTATTTAGAGCCAACTATTTATTTTATTTTATATCTTTATCACTTGGTAGATAATAATGAATAATAAAAATTATGAAGAGAATGTTAAGAATTTAATAGGAGATAAAACTTATAGGTAATGGCATTTCATAAGATAAAAAATTCAAAATAAAAAAGGATAATATGTGATAGAAAGAAAAAAAAAATATAAGTAAATTAAAATAAAGATTTAGATAGATATGTTTTTGATAGATACAGATTAACAAATAATATCTTTATTTTAATTTTTTGTAAACCAATTATTTAATTTTTATCTTTATCTATAGATAGCGAAATTAATTTTTATAAATTATTTATCAATTTTTATATATTTATTTATCTATAAGTCATGAAATTAATTTTTGTAAATAATTGTTTTAATTTTTTTCTTTATCTATAGGTCATGTAATAATTTTTCATAAATTATTTATGAACTTTCATATGTTTCTCTATAATGAAATTAATTAAAGTACAAAATGAAGGGCAAAAAAAAGGAGTAATTTCGGTAGTGTTTGGTAGAGTTTTAGAATTATAATTTGATAATAGAGTTGTATTTTGAGTTTGTGAGTTTTGGAATTATAATTTGAGTTTGGAAAATTTGTTTCGTTATGAGTTTTGAAATGAGTTTTAAATTGAGTTTGAATTGAATGATGTGACATATGATATTTGATACAAAAACTTACAACTCATAACCAAACACACAACCCAAAATTCTATTTAAATAAAAAAAATTTTAAAAATTCACAAATATATTTTTTTGTAATATTAAAAAAAAAAAAAACCGAGTACTGTTCCGGTCAACCGGCTGGACGACCAGTGGAATGACCGGTTAGCCTAAATTTTCCCGCTTTAGAAAGAGTTTTCAAAAATGAGTGTGAAATTAATTTTTAAAAACGCTAAATAAATATCACACTCAAAAGTGAGTGTGGAACTATATTTTGAAAGCTCCACTAAACGGAGCCTTCATTGTTTTAAATCAATTTTTTAACCTTTATTTTTATCTGTGTAGGTCATGAAATTAATTTTTATAAGTTATTTATCAATTTTTATAAGTTCATTTATGGGAAGGAATTTTAAATTATCTATAAGTTATGAAATTAATTTTTTATATTAATTGTTTAATTTTTATCTTTATCTGTAGACCATGAAATTAATTTTCATAAATCATGTATCAGTTTTTATATGTTTATTTATATGGAGGAATTTTGAAATTCAAATCTTAATCCCTAAACCATGAAATTAATTTTCATTTTAATTAATCAAACAAAGAGAAAATGGAAGAAAATAGAAAACATAAAAGACAATCAAAGAGGGTTACCACGTAAGAAAAAAAGAGTTTTAAAATAATGAGAATTTAAGAATGAATATTTGAAAACTTTTACCAATACAATTACATTTTGTTATATATATAGTATAGATTCAAACTCAAATACTCATCTCATGCTTACCTATATGATAAAAAAAATGTCTCATTCATCAAACTAATCTCTCAGCATGCATGTGATCAGGGCCGGCCTTGAGATTTATGGGGCCTAAGGCGCACTGTGAAAATGGGGCCTCTCTAATATATTTTTTTAAATAAAAAATTTATGCATAAAATGGTAAGTATCCACAAATTTTTTATTTAAGTATACTTGAACATATAATCATTAAAATTATAAACTAAAATTTACTTTCATATATTAAGATAGGAAGAAATCAGTACAATGACTTAAAAACATTAAAAACTGGTTTTGTTGCTTTATAGTTTAGCAATATCCAGTTTACAATTAACC
Source organism: Camellia lanceoleosa (assembly GCA_025200525.1). Lineage (NCBI taxonomy): Eukaryota > Viridiplantae > Streptophyta > Magnoliopsida > Ericales > Theaceae > Camellia > Camellia lanceoleosa. The sequence goes on along the minus strand of CM045771.1, from coordinate 131,507,203 downwards.
CAATGATCAGTTAAATACTACTCTTCTTGCATTTTTAGCTGCAAAATCACTAATTAAGTTTGTATAATCTAATTTATCTACCAAATCCTTTTCAATAGACAATATAGCTAATTCATTCAATCTTTCTTGTAACATTATTGATTGAATGTAGGATTTGATCAATTTTAACTTTGAAAAACTTCTTTCTCCGAAGGCAACGATAACTAGAATAGTCAATAATATTCTATACGCAATCCAGGCATTTGGAAAACAACCATCCATCAATTTCAAATAATTGATCACCTCAATTGGCCTACTGATTTCTTTTGGCAAAATTTCTTTGAAGACCTTCAACTCAGAAAATAAATCTCTCCCATCAACATCCATAAGCCCATCATGTTTCAAAAAGTCTTCAAGATTAGCACAATAAGTCTTCAAGCACTCATCATTGGTAGAATTTAACTTCTTCAAATCAAACAAAAATCCAAAAGTTTCATCATATATTTGAAATTGTTCAAATCTACTCTTAAGTGAAGAAAGAGCTTGATCAATTATATATATGAAATAATTAACTCTAAAGGATTCTTCAGCTGATTGTGCAATCTCCTCACTAACATTCTCATCAAAATGTTTCTTTCTACGAATGACACGCCTTTCACGAAATGTAGGCTCAATCTCCATTTCAATTGCAACTTCTTTAGCTTCAATCATGGCCTCCAAAAATCTAGTTTCTCTATACTTTTCAAGAAATGTAATGAGTCCTTTTAATTGATGTATAGCAACATCAATATGCATGTCTTCGGCTTGAAATGTCTTGCTAACAGAATTAACAGCAAACAACAGATTGTGCCAAATAATCATGCCCAGCAAAAACTCAAAGTTCTCAATTTCATATGTAACTAAGGATTCAGCTTCACACTTTGTATTGGCATCATCAGCTTCTTTTTCCAACTGAATTAAAGCATCTCTAATTTGTGGAGCTTGGTACCGTATAGCTTTAACACTTTCAATGCGACTTTCCCAACGAGTTTGTGATAATGGCTTAAGTGTGAGACCATCCACATTGTCTTTGAAAATTTTCCACCTCTTTGTAGAAGATGAAAACAACACATATATGCGTTGTACCACTCTAAAGAAATAGATAGCTTTGGAACAAGAGGTAGCCATATCACAAAGGGCAAGATTAAGACTATGACACCCACATGGCATGTAGAATGCTCTTGGATTTATTTCAAGTACTCTTTTTTGTACACCTTTGTGTCTCCCTTTCATATTAGAGCCATTATCATATCCTTGCCTTCTTATATCACCAATATCAAGCTGGAGTGTGTGCAATGCCTCTCTAAGTACATTAAAAAGTCCCAACCCCGATGTATCATCTACTTTCAAAAATTCTAAAAAGAATTCTTCTACCTTTACCGGACTAGTTGAAACATCTACACATCTTATCACAAGAAACATTTGTTCTTCATGACTAACATCTGGAGTACAATCAAGAATAATTGAAAAATATTTCGCTTCTTTGATTCTTGCCACAATCGTACTCTTGATCTCACTCGCTAACATTTGTATCAATTCATTTTGGATTTTGTGGCCAAGATAATGGTAATGAATTTCACTCCTTTGAATACGTTGAATGTGCTCTTGCATTACTGGATCAAATTTAGCAAGCATCTCAATTAAGCTTAAAAAGATTCCATTTCTTTCTTGATAAATCTTCTCATTGTCTCTACGAAAAGCTAAATTATTTTTAGCAAGAGTGATCACAATAGCAATTATCCTTAGTAACACTTGTCTCCAGTGTTCCCTCTCTTTGTTGATTTGTTCTTGAACACTTCTATCAATTGTTTCATTCTTCTTCAATCTACCTTCCAACTCAACCCATTTGCTCATGCAAATAAAGTGCTCATTACTAGTTTCATGACTTCTAAGCCTGTTGCCCATATTCTTTCAATCTTTCAATCCATCAGTAGCCAAATGAATATTATTCCTATCTTGCTTAAACAACTTGCAACAAAAGCAAAACACTTTGTTTGAAGCATTTGAATATATTAGCCACTTCCTATCCTGCTTATCTCCATTTGGTAACTGTCGCATGTAAAATGTAGAAGAAAAATGCCTATCCTTGTCATCTAGGGGAAAATTCACACCATTATCTCTTATTGGACCTCTTTCAACTAGTAAATCCCTTAAATTTTGATCAATCTTATCCCAATTACTAGGGTCATAAATGTTTAGAGGTCCACATTCAACATTGACATCTTTACTTTCACTAGATTCTACATTTCCCAAATCTTCATTCTCATTCTCATTCATATGTTCACTAGGTTGTTCAATCACCAAATCATCATTCTCATTATTACTCACACAATGAGTAGGCTCTTCAATTACCACATCTTCATCATCATTGTCATTTGAACCCAAAATATCTACTTGTTTCTTGGTACCAAAATATTTATCAAGTGCTCCAGATTGAGATTGAATTAATTGCTCTACTTTCATCCTCTTCTTTCTCTTTTCATTTCCAGAACTATACTTCCTAGGAAACATGGCTATAATCACAAAACACTTCAATCCACAAATCACAAACATTTCAAATCAATCCACAAATCACAAATACTTCAATCCACAAATCACAATCCACTGATCTGATAGCAAATAAATTACAAAAAAATAATTTAATGAAACAAATTAGGGCAAACAAATTATTGAATTAAAACTGATAAATACTTAGGTAAAAAAATTAGGGCTAAATTATTTATTCCACTAAAATCTAATGGATAAAGAAGGTAATAAAAAAATTAGGGCAAATTTATTATTTCACTAATTGATAGAGAAAGAATATAAAAAAAAAATTAGGGCAACTTTATTTAATAAAATCTGATAATGAGAGAGAGGACTTACATGAGAGAGAGTGTGTGAGAGAGAGTGAATCGCCGGAGGAGGAGTGTGTGAAAGAGAGAGAGTGAGTCTATGCTATGCTCTTTGTCGCCTGCCTTCAAGAGGGAGAGTCGAGAGTGATTCACTTTGTTTCGTTGAACAGAACACAGAATGAAAACAGAGGCACTTCGTTTGTTTCATCACTCATTGCTATGCTATGTATATTGTATTTCTATGTATGGTTTGGTTTGGGTTAGGTTAGGTTGGGCCAAACACATTTTGGGGCCTTTAAATACATTTGATCAGTTTTGGGGCCCTTTAAACTTTGGATTGGGCCAAACACTAATACATAAACTTTGGATTGGGTAAAACACATTTTCAGTTTTTTTTTTTTTTTTTTATTTATATATTTTCATTTTAACAAATATGGGCCAAACATATTTATAAATAAGTATGGGCTAAATTATACATGAGCCCAATAAAATATTTGGGGCCCTTTAAATTGATCTTAAAACCAAAAAAAAAAAAAAGTTAGACCTATAACAATTTTTTAAATTTTGGGGCCCTTTTTTTGGGCCAAAATTGGGGGCCTAAGGCAGAGGCCTTATCTGCCTCATGCCAGGGCCAGCCCTGCATGTGATCAATTTGACAGTGAAATAGTTATAAATAGCAAAATAAAAAAACTTTAATGACGAGATTAAAAAAATTTAGGTTAATCCCTTGTCTTCTTCTGCATTGTCTTAATTATAAAAATTTAAGCTTAAGTAAAAACAAAATTAAAAGTTTAACGATGAAATTGAAACCTAGAACAAAGCTAGTGGAATTAACTAATAATTTACCCCCTTTTTTTTGGCAATGCATGACAATAAGCATATCTTATCCTACATACACATTTAAATCACAAAAACAATGTACATGTTGTTAGATTAAATGTGACCACATCATAATATGGTGTGCCTCTCCATACTTGATCATTTCAATTAACATGTGTATATATTCCTGCAAGAAAACGGATTAATCTGGTAAGTTGAATTTGAACTCAATGGATGCATTGTTTCCAAAGATTGTGACCTTTAGCAAATAGGTGCCATTGTGGTTATAAATACATTGGCAGAATGTTTTCTTCTTACACATTCAAAACCATTGAACATCCAGATTATTCAAGACCAAACTTGGTTTCCGGATTACTCCGTCTTGCGTGATAAACACCCTCACGGGAACTTCGATCCATTGTCATTGTTGGATTATCTTTCAGTGGTATCAAAGCAGGTTTAACTGTAAATGCAAGTGTTGAATTTCAGATTGGAAGAAAGAAAATTTTCATAAATTCTTTTTGCCAGAAATTCAGAGCACCGCAAGCATTTGGTTTGGTAACTTCAATTTATTATAAACCCAAATGTTTTTCCAAATATAATGACATCTGGACAGTAACTTTTCTTATGAAAAACTAGTGAAGCATTTGGTTTGGTAACTTCAATTTATTATAAACCCAAATGTTTTTCCAAATATAATGACATTTGGACAGTAACTTTTCTTATGAAAAACTACTGAAATTTTGTTCCTACAAAACCTGTTATTTTTCTTTGGTCATTCAACCCGTCGCCGGAGGAGAAGGCAACCGTAATAATACCGTTGCTGTTGTTGAGTTTGAAATATAAAAGCTCTGTTATGTTTGTTTTTGGGCTAGATCAAAAGAAATAAATTAAAGGCCCAATCCAACATAATACAATACATTTTATTATTATTGTTATTTTTTATTTTATTTTATTAATATAATAATAAATAACATAATAACCTTGGATCCTCAATTATATATATATATATATATATATATTTTTTAATTATTATTTTCATAGTAACACATTTTGTTTTTAATATGGCTATTAAAAATACCATGGATTCTTCAAGAATCGAGATGCTTAATGGAAATAATTTCCGAGCATAGAAACGACACATTTCTTATCTTCTTACACATGAGAAAACATTGCATACTTTATCCACTTCTAAACCAGATGATGATTCTAATTGGTTCCAAAATAAATGGATAGAAGATGATGCAATGACAAAGGCAACTATGTTACATAATATGAAAGATAACATTATTCCGTTTTTTGAAGAACATGAAACAACAAGACAACTAATGGAAGCACTAGAAACTAAGTATGGAATTCGATCGAATACTCAAATTCAATTGCTCTTGGACAAATATAATAACACTCGTATGAGTGATAATGATAGTGTTGGTGATCATGTTAATCAAATGTAATTAATTGCTAAAGAATTATCCAACGCTGGTCACTCTTTGTCGGACAAGATGCAAGTAACTACCATACTTAATAGTCTTCCATTGTCTTGGGATCATGTTATCACATCTCTAACTCATAGCGGACAAGAGATTTCAATGGTAACATTGCCCGTACTCTTAGTTTTGGAATAAGAAAGAATGAAGCGCAGACGTAAAGAAGGATTATCTTCTAACTTGTTGATGGCATAATCTTCACCACAACTACAGAATAATACTCACACACCATTCACAAGAATAAGACGACTTCTTTCAAGAAAAAATAGAAGAAGGGATTTCAGAAAGGATGGAAGAAATCGCAAGAATGGCAAAAGCAACAATATCACAAGCATCAGATAGGCCCATGTTACAAGTGCGGTCAAAAAGGTCATATCAAAGCCAATTGCCCTCAGAAGAAGTAGAAAAAGGATAATAACCCTGTTGCAATGACAATTTCTGAAGCAATGGTGCTTGAGCCTTCATCAAATTCATGGTGGATTGATTCTACTGTAACTAGACATATTGTGCAAAATAAAGACATGTTCGTGGATTTTACTGAAAAGAAGGTTGGTGAACATAGAATCTACATGGGCAACAACTCCTATAGTGATGTTTTGGGCATCGGTAATTGACAATTCTCTATTGATGGAACTTCTATTGTGTTTCATGATGTGCTTTATGTACCCAACATTCGGCGAAATTTAATTTCAGTTCCGATGTTAACTCAAAAAAGTTTTGAGATTAATTTTAGGTTTAACATAGTATTGATTAAGAAAGGAAATGTATTAGTGAAAGGTATAAGAATGAATGACATGTACTCTCTTCCTATTGATAATAAAGTATGTATTTCTAATTATTTGCATGTTTCTACTAGTAATAATTCTTATTTGTGGCATTTAAGGTTAGGTCACATTAATAAAAATAAAATGTATCGAATGTTTAAAAGTGGCTTATTGCCTCAAGTATGTTCCGATGATTTTGACATATATGAACCATGTATCAAAGGCAAAATGACTAGCAAACCATTTTTCAAACATTGGAAATCATCGGAATTACTCGAAATAATTTATTCGGACATTTGTGACCCTTTAAGAACTAAAACTCATCAAGGCATGGAATACTTTATTACTTTCACTGATAATTATTTAAGATATGGACATATCTACCTTTTTAAACACAAATCAGAAGCAATTGAAAAGTTTAAGGAATATAAATTAGGAATAGAAAAGCAACTTGGTTGGTCCATTAAACACTTGAATAATGATAGAGGTGGCGAATATAAAGCTATGGATTCTTTCTGCAAGGAGAATGGCATCAAACATTTGTTTACAATGCCATATACACCACAACAAATTGGGGTCGCAGAAAGACGAAATCATACTCTCATGGAAATGACAAGGTCTATGATGGCTCATGCTGATCTTCCTATTCATTTTTTGAGGGAAGCCTTGTCCACTGCTGTGCACATATTAAATAGAGTCGAAACAAAAGCCAAACCTCTAACTCCTTGTAAATGTTGGCATGGAACTAAACCTAATGTTCAAAATCTCAAAGTTTGGGGATGTAAGGCACGTGTACTTATTCCCAAACCTTTAAGAGATAAATTGGGAAGCAAAACTTGGAAATGCAAGTTTATTGGTTATGTCGAAAATGAGAGTGGTTATCATTTTTACCATCCCGAACGTGGATTAATAGAAAGTAGAGATGCTATTTTTCTTGAATCCACTAATCTTGTTACTCTTATTGAACAAATTGAATTGCTCTCTGAAGTATCTCAGGATTCTTCTCTTCTTTCTTTATCACACAGTCCACATATTCTCCCTGCATTATCTAATAGTGGGAGCAAACGCAAATTACATGACGTTGTTTTACCTGCTTTGAATCCTGAGATAAGTGGGAGTTAGAGAGCAAGACGTCTATCTACGTTTTTGAAAGATCATTATGTTTTTCAAGTTAAAGAACTTAATAACTTAGTGGATGATCTTACTACTTATAATAAAGCAATAAGTAGTAGTGATGCTTACTCAATAGCTTGACGCAATGAATGAAGAACTTGACTCGATCAAGAAAAATGATGTTTGGGAATTAACTGATCTCTCAAATAGAAGAAAAGCCATTGGTTGCAAATGGGTTCTTAGAAAGAAATATAAAGTAGATGGAAGTTTGGAGAAATACAAGGCCAGGTTAGTAGCCAAGGGTTTCACTTAACAACCTGGAATAGACTTCGTAGATACATATTCTCCTGTTGCAAAATTTGCCTCAATAAGAATTCTAATGGCAGTAGTCGCCAGGATGGATTTGAAATTGCATCAATTAGATGTTAAAATAGCTTTTCTTAATGGAGAATTAAAAGAGGAAATTTATATGATGCAACCTGATGGTTTCCAGAACCAAGGCAATGAGGATAAAGTCTACAAGTTAAAGAAATCTCTTTATGGACTTAAACAATCTTCAAGACAATGGTACTTGAAATTTCACCAAGCCATTTTAGAAATGGGCTATGTTGTGAGTCCGTTAGATCACTGTGTTTATATCTGGAAAAATGATGACAAGTTAACAATATTGTCTTTATACGTGGATGACATATTATTAGCAGGAAATTGTCCAGATAAGATTATAAAAACCAAAACTTTCTTGGCATCTAGATTTGAAATGAAAGACATGGGTCTTGCAACCTATGTTCTAGGAATTAGAATTTCAAGAGATAGAAATTCAAAATTATTATATCTAGATCAAGAGAAATATCTAGACAAGGTGGTCAAAAGATTTAATATGGATAACTGTAATTCTTTAAGCACGCCTGTTTGCAAGGGACAAAGTCTTAGTAAAAATATGAGTCCTCAAACTAAGTCTGACGTTGAGGAAATGAGAAATGTTCCGTATGCTCAGGCAGTAGGCAACCTAATGTATGCCATGACAAGCACTATACCTGACATCTGTCATGCAGTCGGATTGGTAAGTTGGTTTCAATCCAATCCAGGTAAGGAACATTGGCAAGCAGTCAAAAAAATATTCAGATATTTAAAAGGTACTAAAAATTTGAAGTTATGTTTTGGTTTGTGTGATCTAAACATAAAAGGATACACTGACGCGGATTTTGTAGGAGATGTAGATAATAGAAAATCTACTAGTGGTCATGTGTTCTTGTTTGGTGGAACAACAGTTTCTTGGTTAATTAAGAAACAGAGTTAGGTTGCAAAGTATACTATGGAAGCTGAATACATAGCTTGCAGCACAGCCGTTAGTAATGCGGTCTGTATAAAACGATTTGTTGACAGTTTACAATTAGGTATACCTGTCAAACCGGTCAGTATGTTTTGTAACAATCAGTCTGCCATCTCATTAATAAAAAGTGGAGCAAATAGCTCTAAGGGAAAACATATTGATGTTAGTTACCACTATAATCAAGACATAGTGGAGAGAGGTGAAATTAAAGTCAACTATATACCCTTAGAAGAGATGGTGGCTGACCCTATGACCAAAGGGTTGTCTCTGGAAAAATTCAGAGAACATGTAGCTAATATGGGATTGAAAAATACCTAGTTAGGTGGTTTAGCTACTTATATAAGAGCATAGTCGGATGACTCTAGGGACGCCTAGATAACCGATGTTTTGTGACTCTATCTTACATGGAAACATGTGTTTGGTCAGGTAAGAAGAGAGAGGAACTGACAATGTACGGATATCATAGTCAGCATGAGATGTAAAGTCCATAATATGCAACTTGCAAACTAGATGATATTGTCTACTTGATCAGCAAAAAGTCATTGATAAGATGTGTTAAGGAAAACCTTAAGGAATGGGTCTTAAAAGAAGTACTTAACAATAATTTCAGTGCAAGTTGACATATGAAAAATGTGTACAGCTAAAGTCGTCAATGGTGATTGGGTATGGACTATGAACCCATCACTGAAAATTGATACCGTTCACTTGTTATATAGTAAATTGAAGTCATCTGGAATGTGGTGTCAGTGGGAGAACACATTCTGCATCTTAATGCGGTCGACATGGCAAAACGCGTGACGTATGGCCAAGTCACAGTCAGATGTCGATCTATGAGGTAATTTCATAGATGAAAGTTGGTATGAGGCAAAATTTTGGTACCAAGGTAAACATACCTAACTTAGGAATTTTCACATCATTATAATGTGATCAAGTGGGAGATGTTAGATTAAATGTGACCACATCATAATATGGTGTGCCTCTCCATACTTGATCATTTCCAATTAACATGTGTATATCTTCCCGCAAGAAAATGGATTGATCTGGTAAGTTGAATTTGAACTCAATGGATGCATTGTTTCCAAAGGTTGTGACCTTTAGCAAATAGGTGTCATTGTGGTTATAAATACATTGGCAGAATGTTTTCTTCTTACATATTCAAAACCATTGCACATCTAGATTATTCAAGACCAAACTTGGTTTCCGGATTACTCCGTCTTGCGTGATAAACACCCTTACGGGAACTTCGATCCGTTGTCATTGTTGGATAATCTTTCACATGTTAGCATGATAGAATTCACTTAAGAATCATTATAATGTTAGTGACTGAAAAATTTCTATAGCACTGCTACATAGCCTGAAAGGCAGCTGGCCCGACTGGCTCGAATCCAAAATGATGTTGTTTTGGAAATTTTTTTTTTCTTCTCTCTCTGAAATAGAGAGGCTAGAGAAGAAAGAGAGAGGAAGAGAGAAGGAACCGAGAGAGAAAGAGCATCAATATCAACAACAACAACAACACCACATCATCATCAATAACAACCAACAATCATAAAAAAAAAAATTATAGAATCTAAAAAAAAAATTCAACAACATATCATCATCAACAACCACCAACAATCATCAACAAATTTTTTTTTTTCTTTTTCCTTCATCTTTTTCATCTTCAGATCTAGATCCACTAAAAAAAAAAAAAAAGGTAGAGAAAATCAAAAGCGAGAGACCCACCGGCAGATCTGTAGATCTGGACGACGATACCCACCGGCGCTGCCATCATCGTCTCCTATGTGTGTATACACAGATTTGTGTGTATATAGATCTGTTCCCCCTCCATCTTTTCTCCTTCTCTCTCTCACCTCTTCTCTTCCCTCCTCTCTCTTGCTTCTTTCTTCTGTTTGTATTCTCTCTCTCGCCTCTTCTCTTCCCTCTTCTATCTGTATTCGAAAGTAAGAAAAAAATACCCAAAACGACGTCGTTTTAAGCATTCAAGCCACTTCGGGCCAACTTTTTTCAAGTTACAAAATATTATTCATACTTCTAATAGTCCCGTTGTGCTAACGTGTGCATTACTAATACTTTGTGTAATTTGATTTTGTGTATGTAACGATCATAAAAATTGGAAAAAAAAAAATTCAATGTTCATAGGCACACGTAACATTAATTAACAAATTCCAACATAAAATAATAATAGACCCTATTACTTGCCAATCGTATTTAATTTACGACACCATTGACAATGCCAATGGAAATGGATAACTTCTCCAAAGATTGTAGATGTGTCCACTCAAAAGCATGGTGCAATATTAATGTCTATGTATCTCAACTATATTTACATCATATCTGATATCATTGCATACATTTTCAAAGTGTAACACCACCTCCTATTAGCTTAAAAATATCAAAGTTCATAATTTTAAATATGTAATTCAGTATTTTGAATCAATAAAAAATAAAAAGTATATTTTATTTACACATTTGAAAAGTGAGTGAAGAAAACCAATTTCCCATATAAAGGTTGAAGTCGTGATAGAGAATTCTATTATACACGTCTTATACCATATGCACCCTTAGTTACGTCATTTTTTATAGTTATAATTAATTTTCTTTTTTAGTTGTAATCAGCTTGTTTGGTTCTAGTTTTCAGAATTCTACTTTTTATTTTCCAGTATTCTAGTGTTTTCAATTAATTTTTTTAATATTTTAAGCAATTTTTTTAAAAAAAATTTAAATACACCTAACATAAATACACTTAAAAAGTATAATATTTGTGAATTTTTTTTTAAAAAATACACTAAATACCAAAAAATATAAAAATAAATAAATAAAAATTCTGTATATTTTTCATATTTTTGTGTATTTATTAATTTTTTAAAATATTTTTTACAAATATTTTACTATTTAGATATATTTAAGTAATGTGTATCTAAAAAAGTAAACAAATTACTTAAAATTTAAAAAATATTCACTAAAAATAAAAAAATACGAAAAACAAAAAACTAAATTTAGAAAACAGAAACCAAATACACTGACTATTATTTTGAGATATTTGATTGTGACTTTTTATATTTTGTTATAAATTTTTCTTTTTTATAATTATGACTAAAAAAGTATATAAAACTATGCCAATTTATTCTATAATTATAAGATATATATAGGCTTCATTTGGGAAAATGGATTAAAAATCACTTTCCAACTTTTAACCCATTTCATCATCTCTCACATTTTTTATATAATTTTTTTAAAATAATTAAAAAATAAAAAAAATTAACTTTTAACCATCTACTCAAAACAAGCCATAACATTTTCCAATTTTAATAGAATGCCTAACATCATAACATTTTCCAATTTTAATAGAATGCCTAACATCAATCGCTTCACTTCTATTATTAGTCCTATCATCATCACTTTGGCAGCTCATGTTTCACTTACGGGTTCTAGTGGGCTTAAAAGGATATAACCACAGTGATGGGCCAAACTCTTATGACCAAACCAACCATGTGTGAATAAACCAGTCCCAAAGCCAGCATCTTGGGCCAACAATCTTTTTTTTTTTTTTTTTTCCAATATAAATATCTTAACAATTTTATTTAGTTCGTTTTGCTGCTGAGAACTCCGGAGCTAGGGTTTCGCCACTGAAGAAGAGATGGTACGGTACCAGCTCTCTCTCTCTCTCTCTATCTGATCTGCTGAAGAATTTGTAGAGAAAATGAATATATGTATGTATATATGATGATGATGAATAATTTCAGGGAAAAGGAACGGGAAGCTTCGGGAAGAGGAGGAACAAGACTCACACGCTCTGCGTCAGATGTGGCCGCCGAAGCTTTCATCTCCAGAAGAGTCGATGCTCTGCTTGTGCCTTTCCCGCTGCTCGCAAAAGGACATGTCTGCTCTCTCTCTCTCTCTCTCTCTCTCTCTCTCTACAAGATCGATTAATCTTTGATTTGATGCGGTCAGCTATGCAGATTCGTTTTATAATTCAATTTTGCTTTATGTTTCGGATAATTTTTTTGTCATTTATTTTTGTGTTGATCGTTTTGTGTTAGTAAGGAAATGACTGAAGCTAGAATTTTGGGTGTTTTGGTTAGTTTTATGTTTTCTGTTTCAACAAATTTGTCAACTAACACTGGTTTGTCAAGAAAATGTGAACAAGTTTCAAATTTTATAGAATTTTATAAATAATTTTTTTTGAAAACAAGATTTCATTGGATCCGGCAATCCAAAATAGTTATCAGAAATTGGTATGTGACTGGCATGGCAGTCCATTGGAACATTCATGGTTGATTTTCATGTCAGCATTTAAAAGCTTCTAAAATCCTTCCAAAACAATACTCTAATCGCTCATATTCTCATCTTCTTCGATCGTAAGTGACAAAAAAAGAAAAACCCTATGATAAAAGATTCTGCAATATCAAGAATCATATGAATTGTACATGTTTTTAACCGCAATTGTACATGTTCATATACACACACACACACACATATATGAGTTAGAATCACATGAACTATACAAATTAGTGAGTAGTGCCCTATAAAACAAAGTTCCTCCTTGGTAAAACACCTAGAATTACCTTCATAATGCACCTGTACCCCTCACACAAGAAAGCCATGCCTGCCTGGAATAAAAGCAATGGACCCAGCAGGACTCAGATTTGCCCTTTGTATAATTTTTTGGCAACCACCCAATGTTAAGGATTGCTAGACATAATGTCATTTGTGTTATTAGAATTCATATGTAATTTTTTTTGTTTCTTTCCTAAATGATACTGATGTTTGTAATTGATTTTTGGGCCTTCGATCCTTGAGGTGTGTCGGAGCATACATTGAGATTGATTTTATTTATGATTTCCTTATTTAGGTGGTGTTTGGGAAGCACGTTCCCAAATTTTTTTCTCATTTTTTCCACTAAAAGACAAAAGTTTTGTAAAACCAAAAAAAACACATCCAAACGAAATATCACATCCAACCCCATAATCATTTCACTTTTTCTCTCACAAACATCACATTCAACCACATAAAAACCCAACTATCTTCCTAAACACCAAAAATTTTTTATCTTATAAAAACCTACATCTAATAAAATCTACATAAAAATTCACTTCCCAAACACCATCTTAGTATATGCTTATTTAGTTGCAAATTGATGCTATCAAATGTTCGGATGTGTAATTCTTTATACTCATTGTTACTATTATTGTTTCAAATGAATTTTAAGGATCAGGTAATGTGATCTTCTGCCTTCACCTTTTTGAAAAACCAAGAGATATAGCTGTTGATTTTTTGATTTCATTGAGTTTGGTTTCAGATAACTGGAGTGTGAAGGCAATTCGAAGGAAGACCACTGGAACTGGCCGTATGAGGTATCTCCGTAATGTTCCCCGCAGGTTCAAGAGTGGCTTCAGAGAAGGTATACCCTTTGCTGCTTTCTAAGGGCAGTTAGACTTTGTTTTAATTAGTTACATTTATAATTCTAATTTTAATTTGATTGATAAGTTTTATTACTGTTTGTTTGGTTAGGTACTGAAGCAGCTCCAAGGAAGAAGGGAACCACTGCAACCTCTTAAGGTTTCAACTATCAGGGGACATTTCAGTCTATCTAACTTTTCAATTTTCATCATCTTGATTATGGCAAGAACAATTTTTGGAATTTCGTCTACTGAGTGTTGCTTATTTTCAGTCACAAGCTGTTATTGTTTTGGATGGATTGGATGGTTCGAGCTTTATTTGACAATGGAAGTTGCTTTTTATTTCTCACTTCATGTTCATTATTTGTTAGAGCTTGACTAACTTTTGAATCCTTTTGTTTGTTACGCATTACGGTTGGTTCCTTCTTAACCAGCTTGGTGGTTTTATTGAGATTTTGCCATCAATGTTTGGTGGGTGGCATGGTCAAAGCAATTTGGTCATATTTGTTTGGTTAGACAAATTATATGGGATTGTTAATCCGAGATTAATAGTCTTGAGATTAATCCTATTTTACGTTTGGAGTGTCCCGTTTGATGTTTGTCTGAAATCATTAGACATGGATTACATAATCTAAAGCATAGATGAGGGTCATTTTGGTCTTTTCCTGTGTTAGTCCGGATTCCTCTCTCCCTTAATCTCCCGTTTTGTATCTCATTCCCATATGGGGATACCATGCCATGCCCCTAGTCTCATCGTAAGTTCAAATGGAATTTCTCAAGTAATGAGTAGTTCTTTTTTTATTAAATTTTTTTTAGTGAAAGTATCATGGATGGGTTGTGATCAATGCCATCATATCCTGAATTTCTCAAGGAATGAGTAGTTTTCTTTTTTTACTAAAAAAAAAATATTAGTGGAAGTATCATGGATGGATTGTGATCAATGCTATCAATATCCGCACGTAAATCTTTGAAATGTAGCATATAAACATTTCTATATGTTAATAAATAAAGTAATTGTTAACTTCGCGCAGTATTCTCTTGCATATAAAGACAGCAACATCCAAGAATCTTGACCTCAAAATTTTAAGACACGAGAATTTTTAAATATGATTGTACAATTGAAAGTGCATTAAAAATAAAAAACAGAAATTTAAGAATGAGTGATTGCATACAGTTAAAGACACAATGTGAAACTCTCATAGGATAACATGGTGTAAAATTTAATAACAATTTCACCTTTAACATGTACAAAAAATGGTGTATCTGTAGGCATGGTTGGCGAATAAATAATGGGTTGAGAAGAACAATTATAAATTCTAACATCAAAAATATATACACGTTCAATTATATTGCGCACACATAATGAAATAAAAAATATACAGATAAATAAGATTTTGCAGAATATATTGGTGGGATCTATTTCTTTAAGGTCATGTTTGATTCACAAGATTAATAGTGAAGTATTAATAATTTTATTAAATTAGTGTGGCATTCACTGTCCAATTGAATTAATATCCATTGGATTAATAATCTCACCCCTACCTCATTACTAATAATCCTATAAATTTGTTAGATTAATTATCCATTAGATTAATAATCTTAAACCAAAACGTTAAAACAAACATAGAATAATTAGGTCCATGGATTAATAATTCCAATCATATCCTCTAATCCACCCAATCAAACGTGTCCTAAAAGTTTTATACGCTGATCAAGAGAGAGAGAGAAAAATTGGGAACTGGAAAATTGTGGTCCATATAGCCAAATCCCTGCAACCAAACACTCCCTAAATCACAAATTCTTGTTGAATTGAAACTAGAAAACAGAAGTTGGAACAAAGAAAGAAACAGAGAAAGAAAATGGCGTTGGTTTGTAGAACTAGGGTTTTTGTATCAGTGGTGGCGAGAAAGGGATTGTGGTTGAGTCGTCGTCCCCAATCGTTTCTGCCAATTCCATGGAAGAACTGTTGTGGTCTGATTCGATTCCACAGCAATTCGTCGAGCTCGTCTCTGGTCACGAGGTTGATTGAAGCACCAAACTCACGCATCAAAGCTACACTCGATGCCGAGGAGGACAACGATTTAACACTCAAAAGCTTCGACTTTTCATGGGATGCCCTTCTCGACTCTCTCCGCTCTTCCTCTCCTCACAAAGCGCAGCTGGTAATTGCTACTCTCTCTCTCTCTCTCTCTCACACACACACACACACACACACGCATATAATTTGAATCTCAATCCATTTGTACAATTTGATTTCGACCCATTGTCTCTGTGTCTGTAGGCTGTGTTGGGATATTTTTGATTTGTCTGGGTAAAGGAAAAGGAAAAGAGAAAAGATAAGAAAATGAAGTTGGGTAAAGTAAAATATATTTTTTTTCCCCCTGACATTTAGTTGGGTTATAAAGATTAGATGGAAATGATAGGAATTTGTCAAAAAGAAAAAAACATTTTTGTTTGGATTTGTTTGAGGAAGGAAAGTAAAAGAGAAAAGATAAGAAAATGAAGGCAAATAGAAATTTTCTTTTTCGCTATATTTGGTTGGGTTTTAAATAGGAGAAGAAAATGATAGGAATTTGTAGATAAATTTTAAAAAAATAAAAATAAAAATAAAAACATTTTTTTGTTTGGATTTGTATTGGGAAAGGAAAAGAGAAGTTGAAAGATAAGAAAATGAAGTGAAGTAAACTATTTCTCCCCTTATATTTAGTTGGGTTATGAAGAGGAGAAGAAAGAGGAGATGAAAAAAATATTTAGTTGGTAGATTTCCAATGTACCCAAAAAATAAGGAGGAGAAGAAAATGATAGGAATTTGTTAAAAATATATATTTTTGGTTTTTCAAACATAGCATTAGTTGGTGAAGTTGTGGAAGCAGAGATTGTATCAGCCAAAAAGAAAAAAGAAAAATTTAATTAAATTTGATTTTATTAGGTATGTTGAAATGGGTATACTAACTAATGGTATAATAGTATTACTCTATAGGTGATTTGTTAGAAAAGTAATAAGTTAAATGGGCTCTTTGAATTCATTTTGATGGGGAAAAAATGAAGTGGATAATAATGATTCATATCTTCGTAATTTAATTAGTTTAGCCAACAGTGTTCATTTAATAAATCATTTTCTTACATATAATAAATCATTCTTCTACTCCAATTCTTGTTCAGCTTGAGAGGAGATCAAATCCTCCATTTGGATTGTCCTCTATCCCCGTCTCAAACACTCTCTCTACCACATGATCCATGTAAGAGAATTTGTTATGTATCATGTGGTACAAAGGGGGCTGGGATTGAGGGATGGGAGAAATGGGTTAGGGGATCCGTGTGTGCTTGAGAGAGCAACCACACATTGTCAAAAAAAAATTTCAAATTTATTAAACATTGAATTCGACATTCAGTTTCTAGAAATGTTTTTTTCTTTTCTTTTTTTCTTATTAATTATGAATGCCAAGTGTTTTTAGTATTGCAATTTCTGTGCTTAAAATATCAATTTTCGTGGTATTTACAGCCCATGCATGCCCAACTTTTGAATTTCATAAGCAATCTTGTTTTTTTTTTTTTTTGTCCCCTGAACTTTTATGTGAAAGTGAAGTTGTTATCTTTTCCACATAATGAATGAGTAAATAACTGAAATTTCGTGTGCAGATCTCTGTCATACAACATTTCGTATAACCAAGTCAACTTGTACTCATACACAACTGTTTGCTCAATTTAGACAGGTGTTGGAATGGAGATTAGAGAAAATACTAAAAGATAAAGAAAGAAATCCTGGTTGTTACTCTGAGCTCATATCTATGTGTGGAAAGATTAAAAATGTTCCGCTTGCAATGCAAGTGTTTACTTTAATGGAGGCCAATGGAATTGAACCCACCTCTGGCATTTTCAACGCACTTATATTGACTTGCTTGTCTTCAGCTAATGTGATAACAGCACTAAGCTTATATGAAGTAATGGAGAACTCAGATGGCTACAAACCCAATTCTGAGACTTATAATGCCTTCATTTCGGCATTTGCAAACTTGGGAAATGATAAGGCTATGCAAGCTTGGTACTCAGCCAGAAATACTGCTGGGTTTTCTGCTGATCTTCAGACATACAAATCTCTCATTTCCGGTTTTGCCAAATTGAAAAAATACGATGGCGTTGAAAGTTTTTATGAAGAAATGGTGTTATCAGGAATCACACCTAATGTACCCATATTGGAAATGGTAGTTGGGGGGATTTGTGAGCAGAGAAATCTCACCAAAGTTAAAGATTTTTTGAAATTTATTCTGGATGGTGGGTGGAATATTAATGGGATCGTGGCTGAGAAGCTTGTGGGGTTGTATTATGATCTCGGGAAAGTGGAAGAGATGGAGGAGATGCTAACAACATTGATGAAATCCAATCAAGGTCTGAAAACTTTATCACCAGTGCACCTTGGGATTATAAGGATGTATGCTATGTTGGATAGATTGGACAATGTTTAATACTCTGTTGGGAGGATGTTGAGACAAGGAATATCCTTTAAATGCCCAGACGATGTGGACAAGGTAATCTGTTCGTACTTCAGGCGGGCAGCTTATGATAGACTAGAATTGTTTTTGGAATGTATAAGAAGCTCTTTCAAGCTCACAAGATCTAATTATGATTTGTTGGCTGCCGGCTATCGAAGAGCAGGCTTATCTGTGAAGTTGGATGTGGTAATGAATGATATGAAGCTAGCTGGATTTTTGTAGTTTCTTGAATCAAGCTAGCAAGTCTTTATGTTCTTTTATGTTCTTTCTTCTATTTAAGCACAGATTTGGATTCATTGGAATTCAATCCAGTGGTATGTTTATGAAGCAATGTCCAAACATTGTCTAAGTTTGTCAACCACCTGCCACGCTCAAATTTATGAAGACAGTCATGGAAGTTCTTGGGGGTCAATGCGTGGCTGAGCTTTCCGGCTCTATAATATGAATGGATGAAAGCTTACATTTTGCTCTTAATCAGGTTACTGGGGGTGCTGGAGGAAGAGGGTTTTGTCAAGTTCAAATTTTCTTGCTTCATTTTTGGGTCTTAATAATTTGCTTCTATCTATCGGTTTTAGTAGGACATAAGAGAGGACATTTGCTTCCCAGTTGCCTAGTTCTTTCCATAACATGTTTGGTGCAAGGTAAATATTGATGGTTTTAGTTCTATATATATCTATTACCCAGGCAAAATGTTAGTTAGCATTCTATTGAAGGTGTTTGATTAAACCAAATATCATAGATTCAATATGATAATGAAGTAACCCCCTTTTCAAGAGTTTCTCAAACTTGTACTTCATGATTATTTTAGATGAAATTATGTTTCTTCAAAAATATTCCCCTGTTTTTAGATGAAGTTGAAAACATGCGAAAAAAAATTTAAATTACGTTAGAATTTGGATGGGGTTGCCACCATATTTACAAGAATAATAATAATAAATAAATAAAAGAACATTAATCCTTTCTTGACATAGCTCGCCACTTGTTTAGGTTGCAAATTAATAGGCTTGATCTTGTTTTCTTATAATTTTGGCTCGAAAACTAGAGGTACAAATAAATAGACAAGTTAACGGAAATGGAGGGAGGATTTTGATTGTTATAAAGTTATAAAAAAATTAACAATGTAAGATTTTTAAGGGTTGTTTGGGGTGTCCTAAATAAGTGTATTTTTTATTTTTTTGAACTAAAAAGTTGAGAAAAAAAATATGGATGTTTAAGTTAACTTTTTTATCTTTTTACGAAAAAATGTATAATAAAAAATTATATAAATAAAGTGTATAGTAGAAGAAAGGTGATTGGACAGTACGGCTGCCCAGTTGTGCTCAGCGGGTTGTACAAAGAAAAAAATTGCCTCTTTCGGGGCCAAGTGTTTGGACAGTGATGGTCGGTTTGTGGGGGCCATCATGGGTCCCATTTTAATAATCTGAACCGTTCAATATGTACAACTCGTCGAGTATTATATGCATGTAGAAAATTTCATTGATCGGATATCGATAGTTATATGATCAAATTAATTTTTTTTAACTATCAAACCATCTGTTTTGTTTATACAAAATTGATTTGATCATATAGTTAACGATATCCGATCAACGTGATTTTTTACAGGAATATATTAATCGACGAGTTTTACATGTTAAACTGTTTGGATTATCAAAAGAGAGTCCTTAGTGGGCCCCCATGGCCCCAACATTTTTGTGACTTTACATATAGAATTTTTTTTTTTGCTCCAAACAAAGTGTGTAAATTGTAATGCCTGTCGCTGTCACAAGTACGGCTGAGAACAGCTGCGCAGTCCATTTGTGGTATTGTAATATATAAAATATTTTTTTTAATATTTTTTATTTGTAAATAGTAATGTTTTTTTTGCTTTTTGTGTAACTTTTTGGCTTATTGAATTATTTTTGAGTTGTCAAACCAGTCCTAATTTGTGACAAGTGTCTAATCTTAGAGTTATTTTTGTTATTTCTCTTGGATTATGTTCAATCCCATGCCAATTAATGTCTATTCTCGTTCTATAACTATGGTCATGATGAAGAGAGACAAATACTCAATTAGAGCTAATATTTCACTGATACTTGTGTGATTTCTCATTCGGCTGTTCTACTATTTTTTAAATATAATAAATTTTACACTTACACATAATTTGGTGCATAATACATGGAAACACAGATGTAATTTCTCATATTGAATTGATGACACTATTTTCTTTATCATATTTTGTTTGAACATGAGATTGTAAACACGAATGGTAATATTCATTAAATGACATGAGATTGTAAATAATTTTTAATACACAAATGTTTTTGCATTAAATGCACCTTCCATTCTACAACCAAGAGATTACCCATGCATGTTCAAGCCATATAAATTTTTGACATGTTTCAGCTTTAAAAACAATAATTTTTTATTTTTTATTTTCTAGAGAGAGAGTGAGAAAGATGGCTAGAAATAGTGTGAAATTAATGATAATGTTGGCGGTATTGACAATGCTATCTGTAATTTTTGTTCAGGCTGATCATGGTGGTTGCAGTAAGAAGTTCACAGCTGCAGGGTGTGCTCTCTTGAAACAACCTGTGCTTTTCAACAAATGTATAGAAGGATGCAAACCTGATCTTGCCTCCTCCTCCTCCTCCCCCTCCACCACCTCCCGCGAATGGGACTTGAGGAAAAAGCTGGTATTTTCTGATGTTGCAGGTAATTCTCTCCGCATCGGTCCAAAATTATTCACGGATGGTATTCTCCACAAAATGAGTCCAGGTCTCCAGCAAACCCTTAATTCAAATAAAAATTTGGGTATTAGTGTCTGCAATGTTGATACAAACAAGTCTTTTCGGATGAATTTAAGGAAGATCAAACCAAATGCCTTCATGATTTCAAGCAAATGGAGGTCTTTGTTTGTTGTGTGAAGAAATCTTCACGTAAATGATGAGATTGGATTGTGCTGGAAGGATAACCAATTGCAGTTCACCGAGTTTGGATGAGAAATAAACAATCTGATGTACATTGAAATAGACTGTGTTTGAAACAGTAATAATAAGATCTGGTTAGTTTGTCTGAGCTGAGCTGAAAGTTCAATAAATGCTTATTGCCTGGTTTTAGTTTGGTTTAATGCATAAGGTTTGGTACAGAAGTTGTTTGTGCCTTAAGATTTAAAAGGAAAATGCAGTGTGATTTTTTATCCCTAGATATTGGTTTTTATCAAAAACGTGGCAAACCAAACTCTTCAACAAATACAGAAAATGCAAACTGAAGATTCGCACACACAAAAAACCAAAAAAAAGAAGGATTTCTATCATTCACCAACAAGATGAATATTCGTGTTTCGGTTCTAATTATCAAAATTTTTGAAAACAAAAACGTTACCATACAAGCAAACAAGGCTGCCTTTTTCTCACCTCTTGGGTCAGTTTCCACACTCATTTTCATCTAATGTTGTGTATGACCCTGAATTTCACTTGTGGTTCTTTTTGCCCATATGCAATCTGACTGATGGCTTTGTATGCCCCAATGTCAAACTATTATCTTCTGTTACAGTCTCAAAAGGATATGCAGCAATTAATAGAGACCATTGTGTTTGAAATTTTAAAAAAAGGGAATAAAAATAAAAATAAAAATAAAAATAAAAATTTAGTGCATGAGACTTCTACTAAAAAAAAAAAGAGAGAAAATTGTGAAGGAAAAATAAAAAGAAAGTCTGAAACATTAGACTTTTCAATTGATTTGATACAGAAACAAAGCAAAATCTCAACACCAAGGAGCACATAAAGTTTGAAGATCTTTATTCCAAAATGGTTTCAGAACACTTGAATGCCAGCTGCCTCAAATTTGAAGTTAAAATCAGAAAAAAAAAACCTTGCTAACAATTTCACCACTTCGAATTCCAATTCAAGAACCTAAGTTGCCATTTTTCAAAATTTTACATAACATTTTCTTAGTTTTCTCCGACACCTATTTTCCAACGCGGTCACCAAGTCCTTGGGACCGAAAAAAAAACAATGTTTGGGCGATAAAGATTTACCCGCCTTGGCCTTCTTGTTCCTTTATAGTCGTTGGTAAAGATTTGAACCATTGTTTCCAAGCAGCATCTTGTTGTTGCTCAACCCATGATAGGAAACAGCTATCTAACAAGCAGAAGAAGTTTACGTAGAGGAGTTGGTACCTCACGGGGATGAATCGGAAATTTGCAACCTGAAGAATTGGCCATATGGCACCCTCCAAAATGAGGGCTGGGACAAAGTCCCTCTTCACGTCTTCCTTCACTTGAGTGGCGCTCTTTCCAGCAGAAAAACCCATGTAAGTGAAAAACACGAGCAAATCCAAGGGCCCGAAAATGATCCCATCAATGATCACTTTACTAGCGACGAATCGGAGTGATTTCGGCTGTAATTGAAGTCGGGACTTCATAAGCCTATCCAGAGCTTCATACCTACAAGGGAGAAAAACATGATTCTGTAGGAGAAAATTTGATATAAATAAATTTTACCACCGTGGTAATGGCATTTTAAAATGGAGTTCTGCCAAAGTCACAGATATAGTGCCTGTTTGGCAGAACTTTTTTTCAGCTTATTTCAGCTTTCAGCTTAATTTAAGCTATTTTGATGTGTTTGGTTTAGCTTATAGCTTTGTGAAAGTCAGAAATCAACTTATTCTTTGAGTGAAGCAGGAGATGTTTTAAGAATAAGCTGGAAATCAGCTTAAGCTGAAAGTTATAAACTATAAGCTGTTTAGACATAAGCTATAAGCACTTTCCCACAGCTCTACCAAACAGGGCCATAAAGACATTCATTTGTAGGAGAAATTTTTTTGTATAACCAGTACACTCAGGTGGTGTATACCCCACACACCACCTCAGTGTACCAGTTACACAAAATACCACCTCCCTATGTAGAGGGCCAATTAGGGTTGCACTCAAGTTTCAACACTGGACATGGTATGTTCCACACACAAACTGTAACATGACCAGTTGTGCAGATACAACCAAAACAATAGAAAACTAAGAATTACCTATTTCTGACTGTTCAAAATTTTTGGTTAACAAACTACGAAATCCAAGGCGCCCTGTATTTTGTGGTCAAACATCACTTGCAACAATCAACAGGCTAATTATCACGCAAGTAACATACAAATTATTGAAAAATCCAGAATAAATATGGTAACGATGAGGATTTCACTGTATTCAATATGCTTGGATTTCATTTTAAGCCACAGAAACACAAAATGGCAACTTGTTTAGGTATTACCGAATTTAAACCAGTCCGTTGAATAATATTTAAATGCACAGGTTCACGTGAAGATATGGAGACATCTATAATCATCAAAAAACAAAGACTGTTCAAACCGTTAGCTTTCTTTCTGTAACACATTAATGGCTTCAAGTTAGTGAAGTTCTGGAAGATTGGCTAGTGCGATAGACCATATTGCTAAATTTGTGAAAGTGGTTTATAATAATCAAATATGGTGGAGACTTGATGAAACTAGGTGACCAAGAGATCCACGAGGACCTCTGAAGTTTCTTTGATGCTTATATGGATGACACGTGAAGAATTTTCAGGCACAAAACGTGGACATCAAAACCTTTTCCCTATCCATCAATAATCAACTGCAGTATATCTTACACAAGATTTCCAGGTTTTTCTGCCATTTCCACCTTACAAGGATCAAAATAACTTTTCAAAGAACTTCATTTAGCAAGTTAAAGATTCCAATGCCAGACAAATAACAATTAGTACCAATACCGTAGTACTTACTTTCAATTATTTAAATTATCCAAAACAGAGGGAGGGGACACAGAAATAAAAAGTACTCTTTAATTTGTTTGATGTTTTTATAAATTGTACACAAGCTCCTCAATAATTCTATAACTTTCTCCTCAATAATTCTATCACAGGTGCAGTTGTCATAACCAAATCACCATCTTCCAACATGCGTAGTTGGGCCCAAAAACCATAAAGAAGGAAAATGAGTATTAAAAAAATAAAAAATAAATAAAAAAAAGCAAAGCAAAGCAAAAGGATAAAAATAAAAAAAAGAAAAGCAAAAGGACCTTTAACTACAAACAAAAACAAAACAAGAGTTCCTTCCATGTTGACTATTCTCTCCCCCACCCCCAACCAATACAGAGAACATAAAACAAAAACAAAAAGCAAACAACAAAAAATCAAAACAAAACAACTTCAGCCCCAAACAAACACAGCAAAAAAGAAATTCTTCCATGTTATCTTTCATGTTACCATTTGAGTAGCTATCTTATCATCACTATGACAAATTGATAGAAAGAAAAGACTGGATTTGAGAGCTAAGAGAGAGAGATAAAAGAAGAGAAAATTCAAGCAATTTCTCTACAAGGCCATCGTTTTCCCTAGAAGTTCATTTGTATTCTTACTATTGTTATTATCATTGTACTTTTTGTCATTGTTAAGAGGCAAACGAACAAATTCAAGACATAAAGGCAATGCCAAGTGCAGTTTTATTAGGGAATTGGTCACAAAGGTATGCTTTGGAAAGTGAGAGACTATGTAGAAGAATAGTGGCAGTTAAATATGGGAAGCCTTGCAGAGATTGGACCACCATGGAGGTAACTTCTTCATATGGAGTAGTGATGGTGGTTTGGGATGTGGTTCTCCAAAGATCTTTGCATGTTTGGGAGGTTGGGAGATGATGGAGTTCTTAGAAACCTTGTACAAGGTGCATATTGAGAGGATGAGATCAGAGGAGAGGAAAGGATAAGTATTTCAAAAGGGAATTACTTATCTAGAAAATCTACGATTTTAAAACGCTTTTCCTAGTGACTCTAGGGAAGCCCATACTAACCCACAACAAAAAGCGTCCCAAACTTAAAAGTCCACGGGCAAATCAATTGTAAAAATTAAAAATGAAGAAGAAACACTAACCAGAAGTGGCCAACTGGTCCAACAAATCCAAACCCAAACAAGCTTGTGGTAGCTACTCGTCTCCAGTTGAGTTTTAATTCTTCATCTTTATCCTGTCATATTAATGATAGATAATCATTCTATAAATCAAAGGAACTGATCGACAGTCAAGTGGGTAACCGTCCAGCCTGGTAATACGAACAAAGAAAACATTTCTTATCATATGATAAAAAAATAAAAAATAAATAAAAAGTCCATGAATGTCATATTTTATTTTATTTTTAATAAATGAATGTCAATTTTTTTTTGTAATTATATATAACTCACATAACAAGAACAAACAAAAAAATATTGAGAAAATATATTAACATAGAAACAGGAATACTGCTACATAAAAGAAATTCAAGAATTTGAAAGACCAATCCCAACTCAAACATTCATCCGTAATCCCAAGTCTGCTGATCTAGATTGTGCAGAAGCATAAAGGTCTTTCTACAATTCCCAAAACATTAAAAAGAATTCTTGTCAAACACCATGAATCAGTTTTCTTATACTGCCAAAGCTTTAAGTCCAACTGAGCCAATATGAGCACCTTGACAGTTGTTTCGGCACCAGATCACTCAAAAATAATAATCACAAAGAAGAAAAAAATAAAAAAGAAATACTTCTTTAGCATCTTATTGGCTGCATCCATGTTTTAGGAAATAGTAGTACAATTAAAAATCCCTAATAGGATTGTATGCAAGCATGGAAACCAGTACACCCTATGAAAGTTGTCAAAAAGTAACAGATTGGATATCAGTGACTCATCTTCTAAACATACCAGGAGCAAAGGGTTACAAGGTAAATCTATTGGATAACCTGAAAACTCTGTAATCTGTATACAAAGAGATCCTTAGAACCCAACAGAAAGTTGGAGATGTCAATGGTTTGAAATCTTTCAGTCAAATTCATTATTTAAAATATATATAAAGGCCCATGTAAGATGTAAAGTCTCACACCACAACACCCAGCAGTGTTGACTCATCAGTTTGGCATTCTATAATAAGTGGTCAAAAACGTTTGAGAATACCAAACGCAACAAGTGGACTGAGGATACAATGTCTAGAATGTAAAGAACAAGTAAAATCACAGAATTAGTCAAAACGGCAACAAGCAAAGCAATGCAAGCCATCATCGAGCACGAGCAGCATTAATTATAGCTGCAGATTGTTTTATGTATATGATAAGAACCAATCCATCACTTCATGCAATGGGACTATTTCACTTCGAAATGAAAACAAATTTCTAATATTTCTACTTAGCTGCTTATGTGAATTTTTTGAAAAACAAGTATATAAAGCATAGATAAGATAAAATATGTTTAATTTTTCTTTTTTCTTTTAAAAGGCAGGAGCTGCCAAACACATCCCCCTCTGCCCTCCACCCACCCAACAAAAGAGAGGGGTTGGGGGTTATCAAAATTAACATGATACTAGGGATTTTTTTGTTAAGAAGAAGGTTATGGCTAATCCAAATACAATCCCCATAACCTAATCTCCCTCCAAGGATTGGGCCTTCCAGTCATTCATCACCATGCTTACCTATGCCAAATGATCAAAAGCAGTGAGGTATAGCTTTCAATGATTATATAAATCAAGCAATAATGTAAAAAAAAAAAAATATGTGTGATAGAGATAGACAGAGATGTCATGAGGACAAACCCATGTCTAAATAGAGGGGATTGCTCACATCAACTACATCCAATTTTAGGTAGGGCACAAATGAATCATCCAATAAAGAGAGAAAACAATCGCAAGACCCAATAAAGAGAAGATTAGAGAAACCCATTAGACCAAACCATAAATGGACATCAAAATAACCCTTCACCAGCACAAATGAATAAAGGAAAAAGTGAAAGAAAACAAAAGAAAGAGAGAAAATTAGCGATACCCATTATGCTCAAACACAGAATTAGGTCAAGAAACATATATATATGGACAAATATAGATGTATAGAAGAGAGTTTTGTGGGACTTTATTGATGGGTACTTACAGAAATTTGAAGTGTTTTCTTGGCAGTAGAATAATGAGTGACGGTTTGAGCAGCAATATCGCCGCATCCCCAAATAATTCCTGAGCTGATGATCTGGGTCTTAACGGGATGCACTGCCAAGCAATTCTGATACCATTTCCACAGTTTCAACATCATCCAATTTGTGGAATTGGGGAGAGAGAGAGAGAAGAGAGAAAAAAGAATTCTGGGAGCTTTATGGCCTTTTTTATAATGTCTTGATTGATGATAGGTTAGTTGAATATTCTGGTTTTTTTTAATTATGATTTAGCAAATTGTTATGTATTTTTTATTTATTTATTTATAAGCAATGCTAACTTGTTTTGAATAATTTAAATTTTATTTTGTTGGTCGTCTAACCGGTCATTTGATAAAAAAATTAACAGTTGTGATCAACAAGGTAGTAATAATGATAAATAAACGTTTCTCCCAATTATCCGAATAATCATTTGACCAGTCCTCCGAACAATTAATAGGAGAGCACAAATTCAAGCCATTGAGCCACCAAGGATTTCTGTTTTTTTTTTTTGGGAAGTTTTTATGTGAAGTGGGTGAATCATAATATTGGGTAGGTTTTAACTGACAACTTGTGATTTTATAAGTTTTTAACCTTTTATAATTAGGGTTGGGCGTACCTCCCATACTGATTTAGATTAGAAGGTCGTATTTGAGTTTGTAAGTGTTATTAAAGATTCTATGTTAATAATCTAAATTAGGAGTGTTTACGGATTGTTTCTGTGATTGTAATGTGAGTTGCGTTGAATTGAGCGGATTAGAGAACTTGGGCGGTTTGATGTCCACTCTTAAATTATTTTATAGAATATTTTGTGGATATTTGGGAAGTTAATTTTTTTGTAGGTTTTTTTAGTTGTAGGTTATTATTGAAGAAAAAAAAATTTATGTTTAAAAAGATAGTTGAGTTTTTTTATGGTTAGATGTAATATTTGTGAGTGAAAAACTGAAATTATTATGGGATTTGATGTGCTATTTTGTTTTGATTTATTTTTTTTAGTCTTGTAACTAATTTGTCTTTTAGTAAAAAAAAAAAAAAAAACCTAAAAACTAACTTTCCTAACACTATATATCATTCATAAACTAAAAAAATAGATTAATCTATAATTGTAACTCGTTTATTTTATCATTTTTATCTCTTAAAAATAAATGAGAAGTGTATTTTTAAAAATAAATTATTTATTTTTTTAAAGGTATAATGACAAATTGGCCCAATTGTCGCAAAAATATAACAATTTAGGCCATAGTAAAATAATTTTAATAATTTAATGGGTTAAGTATTAAAATTTATAATTCAAAAGGAATGTAAAGTTTGTCGAAGTCAAAAAATAATTAGATATCACAAAAACTCTTCTTCAATGATAAACTAAATTCATTTGGGAAAAAAAAAAAATTGATAAAGTGAAATTTTGTGTCAAATTTAACTATAAGTTTTGCAAAATCATTTTTAGCCCATGAAATTTTTTACTAAAAACTCAATTAGTTGTTATATCAGAGTTCACAATTTTTACAAATCAAAACTCACAATCAAAACTCAAATCTACACAAAAAAAAATAAAATAAATACAAATACAAATACAAATTATAAAACTTAACAATAATAAAAATTATGATTATAGAGTTAAATTATACCAATAATCACAATTTATTCATTTTTCAAAAGAAATCAAAAACTTGAAACTTATTAGATCAATTGATCTAGAATGGAACGTGCATAATTTAATTAGATAATGAAGGCGTGGAATTTAATTGTGTCAAAATTCCAAGTGCATAGTTCAAATTTTAGTATAAATTACATTTATTACCCTTAAGATTTGTTAAAAATACAACTAATTTTATGCTTTTTTATATAGTTACATCAATCTTGCTTTTGGTATGACTAAAATGATTTAAACTAATGCAAATGATGGGTATATACTGAAATAAATTGATGATACCACTTGTCCCAGAGGAGCGAGTCGGGCTGATCCAAGCCTCCCACGTCGTCGTCTGATCGCTGGGCTCACTGAGAAACCTGTACAAGAGTCCAACGAAGAACGGGAATCCTCTGGCGAACCCTCCGACGAGCAAGTTAGAGAAGAGAGATCAACGAAATATAAAGATAAGATGGCGATAAAGAACTTAACATTCTCTTTGTCTTAAAAACCTATTTATATTATTTGTTCATCATTTCCTTGTCCACTCCGACCTATCATGTTGGCCGAAAGTTTATGTTCTAGCCTGCCTTATTCATGGTGAGGCTATTCTGTTCCGACGTGAAGGGGTTATGGCATTAAATGCTGCAGGGAACCTCATTAATGGCTGATGTATGGTATAATAACTCTGCAGGATCTTTGTCTGCTTACGTGGCTGGTTCTTCTCTTGACACGTGTTTAGATGTCATTGGTCCTTGGTGCAACATTGGGCTCCAGCAATGTTAAGCTTTAGTATTTGAATTATATATTGGGCTCTAAGTGGTGGGCCAAAACCCCTATAGGCCCACCTATGTCAGTAGTCCTCCATTTCCAAGTGTAGCTTCAGTTCAACGAAGGGAATAAGGAAGAAGACGGGGGTTGTAGAGGTCGACGGAGAAAAGACTGATTAAGAGATGGGCCGAATGCGAAGGGTGACCGAGTGAGAAGGCCGACTACGAGGAGGGCTGACCGCGAAGGGTGACCGAGTGAGAAGGGAAATGGCGGTGCGCGGGGCTCGAGGCGCGGCGTGGCACTTGATGATGTGAAGTGGAATAGACAAGGAAGGGGAAGAGAGTAGTGGATCGTGGTCGTACACGTGGCATAATCCCGTAATAAGGGAAGTGATGCGTTAGCAGGAAATGAAAGAATAGGCTGATATAGGGCGTTGAAAAGGCGGGGACGGAAGTTTTCGAAAATTTTCAAACTGGCAAAATTTAATCTTGACCCTTGGAATATAGGCAAATCGTGGGCATTTGGAGTTATTCGCTTTACTTACCTTATCGTAAAAAACCAACTTGTCCCAGAAGTGAACTCATTTGTTTCGTGTGATACGCATCTACAACACTTTGCGAACTTCCTTGTGCCAGCGTCCGAAGCTATATGCAGACATGTAAGAGGAATGACTCGAGATGAAGTGCCAACCATGAGACTAGACTCTTTGAGAAAAGACGACGCAATGGAGTTGGCAGAACAGTATTAAGCGGAGCGAAGGGAGGAGAGGGGATCTGCGCAAAGGGCGCGAGCTCGTTCGACAATGATGATCGCGGCCACTAGGCCAATTAGCCAAGTGGAGCCAGACTACTAGCACACCAAGGCAAACATATTTACTTTTACGGCGAAGAAGTTGAAGGAGGTACGGAGGAAGTACCAAATTCCTACGAAAATAGAGTTGAGGCTACCCACATCTAAGGAGAGGGCGTCAGATGTACGGCCGGCAGAATTCACCTTATACGAGGAAACACTGCAGGGGGGTCTAAGACTACCACTCCCCCAAAGAGTGGTGGACGTACTTAACAAGCTAGAGGTGACGCCAGGGCAGTTGATGCCGAACGCCTGGAAAATATTAATGGCCTGTGCGAGCGCTTAGCCGCAAGTTACCGAAGGGACGACAATGACGGTGGGGGAATTCTTCTCCTATTACAAGGCCTCCAGTCAACAGGAGATGTGGGTGACCTTGCAAGCAGTGGCGAACCGGGGTCTAGTGGCAGGCTTGCCATCTTCGGTGAAGGGGTGGAGGCTAAGATGGTTTTATGAATCAGCGAACGGTGGGAAAGGAGTCCGCACAACATGGAAAGTCCCTACAAAATCGATGGAGCCAAAGTTAGATGTGGAGGCCGAAAACAAAGTGAAGAAGGTGAAAGAGTAGAGGGAGGAGAAGGAGGTGAAGTGGGATGAGCTGACCCTTCCTTCAATCCTTTTTGCCTTGAGACTAGGACCGCAGCCGACAAAGGAGGATCCAGAGAGGAAAGAGCTGGAGGCGCGAAGAAAGGCAGAGGAAGCAGAAGACAAGAGAGCGGTGGCCAAAGCGGACAAGTATAAGGAGACACAGTTGGGGCCTGCCCCTAAACTGGTGATGAGGAAGCGAGTCCGACCACGTCCCAAACCGCTGGGAGACAAAGTCTTAACTGACTTTGCCCCACTGCTACCCCTAGTAGACCCGCTGAAGGAGAGGGGCAAGCAGGAGGTGGAGGCAGTGTTGAAGAAGACAAGGAAGAAGAGGGTGGCTGTAGAGGGAGGAAAAGACGCCCCTGTCTTGAAAAAGATGAAGGTTGAGAGCAAGGACGCCCCTATGGTGGGGAAGATGAAGGAGGGAAGAGTGGAGGCAGCTTTAGAAAGGGAGACTGCCCAAGTGGCGAAAGAAGACCAAGGTCCAAGCGCCTAAGTACTAAAAGAACACTTGGGCCCAGTGCCCATATGGTGGTGACGATGGTACTGCATCAGCAACTGCAACCCCAGTGAAGGAAGATCGATCAAGAACCTAGAGATTTAGTGTCACTACGCA
Source organism: Camellia lanceoleosa (assembly GCA_025200525.1). Taxonomy (NCBI): domain Eukaryota; kingdom Viridiplantae; phylum Streptophyta; class Magnoliopsida; order Ericales; family Theaceae; genus Camellia; species Camellia lanceoleosa. The sequence continues at coordinate 131,475,564 of CM045771.1, read as the reverse complement.
AACCGCTAAGTTGTACCGGCACAAGGCGGTGTCGCTTCAGCGAGAGGAACCTGTGGTCGCAAATGACCGCTTTATTGGAGTGGTGGAGGATGCGGCTGTGTGGTCAATGGCGTGGTTGACAGAGGCCGACCTCTTGAGGGGGTTTTGTTCAGCCCAGATGGAGGCAGCGACCTTGGCAACTGCCTTGATGAACAAAGCAGTGTGCTCAAAGATGGAGGTAGAGCCACTAAGGGCCCAGCTGGAAGAGGCGAAGTTACAGCTGCAGAACCTAAGGGTTGAGACAGCGGGCTGGAGGAGAGCCGCTCGGAGCGCATGCGCAAAGGAGTTAGAGTATGCTCAAAGAATGAATAACATGGAAGTGTTGGCGTTGGTGCAGAGCTACTCAGCCGGGCGAGCTAGTGCCGAACTTCTCACAACCAAATCAGAGCTCAAAGCAGAGCACCACAAAGCGGTATCGCTAGAGTTCGAGTTGGTGGGCGAAAAGAGAAAGCTAGAGCAGGTCCAGCAAGCTTGCACCACTGCCAACGAGAGGTGGAAGAAGGCCATGACCAACAACGAAGAACTGTGTGACCAGGCGATCAAGGACAAGGAAGAAGCCAATGGTCAGATCGCGGAGTTGGAGAAGGCCCTGGCGAAAGAAAGGGCCAAATTGGCATCTGAGAGGGCGGCGTACCCCGACTTGTGTATGGTGGTCGTAGAGCAATTCAAGGGGTCCGCTGACTTCCAGATGGCCATTGATGCCACTGTCGCCAGTAGCTTGGCGAAAGAGGGGGATGGAGGGGCTAGGCCGTTGGAAGCAACCGCTGGAGGTAGGAGTGAAGAAAAAGTGATCCAGAACTTCCAGTGGTCTGACTTCTACAAGCACGAAATGAGCGAGTTCTAGGACAGCGACTAAATGACTTTCAAACATAAGGCGTAAGAGCTATTCCCAAACGTGGACTTCAACCTCGTGAAGGTAGGCGAAAACGACGTCGCCCAGACCCCCTTGGACGAAAGGATTGAAGAGGAAGATCTTGCCTCTAGTGAAGAAGAGTGATTTATGTAAAAATTTTGTGTCTGTGTGTTTTGTTTTTTGTTTTTTTGTTTATATGTAATTTTGTGCAACAATTTGTATGAAAGCATAATTTTATGAATAAAACAACGAGTTTTCTTGTATATTATTGTTGTCGTTATTCTGAGTTGTAAATTTGGGATGGTAAAAATGACTGAGCAAAATTTATCAAAAAATAGGTGTAAAAAATGAAACTTGTACGTAAATTGTGAAACTTGTAAGTAAATTGTGATGTAAAATGGGCAATTAGTGAAAAATAAAAATGTTAAACCACGTAAAATGGTCAAAATGGGCAAACCATGTTGTAATATGAAAGTTTGTAACAGCTAAGTAATATGAAATTTCATAAGTAAACCATGATATGAAAAACGTTAAAAATGGGCAGACAGACTAACTTGTATGACAAGTGAAAATGGATGGTCATGAACTTGGATTTTAACTAAGTATGGCAACCATGTCATAATATTAAATTGTGAAAATAGACCGGCCGAATTTTTCATTCGAGTTCTGACTAAGACTTGGAGGGCTCTGTCGCACTGAAGGTTAAGTTAACTCAGCCTGGCTGAGCTCCACGTGTTCAGTTTGGCTGAGACTTTAGCTAACTCAGTCTGGCTGAGCTCTTTGTACTCAATCTAGCTAAGGTTTTAGTTGACTCAATCTGGCTGAGCTCTTCGTGCTCAGACTGGCTAAGGCTTTAACTAACTCAGTCTGGCTGAGCCCTTCGTGCTCAGTCTGGCTGAGGCTTTAGCTAACTTAGTCTAGTTGAGCTCTTCGTGCTCAATCTGGCTGAGGCTTTAGCTAACTCAGTCTGGCTGAGCTATAGTTAACAAGCCGTTATTGAAACACAACGTAGATAATGGAGACATAAAGTTATTGTCATTTAAGGCATAGCCTATTGATCACAAGTTTACACCATGTATAGAAAGGACAAAAACGACCAAGTGTGTAGATCGTCAAAAAGAACACAACAATTGATCAACACAAAAATAGGAGACGCCATTTTACTGGAAATAATGCTTCAAGTGCTCGGCGTTCCACGGATGGGGGAGGTCTCTGCCTTCCATGTCTTGGAGTTGGTAAGTGCCTGGGCAAGGTCTGGCTTTAACGACATAGGGTCCTTTCCATTTGGCTACTAGCTTGCCCTTGGCGGAATTTTTGGTGGCAAGAGTCGTTTCGCACAAGACTAGGTCCCCAACTACGAACTCCCTCGGTCGGACTTTACGGTTGCAGTGTGTTCTCATTTTCTGTTGATATGAGGCTCGTTTAACAGCAGTGGTCTCTCGGAGCTCTTCGATGAGGTCTAAGTCAGCCCGACGCAATTTTTCGGTTAATTCTGGATCCGGGTACAAAAGCCTTGGGGTCGACAGGCCGATTTCCACTAGGATGACCGCCTCAGCACTGTATGTTAAGCGAAAGGAGGTCTCCCCAATAGGGGTTTGGGCGGTAATGTGATAGGCCCAGAGTACGTTTGGTAATTCCTTAGCCCAGAGTCCCTTAGCAGCTTTCAACTTAGTTTTGATGATCTTTAGAAGAGAACGGTTGGTGACCTCGACTTGCCCATTGGCTTGGGGGTGACCTGGGGAAGAGAAACATGGCTAAATGTGGAGCTCGGCACAGAATTTCCTGAACTTGGCATTGTCGAATTGCTTGCCGTTGTTTGAGACGATGGCTTGAGGGATTCCAAATCGGCATACGATCGACTTCCAAATGAATCTGGTTGTGTTCCGTTCACTGATTGTGGCGAGGGGTTCCGTTTCCACCCATTTAGTGAAGTAATCAATAATGACCACAGCGAACTTGGTTTGGCCCCTACCGGTGGGCAATGGACTAACTAAGTCGATGCCCCACTTGGCGAATGAGTAGGGACTGCTGAGTGTAATCAGTTCTGTAGGTAGATTATGGGGGATGTTGTCAAAGCGCTGGCATTTATCATACTTAAGCATGAATTCAGTGGCATCTTGGTTGAGAGTAGGCCAGAAGTAGTCGGTGCGAAGGATTTTATGGGCCAACGACCTGGCACCCGAATGATTACCACATACGCTTTCATGGACTTCCCTCATCACATAGGTCGCTTAAGCAGGACTGAGACACCTGAGGTATAAGCGTGAAAATCCATGTTTGTATAGTAGGCCACTGATAAGGATGTAATTGGACGACCGGGCTCTGACTTTGGCAGCCTACTGTTTGTCGTCTGGTAACTCTCCATTTGTCAAAAACAGAAAGATGTCCGCCGTCCATGAGATAGGTTTGTTTTGGAGGAAGTGAACCTCCTGTTGGGTTGGTGAAGTAGCCGGGTGGGCCAGGTATTCTAGACGGATGCCATAGCTGAAGTCTGATTGGTCGGTCAAGCATAATTGGGCAATTTCATCTACGTGGGAGTTTTCTGATCGAGGGATGTGTTTGATATGGAAAGTATTGAAAAGACGAACAAGAGGGAGTGCAATATCTCTGTAAGCTCGTATCGTGTCCTCCTTCGCATCGAATTCCCCCGTAATTTGCTCGATGATCAATTGGAAATCACTGAACACTTGGATATAGCTTACACCAATGTCTCTAGCTAAGTGAAGACCTGCTATCAAGGCCTCATATTCGGCTTCATTATTACTAGCGTTGAACAGGAAACGGAGGGCACACTTGAAATAACCGCCCTCGGGACCAGTAAAGATGAGACCAACCCCACTGCCTTCTTTGCAGGATGATCCATCGACATTGAGGGTCCATGAGTGGGGATCTTCTGCCTAAGTATTGAATTGCCTTGGCGGAGGGGGTGTGGTTGGAGTAAGATTGGTGAATTCCAAGATAAAATTGATGACAGCCTGTCCTTTGATCGCTGTTCGAGGTCAATAAGAGATTTCAAATTGTCTGAGCTCGACAGACCATTGCATAAGTCTGCCGGATAGTTCTGGTTGTTGCAGTACCTTTTTCAAAGGTTAATCAGTGAGGGCCAATAAGGTCGGAGTCGTCTTGAAGCTATGACCAATGCAAGGGCCATTTTTTCTAGCAAATGGTAGTTCTGTTCTGCCCTCCTGAGAGCTCGCTAATGTAATAAATCGAATGCTGGACTAAGTTGTCCTCCCTGATAAGGATCGCACTGACTGCGGTGTTTGATATGGCTAAGTAAAGAAAGAGGGTCTCGCCTGAGAGTGCCTGAGAGAGTAGGGGGGTTGGCCATGCACTGCTTCAATTGTTGAAAGGCCTCTTCAGATTCGGTGGTCCACTCAAAGGCCTGTCAAAGGACTTTGAAGAAGGGAAGACACTTGTCTGTTGCGTGGGAAATAAAACGGTTGAGGGTGGCAACTCTACTGGTAAGCCATTGAACCTCTTTGACCGTCCTAGGAGACTGCATTTCTATCAAGGCCTTGATCTTTTCGAGGTTGGCCTCAATGCCTCACTGACTGACCATAAAACCCAAGAATTTCCCAAATCCTACGCCGAAGGCGCACTTCTCCAGATTCAATTTCACGTGATACTTGCGTGGGGTTTCAAAGATCTCTCATAAGTCTATCAGATGATCGGAGGAGAGTTTGCTCTTGACAAGCATGTCGTCGACGTAGACTTCCATGTTCCGACCTATCTGATGGTGAAAGACGGCATTGACTAACCGTTGGTAAGTTGCGCCGGCATTTTTCAATCCGAATGGTATAACACGATAATGATAAGTTCCTCTGTCTGTGATGAAAGAGGTGTGTTCCTGGTCTGCCGGGTGCATCAGAATTTGATTGTAGCGAAGAAGGCATCTATGAAACTGAGCATCTGATGTCCAACGGTGGCGTCGACAAGCAGATCTATGCGAGGGGATGAGATAACTATATTTGGGGCAAGCTCGATTAAGGTCAGGGTAGTTAACGCAGAGTCGCCATTTTACCATTGTTTTTATGGACCAGGACCACATTTGACAGCCATCTGGGGTAGTTTACGTTTTTTACAAACCGTGCCTCCAGTAGTTTGTCTACCTCAAAAGAAATAAGGGCATTGCGTTCCGGGTAAAAGATACGATGTTTTTGGCAGAAGGGTCGGAAGTGGGGCTCGATGCTGAGACGATGAGTGATGAAGGAGGGATCGATACCCGGCATGTCGAAATGGGTCCAGGCAAAAACATCATTGTGCTCGGTTAGGAGGGCTGTAAGGTCGGCCTTGGCTTGGGGGGATAGTTGGTTGCCGATCTTGGCTATTTTTGTTGGGTTGGCAAGGTCGATAGGGACTTCAACAAGTTCTTCCACTGGTTCCCCTCTGACTAACTCGTCTTTGTTTCTGACATCAAGTCCTTCGATGATCATGGCCTTCTTCAGCTTGACTTCTTTGAGTGAAGCAACGTAGCATTCTCTGGCCACTGTCTGCTCTTCCCTCACAGTGCCGACCCCGAGGTCGGTAGGAAATTTCATGGCTAGATAGTACGTGGATATGACAGCTTGAAAAGCGTTCAGGGCTGTGCAACCGAGGATGATGTTATAAGCGGAGGGTTAGTCGATGACAAGGAAAGTGAGTAACTTGGTGGTCTGCCGTGGGTACTCTTCGATGGGGATGAGAAAATCGATGGAGCCTATGGAGGTCACCCGATCCCCAGTGAAGTCGACCAGTGAGGTTTTAAGAGGGGACAAACTTTCTTCTCTGACCTTGAGCTGACGATAGGCGTTTAGGAAGATGATATCTGAAGAGCTGCCATTGTCGACAAGCACTCGTCTAACTTTGTAATTGGACAGGAGAGCAGAGATGACGAGAGGGTTTTCATGAGGGTATCGGATGCCTGTGCAATCGATCTCTGTAAAGGTGATGGGCTCCATCCACTGCTTGGGGTGCTTAAAGGGGCGATCCAACGTTGCGACTTCTTTGTCGGTCAAGCCATCGATTTTTCTAAGCTCATTTCATTGGGCGAGCAGGATGGTCCTCCATATGCAAGTCCGCCAGCAATGACTCTGATCTCTCCAACCGGGGGAGTAGGGATGCCTTGTGCTTGGGGTTGTGGTGGGGGCAGATCATTGCCTTGGTTGTATGCAGTTGTTTGGGAGGGGTGTATTGATAGTTGCCCCTAGCAGGTTCAGTCCTTGGCTGTTGCTGGAAACGAGCTGCCGTGAACCGACTGAGGCGCCCCTGGCGTATCAAGCTTTCTACTTGGTCTTTAAGGTTAACACATTCCTCGGTGTTGTGGCCGTGGTCCTGATGGAAATGGCAGTATTTGGATTGGTCTCGCCAGTTGGAAAGAGACCATAAGGGTTGTGGCCATTTCAAGTTTTAATCTCGTTGGATCTGGTTTAAGACTTGTTCCATGGAGGAGTTAAAGAGTGTGTACCGTTCGAATCGATCGGGCGGTCGGGTAGGTGCTGATTGGTCGGCTTGAGCGGTTCAGTCGGTATATTGAGGTGTTTTGCTGTGTGTATTGGGTGGTTCTGGTTTCAAATTCCTTTCTCTTCTCTCTGAGGGTTGGGTTTTTGGTTATGGAGTCTTAGCGGGCGGCCAGAGAATCTTCGGCATTCATGTATTTTTGAGCTTTGGAAAGGAGAGTTGCCATAGAGATTAGAGGGTTTTTAGAGAGGGAGAAAAAGAAATCGGATGATCGTAAGCCAGCCATAAAAGCTGTGAGAATAACCTTGTCGTCGTTTTGTGCCACCTGCAAGGCTTTGGTGTTGAAACGAGTGACAAAGCTACGTAGTGACTCCCCCTCCGTCTGACAGATGTTGAAGAGATGGGTCGATGGACGCTGCTGGTGCTGGGCACCGATGGAAGTGGCTAAGAAAGGAGTCACTTAGGTCCTGGAAAGTAGAGATGGAGTCCGTCTACAGTTGACTAAACCACAGTTGGGCCGACCCCTTAAGCGTTACGGAAAAGCCTGACACATGATCTCATCGGGGAATGCATGGAGGACCATCAGGGTCCTATAGGTCTCCAAGTGGTCGATTAGGTTCGTTGTTCCATCGAATGAGTCGATCGAGGGCATTTTGAACTTAGGAGGTAGGGGTTTGTCCCTGATGAAAGTAACGAATGGTGAGTTGGCTGTTGTGGAGGGTTTATTCTGCATATTCTACATGACTCCTTGAAGTTGGAGTTTTATGGCTCGGAGTTCCGTATCCCAGATAGGGACGTTGTCACCACCAGAACGGAATGGAGACTAAATACGGCCTCTCCCTCGGGAGCAGGTGCTCAGGCTAATGGATGTAGACCCCGAGGTGACGTGTTTATGACTACACTTACAAGGAACGGCCTATACAGATTGTAAACAGACGGATCAAGAAACTGAAAAACAAAGAGATCCCGTTAGTGAAAGTTGACTGGAAAAATCATGGTGGCGTATATGCCACTTGGGAAAAGGAAGATGACATGGCTAAGAGATATCCTGAATTGTTTCCACTAGATCCTATTTTCTTCCAGAATGAAGGTAACTCGAGTTTAGAGGACTAAACTCTTTTTAAGGAGGGGAGACTGTGTAGACACCCCATTTTGACCGACCTTAAGACTTAGACGTCACCGATTGAGCGCTTGGTGATATTGCATATCGTGCTCGTTCAGAAGTCTCAGAGTCTCGGCCGTGAGCCTTGCCTCCGGACTTCCAAACCCTTTTCTATGCCTTGCCTTGGTTTGCGAACCAAGCTCGATTTTCTCTGTTTCTCTTCCCAAAGGGAAGGAGAGGTCTCGTAGACCATCTCTCAGTGGCCGTGGGCTACATTTCGTGGTCGTAGGCCATTTTGCCCATTTTGGAACCCGGTTCCCGGTTTTCGGAGCCGTCAGGCCGTGTGCCTCGGTTCGAGACCGCCTAACTACCTCCGTTTGCTTCGTTTTTTGGCACACACCTTATTTCCTCCCTTTTTAGGGACACTGTGGTCCGAAAGACCAACTTCGTGGTTGAGCACCACTCCCGGTGCCTAACAACCCACTTTCGGGGCCCCGAACTGCGTGTTTCGGCTTCCGAACCTTCATTCTACATTTTTGGGCTCCGACCTGAACTTGAGATGGTCATATTTTGAACTCCTTTTCATGTTTGATTAAGAACCTCTTGATGTTTGACATCTCCATCTATCACTTGCTTTTTTACCCTTCCATTTTTCCCTTTTCTTACATGATAGTTTAGGACTACTTGTATTTATTTTAATGGCTTGATGTAAACTAGAAAGTGTCTTATTTTGAGCCCCTCTTCAACTTTGTTGAAGGGATCTCGGCCATTTGGGACCCGCAGCTATCACTTGCCCCTTTAGCTCACCTTTTGGCCATTTTGAGGGGAATTTTGAATCCGAATTTCCCCCCCTTTTTTCCCCCTCTTTTCCATCCCTTTTTGTCTATAAAACCAGAGCTCCAGCTGCTTTTTTCTGGGTTAGAAGACTTTGGTTGGAGTCTCATATATACAATCTCTCTCTCTCTCTCTCTATATTTCAAGCACCAAAACCCTAAAAGTCCTACACCATTTCTTCACCACCACCTAACACCACCTCCACAACTCCATTCCAGTAGCTTGGAGGACCTTCTCAGAGGCTAGAAGTGCTGTATTTTGGACCAAGAGGCTGCTAAAGTTTGGTTCTTCAAGGGTGAGTCTCGTTTTTCCCTTTTTTGCTCTTTTCTTGGTCTATATCTTAGCCCTTCTTGGTTATACATTTGAGCTCCGACTAAAACTGAAAGTAGCATTTTTTTGAGCTCTATTTCATCTTTCATTAAGGGTCTCTCACTGTTTGAGACCCCCTTTTGGTACTTGCCTCTTTAGCCCTCTTTGTGCCATATTTTTGCATGATATTTTTAGCCTATGTGTAGTCTGTTTTGAGCTCTGATGTAAACTGTGAATAGGCTTATTTTGAGCCCTTATTCAACATTTAAGAAGGGCTCATCCTTGTTTGGGACCTCCATGTGTCACTTGCCATTGAACCCCTCTTTGGTCCCCATTTTTGCATGATTTATTAGCCTATTGTGTCTCTGTTCTTCGACCCTGAGCAGAACTAAAAAGGGGATTATTTTGACCCCCTATTCATGTTTCATTAAGGGTCTATGGCTTTTTGAGACACCCTTTGTATACTTCATGTTATAGCCCTCTTGATGGCCTCATTTTGCATGATATTTTGAGCCTATTTATACACTGTTTTGAGCTCGGCCATCAACTGTAAAAAGCCTTATTTTGGGTCCCTCTTCAACATTGTTGAAGGGCCCTCACTTGTTTGAGACCTCCATGCACCACTTGCTTCTTTGCCCCTTTGTTGGCTCATTTCTTGCATGAGATCTTTGGCATACTTGTATCTGTTTTTGGGACCTGTCATAAACTGTGAAACATCATGTTTTTGGCCCCTCTTCAATATTTTAGAAGGCCCCTTCTCTTTTTGGGGCCAGAATTTGTGACTTGCTTCATTACCTCCCTTGCGGAGCCATTTTTGTATGCTAATTTAGTCTTACCTGGGCCCACTGTTTGGCCTCACTCTAAACTGTAAAAATGCTTGTCTCGGGGCTTCCTTTCTTCTGTCTTTTCATTTCATATTCAAATTATGTATGCATTGTATAGTTATAAGCCATTTCATGCGCCAAAACCCGTGTTTCAGGACTCGTTTCATGCATCGGGTTTCATTTTACCGGGTTTCGGGGCTATTTTGCATCTCATTTTACCTCTAATTTTTGCATGACAGTATGCCATTTTTTTGTGTTTTGCCATGTCTTGTTAGAGTGGCATTCCGTGCCGTAGATTCGGTTTTCGGTTTGCATGCACGTGTGCACGTATCCCGAGTTGTCTCATTTTCATCATTTTGGCCTCCAATGTGAGTGTGGCCGAGGTCCACTTGTGTTGGTGTAAGCCCATATTACATTGTGTATGCCATTTCGTTCCATAGCATTGCGTATGCTAGGCCGTATATTAGCGCATTGTGTATGCCATGTTTCCTCGTGCATCGTGTATGCCATTTCATAGCCTTTCGCATGTTAGGTTGTATCTTAGTTGCATTTCATGCATATCATGCATATTGCATCGTGTTCGATAGAGTTAGCCGACACGGAAACGAGGTACGCTTTCAGACCGTGATGTAACGCGGTCACAATTCCCGATCCGCAATTAATCGGATTATCCATGATGGAGTTAGGTTTTTGTTGTATTTTCATATGCATTCATTTCATATTGGGTTGTGCAATTCGACTCCTCGGCCATCATGCATCGGTATGCGTGATTGGTGGCACGAGGATCGAGACATGCATACATTTGTGAAAATACATTGCCATGCCCCTTTCCTGCTCTCTGTTGCAGCAAAATGAAGAATCAGTAACTTTTCGAGGCTTGGCACACATTTCAAGAACAGGTGCAACCAGAGGCTAATTGAGGCATCGTCATGGATTTCCGCACAAAGGCAACCCGAACATGCATCATTCATCACCTGGAGCGGAATCAAGGCAGTCCCTGGCTTGCATGCCAGTTTTACAGCTTTCTTAGTTAATTTGTTAATTAATTAGGAATTTGTACATTATTCGGACTGTATTATTTGGACTGTACTATTCTTTTATTCGGGACTGTATATTTATTCGGACCCTCTGTGCGAGGACATAATTGTAATAAGTGTGCGTGAGTGTGATGTATGTCTTCCAACCCCACGTCTTTCTTTCCTTTTATTTACCTGCTTATGATGGTTAGATTAGGGCATATTTCAATTAGCATACAGTATGATAGCATGTTTGCATTCATTCATCTGTTTTGCATGCACTGCTCTACAAGATCATACTAACTGCATTTGTATTTCAATTCCAAGTTGAATACATGTTTTCTGCAGCATTCCATATGTCATGTTTAGAATAGCCGAGCCTGCTATAGTTTGCATTTTTGCATGTGTTGCATTAGGCAATTCTGTATATCTAGGATCATGCATGATTTCTAATGTAGTTTCTGTTTTGGCTTGGAGTACTCGGTGAGTTTTATGCTTTAGCATCCTTGCATGCGTGTGAGTGACTGCCATGAATAGCATGCTTACCATGAGGCTAACTGCTTATGTGATATAACTGCCTGAATGCCTGTGGGTAGAGGTTGGGTTATTTGGATTAGGACAATGCATTGACTGTGAGTTTTAAGCCCACTAGATAACGGCAAAACCATCTTTTTTAAGCCCACTCGAGAGTGGCAAAATCTGCATTTTAAGCCTACCTGCGGGTAGCAAACCATCTTTCAAAAATAAACATGAAATGTTTTGTCCCAATTCAGGCAACCCGATATATACTTGTATGCTGTGCGCATCACATAGTAACCTAGGCTAATAACCGAAATAAGAACGCACAACATTTTCAAAATCAGATATCATGGTTAGTAAAGGCCGGTCTTTGATCGGCGAATGGTGCTCACGGCGACCTTCCCCAATCGTACCCAAGTTCCCGAGCCAAGGCAACTTTGGTGGTGACGGACACGTGGCCTTTGGCACCGAGTCAGGGTTTCCTAAATTTTCCATTAAAAAAAAAAACATTTAGGTGGCGACTCAGATTCCGCAAAGCAGTCCATGTTTGGCACTTCTTTCAAAAATCAGTTTTCTCAAAACGATTTGCCGGATTTGGACTCTTTGGTTCAAGATTAAGAACCGTGGCATTTGAGTCCTTGAGCTGTAGTGACCCCAATATGAACGGAACGGGACTTAACCCTCCCGGGCGTCGGGATGTCTCTGGCTTGGCGACTCCGTTGGGGATTTAGAGAACTTGACTCGAACTCATGATATCTGGTTTTGACTACACTTGTGTGTTTCTTTGCATTGCATTTGCATTGGTGCGCCTAGGACACCGTGTTTGCCATATGCCATTCCTAAACGATTTGCCGAAGGCTTGTCTTGTCAAGGCATGACCATAAGGCTGATCGGCTATGGGCTCTGACAGCATGGGAACACAAACCCCGATTTTACCGGGGCACCCTTTTTTACCATTCAACCTAGTGCATATTCGGATCCATAGTGACCATTCCAAACTAGGACAGGTTGCTTACCCGTTTATAGGTTGTTTGAAACCGCTGCGTGCGTAGTGAAACCCTAGCTCCTGACAAAATAGGACAGGGAAACCCTACCCCAACATAGGGGTGTTTTGGCTCTCACTTGTCTGCTATGTGCTTTTAGAGTGCGTCTCTACAGGAATGCATGTATCGGTTTACAAGTCTGGGCATCAGGCCTGCGGGCATTACTATCAGTATTTGGGAGTCAGCTTTACCTGTGGGTATCAGACTCAGATTTGAGGCCGAATTTTGAAGCGATTCAAGAAAGACACACCATCCCGCTACACTCAGATCTGCTTTGGTGAAGTTGAGCCGAGGTGTCTGCTTTTTCTTTTTGTTAGGTAGTCTTGGAACCATAGCTTAAGGCTCGATATCCCCGAGGTTCATCGAACTTGTGCTAATAGACTTTGTCAGTCGAGGTTCATTCAAAGGGCAATCGATGGCGAGTAAAAGGCCACCAGCACAAATCACCGCTTTAGCAGCTACGATCGGGGCCCTTATCCACCTCACCAAGTGAATGTCAGCCGAGGTCTCGATTTTACTGCGAGGATAGATACCACATTAGATGGATCAACGTAATCGTCGGTGGAGGCAATGATGCGTCAGATGCAGGAAACTATGAAACTCATGCAGCAAGACGCTGTCCGCCAAGCGGAATTCTCCAAGCAGCAGGCTGCAATCATGGCTCAGCAGGCCGAGCTCATCACCAGGCTGCAACAGCAAAGCGGCGCGTCCGCTTCACAACAAGTTCCTTCCCCAACAGGAGCTCCAGCACCTGGGGAGACGCCAAATGTCCAGGAAGGTACGGACATTCCGGTAGGGCCGGCTCCGCCCCCAATTTTACCCCAACTATCCAAAACACCTACCAATCTACCGGACTCTCCCTTCGAGTTCGAGGTCGACCCCACAGCATTGAAGTTGAGCAAGCTTGAAAAGTTGTTCAAGAAATCCCAGGGGGTAAAGTCCATCCCGGACATTGAGGACGGGTACACCGACGCAGCTGTGACACTGCCGGACAGGTTCAAGATGCCTCACATCGACCGTTTTGACGAGTCAGGAGATCCCATGGTCCACCTGAGTTTGTTTTCAAATGTTCTGCGCCCTATGGGCTTGACAAGATTACATAAGCTTTCCCTTTTTGGCAGGACCCTGTCGAGTATTGCGGCCATCTGGTACGCAAAATTGGAGGATTCAGTGAAATGAAACTGGGAGGAGATGGCCGAGGCCTTCGTCGCACAATATTCATACAATACCCAAATCGAGATTACGACCCGTGATCTTGAGACGACGAGGCAGGAGCCTAAGGAGAGCTTCTCAGAATTCGTGGCCCGCTGGAGGGCCAAAACCTCAATGATGACCATTAGGCCAACGGATAAGGATCAAATACGGATGGTTGTGTGCAACCTCCAGCCCAAACTAATGCAGAAAATGATCGTGCTCCCCTTCCCTACCTTTTCAGATTTGCATGAGATGAGAGTACAGATCGAGGATGCTATGAAGCAAGGCCTCATTGACCAGGAGAAGAAGCAGCCCAGTAGGGCGTTTACCCACAGTTCGAATGCGACCATCAGTGGTGATGCAGCTGCAAGATCTTCCGAAGTGGGCATGGTCGCCACCACCACACCAAGAGCAGCCACCCCCTTTGTTGGTGCATCCACTTCAAACCCCCGAACTTCAAACTATCTACCCCGAGGCAAGAGGGTTTTCATCCCACTCTATATGTCTTTGTCTAAAGCCCTGGGGGTCCTACTCAGGAAAGGACATCTGAAACCATTGGAGCAACGGCCTCTACTCGATCCTTTCCCTCCAAAGCATGACCCAACTAAGTACTGTGCTTTCCATCAACAAACCGGTCATGACACCGACAGTTGCATCCGTCTCCGCCACGAGATACAAAATTTGATTGACAACGGGGTCATCCCCGCACTAGGTCCTGCAAGGTCTATCGGCACTTGATTAGTGAACTTGTGGGAGATAATGTGATGTGATCGAGGGATAAACCACCTGCGGGCGACGTTCAGTTTATTTCAGATATGGTGGATGGCATGCACTATTTTGAGCATTTGCGAATGCTAGCTTTTGTGCTTTCTGACTTGGGTATTGGGTCAGTTTTGTTGTTTTTGAGTCTGTCCTTTTGTTTTGAGTTAGTCTCTTTTGTTTTGGGTCTTTCTTGCTGTATTGAGTCAGTCCTATTGTATAAGAGTCGGGTGATTCTGGGGAGGGGGGGAGGTGTTACCTCGAGCATCACCATTTTGTTTTGTGTTTGTCTTTTCGTTTTGTTTTGAGTCTGTTTCTGCCTTGGAGCTAGTAACGCCAACAGATTTGAATGAACAGCAATGTTTTTTTTCATGCTTTTGTGTTTGCTTCTGCCGTGTGCCAGTTGTACCAGAAGTTCCAAATGAGATGGCAGTATTTGACTAGAAGCTGTGTCTTTTTTGTGCCTTGAATTCATTGCATCAACCTAAGTTTTCCAAAAGCTTTTTGAACACTACGGTGAAAACGAAGAGGAAGGAATTCCTCGGGTTTTGCAAAATTTTGATCAATTGAGAGAAAGAGAGGCATGCTAAGCCCTTAATGAATGAAATCATGCTTGTTAGTGTGAGTACTGAGAAGGATCCTGGATTGATCCAGATTGGTTCTACACTGTCTTCAGCACGAGCGATTTGTCGCTTTCTTAAAAACTTTCAAAAAATGTTTTGCGCGGTCCTGTGAAGACCTGTGTAGAATCGCTCTTGAGATTTTACAGCTTAGGATTGCTCTGAGCCTCGAGACTTGACCCCTCACTTTCAAACCTTGAACTGGGATTCAGAATGTTCAAAGGTCAACTAAAATGTGAGGCTTGTGTGGCCAGATTTGGAGCAGCCCTCGAACAAGAGGCACCAAAGTCAGATCAAGGAGATCAGACCTCATCAGAAGAAGGTTGCGAAGCCAAATCAGGAGCACTCCTCGAACTAGGGGCAAAAATATCCGATGTGCTCGAAGAGCCGAAGATGGATCCTTCTGCGAATCAATACAACAGTCATTTTCCTGGATTCAGATGACTTCAGGATCTCAAAACCATTTGGCATGGACATGTTACACTTTTACCCTTTGAGAGGCTCGCTGGGTCAAAAACCCGAAGGGCGACCCAGGCAAAAGTTAGAGCAAGAAAAGATATATACGAAAAGCAAAAAAAAAAGAAGAAAAAGAAGAAAAGAGAAAAAAGAAGAAAAACAAAAAAGAAAAAAAAAGAAAAAAAAAAAAAAAAAAGAAGAAGAAAAGAAAAACAGAAGCTCGCAAGGTCGAAAATCCGCAACGGGCGCCTTGGCAAAAGTTAGAGCCTAAAAGGGAGAGGTTAATACCCGAGTGTACCTTACCCCGAACTACATAAGGCTTGATTCCCATGTTAGGGATACGTAGGCAACTTCATTCAAGTCCAAATTCCAGAAACACTTCAATTTGATTGTGTCCATGCGATGGTTCCGTCATCTTTGTCTTCTCTCAGATCCGAGGATTTGGTTGTGTTCGCTACTCGAGGATCGACTACAATGCGCCGCGGTGCTATTCAAACAAGGGCAACTTTCCGCCATTCGATTAGCTTGGCGCCATCCAAACAAGGGCAACTCTTCGTTGTTATTCAAGAAAGGCGCCATTCAAACAAGGGGCAACTTTCATTTGCCATTCAATGCGCCATGATCTTGCTCAAACAAGGGGCAACTTTCCGTGGCCATGTAGCTCCCCTCCAGCAAGGGGCAATTTTCCTTCGAATCTGAGGTTGTACATCTCGAGAGTGGGTTCTATGCTTGTTGAGCAGTGGCCGTTTGCAAAAATAGTTTTTGAGAATTTTTACTGAGGTTGACTAATTTTCTCGAAAATTGTTTCATCTTTTCCAAAAACTAGACCATTTCTTGGACCCAAAAAAGGAAAATTTTCAGTGCTCATAGCCTGACTTGCATGATTTCAAATCAAAAATCGAACAAGCATGTTAATCTAACTCTCATTTTGGTCAAAATTGTTTTAGTAGAAAGCAAAAATAAAAAATGGTCAAAATGATGAACTAGGAGCGCAGTCGAGTCAGGAGTTCTGTCTTTTCCCCTTTGTCAAAATACTTGCCAGAAAGGGCACTCTACTTGCCAGAAAAGGGCACAACTGAAGCTAACAACAAAGGGCTGAAAACTCTCTCACCCTCCGAGCAACGAGGTATCAAGCCAAGTGCAAAGCACGAACTGGAATGGGGCAAGATATTCCACTTCCTCATCTGGACATATCTGATCACGTCCAAACTCCCCAGCAGAGCATCGTCAACCGAGGTCAGCTGCAGATTTGCTACACACCCGCAGTAGCACAACCCTCTCAGTGGAGAAACTCACTAGGCAAGCAAGAAGAAGAATCTAGCAGAATGCTAGGGGCACGAGGCCACAACTTGCTGTTTATCCATCAACCACCCATGGGAGGGATTTAAAATGAGAGATTAAAGAATAGAGAGATGTGCGCTGAAAGGAAAAGTGAGGAAAAAGGGCTTTTTTTTGTCTTCAGAAAAACAGAGCTTGAGGGCCGAGTGATGTGGGAATCACAAATGAGAAAGGGTGGGAAATAATACCCAGAGAAACTGGCTCCTCATGCACTGAGAGGTCTCTTGTCTTTGTAACACGTCTGTGTGTCGTGTCTTTTGTTTTGTTTTTCCCGATTCTTGCTTTGAGTTGTTCCGAGTGTGTCTCGGTGTGTTTAGGTTGTTTACCTTTATTTTTCGTTATTAGGTCGTCTTTGCTGTGTTCAGTTGTAGGCTCAATACTCGGTTGAGAACTCATTTTCTCAATTTCAAAATGATTTGTTGTATGCTTAGAGTGCTGTGCCATTCTCCACATTTGTGCAAAAAAGGAATTTGTTCTTTCGAAAACTGCAGGGTTTAACCCAGGTCATGTGAGAACAGTGGAACAGAACCTATCTGAAGCTACATGGGTTCCGGACTGCAAAGCAAAAGAAAAGAGGGAAAATGGAAGCATCTGAGTGTGCTTCAACTTCAGAAAATTCCGTGATTGTATTCCAGATATACCTTTTCAAGCCTTGTCAATGCTCCGAAGTATGAGTGTGCCTCTACCTCAAGCACAAGATCAAGCCTGCTTCAAAGTTATGCACATTCCGATTGCTTTGTTATGCACCCACTTCACTTGCATCGTAATGCACGTTCCAATTGCATTTTTATGCACCCACTTCACTAGCATTGTTATGCTCGTTCGTTGCATTGAGTATGCACATCTATCTAGCATTGTTATGCTCGTTACTTGCATTGTTATGCACCTTGTCACTTGCAATTGTCTTTCTTTCTCCTCGCACGTACGACGGGTCAGACCTCCTTTGGTTTAGAGCATTTGGAATATGTTCCAATGCTTATACCTTTTCCGAAACACCGGGATACGTCCCTACGTTTCTCCCTTCTTTCTGAAACACCGGGATACGTCCCTATGTTTCTCTTGCCTTTCTGAAACACCGGGATACATCCCTAAGTTTCTCCCTCTTTTCGAAACACCGGGATACGTCCCTATGTTTCACATTCCTTGCAGAACACCGGGATACGTCCCTATGTTTCTCCTTCCTCTTGAAACACCGGGATACGTCCCTATGTTTCACCTTCTTTCCTAACCTTTGGGATACGTCCCTAACCTCTGGGATACGTCCCTAACTTTTGGGATACGTCCCTAATCTTGGGATACGTCCCTAATCTCTGGGATACGTCCCTAACCTTTGGGATACGTCCCTAATCTTGGGATACGTCCCTAACCTTTGGGATACGTCCCTAACCTCTGGGATACGTCCCTAACCTTTGGGATACGTCCCTAATCTTTGGGATACGTCCCTAATCTTGGGATACGTCCCTAATCTCTGGGATACGTCCCTAACCTTTGGAATACGTCCCTA
The DNA here is from genome assembly GCA_025200525.1 of Camellia lanceoleosa. Lineage (NCBI taxonomy): Eukaryota > Viridiplantae > Streptophyta > Magnoliopsida > Ericales > Theaceae > Camellia > Camellia lanceoleosa. The sequence goes on along the minus strand of CM045771.1, from coordinate 131,457,715 downwards.
ACCTTTGGGATATGTCCCTAAACCTTGGGATACGTCCCTAAATCTTGGAATACGTCCCTAAATTTTGGAATACGTCCCTAAACCTTGGGATACGTCCCTAAACACCGGGATACGTCTCCATGTTTCTCCATCTTTGGTTAAGAGCATCTGGAATACGTTCCAATGCTTATACTTTTTCGAAGCACCGGGATACGTCCCTATGTTTCTTTGCATGATCATAAGTTATGTTCGACTTCTTGCATTATCATTTGCATTTTGTCCCTGCCTGCGGGCATGCCTGGGGGCACATCTTTGTCTATCTTGTCTGCTTTGTCTAAGTCTTCGGCCTTGTCAAAAATGGGTCGTCTCTGGGCTTTGACATTCACTCCCGTCATTCTTATGACTTTCGAAGTTCATCAAGGAGGGCAATCAGAGACACCCCATTTTTTACCGACCTTAAGACTCAGACGTCACCGATTGAGCGCTTGTTGATATTGCATATCGTGCTCGTTCAAAAGTCTCAGAGTCTCGGCCGTGAGCCTTGCCTCCAGACTTCCGAACCCTTTTCTGTGCCTTGCCTCGGTTTGCGAACCAAGCTCGGTTTTTTCTGTTTCTCTTCCCAAAGGGAAGGAGAGGTCTCGTAGACCATCTCTCAGTGGCCCGGGCTACATTTAAATGGCCGTGAATCTTGCCATTTTGCCGGAGCCGGTCGAGGTTTTGAACCGTCGGCCGTGCCTCGGGACCGCCTAACTACCTCTGTTTGCTCCGTTTTTTGGAACACACCTTATTTCCTCCCTTTTGAGGGACACTGTGGTCCGAGAGACCAACTTCGTGGTTGAGCACCACTCCCAGTGCCTAACAGTCCACTTTCGGGGCCTCGAACTGCGTGTTTCGCCTCCCGAACCTTCATTCTACATTTTTGGACTCCGACCCGAACTTGAGATAGTCATATTTTGAACTCCTTTTCATGTTTGATTAAGGACCTCTTGATGTTTGACATCTCCATCTATCACTTGCTTTTTTACCCTTCCATTTTCCCCTTTTCTTGCATGATAGTTTAGGCCTACTTGTATTTATTTTAGTGGCATGATGTAAACTAGAAAGTGTCTTATTTTGAGCCCCTCTTCAACTTTGTTGAAGGGCTCTTGGCCATTTGGGATCCGCAGCTATCACTTGCCCCTTTAGCTCACCTTTTGGCCATTTTGAGGGGAATTTTGAATCCGAATTTCCCCCCCTTTTTCCCCCCTCTTTTCCATCCCTTTTTGTCTATAAAACCAGAGCTCCAGCTGCTTTTTTCTAGGTTAGAAGACTTTGGTTAGAGTCTCATATATACAATCTCCCTCTCTCTATATTTCAAGCACCAAAACCCTAAAAGTCCTACACCATTTCTTCACCACCACCTAGCACCACCTCCACCACTCCATTCCAGCGGCTTGGAGGACCTTCTCAGAGGCTAGAAGTGCTGTATTTTGGACCAAGAGGCTGCTAAAGTTTGGTTCTTCAAGGGTGAGTCTCGTTTTTCCCTTTTTTGCTCTTTTCTTGGTCTATATCTTAGCCTTTCTTGCTTATACATTTGAGCTCCGACTAAAACTGAAAGTAAAATTTTTTTGAGCTCTATTTCATCTTTCATTAAGGGTCTCTCACTGTTTGAGACCCCCTTTTGGTACTTGCCTCTTTAGCCCTCTTTGTGCCATATTTTTGCATGATATTTTTAGCCTATGTGTAGTCTATTTTGAGCTCTGATGTAAACTGTGAATAGGCTTATTTTGAGCCCTTCTTCAACATTTAAGAAGGGCTCATCCTTGTTTGGGACCTCTATGTGTCACTTGCCATTGAACCCCTCTTTGGTCCCCATTTTTGCATGATTTATTAGCCTATTGTGTCTCTGTTCTTCGACCCTGAGCAGAACTGAAAAGGGGCTTATTTTGACCCCCTATTCATGTTTCATTAAGGGTCTATGGCTTTTTGAGACACCCTTTGTATACTTCATGTTATAGCCCTCTTGATGGCCTCATTTTGCATGATATTTTGAGCCTATTTATACACTGTTTTGAGCTCGGCCATCAACTGTAAAAAGCCTTATTTTTGGTCCCTCTTCAACATTGTTGAAGGTCCCTCACTTGTTTGAGACCTCCATGCACCACTTGCTTTTTTGCCCCTTTGTTGGCTCATTTCTTGCATGAGATCTTTGGCATACTTGTATCTGTTTTTGGGACCTGTCATAAACTGTGAAACATCATATTTTTGGCCCCTCTTCAATATTTTAGAAGGCCCCTTCTCTGTTTGAGGCCAGCATTTGTGACTTGCTTCATTACCTCCCTCGCGGAGCCATTTTTGTATGCTAATTTAGTCTTACCTGGGCCCACTGTTTGGCCTCACTCTAAAATGTAAAAATTCTTGTCTCGGGGCTTCCTTTCTTCTATCTTTTCATTTCATATTCAAATTACGTATGCATTGTATAGTTATAGGCCATTTCATGCGCCAAAACCCGTGCTTCGGGACTCATTTCATGTATCGGGTTTCATTTTACCGGGTTTCGGGGCTGTTTTGCATCTCATTTTACCTCTGATTTTTGCATGATAGTATGCCATTTTTTTGTGTTTTGCCATGTCTTGTTAGAGTGGCATTCCGTGCCGTAGGTTTGGTTCTCGGTTTGCGTGCACGTGTGCACGTATCCCGAGTTGTCTCATTTTCATCATTTTGGCCTCCTATGTGAGTATGGCCGAGGTCCACTTGTGTTGGTGTAAGCCCATATTACATTGTGTATGCCATTTCATTCCATAGCATTGCGTATGCTAGGCCGTATATTAGTGCATTGTGTATGCCATGTTTCCTCGTGCATCGTGTATGCCATTTCATAACCTTTCGCATGTTAGGTTGTATCTTAGTTGCATTTCATGCATATCATGCATATTGCATCGTGTTTGGGATAGGAGTTAGCGAGCACGGAAGCGAGGCGTTCCAGTACTCGAGTGACGAACGTGTCATAATTCCCAAAGAACCGCAATTCACTGGATTATCCATGATGGAGTTAGGTTTTTGTTGTATTTTCATATGCATTCATTTCATATTGAGTTGTGCAATTCGACTCCTCGGCCATCATGCATCGATATGCGTGATTGGTAGCACAAGGATCGAGACATGCATACATTTGTGAAAATACATTGCCATGCCCCTTTCCTGCTCTCTGTTGCAGCAAAATGAAGAATCAGCAACTTTTCGGGGCTTGGCACGCATTTCAAGAACAGGTGCAAACAGAGGCTAATTGAGGCATCGTCATGGATTTCCGCACAAAAGCAACCCAAACATGCATCATTCATCACCCGGAGCGGAATCAAGGCAGTCCCTGGCTTGCATGCCAGTTTTATAGCTTTCTTAGTTAATTTGTTAATTAATTAGGAATTTGTACATTATTCGGACTGTATTATTTGGACTGTACTATTCTTTTATTCGGGACTGTATATTTATTCGGACCCTTTGTGCGAGGGCATAATTGTAATAAGTGTGCGTGAGTGTGATGTATGTCTTCCAACCCCACGTCTTTCTTTCCTTTTATTTACCTGCTTATGATGGTTAGATTAGGGCATATTTCAATTAGCATACAGTATGATAGCATATTTGCATTCATTCATCTGTTTTGCATACACCGGGCTCGGCGCATCATACTAACTGCATTTGTATTTCAATTCCAAGTTGAATACATGTTAGCTGTAGCATTCCATATGCCATGTTTAGAATAGCCGAGCCTGCTATAGTTTGCATTTTTGCATGTGTTGCATTAGGCAATTCTGTATATCTAGGATCATGCATGATTTCTAATGAGCTTCTGTTTTGGCTTGGAGTACTCGGTGAGTTTTATGCTTTAGCATCCTTGCATGCGTGTGAGTGACTGCCATGAATAGCATGCTTACCATGAGGCTAACTGCTTATGTGATATAATTGCCTGAATGCCTGTGGGTGGAGGTTGGGTTATTTGGATTGGGACAATGCATTGACTGTGAGTTTTAAGCCCACTAGATAGTGGCAAAACCATCTTTTTTAAGCCCACCCGAGGGTGGCAAAATCTGTATTTTAAGCCTACCTGCGGGTAGCAAACCATCTTTCAAAAATAAACATGAAATGTTTTGTCCCAATTCAGGCAACCCGGTCTATACTTGTATGTTGTGCGCATCACATAGTAACCTAGGCTAATAACCGGAATAAAAACGCACAACATTTTCAAAATCAGATATCATAGTTAGTAGAGGCCGGTCTTTGGCAAGCGAGTGCTCAGTGACCTTCCCCAATCGTACCCAAGTTCGAGAGGCAACTTTGGTTATGATGGACACGTGGCCTTTGGCACCGAGTCGGGGGTTTCTAAATTTCCCATTAAAAAAAAAACATTTAGGTGGCGACTCAGATCTGCAAAGGTCCATGTTTGGCACTTCTTTCAAAAATCAGTTTTCTCAAAACGATTTTCCGGATTTGGACTCTTTGGTTCAAGATTAAGAACCGTGACATTTGAGTCCTTGAACTGTCGTGACCCCAATATGAACGGAATGGGACTTAACCCTCCCGGGGCGTTCGGGGATGTCTACAGACTGTAATAACCCTCACCATCGATTCTGATTTCCTCTAGAATCTTGATAAGCGAGGCGATTATGATAAGTAATGAATCAACTGAAATACTGAACTGACTGACTGGAATCTGGAACTGAATTGACTGAGTATATCTAATTAATTGCATATCTATCTGTTTGTCGTTTAATTATCTGTTTGTAATCTTATGTTTAAATTGTTAATTGAAGGCCTTATCAGCGGCCGAACTCAAAATCGATTAGTGTTTTGTGATCATCATAATTTATGTGATTTTATGGTGTAATTATTTAAAAATTGATTTAGTACGATTAAATTAGATTAATTGTTGGTAATTTGCATCATTAGGCTTATTTACAATCATGCCATTGTTAGTGGGCCATTATACCAACATAGAAGGACTTATTCTTGCATTTGATCAACACTTTCTTCAACCTATTTTGAGTGTATAACCGATCTTAGAGAGAGAGAGAAACTTGAGGAGTTGATTTCATTTCAATTTTGCTTGTAAATTGCTTGGTAATTGAAGGAATTGGAACATAGGTTGCAAATTAAGCTTCCTTACCTTGTACTTGAAGCTCTAGGTAAGGAATTTAACCTCTCATTATTGTGTTTAAGCTTGTTCATGCCTAGTTCTTGTATCCTTAGTGATTTGAGCCTTGAATTGGTCCATATATGTCAAATTGGAGCCTAGCTCATGCATGCATGCCTTTAATTTGAAGTTTTGAAGTTGTCCTTCATGAAATGGTACATGCATATTCATAATTTTGTAATGGTCCATGTTTTCAACTTGTTTTTGGAACAATTGGCTCACTAAAGCATCTAATTGAAGCTTTGAAATGATTTGAATTCATGCATGTTTGCATGTTCTTCATGTTCATGAAAATAGGTTTGAAATTTGGATTTAATTGACTCACCCTTGGGCTTTAAATTCACAAATTGAGCTTTGAAACTTGTTGAATATTGAGTTTAGATGTGTTTTCTAGGATTTGGGCCCAAGAGGTCGAGTTTAGAGCTGTAGAATGCTTGGTTTGAGCTTGGGAGGCAAATTTGGAAATTCCAGATTTGGCTTATTCGCTCGAGCGAAGGATTCTACGCTCGAGCGACCATCGTTTACTCTGAGCTACGCTCGAGTGACGGAATGGTGGCTCGAGCGTAAATTTCAAGCTCTCAGAATCTTGGTGCGCGCAGGCGTACGCTCGAGCGAAGAAACCTACGCTCGAGCGAAGAGCTGTGTCTTACGCTCGAGCGAGCATCGAGCGTAAAAACTTAGCATCCAGAACTTTTGCATTTTTACAGACTGCTCGAGCGAATGATTACTCGCTCGAGCGAACCCTTTGTTTTGGCAAGCTCGCTCGAGCGAAGGAAGCCTCGCTCGAGCGGGACCCCTGTTTTCAGCAAATTTTGTAAAGTGTTTTCTAAGCGCATCTTTGCATCCTCATCCCATCCTAGGTATTCTTAGGCCTAGTTTAAGACATCTTACAGAGGATAGGGATGTAGAACACACCAAGGCAAATTTAGGGATTAAGTTATTATCTTTCCCAACTGTGAAACTTAGTGTGTGTTCAATCTGTTAACTGTATAGGGTTGGCATTCCGAGGAGACGCTCTAGCTTGCTGTAGTCCAGAACTCTGTGAGTAACAATTGTGTAAAGATATGTTCAAAACGATTATCTTCTGAATCTTGAATCAACTATTCTTGAATCGATATTGTTTCTTGAATGAATGTATGTCCTATATTAATTGTCTTGTGGCATCCTTAGCACCTCATTTCTTTATTCTTATTCTGAGATCTCTGTCGGTTCCTCGTGGAACCACTACATTCTTGATTGATGGCCATCATTCTTGTTAGGTCTTTAAGACCTCACTTCTTATCTTGTTATGCTAATGGATGTACCACATATGACTGATTGACTGAAATACTGATTTAATGAGCTTTTTTCATTACTGTAAGGACATTCATTCTAAACCTCTTTACGCATTATGTTATTCACTGGGCTTTAGCTCACTGCTCATATATATATGTAGGTGTACAAGACCGGACCAATGCTAGAAGCGTCGGGGTAAACTCCAATTTTGTCAAGCCAACCAATGTGCCTCACTGCGAGGTTCCGAGCATGCCAAGTGTAGACACCCCATTTTTGACCGACCTTAAGACTCTGACGTCACCGATTGAGCGCTCGGTGATATTGCATACTGTGTCCGTTCAGAAGTTTCAGAGTCTCGGCTACGAGCTTTGCCTCTAAACTTCCGGGCTCTTTCGTGTCTTGTCTCGGTTTGCGAACCAGGCTCCGTTTTCTCTGTTTTCTCTTCCCGAAGGGAGGGAGAGGTCTCGTAGACCATCTCTCAGTGGCCGTAGGCTACGTTTTGTGGTCGTAGGCCATTTTTCTCGTTTGGAGCCCAGTTTTCAATTTTTGGAGCCGTTGGCCGTGTGTCTCGGTTCGGGACCGCTTAACCACCTCCGTTTGCTCCGATTTTTGGCACATACCTTGTTTCCTCCCTTTTGAGGAACACTGTGGCCTGGGAGACCAACTCCGTGGTCGTAGGCCATTTTTCCCGTTTGGAGCCCAGGTTTCGGTTTTCGGAGCCGTCGGCCGTGTGTCTCGGTTCGGGACTGCTTAACTACCTCCGTTTGCTCTGATTTTTGGCGCACACCTTATTTCCTCCCTTTTGAGGAACACTGTGGCCCAAGAGACCAACTTCGTGGTCAAAACGCCACTTCCAAAATTTTCCCCCTTTGTTTTGCTCCATTTAAATTGGTTTTTCCCCCTCTTTTTTCCCCCCTTTTTTCCCCCCTCTTCCCCCCCCTCTTTTTGGGTTTCAAAATGAGTTCCTCTATATAATACACCCTTGAGCTCCATTTTTAGGGGTTAGACACTTTTGGCTTAGGCTCATAAACCTCCTCCTCCTCCATAACTCTCCATTTTCAAGTTCAAGCATCCATTTTCTTGCACCATTTGCGCTACAACCCCGAGCCTATCACCTCCATTACTCATTTCAGTACCTTGGAGGACATTTGAAGAGGTTGAAAGCTCAGATTTTCAAACTAAAAGCTGCTGGAAACTTGGTCTTCAAGGGTAAGTCCCTATTTCCCTCAAACTTGTATTTTTTTGGTCCATTTATAAGCCATATTTTCTTACATTTCTGGGCTCCGACCCAAACTGAAAATAGCATTATTTTAAGCTCTTTTTCATGTTTGTTTAAGGGCCTCTCACTGTTTGAGGCTTCCTTTTTGCACTTGCTTCTTTACCTCTCTTGTATGCCTCTTTCTTGTATGGTATTTTAGACCTACTTATAAACTGTTTTGAGCTCTTTCATAAACTGAAAAGTGGCTTATTTTGAGCCCTTCTTCAACATTGTTGAAGGGATCATCACTGTATGAGGCTTCCATTTGCCACTTGCCTTTGTATCCCTCTTTTGACCTTATTTTTGCATGATTTGTTAGCCTCTTGTGCTTCTGATTTTGGGCTCTGGCCCGAACTGTAAATGGCATTATTTTGACCCTCTCTTCATGTTTCATTAAGGTTCTTTTTCTTTTTGAAACATCATTTTTATACTTTGTGTTATAGCTCTCTTTTTGGCCTTATCTTGCATAGTATTTTAAGCATACTTGTACACTGTTTTGGGTTTGATCATCAACTGTAAAAGGTCATATTTTGGGACCCTATTCAACATTATTGAAGAGCCCTCATCGGTTTGGGGTCGGCATCCATCACTTCCTTCTTTGTCCCCCTTTTGGCCCATTTCTTGCATGAGAGTTTAGCTACACTTGTGTTTGTTTTTGTGGTTTTTCATAAACTTTAAAACATCATATTTTTGGCCCCCCTTCAACATTGTAGAAGGTCCCTTCTCTGTTTGGGACAAGCATCTATTAGTTGCTTCATTATCCCTCTTTCGGGGTGTAGACGTCCCCGAACGCCCCGGGAGGGTGCGACTCCCCCCCCGTTCCGTTCGCTCGCGGGTCTACTACAGTTCAAGGACTCAAATGTCATGGTTCTTAATCTTGAACCAAAGAGTCCAAATCCGGCAAATCGTTTTGAGAAAACAGATTTTTTTTTAAAAGAAGTGCCAAACATGGACTGCTTTGTTAGATGCAGAGTCGCCACCTAAATATTTTATTTTTGGGAAATTTAGGAAACCCTGACTCATTTTCCTAAGGCCACGTGTCCGTCATCACCAAAGTTGCCTCGGCTCGGGAACTTGGGTACGATTGGGAAAGGTCACTTCGTGAGCACCCCCACTCGCCCGGTCAAAGACCGGCCTCTACTAACCATGATATCTATTTTTGAAAACATTTTATATTCTTATTCCGGTTATTAGCCTAGGTTACTATGTGATGCGCACAGCATACAAGTATAGACTGAGTCGCCTGAATTGGAACAAAACATTTCATTTTTGTTTGTTTGAAAATGGTTTGATGGTGCTACCCGCAGGTAGGCCAAGACGTGGATTTGCCACCCTCGGGTGGGCTTAGAAAACAATGGTTTTGCCACTATCTAGTGGGCTTAAAACACACAGTGAATGATTTGTTCCAATCCAACTAACCCAACCTCCACCCACAGGCATTTAAGGCAGTTATATCACATAAGCAGTTAGCCTCATGGTAAGCATGCTATTCATGGCAATCACTCACACGAATGCAAGGATGCTAAAGCATAAAAACTCACCGAGTACTCCAAGCCAAAACAGAAACTACATTAGAAATCATGCATGATCCTGAGTATACAGAAATGCCTAATGCAACACATGCAAAAATGCAAACTATAGCAGGCTCGGCTATTCTAAACATGGCATATGGAATGCTACAGCTAACATGTATTCAACTTGGAAGTGAAATACAAATGCAATTAGTATGATGCGCCGAGCTCGGTGCATGCAAAACAGATGAATGAATCCAAACATGCTATCATACTGTATGCTAATTGAAATATGCCCTAATCTAACCATCATAAGCAGGTAAATAAAAGGGAAGAAAGACGTGGGGTTAGAAGACATACATCACACTCACGCACACTTATTACAATTATGCCCTCGCGCAGAGGGTCCGAATAATATACAGTCCCAAATGAATAAATAATACAGTCCCGAATAAATACAAAAATCCTAATTAATTTACAAATTAATCTAGGAAAGCTATAAACTGGCATGCAAGCCAGGGACTGCCTCGACTCCGATGAATGATGTATGTTTGGGGTGCCTTGTGTGGGAATCCACTGTGATACCCCAATTAGCCTCTATTTCGCAATGGTTTTTTGGAAAGCGTGCCAAGCCTTGGAAGACTGCTGATTCTTGATTTTGCTGCAACAGAGAGCAAGAAAGGGGCATAGCAATGTATTTTCACAAATGTATGCATGCCTCGATCCTCGTGCCACCAATCACGCATCTCGATGCATGATGGTCGAGGAATCGATTTGCACAACTCGATATGGAATGAATGCGCATGAAAACTTAACAAAACCTAACTCCATCATGGGTAATCCGGAGTGTCGGTGACTGGGGAATTGAGACACGTTCCGTCACTCGGAGTACGAAACGCCTCTCGTTTCCCGTGCTCGGGCTAACTCCTATCCCAAGCACAATGCAATATGTATGACATGCATGAATGCAAACTAAGATACAACCTAACATGCACAATGTTATGAAATGGCATACACGATGCACGAGGTAACATGGCATACATAATGCACTAATATACAACCTAGCATACACAATGCTATGAAATGGAATGGCATACACAATGCATAATGGACTTACACCAACATGAGTGGACCTCAGCTGCACTCACATAAGAGGCCATAAGATGGAAATGAGACACTCGAAATGCGTGCATCCGTGCACGCAAACCAAGGACCGAACCTAAGGCACGAATGCCACTCTAACATGACATGGCAAAGCATGGATTATGGCATACTAACATGCAATTTTCAGAGGCAAAATGAGATGCAAAACAGCCCCGAAATATGGCGAAACAACACCCGAGGCATGGAATCAATCCCGAAACATGAAATTTGGCTCAAGGAATGACCTATAGCTATGCAATGCATGCATTATTTGAACATGAGACATAAATACAGAGGAAAGGAAGCCCCAAAACAAGCATGTTTCCAGTTCTAAGCAAGGCCAAACAGCAAGTACAAATAGGCCTAAGATAGCATGCAAAATTGGCCAAAAAGAGAGAGGTAATGAAACAAGTGGCGACTCGACTTCAAACAAAGACCCTTCAACAATGTTGAAGAGGGGCCCAAAATATGGCATTTTACAGTTTATGATCAGAGCCAAAACAGTGTAAAAGCATGCTCAAAATACGATGCAAAATAAGGCCAAAAAGAGGCTAAAACACAAAGTATACCAAGGGTGCCTCAAACAGCCAAATACCCTTAATGATACATGAATAGGGGGTAAAAATAATGCCAGTTCGGACCAAAGTCCAAAAATAGAAGCACAATAGGCTAATGAATCATGCAAAAATGGGGCCCAAGGATGGATACAATGGCAAGTGATATATGGAGGCCCCAAACAGTGATGAGCCCTTCAACAATGTTGAAGAAGGACTCAAAATAAGCTACATTACAGTTTACAACACGCTCCAAAACAGATTACACATAGGCCAAAAATACTATGCAAAATTAGGGCCTAAGAAGGGACAAAGAAGGAAGTAGTAGTAGGAAGTCCCAAACAAGTAAAAACCCTTAATCAAACATAAAAATGAGCTCAAAAAAATGACATTTTCAGTTGGGGTCGGAGCCCAAAACAGCAAGCAAAAATGGCTAAGAAATGACACAAAATAAGCTCAAAAAAGGGGGGAATGGTACTCACCCTTGAAGACCAAACTTTAGCAAACTTTTGGCTTGAGAAATGGTGCCTCCAAAGCTCTGAGAAGGCCTTCCAAGCTGCTGGAATGGAGGTGGTGGTGTGGTGCTAGGTGGTGGTGTGGAAAAGGGGTTGGACTTGGAGAGGTTTTGAGCTTGGAGTGAGGGAAAGAGAGAGATGTAATATAGGAGCTCAAGGGAAATTTTTCTAACCCAAAAACCAGAGCTGGAGGCTCTGTTATATAGGCAAATGAGGGAGAGAAAGAGGGGGAAAAATGGGGGGGAAAACATTCAAGTTTCTCCCCAAAAATTTGGCCCCCCGAATACAAAATCTGGGGGGGGGGGAAAGTGTATAATTGTAATGTACTCACCCTGAGGAGCAAGGCCGGCCAAGTTTTGAAGCTGCAGGTGGCCGGCCGGCCCCCTCCATGGCTGGCCGGCCAGGGGTCAAAAAGGCCAATTGGAATTAGTGGCCGGCCACCACAGATTGGTGGCCTTCCATGCATGCTCAACACAGCCATGTGGTCAAAAATTGGCAACAGTGAACCAGGAGAGAGAATAGGCCACTTTTAGGAGGGGTTCAAAAAGTTCAAATGGAATTACTGGCCGGCCACCAAATATTGGTGGCCTCCCAGATGTGTACATCACAAATATGGGGGTTAGGGTTGAAGAAAATGGTCCAAGGGTGGTCAACATTGGCTTTGAAGTGAGAAAAACGAGCGTCGGGGGAGCGATAATGGAATATAACTGGTTGTTGGAACAATTACTAGCCTCCCACCCTTCTATGACCTTCCTGGTGATGAAACAGAGGTCCCTGCAAAAAATGAACACAAACCGATGCAAAATGAAGGTTCGGGGGCCGAAACGCGCAGTCCGAGGCCCCGAAAACTGACTATTAGGCACCGGGAGTGGTGTTTGACCACGAAGTTGGTCTCTCGGACCTCAGTGTCCCTCAAAAGGGAGTAAATAAGATGCATGCCAAAAATTGGAGCAAACAGAGGCGGTTAAGCGGTCCCGAACCGAGGCACACGGCCTGACGGCTCCGAAAATCGGGAACCGGGCTCCGAAATGGGAAGAATGGCCTACGACCACGAAATGTAGCTCACGGCCACTGAGAGATGGTCTATGAGACCTCTCCCTCCCTTTAGGAAGAGAAACAGAGAAAATCGAGCCTGGTTCGCAAATCGAGGCAAGGCACAGAAAAGCCCGGAAGTCCGGAGGCAGGGCTCACGGCCGAGACTCTGAAACCTCTGGACGAGCACGATATGCAACATCACCAAGCGCTCAATCGGTGACATCTGAGTCTGAAGGTTGGTCCAAAATGGGGTGTCTCTGATTACCCTCTTGATGTAACTCTAAGTCAAGAAATGACGGGAGTGAATGTCAAAGCCTAGAGACGACCCATTTTTGACAAGGCCGAAGACTTAGACAATCATACAAGATAAACAAAGATATGCCCGCAGGTGCGCCCGCAGGCAAGGGGCAAAATGCAAAGCAATATGCACAGGGCCGGATGTAACTTAAAAGATCATGCAAATGCAGCAAGCTGTAATGACACAAGTATTCGCAAATAGATGCAACAGTTTTAAGTAAGAATGCAAAGCAACAACTACATTTCATGCAGTTAAGAATGCGGAGAATTATTCAACTCTCGTCACGTCTCACACAGAGAAGATATGATACCTACGCGATTCGTCTGGTCGCACCAGCTTCAAATGAACCGTACATACAATATCGTGCCTGCGAAAGAGAGAAACTCAACAAGCACAACATATGTAGCAACATATATTCAATGTGATATCGAAAGTTCGACAAACGTGGTGTCGGTGGATGTGTGCATCGCAATGCGAGAAAGGAACGTGCGTGACAACACAAGCTTAAGCACAGAGGCATGGTAATATCAAGAAAACATGCATGACAATGCAAGTATGTTCATGAGAATGCCAGTTATGTGCATGATAATGCAAAACGAGCATAAATTAGGGTGCACGTTTGTTACGAAACAACGAGCAAGGAAACGCGCGTTTCGGCGAAGGCGACTCGATCATGGCCTCTGGTTCACCCCCGGAGGGGTTACAACATGTTTTGAAAAGGATACACTTTGATTTTGATGAATAATGATGAGACACATGTCAGAAATTGAAGCTGAAGTTCCAGCAGAGTGATTTCGTGACAGAAAGTGCACTTTTCTTGAACTTTTTCAGGTCCCGGGAACTCCAATCTTCCTCAAAATTTGCAGAGACCTTGGAGGGCATGTGAGGAACACCACCGCCGCTTCTTCCTCGGGAGGCCATCGCCGTGTTTCAAAAGCGGATGGCTCGGCCAATAAAAGGTGGCTACCGGCCACTTGTCCAGATCCGTGGGTAATTTTGTCTTTTCACTCTCTTTTCTTTAAATACACTCACCCAAACACTTTGAGCTCATACAATCAGTTCTGAAATCTTCTCCTCTACCTTCCCAAACCATTTTCTCCCTCAGATCTGTGCTCTATACGTGTTTTCCAACGCCCCACGCAAGTTGTTTTCGCGAAAACATTTAGTTTTAAGCACTTTGAACCGATTGAATTTTGATTTCGGGGCTTCTTTTCTCATTTTCGCCACTTGAGGTAAGTTTGTCTCAACATTTGGAAGATTTTCTCGGGAGTTGACTTTTGTTGACTTTTTCATTTCCCGGGAGTTGACTTTTTTCAATTTTTGCTCCTTTTGCAGATTTTTTAGAAATGGCCGGTCATTTTCCTCACGGTGGAGGTCCTCCGGGTGCTAGGGATGATCCTGACATTATGGCCCTGCCTTCGGGGGTTCGACCCTTCATTCCCGAGAGGTACGCCCCTCCGGCACACGTTCTTCCACGAATAAGCTTTCCATCACTTCACGACTTTAATGAGCGAGGCTGGGATCTGTCATGAGCTAGAGTATCACCTTTCATATGAGGCACGAGAGGTATTTACTTCGTTTTTACCTTTTCTGCAACATATTTTGCATTTTCATGCATTCTATGCCTTTGCCATGTTTGTCTGCTCATTTTGAGTCCACAGCTTACTTAGAATGTCATCCTTTTTGCATTCTGAACACACAGTTCAATCACTTGAATTTCTGAACACTCGGCCCATAATTTGATTGTGGACGCACGGCACACACTGGTAGAGAATTGAACACCCGGCCCAATACTTGAATTCTGAAATGAACACAGAGCCCATACCTTGATGTCGAACACACAGCTCGTTGTTGAGGTGAACTCACGGCATACACTGATTGAGATTTGAACATGCAGCCTAAACACTTGAGATGAACACACAGCCCACACTTTTATGTCGAACACACAGCTCGTTGTTGAGGTGAACACACGGCACACACTGATTGAGATTTGAAGACGCAGCCCAAGCGTTTGAGATGAACACACAGCCCATACCTTGATGTCGAACACACAGCTCGTTGTTGAGGTGAACACACGGCACACACTGATTGAGATTTGAACACGCAGCCCAAACTGATTTTCTGAACACACAGTCCGAATTGAAGGTGAACACGCAACACACACTGATTGAAAGTTGGACACGCAACCCAAACTGATTTTCTGAGCACACAGTTCGAATTAAAGGTGAACACACAGCACACATTGATTGAAAGTTGAACACGCAGCCTAAACTGATTTCCTGAACACACAGTCCACTGACTTTACTTCGCACGCAGCCTTCTCATTTTATTTGCTTGCAGCTCATTCATTTCATTTGCACACGGCTCATTCATTTTTTTGCTGAAACATGTATTCATTCTGAATGCAGGTTGGTTCTCGATCTTGGCGGATATGGCTCCACCGTAGCTAGAGATTGGTACGCCGCCCCTGAGGTCAGTCGATTTAGTTGACTTGGCGGGTTCGCCCTTCAGACTGGCTATCCTTGTCTGCCAGAGGACGCTGATTTTGGTGGAGAGATGGGACACCACCAACTCTTTTCATTTTTCCGCCACGGGACTTGATTATGACCCCGCTTGACTTTCTTTGTTGGATCGGCCCGACGTGGGAGGTTGGCCGATTCCTTATGACGAGGATATGGGTGAGTGGGAAGTCGCTGGTGTATTTATTGGGGCTCGCCTCCGTTGATAGGTCTTCGGAGAGTCCGATACACCGTTCTTCCTATTTTGAGGGTGGAGATGGAGCCCGGACTCGAGGAGGCGTAATAAAGATGCCCGTGGTTTTCTCGATGTTCTTTTCGACTACTTTGTTCGCCGATAGAGGGAACACAGTTGGACTATATTTGTTGAAGGCCTGGTGGACCTATCACAGTCCGACGCAGATCGGGATCGACGGCTTGGCCATCCTTATCGCTATATGAGCGACCTCCCGCAGTCGTGAGACTTACTTGGTGGCTACTTGGAGAGCTTGGGAGGTACTTTCGCCTTTTGATTTGCCTTTTCGCTTCCTCATTACTTGTACATTGCACACATATAAGACTTTACACTCAGATTTTGCCCTCAAAGATTTTGTATATACATTCTGCACTATCTTCCACAGTTATGGGTCTACGTGTATTTCCCGACATTAGCCCCAGAGTTGGTGGTGGCGGGGTCCCTCGTGACCCCATATTCACTGGTATTCGAGGGTCAGCATCGGCCTAGACCTCAAGAGTCTCTCCTTTATCTACGCAGTATTTTGACACTGTGCGGCCGACGGAGGTATTTTAGAACTCTCAGTCCTTTCTGTTTTCATCTTTGATCTGTCTTGTACATTTCCAATTTCTGATTGGTTTATGCATTGGTTATTTGCAGATTACCTGGCAGCCCTGGGCGCCCTTAGGTGATGGTCTCCGATTTCAGTTTGCCGGAGGGTCGGGTTCCTCCCAGTACAGGATCCTATTTGAGGGACCAGTTGGTAGGGCATGGTTTCTAGGGGAACGCTTCTTGCGTCAGGTATGGGCTATACTTCTCAGGACCCTCATTAAGCACCCCCAGCCAGTATGCGGATTGTTGATAGGCTCTCAGCCCGGGATGTTACTGGTGCTATGCTGGGCACTAATGCTTTGCTACATCTTGAGGAGGGGGACTATGCCACCTATCGTCACGTATATCTGATGCCTCCTTTGACGGGAGTGCGTACTCCGTCACTGAGGCCTGCTGGTGTGCCATCTTCGAGTCAGGCTCATGTTACAGATATCCTTTCTTCCAGCAGGGCTGGTACGTCTAGAGGTGGGGGTGGGTCGGTTCCCCCGATCCCTCCGACTCTTCATCATCCTGGGTGGCCAAACATGCCGAAATGACGGGTGGCGATTCGACTCCCCTACCCGTTAGAGCCTCCCCTTCCTGACCATAGATATGTCAGAGATCCTAATTCACCACCGGTATGCTTTATAGCTTTGATTTATCAGTCGGATACTTGGACATTCATTCCTTTACTGATAGTTTTGCATTTGTATCTGCAGCCTCCTGTGGAGTATGTGGATGAGATGCTTGGTGTGATGGCCGTATTTGAGAGCATGATCCTGCGAAGAGAGACACAGCTGGCCATTATGGGCGTCCAGGTACTGTTTGGCTTTTTTTGCATTTACCATATTTCCGATGACATGTTGATCTTGAACATTCTACTGCATTGATAGGCTGCTTGTGTAGAGCACGTCTGACACACACCCCACTTACATACTGCATTTTACATGTACCCTCCTCATGTAGCTTTCTTGTATCTGTATCGGATATACATATTTGAGCTGATGTATTCAAATTGAACTCTTCGTTTTTTCAGATGCCTCCTGTATATGCTCCGCCGCAGGCCGGGCCACCCGGGCCTTCTCAGAGAGGTGGATCATCTGGACCTTTTCGGGGCGCTAGGCCATCCAGGCCTTTTCGGGGAGCTGGGCCATCCAGGCCTTTTCGAGGAGCCCAAGGAGGGGGGTCGTCTCACAGACGCAGGGCACACATCATAGAGGAGGAGCCCGGTGAGATGAGGATGAAGAGGTTGCAGATCGCGAGTCGGAGACATCTGCTGAGGAAGGGGACTCCGGTCTTGGTTCCGGGAGTGGAGGCAAGGCTGAGGGGATCCCGAGGGTGATAGCTCCGACTCGGATGGTGATGGTGGTGCAGGGGCTGCTTCGCAGAAGAGGATGAGGAGGGCCTCTTATTCTCGCTCTTGAGAGCATTGATGCTTACTGTTTCCTGCTTTATTTTTCTTTTTACTAGTAGTTTGTAGCACATTGCACTTTATCAGGCAGCTTTATTTTTGTAAAACTTGTGCCCTTGTTTGCATGGTAGAATGAAGGAAACATGATGGAATGAAACAGCTTTTTGAAAAAGGCGTTGTATTTTATGTTTTCAGCATCATATCGCATCATTTTGCACCATAAATGAGATTGAATGGAAATGTGCACTGTGTATTTACCGAGTCAGGTAATGAACCGACGCAACAAACTTAAACAACTTGACTCACTAAGAAATGACAGAATCTTAGCAAGTTTACAACTCGATAAGCAAAATACGAAAATGTTGACAACTTAATAAACAAGACTTCAACAAAATTTGCTTAAACAAAGAACAACAACTCAAAACAAAACCGAACACGACAGCTCGACAAACAACTCGATAAGCAAATCAACAACTCGATAAACGAGACACAACAACGCGTACTTCGGACGATCTGGGCGACGGAACGCATCCGAAACAGAGCGAAATGGAGGCCTTCGGCACACCCGGTGCTTGGAAATGCCCGGAACTTTCCTCTAGAGGGCAAAACAGGACCAAAGGCACATATTGGAGCATGGCCGGCCACTTTTTGGAGCCTACCACCGCTTTTTTGTATCCGAGGGGAAAAGGTGGCGGCTTTGAAAAAGGTGGCTACGGCCACTTTGCTCAGCAACCACCAAATTTTTGACACGTGTCTCTGAATAGTGTCTCATTCTTTTTAAAAGCCTCAAACCCGTGGCTGATTCATTTCATCCTAGTTTTTTTTCAAAATAGAGGCCTTTCTCGCCGAAAATCTCACACTTTGGATGGCCTCTTTAGACGGCTCGGAAAAGTTAAATTTCCGGGGTTTCGGCTTGAATGCACTATTCACGTTAAGTCAAGACCGCTTCTTTCCTTCCTTCATGTCATGCGAGATTTTGGAACCCAAGGACGATGTTTTCAGCTTCGTGGCAAGAGGTATGTCTAACTTTCAAGATTTTCGTGTTTTGATGGAATCAACGCTAGAAGAAATTACCTCAATTTCGCTTTTGGCCACGCCTAAGCTTTAGGGAAATGTATGGGCTCACCATGCATGATGCTCTTCGATCCGCAACGAACCGGACATTCTCGCTTGATCCATCGCTCGATGTCATGCATCATGCAACCATTATTGGCAAGGCTTTCGGCAACACGCCTTTTGCTTGTGTATGCTATCCCATTTCCTGCTCACTTTAGGATTTGGTGGATCTAGCATCCGTCTGATTGAAGTTGCCCACGGCTTGAGAGAAGGAAAGAGTTGTATCGCTATGACACTGGCCGAGACGCTGATGGGCTTGGATGCTTTCTATCGCCGGAGATTTGACGGCAGGAGTCCACCATCACATGTAATGCTTCCCACCCAATCTCGCATATATATTGCTCACATCACTCGGCCCTCGGGCTCGGTTTTTGTCACAAAACCCTTTTCTCGCTTTTTTTTTTTCTCATCATACACCTCTCTATTCTTTATTCTCTCATTCTTCATCCCTCCCCAGGTATGGTTGATGGATAAATTGCGGGTTGTGGACTCTTGCCCAAATTTATTCAAATTGGCTACTTTCTTTCGCCAACGCTTAGTTGATGCCCCTGATGAAAGGTGGTGGTTCGACTGGATGTGCAATTTGTCCGCAGATCGCATTGCTTGGCGTTGTCATTGGCTCAATCTCCCGGCGATGAGCTATAGCATGTCCCGACTGGTCGGGATCCAGTTGATTGGTCTGACCCATCAAGGTTTTATTTCTGCTCCTGCCCAAATACCAATTTGGTCATAACCAGACTTGCCCACCAGAGGGGATAGAGTACCCGGCTGCATTCCCGGTCCGAGGCGCTCAGCTTGCCCGTTATGCCACGGCGTGGAGGACTCGAGAGCTCTTGGCCCCTGCTTCCACTTTCAGTTGTGCTTTGTCTGACGAGTGCTGGGACTGGCTCAATGAGGAGGCACAGATTGGGCCCAGCTTGGCATCAGCGGCTTCTACTAGCTCGGAGAGGGGGCGCAGGGACACCTGACTTATTCGTGCCCCGGATTTATTGCTTTATTAGTACTTTCAAATTTTCATTATGAGTGTAATAAAAAGCAACTTCAATTGTATGCAAGAGCAGGAGAACTCTGTTTTGAAATCAATGAAATTGAAGGTTGTGGTACTGAGAATTTTCCGCTTTGGTCCAAAAATGGTCTTAGTTGTAAAAAGATTAATTTGAACAAAGTCAACTTTTATTAAAACTTTTCAAAACTATTTTCGATATGGATCAACCGATACGCCCGAGATCTCGCCATCGATGCACAACCTCGATCCTAGCAACCGAAAGTTGCCCCTAGTCCGAATGGTAAGAAGATCAGTATGGCAACGGAAAGTTGCCCCTAGTCTGAATAGCACTGTACCGGACATCACGATAAATGCTGATGGACAAGGATGACTGAGATAATCAAAATGGATAAAGTTGATCGGGGAAAATGTTTATGGCTGAACTTCAAGATGAAGCTGCCTACGTATCCCAAATATGGGAATCAAGCCTTACGTAGTTCAGGCTTAGGTTCGCCGGTATTTTCACTCTCCTTTTGCGCCTAACTTTTGCCAAGGCCGCCTTTTATGGTTTTCAACCTTGTGAGCTCAGCTTTTTATATTTTCAAATTTTTGTGCTCGAAGTTTTGCCTAGGTCGCCTTTTCGGTTTTCTAAGCGAGCCTCTCAAGGGTAGTATTTCTTCAACTTGTCCAAATTGATCGACCGTGAAAACTCTAAGCCATCCAGATCCATCGTAACCACAAATTCCACGACTGGATAGACTTGATGATGTAGGGACCACCCAATTAGGTCCGAACTTGCCCCTAGGGTCGTGGATGGAGCTCGTTGTCCTTGAGTACCAAATCTCCTTCCTTTAAATTCTCGGACTTAACCTTCTTGTTAAAAGCCCGAATTCCTGCTGATAGCCTTGAATGTGGTACAGCCATTTCTTTCATCGAAAAGCATGAGTTCCTCGAATCGCTTATTGCCAATCATTTCGGCTATTTGACACTCTACTAATACTCGTAATGACGGAACCTCAATCTCAATGGGTAGAACAAATTTCCATCCCATAAACCAATGAATACGGAGTCGCCCCGGTAGAAGTTCTGATTGAAGTCCAGTAGCTCCACAGAGCAAACAGCAGCTTATCTGGCCAGTCCCGGTAGGTTTCCACCATCTTCTGCAATATGTGTTTGATATTCTTGTTAAGGCCTCAACCGCCCATTAGTCTCATGGTAGGTAGATGACTTATGAAAAGCCACGTTGTATTTTTCCAACAAGTCTATCACTTCCTTCTTGAAGTGGGAACCGTTATCTGAAATTATCTCATTTGGGACCCCGTAGCGACAGATGATGTTGTTTCTGATAAACTTTGCAACGTGCGAAGCCTTCAACACCATGTAAGATTGGGCCTCAACCCACTTTGTAAAATAATCTATCACAACCAGGATGAACTCATGCCCATTCGACCCCTTTGGCGTAACAGCCCCGATCACATCAATTCCCCAGACTGAGAATGGCCATGGTGAGGTCATATTGTACAACTTTGTCGGCGGGATGTTCATGCGATTTGCATAGATCTGACATTTGTGGCATCGCCGAACGAAACCGATACAATCCTCCTCCATGGTGGACCAGTAGTACCCCTGTATGAGGATCTTCCGTGCCAGCATTACCCCATTCATATGTGCCCCACACTCTCCTCCATGGATGGCTTCCATTAGGCGCTTCGACTCTTCAGTATCAACACACAGCTTATGCATTCCCAGATGACCTCTTCTGTATAGCTTACCCCCACAGATAATGAACTAAACAGCCAATCTTCTTATTGCCCTTTTGTCCTTGGCATTTGCCCATGGATATGTTTCTTCTAAGAAATTCCAAATGTCATGATACGGGTTTTCATCCCAACCTCATCTATAGCAAAGAATCGACTCATAGGTCGGTGCAAACTTCGGCAATGATGATCGGACGATCCACTCCACACGGATGTCTATCATGGAAGATAGAGTTGCTAAAGAATCATGAACTCGTTGTTCTCTTAGTAGATGAGTAAAACTTAGCTTCTAACCGAGGAATTAGCAAATCCAAGGTTTGGTGATACATCATCATCTTTTCCTCTTTACTTTCTAGTCTCCTTTGCTTGAGACACAACAAGGTTTGAGTCCCCGATGACGCCCAATCATCTTGCCCCTAGTTCTAGGGTCTTCTAGGCCAAAGAATGCATGCCTCATATTCTGCTTCATTGTTCGAGACTTTGAATCGGAGTTTGAAGGCTAGGGGGATACAGGAATTGTCGGGTGCTATTAGCAGCACTCATATCCCATACCCGTACTGATTTGATGCTCCGTCAAAGTACATCGTCCAAGTTTCCTCGTCGATGAGCAAAATGGCTTCATCTGGGAATAAGTACTGATCGCTTCACCCCTTCCACGGATGGTCGGCTAAGAATTCCGCCATCGCTTCTTCCTTTGATCGACTTAAGGTCATATATTTCAAATCAAATTCAGAGAGCAACAGCAACCAACGAGCTAGCCTACCCGTAAGTGCTGGTTTCTCGAAAAGATATTTGATAGGGTCGAGTCGTGAAACCAACATTACAGAGTGAGCTAACAGGTAGTGCCGCAGCTTCCTGGTAGCCCATACCAAAGCTAAGCAAGCCTTTCTCCAAATGTATAGCGAAGTTTCATACTCTAGCATCTTCTTGCTAAGATAGTAGATGGCTTTTTCCACTCTGTCTTCAGATTCTTGTGCAAGCATGCAGCCCATTGTGGTCTCAGTCACTGAAAGGTACAATATCAACGGTTTCCCTGGTTCTGGCGGTGACAACACGGGCGGGTTCTGTAGATATTCTTTGATCTGCTCAAATGCTGCTTGACATCGGCCGTCCCATTGAAATTTCTTGCCTTTCTTCAGGAGACCAAAAAGTGGTTCACAAGTCAAGGTTAATTTTGAGATAAACCGTCTTATGAATTGCACCTCCTTTTCAGTCCTTGGTGGGGGCATTTCTAGGATGGCCTTGATTTTGGAAGGGTCAACCTCGATGCCCCTTTGTGTAATCAGAAACCCCAGCATTTTTCCCGCTATAACACCGAATGTACACTTCTGAGGGTTTAGCCGCAACCAAAATTCCCTGATCCTTTGAAAAAACTTATGCAAGGTGGTGTAGTGGCCCTCTCTTTC
This sequence comes from Camellia lanceoleosa, assembly GCA_025200525.1. Taxonomy (NCBI): domain Eukaryota; kingdom Viridiplantae; phylum Streptophyta; class Magnoliopsida; order Ericales; family Theaceae; genus Camellia; species Camellia lanceoleosa. Next base: position 131,434,984 of record CM045771.1, on the reverse strand, counting down.
CTTGGACTTGACGATCATGTCGTCCACGTACACCTCAACCTCCTTGTGGATCATATCATGTAATATTGTGGTTGCGGCCCGTTGATAAGTAGCTCTAGCATTCTTCAGCCCAAATGGCATTACTCTATAGCAGTATGTCCCCCATGGGGTGGTGAATGCAGTCTTTTCCCTGTCTTCTGGTGCCATCACTATCTGGTTGTAACCTGAGAAGCCATCCATAAATGAAAGCAATGCGTGTCCTGCCGTGAAATCCACCAATTCATCAATATGCGGTAAGGAAAAGTCGTCCTTTGGACTAGCACTGTTCAAATCCCTGAACTCTACGCATACTCGGATCCTGCCATCCTTCTTCGGCACCAGAACAATGTTGGCCAACCAAGTCGGATATTCAGATACCAGCAGGAAGCCTGCGTCGATTTGCTTGGTGACCTCTTACTTAATTTTGAGAGCCTAGTCCGAGCGGATCCTCCTGAGTTTATGTTTGACAGGTCGGGCCTCGGGGTCAAGAGGGATCCGATGTCAGATAATCTCAGATCGATTCGTGCATGTCTTCGTGAGGACCACGCGAAACATCTTTGAAATCTTTTAATAAAGCGACTAGCGCGTTCCTCCGAAGACAACGTGGACCCGATCCGACCACCATGGGTCCTCCTCAAGACTAATGTTCACGGTAGTGATTTCCCACTAGGGGTTTAACAAATCTTTCCCGCTCTTGCTCAATTAATCGCTAAAACCGAGGAACTTCGTCCTCGCTGCTTTCAAAATTTTGAAAGTCTGAATTAATGCAATAAATTAAGGGCATAGAAAAGTACTCAGAAGCCGCAATTACTTGATTCTCATTAGGCTCATCCAAATCGTCCGATTCGTTTACAACAGACTCATATGAAAAGCAAAAAGACGACCTAGACAGATCGTGGCATCCGTTAACATCCTCAGAGTACCAGACTCAGACTCATCGAGCCGAATCGATTCCGACCACAAGACTCCGGTGGAATCAGATTCGCCACTACCACCGACCCGCATTGACAAAAATCCCTCCTCGTATTGCCAAGTGAGAGAGGGTGCGATAGATGCATCCAAGATAGCTGTTGGTTGGCTCGCAGCCGTTTCATCCTCAATAATGGAAACCGCGAAGTTATCCCCCAAGCACTTATGGTCGATCGGAGGATCAGAGAATAGACATGCCAGCGCTACCCCGCTTCAAATTTCAGGCCTCAGATCCACGCTTACACCGCTCAACCTCACCGATGGGTCTGGCTCGCTTGCGGCAACGCTATCCCCTGATAGTTACTGTGTCGAAGAAGATCTCGGCTCGCACGCTTCTTTCTCCGTGTTTATCCACGGCTCTAGGAAGCCGCAAAATGGAAAGTCCTCCCCCTCCCGAACAAAGCGTCCGTTCAGGGTACCCTGGATGGGCCTATGCATTAATTCAAAAGGCTTCCCAGCCTGCTTTGCTCTGGCTCTTCCGACCATTTCTTCTTCCTCACCTTCCCTCTTTGGTGGGCAGATAACCCAAACCAAAGGTATGAGGGTTGTGTGGCACCTCGGACAATGTTGCGACGCCTTTCCTGCCGCTCCTTCCTAATCCCATCCCGGGGATGTGTTGTAGCTTGTTCATGAGGTAGACGGATTGAGCACTGACGTACACACCTTCATTCACAGCCATAATATTCTGCACCACCCGGGCCTCAGCCAAAGTGAACCCCGATAAGAACACATCCTCCGTGCCATGCTCGATTTCTAGAACTGGTGTAGACACTTCTGGCGGAGGATGGATGGATGAATTTCTGAAGACAATAGCCATCCCCTTCCCGTAAGGGTACTTCAGCATTTGATGTAAAGTGGAAGAGACTACCTTTACTTGGTGTAACCACGGCTGCCCCAAGAGTAAGTTGAAGGTTGCGAGAACGTCCAAGACATGAAATTCAATGTTGTGTTGTCCTGGACCAACCTGGGTCTAAATCTTGACAGTCCCCATCACTTCCCTGCTAGTATTATCATACGCTCTGATCACCTGAGTTGTCGGGACGAAGTCCGTGGGCTTCAACCCGATTGCATACGCTGTTCTGGCTAGGCAGACATTGATGGCAGACCCGGTATCAACAAGTACCACCGGTATCCACTTGTCTCTACATTCCACGGAGATGTAGAGAGGTTTGTTATGATTTATGCCCTCAGGCGGCAATTCTTTGTCTGAAAAGGTTAAAGCCGAGGAACCTCCTCCCAGAAAAACCAGCCCAACCAGCTGCTCTGGTGTAGTGTCTATAAAGAGTTTGGCCCTGTCCATAGCAGATAGGACAGCCTGTCTGTGTACTCACGACGCCATAAGCAATCCCCAGATGGAGATGTCTACTTGTATCTTCTTCAATTGCTTAAGCATAGCTTCTTCTTCAATCTGTTTCTCTCTTTGTTTCTCAGCTTCCTTGTCTTTCCCAGATGCCTCAGGTTGGTCTAAGTGCGGAGGTTTAAAATACTGCCCATTTCTTGTCATATGAGTGATCTCACAATATACTGTATCATCCGTTGACTACTCCCCAGCCTCATCTCAGGTGGGTAAGACATAAGTCATCGCCTTCCCACCACATCCCGCTTCAAGATGACAAACACCGTCTCGGCCCAAGATGATCAGACTCAAGAAGACCTTCACCCTCATGCCCGCAAAGATTTCGCTCCTGCACACAAGACTCTCGACCCACATGGGCCTTAGCTTTTCTCGATTCTCTAATCCTCAAATCTTTGTTGTTCCAACTGCACAAGATACCGTTGGTCAATATTCCTCGTGATTTACAATCCCCAAATTTCGAGTGAAATTCTTAGTACCTGGCTTCGGCGTGTATTTCGACTCTACCTTCCTACCATCATCGATACTCGCCTACCGCCTTTGTTCTCGTTGATATTCTATGACGCCCTGTTGATCATCTAACCATCCGAACTTCTCCGACCTCATATTCGAACCGCTTGATTGTCAGATCCCCGATTCTGGTCATCAAGAACCGGAGGTTGGCAAGGTCCTCTCCTACTACCGTTAGATCATCCGCTCTGCTCAAATCCCCTCAATCACACATAACTCGCTTGGCCTCTACACTCATTTCAGACCGCCCACTGACTGGATGTATTCACTTGGATCATAGGCTCCTTCAACAAGATTCCCAAACTGTTCAACCCCAGACTCAACAACCCCGCTTTCCTCTGAGATCTGCCCTGTCTCATCTTCAGTGGTCACCACCTTTGGCTCAGATTGGGTTGTGGAGATGTCCATCATGCACAAGTCAGTGCAAACAAGAAGGATCACCTCCGGCTTAGGTAGGTGGGATGGGGTGATATAGATACTAGGATCGTAAGACACGACCCCAGTTTGGATGAAGTTGATTCTGTTGGGAGGAGGGGCTTGGTTATGTGGTGGGAGAGGATTTGTCGTGACATTGGGTTTTTCAGAAGGCGCGATCACCTGCTTGTTAATAAGATCCTGGATCTCATGACATAATCTGAAACAACGGTCGGTGTCATGACCGTGCTGTTGGTGATATGCGCAGTATTTTGCCGGGTCGTGAGAGGGAGGGAGTGGATTTGGTAGTGGCCTCATTTAGGGGCCAAATGCTTTTTCCCGATTAATACCCCCAGAGCTTTGGACAGGGGCATATATAGGGTGTGAAGGTTCTTTGGCCTCTGGGTTGATATTTGGTGTTTTGGGTATTGCCTCCAGATGCCAGAGAAAGGCGTTGTCGTGGGTCTTGGGGGGAGTGGTGGTGACCATGCTCACCTCTTTGCAGCTTGCACTAAGCTCAACGTTATTGTTACGGTTGAAAGTCCTTCTGGGTTGCTCCTTATCCTGGTCAATCAGACCTTGTTTTATGGCATCCTCGATCTGTACCCCCATCTTGTGTAAATCTGAGAATGTGGGAAAGGAGAGTACGATCATCTTCTGCATCAATTTCGGTTGGAGATTGTGCACAAACATCCTGATTTGATCTTTGTCTGTAGGCCTCAAAGTCATCATTAATGCCTTTGCTCTCCAACGAGTTACAAAGTCTGAGAAAGTCTCCTTGGGTTCCTGCCTCGTTGTTTCGAGATCACGAGTTGTAATCTCGATCTGTGTATTGTATGAGTACTGTGCAACAAACGCCTCAGCCATCTCATCCCAACTTCTTTTGACCTCGTCTTCCAACTTCGCGTACCAAATAGCGGCCATACCCGACAAAGTTCGGCCGAACAAAGAAAGCTTTTGTGGTCAGGTTAGGCCCATTGGCCGCAGAATGTCTGAGAATAGCCGAAGATGGACCATGGGGTCCCCGAACCCGTCGAAACGGTCAATTTGTGGCATCTTGAACCTATCGGGCAATGTCACGGCCACGTCGGTGTATCCGTCCTCGATGTCCGGAATGGCCTTCACCCCTTGTGATTTCTTGAAAAGCTTCTCGCTTACTCGCTTTTAGATCTCAGATGATCCATTTCAACTCAAAGGAGAGTCCCGTGGTTGGGTGTATGGGTCTTGGACAGTTGAGGCGAAAGCGGGGGCGGAGCTAGCCCCGTTGGAATATTCGTGTCCTCTTGGATATTCTGGACATTTGGCACGGTGTTCTAGGTGTTTGGCAGAGCATTCGAGCAAGAGGAGCCTCGCTTCGGGTAATGGGGTCCCGTGGAGGAGAAACCGATGTGAAGCGGATGCCGATTCTCATTGCAGCCTAGTGATTAGCTCGGCTTGTCGGGCCATGATTGCACTGTTGCTTTAGAGAACTCGCTGGGCGGCGTCCTCTTGCATCTGCCTCATGCTCTCCTGATTTGGCGATAGGGCTTCTACCGACGACTTTTGTCGATCCATCTGACTGACCGGTAGATCTATCTCGATAGCAACAATTGGGACCTCAATCCTATTATCCTCTGACGGAGTAACCCACTATTCCGCAACCTCGCTCGACACATCGCGCTTCCTTGGCTTTCTCGACAACGGGGTAAAGAATAGAACATCGATGTCCGACAACCGCATCCTCGACGATTGAATCGACCTCGTGTCCAAAGTGCTTGAGAATATCTATCAGGTTGGAAGCAATGGTGCTAAATTGCCCTAGCAAAAGATAAATAAAGCGAAAAGGAAATAAATAACCGCATAAATGAAGAGCATGATACTAAAGTAAATACACAACACACAAGGCACACAACACACGGTTGATAAACTAAAACACATCTTTCCAAACATCGATCACCGTCCTCAATCATCGTTTCAAAGATCAATCGATACTGCAGATAATCGATTCTCAACATCGACGGATGCCCGCAGTTCGATGCCCAAACTTGCAAACCGATACATGCATTCTCAGAGACGCACTCTAAAGCACATAGCAGATAAGTGAGAGCCAAAACACCCCTATGTTGGGGTAGGGTTTCGTCCTATTTTGTCGTGAACTAGGGTTTCACAACGCACGCAATGTTTCAAACAACCTATATCGTAAGCAACGCCCTAGTTTGGAATGGTCACTACAGATCCAATATGCACTAGGTCGAATGGTCAAAAGGGTGCCCCAGAAACCGGTTTGTGTTCCCATATCGGGCAGAGCCCACAACCGGCAAATTTTATGGTCATGCCTTGACAAGACAAAATCCCAAAACCGTTCAGGAATAGCAGATGGCAAACACGGTGTCCTAGGCGCACCAATGCAAATGCAATGCAAAGAAACACACAAATGTAGTCAAAACCAGATATCATGAGTTCGAGTCAAGTTCTCTAAATCCCCAGTAGAGTCGCCAAAATCAGAGACGCCCCGAACGCCCGAGGGTGCGACTTCTGCCTGCTCGGCCACGGGTCTACTACAGTTCAAATGACTCAAATGTCACAGTTCTTAATCTTGAACCAAAGAGTCCAAATCTGGCAAATCGTTTTGAGAAAACAGATTTTTTTTGAAAAGAAGTGCCAAACATGGACTACTTTGCCAGATACAGAGTCGCAACCTAAATTTTTATTTTTGGGAAATTTAGGAAACCCTGACTCGTTTGCCTAAGGCCACGTGTCCGTCATCACCAAAGTTGCCTCGGCTCGGGAACTTGGGTACGATTGGGGAAGGTCACTTCGTGAGCACCCCCGCTCGCCCGGTCAAAGACCGGCCTCTACTAACCATGATATCTATTTTTGAAAACATTTTATGTTCTTATTCCGGTTATTAGCCTAGGTTACTATGTGATGCGCACAACATACAAGTATAGACTGAGTCGCCTGAATTGGAACAAAACATTTCATGTTTGTTTGTTTGAAAATGGTTTGATGGTGCTACCCGCAGGTAGGCCAAGACGTGGATTTGCCACCCTCGGGTGGGCTTAGAAAACAATGGTTTTGCCACTATCTAGTGGGCTTAAAACACACAGTCAATGATTTGTTCCAATCCAACTAACCCAACCTCCACCCACAGGCATTCAAGGCAGTTATATCACATAAGCAGTTAGCCTCATGGTAAGCATGCTATTCATGCCAGTCACTCACACGCATGCAAGGATGCTAAAACATAAAAACTCACTGAGTACTCCAAGCCAAAACAGAAACTACATTAGAAATCATGCATGATCCTGAGTATACAGAAATGCCTAATGCAACACATGCAAAAATGCAAACTATAGCAGGCTCGGCTATTCTAAACATGGCATATGGAATGCTACAGCTAACATGTATTCAACTTGGAATTGAAATACAAATGCAGTTAGTATGATGCGCCGAGTCCGGTGTATGCAAAACAGATGAATGAATGCAAACATGCTATCATACTGTATGCTAATTGAAATATGCCCTAATCTAACCATCATAAGCAGGTAAATAAAAGAGAAGAAAGACGTGGGGTTGGAAGACATACATCACACTCACGCACACTTATTACAATTATGCCCTCGCGCAGAGGGTTCGAATAATATATAGTCCCAAATGAATAAATAATACAGTCCCGAATAAATACAAAAATCCTAATTAATTTACAAATTAATCTAGGAAATCTATAAACTGGCATGCAAGCCAGGGACTGCCTCGACTCCGATGAATGATGTATGTTTGGGCTGCCTTGCGTGGGAATCCACTGTGATGCCCCAATTAGCCTCTGTTTCGCAATGGTTTTTTGGAAAGCGTGCCAAGCCTTGGAAGACTGCTGATTCTTGATTTTGCTGCAACAGAGAGCAAGAAAGGGGCATAGCAATGTATTTTCACAAATGTATGCATGCCTCGATCCTCGTGCCACTAATCACGCATCTCGATGCATGATGGCCGAGGAATCGATTTGCACAACTCGATATGGAATGAATGCGCATGAAAACTTAACAAAACCTAACTCCATCATGGGTAATCCAGAGTGTCGGTGACTGGGGAATTGAGACACGTTCCGTCACTTGGAGTACGAAACGCCCCTCGTTTCCCGTGCTCGGGCTAACTCCTATCCCAAGCACAATGCAATATGCATGACATGCATGAATGCAAACTAAGATACAACCTAACATGCACAATGTTATGAAATGGCATACACAATGCACGAGGTAACATGGCATACATAATGCACTAATATACAACCTAGCATACACAATGCTATGAAATGGAATGGCATACACAATGCATAATGGATTTACACCAACATGAGTGGACCTCAGCCGCACTCACATAAGAGGCCATAAGATGGAAATGAGACACTCGAAATGCGTGCATCCGTGCACGCAAACCGAGGACCGAACCTAAGGCACGAATGCCACTCTAACATGACATGGCAAAGCATGGATTATGGCATACTAACATGCAATTTTCAGAGGCAAAATGAGATGCAAAACAGCCCCAAAATATGGCGAAACAACACCCGAGGCATGGAATCAATCCCGAAACATGAAATTTGGCTCAAGGAATGACCTATAGCTATGCAATGCATGCATTATTTGAACATGAGACATAAATACAGAGGCAAGGCAGCCCCAAAAAAAGCATGTTTCCAGTTCTAAGCAAGGCCAAAAAGCAAGTACAAATAGGCCTAAGATAACATGCAAAATTGGCCAAAAAGAGAGAGGTAATGAAACAAGTGGCAGCTTCTGACTTCAAACACAAGACGGCCCTTCAACAATGTTGAAGAGGGGCCCAAAATATGGCATTTTAAAGTTTATGATCAGAGCCAAAACAGTGTAAAAGCATGCTCAAAATACGATGCAAAATAAGGCCAAAAAGAGGCTAAAACACAAAGTATACCAAGGGTGCCTCAAACAGCCAAATACCCTTAATGATACATGAATAGGGGGTAAAAATAATGCCATTTTCAGTTTGGACCAAAGTCCAAAAACAGAAGCACAATAGGCTAATGAATCATGCAAAAATGGGGCCCAAGGATGGATACAATGGCAAGTGATATATGGAGGCCCCAAATAGTGATGAGCCCTTCAACAATGTTGAATAAGAACTCAAAATAAGCTACATTACAGTTTACAACACGCTCCAAAACAGATTACACATAGGCCAAAAATACTATGCAAAATTAGGGCCTAAGAAGGGACAAAGAAGGAAGTAGTAGTAGGAAGTCCCAAACAAGTAAAAACCCTTAATCAAACAGAAAAATGAGCTCAAAAAAATGACATTTTCAGTTGGGGTCGGAGCCCAAAACAGCAAGCAAAAATGGCTAAGAAATGACACAAAATAAGCTCAAAAAAGGGGGGAATGGTACTCACCCTTGAAGACCAAACTTTAGCAAACTTTTGGCTTGAGAAATGGTGCCTCCAAAGCTCTGAGAAGGCCTTCCAAGCTGCTGGAATGGAGGTGGTGGTGTGGTGCTAGGTGGTGGTGTGGAAAAGGGGTTGGACTTGGAGAGGTTTTGAGCTTGGAGTGAGGGAAAGAGAGAGATGTAATATAGGAGCTCAAGGGAAATTTTTCTAACACAAAAACCAGAACTGGAGGCTCTGTTATATAGGCAAATGAGGGGGAGAAAGAGGGGGAAAACATTCAAGTTTCCCCCAAAAAATTTGGCCCCCTGGATACAAAATCTAGGGGGGAAAAAAGTGTATAATTGTAATGTACTCACCGTGAGGAGCAAGGCCGGCCAAGTTTTGAAGCTGCAGGTGGCCGGCCGACCCCCCCCATGGCCGGCCGGCCATGGGTCAAAAAGGCCAATTGGAATTAGTGGCCGGCCACCACAGATTGGTGGCCTCCCATGCATGCTCAACACAAATGCATGTGGTCAAAATTGGCAACAAGGAACTGCAGAGAGAGAATAGGCCACTTTTAGGAGGGGTTCAAAAGGTTCAAATGGAATTACTGGCCGGCCACCAAATATTGGTGGCCTCCCAGATGTGTACATCACAAATATAGGGGTTAGGGTTGAAGAAAATGGTCCAAGGGTGGTCAACATTGGCTTTGAAGTGAGAAAAACGGGCGTCGGGGGAGCGATGATGGAATATAACTGGTTGTTGGAACAATTACTGGCCTCCCACCCTTCTATGACCTTCCTAGTGATGAAACAGAGGTCCCTGCAAAAAATGAACACAAACCGATGCAAAATGAAGGTTCGGGGAACGCTGCAAATTCGATGGCCCTCAAACCGATCGTTAGGCACCGGGAGTGGTGTTTGACCACGAAGTTGGTCTCTTGGACCTCAGTGTCCCTCAAAAGGGAGTAAATAAGATGCATGCCAAAAACCGGAGCAAACAGAGGCGGTTAAGCAGTCCCGAACTGAGGCACACGGCCTGACGGCTCCGAAAATCAAGAATCAGGCTCCGAAATGGGAAGAATGGCCTACGACCACGAAATGTAGCCCATGGCCACTGAGAGATGGTCTACGAGACCTCTCCCTCCCTTTAGGAAGAGAAACAGAGAAAACCGAGCCTGGTTCGCAAACCGATGCAAGGCACAAAAAAGCCTGGAAGTCCGGAGGCAAGGCTCACGGCCAAGACTCTGAAACCTCTGGACGAGCACGATATGCAACATCACCAAGCATTCAATCGGTGACGTCTGAGTCTGAAGGTCGGTCAAAAATGGGGTGTCTACACGGGGCCATTTTTGCATGCTAGCTTAGCCCCATTTGTGTTCACTTTTTGGCCTTTCTTAAAACTGTAAATATGCTTTTTTAGGGGCTGTCTTGATTCTTTATTCACACTTCATGTTCAAATAATGCATGCATTGCATAGCCATAGGTCATTCCATGTGCCTAATTTCATGTTTCGGGATTCATTCCATGCATCGGGTGTCATTTTGCCCTGTTTCGGGGCTGTTTTGCATCACTTATTGCCTCTGAAATTTTCATGCTAGTATACCATATTCCATGTTTTGCCATGTCTTGTTAGAGTGGCATTTGGTGACTTAGGTCCTCTGCTTATGCATATGCGTGCACGCATTTCGAGTTGTCTCATTTCCATCTAATGGCCTCTTATGTGAGTGTGGCTGAGGTCCACTTATGTTAGTGTAAGTCCATTATGCATTGTGTATGCCATTTTATCTCATAGCATTGTGTATGCTAGGTTGTATGTTAGCGCATTGTGTATGCCATGTTACCTCGTGCATCGTGTATGCCATTTCATAGCATTTTGCATGTTAGATTGTATCTTAGTTGTATTTCATGCATGTCATGCATATTGCATTGTGTTCAGGATAGGAGTTAGCCCGAGCACGGGAAACGAGGTACGTTTCGTACTCCGAGTGACGGAACGTATCTCAATTTCCCAGTCACCGACACTCCAGATCGTCCATGATGGAGTTAGGTCTTGTTCATATTGAATTGTGCAATTCGACTCCTCGGCCATTATGCATCGAGATGTGTGATTGGTGGCACGAGGATCGAGGCATGCATACATTTGTGAAAATACATTGCCATGCCCCTTTCCCCGCTTCTCTCGCAAAGAAATCAAGAATCGCTAGCTTTCCGGCTTGGCGCTTTCCAAAACCATTGCAAAACAGAGGCTAATTAGGACATCACAAGGATTTCAAGCAAAGGCAACCCGGATATGCATCATTCATCATCTCAAGAAGAAGTCAAAGCGCCCCGCTTGCATGCCAGTTTATTATTTTCTTAGTTAATTTGTTAATTAATTAGGAATTTGTACATATTTTGGACTGTATTATTTATTATTTATTTGGACTGTACTATTCGGGACTGTATATTATTCTTTCGGACCATCTGTGCGAGGGCATAATTGTAATAAGCGCGCGTGAGTGTGATGTATGTCTTCTAACCCCACGTCTTTCTTCCCTTTTATTTACCTGCTTATGATGGTTAAGTTAGGGCATATTTCAATTAGCATATAGTATGATAGCATGTTTGCATTCATTCATCTGTTTTGCATGCACCGGGCTCGGTGCATCATACTAACTGCATTTGTATTTCAAATTCCAAGTTGAATACATGATAGCTGTTGCATCTCATATGCCATGTTTAGAATAGCCGAGCCTGCTATAGTTGCATTATTGCATGTGTTGCATTAGGCATTTCTGTATAGTTAGGATCATGCATGGATTTCTAATCGGTTTCTGTTTTGGCTTGGAGTACTCTGTGAGTTTTATGCTTTAGCATCCTTGCATGCGTGTGAGTGATTGCCATGAATAGCATGCTTACCATGAGGCTAATTGCTTATGTGATATAACTGCCTGAATGCCTGTGGGTGAAGGTTGGGTTATTTGGATTGGAACAATACATTGACTGTGTGTTTTAAGCCCACTAGATAGTGGCAAAATCATGTTTCCTAAAGCCCACCCGAGGGTGGCAAATCCACGTCTTAGCCTACCTGCGGGTAGCACCATCAAACCATTTTCAGACAAACAAGCATGAAATGTTTTGTTCCAATTCAGGCGACCCGGTCTATACTTATATGTTGTGCGCATCACATAGTAAATCTAGGCTAATAACCGGAATAAGAGCACACAATGTTTTCAAAACTAGATATCATGGTTAGTAGAGGCCGATCTTTGATCGGGCGAGAGGGGGTGCTCACGAAGTGACCTTCCCCAATCGTACCTAAGTTCCCGAGCTGAGGCAACTTTGGTGATGACGGACACGTGGCCTTAGGCAAACGAGTCAGGATTTCCTAAATTTCCCAAAATAAAATATTTAGGTGGCGACTCAGATTCCGCAAAGCAACCATGTTTGGCACTTCTTTCAAAAATCTGTTTTCTCAAAACGATTTGCCTGATTTGGACTCTTTGGTTCGAGATTAAGAACCGTGACAACAAATCGAGTCCGAACTGTAGCGAGGTCCCCCACGGACTTGTCTACAGTTTATGGCGTCTCCGCTGGGGATTTAGAGAACTTGACTCGAACTCGTGATATCTGGTTTTGACTACACTTGTGTGTTTCTTTGCATTGCATTTGCATTGGTGCGCCTAGGACACCGTGTTTGCCATCTGCTATTCTCGAATCGGTTTGTTGGGAGGCTTGTCTTGTCAAGGCATGACCATAAGGCTGACCGGTTATGGGCTCTGCCAGTATGGGAACACAACCCCCGATTTTACCGGGGCACCCTTTTTGACCATTCGACCTAGTGCATATCGAAATCTATAGTGACCATTCCAAACTAGGACAAGTTGCTTACCCGATATAGGTTGTTTGAAACCGCTGCGTGCGTAGTGAAACCCTAGCTCCTGACAAAATAGGACAGGGAAACCCTACCCCTCCATAGGGGTGTTTTAGCTCTCACTTGCTTGTTATGTGCTTTTAGAGTGCGTCTCTACAGGGAATGCATGTATCAGTTTGCAAGTTTGGGCATCAGTGTAAGCACCGGCAAGAGTTTTGGGATCCAGTTTACCTGAGGGTAACAGCCACAGTGTAATTTTGGGGGCAGACCAAGAGAGGGCACAATCATCCTAGATATGCACCGCATATGGTGGACACTGACTATAAGAAGGCTAGAAAATTTGAAGGCGGCCTTAATGTTGCAATACTCGACAGGATAAGTGTTTTAAAGCTACCGACCTATGTAGGTGTTCTTGACTGAGCATTGATGGCTGAGTCGAACATCGAAGCCGTGAAACAATCTGAATCACCAGTATCTGAATGGCGTGGAAAAAAGCAAGATTTTAAGTTCAAGAAAGGCAAGCATAACCCATCAAATAAGAAACAGAATACGGGGTCAACAACTAGCCCCAGTCAAGGGAGTGGTTTCATTCCATCCGTTCTCAATGTGGCGAAGCACAAAGGGGTTTGTTACAAAATATCCGGAGCTGCTATGTGTGGCAAGGTGGGTCACATGGTTAAAGATCGCCTTTGCTCCGCAGTGCCGAGAGTAAAGCTACACCAAGCGCAAAGATCAATCAGTAGCACCAAAGCCTAACCCCAAAGCTATCGGGAAAGAGCCTATAAGGCAGGGCCGAGTGTTCGCCCTAGTACCGGGAGACGTGCAAAATATTGAAACCGTTATGTCAGGTATCCTCTCTATTTGTGCTCAAAATGCATATGTACTGATTGATTCGGGGTCTACACTCTCATATGTATCGCATGCTTTTTCACAGAAATTGAGTAGTCCCTTAGAACCCATGAATTATCTCATTAGTCAGATTATCACCGTTGGGGATCCATGACATGTACTTATATGTACCTGATATGAAATCATTGTTGGGGATATGCATTTGTTTATTGATTTATCGCCATCAACATTGATCATTTTGATGTAATATTGAGATGGACCGTTACAAAAATATCATGCTACCATTGACCGTGTGTCAAAGTAAGTTGTCTTCCGTCCACCTGGGTTACCCGAATTTGTGTTTAATGGGTTTGAGGTAGTACCTCCTCCGAATTTGATTTTTTTGATGAAAGCTGTTAAATTGATTAGTAAACGGTGTAAAGGATATCCGTGTTCAGATCGATCAGATCTACTAATGATAATGTTAAAATTGATGTGAATCAGATTCCTATAGTCGAGAATTCCCATGTATTTCCGGATAATCCGCCAGGATTTGATTGACAGCGAGATTGAGTTCTCCGTTGATGTGATTTCGGGTACACAGCCAATATCTAAAGCTCCTCTGAATAGCTTCGATCGAATCAAGGAATTGAAAGTACAATTGCAAGAATCTAGACAAAAAGTTTATCGTGCCTAGTACTTCACCGTAAGCACGGTTTTGTTTGTAAAGAAGAAAGACGGCTCATCGAGACTATGTATTGATTGTGAATTGAACAAGGTAATCAGGAAAATAAATACCCATTGTCACAGATTGATGATTTGTTTGATCGCCATTCTGAGGTGCTCAAGTGTTTTCCAAGATTGATCTCGATCAAGGTACCATCAACCTAAAGTTAAACCGTAAGACATTGATAAAACGCTTTTAAACGAGGTATGGACATTACGAATTTTTAGTTATGCCTTTTGGAGTTACCAATGCACCTGCAGCATTCATGGACCTCAAGAATAGAATCTTTAAACCGGACCTTGATGACTTTATTGTGGTATTCATTGATGACATATTGATTTACTCCAAAAGTATAGAAAAACATGAACATCATCTGAGACTTGCCCTGCAGACCCTAAGAGAACAGAAACTGTATGCTAAACTGTCTAAATGTGAGTTTTGGCTTGATCATGTTATGTTTTTGGGGCATGTTGTTAGCAAAGATGGAATTTCATGATCCGCAGAAAATTGAAGTCAGAGTGAATCGCCTAGACTAACAAATGTGATAGAAGTCCAAGCTTTTGGGATTGGTGGATATTACGTAAGATTTGTCAAAGATTTCTCCAAAATTGCCTTACCATTGACTCAACCGACACGTATGATATCATTTGACCGATCGACCAAAGGGAATCAGCGTTCCAAGAGTTGAAAACTCGATTGGTGACTGCACCGGTTCTTACCTTACCTTCAGGTATGGATGGTTATACTATATTTAGTGATGTTTCTCATAAGGGTTTGGGGTGTGTTTTAATGCAGAATGGGAGAGTTATTGCTTATGCTTCCCGACAACTGAGACCACACGAAAAGAACTACCCAACCCATGATCCGAACTTGTCATGCGGTGGTATTTATGCTGAAAATCTAGCGTCACTATCTCAGATGGGGCAACATGTGAAGTATATACCCACCACAAGAGCTCAAGTACTTCTTCACACGTAAAGAATCAATATGAGACAATGGAGATGGCTAGAACCGATTAAAGATTACGATCTCTGATTTTGTACCATCCGGAAAAGCCAACATCGCTGCGTAATCGAGCCGAAATCGATTGGGAACTTAGCTTGTTTGCTCACCGGACAGAAAGAGTTGCTTTGTGACCTTGAAAAATCTGAAATTGAAGTTGTTTTGCGAGAACAAGGTAGAACAATAGCTGCTATTTCTGCTCAACCGGCATTGATTGAAGAAATTAAAGAGAAACAGTAGCAGGATGACTTCTTGAAGAAGATCATCGAAGAAATAGAATTTAAACTGAAACCGGGTTTCAGATTTGAAAACAATGTACTGAAATTTCAAGAAAGACTGTGTGTACCGAATGATTCTGAAGTGAAAAGAAGAGTTCTGCAAGAGGGCCACAATTCAAAATTCTCTATCCATCCGGGGAATACGAAAATGTACCAAGATCTGAAACAGAACTTTTGGTGGCCGGGAATAAAGAAAGAAATTGCCGATTTTGTGTCAAAATGTCTTCATTGCCAACAGGTCAAAGCGGAACATCAGCAACCCGTAGGCTTATTACAACCCTTACCCATACCGGAGTGGAAATGGGAACATATCACGATGGATTTTATCGTCGGATTACCTCGCTCCAGAAAAAGGTATGGACTCTATTTGGGTTATTGTTGATAGACTGACTAAATCTGCACACTTCTTACCTGTCAAGACAATTTATAATGCGGACAAATTGGCTATACTCTATATTGATGAAATTGTTAGACTACATGGAGTGCCTGTATCCATTGTTTCTGACAGGGATTCGAAGTTTACATCGAGGTTTTGGTAAAGCCTATAGACTGCATTGGGTACTGAATTGAGACTGAGTAGTGCCTATCATCCTCAGACAGATGGACAGTCAGAAAGGACCATCCAGACTCTGGAGGATTTATTGAGAATGTGTGTCCTTGAATTTCAGGGAAACTGGGAAAGTCATTTGCCGTTGGCTAAATTTTCCTACAATAACAGCTTTCATTCAAGTATTGGTATGGAGCCTTTTGAGGCATTGTATGGCAGAAAATGTAGATCTCCAATTTGCTGGGCAGAAGTTTGAGATGGGCCTTTGCTTGGGCCCGAGATTGTATATGAAACGACTGAGAAGGTGAAATACCGATACAATCGCACAAAGCGCATGTAAAAGTTATGCAGATGTCAGGAGACGGGACAGAGAGTATGAAGTGGGAGATCACGTTTTTGTGAAAGTGACACCAATGAAAGGCCAGACTCATTTTGAAGTCAAAGGCAAGTTAGCGCTGAGATATGTCGGGCCGTATGAGATTATTGAGAAAATCAATCCGGTGGCGTATCAAGTTGTGTTTCCTCCTGAAATGGAGCATATACATAACGTCTTCCACATTTCGATGTTGAGAGATTATCTCCGGGATCCTTTCCATGTGATTGAGCCTACTCGGGTAGTGTTGAGTGATGACTACACTTACAAGGAACGGCCTATACAGATTGTAAACAGACGGATCAAAAAACTGAGAAACAAAGAGATCCCGTTAGTGAAAGTTGATTGGCAAAATCATGGTGGCGTATATGCCACTTGGGAAAGGGAAGATGACATGGCTAAGAGATATCCTGAATTGTTTCCACTAGATCCTGTTTTCTTCCAGAATGAAGGTAACTCGAGTTTAGAGGACTAAACTCTTTTTAAGGAGGAGATCAGAATAACCTCACCACCGACACCGATTTCTACCGAATCTCGATAAATCGAGATCGATTATGATAAGTAATGAATCAATGAAATCTTGAATCGATCGATCGAATTGAACTGAATTGACTGAGTATATCTAATTAATTGCATATCTATCTGTTTGTCGTTTAATTATCTGTTTGTAATCTTATGTTTAAACTGTTAATTGAAGGCCTTATCAGCGGCCGAACCCGAAATCGATTAGTGTTTTGTGATCATCATAATTTATGTGATTTTATGGTGTAATTATCTGAAAATTGATTTGGTACGATTAAATTAGATTACTTGTTGGTAATTTGCATCATTAGGCTTATTTACAATCATGCCATTGTTAGTGGGCCATCATACCAACATAGAAGGACTTAGTCTTGCATTTGATCAACTTCAACCTATTTTGAGTGTATAACCGACCTTAGAGAGAGAAAGAAACTTGAGGAGTTGATTTCATTTCAATTTTGCTTGTAAATTGCTTGGTAATTGAAGGAATTGGAACATAGGTTGCAAATTAAGCTTCCTCACCTTGTACTTGAAGCTCTAGGTAAGGAATTTAACCTCTCATTGTTGTGTTTAAGCTTGTTCATGCCTAGTTCTTGTATCCTTAGTGATTTGATCCTTGAATTGGTCCATATATGTCAAATTGGAGCCTAGCTCATGCATGCATGCCTTTAATTTGAAGTTTTGAATGTTGTCCTTCATGAAATGGTACATGCATGTTCATAATTTTGTAATGGTCCATGTTTTCAACTTGTTTTTAGAACAATTGGCTCACTAAAGCATCTAATTGAAGCTTTGAAATGATTTGAATTCATGCATGTTTGCATGTTCTTCATGTTCATGAAAATGGGTTTGAAATTTGGATTTAATTGACTCACCCTTGGGCTTTAAATTCACAAATTGAGCTTTGAAACTTGTTGAATATTGAGTTTAGATGTGTTTTCCAGGATTTGGGCCCAAGAGGTCGAGTTTAGAGCTGTAGAATGCTTGGTTTGAGCTTGGGAGGCAAATCTGGAAATTCCAAATTTGGCTTATTCGCTCGAGCAAAGGATTCTATGCTCGAGCGACCATCGTTTACTCTGAGCTACGCTCGAGCGACGGAATGGTGGCTCGAGCGTAAATTTCAAGCTCTTAGAATCTTAGTACGCGCAGGCGTACGCTCGAGCGAAGAAACCTACGCTCGAGCAAAGAGCTGTGTCTCACGCTCGAGCGAGCATCGAGCGAGCATCAAGCGTAAAAACTCAGCATCCAGAACTTTTGCATTTTTACAGACCGCTCAAGCAAATGATTACTCGCTCGAGCGAACCCTTTGTTTTGGCAAGCTCGCTCGAGCAAAGGAAGCCTCGCTCGAGCGGGACCCCTGTTTTCAGCAAATTTTGTAAAGTGTTTTCTAAGCGCATCTTTGCATCCTCATCCCATCCTAGGCATTCTTAGGCCTAGTTTAAAACATCTAAAGAGGATAGGGATGTAGAACACACCAAGGCAAATTTAGGGATTAAGTTATTATCTTTCCCAACTGTGAAACTTAGTGTGTGTTCAATCTGTTAACTGTATAGGGTTGGCATTCCGAGGAGACGCCTAGCTCATAGTCCGAACTCGTGAGTAACAATTGTGTAAAGATATGTTCAAAATGATTATCTTCAATCTTGAATCAACTATTTCTTGAATCGATATTGTTTCTTGAATGAATGTATGTCCTATATTCTCAATCAGATTGTGGCATCCTTAGCACCATCGCTTATCTTTATTCATAGAGATCTCTATCGGTTCCCTCATGGAACCACTATCACATCTTGATTGATGGCCATCATTATCGTTTAGGTCTTTAAGACATACCGCCATCGCATCATATGCTAATGGATGTACCATATGACCGATTGATCAAAGATCGAATATCGATTTAATGAACTGTTTTCATTACTGTAAGGACATTCATTCTAAACCTCTTTACGCATTATGTTATTCACTAGGTTTTAGCTCACTGCTCATATATATATGTAGGTGTACAGGCACCGGACCAATACTAGAAGCGTCGGGGTAAACTCCAGTTTTGTCAAACCAACCAATGTGCCTCACTGCGAGGTTCCGAGCCTGCCAAGCTATGGCTTAAGGGTGTTTTTATTTCCCCGTTTGTCTCAGACTGCTTTTGTATCAGATAGACCGACAGACTATCTGCATCGTTAGTAGGGATTAAGTTCCTGTACTGAATGATTGTAAATATTGTGCATAACTGTTATGTACTGAATGTTTATATGTATGAAAAGTCTTTTTGCATACAGACTATCACAGCTCATTGGACATTGTTTTATTACTGTAATGGCTTCCGCCATGCTCCTCATACTGCTTTTTTATATATCTTTATAAGCCTTGGTAATCTCGGATTCTTGGCGATTTCTGATGCTAAACCTATAGGGGCGGGTTTAGGTCGTGACAGTTCATCATTTCCTTGTCCACTCCGACCTATCATATTAGCCGAAAGTCTATGTTCTAGCCTGCCTTATTCATGATGAGGTTGTTCTATTCCGACGTGAAGAGGTTATCGCATTAAATGCTGCAGGAACCTCATTAATGGCTGATGTGTGGTATAATAACTCTGCAGGATCTTTGTCTGCTTATGTGGTTGGTTCTTCTCTTGACACGTGTTTAGATATCATTGGTCCTTGGTGCAACGTTGGGCTCTAACAATGTTAAGCTTTAGTGTTTGAATTATATATTGGGCTCTAAATGGTGAGCCAAAAACCCCTATAGGCCCACATATGTCATAAATAAAGATAAATATACATTTTAGTTAAAAATATATGATAATTTAAATTTTTTTTATTTATACATCTAAAGAAGTATTGATGAAAACCGACTTAACTATGTGGATAAATTATACTGACCTCTCTTAAGATTTAAAGAAAATAGAATAAGCCTCACAATTTTTTATATAATTACATTGACTTCCTTTTTACTATGATTAAATGAACCGAAACTAAGGCCAACGATGTGAAACATAAAAATAAATAACATAAAATATATATTTGTATGTAAAAAAGATGAGAAAATTATTTTTTATTCATATAACTAATAAATTATTGATGAAAATTTCGTTGAAGTGTTATGTGAATTAAAAACTTAAGGAGGTGAGTGTAATTATGTCAAAATTATAAGACTTGTTGTATTTTTAAAAAAAAAATTAAGAGAAGTTAGTGTAATTTACCCCAACTATTCTATAAATTAAAACTTTAAAAGAAATTAATATAATTATGTTAAATGTGTAAAACTAATTAGATTTTCTTCAAATTTAAAGAAAAATGAGTGTAATTTGTTTATTTATTTATGCTTTAGGGCAGAAGTAAAATATAAAAAAAAAAAATTAAAGAACACAAGATATTTTTTATTAAATTCATTGCATTTTTATTAAAAGTAATACATTTTTTAACATTTTCACATATTTTCAAGATACTTTTTGTCAGGGATACTCGCAGATTAGTTTAGGTTAAGTTAAATGGCCTCTCATTTACTATCCATCTGAATTTAAGCAAATTAATTTTTTTTTACATATTTCTTAACAGTAAGTAATGCCTAAAAAAGCACTTTTTAACAATTGGGGAATTTTTTTTTAAGATCCCTAATATTAAGATTTTATAATATAAAGGATTCTCAATATTTTCATAATGTCTAAGGTCCCTCAACATCGATTTAGAGAAAATTCGACCAAGAGAAATTCGATCCAGAGAATTTCTTTGGATATATCACAGAGAAAATTTCAAATTTCTTTGGACACATCATAGAGAAAATTTTACACATCACCCACACCAAATTTCTCTGGATACATCAGAGAAAAAATTTTACACATCACCTACACCAAATTTCTCTAGGTTCAAATCAGAGAAAATTGAAGGCTCTGTTTGGTAGAACTCTGGAACGTTAGTTTCAGATCTTGATTTGAACATAGTGTTTATTTACGATTTTTAAAAATTAATTCTACACTCACTTTTGAAAACGCGGTTGAAGGAAGGACAATTTGGGCTAACCGGTCGTCCCACTGGTTGTTCGGCCGGTTGACCGGAACAGTATAATATTTTATTTATTTATTTTTGCAATTGACACATATTAATTTTTATATATTTAATAAAAAATATTTTTTGATTTTTTTTTAAAAAAATTATGTGCTTTAATTAAATTTTGAGTTTTGTGTTTGGTTATGAGTCGTAAGTTTTTATATCAAATATCATATTCCACATCGAAAATTTTCCACTCAATTTAAAACTCATTCACCAAACAAAGTTTCCACACTCAAATCATAATTCCAAAACTCACAAACTCAAAATACAACTCCATTCTCAAATTATATTTAGAAAACTCTACCAAACGCAAGCGAAATTTCTCTGAGTTCAAACTAGAGAAATTTTTTTCTTTTTCCTTTTCTTATTTCAACTTCTGTTTATTAACAATACTGTTGTTATTGACCATTACTCCATATCCAGTTTATGCAACCATTTATATATAAATTAATATTTCTACAAAACCCTTTACAACGACATTAGAATTAAACATTCAAAAAATACAAGGACCAACCAACATTCCAATCCTTAGTGAGCATTTTGTGTTGTATGATTTTCCTACCTGGCTAGATCTGGATAAACTTGGCCGCCTTGATCTCGCACATCTCTAAACATCGAAAGAAATGAGTTGAACCCTTCAGATGAAGCCCCGTCCAAGATCCACAGTAGCAAGTTACTAAACAAATTCATGGTCCCAACTTTGTTCACAAATTTTTCTGGCTTTGTTTACATAGAATTGAAATTTTTCTAGCTTTATTCATAGAGAATTCCTTTGACTTTGTTCACAAATTTCTCTGTGTTTGTTTACAATTTTAAACAAGAGAAAATTGTTTTAACTAAACCAAAGAAATTTTAGCACAATGATTTTAAACCAGAGAAATTGTTTTAATCAAACCAAATAAATTTTAATCAAACCAGAGAAATTGTGTTTGTTCACAATTTTAAACTAGAGAAAATTGAGTATAACAAAAAATCAAACACCTTCTTCGTTGAATAACAAAAATTCTCTCTTTGGCATTTCATCAAACACCTTATTTGCTGAATCCATGTTCCCAGCTTCCAAATACATCTTTTTATGTGGATTTCTTCAGTGAATGCTGTATGAAGATTTTAAGATTTAGTTTATTGAAATCAACAATAAAGACAATAAAGAAGAAACAAGAAAAAAGCAAAAGAAGTAATGATGAATATTTTTCAGTTGTGCTTGTGGATATGTAACTGATGCATTTTGTTTCTGCTTTCATATCTGCTATAATGCTTTATAAATCTTACTAGCGCCCTGCTTCTTGATATTTGTCCTCCGAAGGTAGTGATATTTGTCAATGAAGGAATCTTCATTGATATCGGAGGAACAACAATAAAGACTAGTGCTCTGCTTCATATAAATCTTGCTGTATAAAGTACTATCAGGAATCTTCATATAAATTGACGATCTCCATCGGCAAAGCTTTATAAATCTTGCTAGTGCGAATTCCTCCGTCGTAATCAATGCCAATGAAGCTTTGAACAATGTTGCGAATGAAGAGGAGAGAGATGAGTTGTTTGGTACAAGAAAAAATAAGAAAGAGGATGAGTGAGTGGGGGTTATATATGGGTGTGGGTGAGAGATTTTAGACTAAAAAAAAATTATTGTGAAACCCTCCTATTATTAAAAATTAAAAAGGGATGTTAGATCAATTTTTCCCAATAATTGGTGTATAATTTTTTACTCCCTCCGTCTCAAAATATTAGTCCCTTATTTTATTTTTTATTGTCCTAAAATATTAGTCCCTCTTAAAAAATCAAGTACAAAAATAATATAAATTTCTTATTTTGTCATTCTTTTAAATTAATAAACAATATAAAAAGTACAATTATAATATTGAAATTTTCAAAAAATATATTATCAAAAGAATAATTTTAAAAAATCAATTTTTTTCAAAAATAATAATTATACTATTAAAAAAATTAAATTCTCCAAAAGGGTCATTATTTTAGGACGGAGGGTGTATTTATTTTGAATAGTTTGGAAGGAACAGAGTGAAATTTTAGCCTAGGAGCTAGGTCTATGAAAACTATCCATTTGGCTTAAAAGATTGGCTGACAAATCTCATCCCTGCTTTGTGTTTCTTTATAATTCTTTATTTCTAAGGATATCTGTGGATAAGATTTTCGCAATGGATGTCGCGAGACGGACTTTACACCACTTTCCAAACCATACAAATTCATTGCCAAAACCCATCCCCTCTCTCTCTCTCTCTCTCTCTCTCTCTCTGGAATTGCAAGAACTGACTGAGCTCAAAAGGTACCAACGCTTTGCTTCCTTTTTCTTCATCAAGGATGCGTTTTGAGTATTTTTTTTTTCTCAATCTCTTTTTCTTGGAAATAGGTATTAATTTATTTGGTCGTTTTTTTTCCCTTCCTTCTTGTCTTGGCATTTGATGTTTGGGGCTAGTTTCGCTTGAACTTGAGAAATTGTGTTTTAATTCAAGCTTATATTCCATTTATTGATGAATTTCTTGATGTCTGAATCACTTGAAAATTGGGTTTTTTTTTTTGGTGGAATGGAATGTTGATTGTTTGATTGATAACTAAGGTGTACTGTTGGACAATTTGTTTTGTTTGTTGAATTATTGAATATTATCCTGTATTGGAATTGGTTTTTCATGTTATCAAGCATTTTGATGGATTCTAAATCATCTACGCAGAGGGGCATTATTGGTTATGTATCACAATCAGTTTTTAAATTTTTCATTATTTGAGTTATTTGTTAGATTTTCTGAACACTTGGACATGTATAGTTGTGTTACCACTTGAATTTGGGTATGAAGAATATAACTATTTCTAAAAATCCCAATTTTCTTCTTTCCCTGTGAGGGCTCTTTAACTTTTCCAAATGCTAGAGTTGAATATATGACAAATAGTTATTTTCTTCATAGTTCAAATATGGATTCCACATATCTCTTGAACTTGGAACTTACAATTTTCACATTGGTTTTAATTGTTTACTGTTGAATTGCCTTGCATCATGTTTTATTTGCGTGAATTTGAAATTTAGTTTTAACAAATTGTTAGCAATCATTTATTTCTATATGATGAAGATTATCATATTCATTTTCCTTCCTTACCCGAGATGGGGATATATTTCCTCGTGTTGTATCAAATTTTCTGTTGGAATCCAAAACGGCTCATCTCTTTGCAAGTATATCACTCCTCCTGTCAAGTTATGCTTTTGTGAGATCTTTTTCCCTGCACAGTTGGCTTTAGTGTTTGTGACAAATATATCTATTAGTTTCACAATCTTGCTGATTTTTGGATGTTCTTCTCATAGGAAATTCCTGAGAGGATTGTGAAACTGGTGCGGTAACTGTAAAGTTATGGCAAATCAAGGCATTCAAATTGGCACAGAGAGAGTAAAAAAAGTTAAAGAAGTCCAAATGGGAGAGTCTAATAAAGAGAGGGCTTATTCTAGGACCATCAGCAAGCATCAAGAAAGAACCGAAGTTATTAAGAAAGAATGGGTTCAGGCATTGCCACCCAAGGTATATATAACCATGTTTACATCAATTTATTTATTTGTTTATATGGGCTGCTAAATTTTAGTGCCGCCCTTTCAAATTTGTGGCCTGGTTTGAGTTGAAGAACCAAAACTGACATGATACTGGGTGAGCGGAGATGAAACATCTCATCATTCCAGGAATATTTATTATATATATCAATAAGACCAACTAATTTCTTATATCTTGTGTATCTGTTCTCTCCTTAGCACTTAAAAATAAAAATGAAAATAAATAAAATGAGATTTCTTTCTTTTTTTTGTTTTCCTATTGAAGAAATGGGATATTAATATGACCAGTACCATAGCTGCAATGAGGATGGTCCTTTGAAGGAATATAGATTAGCGAGGTAGTAGTCGGAATTTATGCGTTGTAAAACAATTTAAAACGGTTTAAATAGGTTCTAAATAAGGAAGCAATGATTAACATGGTGACAATTTTATACTTTTGCAGGGGAAAACTGCAGATGATAAGATTCAATTGTATCCAATGCCAGAGTGTACACTTTGCTGCTCTTGCATTAGCAATATTAGTTGCCGCACTGTTCGCTCAAGAACAAAACTAATGAACATTCTAATAGAAAGAGGGAAGCCCCAGGAAGCCCAGACTATTTTCAATAGCTTGATTGAAGGGGGCCACAGACCGTCCCTGATAACGTACACAACCCTCTTAGCCGCTTTGACCTACCAGAAACACTTCAATTCCATACATTCAATTATCTCTCAAGTGGAGAAAAATGGGATGAGTCCAGACTCGGTCTTCTTTAATGCTGTTATCAATGCTTTCTCTGAATCCGGGAACATGGAGGAAGCCATGAAAGCCTTCCAGAAGATGAAGGAGAGTGGATATAAACCCACTACTAGCACTTTCAACACGTTAATTAAGGGGTACGGGATTGCTGGTAAACCCGAAGAATCTGTGAAAGTTCTAGAAGTAATGTTCCAGGAGGAAAATGTGAAACCCAATCTGAGGACTTACAATGTACTTGTGAGAGCATGGTGTAACAAAAACGTTACAGAGGCTTGGAATGTGGTATATAAGATGGTAGCTTCAGGTTTGCAACCTGATGCTGTTACTTACAACACTATAGCAACGGCTTATGCTCAAAACGGAGAGACAGGTCAGGCTGAAAGTATGATTTTAGAGATGCATAACCATAATGTGCAGCCAAATGAACGAACTTGTGCGATTATCATAGGCGGTTATTGCAAAGAAGGTAAAATAAAAGATGCTTTGAGGTTTGTGTACACAATGAAGGAGCTTGGATTTTGTCCTAATCTTGTTGTTTTCAATTCGCTGATCAAGGGATTTTTAGACATGGCTGATAGAGATGGGGTCGATGAGGTTAGTTGTTGGTTTATTTTTACTTTTTTTAATTATTGATTTTCAATTAGTCCTATCCTATGTATGTTTTTATGTATTTACAATAGAACTCAACTTGAGTCCTCATATAACAAGTTTCATCTCTTCTTGAGTGCTTCTATAGCATTATAATGTATATATTTACTAATAAAGTATTAAGAAATCTTGTTAAAAGTATATAGACCTTGAACTATAATTTTGCTAATATTTTTAGCATTATAATGTATGCATTTATTAGTGAAAATTTCAGAAATCTTGTTAACATTTTGGAATCTTAAAAGGTATATTTCAATGCTATATTGTTAAGTTTTTATGTATCTTTTCTTTTCTCCTCTAGAGCTTGAAGAAACTTGTATTTTCCCCATACCATTTGATTCTGCACTTCAGAATTGTGAAAAAAGTACATTTTCTGACAGGTTCTGACAATGATGGAAGAATTTGGAGTCAAACCAGACGTGATAACTTTTAGCACCATCATGAATGCATGGAGTGCTGCAGGATTTATGGACAAGTGTCGGGAAATCTTCAATGACATGGTGAAGGCTGGCATAGAACCCGACACCCACGCATACAGCATTCTCGCTAAAGGTTACGTGCGTGCACGCGAACCTGAAAAGGCAGAGGAACTCCTGACCAGCATGGCCAAATCTGGCGTCCGCCCAAATGTAGTGATCTTCACGACTGTCATCAGCGGATGGTGCAATGCTGGGAAAATGGAGTATGCAATTAGGGTTTTTGAAAAGATGTGTGAATCTGGAACGTCTCCCAATTTGAAGACTTTCGAAACTTTGATTTGGGGATACGTGGAAACAAAGCAGCCATGGAAAGCCGAAGAAGTGCTTGATCTCATGGAGGGTTTTAAAGTTCAGCCCGAGAAATCCACTTTCAAGCTGGTTGCGGAAGCGTGGCATGCCACTGGATTAGCCGGAGAAGCAAATAGATTATGGGGTACTGTCAAGAATGATGATACAAAGGATGAGATGCCGGTGGTAGAGAGTTTAGAGAAAATTTATCAGAATCCAGATGCGAATTCCTCTTGTTCTGATCTGTCACGTATACCTAGTTTAGTAAATGATCAAAAAGGATCAGCTGCCTCTAGCAAGAGAAGTCGGATGGTGTTGAAAGAAGCAGAACATTCGTCGGAAAGCTTGTGGAGTTGTACTAAATCCATGTATGTTACTTGTAAATTTGGAGCAAAATCGCCAATTGTTTGCGAGAAACAATCTCAAAGGGGGCAGCTTTTTATGTGTGGTCAGCTCGCAAACTCGTGTACAGTGTTTCCGGGTGCAATGGGCCTATATTCACTTCACAGGTTCATTACATAGGAGGTTTGAAATTCAATTGTTGTACATAGTGAACAGAGGGTGATCTTCATTTTGTGAACCTCACAGGAAGGGTTTTAAATATCGGCTGAATACTAGGCCAATATATGACTATATCGCTGATAATGTTATTTAAAACCATGCTCATAGGCATCCAACATGACCAATTTACTGATTGTAATTTTTTAAATCAGCATTTGTATTTTGGTTACTGTATACCATGGATGGCTTTTTTAAGACAGGCAACGGGTATTTAAATCTTTGATGAAACTAATGAAAATGTTGTTAATGGTACTCTCTCTCTCTCTCTCTCTCTACTGCTTTGTAGATGAATGAATTACCATTAAGGATTTGTTCTTTTTAAGGTTAGAAGAGAAATGATGGCTTAAAAACATGTAGATTCATATATTCTGCAATTTGTCTAGAAAGAAAGGCCATGTTTTGTGTTGTTTTCATTTTGATGTTTTTTTCCTCGGCGTTTTACAAAACAAAAAAAATGAAAATTTGAAAACACCCATTTGTTTCCATTGTTGTGTGCGTTTAATTTTCAAAATTTTGATTTGTTTTCTAAAAAGGAGTGTTTTTGGAAGGGAAAGGGGGGGGGAACGAGTTCTCTTTTCTTATTTATTTATTATTGTACTATATTTTTGACAAAAGAAAACGAAAACAAATGCCAAACGTGCCTCAATGTATTTAATTTCCAATTTTGGCATGTTTACAAAGAAGTGGGCTGAAAGATTGTAACATATTACACAAATCAAAATAAAATAAAATAAAAAACAGATAATTATGCAACCTTTTACAGAAATTCATCTCGTGAATGGATAGAGAAGCTGTGCTCAAATTTTCAAGTTCAGTCTGTTTTCTTCTTCATAATCGATGCATCGTGGTCTGGAGGAGGTTGAGAAGGAACTCTGCTCAGCAGCCATACCAGAGCTACGCCTATCAATGCTCCGGAGAGGTGTGCTATGTGATTAACATTCTGCAAGGCATAGCCTCCACGGAAACTGCCCGACAACCCTGTTGAAGCTTGGGCTGCTTCCATCACCTGATATACCCAAGAAGCGGGAGTCAAGTCAATATTAAGTTTGTTTGATTGAAAATCAAAGGAAAATTTCAACTGATAGGAAAGCCCCCAAAAAATAACTTGATATTAGATCTATAGATGACACTGGCTTGACTGGAGTTTCAGATAATGTAGATAATGAATTGCTTACCTTCTCTACAACAAATTGACCCAATATGAGCACTTCAAGGATCTTCCTCCAGTCCCAAGACATCTGCAGTATGCACCAAGTTGGTCCGTTTGTTTGGACAGGAAATATTTTTTGAAAAACGTTTTTTCACATTTTTTGGCGTTTGGTATAATGGAAAATGAAAGTTAATGGAAAGCATATTTTGTGGTCAATGAAAAACAAGCTTATGTGGGCAGAAAATGTTTTTCACTTTTGAAAGGTGAAAAACGTTTTCTAGAATAACGTGTTGACACCTCCACCACCTCACTGTCACCTCCACTGGCTGGAGTGGCAGTGATTTCACAATGAGATCAATGAATGTACAATTGAATTACCTTCACAAGGACACTAATTGCAAAGAGTCCGAATACAGCACCTGATGCTCCAACAGAAACAGCATTTCTTGGGAGAACCAACCAAGAGACAAGATTTGCTCCAGCACCCGTTAAGATATAAGAAAGCCACAATGCAAAGTTCCCTTCCTCCTCTTCGACGAGCTTTCCTGTTCTAGTAAAATAAGTATAAAATTACATTCCAAAATCTAAATATATCAGATTGTGTCCTGTCTTTAAACTTCAGGAATCAAAGTGAATAATAAAAGCCTTACCAAAGATATACAAGAAGAAGAGGTTGCTAGAGAGATGGTTCCTGATAAGGATATACTGCAAGGTATTAGAAACAAACATCTTATATAGAAAGAGAGAGAGAAATGGTTCCTTTCTATTAAATTTTGTGACTCATTTCCTATGTGTGTCCCTATATAGTGTATAGAAGTCTCACCAATTAGCATGACAGAATGTCGCTGTCACAAACTGGTACCAGGCAGGCCAATTATGGTACAAATACAAGGCTTTGATACTCCGAACCTGAGAGATTACAGAAAATTGGTGTTAGCTTAAGCATCCCAACCAAATGATACAAGATTGACTCACAGTGGAACTTAATCAGTTTCTTTAGGAGAATACTTTTTATCTTTATATCAAGTTATCAGCTTCTAGAATTATCTTAACTCTCCGAAATTCAAATATGTTTTATGTTGATACAGCGAGCTGTCATATTCTGTCAAACAATTTTCAGGCGTTGTTCTCTATTTAAGGTTGAGAGATCCTGAAGGCTGCTCCGCCTTTCATTGCACCTAAACCTTTAGTTGTATTCCACCTACTTTCATTGATATTTCATCAGAAAATAAATAAATAAATAGGAAAAATAAAATTTCACTAACAAAGAAGCAAAAGTATTTTGGTTGACCATCAGGGGCACTTCGAACCTCTGCCTATAGAGGGTCTTGCCTTGCAAATGAAAGGTTTTGTCCCCAGCCCTCTATCGTCTAAGACTATTTCTTATCCCAAACCTAATTGATTAGGGCGAGTGAGGAGAATTAGATGAGAGCGAAAGAAGGGGAAAGTAAACCAAATCATACATACATGATTGAATCTTCAAATGTCCTAGTAATGGTCAAAGTAGTTGAATACAAGGATTGCTATGACTATAGCCTGTGGTAAATTTACCGAACCTGAAACAAGTGATCAGCCGCAAATATTCCAAGATTTAGTAGTAGGATCCAGAATATCCCATTTACACGCTTCTCCGGCTTCCTCTTCTCTTCTGGCTTCCCAAGTTCCAGCTGCGATATCATATCTAAAACAAGTATCATAAAATTGCTTAAACTTTCCACCCTTTTAAGGGATTGAGATTCAGTTATCTGTGAAGTGAGAAAGTATATATTCTATCACAATGAAAATGATACATCATTGAATGGAGCTGTAGATCAGTAGACAACACCAAGGTGGAAGATTGACTGACTGTGAAGAAGAGAAATCAACCAGAAAACCTAAAATGAACCAATCAGTAATTTTTATTTTTATTTTTTATTTTTTTGTTGGTAAAAGGGGGTGGAAGGATGACTCTGATTACCAAGTTAGCATAAGTTGCTTAGTTCTTGTCTTTTCTTCAGCATCTCCAATCCTTCACCAATTCTTTCATCAAATTCAAATTTGATGAATACAGATTTAAAGGTGAGTTCCAATCATTTCATCAAACTTGTATCAAATTAAGAGAGAGACAAAATTTTCGCCAAATTTCATTCAGCCATATTTTCACTCAAATTTGATGAGATTTAATGAAATTTTTAAGAAGGGGATTGGAGATGATTTTCTTTCATCAAAAACAGTTAAAATAGGATTTTAGAATAAGTTTGGAATCTTTCCAAAAGAGTTGATGAAGAAAAAAAAGAAAAAAAAAAGAGTAAGGATTGGAGTGTTCTATACAAGACAAACTTCTAACCAAATTTGCACTTAAATTTGATTATTATAATAACAATAAGAAGTAAGGATTGGAGATGCTTTTAGGAAACATAAACTTAGCCGCCCACAAAGTGTTTGTCAAATTTCCAAGGAGAATTAGACCACTCAACAGCCAATAACAAAACAATCATTCATAGCATAGTCTAACTAATCATAACAATGTGTTCATGAACAAACCAATTCGTTTACCTAATCAATGTAATTAACCACATATAAAATGCCATTGCGAACAACCCAACTGAATTCAACCTCGATTATCAAACACTATGATGCTACAAAGCTCATTTCACTGTAACTTCACAACATACATGTACTGAGAAAGAGAAAGAAAGATGACCTGAGCGATTCACGTTGCAGATGAGGCGAGAGCGGGCGGCGCGGAGATGAAGCTGAGAGTTGGGTCCGGTGAGGACTGCACGAGAAGAGGAGAGAGAGTGAGAGGAGGGAAATTTTGAGATGGTATTGATGGGAGGGAGAGAAAGAGCCATTGAAATGGGCATGGATTTGTATGGAGATTGATGGGTCAGTGTGAGGAGTTGATGATGATGATGATGATGATGATGATGATGATGATGAAGAAGATGAAGTCTCATTTTCTATAGAGAGAGAGAGAGAGAGAGAGAGGACTGGAGAGGGAGAGGGAGAGAGAGAGAGAGAGACAAACGGTTTTTGGTTAGAACTACTGGATTTTGAAAAGTTCTAATGTAACTGTGACAAGCCCGTGAATAGGGCCCAAGCAAGTCTAGTTGGGTTGGATATGAGTATTTTGAGCTAGAAAACATGGAACTCGGGCTTTAACCAGGCCTGACTGACCTAACCATTCGGCCCAAGCTCAATCTCTTGGTTTGTTCACTGAAAAATATGAGGAAGAAAAAAAGATATTATAATTAGGGTTAGTTTGGGATGTTCTAAAAAAGTATACTTTTTGACTTATTAGCTTATATGGGTTAGGTTTAGGTTGGATTTGATGTGATGTGTTAGAGAGGTGATGTGAATTAAATAAGATTATGTGATTTAAATAGGATAGTGACTTTTTGACTTTTTGTATTATTTAGTAGATGCCAAACTTGGCCTTAGTATCCGATGGGACAAAGATGATAATTAGTATTCGGTGAGACAAACTTGATAAATATATTTTTGAAATTATATCATTTATTTTTTTAGTGATAAAACATAGTAAAATTATAAGGTTATAATTATTGGACCGACCTAATTTTTCTTATAGATATACATTGAGAGTTTTATAAAATGAGTAGTTCAGATTGAAACGGATCCATGATAACCCTCACAGACTTCTCAAATTTTCTCAAATTGATAAGTGAACATGAGATTCAATTTTGCATTTTTTTTTGGAAATAAAACTTTTTCCCAAAAAAAAAATGACACAAAACATTCCTATAAATACCCTATTAGGTTGTTACCACCATAAATAAAAGAAAGCTTGATATCAGATAGAGGAATTCGTCAATTTTTTATTTAAATTTGATGAAATTTTTGGTGAATCGTTAGAAATGCCCTTAGCACTAGTA
This sequence comes from Camellia lanceoleosa, assembly GCA_025200525.1. Taxonomy (NCBI): domain Eukaryota; kingdom Viridiplantae; phylum Streptophyta; class Magnoliopsida; order Ericales; family Theaceae; genus Camellia; species Camellia lanceoleosa. Next base: position 131,402,882 of record CM045771.1, on the reverse strand, counting down.
GATATGATATTATAGAATATGCTAATTTTTGGTGGGCACGTGTTTTTGAGTCGGTGGCTTTAGTCGTACTTATTTATCTTTCTTTTATTATTCAAATATTTGTAATTACAAAATATATAACATTATAAAAATATACATAATTTTACTTTTGAATAATAAATTATTGTAATTCTATAAAATATGTAACATGTATTACAAAAAATCATAAAGTGTTCAGTAATGGATTTCAACATTTTCCTTCACATTCCACTCAACTTCAATTTTTATCATTCATATTTCAATTTTTATTCAAATTTTAAATACTAAAATAATAAAAATACTTTATTAAAACTCGAGTTGAAATCTAAAAATTTTATTATTTCAATTAAAGATAGGAGATGAAAGTAAAGTTATAAGATAAAAAGTATTTATCCGATTTTATAATTTTCTCTACCTAACTTATATGATATGTAATAATAAATTTTTGAATTATTTAAAAGAAATCCATAGAATAATATGATAATAACTATTTTAATTATCACATGTCAAAATTTTTAAATTTATTGGGCAAATAAAATCACTATGGGTATGTTTGGTTTGTGTTTGAGAGATGTGTTTTAGAGATAAAAAGTACAAAAACATGTTTGATTTAGTTTTTTGAGAAATTTGTTTTTAAAAATTGTTTTGAGAGAGAGTTTTGAAAAAAGTGATTAATTTGATGTGTGTGTGAGAGAGATTTGTTTGGAAAACTTGTTTGGTTTGTGTGTTTTGAGAAATTTTTTTAAAAAAATTTATTTGGTAGAAAAAATTTCTGAAATTTATTTGTAGAGAAAATTTCTGATATTTTTTTCAGAAACACAAACCAAACCTACGCATATTTAGAATATATACTTGTAGTACTTGATAATAAAAAATAAAAACTAACCTTGTAGGGCTTGTTTGGTTTGTGTTTCAGAAACATGTTTTGGAAAAAAAAAGTACGAAAACATGTTTGGTTTGGTGTTTTGGGAAATTTGTTTTGGAAAATTGTTTTGAGAGAGAGTTTTGGAAAAAGTGATTGATTTGATGTGTGTGTGAGAGAGATTTGTTTGGAAAAGTTGTTTGGTTTGTGTGTTTTGGGAAATTTTTTTGGAAAAATTTGTTTGGCAGAGAAAATTTCTGAAATTTGTTTGTAGAGAAAATTTCTGAAATTTTTTTCAGAAACATCAACCAAACAAGCCCGTAGTGTTTTAGGTGCAGTTTGTTACATGTGACCACGTGATATGGTCTATCTTGTACCGCTCGCTAATGTCAGATAGCTTTGCCGCGTGGCCCACCCACGTCATTCCCATGTGTCCTCTTTGACTTGGATAGAATCTTCACAGTGTCAATGATTTATATCAAAATTAAGGCGCCTTTTGAAAATGACGTGGGTGGGCCACATTATTAAAAGGCATTTTGATTTTTAATTTATTTTGAATTATATTATTTTTCATATATATATATATATATTTATAAAAATCAAATTTTAATCATCTTCTCAAAATATTCCTAAATATTACTCCCTCATATATAAGAAAATAATTTACAATGTTGATTATACTTTTTATTCTCTCCTTTTCACTTTAATCACTTACATTTTAGGACACTCGGTTGGGAAATTTAATTTCAAATTTTCTTGGTCTAAAGATTTAGGCATTGATTTTCTTTGCTCGTAAGAACAAGCATATGTAAAATGGCCAACATACCCTTGTTTATATAAACCACATCAATGCTGCTATACACTCCTAGTGAGGATCGCGTTCGGCGCCCCCCCCTGATTTTTTTTTTTTTCCTTCAATCTCAGTGCCACATGCAATCTGGGTCACTGAGGGTGGGGTTTACTAGGGGTCCGACGCATTTTTGTAAACCATATATAACACTATCTAAACCCTAAACACTCACATTCCTCTTTCCCTCACTCTCCCTCTCTTCTTCGCCTGACACACGGTTAAGAATAGGCATAGGTTGATTACGGCCATGGAACCTTTAATCCTCCACCCGTCCGCTAAATTGGAGAATTGGAGAAAATCAATCTGCATTCGTCCAACAATCCAACTGATGTGGTTTGAGCATTAATGGATGGATACGAATCGGTTTAGCGGTTTAAAATTTAATAAATTTTTAACATAATTCAACTTGTGCACTTTCTCAAAAAAAAAAAAAAAAAAAAGTATTACAGTCAATGATTTAAAAAAGTATTACAATCACTGCATATCTCATTTAAAGAAAGAAAGTTTGAAACTTTAGAATATTACAATCATTGCATGCCTCAGCCATATATTACAATTATAGCATGTTTCATCCACATAAAATATTACAATCTGTGGTCCTTAAAATATAAAAATAATTCAAATTACCAAAACCATGAACAGAGCAGTAGTAGAGATTTTATGCCTATGTATTGTTACATCTATATCTGTTTTTGAAAATAAAAATCAACCGGCATATATCATCTTTTTTATTTATTATTTTTAGAGTTATATTTAAAAACTAAAAAATATAGATAAATAATACATTTATTTTTTTCAATTCAAAAAATATATTCAAGTTTAAAACTCTTGTTCAACAGAATATTTGAACTTTTATTCAATTAAAAACACAAATAAAATATCTAAATAAATTAAAAACACAAAGTCTTACAAATTACTAGGAGTGCTTGCGGTTTGGTGGTTCAGTTGCGACCAAAGAAACCTCAAATCCACCATCCGTACAAAACTATGCGGATTGAAAAAAATCAATCTGCAACTGTCCCCTCGTCATCATGCATCCGTCCAAAATGTGGCAAATCGATTTGGTTCGGTCGGTTTGGGCGGATCGGTATAACTGCTGCTCACCCTTACACACGACGATGACGATGCCAACTCTGTCGCCTCAATCACAGCTGCCACCACTACCTCCACCTCTATCACCGCTATCTCTCTTCTCTTTTTCACATCTACCTTCATTTCCACCTCCAGCCTAAATTAGATATATAAAAGATGTTTCAGATCATCAGATCTGATGACTTCGCACTGAGATTCACAAGTTCTTTGTAAAAGACTCAGAACCTGAGGATGTTTTAGGTGACAGCTCAACAATATCAACACACACACACCATGCGCTACCTCATAAAGCCTTCGCCACTGAATTGGACGACGTGGCGTAGGCTTTGTAAATCTCGATAAAATCTCGGTCATCTGATAAATCACTATGATATGATGAAGTGTTCGGATGGTAAGCTCTGGTATGCCATCTTGATCTCTACTGGCAATGCATTTTGCTTCACTTTCAAGACCTCGTAAAGGCTCACCGATCTCGATTTCCTCTTTCCACAGTTACATTCCAACTATTTTTTTTATTTCTCTCTCTCTCTCTAGAAGTACACAGAAACAACTAAGGGAGTAAGGAAATAAGCATCTCTCTACCCAATAAAGTCGAAAAATAATTCTCCTCACTCTCTGTTTTTTCCTCATGTACACCTCACGTGTTCGATCTCAGATCAATGAGAACACCACTGACATTCAGCTTACCCCAGACGCGCTTGCGTGGCCAATAAGAAGAAGTTCAGAAACGATTAAGTTCGGAGGCGGTGGCGGTATGGTGGCGGTGAGTGAGGGGAAGTGGTGGACAATGAGAGAAGTATAGAAAGAGACTGTAAGAGAGAAAATGATTTGCTTATGAAAGAATTATTATTTTTTTATTGAGTATTTTAACTGTTTAATAAATTTTTTTCACTCAATGCTTCACCAATTTTTTAATCAAATTCAAACATTGACCCATTTGTATGTATAGGTATTGTTGTTGTTGCGTGTGTATTTCAATTGTTTGATGATTTGTATTTGGACAAATAAAAATTTGATGATGACGATGAAACAGATGTATATGTTATCTGTGCAAACCAAATTTTTGTAACTAAAATTTGTATAGATAAAAGGCTGTCTCTGATCTGTCCAAATTAAATAGAGATTTGTTAAAGAGAGAAACATATAGGGTAAAAATAAGAAATTAAACAGATAAAATATAGAACAGATAGAAAAATAAGTCATAAAAGTTCAACAAATGAAAAAAATTTAACAGATAGGTTAACAAAATTCAACAGATAAAAAAATATTTGAACAGATAGACAAAAAATTAAACAGATAGTCAAAAAATCTTAATAGATAAGAAAAATTTAGAATAGATAATTTTTTTTGAATAGATAGTCAACAAAAGTCAACACATAAAAAAAAATTAACAGGGGTAAAATTGGAAACAAAATATTTTTTAAAACTAATAAAAAGACTTTTCATCAAATTATTTCACAAAATGTGGACCTATTGTAACAACCCCGATCTGTAATTAGCCACTAATCCGTATTTAATGATGTTAATGAGAGGATTAAAATAAATTATGTGTTTATTTTGCACTTTGTATGATTTTGGCTTTCTATCTGTTACTTATAGAAATATCTGTTTGGAATTCCACTTTAATTTGTAAATTGAAAGCTATATCGGCATCCGAAACCGAAATTGATTACGTCAATATGTTATTTGGGATTTTTAGAACCATATGGAAAATTTTATTAAAAAAAAATTTGATTCAGTCTAATTAATTAAGTCGTGTTTGGTTAGCCTTATATTCTAATTAATGTATTTTAGCATCATAGCTATATATATGAGATATAAGCTCACTTTGAGCCATTTCTTTTATCCCTTGAGTGGAAAAATCTGGTGAGACATTTTAGAGAGAGAGGGAGCACAATTCTAGAGAGAGAAAGGAAGAGATTGAAGAAGAATTGAGGGTTTTGTGTTGAATTCACTAAGATTGTGCTAAAACAAGGGTAATTCAAGACTCTAGGTAAGCTTTTGACTATTAATTCAAAGAGTTGTGTGTTGTAGAGATGAATTCATGAAATTGTTAGGATCATTGCATGTGATTTACATATGTTGGTCAAGAAGATGGAGGATTTGATTATAATTTCACTTGCATGTATACATATACATAAAGGTTTGTCATTTTAGTTTGATTTTGAGTATCTAAATTATTTTTGGAGCTATTTAGTGCATACATGTTTGAATTATCATGTTCTTTTACTTAAAATCATGTCTTGGGAAGAATTTCTTATATACATGGAGCTTATGAGCTCAATTTGCTAGTTTCATGAGATTTGAAGAAAAGATTTTCCATGCATGTTGTGTTCATGAGCATTCATCATGTTTTAAGTTGAAATTGTGAGCTTTTGGCAAACTCTTAGGCTATGATTTTATGAAATGATCTTTAATTCATCATATTTTGCAAGTTTACTATGTTATCTCAAGTTTTGGGGCCCAAGAGATGTGTTTTGGAAGGTTGAATTCGAGTTTTGAACTTGGGAGGTCAATATGGATTTTCCAGAAATTTGACCTACGCTCGAGCAAGGACTTTCATGCTTGAGCGTGAACCTTGAATTCATGCACCACGCTCGAGCGTGGGTCGAGCGCCCGTCGAGCGTGAAAATCTTGCATCCAGTACTTTTTAGAGTTTATAATCCGCTCGAGCGAGGAAATGAACGCTCGAGCGGAGCTTCATTGTCTGCATGTCCGCTCGAGCGGGGAAACCCACGCTCGAGCGTAGACCTCATTTTCAGAAAATTTGACTAAGTGTTCCAATTCATGTTTTGGTGTCCTCATTGCATCTTAGACATTCATAAGACCTAATTAAGCCATAGTAATGAGGTTATGGATTAGAAACACACTAAGAAAAGAATGTACTAAGTTCCGAGACTGCAAGTGTGTGTGTTTTAGGGAATGTGATAAGAAAGAATAAGAACCAATGTAATGAAAGCTAAGCCTTAATGGCCACTTGAATGTGTAATGATAATACATGCTTGTGTTATGTATTTTGTGATTGTAGATCAAGACTCGAGGATTGATTGACCGCTTACTGGAACCACTATGAGTAACGTTATTGTAAAGATACGTTTATATGAATTATGTTCCAAATGAAATATGATAAGTTCTGATTTCTGAAATGATATCTATTTTCGTGAACGAATATTCCATGTTTGAAATCTATTATGGCATCCATAGATAGTCCCAAGTCATGGGGGACGGCATGAAAATGTGCGTCCATGACATACAAGTAATTGCGAAATCTCGTTAGCCACTTTATTGTGGTGATATGTGTTTAATCGGTATCCGGAACCGATTACTCTAGGCGGAAGACGTTCTATGATGTGTTCTATGAGATATACCATTATTATGTTCTGATATGAGGATGATTATGCTATGATCTATTTTTAATTATGATATATTCGGATTTTGTTCACTAACCTTTTACCTTAATGTTATTCACTGGGTTTTAGCTCACTGTTTGTATATATATGTATAGGTGAGCATTTTGGAGTTCGAGTCTGAAGGCTTTTGCCTGGATCTGTGTCTCGTTGTTAGCCAACCATTGTGCCTCACGTGGAGGTTCCTGAAGCGTCCTGTATTTAAGTTTTGTGGTTTCTGTTTATATAAGACTCGATTTGATGTCGTTTGCTGTACTTAAAATATTGTAATGTGTGTGGGTATAATGTATGGTTGACTACCGGTTATGTATATAAAGTTTTAAATATTCTGTTTCATGTAAGTCAGCACAGCTCATTGAACAACTATATTTATGTATTTGCTTCCGCTAGCCTCTTAATCTTGTTAATCGGTTCAGAGGCCTTCGGTAATCTAAGGATTACTGGGCGGTTACGATGCTAAATCTATAGGGGCGAGTTTGGGTCGTGACACCTATCACTAACCAAAAAATATTCACCAAATCTATTGCCTTAGATATTCTCTAAATCGAATTTATCACCAATTTTCTTTACATTTTAATTATAATAATTAAATTATTAAATTTTAATCTAAATTTTAATGTAGTCTTATTCTCATCTCACCCCACCTTTTAAACTATTTTTAGAACTCTCTTTCCAATATAAAGCAACTAGCCTATCACCCGTGCTATGCACGGAATAATTATTGATATTTATATTTGTTTTAAATTTTTTTTAATATATAAATTATGTTTTTTAAGATTTTTTATAAAAATAATTTAACAATCTTATCACTAATCATAATATATGGGAGAAATTGAAAAGGGTACTGCAGCAACTATACACGGATTGTATCTATAATTATTTGTTTGAGGGGATTTTAAATGCTGATTAGGAAATTTTGACCAAATCAATAAATACATGCATGTGGAAAAACACGTGAATTGAAAAAAGTTAATAAATACTGATCAGAGAATTTTGACCAAATCAATAAATGTTGTATTTTTTTTTAAATAAAAAATTTAAAAAATTCAGATTGGGATATTGAAACTCCCACAAGCCTTGGGGGTTAAAAACTCCCTTTTAAATGTCTTCTTTTTTTTCTTTTTTATATTATATTAAAGTTTAATATTTTGATAATAATCATATGTGTTGGACTTTTCAAGGAATTAAACGTCTTTTTTTTTTAATTATATTATATTAAAGTTTAATATTTTGATAATAATCATATGTGTTGGATTTTTCAAGAAATTTTTTCTATACTTGTTCTTAATACATTTAAGTGTTATTATGAGGGATAATAATCATATGTGTTGGGATTTTTCAAGGAATTCATATGTGTTAGATTTCAAATAATTTTTTTTATGCTTGTTCTTAATGCATTAAAGTGTTATTATGATGGTAAGACTTGGGAGCTGGGAGAAATTAATAAATGCTAACATTTTTTTTTTAAATCAAAAAATTAGAAAATTTAGATTGGAAAATTGGAACTCCCAAAAGACTTAGGGTTAAAAACCCCCTTTTGCTTAATATATAGTATAGATGTATTATACTTAGTAAAATTCAAAAAAAATAAAATATCACAATTTAAAAATAAAATAATTTTATTTAATTTTTATTTTTGTTTTATTTTATTTAATTTCATTATTTAAATTTTAATAGATGTTTTATTTTATTTATCACCCGTGCTATGCACGGGATAATTATAAATATTTATATTTGTTTTAGATTTTTTTTAATATATAAATTATGTTTTTTAAGATTTTTTTATAAAAATAATTTAACAATCTAAGGTTTAAGGAATTTTTTTTATACTTATTCTTAATGCATTAAAGTGTTATTATAAGGGTAAAGTTTGGGGGTTGTGAGAAATTAATAAATGCTAAGGTTTTTTTTTAAATCAAAATCAAGAAATTTAAATTGGGATGTTGGAACTCTCACCAAACTTGTGGGTTAGAGATAGATATAAATAAATAGATAGATATAGATATAGATATTTATATTTGTTTTAAAAAAATTTTAATATACAAATTATTTGTTTTGGAAAAGGTACAATAATTATGAGAGAAGTCAAAAAGTCTTGTGGGTTGAGAGAAATTAATAAATACTGAGTTAAATTTTTTTTTAAAACAAAAAATTAGAAAATTAGAATTGATATATTGGAGCTCCCACAGGCTTTTGGGGTTAGAAACCCTATTTTACTTAATATATAGTACTAGCCTATCACCCATGCTATGCACGAGATAATTATAGATATTTATATTTGTTTTAATTTTTTTTAATATATAAATTATGTTTTTTAAGATTTTTTATAAAAATAATTTAACAATCTTATCACCAACCATAGTGTACAGGAGAAATTAAAAAGGCTACTGCAGTAATTATGCATGAGTTGTATCTATAATTATTTATATGAGGGGATTTTAAATGCTAATCAGGGATTTTGACCAAATCAATAAATGTAGGCATGTGGATTGAAAAAAACTAATAAATGCTGATCAGAGAATTTTGACCAAATAAATAAAGATTTTTTTTTAAATCAAAAATTTAGAAAATTAAGATCGAGAGATTGGAGCTCCCATAAGACTTGGGATTTAGAAATCCCATTTTCCTTAATATATTTACAGTTATCTATCTTTGTGAATTGCGATTTTTAAATGTCTTTTTTTTTAAATGTCTTTTTTTTTTCCTTTTTTATATTATATTAAAATTTAATATTTAAATCATATGTGTTGGACTTTTCAAGGAATTAAATGTCTTCTTTTTTTTTTATTATATTATATTAAAGTTTAATATTTTGATAATAATCCTATGTGTTGGACTTTTCAAGGAATTAAATGTCTTCTTTTTTTTTATTATATTATATTAATATTTAATATTTTGATAATAATCATTTGTGTTGGACTTTTCAAGAAATTTTTTTTATACTTGTTCTTAATGTATTAAAGTGTTATTATGAGGGTAAGACTTGGGGGTTGGGAGAAGTTAATAAATATTAAGGTTTTTTTTTAAAAAAAATCAAAAAATCAAGCAATTTTTAAATGTCTTCTTTGTTTTCTTTTTTTTTATATTATATTAAAGTTTAATATTTTGATAATAATCATATGTGTTAGATTTTTCAAGGAATTAAATATCTCTTATTTATTTATTATATTATATTAAAGTTTAATATTATGATAATAATCATATGTGTTGGACTTTTCAATAAATTTTTTTTATACTTGTTCTTAATGCATTAAAGTGTTATTATGAGGAATAATAATTATATGTGTTGGGACTTCTCAAGGAATTCATATGTGTTGGATTTCAAAGAATTTTTTTTATACTTGTTCGTAATACATTCTAGTGTTATTATGAGGGTAAAACTTGGGGTTGGGAGAAGCTAATAAATGGTAAGGTTTTTTTTTTTTTTTAATCAAAAAATCAGGAAATTTAGATTGGGAGATTGGAGCTTTCACAAGACTTGAGGTTAAAAACCCTTTTTTACTTAATATATAGTATAGATAATAATATATATATATAGAGAGAGAGATTATAAGATGAGAGAAATAAAGTGCTATCTTATTATAATGGAGGAGATTTTATAAAAAAAACATATAGACATGAATACCCTCCTATTTTATTGTGTTTACAATTATCTATATATGTAAATTGTGATTTTTAAATGTCTTCTTTTTTTCTTTTTTATATTATATTAAAATTTAATATTTTGATAATAATTATATGTGTTGGACTTTTCAAGGAATTAAATATCTTTTTTTTATTATATTACTAGCCTATCACCCGTGCTATGCACGGGATAATTATAGATATTTATATTTGTTTTAGATTTTTTTTAATATATAATTTGACCGAGGAGTTTGAAAGAATTTAATAAGTGTTTATTTTTTTTTTTCAAAAAACAAAACAAAAAAATTAAGAGGGAAAAAAATTAAGAGGCATTTACACCATAATTACATGGGTCTCTTGGGGATGCAAAAAGTAAAAAAATTATGATTTCATTTATTGCGTTATATTTGTTTTAATATATAAATTAAATACATGGGGTTTGACTGAGGAGTTTAAAAGAATTTAATAAGTGTTTATTTATTTTTTTTCAAAAAACAAAACAAAAAAATTAAGAGGGAAAAAAATTAAGAGGCATTTACACTATAATTACATGAGTCTCTTGGGAATGCAAAAAGTAAGGAAATTAGGATTTCATTTATTGCGTGTCAATAGTGTAATTATTATAAACCAATCACCAAGTCAATTTTTTTTATAAAAAAATTAAAAAATCAGAAAATTAGGATGGGCATGTTGGAGCTTCCACAAGCCTTGGGTTTTAAAAGACCATTTTCCTTAATATATAGACTAATATATCACCCGTGCTATGCACGGAATTAAATTTAAATAAAAAAGAAATCATTCATAATTATGTTAAACATATTTTTAAATTGTTAGCATAAAATATATGTAATTTTAAAAGAAAATATTGACATTGCATAATTAAAGTAATAAAAATAAGAATTTATTACATTTGTTCGAAATTCACTGAATAAGTAAAACAAAAAATAACTAAAATCTAACTTGTTGTGGGCCTTCCATCAGCATTCCTGCATTGTCAACATGATAGTTAGTATCATAATTAATGAACAATACATATATTATGTATTTATAAAATGTTATTGTGTGAGTGAATTTCCGATCACACTGCCCTCCTTAGTGATTCAGCAGAAGAACACAGGCAGAGTAGACGGCTCCTTGTAACCTGCACAGAAGGAAAAGACTCCGGCGGTGGTTTCGACCACCCGGGGGTACTCCGACGATCAAGTCAGTATATCTCTCAAGGATAATCAAGTACTTAACTCACTAGCTTGAGCATAAAAACGTACCTTAGACCCATGGGGTGCCTCTCTTTATAGCCAATCCAATCCTAGTCCCAACAGAACCCGGTCCTAATGGACTTAGGACTCCTGCTAATCTAGGACTCTCAGGAATTAAGACATACTCCCTAAGAGTTTATCTTTACCCCAAACCAAGTCTTCCCCAACCTTGGACTCTTGTCCACATCCGTGTTTGAGCTTCCTCTTCATTCTAGGACTCTTGTCCTTTATCCGCTTATCTCGATTCCGATATCTTCGAGGTATCTCGGCCTAGCCGAGATAACCTCGACAACTACCATAACACGTGGGGAACTCTGCTGACACTTCGGTGTCACCTCGGCCACGTGTTGGTACTCAGAAAATATATCCCCACAACTGCCCCCTAGGTTCTATTACCTCGGCATTCTGAGGTGATGGAACCTATCTTCGAATTTTATCTCGCACATCGGCCTAAGAACTTTTTAGCCGAGATCATTCATTCCAGGACGGCATGTCCTCTTCAGATTCAAATCAACTTCCTTACGTGTATGAGCTGTCATACACCAATCTTCAACCATTCTGAGGACGCGTTTCATTCTTACTGGTCCGTGCTGACGCCTACAAGCCGTTTTTTTTTCCGTCATACTGCTTGCCGGGCGCATGCGTTACCCATGGCGTCATTATTGTTGTTTTGCCGCCGCTTCACTTTTGACAAAGACGTTTGTCTCTCTCTCCTTCGCTTCACTTCTGCATTTTGAAATTCTTGTCCTCTCTCTCTCTGAAGCTTTTTTTTTTTTCTTTCGAATCCTCCATTGCCCCAAGCTCGAAGCTCTGCATTAGGTCCGCTTTGCCATTTCTGTGGAGCTCAAGTCATTGTCGCCTAAGTCACTGACCTCGGCGGGACTCATCTCGGCTTCATCCTTTCTCGTAAGCCCTGTTCCATTCTTTTCCATTTCTTTGATCGTTATTGGTTTTTCTCGCTTCTAATGTTCTGTTTATCATGTAATTTTTGAATCATTTCTTGATTTTGCATCTGAATACTTGCACCATCTCACTTCTGTTTTTGGTCTTCCACTTTCTTGTATTCCTGAATCTGAAACTTCTTTTGCTTTCCTGTTTTCCAGATTTTCTGCCTTCCATTCTCATTTATTCGTAGATTTAAGTTTGGGATTTGTTGTAGAATCATCAATCTCTAGGAAAGAACTGAAACAATCAGTACTTAGGTTTTAGCCGAGGTCCTTAAAATCCTTAAGAATACTGCTTCAGAGCCAAACACTTATAAAGTCCATGGGTGTGTGGAAACATAGGGTGGATACCCCACAAAACTAGAACACGTTAGGGAAGAATTCTCCATTGCAGATGACGTCCAGCTCAGGCTAGCTGCGGGGGAGGACTCCCTTATGCCTGATGGCGATAAAATGCCTTTCCTCAGAAGTTGCCTTCGTCCGGTGTGGACTTAGGTTCCTCTTGATATCCTCTTCCATGAGGTCCTTAACTACTACACCTCAACCCCATGCAACTTACCATAAATGCCTATAGAACCCTTATCTAATAATAGCTTTAGCTCGGCAAGAGGGTGTTAGAATCACTCTTGCCGTTATCCAGTATTGTTACACCATGAGTGCCCTTAACCTTAAGGAGAAAGGTTTTGTATATTACCTCAAGACGTGGTCTACCGAATATAAGGTTGTAGCCGAGCTCCCAGGCTCCAACAAAGGGGCTCTTGAGGATTATCTTATTGTCACTGAACTGGAATTTGGCCCGGTGAAGAAGTCCACCTTTTCCTCTCCCACGAACAAGAAAGGAGGGCAAGGGTAAGAGCCCATCTCGAACTACTTAATCGCTGTTTTCTTCAATTTTCCAAAATATTTTATCTGCTTTCATGTTTTGTTCTGCTTTGCGACGTCACGACCTCCCAAGGACTTTCGTCACCCCTACTTCCTCAGTTCGAACTGAAAAAGCTCTTGGACCTCCTCTTGAGCATAAGGCCCCTTTGGTCTTGAACTTCATCCCCACATATACTTCAAAGTTGCGACGTTCCAAGACAGGGAAGAGGAGCACCTCCTCATCAATCGCCTCCATCGAACAAGTTGCTTCCACGTCGAACCAGTCCAAGAAAAGAAGCGCCGACGCAGACTGGCAAAACAAATTAAATGGAAAAACCGAAGAAAACGGTGCTCAATCTCTTGGCCGACGCCAGATGACATGGAGGATGAGCCACTCAAACTATGCCCCCACCAAAACCGAAGAGAACCAAGAAGGCCCAACCGAAGGCTAAAGGCGTCGAGGCCGAAGATGCCCCGCCAATCTCCCGGCTAGTGGAGAGCAGAAGACTACCTATGCTCTGTGAAGAGGTCGGCCGAGACGCTCTCGATCTGGGTCCAATCAAAAAGCAAAAGCCTTCAACCTCGGGATCCGGGTTCCCAAAGTTCCTCGAGCCCAAAATTACACTTGAGGACAAGGTTTATGCCAATGAAAGCGCCTCGACGTTAACGTCGGCGTGGCACTCAAAGATGGTCGTTCTCATCGAAGGTGATCTTGAGAGAAACTCCAAGATCGTGAATACGAGAACTATGCCCTCATGTTGCAACGCTCGCCCAAGTAAGCCTTCGTAACTTTGATGATCTTGTTTTATCTTCATACTTGTAAAACATCATTTTCACTCAGTAATAACCTTTGTCTTTATGAACCGTCAGCCGTTCAACATGCCCACGCCTTCTCAGAAGGCATTTGAAACAAGGAGGAGCTCTCAATTAAAGAAGGAGTTTGTCGCCCTTCAAAAGACCCAAAAAGAGATCAACTGAGGATGAAAAAAGCTGGAAGAAGCGGTAGGCGGCCACAAAGGCCCAATCACTTGCTCTTCAAAGGCCGAGGCGTCAGAACGCTGGGGAAGTTGCGGCCGAGAAAAAGGAAGCCGAGGCTAAGAAGGCCGAGGCCGAAAAGAGCTTAGGATGCTCGCCACAAAAAGGTGAAATCGGTCGCCTACAACCAAGGCATGGCAGACGTTCTTTGAAGACTACAAGCTTGTGTCAAGCAAGCTTGCAACAAAGGATACGCCCTAGGTTGGAATGCTCGACCAAAAAGCTTGATCTTCGATCGACTTCGCCATGGCCATGGCGCAAGACTGAGAGCCTGCGTCTTCCTTGCCCACTTCCTCCATCTCCAAGCCAAGATGAATCTGAATCTGAAGCCGAGGATGAAGATGAAGAAAAAGATGAAGATAAAGATGAAGATAAAGATGAACCCTTGGTGAGGAAGGCCAAATCCCCTCCCAAGGCCGACCAGATTTTGGACCTCACTGGGGATGAACAGGTCGAGAAGCAATCCAAGGAAGCTGGCTCAGTTCGCCTGTCTTCTGATATGCTTCTAATTGGGAGAAGTGTTGATGAAACCTTAGCCGAAATCGACGCTAAGGTTGCAGCTGACAAACACTCCGAGGTCGTGGCAAATAAAGAACCTGGGGTTCCGGCTGAAAAGGATGCGGAGGTTGTGGACCCAAAAGACACCGAGGTGGTTCTTCCAGAACCTTCCGAGGTTCCAGCCCAACCTTCTGTTCAAGTTGAAGAAGGACAGCCTTGACGCTTTTTGTTTTCTTCTATTTCTTGTACTTTGTTTTCTTTTCTTTGTAAGCTGTTCCTTCATGGCCGATGTGCCTCTTCACGCTTGTAAACAACTTATTTATGCAAATTGTTTATTCTTGAATGCTTCAGCTTTTAATTCTTCTTTTCGCTTCAATGATTCTATACTTAGAATATTTTGCATGATTTCCAGATTCTTCCTTTTTGCACAATCTCCTCGGGTAACATACCTCGGGCATTACACTGCAAATTTTACTTCAAGAAGAGATCTGCATTATTTCAACAAGTATAGACAGATACTATTCAATGTTAACTTTTCTCAAGTTCCAAAAGGCCATAAATAACAATTTCAATTTGCCTTTCTTGTAAATTGATACAAATTTCAAAAATAATCAAGGACTTTACTCAAGTGTTTAGACAATAATCTTTACTCAACTTGTAAATTGCTACAAATTTCAACAAGCGAGGTCAGGGAACCTTCTCGACTTAACTTTAACTTGTAAATTGCTACAAATTTCAACAAGTAAAGATAAGAATTTATCTCACTTAACTTTAACTTGTAAATTGCTACAAATTTCAACAAGTAAAGATAAGGAATTTATCTCAGCTTAACTTTAACTTGTAAATTGCTACAAATTTCAACAAGTAAAGATAAGGAATTTATCTCAGCTTAACTTTAACTTGTAAATTGCTACAAATTTCAACAAGTAAAGATAAGGAATTTATCTCGGCTTAACTTCGGCTAAGCATTACTAATGTCTTCTCTCTGCCCCCAATGTGAACCTAAGTTCCTCTTGGGTTCTTATTATTCAAAAAACAATATCGTGCCAAGTTGTATAAGTTCAGAGAAATTCTGCTAAGATTTTATTTATCATATCGGCAAGAAAGAATCAAACAATATCTAATGATAGAAAAACTTTAAATTACAAGTGTTCCATGGTCTAGGCAATGCTTTGCCCTCATTATCTTCGAGCCGGTATGCCCCATTCCCTAACACCAAATTATTCTCAGGGGCCTTCCCAATTTGGGCCAAGTTTGCCCTCTCTGGCATCCTTCTTATTGCCGACCACTTTTCTTAAGACTAAGTCGTTGACCTGAAAATCCCTTGGATTGACCTTCTTGTTGTAAGCTTTGGCAAGCTGTTGCTGGTATGCTGCAAGCTGGATTGCAGCTTTCTCTCTTCTTTCTTCTAGTAGGTCCAGATCTCGGGCTAAGAGCACATCATTAGACCCGTTCTCAACTCCCTGTGTTCTGATCCCTGGGATGCCGATCTCCAATGGAATGACTGCTTCCGTGCCATAAGCCATGGCAAAGGGGGATTCCCCTGTTGATCTTCTCGGCGTAGTGCGATATGCCCAGAGCACGTTGGGCAATTCGTCTACCCACTTCCCTTTGGCTGCCTGCAGCCTCTTCTTTATTCCATCTAGAATGACCTTGTTTGATGCTTCGGCTTGCCCATTACTTTGGGGAAAGCTTGGTGTTGAGAAGTAATTTTTTATCTTGAATTTGGCGCAAAAATTCTTGATGAGTTTGTCATCAAACCTGGTTCCGTTGTCGGCAACGATTGCTCTTGGAATCCCAACCGTAATGATGCTTTTCCAGATGAAGTTCTTTACATCCACATCTCGGATTTTGGCAAGAGGCTCGCTTCTATCCATTTTGTGAAGTAATCCGTAGCCACCAAGAGGGTACTTCCGCTGCCCGCTTGCTTGGGGCAATTTTCCAACAAGATCCATGCCCCATTGGGCAAATGGCCAAGGGCTGAAACAGATTCAAGTCGAATGGGTCAGGTGTATCAATGGTGCAAACCTCGACATTGTTCACACTTCTTTACATAGGCTCAGATCTTTACGCATATAGGGCCACCAATACCCCCGGTAATGGCCCTATGTGCTAACGATCCGCCCTGCGGCTTCCACAAACTCCTTATGAATTTAAATGCGAAAGTCTTCGACTTGAAGAGGGTGTACGACCTTAAAAGAGGTCCAGAAGGATCTTCAGACAGATATGTCATTGTCGACCGAATCTTGCCGACTTCAATCGACCTTGTGTGCTTCCTTCCGATCTTCCGGCAATTGCCTTCTTTTAGGAATGCAACAATTGCATCCATCCAAATTGGTCCCAACCGCACATAATGCTTCTTGCATTATGCTCGTGGCTCTATGCTCGGCCCGGTAGGTAGTCAATCATTATTGTCCTTGTCTTCCGGTTTGTCTTGAACTTGCCAAATTGGCCAACGCGTCGGCGTGGTTGTTGTCATCTCGCTAACTCAAGAAGTCGGCATTTGAAACATGTCCGCCACTGATGACTTCTTTTACGTATGCCGACATTCTTTCATCTCGGCAAGAAACTCTCCTGTAGTTTGATTTACTATAAAAGTGAATCACAAAAATAATTACCTCATCGCTATTGCTACTTCAATCCAAAGAATCAATGCTTCATACTCCGCCTCATTGTTCGAGGCCTTGAACCCCTGAATTGATCGCTTCCAATATCTCCCCATCGGGAAATTAACACTACTCCAGCCTCCGCCTGGGTTTGAGCTCCCATCAACAAAAGTTGAAAGGAATTGCCGATGTAAATGCCGCAGGTCCGAGTTTCTCCTTCCTTGGTTCTTTGGCTTTCTACCGGGCTTCTTTCCTTGTTCAGGCATCGCTCATCTCGGCTCGACGGAGCCCGATGTTCGATGTATTCGGTGAGAACTTCGCCACAAAGTCGGCCAAGACTTGGCCCTTAATTGCGGTTCTCGGCCTAAACTCCAGTCATATTGGCCCAAAACAACGGCCCATCTTGCAATTCTTCCAATAAGTCTCCTTGTCGCAACAAGGATTTTAATGGGTGCTCTGTCGAACCACTATCTTGTGAGCTGAAAATAGTGGTTCACTTCTTTGAAGCCATTACCAAGGCCAAGATTAATTTTTCTAATGGCGATACCTTGTTTCTGCGTCACCAAGGTCTTGCTCACATAGTAAAGCGCCTTCGTTTCGCCTTTTCTTCGGATAATCACAAAGACTCATCGCATGCTCAAACCGCTAGGTATAAGAACAGTTCCTCCTGTTGAGGCGTTGAGAGGATCGGGCCGAGGTAAGGTACTTCTTCAGTCGGTCAAAGCGCCTCGCATTCCTCCGTCCATAAAAATCAGGCCTTTTTCACCGATTGAAAAAAGGTTTACACTTGTCCGAACTTCTACTTATAAATCTGTTTAGGTCATGCCCTTCCGAAGCATCTGAACCTGCTTAGCCGATGTCGGACTCTGTAATTCCATAATAGCCTTGATTTGATCTGGGCTGGCTTCAATGCCCCTTCTTGTCAGCAGGTACCCCAAAAACTTACCGGATCCGACTCCAAACGCGCATTTCGATGCGTTTAGTCGGAGCCGATATGTTTTGAGTATGTTGAAGACCTCTTCTAAGTCAGCGAGATGATCCTTCGGTTCCTTGGTCTTCACGACCATATCATCGATGTAGACTTCCACAGTTCGGCCAATCAAGTGTCTGAACATCTGGGTCACCAGCCTTTGGTAAGTTGCTCCTGCGTTCTTCAACCCAAAGGGCATGACTCTGTAACAGTACAGACCTTTGGGAGTAATAAACGCTGTCTTCTCCTCATCCGGGGGGTACATGGCTATCTGGTGATACCCCCTATATGCGTCCAAGAAGCTCATCCTACCATGTCCAGATGTGGCGTCCACCAACTGGTCGATCTTTGGCAGAGGGAAGCTGTCTTTGGGACAGGCTTTGTTCAAATTTGTGAAGTCTACGCACCTCCACTTGCCATTCTTCTTTTTACTACCACGGTATTTGACAACCACGTTGGATAATTGGCTTCTCGGATGGCCCCGCCTCTAGAAGTCTAGCTACTTCCTCTTCCATCGCTTCGACGTGTATCAACGCGTCGGTCTCGCTCGTTGTATTACAGTTTGGCCGACTGTCAACGTTGAGTCTGTGGCATGTGACCTCGGGTCGATGCCAGCATTTCATAAGGTGTCCAGCGAACACCTCAATATTTTTTCTCGAAAGGCTTCCAACTCCCTTTCTTCTTCTCCGCTAATCCTGCCGAGAAGAAAGAAGCGTTCTCATCACCCTCTTGGACGAAGACTTTCTTCAATGCTTCTTCACTCTTCTCGGCTCCTTGCCGACATCATCTAGGACTTTCATGTCCTCTTCTTCAACCTTCGCTCACCGGTTCTCGAATGCCGCAGTTAACTTCATTGTCGCCATGGAGCGATTTTACTTCCGCGAATCGATCTCCTCTCGATTTCCTCAATCCCATGTTCTGCTGGGAATCGCAGCGATTGATGCAAGGTGGAGGAATCGCCCCATTGCATGCAACCACGGCCTCCCCAGATGATGTTGTAAGGCGGCGATCAATCACAATAAATTCTGTCCTCACCTTCTTTGTGCGGCTTGTACCTCCAAGCTTGTTGCGCTTAAAGGCCACGTCGGCATTCCATTGAAGCCGACCATCGGGCCGTTTGACTGTTCCATGTCATCAGGGTGAAGGCCTAACTCCTTGTAGCATCTGACATACATGATGTCGCAGGAGCTGCCTTGATCAATCAAGATGCGTTTCACCTGGCACTCCCCAACCTGGAGGGATACTACCAGGGCATCATTGTGCGGGTGCTGAACCATGTCAAGGTCGGCTTCTGTGAAGGTTATCATAGGTCCTCGGCAATCATCAGGCCGTGGTCTTTTCAGTCCGACCTGGTTGACATGCTGCAGATGTTTCACCCTCTGCGTCTCCCCCCGTATGTCGTTTTCGTTCACCTTTGAGTGGATCACGTTAACCACCCGAGGTCCACCGCTCGTGGGTTGTCTTTGGGGCGGGGCTGCTGGTGCTTGAGGCAACCGTGCCTGTTCTTCCCTGGTTCGGGCCTCATCCACAAGATCTCTTAAATGGCCTTGTCTCACCAGATCTTCTAAGTGTGCTTTAAGGGCCCTGCAACCCTGAGTTGGGTGGCCCTGCTCTTTATGGAAGGCTCATCGCCTCCGAGGTTTCTCCCATGAATTCTCCTTGTGCTTTTGTATACTCAAGTAGGGTGATTTCGAATTTGGTCAAGGACCTTTTGGATCGAATTCAAACACCGCTGCCATCGCTTGTTTAGTCCTCAACTCGCTCTCGCTTTGTTTTGTCCATTGTTGCCTCGGCCTCGCCGCTTGGCCGCCGTTTTTTCTTTTTGTCTCCTTGTTCCCCGAGGTATCCTCATCGGCTCGTGCATACTTCTCAATCCTCGCCATGAGCTCTTCCATACTCGTCGGCAGGGTTTATGCTAATGACTTCCGCAGAGGACTGTCATCCTTTAGCCCGCTCTTGAAAGAGATGACCGCCACCACCTGGTTGCACTCAGGATTTCGATTGAACACCTCCTTGTACCGCTTATGAGGCTCCGAGGCTCTCATCTTTGCCGATCTTCAGAGCCATCAATGCATCCACCCTCAAAGGTTGCAGTTTGTTTGTTATGAACCTGTCCACAAAAATCTCGGCCAGGCCTTCCCAGTTCTTTACACTCCCCTTCGGGAGTTTGTGGAACAAATCTCCTGGAATCTCCCCAAAGGATGAAGGGAACACTTTGCAGAGCAACGGCTCGTTCCTAATCAGATAACGCCATTGAATTCAAAAATAATTCAACATGGAAGTTAGGGTCTGACTTACCATCATATATCTGGAACCTCGGCTTGCTGAATCTTTTTGGTGCCACGAATTTGTCCAATTCCACCGAGAATGGAGTCTTCGGCTTAACTGGGGAGGTTACTTCGGCTCCAAAGATTCTCCTGCTTCCTCTTGAGGTAGTCTCTCAAGTCCTCTTTACTTCTCGCAGCTTTGTCAATGGACTTCACCTTTTTGGCGCACTACTCGGCCTCATGGTGGCCCTTTGATCCTTCTCCGCAGACGCATCAAAACACAACACCCGGCCTTAACATGCCGATGTTCTTTGGGGTCTGATCCTTCTCACGATGTGTCCTTCGACTCTTCTCTCCTCGGCTCTTCTACGACCTCCCAGATGGTCGGTGAGAGTGCCTTCCGCCCTCAGATGCCGAGGGGCTTCGGACTTTTCCGTCCCTTCTTTTGGGCGTTTGCTGCTGGCATTGGTGTGTCCTGCAGCGGGTATGGCGGATGCATGACATTATTCTACATCATAAAGTTGACGACCGATTGAAGGGCAGGCAGTTTTTGTGGCATCTCCTCTACTTCTTCATCCCTCCTCACACATCTGTCTTTCCAGCTCTGGTGGTGATCCTCCTTGTTGTACTTGCTCGTTCGCTTTTTGATGTGTCGCCGTCCGCCGACGTTTTTTTCTGCGTGATTCTCGATCACGAAGTTTCTTCGCTATGCGCCTCCTTCCACGTTAGGATCGACAGTCTTCCACTCCTGATGGAGTGTCGCCCCAATATTTTCCTTCTGGCGTTATTAGCCATCTACTCTTCTTTCTTTCCCACAGACGGCGCCAAATTGTGTGAGTGAATTTCGATCACACCGCCTCCTTAGTGATTCAAATAGAAGAACACAGCGAGTAGACGGCTCCTTGTAACCCGCAGTATGAAAAGACTCGTGGTGGTTTCACCACCCGGGTACTCCGACGATCAAGTCAGTATATCTCTCAAGGATAATCAAGTACTTAACTCACTAGCTTGAGCATAAAAACGCACCTTAGACCCATGGGGTGCCTCTTTTATAGCCAATCCAATCCTAGTCCCAACAGAACCCGGTCCTAATGGACTTAGGACTCGCTAATCTAGGACTCTCAGTGGAATTAAGACATACTCCCTAAGAGTTTATCTTTACCCCAAACTGAAGTCTTCCCCCAACCTTGGACTCTTGTCCACATCCAGGTTTGAGCTTCCTCTTCATTCTAGGACTCTTGTCCTTTATCCGCTTATCTCGGATTCCGATATCTTCGGAGGTATCCTCAGCCTAGCCGAGATAACCTCGGCACAACTACCATAACACGTGGGGAACTCTGCTGACACTTCGGTGTCACCTCGGCCACGTGTTGGTACTCAGAAAATATATCCCCACAGTTATAAAGTAAAAAAGTTATACTTACATTTTTTTTTTTTACTTTCTGAAAGATATAGACATTCTTCAGACTAATCTATATTTAAAACAAAGGTGACGCACGGTGCACAATCTAGTTGACGTGGCATTGTTGGTACAGGTATGATAAATGCATAGGCACAGTCTTGGTATGACGCAATATAATCTTTAATCATTTTAACGCCATTATCCTATAAAATTTTGGAATTATAAGTTTGTGTTTGAAAAAGTAAGAATAAGTTATTTATAATAAATTTTATAATTTCCTACCTTTGATCTCATATTCTTCAAATATGATGGTTGACATCGCAAAATAAACTCTACCCGTTTATCTTGAACAGTAAGATTTATTGAACCAGTACTGTCTTTGACCACAAGGTTAACATTGTATCTTATCAACCAAAAAAAAAAAAGGACGCTTGTTAAAAGGAAATATTGTACCTAATAAAAAATTAAAACACTTATTAAGTTTGAATTATTATTGTACATAGTAATTATTTACCTAAAGAAAATTACCTTGTTATAATATTAATATCATCATGTAGGCAGTGACGACAAACAATGTGACCATAATGATATTCAACTTTTTGATAGCAACTTTTGCACAAATCAATTCAAAGGTTGTCAACATCAATTTGTTTGATGTACCCAAGTATTCGAAAATATGAGACCTACAAAATATTTGAAAAAACATAAATTAATCTCTCTATAAACAAATTATATACATATCGTTTAATTTTCATTAATTGGGATGATAACAATTATTACCTTTGGCATGGGTGCAAAATCACGTATTCGAATTCTTTTGGCATTTGATATTATCAATGACTGTGAAATTGAGAATCCATTTTTTCGATTCCAAGATACCAACTTTTGTGGTATAGGATTCATAGCAAGCCTAGATAAACATGTCAATATATATATAATTGTGAGAATTATATTGTCATATATAATTAATTAATATTATACAATCATAACATACCACACTCGAATATGATTTGTATAATGTAATGAATGATTGATATATAACTTGTATTATTTGCATGTAGCAAGACATGGACCTAGAAGTTGAGAAAAGATAATTTATTAATATCAATATTTGTATATGTATATAGATATTATAAAAGTGAATAAAAAGTAATCCTACCATGATAATCTTTAACTGTTAATCCAGTGGCAAACAAAATATTATCATTCTCTAGAGTATCATATAGTTGCATGCCATCAGTTGTTGCAAACACATCCTATGGAGTTAGTCTTACCAATGTGAAACTGTGTTTACAATTAAAAAAAAGTTGAGATTAGAAAAATAATATAATTAAGAGAGTATTTCAAATTTGATAAAGACACAGAAATATGTTATAGTATCATACCTTGTATCAAGTAGTAGAATCTCTCTCTTGTAATTATCACGATTTGCAATACCTTGACATTTAGTTACACTAACAACCAAGCCAATCACATCTGCATATTTTAGCATTTGCATGTTTATTGTTTTGATGGTCACAAATTTTTTGTATTGGTAATAAACTATGTAAGTATATAATCTAGATAAGTATCATTTAGTAAAATTAACGTACCTATTAATTGAACATCTTGATGAAGAAATTGGCCAATGTCTGATAATTTTTTAAGGAAATACCACTGAAATGGTATATTAGTATCATGATCAAGTATGTCCACAATTGTTGTATCATTAGTAAAAGACATCTTATAATAATATGGCACCAACTTGAATTTCTCATCATTCAACTAATTATAATCACATTTTTCTTTTTGTGAGAGTTTATATTTATCTAACTTTAATCATATTTAAAAATTGAAAATAAAATTAAAATAGTAAATAAAAAGATTAAATAACATTAAAAATTAGTTAATCACATTTTTTTAACTATTAAACTAACTACAATCACATTAAAAAAAAGAATGATCAGTCTGGCGTGAAATGAGTAATTTTCTTTTTCGACATAGTCGATTGATTTTAGCTTTAACTGAATCACGTTCCATCCTGTAAAAACACAGAGATTGTCACAACGCAAACAAATTTCTTTCCTCATCATGTGATCGAAATATAGTGTAAAAAAACACAATCAGTTAAAATAAATTCAACACAGAGATTGTCACAACGCAAACAAAATTAAAATAGAGATTGTCTATAATGCAACATTTTTCTTTTTGTGAGGGTTTATATTTATCTAACTTTAATCATATTAAAAAATTAAAAATAAAATTAAAATAGTAAATAAAAAGATTAAATAATATTAAAAATTAGTTAACCACATTTTTTTTAACTATTAAACTAACTACAATCATATTAAAAAAAAAGAATCATTCAACTAATTATAATCACATTTTCCTTTTTGTGAGGGTTTATATTTATCTAACTTTAATCATATTAAAAAATTAAAAATAAAATTAAAATAGTAAATAAAAAAATTAAATACCATTAAAAATTAGTTAATCACATTTTTTTAACTATTAAACTAACTACAATCACATTAAAAAAAAGAATCATTCAACTAATTATAATCACATTTTTTTCTTTTTGTGAGGGTCTATATTTATTTAACTTTAATCATATTAAAAAATCAAAAATAAAATTAAAATAGTAAATAAAAAGATTTTACATTAAAAAAAGACCATTGAACTAATTTTTGATTAACTACAATATTAAAACAGTAAACAAAAGAAAAAGTTAAGAAGGAGAAATTATAATCACATTTTTCTTTTTGTGAGGGTTTATATTTATCTAACTTTAATCATATTAAAAAATTAAAAATAAAATTAAAATAGTAAATAAAAAGATTAAATAACATTAAAAATTAGTTAATCACATTTTTTGTAACTATTAAACTAACTACAATCACATTAAAAAAAAGAATCATTCAACTAATTATAATCACATTTTTCTTTTTGTGAGAGTTTATATTTATCTAACTTTAATCATATTTAAAAATTGAAAATAAAATTAAAATAGTAAATAAAAAGATTAAATAACATTAAAAATTAGTTAATCACATTTTTTTAACTATTAAACTAACTACAATCACATTAAAAAAAAGAATCATTCAACTAATTATAATCACATTTTTTCTTTTTGGGAGGGTTTATATTTATCTAACTTTAATCATATTAAAAAATCAAAAATAAAATTAAAATAGTAAATAAAAAGATTTTACATTAAACAAAAATCATTGAACTAATTTTTGATTAATTACAATATTAAAACAGTAAACAAAAGAAAAAGTTAAGAAGGAGAAATTATAATCACATTTTTCTGTTTGTGAAGGTTTATATTTATCTAACTTTAATCATATTAAAAAATTAAAAATAAAATTAAAATAGTAAATAAAAAGATTAAATAACATTAAAAATTAGTTAATCACATTTTTTTAAACTATTAAACTAACTACAATCTCATTAAAAAAAGAATCATTCAACTAATTACAATCACATTTTTATTTTTGTGAGAGTTTATATTTATCTAACTTTAATAATATTAAAAAATTGAAAAATTAAAAATAAAATTAAAATAGTAAATAAAAAAATTAAATAACATTAAAAATTAGTTAATCACATTTTTTTAAGCTCACACATGGCTCGTGGGTTTAAAGCTCATTTTTCCTTAATCAATAGTAAGTATAGATAAATAGATTGCAATTTTTAAGTGTCTTTTTTTTATATTATATTAAAGTTTAATATTTTGTAATTTTTAACGTTTTAAGGAATTTTTTTTTATGCCTGTTCAAAAAATTAGAAAAGGTGTTATTATAAGGGATAATGCATTAAAGTGTTATTATGAGGGGATTTTGACCAAATCTCTCAAAAGGCTAGGGGGTTCAGAGAAGTTAATAAATGCTAAGTTTTTTTAAATTACATATTATTATTTGTATGGGGGATTTTAAATGCTGATCAGGAAATTTTTACAAAATCAATAAAAGTAGTCATGTGAAAAGACACGTGGATTGAAAAAGTTAATAAATGTTGATCAGAAAATTTTGACCAAATTAATAAATGCTGAGATTTCATATTTGATATTACCATTCATTGTTTAATTGACATCTCAATTACTAAACTTGCAAATCGTATAGATATTGAGAACCATTTAATTGACATCTTACTTATTAAAATATATATATACAAAAAGTTAAGAAATTAAGATTTGAATATTGGAGTTAGTAGAATTTAGATTTTCAAAATAGGGTTTAGGTTTTCGAAAAGGCTCAAATTAAATGATGGGTGAAGGTTTGTTTTTTAAAAAAAAAAATCAAAAAATTTCGAAATTGAGATTGGAATATTAGAGCTCCCACATGGCTTGTGGGTAAGTATAGATAGATAGATAGATAGATAGATAGATTGCGATTTTTAAACGGCAATTTCAGAGAGAGGAATGTAAATTAATTGGCAATTTCACAGAGAGGAAGTGGAGACTGATCTTTAAAAGCTCAAGTTTGAAGAATTCAATTATTATTGGAATTATTGGAGAAGTCAAAAAGACTTGGGAGAATTCATTAAGTGTTGGGGTTTTGTTTTTTTAAAAAAAAATCAATGCTCAAGCTTGAAGAATTCAATTATTATTGGAATTATTGGAGAAGTCAAAAAGATTTGGGAGAATTCATTAAGTGTTGAGGTTTTGTTTTTAAAAAAAAATCAATTATTGGAGAAGTCAAAAAGACTTGGGAGAATTCATTAAGTGTTGGGGTTTTTTTTTAAAAAAAAATTAAAAAATTAAGAAATTAGGATTGGGGTATTGAAGCTCTCACATGGCTTGTGGGTTTAAAATTTAGATTTTCAAAATAGGGTTTAGGTTTTCGAAAAGGCTCAAATTAAATGATGGGTGAAGGTTTGTTTTTTAAAAAAAAAAATCAAAAAATTTCGAAATTGAGATTGGAATATTAGAGCTCCCACATGGCTTGTGGGTAAGTATAGATAGATAGATAGATAGATAGATAGATTGCGATTTTTAAACGGCAATTTCAGAGAGAGGAATGTAAATTAATTGGCAATTTCACAGAGAGGAAGTGGAGACTGATCTTTAAAAGCTCAAGCTTGAAGAATTCAATTATTATTGGAATTATTGGAGAAGTCAAAAAGACTTGGGAGAATTCATTAAGTGTTGGGGTTTTGTTTTTAAAAAAAAATCAATGCTCAAGCTTGAAGAATTCAATTATTATTGGAATTATTGGAGAAGTCAAAAAGATTTGGGAGAATTCATTAAGTGTTGGGGTTTTGTTTTTAAAAAAAAATCAATTATTGGAGAAGTCAAAAAGACTTGGGAGAATTCATTAAGTGTTGGGGTTTTTTTTAAAAAAAAAATTAAAAAATTAAGAAATTAGGATTGGGGTATTAAAGCTCTCACATGGCTTGTGGGTTTAAAAGTCCCTTTTCCTTAATATATAGTATAGATATTAAAGTTTAATATTTTGATAATAATCATATGTGTTGGACTTTTCAAGAATTTTTTTTTATGTTTGTTCTTAATGCATTAAAGTGTTATTATGAGGGATAATAATCATATGTGTTGGGATTTTTCAAGAAATTCATATGTGTTAGATTTCAAAAAAAAAATTTATGCTTGTTTTTAATGCATTAAAGTGTTATTATGAAGATAAGACTTGGGAGTTGGGAGATGTTAATAAATGCTAAGATTTTTTTTTAAAATCAAAAATCAGAAAATTTAGATTGGGATATTGGAACTCCCACAAGGCTTGGGGTTAAAAACTCCATTTTGCTTAATATATAATATAGATAGATATAGATACAGATAGATTATTTAAAGCCATTGAACAAATAACAATTACATTTTTTTTTTATGAGTTAACTTCATTCATATTAAAAAATCAAATTAGAAACAAAAGGAAATAACTTCAATCATACAAATCACAATTTTTTTAATGCTATCTAACTACAATGACATTTTTCTCACAATAAAAAAAATAATTGAAAAAATAACCATTAAAATAGTAAATAAAAAAGATTATTTAGAATCATTGAACAAACTACAATCATATTTTTCTTTTTGTGAGTGTTTATATTTATCTAACTTCAATCATATTAAAAAATAAAATTATAAACAAAATGAGATAACTTTAATCATACAAATCACAAATTTTTCAATGCTATCTAAACATCATCAATAATTAAAAAAATCAATCACAAATTAAGTCAATTGATAATTAAAAAATACAATAATTTATTTTTCAAAAAACATAGTGAGTTAAAAAGATCAATTCAATTTTTTTTTTGGTCAAAATACAATCTAATCATCATCAATAATTGGTATATTATGTGATCCTAATAAGTACAATCCATTTTGTTTTTCAAAAAATATAGTGAGTTAAAAATCAAATCACAAATTAAGTGAATTGATAGTTAAAAAAACACAATAAATTTTTTTTAAAAAACACAGTGAGTTAAAAAAATCAACTACAATTTTTAAAAAAAAATACAATCTAATCATTATCAATAATTGGTACTAAAAAAATTAAATCAAATCACAAATATTTTTATACTATCTAACTGCAATTATATTTTTTTAATAAATAATTGTAAAGAAAAACCATTAAAATAGTAAATAAAAGATTAAATCGCATTAAAAAAAGAACAATTGAACAAACTACAATCACATCACATTTTTTCCATAATAAAAAAATAAATAAATGAAAAAAAGAACCATTGATTAACTATAATCACATTAAAAAAAAAAAGAACCATTGAACTAACTACAATAATATTTTTTTCTTTATGAGTGTTTATGTTTATCTAATTTCAATCATATTAAAAATAAAATTAAAATAGTAAATAAAAAGATTAAATAACATTAAAAAAAAAACCATTGAACTAACTACAACAATTATATTAAAAAAAAGAGCCATTGAACAAACTACAATCACATCACATTTTTCCCATAATAAAATAAATAAATGAAAAAAAAACTATTAAACTAACAATAATCACATTAAAAAAAAAGAATCATTTAACTAATTATAATCACATTTTTCTCTTTGTGAGAGTTTATACTTATCTAACTTCAATCATATTAAAAAATCAAATTATAATTTTTTATTCGCCAGACAAATCACAAATATTTTTATGCGCTATCTAACTACAATATTAAAATCTATCTATACTATATATTAAGGAAAAGGGACTTTTAAACCCACAAGCCATGTGAGAGCTTCAATACCCCAATCCTAATTTCTTAATTTTTTGATTTTTTTTAAAAAAAAACCCCAACACTTAATGAATTCTCCCAAGTCTTTTTGACTTCTCCAATAATTGATTTTTTAAAAAAAACAAAATCCCAACACTTAATGAATTCTCCCAAATCTTTTTGACTTCTCCAATAATTCCAATAATAATTGAATTCTTCAAGCTTGAGCATTGATTTTTTTTTAAAAACAAAACCCCAACACTTAATGAATTCTCCCAAGTCTTTTTGACTTCTCCAATAATTCCAATAATAATTGAATTCTTCAAGCTTGAGCTTTTAAATATCAGTCTCCACTTCCTCTCTGTGAAATTGCCAATTAATTTACATTCCTCTCTCTGAAATTGCCGTTTAAAAATCGCAATCTATCTATCTATCTATCTATCTATCTATCTATCTATCTATACTTACCCACAAGCCATGTGGGAGCTCTAATATTCCAATCTCAATTTCGAAATTTTTTGATTTTTTTTTTTAAAAAACAAACCTTCACCCATCATTTAATTTGAGCCTTTTCGAAAACCTAAACCCTATTTTGAAAATCTAAATTCTACTAACTCCAATATTCAAATCTTAATTTCTTAACTTTTTGTATATATATATTTTAATGAGTAAGATGTCAATTAAATGGTTCTCAATACTTATCTATACGATTTGCAAGTTTAATAATTGAGATGTCAATTAAACAATGAATGGTAATATCAAATATGAAATCTCAGCATTTATTAATTTGGTCAAAATTTTCTGATCAACATTTATTAACTTTTTCAATCCACGTGTCTTTTCACATGACTACCTTTATTGATTTTGTAAAATTTCACGATCGAGATTTAAAATCTCCCATACAAATAATAATATGTAATTTAAAAAAACTTAGCATTTATTAACTTCTCTGAACCCCGTAGCCTTTTGAGAGATTTGGTCAAAATCTCCTCATAATAACACTTTAATGCATTATCTCTTATAGTAACACCTTTTTCTAATTTTTTGAACAAGCATAAAAAAAAATTCCTTAAAACGTTAAAAATTACAAAATATTAAACTTTAATATAATATAAAAAAAAGACACTTAAAAATTGCAATCTATCTATCTATACTTACTATTGATTAAGGAAAAATGAGCTTTAAACCCACGAGCCATGTGTGAGCTTAAAAAAATGTGATTAACTAATTTTTAATGTTATTTAATTTTTTTATTTACTATTTTAATTTTATTTTTAATTTTTCAATTTTTTAATATGATTAAAGTTAGATAAATATAAACTCTCACAGAAATAAAAATGTGATTGTAATTAGTTGAATGATTCTTTTTTTAATGAGATTGTTAGTTTAATAGTTTTAAAAAATGTGATTAACTAATTTTTAATGTTATTTAATCTTTTTATTTACTATTTTAATTTTATTTTTAATTTTTTAATATGATTAAAGTTAAATAAATATAAACCTTCACAAACAGAAAAATGTGATTATAATTTCTCCTTCTTAACTTTTTCTTTTGTTTACTGTTTTAATATTGTAATTAATCAAAAATTAGTTCAATGATTTTTGTTTAATGTAAAATCTTTTTATTTACTATTTTAATTTTATTTTTGATTTTTTAATATGATTAAAGTTAGATAAATATAAACACTCCCAAAAAGAAAAAATGTGATTATAATTAGTTGAATGATTAGTTTAATAGTTAAAAAGATGTGATTAACTAATTTTTAATGTTATTTAATCTTTTTATTTACTATTTTAATTTTATTTTCAATTTTTAAATATGATTAAAGTTAGATAAATATAAACTCTCACAAAAAGAAAAATGTGATTATAATTAGTTGAATGATTCTTTTTTTTAATGTGATTGTAGTTAGTTTAATAGTTACAAAAAATGTGATTAACTAATTTTTAATGTTATTTAATCTTTTTATTTACTATTTTAATTTTATTTTTAATTTTTTAATATGATTAAAGTTAGATAAATATAAACCCTCACAAAAAGAAAAATGTGATTATAATTTCTCCTTCTTAACTTTTTCTTTTGTTTACTGTTTTAATGTTGTACTTAATCAAAAATTAGTTCAATGGTCTTTTTTTAATATAAAATTTTTTTATTTACTATTTTAATTTTATTTTTGATTTTTTAATATGATTAAAGTTAAATAAATATAGACCCTCATAAAAAGAAAAAAATGTGATTATAATTAGTTGAATGATTCTTTTTTTTAATGTGATTGTAGTTAGTTTAATAGTTAAAAAAATGTGATTAACTAATTTTTAATGGTATTTAATTTTTTTATTTACTATTTTAATTTTATTTTTAATTTTTTGATATAATTAAAGTTAGATAAATATAAACCCTCACAAAAAGGAAAATGTGATTATAATTAGTTGAATGATTCTTTTTTTTTAATATGATTGTAGTTAGTTTAATAGTTAAAAAAATGTGGTTAACTAATTTTTAATATTATTTAATCTTTTTATTTACTATTTACTATTTTAATTTTATTTTTAATTTTTTAATATGATTAAAGTTAGATAAATATAAACCCTCACAAAAAGAAAAATGTTGCATTATAGACAATCTTTATTTTAATTTTGTTTGCGTTGTGACAATCTCTGTGTTGAATTTATTTTAACTGATTGTGTTTTTTTACACTATATTTCGATCACATGATGAGGAAAGAAATTTGTTTACGTTGTGACAATCTCTGTGTTTTTACAGGATGGAACGTGATTCAGTTAAAGCTAAAATCAATCGACTATGTCGAAAAAGAAAATTACTCATTTCACGCCAGACTGATCATTCTTTTTTTTTTAATGTGATTGTAGTTAGTTTAATAGTTAAAAAAATGTGATTAACTAATTTTTAATGTTATTTAATCTTTTTATTTACTATTTTAATTTTATTTTCAATTTTTAAATATGATTAAAGTTAGATAAATATAAACTCTCACAAAAAGAAAAATGTAATTATAATTAGTTGAATGATGAGAAATTCAAGTTGGTGCCATATTATTATAAGATGCCTTTTACTAATAATAAAACAATTGTGGACATACTTGATCATGATACTAATATACCATTTCAGTGGTATTTCCTTAAAAAATTATCAGACATTGGCCAATTTCTTCATCAAGATGTTCAATTAATAGGTATGTTAATTTTACTAAATGATACTTATCTAGATTATATACTCACATAGTTTATTACCAATACAAAAAATTTGTGACTATCAAAACAATAAACATGCAAATGCTAAAATATGCAGATGTGATTGGCTTGGTTGTTAGTGTAACTAAATGTCAAGGTATTGCAAATCGTGATAATTACAAGAGAGAGATTCTACTACTTGATACAAGGTATGATACTATAACATATTTCTGTGTCTTTATCAAATTTGAAATACTCTACGAATTATATTATTTTTTCTAATCTCAACTTTTTTTTTTTAATTGTAAAAACAGTTTCACATTGGTAAGACTAACTCCATAGGATGTGTTTGCAACAACTGATGGCATGCAACTATATGATACTCTAGAGAATGATAATATTTTGTTTGCCACTGGATTAACAGTTAAAGATTATCATGGTAGGATTACTTTTTATTCACTTTTATAATATCTATATACATATACAAATATTGATATTAATAAATTATCTTTTCTCAACTTCTAGGTCCATGTCTTGCTACATGCAAATACAAGTTATATATCAATCATTCATTCATTATACAAATCATATTCGAGTGTGGTATGTTATGATTGTATAATATTAATCAATTATATATGACAATATAATTCTCACAATTATATATATATTGACATGTTTATCTAGGCTTGCTATGAATCCTATACCACAAAAGTTGGTATCTTGGAATCGAAAAAATGGATTCTCAATTTCACAGTCATTGATAATATCAAATGCCAAAAAAATTCGAATACGTGATTTTGCACCCATGCCAAAGGTAATAATTGTTATCATCCCAATTAATGAAAATTAAACGATATGTATATAATTTGTTTATAGAGAGATTAATTTATGGTTTTTCAAATATTTTGTAGGTCTTATATTTTCGAATACTTGGGTACATCAAACAAATTGATGTTGACAACCTTTGGATTGATTTGTGCAAAAGTTGCTATCAAAAAGTTGAATATCATTATGGTCACATTGTTTGTCGTCACTGCCTACATGATGATATTGATATTATAACAAGGTAATTTTCTTTAGGTAAATAATTACTATGTACAATAATAATTCAAACTTAATAAGTGTTTTAATTTTTTATTAGGTACAATATTTCCTTTTAACAAGCGTCCTTTTTTTTTTTTTGGTTGATAAGATACAATGTTAACCTTGTGGTCAAAGACAGTACTGGTTCAATAAATCTTACTGTTCAAGATAAACAGACAAAGTTTATTTTGCGATGTTAACCATCATATTTGAAGAATATGAGATCAAAGGTAGGAAATTATAAAATTTATTATAAATAACTTATTCTTACTTTTTCAAACACAAACTTATAATTCCAAAATTTTATAGGATAATGGCGTTAAAATAATTAAAGATTATATTGCGTCATGCCAAGACCGTGCATATGCATTTATCATACCTGTACCAACAATGCCACGTCAACTAGATTGTGCACCGTGCGTCACCTTTGTTTTAAATATAGATTGGTCTGAAGAATGTCTATATCTTTCAGAAAGTAAAAAAAAAAAAAAAATGTAAGTATAACTTTTTTACTTTATAACATTTTATAAATACATAATATATGTATTGTTCATTAATTATGATACTAACTATCATGTTGACAATGCAGGAATGCTGATGGAAGGCCCACAACAAGTTAGATTTTAGTTATTTTTTGTTTTACTTATTCAGTGAATTTCGAATAAATGTAATAAATTCTTATTTTTATTACTTTAATTATGCAATGTCAATATTTTCTTTTAAAATTACATATATTTT
This sequence comes from Camellia lanceoleosa, assembly GCA_025200525.1. NCBI lineage: Eukaryota > Viridiplantae > Streptophyta > Magnoliopsida > Ericales > Theaceae > Camellia > Camellia lanceoleosa. Next base: position 131,369,012 of record CM045771.1, on the reverse strand, counting down.
ATGCTAACAATTTAAAAATATGTTTAACATAATTATGAATGATTTTTTTTTATTTAAATTTAATTTCGTGCATAGCACGGGTGATATGCTAGTACTATATATTAAGCAAAAGGGGGTTTTTAACCCCAAGCCTTGTGGGAGTTTCAAACTCCCAATCTAAATTTCTTGATTTTTTGATTTAAAAAAAAAAAAAAAAACCTTAGCATTTATTAACTTCTCCCAACCCCGAAGTCTTACCCTCATAATAACACTTTAATGCATTAAGAATAAGTATAAAAAAAATTCTTTAAAATCCAACACATAAATTCCTTAAAAAGTCCTAACACATATGATTATTATCCCTCATAATAACACTTTAATGCATTAAGAACAAGCATAAAAAAAAAAATTCTTGAAAATTCTAACATATATGATTATTATCAAAATATTAAACTTTAATATAATATAATAAAAAAAAGACATTTAATTCCTTGAAAAGTCTAACACATATAATTATTATCAAAATATTAAACTTTAATATAATATTACAAAAGGAAAAAACGAAGACATCTAAAAATCACAATTCAAAAAAAAAATATTAGCATTTATTAACTTCTCCTAACCTCCAAATCTTACCCTTATAATAACACTTTAATGCATTAAGAACAAGTATAAAAAAAAATTCTTTGAAATTTAACACATGAATTCCTTGAAATGTCCCAACACATATGATTGTTATCTCGCATAATAACACTTTAATGCATTAAGAACAAGCATAAAAAAAAATTTCTTGAAAAGTTCAACACATATAATTATTATCAAAATATTAACTTTAATATAATATAATAAAAAAAAAGACATTTTTCCTTGAAAAGTCTTACACATATAATTATTATCAAAATATTAAACTGTAATATAATATAAAAAAGGCAAAAAAAAAAAGACATTTAAAAATCACAATTCACATATATAGATAATTGTAAACACAATCCGTGCATAGCACGGATGATATGCTAGTAGTAAACAAAAGGAAAAGTCAAGAAGGAGAAAACAAAAAGAAGACTTACTGTTTACATACGTGGTCACTGAAGTTGAAAGTGTAGAAGTGAGATCAAGAAGGAGAAAACAAAAAGGAGACTCACTGTTTGCAATAGGTATGTAAAAAGTTAAAAAGAGTGTGTGTACTGGAGAAGTTAAAAGACTTGGAAGAATTTAATAAGTGCTAAGCTTTTTTTTTTTTCCAAAAAAAATCAAAAAAATGAAGGTTCAAATATTGGAACTCCCACAAAACTTGTGGGCTAAAGATAGATATAAATAAATAGATAGATACAGATATAGATATTTATATTTGTTTTAAATTTTTTTTAATATACAAATTATTTGTTTTGGAAAAAGTACGACAGTAATTATGAGAGAAGTCAAAAAGTTTTGTGAGTTGAGAGAAGTTAATAAATGCTGAGGTTAATTTTTTTTTAAAAAAAAAACAAAAAATTAGAAAATTAGGATTGGCATATTGGAGCTCCCACAGGCCTTGGGGGTTAGAAACCCCCTTTTACTTAATATATAGTATAGATGCTGAGTTTTTTTTTTTAGAAAAAAAAATTCAGATTGGGATATTGAAACTCTCACAGACCTTGGAGTTAAAAACCGTTTTTTGCTTAATATATAGTATATATATATAGATTATAAGATGAGATAAATAAAGTGCTATCTTATTATAATGGATGAGATCTTATAAAAAAAAGTTTAGACATGAATGCCCTCCTATTTTATTATGTTTACAATTATCTATATATGTGAATTGTGATTTTTAAATTTTTTTTTATTTTTTAAATGTCTTCTTTTTTTTTTCTTTTTTTATATTATATTAAAATTTAATATTTTGATAATAATCATATGTGTTGTACTTTTCAAGGAATTAAATGTCTCTTTTTTTTATTATTATTATATTATATTATATTAAAATTTAATATTTTGATAATAATCATATGTGTTGGACTTTTCAAGAATTTTTTTTTATTCTTGTTCTTAATGCATTAAAGTGTTATTATGAGGGATAATAATCATATGTGTTGGGACTTTTCAAGGAATTCATGTGTTGGATTTCAAAGAATTTTTTTTATACTTGTTCTTAATGTATTAAAGTGTTATTATGAGGGTAAGAATTGGGAGTTGGGAGAAGTTAATAAATGCTAAGAGTTTTTTTTAAAATCAAAAAATCAAGAAATTTAGATTGGGAGATTGGAGCTCCCACAAGGTTTGGGGTTAAAAACCCCCTTTTGCTTAATATATAGTATTAGTATATCACCCGTGCTATGCGCGGATTGTGTTTAAAATTATCTATATATGTGAATTGTAATTTTTAAATATTTTTTTATTTTTAAAATGTCTTCTTTTTTTCTTTTTTTTATATTATATTAAAGTTTAATATTTTAATAATAATCATATGTGTTGGATTTTTCAATAAATTTTTTTTATGCTTGTTCTTAATATATTAAAGTGTTATTATGAGAAATAATAATCATATATGTTAAGACTTTTGAAGGAATTCATATGTGTTGAATTTTAAAGAATTTTTTTTTATACTTGTTCTTAATGCATTAAAGTGTTTTTATGAGGGTAAGACTTGGGAGTTAGGAGAAGTTAATAAATGTTAAGATTTTTTTTTTAAATCAAAAAAACGAGAAATTTAGATTGAGAGATTGAAGCTCCCACAAAGCTTGGGGCTAAAAACCCCATTTTCCTTAATATATAGTATAGACTAGCCTATCACCCGTGCTATGTACGGGATAATTATAGATATTTATATTTATTTAAATTTTTTTTAATATATAAATTATGTTTTTTAAGATTTTTTATAAAAATAATTTAACAATCTTATCATTAACCATAGTGTATGAGAGAAGTTAAAAAAGGTACTGCAGTAACTATACACGGATTGTATCTATAATTATTTGTATGGGGAGATTTTAAATGCTGATCAGGAAATTTTGACCAAATCAATAAATGCAGGCATGTGGAAAGATATGTGGATTGAAAAATGTTAATAAATACTGATCAAGGGATTTTAACCAAATCAATAAATACTGAATTTTTTTTTAAATAAAAAATAAAAAATATAGAAAATTTAGATTGAGATATTCAAACTCCCATCGGTCTTGGAGGTTAAAAACTCCCTTTTGCTTAATATATAGTATAGATATATTAGCATATTGGAGCCTCCACCCAGCTTGTGAATTGTGATTTTTAAATGTTTTTTTTTTTTTTTTAAATGTCTTCTTTTTTTCATTTTTTATATTATATTAAAGTTTAATATTTTGATAATAATCATATGTGTTGGAATTTTCAAAGAATAAAATGTCTTTTTATTTTATTTTATTATATTATATTAAAGTTTAATATTTTGATAATAATCATATGTGTTGGACTTTTCAAGGAATTTTTTTTATGCTTGTTCTTAAAGCCTTACAGTGTTATTATGATGGTAAGACTTAGGGTTGGTTCGGGGTGCCCTAAAAAAGTGTACTTTTTGTCTTTTTATGAAAAGATGTGCAGAAACGTAAAGAAATGATGTGATAGAAAAAAGATAAAAAGATAAAACGATGGATCATATAGTCTATGCCAAACCAGCCCTTAGGAGTTGGGAGAAGTTAATAAATGCTAAATTTTTTTTTTTAAATCAAAAAATCAGGAAATTTAGATTGAGAGATTGGAGCACCCACAAGGCTTGAGATTAAAAACCCCCATTTTATTTAATATATAGTATAGATATAGATATCTCACCCCACCTTTTTAATTATTTTTAGAACTCTCTTTCCAATATAAAGCAACTTGCCTATCACCTCTTAAGATACTTATTGGTAATTTGCATTGTAAAAATTTAACACAATTAATATAAAAAGTACACTTATTATTTTATTTTATTTTTTTACAACCATCACATAAAATATAAATTTGTATCATTAATACTTCAGGCATCGAGAGTTTCAGGTGCAAATGGTACAAATTTGTGGTCACCGATGAACCGGCCGGACGACCACCCGAACGACCAGGTGAAGTACTTGTCTACTGTGATTGTTACCTTGTCGATCATAACTATCAATCTTTTTGCCGGGCGATCGGCCAAATGACTAATTGAACGACTGGCCGAACTACTGATTAAACAAATTCAAAACAAATTCAAAACAAATTCGCGCCTCAATATTTGTAGCACAACTCAAAAATAGTGTGTAATTAAAAGCTATCCAATCAAAGCTAATTATTTAATTTTTCTTTCAAATTGGACTTCTCAAGATAGTGACATCGGTGGTGTGGTCCATGGTGGCTGGATCAGGATAAGAAGCCTGGGTATTTTATTTACACCTAATAAATATTTAAAGTGAATCCTTTTTTATTTTTTTAACATCTTATTAAATTATTTAAGATTATAATTTATTTTTAACACATTTTAATTTTTTTTGTACAAATTACTCTTTTGAGGTATACTCAAATAAAATAAATTCAAATTACTTTTGAATTTTTTTTCTTTTGTTCATGTACATACATGAAACAGGGATTAGAGAACTCGACATTGGCAAAGGAGAAGGAGCACGAGAAGGAGAACATCGAATATTTAGCCTGTTTTTGGTTATTATTATTCAGACTTTTAAAACCGAACGAAATGAATTTATTCGAACTCCCAAAACCAAACAAAGTGAAATTGTTTGATTATGAAAATCCAAACAATAATAACGACAAACAGATTAAATATTCACTTTTATGTAAAAAAGAAAAATAGAAAAAATCAATAATTCTACTTTAATATTTATGTGAATACTTATCTCCTCTTTGATGGTCACTTCAAAAAATTATTTTAATTATTACTCTCATCCATTATTTGATTTTGTTCAAATTTTTTTCTTTACAAGTGATAATATAATAAAAAAACATGATATTGATGAGTTTTGGTACGGTGAATTGAAATTTTGGAGTGAGAAAGAAGAAAAAGAGAAAATAATTGAAACTTGAAAAAGAAGATGAAGATATTTGAATAGAAGAATACGTATAATTGATTATGGTGTACTGTGAGAAGAAGAAAAAAATTTATTTTAATGTTTAATCTGTGTTGTCCTTATAAGTAAATTCATATTAAGATATAATAAGAATTAAAATTTTAAAATTTTAGTTTAACGTACTGAAATAACTTTTGGATTCAAATAGAATGGGCTTCAAAGTCTCTTGCAAAACAAAATGTGAATCCAAATCAGTGTGTTTGAATTTAGTTTTCTGAATTCAATTTCTTAGAAATTGAGTTTTTTTATTTTTTTTATTTTTTTGTTTTTAGTAAAAAAAATTTAAATTTTAAGCATTTTTTTTTTATTTTTTTTATACGCACCTTACTTAGATGTATCTAAATAGTAGAATATTTGTGAAAAAATATTTTAAAAAATTAATAAATACACAAAAATACAAAAAAATTATATTGAATTTTCATATTTATTTTTTTGTATTTTTGGCATTTAGTAAATTTTTTAAAGATTTTTTTCACAAATATTATATTTTCAAGTATATTTTATGTTAGATGTATCTAAAAATTAAAAAAATTTAGTGAAAATAAAAAAATATAGAAAACAAAAAAATAGGATTTTTGATAAGTAGAGTGAATAGTACTTTTGATAATCACGTTAGTTAGCTAGTACAATATGATATTTTGGAGAGAGGATCTTCTCCTTGAATTTTCTTCTTCCATTTCCTACTTGCAAGTTTATTGGGCCTACTTTTAGGCCTAATTTTGATAATCCGAACAGTTCATATTTTAAAATTTATTCAGTATATCATATCTATAAAAAATCAAGTTGATCGAATATCAGAAAGTATGTGTTCGAAAAACTCGAACTAAAAACTATTTTTTTTAAAAATTTTATAAACGGTTTTGCCAAACACATATTTTCTGATATCCGATTAACTTGATTTTTTATATGTATGATATATTGAACAAATTTTAAAATATGAACGGTTCGAATTATCAAAATTGGACCTAAAAGTGAATTCAATAAGTTTGCAAGTAAAATATGCAAGGAGGGGATCGTAATTCGATTTTTTGATCTATATCAATCATTTTTTTCAAACTTGACGGATATGGTTGGATTATGTACACTTGTAGATTGGAATGAGATAAAATTTTAATTTTATTTATTTCTAAGATATAAACATAAAGTTGGTTATTTTAGTAGCGATTTTAGTTTTTAACTTTTTTAATATGTTAAAATTTTTGTGTTTAAGAAGATGAGGGAATTTGTTTATAGTTGGGATGTAATGTTTGTAAGAGAAAAAGTAAAATGATTATAGGTTTAATGTGACATTTTGTTTTATTAATTATTTTAACATATTTTATTTTTTTATAAATTTTATCCTAAATAACCAAATTTTAACCTTGGCCAAACAAAGCCACAGTAGATGAGGGAAATGTTGAAATTGTTGTCATGAAAAAAAAAAAGAAAAAAGAAAAAAAAAAAACAGAAAGGTAAATTAAACTTAATTCTTTCGTGAATTTGTCCTACAAAATTATATTGAATTCTTTAAAGATTTTAAGTTACATAATATTTGGCTCTATTTTTATCATTAATTGTTAGTAATGTGAATTAAAAAAATAGCATTATAATTACCCCCAAACATATGCATACATATATCATTGACCATAACCAATTGGTTGTTGGCCGAGTGGTGATTGGAGCTCGGCTTGGAAGGACGGACTACGGTTCGATTCCCCGCAACGCCAATTGGGAGGGGACTTGAGCCTTTAATCCAGAACTGCTCCCCGGATCCGGATTAGTCGGCCTAAGGGTCGGATACCGGATGGTTGAACCAAAAAAAAAAAATATATCATTGACCATAATAATGATACAAACCTCTTCATTGACATTCACATTTGAAACCCAACTTTCAAACACTACGTCAAAACAGGGCATTAATGGCGGTTTTTTTAACGGCGGTAACGAAAACCGCCGTTAAAGGTATTATTAACAGCGGTAACGAAAACCGCCGTTAATACCATTAACGGTGGTTTCGTTACCGCCGTTAAAAAAAACCGCCACTAAAAGTGTCTTTAACGACGGTAATGAAACCCACTTTTAACGGCGGTAACAAAACCGCCGCTAATGCCCAACCATTACCGCCGTTAATGACGGCGGTCTTTGCCGGCGGAGTTCCGGCGAAACTCCGGCGAGTTCCGGCGAAACCATCTACAATAAAGTAAAAGTAATGTTTAAATATTTATTTAGGGAATATATTTTATGAAGAGTAGTTATGGCAAAGTGGTTGGTGTGGGTGGATGAAAGGTCTTGGGTTCAAAACTTGGAGAGTGTAAGAAGAAAGAATTATTTTTTGAAAAATTTGAACCTATTTACGGCGGTAAAAAATCGCCGTTTTTGGTCCTATATTACCGCTGTTTTTTGTCGACTTTTAACGACAGTAATTTACCTTTTTACGACGGTTTCACTTTTTCCGACACGCGCATAAACAGCGGTAACGAAACCGTCGTTAATACCGCCGTTAAAGGCTTTAACGGCGGTTTTACAGCCTTTAACGATGGTAAAAAACCGCCGCTAAAGCCCAATTTTGGCGTAGTGAAATAAATGTGTCCAAGAGATTTATATTTACATGTACTAATTAATGTACTAAGGTCAAGTTTGGCATCTTTAATAAAAGTTAAAAAGTCAAAAAATAACTATCTTATTTAAGTCACATCATCTTATTTAAGTCACATTACCTCTCTACTACATCACTTCAAACCCAACCTATATTTCATAAAAATTTAAAAGGTGCACTTATTTAGAACATCTCAAACAATCCCTAACTAGTGTACCAACATTAATTATGATATTATTATTGATCTTATTCATTAATCACATTACAAATATCAAAAATATCTTAAATTATGATATATCATCAATTGATACACTAGTTAGTACACTAATTGATACATATAGTATTATTTAATTTAAAAACAAAAGATCCTAAGTAAACCCCAAATTGCCAGCAAACCACATTTAAATACAGGACGACTAATTTATTGTTAATAATGGGTTAAATTTGTCCAAATCAAGCTCTTAATTACCAGCTCATAAGTTGTCAACCTCGTTCTTTCATGGCCCCAACTCTTTTCATTTTGAAAACAATAATGATACATCCTTTTAAATCAATGAGTCCTAATGACATGAAAAGTTTAAAAAAAAATAAAAAAATATCATTATCATAGTAGGACCCACACTCTATTAGAACTATTAGAACTCATTTATTAGAGTTCTAAAACATTTTGGCTCTGTTTGCTTGTGCTCTGAAATTAATTTTCAACACTTTAGTTTGAGCATGGTGTTTGGTAAGAGTGTTGAAAATTAATTCCAAAACTCTGCCGAGAGTTCTGTCAAGAGCTCTGTCTATATGTCATACCATTCTCAGATGTGAGAGGCCTTGGATGTCCGTGCATTTGTCAAAGCAATGATTTTTTTTTTACAATTGATTTATATAATCAGGAAAAGTATTTTCTAAAATTTTTTAAATTTTTTATGTGTTTTAAAATAATTTTGAGTTGTATGTTTAGTTATGAGTTGTAAATTTTTGTATCACATATCAAATGTCACATCAACAATTCCCCACTTAAATCAAACCTCTTTTCCAAAACTATTTTCAAAACTCTTTACCAAACAAATTTTCTACACTCAAATCATAATTCCACAACACACAAACTCAAAATATAACTCATACTCTCAAATCACATTTACAAAACTCTACAAAACACTACCTTTTATTTTGAAAATATGTTTTTCAAAAAATATCAAAAAATTAATTTTATAAAAAAATAAAAATAAAATTGAAAAATACTCAAACATTTATAAAGTGGTCCTTCTATGCTCCACCAATCACGAACGCGGATCCTTGGCCGCCCTATCCAGCGGCCCTTTCCAGCAGTGCCCCAAAACGACGTCGTTTTGGGGCCAATTTTTCCAAATTAAAAAAAAAAAAAAAAAAAAAAACAAAACAAAATGGGTTCTGCTGGGTTCATCATGTTCCTCACTTCAACAATGGGAGGAACAATGTTTCTTCATCATCTTCATCAACAATGGGTTCTGCTAGGTTCATCATCAACCAAAAAAAAAAAAAAACAAAATTGTTCATCAATATCAACAAGGGTCTGCTGGGTTCATCAACATTAAAAAAAAAAAAAAAAAAAAAAATTTTGTTCATCAACATCAAAATTTTACAGATCCAGATCACCATCATCTTCAATCCAGATCAACATCATCAATATTTTTTTCAATAATGTTTTAGAGCTCTAAATTGGGAACACTAGAGCATCACTAATGATGTGACACAGGGGGCCTCACCAAAGTGATGTGATGTTTTGCCTTGAGTTTGTTTTTTTTTTTTTAGTTCATTAGTGCTATTAGTGGTCAAAAAATTAGTGGGATGAATCACCACTCTATTTTTTTTCCTTCATATTCAGATTTTGAACATCATCATCATCACAACATCATCATCAGCTTCATCATCTTCATCAACAATCTCCCCTTCTTCGTTGTCCTTTCTTTCTTCTCCATCTTTGAGAAGTGGAGGATCACAAAGAACCTCAAAACCCAACCCCTTTCATTCACTATTCAATTTTTCGATCTGTTTTGCAAAACCCGATTAGCCCGAATTCATTGATTCTTCTTCATCAATGTCTTCTTTGACCTGTTCTAACATTTATATATATCTAGATTTTGAGAAAATCCAATTTAACATCTATATATATATATATATATAATGGTCTATTTCTCAGATCCAAATGAACATCTATATATGTATAATGAACATCCAAATGATAAATCAAAATTGAACATTTATGTATATATATATATATCTCACATTTATATATATATACAAAAATTCAGATTTCTCAAATTTTCTCAGATTTTTGTATATATATACTAAAATTTTATTTTGACATATTTTTTATTCAGTTAAATAAGATTACATAAAATAAAACAAAAATTTAATCATATGCAAACTGTGAGAGTAGGATGTGATTCTCACAGTTCTAGGCACAATATCAAACACCAGGTATTTTTGTATATACATATATATATATATATATCAGATTTGTAAAACGACTCACATATATATATCTCAGATATATATCTATATATATATATATCTCAGATTTGTGAAGTTGGATTGTGATACCAGGCAAAGATGGAGTGAATGAATGATTAGAGAAGAAGAGTGAGGAGAGAGATGAGTGGGTCTTTTTTAGAGAGAGAGAGAGGATGGAGTCAACGAGCCTTGTTTTGTTTTTTTTTTTTTTTTCTTTTTAAATTGAAATCTTGATCTATCATCCAGTTTTCAACTTTGAATCAAAGAGGGGAGTGAGAACACTTCTTAACCGGGATTTGGATGCACCATTGCTATCCGTGAGGTCGTTTTGGAAAGGGAAAAAAGAAATTTCTGCAAGTTCTTCTCATAAATTCATAAAAAAAAAAAAAAAAAAATCCTCCAAAACGATACTGAAAGGGCGGCCAGAAAGGACAGCCGAGGATCTGGATTCCACCAATCACGCGCACATAGTCACCGCATAATGATAACCATAATGGGAATGCTTCTTGGTCCCAAACTCCTTTTAACAAAAGGCCACAAAATTCTCTCTAAAAGACAAAAAGGTCTTTCGTAATATTGATGGTGTGGAGTGGCTAATCCACAAATTTTAAACGTGCGGATTACCACAAAATTTTAAACGTGCGGTCCCAAACTCCTTGGGCTCTGTTGGGCAAGTTAATTTGTGGCTATTTTAGTTATAAATGATAAAATAAGTTATTTTAATCACAACAAATAAAATTTTACATTTAATTTATAATTATTACACTATTTTCTCACAAAAAAAATTAAAAAAATCAAAAAGTCAAAAAGTCCTTCTTAAACTAAGCTTCTTAGCCCAGGCTAAAATAATCAAAAAAGCTAAAAAGCTAAAAAGATAACTCACTTTCTAAACGGATGCTAAGATAAATTACACTAATCATCCTTGCGTGTAACATAATATCAAATTTCACAATTTAATTTTTAATTTTAATTCATATAATATTTATTTTTATTTTTATCACATTAATAAAAATGATATTCTTATATCTCCGTGTAACCTCACCGTTTTATGAGGATAAAATAAAAAATGAAAAATAATGGGAGAATGGGAGTGACGAATTTGGAAAATTATTCATCTTGTTGATTTTAGTTGATTTTTTAAAAATTGAGTGTTTTTTGTTTTTGTTTTTGTTTTAATACTTTACTAAATTTTTTTACTTTTTAAATGCACTTAACCTAAATGCACATAATGTAAAATATTTATAAAAAATTAATAAATACACAAGAAATATATATACTATTTTTTTTTTGTATTTTTTGTATTTGATAAAATTTTTAAATATTTTTTTTATAAATATTATAATTTTTAAATGCATCTAAATTAGGCATATGTAAAAAGTAAAAAATATGTTTAAAAATTTATTAAAACAAAAAAATTTATAAAAAAATTAATTTTTTGAGAAATAATTTGTTAAACCAAACAAGGTCATTTAGTATTGAGCAATGCTACGTTTCAGGAAATTTTTTTCAAGAAAACGATCAGGAAAACGGAGGAGGAGGAGGAAGAGGAGGAGGAACTGGAGGGGGCCATCAAAATGGAAGGAGGCGGAGGAGGTGGGCGGAGGCGATGGCGAGATTTGATCGAGGCAGACGATCGACGGCGGCTGCGACGATCGGCCTCTTCCTCCTCCTCCTCTTTCCCTCCTTCTCCTTCTCCCCTCCTCCTCCTCCTCCTCCTCCTCCTCCTCTATTTTTTAGATAATTTTTTTGAAAAAAAATTCCTGAAGCGTAGCATTTTTGTTTAGTATTTATTCATTTATAGAAGAAAAGGGTCATTATTATTACAGTATTTTGTGAATTGACATTAGTGGTGAAAGGGGCTGTAAGTCAAATTTTGTTGAGGAATGAGGCAGATGTCATGCATACGTTGTCAACTCATTTCGTACGGGAGTGACTGTTAAATTCCATTTTGTAGTATATTATGGAATTATTTTTATAATCTGAACCGTTCATATTGTAGGATTTGTTGAGTACTACATGCCCACCAAAAATCATATTAATCGGATATCAATAACTATATGATTGATAACCAAAAAAATAAACAAAAAGTTTTTTTTTTGAAAAATAGTATAACAATATGCAATTCGATCATATAGTTATTGATATCCGATTAATATGATTTTTGGTGGGCATGTAGTACTCAACAAACCCTACAATATGAACGGTTCAGATTATAAAAATAAATTCATAATACACTACAAAATGGAGCACAACAGTCACTGCTGTGCTAACGCCAAAGGGTACATATACTAGACACCACTACTTTATTTATTTATTTAATAATTTGATTCCCTATTCATAAGTTGTCAAGCAATTCTCGAAAGAAAAATGATTAAGTTCAAGTTTGAAATGTGTCTAAAAAGTTAAAAAATTAAAAAATTATTTAAAAAGTCAAAAAATTATTATTATTTATCAAAAGTTAAAAAGTACGGCTGCATAATTTTCAATTCTAATTTTTTCATACATACTAATTTATATAATTTTTTAATATACATTTTTTCATAAAAAGTCAAAAAGTTAATTCAAACAACCATATTTTTTTCCTTAATTTTTTTAGTTCAAAAAGTCAAAAAGTGTACTTATTTAGGACCTCCCAAACAACCCCTAAGAGCCTCTTTCCCCCACCCCTTTGACCCCCTCTCGTTTTTTGATTGGCTAAATTTTTTTTTTCTCCACTCACCACCCGCCACGTGGGGGGGTTGGTGATTGAGGGAAGTTGGTTTGTGGGATTTTTTGGCTAAAATAGTCATAAAAAATAAAATAGACTTTTTAGTCTAATAAGACAAAACATCACATCTAATTCATAATTATTACATTCTTTCTCTCACAAAAAAGTTAAAAAAGCCAAAAAAGTCAAAAACCCTTTCCAAACCAGACTTTTTAACCCAAGTTAAAATAGCTAAAAAAGCCAAAAAACCAACCTACTTCCCAAACGGAGCTTAAATTTTTTATTAAATGTGTAGAATAAAAAATTTAATAAATTATTTAGTCTTTGTTTGTTTGAAAAGAATTTTTGTAACTTGACTTTTTAATTATTTTAACTTGACTAAAAAAAATCTATTTGGGAAAAAAATTTAGTTTTGTTTTTTTTATAGTTTTGTGAGAGAAAAAGTGAAATAATTATGATTTAGATGTGACATATTATCTTATTAACTTTTTGGCTGGGGCTTGCTTCCAGTCTGGCACATTGGGCCCAGTTTTTGGTGCTTTTTAGATAATCCGAACTGTTGATATTTTAGAATTTATTGAGTACATTATCCCTGTAAAAAATCAAGTCGATCAGATAACGGATACCATGTATTCGAATTACTTTTTTTTTTATGAACCGTTAATTTCTGACCATCTATTTTTTTTTAGACAAAAGTGATTCGAATGCATAGTTTCTGTTATCCGATCGATGTAATTTTTTACAGGAATAATGTCTCAAGAAATCCTAAAATGTGAATGATTCTGATTATCGAAAATGGTCCCAAAAGTGGGTCCAATGGGGTGAACTGGACTGGACTGTCTTAGATCTGGATTGGAGACAGTCCGGACCTTAACTTTTTAGTTTATTTTGTCTTTTAATAGACTAAGTGCTTGTTTGGCATCACCTAAAAAAGATAAAAAGTCAATAAATTACTAAAAAGGCAAAAAAGTTTATACTACTCACAATGTTTGGGTGGGAATATGGGGCTGAGTATGCAGAGGGGAAAAAGACATTTTTGCCTTTCACTGACATGCACAACTCATGGGTGTTGAAGAAGAAAAAAAAAACACCAAAATAAAACAAAAACTCAAACACAAAACCAGTGTAGCTCAGTGCACTATGAGAGGGGAAGTGACAACTTCATTGACATGCACGGACAGCATGTCAGTGCTCAGAAGAATAGGAAGGTAATTTTAGTATTTCATACAATATTTTAATACACAATTTTTCGTAAAAAGTCAAAAATTTATCTCAAATAACTATATTATTTTCTCTACTTTTTTAGTCAAAAAGTTAAAAAGTGTACTTATACAGTTCATCCCAAACAACTTTTAAATTAGTCCGAGCTCATTTGCCAAACGAAACCTTAATATCCCTAACATAACTCTTTTTTATAAATCTAATGAGTGAAAATTCTCAGTCAATTAGGCTAATTGAGTTAATTTGCTCCAGTACATTTTTAATATTTATATTGTTTTCTGGTTAGTAGATGTATGTGTTGTTTATTATTTTATATTATTGGTTATTTCATATGATAATTGTTGTGTTTGAATTGTTTGTTTGTTGTGTTTGAATTGTTTGTTTTTGTTTTTGTTCTTTTTTTTTTTTTTAGAAGGGGGGGGGGGGGGGGGGGGGGGGCGGGGGCGGCCGGGGTTGGTGGTTGGTTAGGTTTTTGGATTCACATGTAATTCTTTTAATTCGTTTTAATAATTTTCTTAAAATATTCTAGGGTTAATTTTGGCAATCCGTATAAAAATTGTCCTGAAAAAAATCAAATTGCCTTATTTATGTTGTTATGTGATACTAGGAATTTCAAATAATTTATTAAATTTTTTTACCAAACCTCTCACATGGTGTAGAACCCACACACTTGTGAATTTGTGTGAGTCTCACTCATGTGTAAAGGTTTTGTAAAAAAATTGATAGATTATTTAGGATTTATAACATTTTCCTATGTTGTTGATTTATTTATTTATTTTTTTAAGAAGAGAATTACAAGAGTAAAAAATGAAAAATGCTATAGGTCTCAAATTTTCTATCAAATAAATGATCAAATATCTCACATGAGTGTGGGTATGGACCCCATACCCATGTGAGTCATTTGATAACTCACACTTATATAAGACATTTGATCATTTATTTAATAAAAAATTTGATATATCTAATCTTACTCATAAAAAATTGCATTATATAGCAATGATACTCATATTATAATATTACTTTTGAAATTAGAAAATACAACATTTCATAATGGGAAAACTTTGACAAACTTGATAGCCTCCTTACTTAGACCCATTTCAATTAGACAAAAGTTGAATTAGACCCCAAAACAAAGTTAGGCACACCATAAATTTATCATTCTAAATTTTTTACAACGTGTCAATTACCATTAAATTTATGAAATGTGCCCCACGACAACCAAATTTGGACCCTCCTATGCAGTGTCTTTGAGGTGTTTATTTTAATTAGGGCTCACATACAAATTCTATTTAAGCCTTCGTTTGGCATAAATAATTTGAATTAAAATAGTCACAAAATAATAAAATATATTAAAAAGTTAAAAAGACAAAATATTACATTTAAACCATAATCATTTAATTTTATCTCTCACAAAAGTTAAAGTCAAAAAACCCATCTCAAATGAGACTTTTTATCTCCTAAAATAGTCAAAAAATTAAAAAATCGACCCACATCTCAAACAAACTCTAAATTTATTTGAATTTGACCAGTTTATTAGTCAAAGGTTAAAGTTAACTTTTTAGTCTTGTTTAGTAGGTTTTGTGAACACAATTATATATAAATGAAAAATGTTTTAAACTTCTAATTTTAGCGCTCTAAAATCAGTTTTAATGAGCTGATAGTGAGCCCCACCCACTGTGATGTGATGTGATATTTTCATTTTGATTTTTTTTCTTCTTCATTGTCATGTCATTAGTGTTCCATTGGAGTACCAAAATTAGTATTCTGAATCATTGTTGTATATAAATTATATTTATTTTTAATAATATATCAAATAAATGTCTAATATTTTTTTTCCCTGTGTATGTTTCATGTTTGTACAAATTTATATATTTAGGTCATATTTGTTTGGATGGACTAGATAAGAGGATTGTAATTCATCGAACTATTAATCGTGAGATATATAATTCCTGAACTATTTGGTTAGAATTGATATTTTTCTCATATTTATTTTTTCATGGGATTAGATGTCTGAAAGGACTATCTTAACAATGTTTGATTCAAATATTATGAACAATGCTAAATGTTTAATAAACTATTTTATCATTTTCAATTGTTTACTAAGTAATAGCAATACTAAAGTTGTCTTTAATATTTTAATTTTTGTTGGCTGCATTAAATAAAAAGTTATATTATTTTATTTTTTAAAATTAAATAAATAAAACATCAATAAAAATCTATGTTATTTTTAAAATAAAATTTTAAATAAATTTATTTTAAAAAATAATAAATATTAAATAATGAAATTAAATAAAATAATAATAAAAATTAAATAAAATATCAACAAAAATTTAAAATAAAACATCTATAAAAATTTATTAAAAATTAAATAAATAAACATCAATAAAAATTAGATTATTTTATTTTATTATTTAATTGAGATTTTTATATTTTATTTTATTTTACTAAATATAATACATAATGAAATCAAATACTTGGAAGGCAAATGTGTCATTTTATAACTTAATCCCGTAAGATTCAAATCCCACAATCTCTATCATACATCTAGGGATAGGAATCATATCGTGTCATGTCATATCAGGTTCATATTCAAAACAATCTAACACTAACATAACCCATTTAATTAAATGTGCCAATTATCTTGATATTGACTTGACTTACTTATAATTATATTAATCATAACACGACATGCTTAATACGATTAGTAAAAGTTCATGTTTTAGATTATAAGTGTAGATACACCATTTTTGATGGCTCTTAAGACTTGGACGCCACTGATTGACCACTTAATGATGAATGTGTACGCTTGTCAAATGCTTAATTTCCTTAGCGAGAAACTTCAGTTTTGAACCTATAATTTTTGCGCCTTGTTTTTGGACCAAAACAGCAGTTTTTTTAAGTCTGACTATTTGGGTGTCTGCAGACCCACTAGTGACTCAACCCACCCACTATTAGTGGCTAGCCACCCCTTGTTAGTGGCCTGTCGGCCACTTATGCCTGCAAACCCACTTGTGGCTCCTGTCGCCCACTATTAGTGGCTTACCGGCCACTTGTGTATTTTTTCAGATCTTTTCACCAACTATGCCAGCTATCTCCATAAGTGCATGCACGATATCAACTGTGTCTATATAGATATTTCTGAGGTGGTCTCATATATTTCTATATATAGATGACTTCCTCTTATGTTTTTGAGGTTAGAAAATTTTGGAGAGTAAAAAGTTTTGGAAAATATTTCTCTCTCTCTCTCTCTCTCTCTTGCAACCTACACAACTTTTGAATAGACACTCTAAACAAAACCTTGAGGGATCTTGGCTGAGGTGCTTAAGCTTGCATTTTAGCACTTGAGAGTGTAAAGTTAGTGGTTTGGAAATTCAAGGGATCATTCATCTTCAAGAGGTATACATTTTAGTTCTTTTGTGCCATCTCTTTCTCATATTTTCTTTTTGTTTTTGAGTTGTTTCTTACTTGTATTTTTGGGCTGAAATTTGTGGTTTAAAGCCATTAAAGGTAAAGAGGTGGATCACCCTTCTTTAAACCTTGTTTCATAGGCTTTTTACCTTTGTGTTTTTCACATTTTTATCAACTTTTATTGGGCTTTTTACTACTGATTTCCAGAGGTTTTCAAAGGCTAAAAATCATGTTTTGAAGTCCCAAAAATGGAGAGGATAGCCTCCTGTAGCTTGAATTTTTTCGCGCCCCATTTCAAAAGGCGAAATAAGCTTTATAGTATCGGACTTCTGCGGTTCTGAATCTGATCTCATAAGTGCAATGTGAAATAGATAAACACCAAAGAGTCGTAATCTAGCAAATCTTTTGGAAAATCGATTTTGAATCAAATTGTCAAAAATGGATTGCTTTGCCAGATACAGAGTCGCCACCTAAATATTTTGGGGAATTTAGGAAACTCATGACTCGTGCTAAAGGCCCAGTTATCACCAAGATTGTCTCGGCTTGAGAACTTAGGTACGAGAGGGAAAAGTCATGAATTGAGCGCCTCCACTTGCCCGATCAAAAATCGGCCTCTACTAATTATGATATGAATCTTATGTACATTATATGTTCTTGTTCCAGTTTATTAGGTTAGCATTACTATGTGATGTGCACACACACATGTAAAGACTAACTTGCAAGAATTGGAACACTTGATTCATGTTTGTTTTGCAAAATTGTTTCGAAATATGTACCACTTGAAAAAGTGATCGCATATGAACATTACTCAAATTATTCCAATTCAAGCAACTAGCCTTCATAACAATTAAGCAATTAGCCTCATGGAAAGCATGCTAAACATGACAACAATCACACGCATGCGATTATGCTAAAGCCAATAAAGGCTCACCTAGTACTTCAAGCCAAAAGAGAAATGAGTTAGAAAAATGCATGATCCTAACTTATGGAAGATGAATAATGCAACTCATACAATAATACAACTAATAGGCTCGGCTATTAATATGGCATATGAATTAATTAAATAGTATGCGGTCTAAGCACGTATTTAAAGAATGTTTAAACTTACAATGCGGTTAGAATGATGAACTGAGCCTCGGTGCATGCAATACAAGTGGATACAAGCATGAAGTATGCTAAACAAAACATGATGTCCCTAAACTAATCATCATAAGCAGTTAAATAAAAGGGAGAAAGACGTAGGGTTGGAAGATATACACATTATTACATTGTGCTCTCACGAAAGAGAGTCCTAATGAATAAACAAGCTAACTAACTAGCTAGCTAATTAATTAAAGCTAAGCTAAGCTAATCTAATTATTACAAAACCAATGAATAAATAGTTAAACTACTTAACTAATTATTACAAACTGAAGTAATTTAACTATTCTAGCTAATTAAAGATTACAACATCACAACTAGCTAACCACTTTAACTAATTAAATAATTACAACACAAGTGCAATTAAAAGAAGCAAGTAAGCTAAACAATCAAGTACTAAGCTATCTATTCCGCCTCGGGAAGTGAGGGATGTTCATGCGCATGCTCAGTTTTCACTTGAAAAGGCCACTGTCTTGCTTTCGGAGAGCCTCTGTTGCACAGAGAACACATACATCGTTGCCTACTTCCAGAATAATCTACTTTACTTGACAAACATACTATTGGATTTTGCATCAGTGGCCGGCCGGCCAGTGATGAGGGTTGCCGGCCATCAAAGTTGGTCTGCCGGCCACTGGTACCTAGTTTATCTTGCTGCAACAGAGGACAAACATAGCATGCACAGGGTATTTTTCAAGGGTTTGTTTGCACAATTCACCCCTCCTTTTCACGAGCAAATCAAAGGAGTGATGAACTTGGTTAACAAACCACTAACTCAAGCAATTTCATTGCATGATGGTTCATGAACCAAAGTGTGCAATTTCAATAAATGCAACACAATGAGACTCTCGAACCTCCTCTCTTTCATGAATTGATCAAGGGAAGTGATGACCTTGGAAACTTGAATCATTTCATCACTAATGAGTATGAAATGTCTCAAGCTTCCATGGGTTCAATTAACATCTGATTGAACACAAGAAGTTATTATCTTGCTCACTTTTAGTCTCAATTTGATTACTCCATTTAATTACGTTTCAATTCTTTAATTCAATTGTGTCCAATAGTGAGTTTAAGTCCTCTAAATGGAAAGAGGGCTCAAACTACAAGTTGTTTTAGGCATGAAAGAGATATCTCCTAAGGGATTAAACCATTAAGCATGACATCTTAATCTCATGCTTTAGACAAAAAAGTAGTTTAAACCACTTTCAAAGCAAAACAAAAGTCAAAAGAGGAGGGAGGTTGCAGAGATGATTAAATGTGATTATAAGTATGGAAAGCCATAAATAATGAAATGAACTCAAAGGAGATGGTGTCTAAGGCCTAGAACACTAAACTCATGAGGACTATTACACTATAAGCATGCAAAACAAAACTCAAATGCAACTATCAACCAAAAATAGTGCTAAAATAGGTCTAATACAGTCCTAAAATATGCTGGAATTGAGCTAACAAAGGCTAGATTAATATGTTAAAACATAGCACAAACTAGGCTAGTAAATAAGACACAAGGAGGGGAGGCTAACCACTCCAAATTTGGACTTCAAAACATGATTTGGCTACTGAAAAAGCTCTAAAAATCAGTATTTAAAAGCTCAAAAACAGATAGTAAAAGGGTGGGAAACACAATGGGAAATGCCTTTAAAATAAGGTACAAAGAATGGTGGAACACCCCTCAACCTTCAATGGCCTTAAAACCCAAGTTTTAGCCCAAAAATACAGAAGTTTTACAACTCAAAAACACTTGGAAAAATGCAAGAAAAAGAATAGAGAGAGTAAGCCAATAGACAAAGCCTTATACATTTTGAAGAGGAAATCAATTCCAAGCAACCAAACCAAGTAAACAACACCCTCAAGAGCTCCAACAAGGCTCTAGGATATCTCAGCTCAAGTATGGAGGGATTTTGTTAAGGGTGTATAGGCAAAGGATAAGGATTTGTAGGCAAAAGTGTAGGGATTTGCTAGAGAGAGAGAGAATTATAAAGAGAAAGGAAAATTTTTGTTCTAAAATGTTTCCAACCTTAAAACATGAGAGGGAGGCCTCCTATATATAGAAAACATGAATTCTCCTCAAGAATATCCAGCTCTACACGTGGGTGAAGATGCATGCATTTGTGCAAACAGCTGGCACAGTTGTCACAAAATATCTGCAAAAGAAACTGGTGGCTGGCCGGCCATCACTGGTGGCCGGTAGACCACATCAGTGATCGGCAACCAAAAGGTGATAGTCAGCAGCCTAAAAAGGTGGCCGGTAGGCCACCAAGGGTTGTAGGTTTGAAGAACCAAAGCTTGGTCCAAGAAGGAGGCAACAAGAGTGCAGGGTTTGAAAGGCTCAAAGCTGTGGCATTCTGCTGAGGACTTTGAGCACTTGATGAGCGTATAGACTCATCATTGGGTGTGCATGCGATGACGTAAGTCGTAAGGGCCGTCAAAAATGGGATGTCTACAGTTATCCCTTTTTGACAGAACTCAGAGTC
Source organism: Camellia lanceoleosa (assembly GCA_025200525.1). Taxonomy (NCBI): domain Eukaryota; kingdom Viridiplantae; phylum Streptophyta; class Magnoliopsida; order Ericales; family Theaceae; genus Camellia; species Camellia lanceoleosa. The sequence goes on along the minus strand of CM045771.1, from coordinate 131,347,976 downwards.
CTGAAATAACGTGAGTGAATGTCAAAGCTTGAAGACGACCCATTTTGACAAAGCCGTAAGACTTGGACAAACAATCAAGACAGAAATAAATGGTTGCACTCGCAAGCTGCCTACGTATCCCTTTGTACGGAATCAAACCAGCTTAGTTCTAGGGCAAAATACAAATGATATGCACAATGCAACTTTGAAAGTTGGACTCACACGCTATGCAAAGCTGGCTATTTTGAAAACTTATGATCATACGAAATGACGCAATAAGCAATAACAAGTGCGATAAACAAGATAACAAAACAACAACATATGAATGAGCAGCTTGAAGCTAGACAAACACCGATTCGATGCAAAAAGAACTAGAACACACTTCAACCACGTTAAAACGCGAGACGAGGAAAGAAAATACCGCTCAGGATTGCGTTTCACGCATCCTGAGAAACTGAGAACAAAAATTGCTCGGGATCGCGTTTTACGCGACCCGAAAAAAAAAGGGAAAAAAAAATAATAGAAACCGCTCGAGGTTGTGTTTCACACGTCCTGAGATAAAAGAAAGACCACTCGGGCTTGTGCTTCGCACGCCTTGAGAAATAAGAGAAACCGCTTGGGCTTACATTTCACGCACCCCGAGATAAAATCCACCTAGGGCCGCGCATCATGCGTCTTGAGATAAAAGAAAATTGCTCGGGACTGTGCTTCGCACGTCCTGAGATAAAACCCACCCAGGGCCGCGCTTCATGTGTCTTGATATACAACAAAAGCTGCTCGAATTCGCATTTCACGTGCCTCGAGATACAAGAAAAAATCACTCAGGCTCACGCTTCGCACGCCTTGAGAAATAAGAGAAACCGCTTGGGCTTATGTTTCACGCACCCCGAGATAAAACCCACCTAGAGCCGCGCATCACGCGTCTTGAGATAAAAGAAAATTGCTTGGGACCGTGCTTCGCACGTCTTGAGATAAAACCCACCCAGGGCCGCGTTTCATGTGTCTTGATATACAACAAAAGCTGCTCGGATTCGCATTTCACGTGCCTCGAGATACAAGAAAAAATCACTTAGGCTCGCGTTTTGCACGTTTTGAGATAAAACCCGCCCAGGGCCGTGCTTCACACGTCCTGAGATACAAGAGAGGTGTGGGATAGATGCACGAACAATCTCACTTGTAAAGCTGTGTAGGTTCTCATACTAAGATACGAATGCCTAGAATTCTTCTAAATGAACCGTACATATAATATCGTTTCCCTGTTAGTGAAAGCTTTACTTAGTAGGCATAGCTAAGATGAACAAATGCGATAGATGCACAAAGTGAACAAGTGTGATAGATGCACAAAGTGAACAAGTGCGATAGATGCACAAAGTAATCAAGTGCGATAGATGCACAAAGTAAACAAGTGCCATAGATAACCGACATAACATGGTAATTGAAAGCATGTTCTATGCAAGAAACAAAAGCATATTCTATGCATGAAATAAGAACAAGAGCATATTCTATGCGTGAATCATAATTGATGCAAGACGCGCATACAACATACGTATATGTGAAATGCATATTCTATGCAACAAAAGAGAACAAAAAGAGAACAAAGGCATAAAACAAATAGAAGTGACATTCAATGGCACCTTCCGATTTACCTCTCGCAGGAATTGCAATACGTTTAAAAAGGATACCCCTCGTTCATGTTGACAAATGATGAACCTCGTGCGCTAAAACACAGTTTTGAGCTTCCTTTGAAGCAATCTGAACCCAATCAATGAACTTGCCTTACACTTCTTAGGAAACAAAGACACAAAACAACATCAAGACTCAGAGGAAGGCCACCGGCCACCTACCGGCCACAGGGGGTGTTTGCCAACCATCTGTTGGCCATAAAGAAGCTTTGCTGGCCACCAGTGTGGCATGTCAGCCACCTGCTGGCCACCGATGGCAATTCAGGGATATTTTGGTCTTTTTGCCTTGAGTCTTTAAGTATAGACCACAACACTTCATTTCCTCACCACACATCCAAAAATCTTCTCTCTCTCTCTCTAGACACTTTCCCTCTCTAGATTCGAGCTTTTTATGCATTTTCCAACGCCCTACGCGAACTTTATTCGCTAAACCCTCTTGATTCTCTTCCTTTTAAACTGATCAAAATTTGATTTCGGCATTTTTTTCCTCATTTTCACCCTTCTAGGCTTGTTCCCCTCGAGTTTCTCTCGAGTTCAGTGAACTTTTCCTAGCTTTGATTGTTTCTCCCATTTTCTCTCTCTTAGGGTTGACTTTTTCCAAGTTTACCCATTTTTTCTCCATTTTTCACCTACTTTTCATCGATTTTCCAGATGGAAGATGATATACCACATGACAGGGCTCCTCAAGAGCTTCCCCCCATATTCTCACCTATTGTCGAGGCAGAGGAGTCGGTTGCCGCCGAGGCTGACGATGCGGCTTAGGGTATTGTGGCGGAGCTCGAGCCTGAGGTTGAGCCGAAGCCGCTACCATTGAGGGTACGACCTTTTGATCCGGCAAGGTACCATCCTCGGACACATATTTTTCCATCTGGAGGCATTAGACGGTTCAACTATTTTGCTTTGGGCGCATCAGAGGACCTCTTGCTGAGGGAGCTGGCCTCCCACCTTTCATCGAGTGCCATTGAGGTATGAACTTTGTTTTCATGCATTCCTGTCTTTCCTTTAATTGCATTTCTTGCACTGCCTTTCATTTGACTGTACTTTCATCATTGCCTTATCTGATGTATCTGTTCTTTGCCACATGGAGAGTCTCGTGCCTTCAGAGGGTACAGGGCTACGACTGCATGAGATTGGTATGATGAGCTTCCTACCGGGTTTTGTGACAATGTGAATGAGACTGGCTTCGGCCTCTTCTGCTCTAGCCTAACGCGGGTCGTTGCGAGCTGTCCTCTTCTGGGAGTACTTATGGAGAGGTGGTGGGACACTACCAACTCCTTCCACTTCTCCACTACCAAAGAGATGACGATGACTCCCTACGACTTCGCCATGATCACGGGATTAGGAGTAGGGGGCGATTTGATCCCGTTCGACACCGACATGGGGGAGTGGGAGGCCACCTGGGTCGAGTTACTGGGAGCGCGTCCACCCTTGTACCGGACAGCTATGGTCAGATATAGCTGGTTCACTAAGCAGTTTCGATGAAGTGAGCCTGAGAAAGTAGAGGAGATGGAGCAATACGCTAGAGGCTTTTTGATGTTCATCCTCGGCATCACCTTGTTTTTGAACAAGTGGAACACCGTGGGTTTATATCTGTTGAGCGCCCTGGTGACCCTTCATCGGGTATGCTTCTATAATTGGGGCAGAGCTGGCCTTGCCACGCTGTATGGATATATGAGCTCTACCTCCCGCCTGAGGGGAGAGCTGATTGGAGGCTACTGCAAGCCTAGGAGGTATGCATTTCAATTCCCTCTTTGCACTTTACATTTTCTATTCCACATTTTCTGCTTTATGTCTGTTCAACACCCGTGCTTTCTGCTTTGCACTTTCTGCATTTGTTCCTACATTGTACTCACATATTACTGCACTTTCCTTGTAGCTATGGGTTTATGCTTATTTTCCAACCCTTACCCTAGAGCTCATGGAGGAGCTCCCCTTAGCAGTCCCCTACTTGAGGCGGTATGATGACAGATGCCAGCGCAGGAGCCACGAGTCGTTCACATTTTTCGAGCATTATTTCGACACAATGACTGCCCACGAGGTAATCCAAAACACAGTCATTTTTGTTTTACCACTGTTTTGATTCACATTTTCACAACTAATAGCAACTAACAATCTGTACACTTTATATTTGCAGATCATGTGACAGTTTTGGGCCATGATGCCGGCTGGGATACGGGACCAGTACGCCAGGGCCTAGGCCACTTCTCGCTTCCGCATTCTACTTAAGGGCCCAGTTTGCCGGCCTCGATTCCTGAGTAAGCGGTTCATCCGTCAGACCGTGGGCTTACCAAACCCGATTGTTCCGATGGCACCGCCAGAGTCTATGAGATTAGCAGACAGCTTATCTATTGATGTAGTAGTTCATGGTGGGCTTGGATGCTGATTACTGCAGGGCAGAAGGTGACTACGCGACCTTCATTCAGACCTATCTCATGCCACCTTTGACAGGCGCTCGCGGAGGCGAGGGGGGCGAGGGTTTCTGCAGCGAGAGAGGCAACTAGGGCGACCAGGGCCCGTGCTAGAGGGGCTCCCCTGGCAAAGTAGAGCATCGGTTGGCTAGAGCTTCCCACCGTGCTTACATGCTGGCGGCATACTGGGGTGGCTTACCAAGTCCTGATTGAGCCTGCAGTAGCTGGGCACGAGCTTGTTGGGGTCCGACGTTCGTCTCAGGTATGGACCATTCTTTATAATTTGCACTCCGTATTTCATTTTAGATATGTTTATTGTAGACACTGATCATCCAAATGCATGTACAGGCATCGATAGAATAAGTGGGGAGCGCTCTCGAACTGATAGCCTCTTTGATGGGCATGGTACAGAAGAGGGACACGTTGCTTGGTCTCCACAGTATCTTGGTAATTTCCTTCAGTTTGCGCTTCATGCTATCAAATTTCCATTGATACACTAGCATTTCAACTGAGTCTTTCCCAAACTGCATTTGACACACTATATCTGATACACTGCACTCACATATTGTACTCATGTTGTATCTGATTTTTGCATACCACTTGTTCAACACACTATTCTTGCATTTGATACACAGACTGTAATTGATATGTTGACAACTGTCTTTTCAGATCCCAGCTATACTGATTGCTTCAGCGACGGTAGCAACACCATCACCAGTAGTACCCCTTTCAGTAGCAGGGAGGAGAGAGAGGGATAGAGGCATTTGAGGCCAAAGCAGTCCTCCAAAGCCCATCTTGAGCGACGATGATGCTGAGACTAGTGACTCTGAGGAGGCAACGAGTCAGCATTCTGAGTCATTCGAGAGTGGAGACGATGTTGGCTCGGGTTCGGAGAGCAGAGGTGACGATGCCGAGGTGGGTTCTAGGGCAGGGAGCGAAAATGATGCCGAGGCGAGTTCTGGAGCAGAGAGCGAAAATGAAGCCGGCTCTGGTTCTGGCTCAAAGACTGATTCAGATAGCGGGGCTGATGGAGATAATGCCCCAGGATCCTCTCTTCCAAGGAAGAGGATGAAGAGGGCCTCTCGGGCCTGAGGCAACTAGCGTTGATTTTTTATTTTTTGTTTAGTTTCTTTTTGTTTGGTAGCACTAGCAGATGTATAGGTTTAGATAGGTTTTATTTTGCTTTAAAACTTGTACTCCTCTTTTGTAAAAATCATGATTGGAATAAAACCACATAGTTTTTTTTTTTATAAAAAGTGTTATTATTTTTTGCATCATGAGCACCATATTTGCATGAAATGGACATGGAATTGAATTGGCCAAGTACGCGCTTGATTAAAACAATGTTCTTAATCGGGTAATGAGCCGACCAACAAACGAAATACAAAATACAACGTACAACGTACAACTCAATTAGCAAAAACAACTCGATAAACAAAGAAAAAACAACTCAAATACAAATAAACAAACCTGCTAAAACCAAAAGGACTCAAGAAACGACCTTAAAACACACAAAGACCCAAAACAAAACACATACTTCCAGCACTGCTCCGCACATAGGTGGACAACAGATCAGAAAAAGGTTGCCGGCCAGAGAGGGAGCTTGCCGGCCATAGAAGATGGCCCGCCGGCCACCTGCTGACCATTAGTGCATCTTGCAGGCCATCAAAGGTGAGAATTGCCAGATTGCTGACAGTTGGCCTTCACTCACAGCCTTATCTTCTACAAAAGGTCCAGCTTCATGAATTCTTCTCCAGAACTTCATTTCAGTTGCAATTTCTTTACAAATAGAGCCATTTTTTGTCAAAAAGCTCTTAAATTGGATTACAACTTTAGATGGCTCGGAAAAGATAAATTTTGGGGGTTTCGGTATAAATGCACTTTTTCCACAAAGCCGTACTCCACTTTGTTTTCCATTCCTCCATTTCGCGGCTCGATACTGGGACCTGATTACACATGTCTTTAGCTTCGTGGAACAAGAAATATGCCCAACAGTTAAAGAATTTCAGGCACTAATGGAATCCCGGCGCGATGAGAAAATCATGCCTCAGCCCAGTTTTGGCCACGCCCAAGTTTTGGGACGGATGTGTGGGCTCACTCTGCACGAGGCTCGATCTCTGGCCCACAATAGAGAGCTAGACATTCCCAGCTTGATTCATCGATTTTTTAACGTCGTGATGAGGGCAACCTTCTCTAGCGAGGCTTTCGGCAACATGCCCTCTGCTTATGTATGCTTGCTCATTTCCTTCTTGCCTCTAGTTTCGGCAGGTCCATCATTCAATTGATCGAAGTAGCCCAAGGTTTGAAAGAAAGTAACAGTTGCATTGGCTTGGTGCTGGCTAAGGCTTTGATGGACTTAGATGCCTTTCATCGGCGGGAGACTGCCAGATCTACGGGGAGTCTACTACTTTTTCAGATATTCTTTCCCACCCTTTTTCATATGTGTTTCTCACATCACTCGGCATTCATGCCCCATTTTTTCTCTCACAGCCTTTTTCTCACTTTTCTCTCAACATACGTTTCTCTATTCTTTATTCTCCCTTTTATTTCATCCCTTCCCAGGTATGGTTGATGGATAAGCTGAAGATAGTGGACTCTTGCCCTGAGAACTCAGCTTGAGGCTTTTTGTTCTGCCACTGTCTAGTGGATTTCCTAAATGAGGGATGGTGGTGCCACTAGATGTGCAATAGGTCTGCTGTTGACATAGCTTAGCGTTGTCCTGGCTTAATCTGATCGAGATGAGCTATAGCATGGGTCAATAGCCTAGCATTGAGTTAATTAGACTGACACACTGCGTGTTCTATTTCCCTTTCTGGTTCAGACATCAGTTTGGGCATGATCAGACCCACCCAGAAGAGGGGGTAGAGTACCCAGTTTCATTGCCCATCTGTGGTTCACATTTGGCTAAGTACCTCACTGCTTAAAGGACAAGAGAGCTTCTAGCCCTTACCCCTAGTTTCGGTTGCGCCCTTTCTGGCAAGTGTTTGGCTTGGCTCGAGGACGAGGCACAAACCGAGCCCATTTTGGTTTCAAAAGCTTCCACGAGAACGAGCGGGGAACGCAAGAGCACCTGACTTATCTATGTCCCTAGTTTATTGCTTTGACCTTTCTTTTCAAGTTTTTGAATGTAATAAAAGTAACTTTGATTTATATCAGAGAGTTAAAGAACTTTAAGTTAAAATCAATGACATTAAAGTTGTGGGCACTGAAAATTTTCCTTTTGGTCAAAAAATGGTCTAAGTTTTAAAAGGTAAAATTTAAACAAAATCAACTTTTATTATAACTTTCCAAAATCATTTTCGAAAAGGATCACCACTTGATATACACGAAATCAATCGTCGAGATGTATAACCTCGAATCAAAAGGTGATAACTGCCGCTTGTTTGAACACCACTACTCTGCATTGTAAAAAAAATTCTCTCAAAGTGAAGATCACAGCCGAACTCTTAGGTAAAGGACAGACAAAGATGACCTGATCAGACGTATGGAAAGGACAGTTGAGTTGGAGGTGCTTACGGCCGAACTTCAGGATGAAGTTGCCTACGTATCCCGAAGATGGGAATCAGGCCTTACGTAGTTCAGTTCAGGTTCACTCGAGTATTAACTCTCTCATTTTGCAGTCTAACTTTTGCTAAAGTCGCCCTTTAGGGTTTTCAACCTTGCGAGCTCAATTTTTCTTCATTTTTAATTTTTCAATACTCTAACTTTTGCCTAGGTCGCCCTTCCTGGTTTTCGGCCTAGCGAGCCTCTCAGGGATAGTATTTCTTCAACTTGTCCATGTTGATCGACTAGGAAAATTCCAGGCCATCCAAGTCCATGAGAATAACCGCTCCACCTGACCAGATGGTTTTGATGATGTAAGGACCAGTCTAATTGGGTCTGAACTTACCTTTAGGGTCATGAATAGGAGCTCGGTTGTCTTTCAGCACCATATCTCCCTCTCTAAGATTCTGGGACTTAACTTTCTTGTTAAGAGCCTTGACAACTCTGCGTTGATAGCCCTGAACGTAATATAATATTTTCAGCCTTCTCTCATCAAACAACATCAGCTCTTCGAATTTGCTTTGTTGTCAGTTCGCCTTTGCTACCTAACACTCAGTCATAACTCGCAACGATGGGACTTCTTTTCAATTAGCAAAACAACTTCTATGACAACCTAACTCTGGATTATGCTAATTAATCTTTGTGAGACCATGAAATATCTTCTCACATGGATGTTGTTGGTGAGATTTAACAAAGATAGTTTCTTGAACCTGCAAGAGATAAACATGGTTGATGCCACCCAATCGGGTTTCCGGCCGGGGACACACCGATGATGAAGTTAGAATCCATAAATGAAAAGTATAGATAGTAATGAATATTGCCTCTGGAGTGCAGAGAAAAGATCATACCTATATGCCATGAGGTGCCTTCCTTTTATAGATGGGGGGTGGGCCGAATAAGCCTAATAGTTGGCCCCTTGGCAGGCCTTGTTTAGGTTAGCCCAATAATTTTATATATATTATTTTCTGGCTCCCACAATTGCCCCAAAACTTTCATTGTCTTCGGTAGAAGGAATGAGAGTTTTTATTGTTGAGTTATGTTGTTCCAATAGATGTTAGGTCCTTTGACAAAGAATACATTTGATAAATGAATAACATAAATGAATGAGTGGTTGGATAAATGCATGTATGTATGAATGTATGTACGAATATATGTATATAAAGGAGAGAGGTGAGCTAAAGCCCAGTGAGTAATATTATCTCTATAACGGTGGGCCATAGTATTATAACCCCCGGGCAAGGGTGTAGTATATTGCCGAGTGCAAAGTTTGCTTCCAAATATGGACTTTCGTGCTGAGCTAAAAATATTTCTATATGCCGAGCATGGAAATGATTTCCTGAACCAAAGAAGGCAGATTAAATAAGGTAGATATATCATCCAAAAAATGGACCACGGTATTATTGCCCCCCGGGCGAGGGTGTAGGCTTGCGGTATTATTACCCCCGGGCATAGGTGTAGGCCTGCAGTATTATTACCCCCGGGCATGTGTGTAGGCCTTTGCTGATGGCACTCCATGTCGAGTGCGAAGATTACGCTATACTCGAAGACTTATGTCAATTTTAAGTGGCGATCAAGTGCTAATATTGCAAGGATTTTGAATAATGCATCATGTGTAAGTGATGGTCTGTACCGAATAAGGTAGATGTGTTAATCACAAATAATATTGCTTCACTTGTAAGGAATTGCCAAGTAGATATTGGGCTGACTATTTAATTGCCGAGTTGCTCGGTTTGCGTTTTGCTCAGTTTTTGCTGAGTTGCTTGGTTTGCGTTTTGCTCGATTTTCATTTAGCCTAACGTAGACTTGCCCCATTTCTTTCGAATGACAGGTGTTAGTCGGAAGGAATGCAGATTCCCATTGCCTTATGTTCTAGGGAAGATTCAGCTTTGGTAAAATGATGGCGCACAAAAATATGCAAACTGCCGACTGCCAAATGCAAACTGCCGACTGCCAAATGTGAATTGTTGACTGCCAAGTGCTAGCGGCCGACTGCCAAGTGTGTAATGTATTGCCCCAAAACTGGCGCTTGCTTAGAGCGGTGTGAAAAAGAGCGGGAGTGTGTAACTCAAGTAAATGTCGTTGTAATGTTTATACCAAGTTGGCTAAGTATGTATGCATATCAAAGGTGTCGAGATGATGATCGGCTAATGTGCCCCAATTGGAAAGCGGAAAATTGACTGATGTCCCCGTGGGCAATTGTTTTGCCAAATAATGTTGTTAGGCGAATAAAGTTGCCGAATACTGTGGCCAATGTTGCTGCATAAAGTTTGACGATGCATAAAGTTGACCAATAATGTTGTTAGTCGAAGAAAGTTAATGCACGGCCAAATAATGATCATATATAATGTTGAATTAATAATGGTGCTGAATAATCTTGCCGAGTAAAATTGATGCACTGCCGAATAACTAGTGTCAAAACATTGGTGTCCGTTTCATATATAATGTGATTTTGCCAAAAAGTTGGTCGGCTACACTTGGGTTGGTGATTGTGCCGATCTTTTGGTTGGCAATTTTTCTTAGCTTCGCGGTGTGTCGGTATCCCTTTAGAGTTGGATTTGCTAAGAACTTGGTTGGCAATGGTTGCTAATTTATTGAAGTTGAGTTTCTTGTCCAACGTATATTTGCCTCATTGTTTTTGAATAAGATTTGTTATTCGGAAGGAATAAAATTGACTTGGGCCAAAATTGCCGAGTAGGCCGATAATAATTTGAAACAGATTCCGTGCCCCTGTCTGGTGCCGTGGTGATATCGGAATGAAGCCGAGACAAAGTAGGGTGCTTGGTGATATGTGAAGTGAGCCATGGAGCTTAATTTTTGAATAAAATCTGCATTATTTTTTTATTTTTTTATTTTTTGAGCTAAATTTCCAAATTCTGACCTTATAGATGGACTCGGAATGCATCAAATAGCTGGAAAAGACTATTGGATCGCTGTGATCAGACTCCTGATGGCGTAATTGTAGCCAAAATGGATCTAACGGCTCAGATTGATTGAGACTTTTGCTTCGTGAATCACTGGATAATTTCCCTCAATGTGATGCCATATACAAAATATATATATATATATAAGTGAAATCGTTGCCAGTGAGAGTTGAATGCGTGCCCTAACAAGGAATAAACAATGTTTAAACCACTGTGCCACAACAAAGCCTTGTGTTTAATTTGCGCAAATTATATTTGAACTAATTTTTGTTCAGCTACTGTCTTTATATCAAAACAACGGGATGTAGCTTAGCCACGATGCACCGAATAATTTATCTTATTTTCCATGCAAACTCTGGTCGTCTTCTTCGGCAGAATATGTGATTTTATGGGCAAATTTCAATTGGCTCGTACGACTTCGTTTTAGCTCCTATTTCGACGCGGTTTGTTGCGCTGGACTCGCCTCAATGTGTACTTCACATTGGTATGGTCAAAACTTGAGTTTGATAGCTTTTGAAATTTCAGTTCTCGGCACGTGTGATCCGTTTCACAACTTTCGACAGACTTGGGTTGCTTCTTGGGTTGCTTCTTGTGTCATGACCCGAACCCACTCCCAAGGGTTAAGGCCATAACCGGCCAGTAATCACGAGATTACCTACGGCCTCAAACCAAATAAGACAAAACTCATCAGAGTAAACGGGCTAAACGGAAGCAAATTTAAAACTTTGTCCATAGAGCCGTGCTTATATGCACATCATATCATTCCACATCATATGTTAATAACTCACAACAGAAAGCATAGTAACATAAAGTTCTGTACATACAGGATCATCCAAATCTAAGTCAACCCATGAAAACTATATACAGACATACTCAAAGACTTCGCCAACATGACAATATAAAACAAAATGACAAAAATACGAAGACGAGTCTCGTGCATGAGACGCAAGGGCTGACTTTTCAAAACCTTTGTTGTTCCACATAGACTTCACTCGGGCTGGGTTTGGACTTCTCTTGGCTCACCTACAAAAACATGAATGAGCGTGAGTGATAGTCCAGTGAATAATATCAAATAAAGAAGTTATACAAACGATATGTAGAACAACATGCTCCAAACGGCCTTGGGCCCAATTCATATTTCTATGTAACATGTATATACACAATTTAAGTCAAGTGATCGCAGTTCCAAACATACTGGCCTTTGGCCATTTATCTTCCTATACCAAACTGGCCTATGGCCCATTCAAATGACAAACTGGCTTTCGGCCCATTCATTCACTCATGTCAAAACGGCCTCTGGCCCATTCATTCATTCTTGTCAAAACGGCCTCTGGCCCATCCTTTCATGTCAAAACGGCCTCTGGCCCATCCATTCATTCTTTGTCAAAACGACCTCTGGCCCATTCTTTCATGTCAAAACGGCCTCTGGCCCATTCGCTCATTCTTGTCAAAACGGCCTTTGGCCCATTCATTCATTCTTTGTCAAAACGGCCTCTGGCCCATCCATTCATGTCAAAACATTATTCATGTCAGATTATCATTCGTATCAGATCGTTATTCGTATCAGACTATTATTCGTGTCAGATCATCAGACTATCATTCGTGTCAGATCATTTGTTTCAGATCATTATTCGTATCAGACGGCCTTTGGCCCAATACATAGCATAACAAATATTTGTCCCCAATTTAGTATAGCAACGTACAAGACTTATATGAAAGTAAGCAATTGGACAAATAACATACTTCAGATGCCTTTATTAAGATATTACTCACAGTGATCGGCTGATTGATCTGCCTTGGAGCTCGACCCTACACATACCATGAATATAAAAGGGTCACTAACAATTCAATCCGTTCTAAATTCACATTTTCCCTTTTTAGGCCTCATTCTTATCTCTTTAACTCAATTACAATGCTCAGTGCATACCTAAGAGTATTTAGAAGTGAAAGAGAATGGAAAACAGAACTTAGAATTCCTTTTCAAAATTTCAGAAAACAAGGTCCTCGCTCGAGCGTGGACTTCCCCGCTCGAGCGGACCCATGAGGTCTGCAAAAGTACTGGATGCATCAAAATTACGCTCGAACGTGAAGTCTGGCGCTTGAGCTGAATGTATGTCTACATAGCTCCCGCCGAAGCGTGAACTTTCGCCGAGCGACACCATGTCTGCAAAAATACTGGGAGCACGAATTCCCCGCTCGAGCGGAAATCAAAATTCTGGGTTTTCCAGAATGTGTTCTTGAGCTTCAATTTGATATTCAAGGGTTCAAAATGCATGTTTTTGGCTCAATCTTCACATATACATATTCTAACATGGTATAAACACCAACTTACAACACAATGAAGCTCAATTTCACAATTTAATCACATGCATGTCTCAAATTAACTCAAACTCATCACCAACACACTAGATTTAAACATGCAAAACTCAAACTCCCATGATTTGCATTTGCATGTGAAATATACACAATATCCTCAACTTAATTGGTGAAGAGATGATCAAATACATGGTCATTAATCAAAACTCAACATGGATTACATATTTTATGCTCAAACATGGGAATTCATAGTAATTTCCTACATGCATGCATCTATTGACTTTAAATTCAACAAATGCAACTCAATTTCATGCCAAACTTACTCTTGATTACCCAACTAGCTTGATTACACAAAATTACAAACTAGAAACCATGAAATACTCACCTAGGAGCTTTAATTCTCACAATCTAGAGCAAATTCTAGAGAAATCTTCAAGGTTTCCAAGCTTTGAGCCAAAATTGCACAATTTCTCCCCCTTTCTCTCTCTATTGCTGGCCCTCTCTCCGTCATAATTTTATAACTCAGATTTTTGAGCTCAAAGGAAATAAAGGAGAGTGTATATGGCCCTATAAATAAAAGTCCCACTAACCAAAATTATAATATTAAATAATTTGAGCACTATGCCATTAATTAAATCAATTTAATCTGACCTGAATCAATTTTTAGTTAAATTTCACCGTAGGCTCTAAAAATTATGCTAATCACAATGGTGCAATCAATTTCGGTTTCGTGGCCGATAGGGCCTTCAATTTAATTCCCAAAGCAGATAATCAAACAGATATTCCTACGGTGAACAGATAGAAATTCAAAACCACATATATTCATATAATGGCACACAAAATCATATCAAAACACATAATCACATTTGTATTAAGGACCAATTAGCATAATAAGGGACAGGGTTATCACAATATTCCCCCCTTTAGGAAGTTTGGTCCTCCAAACTTATTTTTCCTTTAGCTGAAAACAATTCGGAATACTTTCTTATTCAACGGTTCCAATCATTCTGATAATCATCTGCTTAGTTTCAAAATCAAGCAACACTCTTTTCTCAATCAGTCAGAGACTTACCTTTCCCGCCATACAAGGCTTGTATAGTGCCATACTGAAACTAGAGTGTGAGCTGTTGTTGTAGGCGAAGGCTGCCAACGATGGATAGATTTTTCCAATTCCCTGAAAATCTAAAGCACACATTTGGAACATTTCTCCCAGAGTCAAAAAGTTCTCTTTAATCATACATTAATCTGCGGATGGAAAGCAGCGCTGAATCCCAATTTAGTTCCCATCACCTCTTGAAGGCTCGTCAGAATTCAAACCTATTTTAGGATTCCTATCTAAAACAATAGATACTGGGACCTCATGCAAACAAGCAATCTTATCGATGTAAGCAGTGGCTAGTCCACAAGCATCATACGAAAATTTTACAGGGAGGAAATGAGCAAACTTAGTAATTCCACATACAATAACCCACACGGGACTCATACCTTGGGCGTCCGAGGTAGTCCCACAATGAAATTCGTAGTCACATATTTCCATTTCCATTTCCATTCCGAAATAGAGAGAGGTTGCAGTGGTTCCGCCAATATCTGTTATTCAACTTTGACTTGTTGGTACCGAAAACATTCAGACACAAATTCAACAATTTCTTTCTTCACAATAGGTCGCCAACATATTTGTTTCAAATGCCAACTAACCTTACCATAGAAGTTTGATCCATTTCCTTGTCACAGAAATTCAATTCATTCCTCAATAATTCCGCAATTCACAACCCAATTCAGTACTTAGTTTAGTAACTCATCACAGTTATCCAAGGTTAACCAAAAGTCTTCAAGAATATGAAGTGGATCTAGATATTGATTCCCAAATAAAAAAAAGTAGCATCGAAGCAATCAATTTCTAACACAGTACACGTGTCCTCAATTCATTCAACAGTTTACGATTTACAATTTAGTCCACACTCATTCCCTTGTTCTATCGAGTCTTTCCATATTATCTGATAATCGTCAAAAGCATAAGGCAATGCATATACAAATCCCTATGATGTCAAGGACAATATCAAAGGAGTCAATCACATATTAAGCACAATTTACACATCCCCAGAGCCCCAATTACAGAATATAATGGCACTAAGCAGTTATTTACACAGAGCGTACTGAATTCACACACTTTCGGATAATCAGGGTTTTTCAAAGCTCCTTTGATGCTAATAGCATCCATATAATACCAAAGGATGACATTCCGGACAAAACAAAGGAATGATCGTCTCGGAATCAAGCACACCCGTTCACGACCGTCGGTGGCCGACTCGAGATCGATTAAACAAACCCACCCGCACAAAACCGTCGGTGGCAAAAGAAATATCTCAACAAAGGTGCTACATAGGCTTAACGTCCCCTAGCACGAAAGGACGCCGCAAGAATGTCATCAAAACAAACATAATACCACTCACCATAACCTGATTTCCCAAAATCCGATAACACTGAAGCGACTACTCTCCCATACAAAACATATTATGATTAGTCAAGGATAAATGCTCAGTACTGCTTATAGTCAAATCAATCTGCCGCCATCGGTTCCCATAGCGTCAAACAAACAAGAATGTGACAATACATAAGCATTGTTCCATAAAACTCCCAATCATTAGATTTGCTCAATCCCATTCACTTGTAACACGTATGTCTCCAACAACTATAGGTCGGTTCTTCATAGTGTTCATGGTTAGATCGGTCTGTTGATAGCCCACAAAAGGTCTTTCAAATAAGTCAAGTACTCCAAACGGACAAGTTTTAGGTCTATTAATTTTTCTGCCAATAATAATTTGGCCATTTATTTATACATGATTCTTAATCCTCTTTTTACAAAATCAACTTAGATAGAGGGTCTTATCGATCAATCCAAGCAAAGGTCTTGCCAAATTAAGTCAAACAAAGGCCCCATCAAATTATATCCAATGAGGGTTCTGCCGGGCTAAATCAGACACAGGTTTTATCGGATCAAATCGGATAAGATTTTCTCAAATAGAGTACATTTGGTTCTGTAAGGCATACTTCGTTTGCTTAGGTACATGGTTGATAGTTTCACAACTATTCTAAGTTCATCAGTCCTCAAAGTCATATCGGAGTCATTCATCACATCCGTTCATATCAAAGTATTTCAAGTCATGTACAATATAGCATTGTCCATATAAGTTCAGGTGTAGTTGCATATGCATACAGTTGTTCATATCAGGAGGTATGTATCATAATCAATATAGCAGTTCTCAAATACGTCTTAGATACAAGCACATGGTACACAGTAACACATTAAACAAAGTTCTTCGATTACACATAATATAGGATTTGTCACGCAGAGGTTCCAAATCAGTCACAAAACATAGGTTGACGAGTCAAGCTTAATATAGTCACATAGTCCAGTCAATTTTCTACCAATCAGAATGCATGATCTCGCAATTTATAGAGTTCATTATTTGGGGTACTCAACCCGGTCACACAATCACAGAGTCATAATTCCAGTGGTTCAGTCTTTAAAGACAATAATATAATAAATTATCCCGAGCATAGGTCCAGATGTACATGTGCATGCGCAAAGTTAATCGATATCCCAATACATTCAATAAATATGGTCTCGATCTTGTGGGTCTAACCAATCTCGATACACATGCAGCAGATACAAAAAGATGCCGATCCAAATCAATTAATATCCCAAGCAAAGATGTGCACATGTACTAATTCAGGATCAATCATTACATAAGCATTCGTTTATAAATAGTATAGATACTTGGGATAACGGTCGCAGTATTCTGAGTGCTTTCTAGGATAAGGGAAATTATTCTATCCTGATTAGCAATTCCTACCATTGGTACGAATCTAGATGAGGCAGAAGATTTATTCACATTTTGTCCAGTTCGGGGACAGTTCCTTACCATATGGTCCATTTTACCACACTTATAACGAGCCCGGAAGTCCGATAACAAACCCCTCGGCGTTTCTTATATTGATGGTGGCAAAGGTTCTCACCGTAGTGGCAACTGACGTTGTTGTCTCAAGATCTCTGCCATTTCTTGTACTATTCTTTCCAGTCTATCAAGTCGGGCTATGGAAGAGTCTGCCAACTCGTATGCCCTTACTTTATCCATGTTCTACACAAATTCTTATTAAGCCTTGCCAAATAGCGGGATGCCCAATACAAAGATAAACACAGATAAACATGCGTACATTCGCACATAGGCACATTGTTATTTTCTCATTTTATGTATCGACAAGACATAATTAATCACATACGTAACAGATGATTACATACTTATTAGATATCGCATGCTAAACATTTACTAAATAATTATATACTCAAATCATGTTCATATTTCACATAGACACCCATTGGCATAATCGAATGCACATAAGCAACTTTTCATGATTCATATGTTCATATATGTGCCTTATAACAAAACAAACTTGTTGTACACACTAGTACAACAATTCACATCTCATATTATCACATGTTCTCAATATTTGATTAAACTTGCATTATACTTGTACAAAAGATTCACAGGTATGCATATACTAAAAAGCATACGTATTCAAACAATTTGCAATGCAAACGAATCACAAACTTATAATATATATTCATTCATATTAAACATTTAAGCGTACTCTTGATGCTTTCAGATTCATACTTATCACATGAATGCATCCTAGATCTTATTTAGACGCTTATTGCTCTTTTGGACAAGTGTGTGAGTTATTAACTCGTGCTCTGATACCACTCTGTCACGACCCGAACCCGCCCCCAAGGGTTAAGGCCATAACCGGCCATTAATCACGAGATTACCTATGGCCTCAAACCAAATAAGACAAAACTCATCAGAGTAAAGGGGCCAAACAGAAGCAAATTTAAAACTTTGTCCATAGAGCAGTGCTTATATGCACATTATATCATTCCATACATACATATGTTAATAACTCACAACAGAAAGCATAGTAACATAAAGTTCTGTACATACAGAATCATCCAAATCTAAGTCAACCCATGAAAACTATATACAGACATACTCAAAGACTTCGCCAACATGAGAATATAAAACAAAATGACAAAAAGGCGAAGACGAGTCTCGTGCGTGAGACGCAAGGGCTGACTCTTCAAAACCTTTGTTGTTCCACACAGACTTCACTCAGGCTGGGTTTGGACTTCTCTTGGCTCACCTACAAACACATAAATGAGCGTGAGCGATAGCCCAGTGAATAATATCAAATAAGGAAGTTATACAAACGATATGTAGAACAACATGCTACAAACGGCCTTGGGCCCAATTCATATTTTTATGTAACATGTATATACACAATTTAAGTCAAGTGACCACAGTTCCAAACATACTGGCCTTTGGCTATTTATTTTCCCATATCAAACTGGCCTTTGGCCCATTCAAATGACAAACTGGCCTTCGCCCCATTCATTCATTCATGTCAAAACGGCCTCTGGCCCATCCATTCATTCTTTGTCAAAACGGCCTCTGGCCCATCCATTCATTCTTTGTCAAAACAACCTTTGGCCTATTCGCTCATTCTTGTCAAAACGGCTTCTGGCCCATTCATTCATTCTTTGTTAAAACGGCCTCTGGCCCATCCATTCATGTCAAAACATAATTCGTGTCAGATTATCATTCGTATCAAATCGTTATTCGTATCAGATCATCAGACTATCATTCGTGTCAGATCATTTGTATCAGATCATTATTCGTATCAGACGACCTTTGGCCCAATACATAGCATAACAGATATTTGTCCCTAATTTAGTATAGCAACTTACAAGACTTATATGAAAGTAAGCAATTGGACAAGTAACATACTTCAGATGTCTTTATTAAGATATTACTCACAGTGATCGGCTGATTGATCTGCCTTGGAGCTCGACCCTACACATACCATGAATATAAAAGGGTCACTAACAATTCAATCCATTCTAAATTCATATTTTTCCTCTTCAGGCCTCATTCTTATCTCTTTAACTCAATTACAATGCTCAATGCATGCCTAAGAGTATTTTGAAGTGAAAGAGAACGGAAAACGGAACTTAGAATGCCTTTTCAAAATTTCAGAAAATAAGGTCCCCGCTCGAGCGTGGACTTCTCCGCTCGAGCGGACCCATGAGGTCTGCAAAAGTACTGGATGCATCAAAATTACGCTCGAGCGTGAAGTCTGGCGCTCGAGTTGAAGGTCTGTCTACATAGCTCCCCGCTCAAGCGTGAACTTCCCCGCTCGAGCGGACACCATGTCTGCAAAAATACTGGGAGCACGAATTCCCCGCTCGAGTGGAAATCAAAATTCTGCGTTTTCCAGAATGTGTTCTTGAGCTTCAACTTGATATTCAAGGGTTCAAAATCCATGTTTTTGGCTCAATCTTCACATATACATATTCTAACATGGTATAAACACCAACTTACAACACAATGAAGCTCAATTTCACAATTTAATCACGTGCATGTCTCAAATTAACTCAAACTCATCACCAACACACTAGATTTAAACATGCAAAACTCAAACTCCCATGATTTGCACTTGCATGTGAAATATACACAATGTCCTCAACTTAATTGGTGAAGAGATGATCAAATACATGGTCATTAATCAAAACTCAACATGGATTACATATTTTATGCTCAAACATGGGAATTCATAGTAATTTCCTACATGAATGCATCTATTGACTTTAAATTCAACAAATGCAACTCAATTTCATGCCAAACTTACTCTTGATTACCCAACTAGCTTGATTACACAAAATTACAAACTAGAATCCATGAAATACTCACCTAGGAGCTTTAATTCTCACAATCTAGAGCAAATTCTAGAGAAATCTTCAAGGTTTCCAAGCTTTGAGCCAAAATTGCACAATTTCTCCCCTTTTCTCTCTCTATGGCTGGCCCTCTCTCCCTCACAATTGTATAACTTAGATTTTTGTGCTCAAAGGAAATAAATGAGAGTGTATATGGCCCTATAAATAAAAGTCCCACTAACCAAAATTATAATATTAAATAATTTGAGTGCTATGCCATTAATTAAATCAATTTAATCTGACCCGAATCAATTTTCAATTAAATTTCACCGCAGGCTCTAAAAATTACGCTAATCACAATGGCGCAATCAATTTCGGGTTTCGTGGCCGATAGGGCCTTCAATTTAATTCCCAAAGCAGATAATCAAATAGATATTCCTACGGTGAACAGATAGAAATTCAAAACCACATATATTCATATAATGGCACACAAAATCATATCAAAACACATAGGTGCCGTTTGGTAACACTTACGTTTTTAATTTTCTATTTATATTTACAAAAATTTTAAAAACTCAAATAAAAATTTGTTTGGTAAAATTTTTGATTTATAAATCAGTGGTCTCAGTTTATAAATTTGGCTAAAAAATGAAAACACAAAAAATGTGTTTCCGTTTTGAGTTTTGAGTTTTTTTTTTTTTTTTTACCACCCAACACTAGTCACCACCCGCCACCATTTTCCACCACCGTCTTCCGCCGCCACTTTCCGCCGCCACCATCCACCACTCGCCACCACCACCACCACCCACCCCTCGCCCCCGCCATCACTACCCACCACCCACTTGCCATCCACCCACCACCCGCCCCTACTATCTAGTGCCCGCCACCACCACCTGCCATCTACTTGCCATTACCACTCACCACCCACCTGCCACCACCATCCACCACCAGCCACCCACCACCACCACCACCACCACCCACCATCACCACCACCCACCACCCACTGCACCACCACCCACCACCACCCAGTCGTTACCACATACCACCCGCCCACCGACCCACCACCACCACCACCACCACCACCACACCACCACCACCACCACCACCACCCGCCATCCGCCACCCACTTGCCACCATCACCCATCACCCGCCACCACCACCCACTGCCTACCTACCATCCACACTCACACCCACCCATCCACCATCAACACCCACTACTCACTCGCCACCACCACCACCCACCTGCCACCACTACCCATCACCCGCCACCGCCACCACCATCCACCCCCGTCATCCACCTATCCACCCAACACCACCACCCACCCACCCACCCACCACCACCTGCCATCCGCCACCTACCTACTACCACCACCACCACCACCGCCCACTCGCTACCACCCACCACCGTCACCCACCCACCTACCCACCACCACTACCCACCCGCCACCACCCACCACCACTAGCTACCCACCACCCACTGTCACCACTTTCCACCACCGTCTTCCGCTGCCACTTGCCACCACTTGCCATTTCTCACTCTTTTTTATATTTTTAATTTTTTTTAAACATTTTCTCAATTATCAAACGCGTTTGTAGTTTATGTTTGTCTGAAAATAAACAAAAAATAAACAAAAGCCAGTTTATAAAATTTTTGTAAATATAAACTGAAAACGTAAACGTTACCAAACACACCCATAATTACATTTGTATTAAGGACCAATTAGCATAATAAGGGATAGGGTTATAACATAGCTCCTTGGGTTGGTGGGTTTGGACTCTTTGAGCCGATATGAGTCCTATGGTATGTTCAAATATGGATTTCAGCAAACCAAGATGTTAATTCTATGCCGCGATATTAGTGCCGACTAAGTTACAATGTTGCTGAATATTGTTATGGAAGAATATTGTACTGTAGTCAAAGAATGTGTCGAATAAGAAATGTTGCGGTGTAATTTTTTCCGAATAAATTGTCGAAGCCAAATAATATTTCCGAAGCCAAGTTGATAATATGACACGCCGAATTGTAGAGGATAGCAAAGTGATGATATTTAGTGTATAATTCAAAGTTGATAAGCAATGCTGAAGCCGAATAATATTTCGAAGCCGAGTTGATAATATGTAGAATGATATGCTGAATTTCAATGGTAATGATTTGCAGAGTTGCTAATATGCCGAGCAAGTTGCTGAACAAGCCGAATAAGTTGTCGAGGCCGAGTTGATAACATGTAGAATTAATGTAGATAACAGGAAAAATTGCCGAATAAACCAATAAGTTGCCGAACTCCTTGTGGATAATATGCCGAATAAAAGTTGCCGAATAAGGTGTAATAATGTGCCCAATATGCGCCAATACTGTGCCGAATAATGATTATTTTGGCTTAGATTTTGGTTGCCAATAATGTGCCAAATAATGGTTGCTTGGGCTCAGAAATTTTGGTGGCCAATAATGTGCCGAATAATTCCAACAGTGGGTATGGTTGCCGAAACAACATAAATACAAAAATTTATTAAGGAAAGACTTGAGCCATTTGTTTCTTAGTTGGGGAGCCACAAAACATAATTCCTTAATTCAATAACATGTATATTAGCAAGAATCAATTTTAAATAAACCCCTGTGAAGAAATAAATAAACAATTCTAGAAGTGGGTTCGGCCGAGCGACCATTTGTATTATGCCGAAAAGAAACTTCCATAAACAAAAATGGGAAACCCAATTTTAGAGAGAGAAAGTGAAAATGCTCAAGTAAATTCAGGAGCACTGAATCTAAATGTATAAAAAAAACTATAATTAGGGCAACAATTGATCAAGAATACTTTGTTTGGTTTTGCTAATGATATTCCAACAACAACCCACCACAAAATTGATCAAGAATACTATAGATACAGAATCAAGTTGAAGCAAAATTAAAGAGACCCAGCCGTGGACCGTATTACTTGGGATTGATTTTGCTTTTGTAGAAAGTGCACTAACCTCAATGCAACCAATATATGTTTACTAACAGCAATATGTTTGTTTTGTTCTTCGTTGATCTCATTCATTCGTTCCCACAGACGGCACCAATTGTGAGACCATGAAATACCCTCTCACATGGATGTTGTTGGTGAGATTTAACAAAGATAATTTCTTGAACTTGCAAGAGATAAACATGATTGATGCCATCCAACCGGGGTTTCCGGCCGGGGACACTCCGATGACGAAGTTAGAATCCATAAATGAAAAGTATAGATAGTAATGAATATTGCCTTTGGAGTGCAGAGAAAAGATCATACCTATATGCCATGAGGCGCATTCCTTTTATAGATGGGGGGTGGGCCGAATAAGCCCAATAGTTAGCCCCTTGGCAGGCCTTGTTTGGGTTAGTCCAATAAGTTTATATATATTATTTTCTAGCTCCCACAATCTTAATTATGCTTATAATTATGGGATTGATGTGATTTTGAATGCTAATTATATGATTATATGTGTTTTTAAATTTCTATCTGTTCACCGTAGAAAAATTTGTTTGATTTCCTGTTATAAAATTTAAATTGAAGGTCATAGAGGTGACAGAAACTGAAATTGACCGTATTATTGCGATTAACATAATTTTTAGAGCCTATGGTGAAATTTAATTGAAAACTAATTTGGATCAAAATAATTAGATTAAATTGATTAAATCAAGTACAATTGATTAACTCTAAACAAATACGATTAGTTAAACTAATCACTAGTATATATGTGTATAGTTAGTGCTTAGGCTCAAGAACCTTAAACTCATTTCACCTCTTGGCTGAGTTCATACACTCTAAGGAGAGAACTCAACACTTAGAGAGAGAGAGAGAGAGAGAGAGAGAGAGAGAAAGAAAGAGAAGAATTGTGAAGGAATTTAGGAGATTTGGAGAATTGGACTAGGATACACTTGAATTCAAGCCTTAAGTATGATTTTCAACTTTGATTCTTGTAATTAAGACATGTAGAGGTTGAATTCATCTAATTCTTGAGTTCATTTGCATGTAATTTTTCCAATGGGAGCATGAATTATTTTGAATTAGAAGAATTGAGTTGAATTGTGTACATGCATGCATGAATCACTGAGTTGAGCTTGAATTTCATGAAATTATCCACATGCATGAAGCTGTATTTGACATTTTGGAGATATTTTATAGTCTTACCACTTTTCATTTCATGTATGAGAGTTTTGAAAAGATTTCAAAAGAAAAGAGTGCAATTCATATCATACATGGTTTCAACCTTATGATTTAAGCTTGAATTTGGGACAATAGTTCATGATTTTGAGTAATTGGTTTCAAATTGAGAGTGTTTTCATATTACACAATGTTTTACCGTGTTATTGTCATCAACTTTCAAGCTTTGAGCCTTTGGAATCAAGTTTTGAGCTTCAAATAGAGTTTTGGAAAATCCAAAATTCGACTTGTCCGCTCGAGCGAGGAAAGTGTCGCTTGAGCGTGAAAGTCGAGCTCCCAGAAGTTTTGTAAAGATTTGCACAGTGGCTCGAACGGCAAACTCTATGCTCGAGCGAACCCTGTTTTGCAAGACTCCTCGCTCGAGTGTTAGATATCTTGCTCGAGCGTAAAATGCATGTAACCAGTACCTTTATAGAGTTTTGTAGTCCGCTCAAGCGACCAAAGCTGTGCTCGAGCAGAGAGCCCTATTTCAGAAATTTTGAAAAGTTGCTTTATGTTTTGTTTCCTGTTCTCTTTCATTTCTAAGCACTCTTAGGCATGCATTGAATATTCTAAATGAATTAAAGGACATGAAAGAAGCCTAAGAGCATTAAACAAAATAAAGAATGGATTGAATGGTATTATGACCCGATGTGTTATGAATTATATAGGGTTGAGTGGAAGGACGAATCAAGCACCTGAACACGGTGAGTAATATCTGAGTAAAGATAACTTGTATGTATATATTATTTTCTAAACGTTACCTGAGTGGTAAGTTTCTAAGCTTCTGATTTGATACTGTGAATGAGTAATCTATTCGCTTGATTCGCACTGAAATATGTGAAGTGAAATATACATGAGTACGAAATAGGCCCAAGGCCGTTCGGTTTACTTGAAAATGATATAAAGTGGGCCTAAGGTCGTTTTGTATAACTGTTGAATTAAATCGGCCAAAGGCCGTTGAATGGGCCAGAGGCCGTTCCAAATAAGGGAATAATTGGACCTAAGGTCGTTTTGAATGCGAAAGTGAATGTGAACATGATCATGGATCATGAGTGCACACAAATGCAAAAAATGGATTAGTTGGACCCAAGGTCGTTTTATGTATAAATTAGATACAAGGTTGCTTTTATATATGGTGGACCTAAGGTCGTTTCGTACATATCGGACCGAGGGTTGTTTTGACTATGAATTGGACCCAAGGTCGTTTAGCAAGTAATGGACCAAGAGTCATTTTACAAGTATGAGTTGGACTCGAGGTTGTTTGGTATATGAATATGGATATGATAAATAATGTATTGGACCTAAGGTCGTTATATGATGTGTTGGACCTAAGGTCATTTTGCGTTGGCATCAACCAACAAGTTTGATTTGTAACTTATGATTAAATGAATCTCATTCATGAATCCCTTTACTTTGGTATTATTCATTGGGCGTTAGCTCACCTTTTATTTATATGTATGTAGGTGAGCAGCGGGACATCCAACCCCAGCCCTAGTGAGCAATAAGAAACCAAGTTAGAGAGGTCAACCAAGGTCGCCTCATTGCAAGAGGCCTTGCTTTTGTTTTACCTACCTTTTTCTTTTGTGGTCACGTATGACCAATTCTGTATAACCTTGGTTTTGTTATTATTAACTACTAAATGATCCTGGACGTATATAATACATATAGAATATGAATATTTGTATGGTGTGAGTTATTATATGTTATGAGAATGATTTAGTTAAGCCGTGTAAACACAGCTCATTGGACAATCTTTGGAAATTTTGCTTCCGCATTTTTGGCCCCCTATTATTAAATATGACTCAATTTCTGACTAAGGCTATAGGTAATCTCATAATTACTAGCCGGTTATGACTCTAATCTATAGGGGCAGGTTTGGGTCATGACAGCTTTTATTCCGTAGACAAGAGAATAAGGAGTTGTTCTTGTAGACGTCCGAATTGAAGTTTTATAGCCCCAGAGTGCGAATGGCAATTTATCTGGCCAGTCCCTGTAGGTCTCAACCATCTTCTGCAACATATTCTTGATGTTCTTGTTGGTGGCTTCAACGACTTCATTGGTTTGCGGCCAGTATGTAGATGACTTATGAAAAGCCACATTGTATTTCTCCAACAAGTCTATCACCTCTTTCTTGAAGTGGGAGCCATTATCTGATATGATCTCGTTTGGGACTCCATATCGGCAAATGATGTTGTTTCTGATGAACTTGGCCACATGCGATACTTTTAACACTGTCTAGGACTAAGCTTCTACCCACTTTGTAAAGTAATCAATTGCCACCAGGATGTATTTATACCCATTCGACCCTTTTGGCGTGATTGCCCTAATGACGTCAATTCCCCAGACCGAGAAAGGTCATGGTAAAGTCATGTTGTACAGTTTTGACGGCGGGATGTTCATGCGATTAGCATGAATTTGGCATTTGTGGCATCGCTGAATAAAACCAATACAATCCTCCTCCATAGTGGACCAGTAGTAACCTTGTCTAAGAATCTTCTGGGCTAGCATCACTTCGTTCATGTGTGCTTCGTACTCTCCCCTATGGATGGCCTCTATCAGGTGCTTTGATTCCTCTTCTTCGACACACAACTTGTGCATTCCCAAATGACCTCTTTTGTATAGTTTACCTCTACAGATGATAAATTGGACGGCTATCTACCGTATTTCCTTTTTGTCCTTGGCATTTGCCCTTGGTGGATAAATCTCATTTTCCAAGAAGTTCCAAATATCATAGTACCAAGGGTTTCTGTCTTGCGCTTCATCTATTGTGGCGATAGTTTCATAGGTCGGCATGTATCTCTACTTAATGATAATCGGACGCATCTAGACTCTGAGTGAGATGTCTACCATAGATGATAGAGTTGCTAAGGCATCAGCGAACCTGTTGTCCTTTCTCAGTAGATGCGTGAAAGTCAGCTTTTCTAACCTAGGAATCAGAACATCCAAGGTCTAGTAATAAGCTTTCAACTTTTCTTCTTTGACCTTCCAATCTCCATTTGCTTGAGAAACAACTAAGTTTGAGTCCTCGATAACATCCAACTTTTTTGCCCCTAGTTCCAGGGCGGCTTCTAAACCAATGATACACGCCTCATACTCTGCTTTGTTATTGGACACCTTGAACCGGAGTTTGAAGGCTAAAGGTATATGGGAATTGTCAGGTACTATCAGCAATACACCTATCTTATAACCACATTGATTAGACGATCTGTCAAAGTACATTGTCCAAGTCTCCTCCTTAACTTGCAGAATGGCTTTATCTAGGAATAGGTATTCCACCGCTTCATCCCCCTCTACTGAGTGATCTACCAGGAACTCCGCTACAGCTCTTCCCTTGACCGACTTGCGAGTGACATACTTGAGATCAAATTCGGAGAGGAGAAACAACCAACGAGCTAGCCTACCCGTAAGTGCTGGTTTCTCAAAGAGATATTTGATAGGATCTAATCTCAAAATCAGAATTATAGAGTGAGCTAACAAGTAGTGCCTCAACTTCCTGGTAGCCCATACCAAGGCTAAGCAAGCTTTCTCTAACGGAGTGTAGCAGGTTTCATAATCCAGCATCTTCTTACTCAAATAGTAAATGGCTTTCTCTACCCTATCCTCAGATTCCTGAGTAAGCATGCATCCCATAGTTGTATCCATTACTGACAGATACAGAATTAAAGGTTTCCCTGACTCTGGCGGTGACAACACAGGCGGATTCTAAAGGTACTGCTTAATTTGCTCAAAAGCGAATTGACATCGGTCATCCCATTGGAATTTCTTTCCTTTCTTCAGTAGACCAAATAGTAGTTCACAAGTCAAGGTTAATTTGGAAATAAACTGTCTTATGAATTGCACTTTACCCAGAAAGCCTCGTACATCCTTTTCAGTCCTTGGTGGTGGCATTTCTAGGATGGCCTTGATTTTGGAAGGATCTACTTCGATGCCCCTCTGCGTGATCAAAAAGCCCAGCATTTTCCCTACTGTTACACCGAAAGTACATTTCTACAGATTCAACCTCAGTCTGTATTCTCTAATCCGTTGAAAGAATTTCTTCATGGCAGTGTAGTGGCCCTCTCTTTCTTTGGACTTGACAATCATGTCATCCACATACACCTCGACCTCTTTGTGAATCATATCATGCAAAATAGTGGTTGTAGCCGTTTGATAAGTAGGTCCGGTATTCTTTAGCCCAAATGGCATAACCCGATAGCAGTAGGTTCCCCACAGCGTAGTAAATGCGGTTTTATCTCTATCCTCGGGTACCATCAAAATCTGGTTATACCTGGAAAACCCGTCCATGAAGGATAGTAATGCATGACCTGCAGTGAAGTCCACTAATTCATCAATGTATGGCAAAGGGAAGTCGTTCTTCGGACTGGCTCTGTTCAAATCCCGGAAGCCCACACACACCTATATTCTACCATCCTTTTTCGACATTGGGACAATGTTGGCCAACCAAGTCAGATATTCAGGTACTAACAAGAAACCTTCCTCGATCTACTTGGTGACCTTTTTTTTTATTTTTAGTGCCCAATCCGGACAGATTCTTCGTAACTTCTACTTGACGGGTCGGGCCTCGGGGTCAAGAGAGATTCGATGCTATACAATCTCAAGATCGATTCCAGGTATGTCATCGTAGGACCATGCGAAAACATCTTTGAAATCTTCTAATAAAGCAACTAAGCGCTCATGCTCCTCCGAAGACAACGTGGACTTGATCTGGACCAGATGAGGATCCTTCTCAGTACCCACATTAATAGCAATGATTTCATTAGCACAAGGTTTTGCAAACCTCTCTTCCTCTTGATTAATCAAGTTTTTCAAAACCAGAGGAATTCCTTCCTCTTCATTTTCATTAAAACTCTGAAAATCTTGGTCAATGCAATAAACAAGCAACATAGAGAAATACTCAGAATCAACGACATTCTCATTCATAAGGTCCAGCTCTTCGGTTATAACCGACTCAAAAGCAAAAGAAAAAGAGTACCTGGATAGGACCTTGGCATCTGGGTTATCACCCCTAAGAATACCGGACTCAGACTCAGAAGAACCGGAATCTAATTCTGACTCCACAGATTCTGTGGAATCAGATTCTGGCTCATCACCCGACTCAGAACTAGATAGGTAGCCCTCCTCCAGCTGCTAGACAAAAGATGGTGCTTTAGATGCATCCAAAATGCTATTGGAGAGGTTCACACCCGGTTGGTCCCCGATCATGGAGATAGTAAGGTTATCCCCCAAGTTCTCTGAGTCAGCTAAAGGATCTATAAGGAGACACACTAGTGCTGCCCCTAGTCCAAGCTCGCTGTTGTTTGAGTCACTTTCCAAACTCTATTCAGCTTCAATACTTGGCTCAGCCTTTTCCTCGGCATCACTATCTTGCAACTGCAGGTCGAAAAAGATTTTGAATCCAGGGACACGCTGCTTCGTAGAATTCATCTAAGGCTTGGGAAAGCCGCAAAAGTGGAAGTCTTCACCCTCCCGAACAAAGTGGCCATTTAGCGTTCCCCAGATTGGCCTATGAACGAGCTCATAGTGTTTTCCAACCTACTTGGCTTTGGCTCTCCCTGTTATCTCTTCTCTTTTCCTGACCCAATCCTCTGTGGTGGGTACATAACCCAGACCAGAGGCATGTGGATTATGCAGCACAGCGGCCAATGCTGTGATGCCTTTTCAGTCACTTCTTCCAAGTCCCATTCCTGGCACATGCTGGAGTTTGTTTATGACATAGATTGATTGGACGCTGACATACATGTCCTCATCAGCAGCTAAGATGGTTTGCACTACTTAGGCCTCAGCCAGCGTAAACCCTGAAAGGAACACATCCTCCTCGCCATGAACGATCCCCAACACCGGTTTAGTTACCTTGGCAAATGATGGATAGATGAATTCCCAAAAACAATCGCCACTCCTTTTCCGTGAGGGTATTTCAGTATTTGTGGAGGGTATAGGAGACTGCTTTCACAAGGTGTAACTAGGGCCTTCATAGCAGTAAGTTAAAGGTGGTCGGGACATCCAGAAGATGGAATTTGACATCCTGCTGAGCTAGGCCCACCTGGACTCTGATTTATACCGTGCCCATAACCTCCATGCTTGTATTATCATATGCCTGAATTACTTGGGCAGTGGGCACACAGTATGCCAGTCTAAGGCCGATGGCATAAGCTGTGCGAGAAGGACAAACGTTGATAGCTGAACCGGTGTTGACTAACGCCACCGGTACCCATTTTTTTTGCACTCAACTGATATGTACAGGGGTTTGTTGTGAGCTGAGCCTTCCGGCGACAGTTCTTTGTCAAAAAAGGTTAGGGTTGGTCCGGCACCACCTGGGAAGACCAATCCCACAAGCTGTTCAGGGGTAGTATCAATGGATAATTTAACTTTGTCCATTGCTAAGAATATGGCTTGTCGATGCACCCGGGAGGCCATAAGCAGACCCTAAATTGAGATGTCAGCCTGGATTTTCTTCAGTTGCTTCAACACTGCCTTTTTTTCTAGCTGCATTTCTTTCTGTTTCTTAACCTCTCTGTCTTTCCCAGATGCTTCAACTTGATCTAAGTGTCGTGGCTTGAAATAGCCCACTCCTTGTCATGTGGTCAATCTCTTCAGCATACCATGTGTTGTCGAGGAGGAACTCACCTGAATCCTCGTCGGTGTGGGCCAGATATAGATCGTCATCATCCCATCATACACCTTCAGCAGCTGAAAAATAGTTGTCCAGCTCCGTTTTGATCACTCTCACATCACAAGTTTTCTCCGTATATAGCATTCTGGTTGTCTTCAACCCTCTCTTGTGCAGACTGCTTTAGCGCAGCTTCTTATTCTGTATCCACAGTATTTATAGTGCCCCGTTCCTGAGTTGAATTGTTTATGCCAGTGTTCTCTGGCAGTTTTCCCTTTTCATCGGCCATTCCGACCACTGCAGCAATTCCTGCTTTCTTTTCCTCCGATTTTGTTTCGATTCCTTCCTCTTTGTCTGGTTCATCACTCAACCACCCAGAGTTGTTCGCAGATGCATTCAAATCGAACCAGCCAATCTGCACATCACCTTGATCTTGTTCGTCAAAGAATTGCAGGTTGTCTAAGTCCTCCTCAAGTTCTGCCAGATCATCTAAACCTTCGCTCGAGCCATCTTCTCTAACCACATTGACCTCCACTGTAGTTGGCAATACCACTTCCAGCTTGACTTGATCAATCAGTACAATGTAGCAGTTGGATCGTACACCTCCTCAGACAAGTCCTCAGAGCACTCAGGCAACAGACTCATACCCTCCTCTAAGGCCAGCCTCTCTTGTATTGCCACTATCACCACCACAGGTTTAGGTTGAAGTGCGGACGTGTCCATCATGCACAAATATGTGCTTTCTGGAATGAAAATCATTAGTTTGGGTAGGTGGGAAGGGGTAATATATACGCTGGGGTCATAGGGGATGGCCAATGTATGGATTAGGTTTAGATTTTGAGGTGGGGTAACTTGGCTGGGAGAGGGTTTGTAGTCACATTTGGTTTTTGGGTTGATACAATCACCTTATTGTCAATAAGGTCTTGAATCTCATGATGCCCCTGAAGCATTAGTCGGTGTCGTGATCGTGCTGCTAGTGAAACGCACAGTACTTGGTTGGGTTGTGTTTAGGTGGGAGAAGATCGGGTAGTGAGCGAGGCTCTAATGGCTTGAGGTGCCCTTTTTTGATCAACACTTTCATGGCTTGAGATAAAGTCATGTAGAGTGGGGTAAAGGTCTTCTAGGATCGGGCAGGGTTGTTTGAAGTTTGTGGTGCTGTATTGGCAAAGGGATTGGCAGTCTTGGTTATGGTGATGACAACGCTTACATCCGACAACTACGTAGTTGTGCTACCACTGGTGGTTGCATTGGAATTGCACACAAAAGGCCTTTTGGCCTGCTCTTTCTCATCAGTAATCAACTCTTGTTTTATGGCGTCTTCAATCTGAACACCCATCTCATGGAGCTCGGTGAATGTGAACAAAGGTAGGACGATCATCTTCTGCAACAACTTCCTGTGCAGATTACAGACTACTATCCTTATCTGATCTTTCTTGAAAGGCTGTATGGTCATCATTGAATCTTTGGCCCTTCACCTCATCACAAATTCTGAAAAGCCCTAATTTGGCTCCTAGCGCATTGCCTCAAGATCAAGAGTCGTGACCTCGATTTGCGTGTTGTACGAGTATTGAACTATAAAGGCCTCAGCCATTTCCTCCAAACTCTGCTTCATAGAATCCTCCAGCTTTGTATACCGTATAGCTGTTATACCAGACATGGTACGGCCAAAAAGTGAGAGCTTTGACAACCTGGTCAAGCCCATCGGCCACAGGATGTCTAAAAATAGCCGAAGATGAACCATGGGGTCCCATCTCCGGAGTCGTCGAATCTATTGATGTGCGGCATTTTGAACCGATTTGGCAGCGTCATTGTAGAGTCGATATACCCGTCTTCTATGTCAGGAATAGAGTTGACCCCCCTATGCTCTCTTGAAGAGCTTCTCCAGTTTGTTGACCTTAAGTACAGTTAGGTCAACCTCAAACTCAAATGGAGCCTCGGCTTGATACACAGGTGTTTTGGAGGCTTGTGGTGGGATCGACTCTATCGGATTACCCTGATTCTCAACATGGGCAGTGGCTCCAGGTGGTGGGATACCTGTAGGAGGTGCATGAGATACAGAAGTTGCTGCCGACTATGGTTGTTGTTGTTGCAGCCTGTTTATTACCTCAGCTTAATGTGCTGTGACCTCGGCCTGATGAGCAGCGTCTTGCTGCATGGTTTCAACTGTTTGCTGAAGATGGTAAATCAAGTCCTCCATACTGACTAGGGGATACTGTGCCATCGAAATGGGTGAATGATCTCGTACTGGACTAGATGTAGAAGACTGAGCCTAACTAGATACAGGTGAAGTAATGGGTGATTGCTGTAGAAATTGAACCGGTGAACTTTACCTTACTCTCATTCGTCTAGTAACCAGCGGGAGCGAAGTAAACACGGGCTGTCCCCTAATGAGATCTTTGACTCTGTAAAGCCTTTTGACACGAGTCCAGAGCATTTGGGGGATATTTTCTAACTGTCCGAAGCTATGGTGTTATACTACCTAACAAAAAGAAAACAGTAATAAGAAACTGCACAGCACCTTAGCTCAGATGTTAACAACACACAGATGTAATCAAAGCTATAGGATTGCACTCAACATTGAGTTCTTCCCCCAAAACGGATACCAACACCTGCAACTGATATACACATTCCTGTATAGTTTCACTGTAAAGCACATACCAGTTAAATGAGAGCCAAAATACCCCTATGAGGGGGTAGGGTTTCCCTGTCCTAGTTTCGTCAGGAACTAGGGTTCACTATTCAAACAATGCAGTTTTACGCAATCCTATATTCAGGTGAGCATCTTGTCGTAGTTTGGAATAGTCTCTACGGCTTTCGATATGCAACTGGGCCAAATGGTCAAAAAAGGGTAGCTCAGCAAGACTACCTAATATATCTCTCGCACCTAACACTGAGAAGTGAAAAGAGGATCAAACAATACAATGGTAGTCCAAATCCAAGGGTTATGTTACCATCGTGGCAGAGCCTGTGACCGGTCAACCTTTTGGCAAGCCTTTTGGGCGAGCCTTCGGCAAACCGTCCAGGAATAGCAAATGGCAAACACAGTGACTTAAATGCACTGATGCAAATGTAATGCAAAGAAACATATAAGTGTAGATAAAAGTTCATATCATGAATTTCAAGTTAAGTTCTCTAATTTTCCCCAGTAGAGTTGCCAGAAACTGTCGCTCGACCTTTTTCTCACCCTCTTTCGAAAGGGGAAATAAGCCATACAGCATCGGACTCCTGTGGTTTTGAATTTGATCTCACAAGTGTAATGTGAAATAGATAAACACCAGAAAGTCCCAATCCGGCAAATCTTTTGGAAAATCGATTTTGAATCAAATTGTCAAAAATAAACTGCTTTGCCAAATACAGAGTCGCCACCTAAATATTTTGAGAAATTTAGGAAACCCATGACTAGTGCCAAAGGCCACGTGTCCGTCATCACCAAGATTGTCTCGGCTCAAGAACTTAGGTACTAGAAGGGAAGGTCATGAATTGAGCACCTCGCTCGATCAAAGATTGGCCTCTACTATCATGATATGAATCTTATGTACATTATATGTTCTTGTTCCAGTTTATTAGGCTAGCATTACTATGTGATGCGCACACACACAAGTATAGACTAACTTGCAAGAATTGGAACACTTGATTCATGTTTGTTTTGCAAAATTATTTTGAAATATGTACTACTTGAAAAAGTGATCGCATATGAACATTACTCAAATTATTCCAATTCAATGAACTAGCCGTCATCCACAGGCATTCAAGCAGTTATAGCAATTAAGCAATTACCCTCATGGCAAGCATGCTAAATATGGCAACAATCACACGCATGCAATTATGCTAAAGCGTGTAAAGGCTAACCTAGTACTCCAAGCCAAAAAAGAAATGAGTTAGAAAAATGTATGATCCTAACTTATGCAAGATGACTAATGCAATGCATACAATAATGCAACTAATAGGCTTGGCTATTAATATGGCATATGAATCAATTAAATAGCATGTAGTCTAAGCACGTATTCAAAGAATGTTTAAATTTACAATGCGGTCAGAATGATGAATCGAGCCTCGGTGCATGCAATACAAGTGGATGTAAGCATGAAGTATGCTAAACAAAACATGATGTCCCTAAACTAACCATCATAAGTAGTTAAATAAAAGGGAGAAAGACGTGGGGTTAAAAGACATACACATTATTACATTGTGCTCTCACGAAAGAGAATCTGAATGAATAAACTAGCTAATTAGCTAACTAATTAAGACTAAGCTAAGCCAAGCTAATTATTACAAAACAAATGAATAAATAGCTAAACTACTTAACTAATTATTACAAACTAAAGTAATTTAACTATTCTAGCTAATTAAAGATTACAACATCACAACTAGCTAACCACTTTAACTAATTAAATAATTACAACACAAGTGCAATTAAAAGAAGTAAGTAAGCTAAAAAACAAAGTACTAAGCTAACTATTCTGCCTCGAGAAGCGAGGGATGTTCATGCGCATGCTCAGTTTCCACCTGAAAAGGCCACTGTTTTGCTTCCGGAGAACCTTTGTTGCACAAAGAACACATACACTATTGCCCACTTCCAGAATAACTCTACTTTGCTTGACAAACACATTGTTGAATTTTTCATTAGTGGTTGGCCAGCTAGTGATGAGGGTTGCCGGCCACCAGTGATAGCCGGTCAGCCATCAAAGGTGGTCTGTCGGCCACCTACCAGCCATGGAAAGTGGCCTGCCGGCCACTATTACCCAATTCATCTTGCTGCAATAGAGGACAAACGGAGCATGCACAGGTAAGGCCTAGAACGCCAAACTCATGAGGACTATTACACTATAAGCATGCAAAACAAAGCTTAAATGCAACTATCAACCAAAAAAAGTGCTAAAACAAGCCTAATATAGTCCTAAAGCATGCTGATATTGAGCTAACCAAGGCTAGATTAATATGTTAAAACATAGCACGAACTAGGCTAGTAAGCAAGACACAAGGAGGGGAGGCTAACCCCTCCAAAATTGGAGTTCAAAACATGATTTTGGCCACTAAAAAAGCTCTGAAAATAAATGTTTAAAAGCTCAAAAATAGATAGTAAAAGGGTGGGAAACACAAGGGGAAAGACCTTCAAAGCAATGTACAAAGAAGAGTGGAACACCCCTCAACCTTCAATGGCCTTAAAACCCAAGTTTCAAACCAAAAATAGAGAAGTTTTATAGCCCAAAAACACTTGGAAAAATGCAAGAAAAAGAGTAGAGAAAGCAAGCTAATAAACAAAGCCTTATACATTTTGAAGAGAAAATCAATTCCAAGCAACCAAACCAAGTAAACAACACCCTCAAGAGCTCCAACAAGGCTCTAGGATACCTCAGCTCAAGTATGGAGAGATTTTGTTAAGGGTGTATAGGCGAAGGTTAAGGATTTGTAGGCAAAAGTGTAGGGATTTGCTAGAGAGAGAGAATTGCCAAGAGAGAGAGAGAGAGAGAAATTTTGTTCTAAAATGTTTCCAACCTTAAAACATGAGAGAGGCCTCCTATATATAGAAAACATGAATTCTCCTCAATAATATCCAGCCCTACATGTGGGTGAAGATGCATGCATCTGTGCAAACAGCTGGCACAGCTGTCACAAAATATCTGCAAAAGAAATTGGTGGTTGGCCGGCCATCACTGGTCGTCGACAGACCACATCAGTGACCGGCAACCAAAAGGTGATGGCCGGTAGCCTAGAAAGGTGGCTGGCAAGCCACCAAGGGTTGCAGGCTTGAAGAACCAAGGTTCGGTCCAAGAATGAGGCAACAAGAGTGCAGGGTTTGAAAGGCTCAAAGCTGTGGCATTTTGTTGAGGACTTCGAGCACTTGACGAGCATATAGACTCATCATTGGATGTGCATGCGATGACGTCCAAATCATAAGGGCCGTAAAGAATAGGGTGTCTATACCTCTCCTCCTTATGCTTGTTTCCTAGCTAAATTGCTCCATGTCTTTAGCTTACTCTTTTAGCTACTTTTCCTTTAAATCTAGCATTGTTTTAGTGTAAATTAAGACTGTTTTTAAGAGTTAGTGGTTTAGGTCTTAGCCACCAACCTATTTGAGTTGATAGTATTTATTTCTTACTTTCCATACTTGTGTTCACCTCTAGCATCTCTGCAACCTCCCTCCGTTCTTGGCTTTTTCACTTTGTTTTGAGAGTTGCTTGAAAAGGAGTGTTGTTTAAGCTTGAATGGTGATACTATGCTTAATGGTTTAATCCTTTTGGGGGTTCATTACCAATGGCATGATCTCCCTCTCATGCCTAAAACAACATTTGGTTTGGTACTTCTCTCCTTTAGTGGACTTAAAGCTGATTATTAAACTTAATTGACTAATGAATGGAAGGTAATTTAAAAAGGGGTAATCAATGGTTTAAAAATGGAACAAGATAATAAAATGGTTTGGGTTCAATTGGACGTTAATTGAACCCATTTCCTCATTGCCTGGGGTTTCCATCAATGCTCAAAATTCTTCAAGAGTTGGGCACATTTCCTATGCGCCGAAGCGAAATACATGCGTAATTGGGTCCCAACGTCGGACCGCGGAATGGAGAAACAGAAAGCAAACTAGAGTACGGCTCAATTGAAAAAACGTGCTTATACCGAAACCTCAGAAATTTACCTTTTCCATGCCATCCAAAGTGGCTATCCAATCCGTGAGCTTCTCGGCAAGGAATATCTCTATTTGTTGATGAAACAACAGCAAAAATGAGGTTCTCATTAAGAAATCATGAAGAAAGACCTTTTGTAGAAGATAGAGCTGTGAGTGGAGGCCAGTTGTCTGCCATCTGGTGGATCTATCACAAGTGGCCAGCGGCCCATATTTTGTGGCCTACCGTCCACTTGTAGGCCTAGCAGTTTTGGCAGTTTGATTTTGTCTTGATCTTTGTGTTTTAAGGTCTTATTTTGAGCCTTTTGGTTTTAGCAAGTGTACATATTTGTGTTTGAGTTGTTTTTACTTTGTTTATCAAGTTGTATTTTGGTCGTTGGGTGGCTCATTATCTGATTAAGAACATCGTGCCAATACAAATTCTTTCTTTTGGTTTCAAATTCAACTATATTTTTCATTTCTGCAAATGTGGTGCTCATGATGCAAGAACAATAACTCTTTTCATAAAACTGCAGGGTTTTTTCTCCGATCATAGTTTTTACAAAAGGGAGTACAAGTTTTCAAAAGCAAAGTAAAAGCCTAACTGAAGCTATACATGTGCTGAACTACCAAAATAAAAGAAACCAAGTAAAAAAGTACAGAAATCGGCGCCAGTCATCTCAAGCTCGAGAGACCCTCTTCGTCCTCTTCCTTGAAGGGGACTCAAGGGCACTGTCTCTGTTAGCACCACTATCAAAATCAGACTCTGAGCCAGAGCCAATATCATCATCTCCGTTCCATGCCTCAGCGCCAGCCTCGGCATCATCTCCGCTCCCTGATCCCTAGCCAGCATTATTATCCCCACTCTCAGACTTATAGCGTTAGCTCACTGCCTCCTCAAAGTCACTAGTCTCAGTATTATTGCCACTCAAAATTGGCTCCGAGGAGCAGTTCCGGCTCCAAGCACCCTTGTCCCTACCTCAACCTCAGTGCTCATTTCGGCTACGTGCTGGGGCTTGTCTACCTCTCCTCTCTACCACTAGAGAAGGTGCTTCCAGAGTTGTTGGTGTCCTCGGTATTGATGGGCTCTGGCAAAAAAACAAGTGTCGACATATCAGATACAATGTATGTATTGTCGTTACCAAATGTAATATATGGAATAAGTGCAAAAGGTACAGTATGAGTACAATTTATTAGTGCAATGAATTAGTGTAGTGTGGGGTGGTGTGAATGTTTCGGTATGAGTATCAGTGTACCAGTGGAAATATAATAGTATGGTGCACAACAGTGTGAGGTAGTAGTGAAATGTATGCGGAAAACATGAGAAAATACCTGGATACCGTGGAGACCAAGCAATGTCTCTCTCCTCTACACCATGCCAACTAGAGAAGCAACCAGCTGGAGTAGGCCCTCTGTGTACTCAATAGGTGCCTGCAAGTGCATTTGAATGATCAGTATCTAGAATAATCAATATCTGGAAAGGAAGAGTGCAATTACAAGCTGTAAAGTGTGGTCCATACCTGAGGTGCGCCCCGGGGTTTGATATACCCATGCTCTGCCTCTCGGGTAGCTCTATCAAAATCTAATAGGCTGTTCTGGTCGACCGCCAACATGTAAGCGCGGTGGGAATCACCAGCCAACCAGCAGCCTGCACAATGGGAGAGGCTCCTCTAATACCCGCCTCAGCCTCCTAAGAAGCCTCTCTAGCCAAAGGAGCACCTGCTGTATCGCTCTCGCGAACTCCCATCAAGGGTGGCATGAGATGAGCCTGGATAAAAGTTGTATAACCCCCCTTCCCTCTTAAATAGTCGACATCCAGCCCCACATAAACTGAATAATAGCCTCGGCTGGGAGGCTATCTGATGTCCTCATGGATGCTAGAGGTGGCATAGGAATGACTGGGATGAGTGAGCCTAGAGTCTAGCGTATAAAGCGCTTACCCAAGAACAAGGCCGGCATCGGGCCCTCCAAAGAATATCTCGATCTTGTGAGGTAGCCTAAGTTCCAAAGATCTTGGTCCTCGACTCCAAATGCATCATCAGAGTCGCCATGTGATTTGCAAATAGAGAATGTACCAGATTGTTCGTTGTTGTTAGTTGTCAGAGTATGAATCAGACAAGTAACAATAGAATACAAGTAGAAATGACTGTGAGTTTCGGTTTACCTCATGGGCAACTACCGTATTGAAGTATCGGTGGTAGAAGGTGAATGTCATATCATCATGGTTTTGGTGCTGGCACCGGCTATCATATCGTCGCGAGTAAGGTACGACTAGAGGGATCTCATTCACTGGCTTTGGAGCCAGAGCCAAGAAATAAGCGTAAACCCATAACTACAAGAAAAAGTCGGCAGTGTTATCAATAATGTGTCAACAGATATAAAACAGAAAGTGCAAAACAGAAAGCACGATGCATGAACAGATACAAAAAGTGCAAAACAGAAAGCATGAAGCATGAATAGATATAGAAAGTGCAAAGCAGAAAGCACAATGCATGAATAGATATTGAACAGACAGTGCAAAAGTAGAAAGGTGTGGTGCATACCTCCCAGGCTCTCCAATAGCCTCTGACCCACTCTCCTTTAATGTGGGAAATAGAACTCATATAGCCGTAGAGTGTGGTGAGGCCGGCTCCCCCCCCCAGTCATAAAATCGAGCCCGGGGTAAGGTCACAAGGGTGCTCAGTAAATACAAACCCATGGTGTTCCACCTGTTTGCGAACAAGGTGGTACCGAGGAGGAATGTGACGACCTCGTCACATATAATATTTTGCATTTAATTAGTCAAGGTGATTTAGATTTTAATTAATTATTATTCTGATTTAATTGCGGAAGTGATGGACAATATTGGTGTCGATTCGTATATAATTTTATAAAAGAACTATTTTGGAATTAGAAATTAAAAACTTAAGTGGCTCAAGAAGGTAAAATTAATGAGTTGATTCAGTTTAATTTCAAGTATCGAACCATACATGAATGTAATTAAATACTCGATTCAGTATAGTAAAATTGAGATTCGATTAATTAGGTCCGAATTGGAGTTAATTAAGTTAATTAAATTATGAGGATTGAGAATTGTAATTAATACGAATTAAATTTATTTATGGGGTGTCCAATTTGAATATATAATTTATTGACTGAAATTTGGAGTTTGATCAGAAATTGAAAGCCTTAATGACTTGGGAAATCAAAATTGATGATCACAATAAGTTTAATTTAATATTTGAAGCCTTTTTGGGAGTTTAATTAAATAAATAAATAAATCTTATTCAGATTGATAAATTTAAATATAATTAATTGGGCTCTAAAAGAAGTCAAATTAGACTAATTAAATTAAATGGGATTTGTGATTAGTCATGATTGATTTAATTATGTGTTAATCAAGATTTATTAAGACTAAGTATTGCTTAATTAAATTAATTTTGATCATACATTAAATTGTAGAATAATCTAGAATTGGGGATGTATGTGGAGAAAATCTAGGTGTGATGAGAAGGCTGTGTGTGTTCATTGTGTATACATAATACATTATACTCCTATTCATTCTCTAACATTTAGGGGGGAGAGAGAGATTGAGCCGAGAGAGAGAGAGAGAGAGAGAGAGAGAGAGAGATCAAAGAGTATGTGCTGGAGAAGGTAATTGAAGTAGACCATTGAGAGAAAGAAAGCCACGAATTGAAGGGAAAAGAGAAGGAGCTCAAGAATTCATCAATTGTACACCAATTGAAGATTAAAAGTAAGGATTTCAAGCTTGAATTTTGTAGAATCCTTGTATTACACTAGAATTAAAGATGAGTTTGGGTTCAATTTCATATAACTTGGAAGAAATTAGAAAACAAAGATGAAGAAATTAAGGTAGATTCATGGTTATGAAAATTAATTATTTTGGGTGAGATGTTGTGATCTTGCATTAAATTAAGTCTCATTGTTACATGCATGAGTAAATCCTACAAGTTTAATACTCTAATTATACATGCATCTTGAATTTTGAAGAATTTGGACTAATTC
The DNA here is from genome assembly GCA_025200525.1 of Camellia lanceoleosa. NCBI lineage: Eukaryota > Viridiplantae > Streptophyta > Magnoliopsida > Ericales > Theaceae > Camellia > Camellia lanceoleosa. The sequence continues at coordinate 131,306,976 of CM045771.1, read as the reverse complement.
AATCTCATATTTTGAAGAGAAAAAGGGAAATCTTTGAAAATTAAGAATTTGTTTAATTTTGATCTTTAATCCATGCGTGTAATTTAATTTAAAAGTTTTATTCAATTTAGACACATTTTAAAATATCTATGATCATAAATTAAGTTTTTGGTTACAAATTAAGTTAAATTGAAACTCTAAGAAATTGATTTTGTAATTCATTAGTTAAGTTTGATTTTTGTTACTAATGATGAAATTGGTTTCTATTTTTACATTCATCATGAAATTTTCAAGAGTTTCGAAAGTTTAATTCATATTTTAAAATTTGTGGGTTTGATATAAAGAAAATAAATTAAATCTAAATGTGGACAACTTTGGAAATAAATTATAATTTGTATTTGAGAACCAAAATTAGTTTGATTTTGATTAAATTTCTTACATGTAAATATTTTTGAAAAGGCTTTATAGTTTTAATTTATGTTTTATAAAACAAAGAAAGAAGAATTTTGGAATTATTATATTCATGAAATTGTTGGTTTTAATCTTAATGATCAAAGAGATTTTTGTATTAGAAATTGGAAAATTAGTCATGGGTTCATCTTTATTAATAAAATTACATACTAAAATTGGTTCATGCAAGAGTTTAAGTTTTGAAAATGTGTTTGAAAATTATTTTATTGGTTTTGAAAGGACAAAAAATTTGCTGGCCGCTCAAGCGGTAAAGTCACTGCTCGAGTGAACATTAAGGCCAACCAGTATTTTTACAAAGCTTTCTAGACCACTCGAGCGACCAAAGGTGCGCTCGAGCGAGGACCTTATTTTTAGCAATTTTTGACCAACTCTTTTAAATGCATAATTGCATCCTCATGACATTCTAAGTATTCTTAGGCACGAATTGGACTCACATAGTCGTGGAATGAACTAGAAATACATAAAGAGAGTTGAATTAAAATAAAATGAATATTGAACAGTGCTTCTATTGTGTTTTTGTTATGTGATTTGTTTAAGTGGACGTCCGAGGCCTTATATCGACTTAACCCACTGTGAGTAATAACTTTATAAAGATATGTTCAAGTTATGTTTACTTTCGAAAATGTTATTACTATCGAAATTGATATATGATTGATTGAATGACCTATTGAAACGTTATTTTCTTATAATGAATGAAGTTCTGCTTTGAAATGGTTTTAGATTGTAATGGTCCATTGTTATTGGAATATTGTTACTCTATTGGATGTACCACGTAAATTGTCATTGAATAAGTATTGCCATTAGGATAACATGGATTATTGAGAATTGAATTGAAATTACAATTGTATTGAAAATGCTATCGAAAAATGGTTTTTAATATTACAAGGGATCGATATGATAGCTAACCGAATTGTTTTGCCTATTGAAATGGATTGTTTTAGAAAATGAAATATATGTTTTGGTAAGGGAATTAATATGGAAAATGTTTTGTTATAAATTTGATATAATATAGCAAATGCCTTATTTTGAAAATGATTTGAGAATTGTTTCGAAATTGTAAGATAGGTTTTTGTATTATCGTTGAACTTCATTCATTAAACCTCTTTATTCTGTTATTACTCGCTGGGCTTTAGCTCACTATTTATATGTATACGTAGGTGAGCAAACTGAAGCCTCGGAGTCTACCCGTGTTAACCTTTTGAAGAGCTTCTGGAATGAATCAAGTTAGGCTCGAGTAGAGCCAAGAAAATCAGCCCTTAGCTTTGTTAGAGCTTTGTATTTTGCAGAGTCTTAAATGTATATGTGCGTGAGATATATAAGATTTGTATATAAATTATTATTATGTTTAAATGTTTTAATTATTTTAGTCGTCATGTATGCACAAGCTCAATGGACATTGTTATTTTTGTTTTGCTTCCGCTTTAGACCCCGATATGATTTAAATATTTTGAAATTTTGTCTTTGAGGCCAAAGGTAATCTAGGATTACTAGCCAGTTACGACGCTAAACCTATAGAGATGGGTTTGGGTTGTGACAAGGAACATCAAGAAGCCTAAGATGTACTGCTCTACCTCCTTATGTGCCTCGGGCTGACTCTCGTGGAAATGCTCGAAGAACCAGCTGTATCTGATGATCGTTGGCCTGTATGGAGATGGGCTCACTCCAAGTAAGTAGATCCAAGCTGCCTCCCACTCGCCTGTATCTATGTCAAAGGGGATCGAATCACCCCCTACTTCTAAGCCTGTGATCATCAAGAAGTCGTAGGGGGTTATCGTCTTCTCTCCAGCGAAAGAGAAGTGGAAGGAGTTGGTGGTGTCCTATCATCTCTCTACAATTGCTCCAAGTAGGGCTTGGCTAGCCATATGCCATGAGAGCCCGGTACAGAATAAGCCAAAGCTAGCCTCATCAACAAGGTCGCGGACCTCGGGCGGGAACTCATAATACCAATCTCTGGCCGTCACTGCCCCGTAAGCCCTGCAAGAACAAGAGTCCCCTTGTGGCAAAGAAAGAGTGAGTCAGATGAAGGACAGTGATAAAAGAGTAGTCAAACGAAAGGTAGTGCAAGGAATACAGTTAAATGAAAGGCAAGAAAACATGGAAATAAAGTTTGTACCTCAGTAACGTCATGGGAAATGTGAGAGTCTGGCTTCCTTAACAAAACATCCTCTAGCATGCCACCGATGAAATCGTCAAAGCGTGTTATGCCTCGAGGCATCATCATGTGCATACGGAGATGGTAAGTGATCGGGTCAAAGGGTCTCATCTACAATGTTAGTGGCTCAGGCTCGAGCCCTGGAGTGAACTCTGTCTCGAAGTCAGCAGCAATGTCCTCTATTGCCCCGCCGGCTTCAGCAATCGCCAGCTCCTCAACCTCAACAAGGGGTGAAAGTGTAGGTGGAATCTCAGGAGGGGCGTCATCATGAGAAATGTCGTCTGCCATCTAAAAAGTTGGTGAAAACTAGTGAAAATATGAAGAAAATGAAGAAAAAAAGAAAAAACTTGGAAAAAGTCAACCCTATGAGAGAGAAAATGGGAGAAAAAGTCAAAACTCGGGAAAGTTCACAAAACCCGAGAGAAACTCAAGGGAAACAAGACCAAAGTGTTGAACACTCGGGAAAATCAGCAAAAATAAAATCTGATCGGTTCAAAATGTAAAGGATCAAAGAGAGTTTATGAATAAAGTTTACGTGGGGCGTTGAACAATGCGTACAAAGTACAAATCTAGAGAGAGACAACACCTAGAAAGAGAGGGAGAGTGATTTCGGCCTTGGGTGTGTAAGAAAATGAGGTGTGGTGATGTGTATAAAAAGACCTGTGCCAAAATCCTATTTTTGCCCCCATTTTTGCATTAGTGGCTGCCACGCACATTTGTGGCTGACAACCCTCTTTTGTGGCCTGGTGCTAGTTTTGTTCCTCTTTTGCCCTAACAGTATATGGGAGGTTCTCTTTTGGGTCCAGATTGGTTTTCGAGGAACTCGAAGCTGTGTTCCGATTGCACAATTTCCAATACCCATTATGTCCTAGCGCGCAAACGTGCTCTACTTGCCAATATGAACAAGGTGTATCCTTTTTGAGTATTTTGCAAATTCGGTAAGTCGGAGGTTGTTGCCTAACATTGCTTTTGTTTGTTTTGTTAAGTTACGTATTTGTTACTTTCTTTTGCATAAAATGTGCAGTTTTGCATGTTTTTCATCTTGCTTTCAAATTTTGCATAGAACATGCTTTCGATTCATGCATGGAACATGCTTTTAATTAACGTCATACATTAGTTGTCTATCTTGCATACAACATCCGTTGTCACTGTATTGATTTGTAATTTTGCTCACTTTGTGCATCTATCGCACTTGTTCACTTTGTGCATCTATTGCACTTGCTCACTTCGTGCATCTATTGCAATTGTTTACTTCGTGCATTTATCGCACACTTTTGTTACATTGTGTATCTATTGTACAATCTCATACTTTTTGTATTTATCTCAGGACGCGTGAAATGCGACCCTGAGCGATTTTTATCTCAGGACGCGTGAAACACGACCCTGAGCGATTTTTCTCATCTTTTCACGATTTTAGCATATATAGAGTATCTCAGGATGCATGAAACACGACCTTGAGCAATTTTTATCTTAGGATGCATGAAACGTAACCTTGAGCGATTTTTCTCATCTTCTCATGATTTTAGCGTGATTAGAGTATCTCAGGACACATAAAACGCGACCTTAAGTGGTTTTTTCTTCTCTTCTCATGATTTCTATATGATTAGAGTATCTCAAGACGCGTGAAACGCGACCCTGAGCGATTTTTCTCCCCTCTTCTCATGATTTCAGTGTGATTATAGTATCTCAAGACGCGTGCAACACGTCCCTGAACGATTTTTATCTTAGGACATGTAAAACGCGACCCTGAGCTGTTTTTCTCTCATTTTTTCATGGCTTCGGCGTGGTTAGAGTGCGTGTTTTTTAGTTCTTTCCTCATGGAACCCATTTTGGTTTAAGCTTGAAGCTCATTCATATGTTGTTATCTCATTATTGCTTATTACATTTGTTATTTCTCAGTGCATCATCTTGCATGATCATGAATTTTCAAAATAGTCGGCTTCGCGAAGCATGCGAGTCTAGCTTTCAAAGTATATTTTTTGTGCATATCATTTGCATCCTATCCCAAAACTACGCTGGTTTGATTCCTTACAAAGGGATACGTAGGCAACTTTCGAGCTCAACCAATTTAATTTATGTCTTGATTATTTGCCCAAGTCTTACAGCCTTGTCAAAATGGGTCGTTTCGGCCTTTGACATTCACTCACCTCATTTCATGACTCCGAGCTCTGTCAAAGAGGGGCAACTGTAGACACCCCATTTTTTACAGCCTTAAGACTTGGGTGCCACTGATTGATCACTCAATAATGAATGTGTACGCTTGTCAAATACTTGATTTCCTCAACAAGAAACCTCAATTTTGAACCTACAACCTTTACGCCTTGTTTTTGGACCAAAATAACAATTTTTTAACCCTGACTATTTGGGTGCCTGCAGACCCACTAGTGACTCTAGCCGCCTACTATTAGTGGCCAGCCGCCTACTATTAATGGCATGTCGGCCACTTGTCTTGTTTTTGAGGTTAGCAAATTTTGGAGAGCAAAAAGTTTTAGAAAATATTTCTCTCTCTACATTTCTCTCTCTCTCTCTCTCTCTCTCTCTCTCTCTTACAACCTACACAACTTTTGCCTAGACACTCTAAAAAAAACCTTGAGGGATCTTGGTTGAGGTGCTTAAGCTTTCATTTTTGCACTTGAGAGTATGAAGTTAGTGGTTTGGAAATTCAAGGGATTATTCCTCTTCAAGAGGTATACATTCTAGTTCTTTTGTACCACTCTTTCTCATATTTTCTTGCTATTTTTGAATTGTTTCTCACCTGTATTTTTGGGCTGAAACTTGTGGTTTAAAGCCATTAAAGAGAAAGGGATGGATCACCCTTCTTTGAGCCTTGTTTCATAGGCTTTTACCCTTGTGTTTCCCACCCTTTTATCAACTTTTGTTGGACTTTTTACCATTGATTTTCAAAGGTTTTCAGAGGCTAAAAATAATGTTTTGAAGTCCCAAAAATGGAGGTGGTAGCCTCCCCTCCTTATGCTTGTTTCCTAACTTAATTGCGCCATGTTTTTAACTTACTCTTTTAGCTATTTTTCCTTTAAATCCAGCACTTTTTAAGTGTAAATTAAGACTATTTTTAAGAGTTAGTTTCATTTATGCTTTGTATTGCATGCTTGTAGTGTAATGGTCCTCATAGGCTTGGTGGTTTAGGCCTTAGCCACCAACCTATTTGAGTTGATAGCATTTATTTCTTAGTTTTCATACTTGTGTTCACCTCTAGCATCTTTGCAACCTCCCTCCTTTCTTGGCTGTTTCTATTTGTTTTGAGAGTTGCTTCAAAAGGAGTGTTGTTTAAGCTTGAATGGTGATATTGTGCTTAATGGTTTAATCCATTTGGGGGTTCATTACCAACGGCATGATCTCCCTCTCATGCTTAAAACAACATTTGGTTTGGTACTTCCCTCCTTTAGTGGACTTAAAGCTCATTATTAAACTTAATTGACTAATGAATGGAAGGTAATTTAAAAAGAGGTAATCAATGGTTTAAAAATGGAACAAGATAATAAAATGGTTTGGGTTCAATCGGACATTAATTGAACCCATTGAGTCTTGAGTTGTTTCATACTTGTTAGTGATGAAAATGGTTCAAGAATCAATGTCAACCCTTTTCCTTGATCAATCCATGATAAGGAGGAGGTTTTGAGAGTCTTTTATTGTGCATTTATCGAAATTGTATCCCTTAGTTCATAAATCATCACGCAATGAAATTGCGTCGATTGATGGCTTGCGAATTGAGCTTACCTCTCCTTTGAGTTGTTTGATAATAAGGAAAGGCAAGGTGGACAAACATCCTTTGAGAATGCTCTGTGTGTACTCTGTTGCAACAAGAAAGAACCAACATTAGTGACCGGCAGACCACTTTTACTGGGCGGCAAGCCACTATTTCTGGGTTGCCAATCACTTTTTTCAGCCAGGCAGTGTCGCTTTTCAAGTAGAGCAAAGTAGAGGCTGAGGTGGAAAAATAGTGCAATTTTCTAACTATGCAACAGAGGCATTCCAGCAGCAAAACGAAGAGCATTATCGGGTGGAAATCCACATCCATGCATGAGCCATCCCTCAATTCTCGGGATCCGCTAAAATGATGTTGTAGTATTAGTATGTTGTACTTAGAGTAGCGGCATTGTAATTAATTAGTTAAATTAGTTAGAATAATTGGTTAGTTGTGTTGTACTTAATTAATTAGCCAAAGTAGTTAGTTAATTTTTGGTGTTGTAATAATTAGCTAGTATAGTTAATTTGTTTCATTTGGGTTTGTAATAGATTAGTTAATTTGTAGTAATTAGCTAGGGCATTTATTTGGACCTTTCTGCGTGATGGCAAATATATAATAATGTGTGTATGTCTTTCAACCCCACGTCTTTCTCCTTTTTATTTACTTGCTTATAATGGATAGTTTAGAACATTATGTTTCTTTTAGCATTTCCCATGTTTGCATCCACTTATCTTGCATGCATCGAGGCTCGATTCATCATTCTAACAAGCATTGTCGTTTATTACTTTGTTGAATACGTGTTTAAACCGCATGCTTTCAAATTGATTATTCACATGTCATAATTAGTAGCTAAGCCTATTAATCACATCATTGCATGTGTTGCATTAGTCATGTTGCATTAATTAGGGGCATGCATGTTTTCTAACTCTTTTGTTTCTTTTGACTTGCCTTAGAGTACAAGGTGCGCATTTTTTGTGCTTTAGCATATCGCATACATGTGATTGTTGCCATGTTTAGTATGCTTGCCATGAGGCTAAGCACTTAATTGCTATATTTGCTTGAATGCCTGTGGATGGAGGCTAATTGCTTAAACTGGAATAATTTGATGAATTTACATATGAGCTCACTTTTTGAAATGGTACATATTCAAACACTTTTCAAAAAACAAACATAAATCAAATGTTTTAATTTTTGCAAATTAGTCTATACTTGTGTGCATCATATAGTAAGATTAGCTTAATAATCGGAACAAGAGCATATAATAAATAGGAATCACGTCATAATTAGTAAAACTAATCTTTGATCGGCCGAATGGGGTGCTCAATTCATGACCTTCCCTTCTTGTACTTAAGTTCCTGAGCCAAGACACTTTGGTGATGACGGACACGTGACCTTTGGCACGAGTCACGGGTTTTCTGAATTTTCTAAAAATATTTAGGTGGCGACTCTATATCTAGCAAAGCAGTTCATTTTTGGCATTTTGATTCAAAATCAATTTTTCAAAAGAATTGCCGGATTTTGACTTATTTGTGTTTATCTATTTCACATTGCACTTGTGGAATCAGATTCAAAACCACATGAGTTTAAACTATAGGGCTAGTTGTATCCGAAAGCAGCACGAAAAGTCAAACTACAATAAGCAAATTGTACCACTTATTTAAAATAAAAAATAATAATAAAAAAATTGTTTCACATCACATGCATAACAAAAACTTAATTAAATATTGACACACAATGATAATATATATGTGAATATCTATGAAAATAATTAAAATATTCGTCATTAATCCATTAAACATATATTGTCACTCATTAATATTTGAATATCCAATAAAATTTTAAAAGTAAAACAAATTTTCATCTAATAATAATAATAATAATAATAATAATGTTGCAGCTATGTCACATCCAAAGTAATATTGCTGTGATTATTTCATATTGACTTCTGCCACAAAAACATTGTTGCCATACATTCAAAAACTCTCATGTCTAACAATCTTGACTTCATGATGTACTACAATAACATCAAGTCATAAGCATCCTTTATTGCTGCCTATTCAAATGAAAATTTTTTTCTCAACTAAGATACTTTAAGTGTTAATCTAATGAATGAGAATGAATTACTCAAGATCTTATGGTTACTAAATTCATGTTGTATTCGTGTTACATGCGAATCAATAATAAGTTCGTATCAATGTGTCAATACGAATTTTTAAGCAGGTCAAACATGTCCATTTTAGGTTTAGCGTGTTCAACCCAAACACGACTCATTTTAACATTCGTGTTTTTGGGTCGTGTTGGATTTGTGTTCAAGTTAAAAAATGATTAATCCTATCCCTCTAATTACGTGTATGATTCGAGTTGTGTTAACGGATTACGTGCCAAATTCCCACCCTTACCCACATCTCTCTAGGACATAATAATCCAACATATATAAGATTTATAATCCAGTGGGACTTCTAATTTGACATATAAATTATCAATGAAACAATAGACTCCATAGTGGGTTGGATATGGAATCCAATCCCCTCTCCGATCCTTCTAAACAATTAATGAAATTTATTAATAGTTTGAATTTTTTTTAATATTTTTCTCTACTAAATTTAAGATAGAGTTTGAGTAGGCACAAAGTAAGGAATTGTTTGGGGTCATCTACTTTAGATTATATTTTTATTTTATTTGGGTCACGTCACTTTTTATTTGGGTCATATTATCTCTCTACCATATTAAATAGCTTTTCATAAAAAATTAAAAATTATACTTATTTAGATTATCTCAAACAACCTATAAATTACCGAGCTTGATCTTCTAAGTAATCGTTTAGCAAGTGAGTTAGGTTTAGGTTGTGACTAAAAAAGTATAAAAGGACAAAATAAATTAACAAAAATGTTTAAGGGCTCGAAATCCAGTTGGCTCGAAACCCAAAACGACATCGTTTTGGGTTTCATTTTTTTTTTCTTTTTCTTCTTTTTCTTGACCCACGCCTCTCACCTCTCTCGCCTCATCCCTCTCGCCTCTCTCGACTCATCCCTCTCAATCACTCTCGCCTCTCTCTCGCCGGTATCTCTTTAGTCTCGCCTCTTGCTATCTCTTCAGTCTCGCCTCTCTCACCTGTCTGTTGAAGCAGTACGAAGGACGACTGAGGTAAACTTGAAATCGAGCCATGTTAGGGTTTATGTTTGGCTTCAATTTTTTGTAGAAATTTGTCGATTGAGAGTGTTTGGGTTTGGATTTTGCTTGAAATTTGTGTTAGGGTTTGGGATTTGGCTTTAATTTCTGATGTGTTAGGGTTTGAGATTTGCATTTGAATCTGTTACTCTCCGTATACATTTGATTGGTTTTGCTTGAAATACACATCTGTGATAACTTATGTTTGAAATATATTGATTGGTTATCCTCTGTATACATTTGAGATAAGCACTGCTTGAAATACACATCTGTGATGACTTATGTTCAAAATATATTTGATTGGCTATCCTGTGTGTCCATTCTCATGAATCTGTTAGCCTCTGCTTTTAGATTTGCTTTAATTTGGTTGTGCTTGAATAGTTATCCAACTCTATCATCTGTTTGATAGATCATTCTAAGTATCCATCTCTTTATCCAACTTTATCATCTGTTTGATAGATCATTCTAAGTAACAGATTCATGAGAATGGTTACAGAGGATACAGAGGATATCATTCTAAGTATCCATCTCTTTATCATCTGTTTGATAGATCATTCTAAGTATTCATAGTTATTCAACTTTATCATCTGTTTAAGATGGATACCTTTGAAAGATCATTCTAAGTAACAGATTCATAAGTAACATTACCTTTGAATCTGTTTGGGGTTTTGTTTGAATTGTATCATTTTTTATGTTTGTTGAACTCTTTAAACAGATTGTTAGGGAGTTGAACATTGGTTTAAGAAAAACCAGATTGAACTATTTTGTCAAAAAACAGATTTATGCATTCATTTTGCTATCAATAGATTGAATTTATGAGGAACTCTTTAATCAGATGAATGCACTTTATGAGGAACTCTTTATTAAAGGAAGCCACTTTAAATTCATAAGTATTTGACAATACAGATTAAACTCTTTAATCAGATGAATGCACTTTATGAGGAACTCTTTATTAAAGGAAGCCACTTTAAATTCATAAGTATTTGACAATACAGATTAAACTCTTTAATCAGATGAATGCACTTTATGAGGAACTCTTTATTAAAGGAAGCCACTTTAAATTCATAAGTATTTGACAAAACAGATTGAACTCTTTAATTAGATGAATGCATTCACTTTGTTATCAACATTGAATTTATGCATTCAACATTCATAAGCATTCAACATTCATAATAATTATACATCAGTAGGACGCTTATCCATCAGTATGAGGTAGTTGAATGTATTGGTATTTTTTATGCAGATAAAAAAATGGCTTCATCTTCTACTAATAATAGGAACATAAGATTAAAGCCAAGATTCTGTTATTGTAGAAGAACAGCTTCCATGCATATTGTACGAACCAATGAGAATGGAAATGAAGGACGTGTGTTTTTTGTTTGCCCAACAAAATATGTAAGTATCTGTTATATAAATTAATGTTTCACTTTTTACAAATTTCATTTGTCTGATTTGATTAACCGATTCTTGTGCATTGTAGACTGCGAACGAACACTGCAATTACTTCAGGTTCGCAGATGATGATGACAAAGATGTTACCTCCACAGATATAAGAACAGAAGAAATTAATGATCTAAGGAAAAGGCTTGGTGAGCATGATAAAAGGCTTGAAAGGATAGAGAAGATTTTCAAGGCAATGACTTATGTTGTTGTATGTTGTGTATTTTTTTACTTTATCATGTAAATGAATGTAATGGACATGTTGAATGTAGTGTTTGAATGGATGTAATGGACATATTTTGTGTATTCTATTATGTAATTTTATTATGTAATTTGAATATAGTGTTTGAATGGATCTGTTTGATAAATCTTTAACAGATTGAACAACCATAACCTGGAGCATTTTATTATGGATCTCTTTTAATAGATTGACATGTTAAATGTAGTGTTTGAATGGATCTATTTTATTATGAATGTATCTGTTTAAACATAACATGTCTGTATGTATACACAGAATGGATCTGTTTGAATGGATCTGTTCAAAATCTGGCCCATTCAGGTAGATTCATAGACATAACCTGGAGCATAACTTGGAGCATTCAGGCAGATTCATAGACATATAGATTGAGCATTCAAAATCTGGCCCATTCAATATATAATTTGCCATCATTTAACATCCATTTGTCATTATTCAACATAAAATATTATCATTAACCTGGAAAATATTACCATAACCTGCTGAACTGTTTAGCAGATTACAAATGTTTAACAGATTGATAAATCTTTAACAGATTTCAAGAACCATAACCTGGAGCATTCAAAGACATACATTTGATCATTCAAAGTCTGGCCCATTCAGGTACATTCATAGACATAATCTTAACCATAACCTGGAGCATTAAGATTGAGCATTCAAAATGTGGCCTATTCAATCTACAATCGTGCTAATACTAGAAGCTTACGCAATCACCATATTTAGTTCAAACACAAAAAAGGTAATCAAATGCACTGTGCCCTTAAGAATTACGCACAAATTCAAATCACAAAAGGTGTTGCAACTTCATAAAGCTATGTTGGTTCAAACACAGAATTGCACACAGAATTTCTACATTAACACACGTCCAACAAAAATACAGCTCCCTTTCTATAGAATGCTGGTTCATTCCATCCATTTACAAAAATAAAGCCTTCTCATTGAGCATTTTTTTAGTTCTTCAACATTGAGCATCCTTCAAACCTATAACTCCACTCCAAAAGAAATCCCATGAATATTTAGCATCCTCACAGCCAGGTCTTTTCAGAGAAAGTAAACTGACAGCAAAGTCTGGCTTCCCATCTTCAGCTAATGGACCAACAATCAGATCACTGCAGTCTAAGATCCTTTCCAAATCTTCATCACTGACATCTGTATGTATCATCTTGTCTTCTGCATCTTGTTCATCATGGAGCAAAGATAGCAGCTCATTTTCCTGAAAAAAATTACATCTTTATTGTTGTAGTCCAATATTATAGAGAAGCAAATACTTTAACATCTCCATTAGATCCCAACCTTCACCAATCAAAACATACAGGATGAGTGAGAAAAATCAAGAATTTGGCTAGTGCAAAAAAAAAAGAAAAAAAAAAAGACTGGTCTATCACTTAGGTGAGAAAAGAAGAAGAAAATGGTTGCGCTTTCTACTTCTAAAGGTATTATACTCATATCTGGAATTGGCCCCCCTATATAGAACTTGGCCAAGTCAATGCATATAGCTCCCAACTAAAACTCTACAAAGGCCATAACAAATGTTTGTGTATGAAAACTTTGAATCTTCAATTTGACTACCAATGAAATTAAAAGCAGTGATAAAATATTAATGGGACATTTGCCATCATTCAACAGAAAATAATACCATTAAAGTACAATGCGAAACTAAAAAAAAAAATGGGACATTTGGATCCGCATCTACATTGAAGTGAACAAAATTTGAAGCGATTGTCGAACTTTGACTGCTGATGTTGTTCACTATTCCTAATTGAGTATGAGATGTGCCTCCAATATTGTCCACCATTTGCATTTGACTAAAATGTGCCTATTCAATAAACAAGTACACTTTACAAATATTGTTCATTTAACATATATATCAATTAAAACAAGAACAAATATTTTAGTTTAAACATTGACCACATACCGGTACATACATACTCTGTTGCGTGCCATCCATGCAAGGAAAATAATAAGGTGCAGTTTGCGTCGCCTTATGATCATAGTAACACAATTTCATTATACATAAAAGACATTAAAATAAAAAACAACCAACAACATAAAAATTCAAATACATACCGGGTCATGATAAGTATTATATTGCATATCATCTGTACCAGGAAAATTTAACTTCCGAGGCTAACATTGAGGAACCGTGCGTCCCTATAGTAAAACACAGACACATATGTGAATAATTTATCTTAAATACATTCAACAATTTCCATGTCACACACAACAAAAAAACTTACCTGTACTTTTGGAGGATTTTTACTCTTTTCCTTCAACCGATTCACTATTGCATCCACTTTGCTAACCTTCCGTTTGGTACATGAACGTCCTTTTCAGCGAGCAACCATTGGACTAAGCATCTTGCAAGACATGCTTGCTTTTGTAGTACTACGAGCAGACGGACTTCTCAACGAACTATGAGAAGGTGATACATTACTAGTAGAAGGTGACATGTCACTAGTAGAAGGTGGTGCATGACTCGCACTACCCGATTGATCTTTTCTCACTCTATTCTTGATTTCTATCAACCCAAGATCAAGCACTTCGTGTTTACCATCATCGTTGACAGCAATTTCTATTATTTCATCCAACATCTTGTGGTATTGTCATGCAACTTTGCATTAAGAACACCCCCGGCTTTAGTGTATGTGGTTGGAATGCATGTGTACCCTTTTTCGATATCTTTTCTCCATCTTGATACAATGTATTTATCTGGCAGCTGATATATACACCTCTTAAGTAGCACAGTAATTGCATGGGCACACATAATGCCCCTAAACTCAAACCACCAACACACACAATGCAATTCACATTCAGTTGCATTAAAGTACACAACAAATTCCACAGTCTTCATTTTCTCACCAACAAGAATAGCCTCCTTCACATGATACGTACAAATTGTTTCCTCCTCTTTGACAAGATTCGCATGACAATACAATTGTCGTTTCAATTCTACTTGCAGTTCTTTGAATTTTGCATTCGTGTAGGCTGCACGAAATTGTTTCTCGAACTCATATACCGTTAAGCAATCATACAATTTGTTTCGAGATTTAAAGTCTGCTTTCATCTCTTTCTCAACCTTATTTCTCAAGGCATTATCATACTGTTCAACAAATTGCTTTAAAGTTGTCTTTGAGTTCACATATCCATCAAAAAATGCGTTCATGCTCTCACTTCGTTGTATAGTCGACATGCCAGCACAAAAAACATCCTTCACATAAGCAGGAATCCACTTATGTCGCTCACTATATAATACCCCCAACCACTCATTATCATCTAGCTTGAACTTTGCAATCATCGCTTGCCATTCTTCATCAAATTCATCTTTTGTAAAACAATCATAAACTTCATTTTGCAAAGCAAGCTTGATGGATTCATATTGGACATATCCTCTTAATTTCTCAAGAATTTTCTTCATGATATGCCATAAGCACCAACGATGTCGAGCTTGTGGAAAGACAACTTCAATGGCATTTTGCATAGCTCTACACTGGTCTGTTATTATAGCTTTTGGAGGAACGTCAGACATGCAACTTAACCATTCTCTAAATAGCCACACAAATGTTTCAGTGTTCTCATTAGATAATAGCCCACAACCAAGCAAAATTTACTGCCCATGGTGATTAACTCCTACAAACGGAGCAAATGACATATCATATTTGTTTGTCAAATAAGTTGTATCAAATGAAACCACATCCCCAAATGCTTTATAAGTTGCCTTACTCCTTGCATCCGCCCAAAACAAGTTTCGCATGCGACCATCTTCATCGAGGTCAATTGCAGAATGGAAGTTCGAATTTTGTTATTGCATCCTATAAAAATAAAGTGCAACTGATTCAGCATCTCCTACCCCAAGCCTCAATCTTCTCATACTCTGAATATGATTCCTTGCATCTCGTTCATCAAATGTTAATGCCTCATACCCCCCTGCTTCAACAACTATAGAATGAAAATTCCTAGCCACCCATATCCCTGCTTCATCGTTTATTTCTAGTCTTCTCTTCACAGGGGTAAGAATTCTCTTATTCATTGCAAAATGTCGTGAGTCACTAGGAATCAAGTCATGCGTATGTTCAAGCACAACTGTGGTCAACTTAAATCTTCTATTCTTTTGTAGAGTTGCTCTAACCTTTGCTTTACATTCAATGAATGATGACAAAGATGGTTCGAGAGGGTGTACTTCTGATCGTTTTGTTCTCTTGCGTGCCCGAGTACATTCAATTCCAAAGAATTTTACTTTCCCATCTTGTCCAATATTCTGTGTTCTATAAGTTACAGCAAATCCGAGGTGCTTCACATATCTTGCATAAAACGAATATACTTCCTGCTTTGAGCTAAAACACATGCCCTTTCTTAGGTTCTTCAACTTCACTAATCTCATTTAATGGCGGATTGTTCTTCGCCTCTTTAACTTCCTCACTCCTGTTCAATGAAGGATTGGTTGAATCAATGTCCATTGAAACGTGTAGTTCGTGTAGCTTCAAACAAAATAGAAAATAAAGTGTAAGTGCATGTATGTGCATTTCAATTTTTCCAACTGAGATGAATTCAACACTGAGATTAATTCAACAACACTGAGATTAATTCAACACACTAATCTCAGTAATGAGTAATGAGTTGATTAATTCAATGCATTGAGATTAATTCAACACATTAATTCTTACACTAACATGATCCAGTAATGAGTTGATTAGGTAAATTAAGAACATTGACATTAGATAAATTACCCTAAATGACAAAATTAGTTTCAAACATAATTTCTCAACCAACACATAAAAAATTAGGACTTTCAGGATTTTAATTACACAAATTAGCATCAAGAAAGATGACACAGATTAGCATCAGGACTTTCATCAACCAACACATAAAAAATCAGGGCAATTTCTCTATGCGGACTTTCATCAAACAATTGGCATGCATCACTACCATGGAAATGTTTAACAGAGGGCTTGCTTCTAGAACAGCCAATTTTTTTTTTTTTTTTAACATACACAAATCAAATCATTCTCAAAAGCCTCTTACAAAATTTTTTAACATACACAGAACAACCAATTACTTACCTACATGCATAGATACAAAATGGAGATTCCGAACAGCGGTGGACGGTGGTCAGCGTCGCTCGTCAGTGAACATCAGGTCGGTCGTCATCATCATCGTCTCTCTCGCCGTCGTGGTGGTGGTCGTCTCTCTCGCCGTCGTCGTCGTGGTCGCAACCTCCCTCTCTCTCCTTTCTCTCCTCTCTTGTTTCTATTTTTTGTTTCGTCTTCACTACTTTGTGCAGAACACGTGAACTCCACATGTATCAAAATTTTGGAGGGAAACCATTTCGAGCCATTTGAGCCGTTGGGCATTTCGGGCCCTGTAGCAGAATTGATAAATTAAATAATTTGATAAGATAGAATGTCACATCTAAATTATAATTATTTTATTTTTTTCACAAAAAAGTAAAAAAATTAAAAAAAAATCAAAACAAATTTTCCAAATAATATTAAATTATCCAAGTTAAATTAGTTAAAAAATTAAAAAATCAAACTACAAAAAAGTTCTTCCTAAACAAAATCTAAAAGTTTAGCTGAACGTGAGCTTAATCACCACTTGTAAATGAACATTTGAAGAACATGTTAGTGGATTTGACCACTTTTGAGTTAATTGAAAATGTTAGTTAAAAGTTGTTTTTTTTTTTTAAATTAACTTTTTAAAAATAATATGTAAAAAAATAAAAAGATAATGTGACTCAAAATAAATTAAAAATTAATTTTTTAATTTGTAGTTTTCTTTCCAAAAGAGGCCTTTGTGACCTCTACCAATCGGAATTAGTTATTGTAATTATGTATCTCGTCATAATTTTTAATGATGTTATGATTAGTAAAGGGAGTGAGATT
Source organism: Camellia lanceoleosa (assembly GCA_025200525.1). Taxonomy (NCBI): domain Eukaryota; kingdom Viridiplantae; phylum Streptophyta; class Magnoliopsida; order Ericales; family Theaceae; genus Camellia; species Camellia lanceoleosa. Next base: position 131,289,925 of record CM045771.1, on the reverse strand, counting down.
TATAAATTTGTGTTAAGTAATTACAAAATATGAAAAAAAAAATATAATGAATTGTGATTGGTAAGAAGTATGGTTATATAGTGTTTCAAGACCAGTTAATAATTTTTTTTTAAACAGAGTATTTAAATAATTATATGCAATGATGTTGGTTTTTGATTTTGTCATAAATATATATATATATATATAAAAGAAAGATAATTTAAACCAAAAAAACGGGGAAAAATGTAAATTTTAAAAAGAGGTTAAAATGAGTAATTATTTTAGTGTAGATGCGAGCGTTCCTATGAGCTGTCCAAGTAGACCACAAACTCTGCTATTATTTGAAAAAACAACCACTTGAATTTTTCTAAATTCAAATCCAACTCATCATCTTTGTCGTTATTATCATCAAAGTTCTCTTGGATACTACAATAGAGTTGAGTCCAATTATTAGGTAGGAGAGATATAGTTGACTCCAACTTCCAAGTGTTTGGTAGGAGAGATAATGAATCATTGATTTTGAGAAAATCAAACCTCTTTTTGTCTTGTGTTGTTGTTTTTTTATTTTTTTCGCATAGTGCACGTTTGGAAAGTTGAGGTGTTGCGACTTTTTAGTTAAAATAATCAAAATAATAATAATAATAATAATAATAATAATAAAAATAAAATAAAATAAAATAAAATAAATTTTTTAATTTAATAAGATAAAATATCACATTTAACTTATAATTATTATATTTTTTTCTCTCACAAAAGTTAAAAAAACTAAAAGTCTATCTAAATGAGACTTTTTAACTCCAAGTTAAAATAATTAAAAAATTAAAAAGTCAAAAAACTAATTAACTTTCCAAACGAGCCTTCTTGACGGTCTAAAATTTGAATTAACAGGGTTGTTTGGACTCACAGAATTTATTTTGTTTTGATAATGTGAATGTACATTTTGTAAAACTTTATATATATATATATATCATTTATAAAATTTAAATTAATTTAATAATTATAACTTTTTTATTTTATTACATTTTTTTTTAAAAGACGATAAGTGTATTTTTAAAAATAATCTATTTATTTTTGTAGATATACTCAATAAAATGAAGAAATTATAATTATAAAATTGATATAATTTTTTTTATAAATAATACCCATACAAAGACTTTATAAAATAAAAAAAATTAAATTATCAAAACAAATCTGTGATTCGTCTTACAATCCCAGCAGTAAGCCCAACACTTTCTTTTAATAATTGTCGTATTCAATCAAGTAGCTTATACTCCATTTTTTTAAGATTTGTACTTCATTAATATATTTCCTTAATTAAATAAATAACATAGGCATGTTTCTTCTGCTAGTAATGTTGATTTATGATATTTTATCCTTTGGTCATTATCTTGGCGGCTTAACAACAACCATAAAAATTAAATAATTATAAATTATAGTTTGGGTAAATTACAAAACACATCTTCATACATCTGTCATATTTTTTTTAAAAAAAAATCTGCCTCAAACCAATACAACAAACCTTATTCTACCCCACTCTCTCCTCTTCATTTGAACTAAAAAAAATATGATATTAGCTGCTAAACATAATCATCATTTTTCACTTAGTTATAAAAATTATATTTATTTTATTTTTCTAGCATATTGTGTTTTCGTTGTCCATGAAAGTATAAATTTTTCTTGATTTGATTTTTGACTATCAAAATTGTCTTGATTATGAAAATTATGGATATTGGGTGATTTGGGTTTAAAAAGAAATAAAATTAGAATAAATAAAATTATTTTATTTGTGAAAGTTATGAATTTTGAATAAAAATTATAGTATAAAAAAATTAATATTACATTATAAAAAAATTAAGGAAAATTTACCAATAAATCCAACTTTCTGAAACGTTGAACCATTTAGTCCCAAATGTTTTCTTATGCACCATTTAGTCCTATTTAAAAGCCTGATTTTGTGGGGTTTGATTGATCCATTTCGTTTTTCAATCTATACCCTTTAGATGAATATTTCTATAAACATTTGATGGTGAATTCATTTGGGTTTCGTAAAGTTCAATTTATTGTGGGGATGGGTTGTTGATTAACACTGTTGGCACTGTTATTGGGACACCCAAATCGGTGAGCACCATTTCTCTTCATCAATACGCTGTTTATGTGTATTTCTTTAAACATCTGTTTTGTTTTCATTTTGGTTTGTTGTTGTCAATGTTTGCGTGGGCCTGATTGCTATTGATCACTAGCGTTTTCACCATTTTTTCCGATGTGAATACAAACGGTTAATCAATGTTTATTGATTAACACAGATTAACGTTTTTTATTTCTCTGAGTAACACTGTTTTCTGATGCATGGTCGGTGTTGTCCACCATTTCATGATGCATTACCACTGATTTTCTCCATTCGACGTTTTTACTGGGGATGATTTTTATTGATTAACATTTTCTGCACCATTTCTGCGATCTCACAGAATAAGGGAATTTCCGTTATTACTGATTAACAATTTGTTTCATTGTTATGTATTTCATTGACATTGTTTGTGATTCTGTATTGCTGTTGGCCACCATTTTGGTTTCATTACCATTGATTTTTTTCATCTACATTGATTCCACCATTGTTGTCATGGAGGCAGAATAGGGTGAGCACTGCTGTTCTTTGCACCATTATTGGACATTTCAAGTTGGTGTATTCCTGTGGTGGCACTGTTGTGTTCAAGCTCCTGGGAAAAGGTGTGTTGTTTTTTACAGGTTTATTTTAGTTTCCTGTGATCTGTCTATGGGTTGGGTGTGCTGGTTATATCAATGCCTGTGATGGGTCGTTGGGACATTTTTTATTTTCATGCACTGTGTGTTTAATCCAACAAACGCACACATACTGTTTTGTTATGGGGTGTTTCATGGGTATGTATCAACAGTAATGGGGTTCTCCAAAATGTGTGCAGGTATGGAAGGGGGAATTTTGATGGTGTGTTCGTATGGTTTAGTTAATGTTCTTATTCGGTTGCATCAGGATTCGTCGTATGCGAAGATTGTTGATGAAATTTGTGGGAAGTTCGATGGTTTGGTGCCAGGTGCAGTGTGTTTGTTTTTTGATTTTTCCGGGTATAAGAAGTTTAAGGTGGATAGCGATGATGACCTTCAAAACATGTTGTGCCTTGCTAAGTCCTTCGGGATAAATCACATTGAGGTCCTCATTCAGGGAAGTAGTGTTGAGGGGGGTAATCAGGGCGTGTTGGATTCCGCTGACGATGTGGGAACATCACGTCATTGTAGTGGGAATAGGTGTGTGGATGAGCAGATGGATTTGTTACCAACGTATTGTCCTAACAAATCGAAGACGCTTCGTTTGCCAAGAATGGGCGCACGGTATTACCCATATGGGACAATGTTTTGATGGTGGAGCAACTCAATTTCGTGACGTTCTGTGTAAGTATGCTGTTGAACGTGGATTTCAGTTTAAGTACGTTAAAAATGACTCCGTCCGAATTACGATAGTCTGTAAGTTTGTGGATTCAACAGATTATCCGTGGTCAGTTCATGCGAGGTTGTTACCGTCAAGTGGGGTGTTTTGTGTTAAGAGGTTTGATAGTGTGCATAGTTGTGGGGCTGCTGTACGTACTTCTAGGAACCCTCATACGGGGTCTAATTTGGTGTCTACTGTTGTTGCAGATCGGGTGCGTGATAAGCCATTGACGCGCCCCACTGATGTTGTTTTTGATTTGAAGAACGAGTATGGTTTGGACATTAGCTACCGGGTGGCATGGTTGGGTGTTGAGAAAGCTAGGGGCGAGGTGTACGGGGACCACGCTACGTCCTTTGATCAGCTGAGGTGGTATAGTAATTCTGTTATGCAAAAAAACCCAAACAGTTTCATTAACCTTGAGTTTGACCAAAAAACCAGGGGCTTCGTTAGGTATTTCATAGCATTTCGCGCATGTATAGATGGGTTCAATCATTGCCGTCCTATGCTATTTTTGGATAGAACGTTTTTGAAAGGTAGATTTAAAGGTAATTTGCTCGCAGCTACTGCAAAAGACGCCAATCAAGGTAATGGTGTGTTATTTTATTCCATTAGTGCTGATTTGCTGAGTATACTAGTAAATAGATAATTCCATTTTTGTACATTGCAAATGTTTTTTTTCCATATAACGAAGCAAACCATTTGAGAACATTGAAATAGAGTCTCCTCAAATAACACTGAATAGGAATGTAAGACATAGTGGCCGGATTATTCTTTATTTTTTTTGTAAATGTGTCGCAATTTATTTTGTGTGCATGGTTGTATAATTTTTGTAATGTCTAACTGTTTATGTTGCATGTTTCGTCTCAGGGTTGTTTCCTGTAGCCTTTGCTATTGTTGATTCCGAGAATTCAGCCAATTGGGAATGGTTTCTTCGTAATTTGAAAGAAGTTGTCGGGGGTGGGCGAACATTAACTTTCATATCTGACCGCCACATCGGATTATTACACTCTATGCCCATTATTTTCCCTTCAGCTCATCATGCATATTGTTTGTTGCATCTCCAGATGAATTTGCGGGATCGAATGAAGTATGTCAATGCGTCGCACAAAATTGGGTTGATACGGAAGTTGCAGGAATGTGCATATGCGCCCACTGTTACTTGTTTCAATGAGAAATTAGAGGTATTGAAGAAGGCCAGCCCAGCTGTGATTGAAGATTTCATGAAAGACCTAGACCCCAGACATTGGGCTAATGCATATTTCAGGTAATTCATTGTCTGCGTAATGGGTTATGGCACATTTTAAAATCCCCACATGTTTTCTTGCAGTACATGTTTATTTTTGTCTTTTTAATTTTTGCTCCGTAAAAGGGTTTTTTTTTTTTTTTTTTAAAGGGGCCAACGGTATGGGGAGATGTGTTCAAATGCTGCTGAGTCTTTCAACAATTGGATTGGTGAGGCCCGTCATCTCCCTATCACGAGATTGGTCGATATGATAAGGGGTCAAATAATGGAGCAGATGTCGGAGCGCAGAGTTAAATGCACTAAATGGGCCGGTGTTATATCCCCGAAAATGGAGAAAAAATTGGTGGCAGCATATAATGACAGCAGGGCTTGGTGTGTGAGCCAGGCTAATGATGATGTATATGAGGTCCACTCCCAGCCATCGGTGTTGGTTGATGTTGGCAAGCACACATGTTCTTGTTTTCAGTGGCAAATCAATGGGTTCCCATGTTCCCATGCTGTTGTTGCATTCCGTAATAGTGGGAGAAACATCTATGATGCCATAGGCTCCGCATTTTTCATTGATACATTTCGAGCTACTTATAGCGGATCCATATACCCCATCCCAACAGTGGGGAGGCCACTGTTTAACCCAGTTGACTGTTTGATAGCTTCGCCGATGGCCAAACGTCCTCCCGGTCGGCCCAAACGGAAGAGAATTCCGTCCAAGGGTGAGGTAGTGCAACGTATACGTTGTGGTCGTTGCGGAAAAGTGGGCAATCACAATAGGAAGACATGCAAAGAGCCATTACAGGTGGTCTGCCATATGATTTAATTTTGTTGTTGGCAAACTGGGATTATGTTTCATTATGTTTTCCGAAATATTTCCTTCTTTTTTCAATCAGACATTAAATTTTTGATATTGGTTTAATCTATTTTGTAGGATATAAAATTTTATGTAACCCAGCAACCATTTCAGTTCCATTATTTGAAATATGTTTTGCTTAATAATGTGACGACATGAAAATAGCCAATGGGTTATTTTTTCCAGAAAATTTTTTATTAACACTGCCTAGACATGAAATGAGCAAATGGGTGCCGTTTGTTGTTTAAAATCTGTGGACATCATGACAGATTTGGAAACCAGTCATACAATTGATGTAATTGGTTTAACCTGATTGGTAGGACATACATTTTTTGGTCCCCATTGTTGAACACTAACACTGTTTTTCTGAAACACAACCAATTTATTTTCAAATATGGCTTTGATTAACCTGTTTGCATGTCAACTTCCATATACGTGAAGCCACCCACACTCCCATGGTGTAAAACACATACCCTAAACCGAGTGTCAACTCCCTTTTTTTTTTTTTTTTTTCAAATTCGGCTTTCATTAACCTGTTTGCATGTCAACTTCCATATACATCAAGCAACCCATACTCTCATGGTGTAAAACGGGTTCCCCAAACTGAGTGTCAACTTACATTTTTTTTCCAAAACTAGCTTTGATTAAATTGTTGGCATGTCAACTTCCATACACATCACCCCAACCATACTCCTATGGTGTAAAACAAGTCCCCCAAACTGAGTTTCGTCATGTGCAACTCCTGTATAGGTCACACCATGTTTACATAGGCAGGTCCATGTGCCATTTAAAAACAATCTGCTACACATGCACATCAAATTGTAATGCACCCTTTAAATGCTATTATGCAATAGATGAATCTATCAACATAACAGATTTGAAATCCTGTGATCCACATTATGTTATACTTTTAATCTGTTCGGGTGGCTGCTTTCAATCCACTGTCATTGCACAAAACATGTAGCCAGTACGTACTCTGTAAAATAAAGTGAATGGAACGTAATTTTATGTTACACTGAAGATGGTGTGTCCACAATTCCTATTAAGTTGCCAATGTGCAATTAATAGTTTCGCATGTCATATTAAGCAGGTGGTCAACGTGCTCAATCTTTGCATGTCAACTTCCATGTACATCAAGGCATGCATACTGAAATGGTGGAAAACTGGTTTCCCAATCTCAGAGTTGTCATGGCAACTACTGTGTAGAGCACACCCTGTTTACATACCCACGCCCATCTGCCATTTAAAAACAATCTAATCCACATGACATTAGAGTGTAATGCACTGTCACACTATTACTATGCAATAGGTGAGACTATTTGAATAAATTACTAAATAATATCAACATTCATTCAAACAAAGTACTGGATCCTAACCGAAGAGTAAACTGTTTGCAATTCTGCATGGCCCCAAAAGTGATGTATATGAAACTAGTTTTCCCTCCTACTGTTATGTTGTTTCAGACTAACAAAACATTATATACGTCCGTAAAACATCAACAAAATAAAACATCCTAACGCTGTTGATGCAGCTACTGCACTGGCAAATGTCTCCTCGACCTCTTATAATGTCCTCCCACGGAGGCCTCTGCCCGAGTCACTTAAGAACATGTCCACCATTGCAGCTCGTAGCCTAGTTGGGGTCAGACCGTCCATCATAGTATCAACTTCCGCACCACGAATGTACTGCCTAATTATGAAGCACACGAAAATCCCACAATCCGACCTGCATTCAAAAAAACCAGGTGTCAACATCAGTTTTGCGATACATCATCAAACAGTATACTTAAAACATATTGTACATTACTTATGACTCTGGAACTTGTTGTGGACAATCCACAACCGAAACAAAACTGCCATCAAACAGATCTGCCCGGACACCTACAGCTGTAACTCGAGGCTTCACAAATTTGTTGTGGTGGTCAGTCACCCATTGTTTCTGTCCATTTTCCATATATCAGTGTAGTTTTCACCACAGTAACATTAAGATTTTGTAAATAGTAATATGTCCATCATGCACATTCAAAACTGAATTTTGTAAACAACACTTACAACTTTTAGAGCCTCATTGTAATGTCTCCAATTTTCGCTTTCTGAATCGTGCGCCATGACTGTCCAATGGTTCGCATTGTAGATTGGGAACAGTGCATATCTGCAACCTTGAGCAGCCTTCATGTGAACATTCAAATACTTCGCTCGGGAAACAGCACTACTGTTTCGCATCATATCCTGCTCAATTGTTGAAAACCACCGTAGTCGTATCAGGTTTCATTATGCAAATATTTTTTTTACATTCTGGGGCAATCAAATGAAAGTGTAGATAAATACTGAACAGACACTGGTGTAAATGTACGATGTCCCAACATATTCTGCCCTTCCAGATACCGTCTTATGCATTTCCGTCAACATTGCAGCGTACGCATCGATTACCTGCAACATATGTTACCAATTACAATTCAAGCACAATACTAATAAGAGCTTCGTAAATTTACATTTCCGTTTACATTTTTTGTACTGTGTTTTAAAATTTATTGGCCCTTTGTGACAGCCACATCACTCAATTCACAAACAAAACAATGGTCAGAGTTGCACATGGTTTTAAAAGAAAGTAATTGTACAATCAGAAAACACTCAACGTTTCGTTACACGAAACCAGCTTACATTGCCGTGTATGGAGTTCTGCTGCACCAAATCTTTGATGTCTGTGAAATGAACTTGTATTCCATTGTGTCCACCATCCCACACTATTAAGCTGCACACCGTTAAACAAAATTAAGAACCACCATACATACAACATAGTTTTATAAGCTGCCCAAATTGAAGAATACAACATTCTATCCGAAAAACCTACATGTCCCCCTCTAAACTGTACATTCTTTGTAGTAGGGGTCTTTGTCCTTCAGCATGTTCCACACTGTGTGCCGCCTATTCAAACCGAAGCCATTCCAGGTTTTACGCTCCACCTGGACGTCCTCAACACTGTAAATCACCCCGGGCTCAAATGATTTTCCAAGTCTGACATTGGTGTTTACCTGTGGACGCCCAAATATTCCGGGATATTCGTAGTCTGTTAACCTAAATTCCCGTCTTGCCTTGTTCTTCACCCTTTTCACAAGTGATGTGACTTTTGGCCCAGAACTTGATGCACCTGCTGTGTGTTCACAATGACCTTCTACACCAATGACATCTGCGCCATCTTTTACATTGCCAGCAGCTGCTGTCTGTGAATTTAGGGGACTGCAGCTACCCTCAACCCTTTGTACAGTTGTATGTACAAGCCCATCTGCGAAGTCATCTGTCAAATCTTCAATCCCAGTTTCATTGTCAAAAATTTGTATGTCATTGATCTGCATATCTTCAGGTTGGCCTACAGGAGACGCAGACTGTTGCGCACTTTCGCAGCTCGTCACATTGGCAGACCCACTCACTTTCCCTGACAGACTATTACTCAGTGTTTGTTGATTGGATCCATCATTCACAGCAAATTGTGTGACCTCGTGCACCTCAAGGTCATCAAGACTGTCTTCCAAACTGCTTATTTTTGTCTCCAACCGATCGACCTGCTTGCTGAGTCGAGCAATTTCCGAATCTTTATCGACAATCACAGTATTTAAGTCTGCAAACAAATTCCCAGCATGCCGCCCGAGCAGTTTCTCCAGTATTTCCACACGCTGTTCTAGTTCACATATCCGTACGTCTTTCATATTGATCTGTATCTCTAATTCAGAAATTCTGCCTTTAAAAGTTCGCAGTTCATCGTGCAACTCCTCTTGTTCCTCACGCACGTCTTCACCATCTGGAGTGCTGGACAGTTCTAGAAGATCTGGGAACAATACCGGCCAAACTTCTCCACGTGGCCTTGATTTTCCAAGAATTTTTCCTTCTTTGGTAGGTGTTCCTGTATTCTTGTTGTCATAGTCATTCCCCCCCTCTATTTGCATGTCACCCTTGTTTTTGTGCCCAGCTGCCAACAATTGAAGCTTGGCTCCACGCTGCCAACATAATCTGTCTCAATCACAGCCCTGCGTTCATCGCACAGTCCACGTGGTTCCACATCCATACTAGGTCTACCACATTCTGTGGGTTTAATCTCAGCAGCAGGCAGCTTCAGAATATGACATTCATTAATCGTCTCAACAAGTTTGCCACACTGGACCTAAGTAAAATTACAAATAAAACACAGCAGAACTTCAAATGTTTTGTGTTTGAAATTTTTGGAATACAATTAGTAGGGATGTAATTACATACCTCAAAGCAACCTTCTGCCCAAAGATTTATTACTCTTAGTTTCCCCACAGCGGCTGCAATGTTCCATCGACCAAAGCGCGGTGTGACGTTAGGCCGTTCCAGCTCGACAATGTTTGAATGCTCACAAATGAGAAACTGAAATTACACAATGAAACATCCATTAAATAAACGCGGAAATGCCTTGCGAATCTGTTTTTATGTTATAAAGCTGAAATTAAACCACCAAATGTAGCTTAATGTACGCATTAATGAATGCTACTACGCAACCAGTGACCTTCTCTGGCCTATTGTGCATCTCATTTAGGGACCCAATCAATGTCCTTATTGTTGCAGTCCAGTCATAGTGTTGCAAAGTGTCCAGTTTGTCGATGACACGGACAAATGCCCAACCTATATGCTCTCCTGTCGTTGCGAAAAACAATTTGGCACAAATGTAAAGACACAGCAATTTTGCCACATCTTCTTCGTTACGCTCTGTACGCCCAGATATTGCTTCTCTCAGCAAGTCCTTTATAACTTTCGCAGAAATTCGGCTTACATTTGCGCATCGTCTTTGGATGAAATCGGACGGCCCTTTCCCACCCTGTGTCATATCCAACTTCTCTTTCACGCATTGTACGTCGAATATCAACCTTATGTCGTTGTTGCGCAATGGCAACTTAGCTCCACCAATGTGGAATTTCTCATCTTCAGGCTTGTAAGTTTGTATTATCCGACATACTGTCGCATCACATTTTTTGAACATTTTAGGATCCAGCTTGTTAGCCCGAATTGCATCAATCATTAGCCAGAAAGGCATTCTCTGCAACTGCCTGATGTGGGCATCGCGTAATTCCAATTCCAGAATTGTGCTAATCAGCCCGGATATGTTTGACCGGTACATTAATTTTGACGGATCAACGTCAGGTCTCTGAACAGGATCACTCTGCCCTTTGTGTTTCTTGAATGGGAGCTTTGCTTGTCTTTTACTGGCCTTCCTTGTCGATGTTTGCGGTGACCTCATGCCAAATTTTCTTTTCGCAGTCCTACTGCCACTGCTACCTGAACATGTTTTCATGTAAAGCAGCAGGAACATGTTAAAAATCTCAACACAAAACGTAAAATGTAATGGCATGTACCCATGGCAAAACAACACAAAGCTTTATGCCCCATTCCATGCCGTCAATGTAAAATCTGAACACAAACAGTATCACCACACAGCCAAACTCTGTTCTTTTATCTCATCTCGCAATAGACAAGGAGTATGTACTGCATGCATGACTATAAAAAACTAACCACTATCACTTCCCAACTATCTAATTTCAGTGTTTTGTACAACATTACAAACAAATGCAACGAATTGTAATTACGCATTTAAGCAATAATATACAACAATTGAAGTGACGCTACGTAGATTATGTTAACGCATTACAGAAAAATACAAGTGTGATTTTGGGCCCCAATGTTACTATGTTATGTTTTGTTGTTGTTTGTGTAGTCGTAATTATGTTATGTAGCATCACTGACATGAATGTTGAACACAATTACATTTTTCTTCATCCTAGAAACCTCAAAACCACAGTACGCACACAACAACAGGTACATGATACTACACACCACCAAGCAATTAGGTAAACCATCACATTTACATTGCATCACCATCACATTCACATTGCATCGCCCCAAAATCAGGAAATCCCAGTACACACTTGATAATAAAATTGAATTACCATCACATTTACATTCACCGCAGCAATATTACCACAAAATCACACACAGCACATCCCTTAACAGGCCGACAACATTGACAAACAACCCTCGGGGAAGAAGCACGCATTTCTCAAAATCGCACAAAAATAACAACGCTACTTCAGCGTACAGACATCACAATTTAATGTATTTCACAAAACTGACAACATTAAGCACTTCGCATTGTGCTTCACACATAAATCCACAACTTCATAATGTAAATGAAAGCAAGGGTTTATGTGCATGACGATCAGATTCAGTACCATTGTCATCGCCTTCCAAGCACAACAAATACACAGAGGACTTACATCACGGTTTGATGTATCAACAAGGGGGTTGCGTATTTGATAGGGATTAGGGTAAATCACAAAAAACGCTATTCTATTGTCCCAGTCCACATGGATTTCGCATCGTGAAGTAACAATCTGCAACTGCAATACCTAACATCACGCCATTAACATCGGAGAACTGTTCAATCTTCCATAGACGACTCTTCGATTACGGGCTTGTTTGGAGGGAAACAAAATTCTACAATGACAGGTTAGGGGCATTCCAGTCATTACACCGTTGGGGCTTTACTTAATTACCCTTAATGAAACGCATAAAAATCAGTGTAACACGGGTTTAGTTGTCATTTACATTATGTTGGGACTAATTGGAGCATAAGAAAAAAGATAGGATTAAATGGATCATAAGATAAAAATTTGGGATTTACTGGTGTGTCGCCCAAAAATTAAAAAGGTCCCCCAAATAATTTTTTTTTGCCTTGTTTCAAATAGGCTTGAGCCCCTCTATCAAGAAGTATGAGAACTGCGTAATCCCTTAAAAAAAATTATAAATTGACTACCTTTTTTTATAAAAAATAAATAAATATAAAAAAAAAGATAATTACAGGAAAAACGCATTTTGTTTCAATTTTTGTCATGAATGATGAAAAGGATAGCACAAGTTGATTATCAAAGATGATACAGGCAGGGGTCAATAGCACAAGTTGATTATGAAAGATGATATAGGTAGGTGTCAATTTTGTTGGTCATGCATGATACCGAGGTCTCCTTTGACAATTTTTAGTTTTAGTTAAAAAGTAAAAAAGTTACTATAAATTGACACATCACTTTCTTTAATTTTTTACATATCGTTTCGTAAAAAATTAAAAAATTACTAAAATAAATTATTCTCAAACAAGGTCTCATGTCATTTTATAGCTAGATGCCCATTTATTTTTAATTAATATATATTGAGCAATATTACATGCACAAAATTCATCTACATAAAAATGTTCAAAATATTTGGGATAAATTACACTTTAATCTTTATTGTTTTAATTTGAACTATTTGGTTCCTACACTTTGAGTACGGTTTTAATTTGATTATTCTGTCCAAAGTTTTATTAATTTTTCTTATGTGTATACTTTAAAAGATTGACAAGTATTCCAAAATCATTAATTTTAACTTCCAACTTCAATGGAATCTGAATAAAATTTAAGTCAAATTATAAATATACAAAGTATAATTTACCGAAATATTATTCAAATTTATTTAAAATATGGGTTACACTATATGCAAGTTAAATCTCAACTATATGTTCTTAAATATGTTTTTGTACATAAATTTTGTACACAATTTTCTAATGATATTCACTCCCTTAACCAAAATTTTGTTGGTTGTTTGCATTATTGCTTTTACGTACAAAAGTACAATAAAGGGTGAGCGAGATACATGTGCCCATGTGCCATTCTCATTCATGAGAGAGATGTTCTCATGGTGGCATTCATGCTTTTTGCTCGGATGCATAAAAATTGTGGAGAAAATTAGAATATATATATATGGTGTCTTTCAAAAAAAAATTTTTAATTAAATCAATGATAATTTTCATAAAATTTTATAAATTTGAATAATTAAAATTATAAAAAAAGTATTAATCTATAAATATTTTGTAAAAGTGTCATTGATGTGCTATTTCCCTAAATTATGGCAAAATCCAATTCAATCCAATCCAACTCATGTGTCCCTTGACTGCTTCAATGTGATCATGGTGGTCATCTCATCGTCATCACTCATCAACATATATGAAAAAGGGAAATTACTATTCAGGATGTGTTTTGAAAATTTATTACAAAATAGTGAAATAATTTATGATTTTAATTATTAATATTTATAAAATTTATCATTTTTTTTTGTATTATTTTTTCTGACACACCACTAATATTTAATTCTCTCTATGAAAAAAATCTCGAAATGTCAGTGATATTTTCCATTTATTTATTTATTTATTCAAACAGAAAGAATACCAACCACGTGTACTATATCCATGTGGATAAGAGAATGCTAATATGTATATAAAATAAATTAATTCACATATTTTAGATCTTATTATTTTAAGTTTATCAAATTTTGATAATGTGTGAATAAAATTGTACTCAATAGTGAAACCTTATATAAAAAAACACCTATTATAAAAAAATTAAATTAATCTGATAATCACGACCATCTAATTTATCAGTACAAGATAAATTAAAAAATATAAATTATAAGAATAAGATGAAATCATATAATTAAAATTATTGAAGCAATTTTGATTTTTTTGATTTTATTTAATTTATAAAAAAAAATAACCTACACACATGGGGAATCAAATATGTCACATGACAACGGACAAAACACGGATTGAACTGTCCAATCCATACAAGAACAGGGAATCCATACGGATAGAGAATGCTAAGATGTATATAAAATAAATTTATTCACATATTTTATATCTTATTATTTTAAATTTATCAAAATCTTGATAATGTGTGAATAAATTGAATTTAACAGTGGAACCTTATATAAAAAAAAAATACCTATTATCAAAAAAATCAAATTATTTTTAAAAAATTAAATTAATTTGATAATCATAACCACGTAATTTATCATTATAAAATAATTTTGAAAATATAAATTATAAGAGTAAGACGAAATCATATAATTAAAATTATTGAATTAATTTAATTTGATTTGATTTGTAAAAAAAATAACATACACACATGGTGATAAAAAAATAAACCAATCAATCATCAAATAGGTCACATGAACTCGGACAAACATGGATTGAACTGTCCAATCCATACAACAACAGGGACAAGCCAAGTTCATTTTTTTTAGTATTTTAATTAATTTTTTGTTCATTTTGTTCTTATGAAATATTTTTAAAATTAAAATAAAATTATGCCATTTTAAAGTGTGTAATTTAGGATTGGTTTGGAAAGCTATTTTTTGTTGGGTTTGTTTCTAAAATGTGAGATATAAGTGCACTTATTTAGATAGATGCACTTATTTAGGTCACATCACCTCTTCACTTTGCTGCACATTTTTTATAAAAGTTTAAAAAGTATACTTATTTAGATCATCTTAAATAACCCATTGAAAATAATATTTTGACATTTTATGGGGGAAAAAAGTAAAAAAAATAAAATAGAAAATTAAATTAATCTTTGACTTCTTTTATATGATATTTTTATTTATTTATTTATTTTTACTTGTTCAAGAAGTGACTAAATTAGTCCAAAAAAATCACTATAAAATTAATCTATTCTCATTAATTTTTTTATATATTTATTCATAAAAAGTTACAAATCACTTAAAAAAAGGCTATTTCAGAATAAACTCTTTTTCATTTTTAACTAAATCCAATCTTTCCACTAAATTCACAATCACTAAACAAAGGATGGTTAGAATTATTCTCAGAAGAAAACCAATGATTGAGCTAATCCTAGGAGGAATGACAATAACTGGTGTTGTACCATTCTTTCTAGTTGAAGGTAATAAAGGAATCAAATAATTTAAACTTGATTTGGATTCAACTCATTAAAAATTTATTTAAGCTTAAATTGTATTCAGTTTGTTCAAAACTCATTTATGTATTAGTTAAGTAAATAAACCAAACTTAAACATATTTTAAAAGTAGTTGAAGTTTTAAATTAAATTTGTACAGTCAATTGATCATTCGATTCGGTTTGATAAACATAAAATTATATAAAAATGCCCAACTATTTTAACTCGGCTCGGCAAAAGTTTATTTGGAATCAGTTAAAAAATTAAACAAATCAAACTTAAATAAATTTTAAAACTGCTGAAAATTATCAAAACAAATTTAAACAATTAATTATTCAGCTACCCTACAGAACAGACCACACAGAGGGGTAATAAAGTAAATTGGGGCCATTTCAGTTGGTGAGATGATTTGTCGGTGCATGTATCACAAAAATAATGCAATCAATCAGCCACCAACCTGCAATATATATGTGCATTGAATTATTATATAGGTGGAATGCATTATCAAAACTAGAAAATAAAAAACGGAAAAATCTGCAATTTTTTTATATGAAGAATGTTATATGGAATCTCAAAAAATGATTTTTTTTTTTTTACAGCATTTTAGGTGTCAGAAAGAAATAAAAAATTTAATTTATTAATTTATTTGAGTCACAGTATTTTTTTATTTTTTTATATGTTTTTTTAAAATAAAATTAAAAAAAAAAAACTTATAAACTATACAAAAAAATAACCCTTGGTACCATTCTTAATTGAAACAACCTCGATGCCATTATTGCTGCTCCAAAAGTTGCTTTACTTTTGGTTTTATCCAAAAAAAATAAATAAAGGCTTGTGGACGGAAATATACATTTTAAAAATCTCTCAAGTTCTTTGATAATAAATTTCATAATACAACCATGATATTTTCAATTGTATATGTTAATGTGCTCAGTCTTTAATATATATATATATATATATAAACAGATATGGATTTATTAATATGAAAATAATGGTAATTTCAAACATTTTGTTATTTTTAACCCCAAAAAAAAAAAATGAAAACAAAAAATTTAAAAATGATACCAAACTTTCGCAAGGATTCTGACGTTGATACTCAAAGTCCTTTGTCCTTTAGTTTTTAGTTTTTTTTTTCTAAGTTTTTTTTTTTTTTTTTTTTTGTATTTTCTAGTAATATTCATCCTATAATTTAGTTTACAAGTGAAATAAATAAATAAATAAAAGAAGAAGAAAGGAAAAAAAGAAAAAAGAAAAAAAAGTGCATAGTACGTGATGAAAATCAAAATATTCAACTTGGTTCAGCCGAGTTGGATATCTACTAGACTACTATAGTTCATTTCTTACACTTTATTTGGTTTTATTTTTTCAAAAATACTTTTTATAAAATTTTACCTTTTTGTTTTTTAGATTTTTTTTATTTTTATTGAGTTTTTTTAATATTTTAAGCAATTTTTTTTTTTTTACTTTTAAACATACCTAATATAAATATACCTAAAAAGTAAAAAAAAAAATTATGAAAAAAACCTTTTAAAAATTCACTAAATACCAAAAAATATAAAAAAAAATACGAGAATTTAGTACATTTTTTTATATTTTTATGTATTTATTAATTTTTTAAAATATTTTTTCACAAATTTTTTACTTTTTAAATACATCTAAGTAATGTGTATCTAAAAAAGTAAAAAAAAAATGTTTAAAATTTAAAAAATATTCACTAAAAACAAAAAAAAAAAAACTAAATCCAAACAATTCAATTTTTAAAAAATTTAATCTAAAAAACTCAAACTTTGCAATTCATTAAATAACTCCAAACTTTGCAAAACAGTATTTTATATTAATTTATTAAATTGCCCAAAAAAATTAAATATAAAATTACAAACACATTAATTATGCTTGCAGCTACTACTAGTGTACATCTATTCTATTATACACTACAAATGGCTAAGTTGGGGTTAGCATTTTTTTTACAGAATTTTTATTTTGAAATTACCTTTCTGTAACTAACAATTCAAGCACAAGTCCTTCTATAACAGTCAATTCAATCTGTATTTGTCAATTTTAACTCACATGAAAATTATATGTTTTGAGCATGCACAACAAGTCTATTTTGGAAAGTCACTATTTCAGCCGAAGAATTATTACAAAAAAAATCAACAATTCTTTCTGGTTTTTTTTTCCACGTCTCGTTTTTGGAAAGGAGAATAATATATAAATTTACTTTTTAGACACACTTTCAAGGTCAAGTGATGTGTCAAGAACCAATCATCTTCTTGACGTATCACTAAATTTAAAAAGTAAGTCTAATTTTTTAGCCTGAATAGCAATGTTTTTTTGGAAAAAGTAAAAAATACTAAAAAGAATTAATTTCCAAAGCAAACCTAATGTGATATTGTGGATGTTTGGTGTAGCTTATCTAAGTTTTTTATACATTTATTTTATTTTATGAGTCTGTATCAGATTGTTTGGTATACTTTTTGGCTTATGAGACAAAAAAAAAAAATTCTTCAAAAGCTCACTGAGAAGTGCTTTTGACTTTTCCTTATGAGTTATTAATTTTTAATTTAGAACAAATTTGTAGCGATTCCAGTTTTGCCACTTTGTTAAGTATGTTGGAGATCGAGCTGCCCAGTCATCTCGTAGGGGTCTAAGGAGCAACGCTCCTTGGCGGGTCCAAGAGCACCGCCCTGCCGGGGATCGAGCTACCCGGTCCGCTCGCGGGGGTCCAGGGGGCAGCATCCCTTGGCGACTCCTAGGGCAGCGCCCCTGAAGCAAAAATGCAAAATGCATTAAAAGTTGCTTGTCCGCTCGAGCGACGAGCAGAGAATATTTAGTTTCAGAAGTTTGACCTGTCTGCAAAAGTACTGGAAAAGTATATTTGACGCTCGAGCGGGGCTTTCTTCGTTCGAGCGGATCATGTTATATTAGTTCGTGAATCTGATATTTTCGATCACTTTTGTATATCTCT
This sequence comes from Camellia lanceoleosa, assembly GCA_025200525.1. Taxonomy (NCBI): domain Eukaryota; kingdom Viridiplantae; phylum Streptophyta; class Magnoliopsida; order Ericales; family Theaceae; genus Camellia; species Camellia lanceoleosa. Next base: position 131,271,649 of record CM045771.1, on the reverse strand, counting down.
CTCTGAAAACCATTTCCTCTTCCTTCTCTCTAAATTTCCCTACGCCAAATTAGATCAAAATCTTGATTTCTCAAGATCTATTAGAGTTCTGCTATAAGTTCTTTATCAAAGTTGGTTAACTTCTCGAGGGTTTCGTTGTGTTCGATGAATATTGAGTTTTAACACTGTTGATTTTGGGGGTTGCATCTCATTTTTTCTTCAAAACTTAAGGTAGGGATTTTCTTAGAGTTATATATATATTTGCAAGATCTATATGATTTTTAAAATCATCTTTCGATAGCTTTGAAAATTGATTGTTGATTTAAGAAGTTGAGCGATTTTGAAAGTGGGTTTGTCTCTTATTCTTTTAAAATGATCTTATGGGTTTTGGTCTTTATTGATTGAATAAAAAATGATTTTGGAAAGTTTTCTTTTAAAAGATTTGAGTTGTATAGTTTTGGTGAAAAAACCTAGAATTTGAGAATTTTTTTTAAAGAAGACTGAAAATCCATGAATGATATTGTTATATTTATTTTGTGTGTCAAAATAAATACACATTTAAAATTTTTCTTATTTATATTTATATAAATGATGAATTTCAGGGAATATAAGAATTGTTGTTCATTTTGAAAATTATTGTTCAAAACGTTAAAATAGTCTTGAAATGACTAATTGTTGAAGATACTTGAAAAGAGGGAATTGTGTTATTCCTTGAATAATGAATTGGAATAAAAATATTTATATTCATCTTGTGAAATTGGCATATCAATTTATTTGATTACATTAAATTTTGAAAGTTGATTTAAAAACTTGCATTGAGAAAAGAATGTTGAGAAACAAATTTTCATGAAATAATTTTGGGATAAATACGTTGGTAAGTCTTGATAGGTGGTGTAGATGATATTGAATAAGTTGGCCTGAGAGTCCGGGATGAAAGACTGAAAATCCAAGCGGATAGGTGTCGAGCCTTCCAGTTAATACCAGTAAAAATGACAATTTGGTAGTACTTGTATAATCTACTTGCAGACACTGACCTAGGAATTACCAGAGTTGTATTTACCGTCCTAGAAATAAATTGTTAAGTTTTGAACAATTGAAATTGCATGATATCATTGAGCATGATTGTTTTCAAAAAATGAAAATGTGATTTATCTTCAGAAAGGGCATAGCATGGTATATACATTTCATCTTTTGAAACTTGTATAAAATGTATATACTTTGTTAAGAATTTTCTACTGGGCTTTATACTCACCCTACGGGATTTTTGTGTAGGAAAAGATATGGCGATCCTACACAACTAGGGGCGTGGAAATATGTGTGTTGGGAGTACAATACTCTCATTTTGCTGTGACTCTGTGTGTAAGGCAAGGTCTGTATTTGTGTGGGTTTGAATAACCTTTTTGTGTAACCAGACTCAAGTCTTGGAAACTTGTAAACCCTTAGGGGTATTTATTTATTTATTTACTTATTGTTGAATTAATATATTGTTGCATGAAAAACTAATGTATCATATAATGTAAGTTTGGAGATTTATATTCGATTTTCCTTAAAAGAGCCATGATTATTGTATTATCATTTGGGATAGAAATATGGGGCGTTACAAAATTGTACCGTCATTAATTCGGTGATTCTCACAGTTAAAATGGCAAATTCTTCATCTTAGAAGTGGTAATTATTGCATATAAAAATAAAAAATAAAAAGAGGGAGATGGTTTTTTTTATGAAAAAAATATGTAAAAACAATAGAGAGAATTTTTTTTTTTAAATTTTTAAGTGATGCTACATCGCTTAATATATGATTCTTATTTTGGCCCTATTTGGTAGAGTTGTGGAAAAGTAATAACAGATTATAACTTATAACTGTGAACATGAGCTGTTAACCTGCTTGATATATGATGCTACATCGCTTAATATATGATTCTTATTTTGGCCTCGTTTGGTAGAATTGTGGAAAAGTGATAATAGATTATAACTTATAATTGTGAACATGAGCTGTTAACCTGCTTGGTGCAACTGTGAGATTATGAATTTAAGCACCAGAGTAGTGTTTGGTTGATAAGCTGTAAAATAACTTTTTAATGTGTAATTGTTCTTTTTGCCCTTATATAATATAAAAATGATTATTTTATCATTTTTTTCATTTTAAAAAAAAATATTTCATTAATAAAAGTTAATATAATTAGTAATACATAAATTATTATTTTTATTATAAATCAATTAGTATAAAATTATTTCATTTTTTTCATTATAAATTAATTAGTGTCATTTAATGGCTTATTTTCAGTTTTTCATTATAAATTATTATTTCCAATTTTTCATTATAAATCAATTAGTATAAAATTATTTTATTTTTTTCAATTAATTAATTATTGTCAATTAATGCCTTATTTTCATTTTTTTCATATAGATTATTATTTTCATTTTTTTTTGATTAAAAAAATACTGAAAACCTCCATACATACACACACACACAAAAAAAAAAAAAAAAAAAAACACTGAAACCTTAGCTCCAACAGGCACAGTTGCGATGAACTTGGCGCTAGGGTTTGAGATTGGGGATGGGGGACGACGACGGAGGCACATAGAAAGAGAAAGAGACCAACAACAAGAGATAGATAGAGAGAGAGAGAGACAGATCGCAAACGGTTCAGAGATAGATCACGATGGCGATGGTTCAGATACAGATCGCGATGGTTCAGAAACAGAGAAAAAGAGAGACAAATCACGATGGCGACGAACCAACGCCGGAGAAAGAGAAATAGAGAGATAGAGAGAGAACAACTCGAAATCCTAGCTAGAAATAATCGTCGAAAATCGCCTCTTAGATGCTAGAAATCACCTCATGTTCTCTCTCTTTCTCTCTAGACATGAACAGTGTTTGAATGTTGAGTTTATATAGTGGTGTTTTAGTAATTTCTAAATTTTTGAAGGGGCATTTAAGTCATTTCGCCTCCTCTATAACTAGCTGTGCGCATAAGCTAAAAAAAAAAAAAAATCTCTCAAGCAACTTATGACTTTTATCTCAAAATCAATTAATTTAAGTTATAATTTATCTTTCATAAGTTCAACCAAATATTCCAAAATGACTTATTTTAAGTCAAAAGCTAATTTAAGCTACTTATAAGTTGTACCTAACAGGTCTTTTGGCCTCTCAAGAAGTAGAAGAAGAAAGCATATAAAGAGATAAACAGGCAAAAAATGAGAAGTAAAAAAGTAAGATTTATTTCACATCATTAAAAAGGTTGTTTGGGATGTGAAGTAGAGAAAAAGCAGATGTGTATTTAGGATAATTTTTTGATTTTTTATAAAAAAAATATATAATAAAATATTATAGTAAAATCAAAATGACTATTTTACTTTTGTTGACTTTTTAACTTTTAACTTTTAACTTTTAACTTTTTGACATTTGAGTAATTAAATTCAAATGACGGGGTTGTTTAGGGTGTTATAAATAAGTACACTTTTTGTCTTTTTGAACTAAAAAGTTGAAGAAAAAAAGATAGATGTTTGAGTTAACTTTTTGTCTTTTTGCGAAAAAATGTATAATAAAAAATTGTATAAATGAAGTGTATATTGGAAGAAAGATGAGTGGTTGTACAGCTGCACTGCTGCGCTAGCATGTCTTACCCAGAAAATAATTGCCTCATTCGGGACAAAGTGTTTGGACAGTGATAGTCGGTCTGTGGGGGCCACCATGGGTCCCATTTTAATAATCTGAACCGTCAATATGTACAACTCGTCAAGTATTATATGCTCGTAAAAAATCACGTTGATCGGATATCGATAGTTATATGATCGGATTAGTTTTTTTTAACAGTTAACTATCACACCATCCGTTTTTTTTTTATACAAAACTGATTTGATCATATAGTTAATAATATCCGATCAACGTGATTTTTTACAGGCATATATTACTTGATGAGTTCTACATATTGACAGTTTATATTATCAAAATGAAACCCTTAGTGGGCTCCCAAAGGCCCACAATTACCATCAAATTTTGTGACTTTACATATGTAATTTTCTTTTTTGCCCCAAAAAGTGTACAATGGCCTTCCTGCTTCACAAGTACAGCTGATAGCATCCATCAAATTTTTGTATTATAAAAATATATAAAATATTTTTTAATATTTTTATTTATAAATAATAATAATTTTTTTATTTTTTATATAATTTTTTGACTTTTTAAATTATTTTAAATTTTCCAAACCAATAAACTTTTACTTATCAGAAATAATATAGACTCTTTAAAAATTTTTTAACAACGATTTGACTTTTTCACTTTTGTAAAATAATAACTTTTTCACTTTTACCGACTCTAGCATAAGAGTTGCATGAATCGCGTTGGAGATAATCAGGTCAAGTTTGGATACTCCCAAATAATTTAAAAAGTTAAAAAGTTATTCAAAAAGTTAAAAAGTTAACAATATTCACCAAAAGTCAACAATTACAGCTGCACAACTCTCAATTCAAATTTTCCTCTAAAAATCAATTTTCACAATTTTTTATTACACATTTTTCCATAAAAAGTCAAAAAGTTAATCCAAACATCCATATTTTCAACCTCAAATTTTTTATTCAAAAAGACAAAAAATACACTTATTTAGTCTTCCCAAAGAAGGCCTCAACCATGTGAAAGTGATCATGGGTGCATGTGTTACAAGTGGGCCATAGAGATACACAGCACAGACCTTCCAGCCCACTCATTTATACCAAATTCACACCATCTCTTCAATAAAAAAACAAAATATATATAGAATCTATAGATACATAAAAATACATGTATATAAAAACAAAAAACAAAAAATACATAAAATACATTTATATATATACAAATACAAAAATGTTTGACACACTTAATTTATAAAAATTTATGTGTATATTTTAATAGATAAATTTATTATTTAATAGATTCTATAATAATTAATAGCGTTTTTCATCAAATAATACTATGTAAATTTTTTTAATGACTTGATGAAGGATAGGGGTTTATTTTTCTTCACTTAAAGCGGGTAAAGGAGATGTTTTAAATATGTTTTACATATATATATGTATATTTTACAGTGAGTTATATTAAATTGAGCTTTTAGTTAAAATTGTTGAACAAATTAATTGAAAAGTAATAAAATAAGGCGCTCTTATAACAAAATTAATTAATAATTAAAGAATAATGTTAGAAATTTTTAAAAAATGATCAAAATTTTTATCAAATATTTCATATAGATGTGAAACTCACATGAAAATCACATGGTGTCTGAGATAGGTGGTGGTGATGATAACCATGGTGTAGGTGGTCAGTTTGGTAATAAGCTTAAGCCTCTCATTTGAGAATATGTTATATATAAGGTAAAAGAATTAATATTTTGGGATAATTCTTTTATTTTTTATGAAAAAATATGTAAAAAGTAAAGAAAAATATAATCTTTGATTTTTTTTAAATAGCTCGTTGACTTTTTAAAATTTTGAATTATATTTTATTATTATTTATTTTTAAGCTAAAATATGTCATGGTGGAGATTTTTTGACATAGATAGACATTGATAGTAATTACTGGTAATAGAAGAGAGTGGGAGTTATTTTGTTGAATTGAAGACATTGATAGTTTGGGAAGAAAGGAAAAATACGGTAGTGCTATGCCCCACAATTTTTTCACCCAAAATATTATTCACAATTTTTCATTGATAAGAGTTCACATAAACTCTTACTGGTAAAAATTTGTAAACAAATATTCTTGTGAGAGAAATTTGTAGGGATTGATCATTTTCCAAGAAAATAACATTTTATGGAATTAAAAAGGTCATTTTAATAGACTTAAAATCATATAAAGCTATTTACAATTTGATTAAAATTCAAATTATGTTGCCACAACTTCACTTGCTTGTTCTCTTATTAGGAATAATGTATAACTTCAAATGAAGGTTTTAAAAACTGGACCGGTGAACGAACCGGAAAAATGATCGGGTGGACGGGTCATCGGTCCAACCGGTGGGTTGAACCGGATCGAACCGTGACGTCATAATTATGTCATAAATAATTTTTAAAAAAATATAAATTAATAATTTAAATATTAAATTTTCAATTTTCAATTTTTTTAAAAAAAATTCTTAAATATTTTTAGTGATGTTTTTATATACTTAAAAAAAAAAATTCTTGAATATAAGCCATAACTCTTCACATACTAACAACAAATAAAATTAAATATGAAAATTTAGCCATTAAAAACAATAATCATAGTAATAAAAATTATGAAAGCATCCAACTAAAGCAATTCATAAAACATAAGTCACAAAAAAGACAAAACTAAGTTCAAAGCTTGCAGACATAAAACATAAATCTCAAGCAACAAATGTGATAATATGTTTACTACATGACATCATTCTTAAAAATAAAAAAATATAGAAAAGAAAAAAATTCAACACAACACAACATAACATCACAAACAATCTTTGATTTTTGCCTAAATCTCCTAGGGACCATAATTTAGCCAACAATCATCATCATTTTCATTCGCATTTGCACTAGAGCTTGGATTGTTTGATCTATTATCAATGTTCACGTCACCAAAAGATCCCAAGTCGATATCATCTCCAAGAAGTTCTACCTCCATATCATCCTCAACATCATCTACAATATTTAAAATAAAATCATTAAACTATCATTTTGATAATAATAGATAAAAAAAAAAATTGTTGCATAATGATGAAACATTATTTTCTAACCATCTCGTAGACCATGACATTGCTTCTTATATCGTGGAGGCTCATCTTCTTCATAAAGCATTTTTTCGAGCTCATTATAATGAAGCAATGGAGGCTCCTTTTGTTCTAGTCTTTCTTCTTCAATAATCCAAAACTCGGTTTTGTTAATGCTTTCAATGTCAATGGGATCATAATTTCTTGTTTTGTAATACTTCTGATATTGATTCAATTGTAAGACTAAATAAACGAATAAAATAAAGAATCCATTAGTTACTATATGAGAAAGATTAATTTACCTATTCTTGAATCGTAAGTTGTAATGAACATACACAAGATCATTAAGCCTATGATGTTCTAGTCTATTCCGCTTCTTTGTATGTATGCGTTCAAAGACGCTCCAATTCCTTTCACACCTAGAAGAGCTGCTAGTTTGACTAAGAATTCGAATGGCTAACTTTTGCAAATTTGGAACACTGTGTCCAAACATCTTCCACCATTCATCTTATTATCAAGAAAGAAAGAAAGATATTATAAAAAATAAAAAGAAACAAGAAACAAGAAATAGATAAATGAGATAAAATATTCCAATCAAAAGCATATAATAATGATAATTACTATTAAAAAGAGAGAGAGAGATTACCAGGTTGTGTTTTCTTTGATGTAGTAATGGCAAGCTCTCTTCCAAAATTGTTTTGTCGATCTCGAAACAATCTAAGTTCATTCATGAGCTTCGTTTTACTTGATGTGGCTTTAGTTTCAATCACATCAAGTACACTATTCATAGCCTCTGGCTTTTTGCAAAATGAAGCTTGATCATATTGAAAAGCTGGGTTCAACCAATAAGTAGCCGCATGTATATTCTTCCGCAATTGATTATCCCAACGAGTTTTAATGATTGTTGTGTAAGGCCTATACAACCTCTTATTTCTCTTGAAAATATCTTTAATACCTTTGATTGCCCTATACATGCCTTCATAAACATATCCCATGGACAGTTTCTCATCTCCATCAACAATACGCAAGAGACGCATAAGTGGCTCAACAATTTTAACAGTGATGAAGCAATCCTTCCAAAATTGTTTATCTAAAATGATATCAATGGCATCCTTTCCTTTCTTCTCTTTGGCAAATCTTGAACTTGCAAACTCCTTACTTGTCACCAAAGCTTCCAAATCATGCATATGCTCATGAATACTATGCAATGCAATAAAAGTAGTGGCAAAGCGCGTTGCTCCTGGGCGCACAATTTCAGTCCAACTCTTCTTCTTTCTCAATCGAGCTAACAACCATAAACGGTTGTATATGTACCTTGTCACCGTTGATGCCTTAATAGCAAGCTCATGCACATGATTCATCTTGGAAATTTCACTTAAGATTAAGTTTAAGCAATGAGCTGCACATGGAGACCAATTTATAGATTTGTAAGTAGCATTTACAAGTCCTCCAGCAGCTTTATAATTTGCTCCATTATCTATCACCATATGAACAACATTCGACACTCCTACCCACTCAATAACCTCTAGAAACAATTTAGAAAGAAGAGTAGCATCTTTGACAGCATCAGAGGCATCAATTGATTTCACAAAAGAAATTCCCATAGGGCTATAGACAAGAAAATTTATTAGATTTCTTTGTCTACTATCAGTCCAACCATCACCCATAATAGTACATCCACAAGCAGCCCACAAACTCTTCAAAGTGTCAATATACAATTGAAGCTCTTTTTTTGAGTCTCTCAATAAAGGAACTCGAAGTTGATGGTATGTAGGGACCTTATATCCTGGACCAATGGCAATTGCAGCATCAAACATGGGCTGAAAATAAATGGAGTTCCCAGCATTGATTGAAATACAAGTATCATAAAAGAATTTGCCAACAATCATATGTGCTCTATGTATGGCTTCTTTAGTTTGGAGGGCACTTTTGATAGTTGGTTGAGAACCCGGAGTGGTCCTTGGTGCAAAATAATCACCGATTTTTGTTGGTTCATGTCTTTTCCCCTTCCCTTTCTGTGTCATTGGTGCTCTACTCTTATTCCCACTTCTAGCTCATTCATTAATTGAAATGCCCTTATTGTTCCAAGGAATTGTTCCTACAACCTCATCAGCCTCATCATCAACATTAACATAAACATTATCACCCTCAAATTGAAAGCCACCTGGACCATAAGGATTTAATTGATCATAATTTTCTTCACTTTGCTTCTTCTTTTCATCAAATGCTTTCAAAGACTCATGCATTTGATATTGAATATCTGGGGGAACTTTTTTACATGGCCCAACCTCACCTGACTTCTTTGCAAGATGTTGTTTCATTCTATTAATCCCTCCACCTTTAAAAGTTTCCCACAATACAAACATGAGTAAGTCTTCTTCCCATTGGCATATTGTCCCTCGATAACATGTGCCCATGCAATATCATATTTTCCCCTTGTGGCTTGAGTGGAATTAACTGTTGAATTCTGGCCAGATGACATCTCTCACAATTATAAGGTAGAATAAGAACAAATGAAAAAAAGAAAAAAGAAAAAAAGTACTCCTATTCAAATTAATATTCCAGAAAGTAGGATTCATTAAAATACAATACAATAATCATAATAAAAAAGTACTGTTATTCTGGCCAAAGACTCAATTTAAAAAAAGAAAAAGAAAAAGAAAAGACAGATTCAATACAATAATTAAATTAAGTGTACTTCAAAATTTGAAAGTTAATTTTCTTCTAACTATTAGATGCATGCAGTAAAATAGGTCATAAGAAAAGGAAAATAATCATAATTATTCATGGGTATCCAAAGCAAGAAAAAGGAAATCAAACAATTAATTTAGTATATCATGTGACAAAATCTTTCATTCTATTCTATCTATAGCAACAACAGCAGTAGCAGGACAAATAATTTTGCATTCTATCTACATCAAAAATTAATTTAGTATATCAAGTGACAACAGATGATTTTTTCATATAATGTTAAACAAGAAGGAGATCAAATAGACCCAAATTAGTAGAGGAATTTTTTTTTCCTCGTAATTTTCTGTGAGAATCCAATGATGATCCTCCAGGCTCTACCTCATATTGGGATCTAGGTAAAATTTTCTTCCTCCATTAACAAAAATAGCTTACTAATTTTGGACATGCCAAATACATTATATATTTTATTTTATTTCTTTTTGACATTTGAATCGAAAGGTGAACAAGTATTGTCATAAACAAAACTAGTATTGAAGAAGTAGTCGTTTGACATTCGGAAATTAATGCACCATTTCAATTCAAAATATGTTTTCTATATATCTATCTATAAAGGGAAAAAAAATTCTGAAGAAAAAAACAGAAAATAGAAGAATAAAAAATCTCTATATATTTTTCATTCTATAGAAGAAAATAGAGGAAAAGGAAAATAAAAAACAGAGCCGTTATAAGTAGACCTAATTTTTTTTGAAAAACAAAGAAAGAGATCAAAGATTCATCAAAATAATACCTGGAGGCTGCTGGTAGCTGAGATTCTTGGCAGCAGTGGTGGTGAATCAATGTGTAAAGTTGAGTTGAGAACTTGATTTGATTCGTTAATGGCGAAAAAAAAAAACAGAGAGAGATAGATCGGATGCTCTAACAGAGGGAAGAGACCTGTGTGAAGAAGCCATAGATGGTTGCTTTGAAGATAAGCAACGAAATAAGAAAAATAGATCTGAATTTATATATATATATATATATAAGCGAACCGCCCTGGTTCAATTAACCCGGTACCGGTTCAACCGATTCACCGGTTAAACCACCGATTTCACCGGTTCTATATAAATACAATGGTTTTTATATTTGACTGGTTTAAGAGGGCCAATCGGACCGGAACCTCACCCGTTCACCGGTTCAACCGGTTAAACCGACCGGTCCAGTCCGGGTTTCAAAACCTTGAATGAAATTTCACCGCACCCTGTGGAGGACATCTATGATGTGAAGATGATACAAGCAGAACTGGACAACTATTTGTCGGTCGCTGAGGAGGGCAAATGGTGGGACGATAACAATTTGTATCTAGCTCATACTGACGAAGACTGGGGTGACTGTGCCTCGGATAATACATGGTATGTTGAGGAGATAGACCATCTGAAAAGAAGTGGGCTGTATTTTAAGTCGCCGCACCTGGATCAAGCAGAGGCGTCTGGAAAGGACAAAGATGCCGAGAAACAGAAGGAAAAACAACTAGAAGAAGATGCAGTATTGAAACAGCTCAAGAAAATCCAATCTGACATCTCCATCTAGGGTCTTCTCATGGCCTCATGAGTGCACCGACAGGCAGTATTGTCGGCAATGGACAAGGCTAAATTGTCCATTGACACCACGCCCGAGCAGCTTATGGGTTTGGTTTTTCCAGGTGGAGCTAGGCCAACGCTCACTTTTTCAGACAAAGAGCTATGGTCGGAAGGCTCGGCCTACAACAAACCAGTGTATATATCTATAGAATGCAGGGAGAAGTAGGTTCCGATGGTGTTGATAGATACTGATTCGGCCATTAATGTTTGTCCTTCCTGTACCGCCTACGCAGTTGGCCTCAAACCGGTGGACTTTGTTCCCATAACCTAAGTAATACAGGCGTATGATAACTCAAGTAGAGAAGTCATGGGCACAGTGCAAGTGAGAGTTTAGGTGGGCCCAGCTGAGAAAAAGATCAAGTTTCACGTCTTGGATGTTCCGGCTACCTTTAATTTGTTGTTAGGGAGGCCTTGATTGCACCATGTGAAGGCTGTCTCCTCCATTCTCCATCAGATGTTGAAATACCCTTATAAGGGAGGAGTGGCAATTGTTTTTGGGAATTCATCTATCTATCCACCTCCGGAGGTGACTACGCCAGTGTTAGAGATCAACCATGGTGAGGAGCATATGTTCCTTTCGGGATTCACTATGGCTGAAGCCTAGATAGTGCAAACAATTCTGGCCACAAACGAGGGCATGTACGTCAGTGCCCAGTCTATCTATTTTATGAACAAACTGCGGTACGTCCCAGGAATGGAAATTAGGAATAGTGATCGCAAAGGTGTTGCAGTATTGGCGGAGGTGCCACACAACCTGCATGCTTTTAGATTGGGTTATGTGCCCACCAGAGAAGACTAGATCAGAAAGAGGGAAGAAATAAAAGGCAAAGCTAAGGCCAAGCAAGCCAAAAAATACTATGAACTCATCCATAGGCCAATCCGGGGGACATTAAATGGTCGTTTTGTTCAGAAATAAGAGGATTTCCCTTTTTGTGGCTTCCCTGAGCCTTGGGTAAATGCTTCAAAGTAGCGCGTCCCTAGGTTTGAGATTTTCTTTGATCTGCAGTTGTAAGAAAATGATGATGAAGGGGTTAAACCAAGCATCAAAGCTGAACAGAGCACGAAAGGTGACTCAGATAACAGCGAGCCTAGAGTAGGGGCAGCACTGGCTAGTCTCTTAACAAATCCTGCAGCTGACCTAGAGAACTTGGGGGATAACTTTACTGTCTTCATGATCGGGGAAGAACCGAGTGTGAACCCAACTGGTGGCATTTTGGATGCATCAAAGGCACCACATCTTACTTGGCAGCTAGGGAAAGGCTATCTTTCTAGTTCTGAATCGAGTGATGAGCCAGAATCTGATTCCACTGATTTTGTGGGGTTGGGATCAGATTCAAGTTCTTCTAAGTCTGAGTCTGGTATTTCTGGGGGTGGTAACCCAGATACCAAAGTCCTAGTAACCTAGATACCAAAGTCCTGTCTAGGTCTTCATTTACTTTTTCCGTTGAGTTTGTAACCGAAGATCTAGACCTTTTGAATGAAAACTCTGCAGATTCTGTGTACTTTTCTATACCGCTAGTTTATTGTATTGACTAAGATTTTCAAAATTTTAATGAAAACAAAGAGGAAGAAATTCCTCTGGCTTTGAAAAACTTGATTAATCAAGAGGATGAGAGGTTTGCTAAACTATGTATTAATGAAATCATTGCCATTAATGTGGATACTGAGAAGAATCCGTGCCTGGTCCAGATCGAGTCCACGTTGTCTTCAGAGAAGCGCATGCGTTTAATCACTTTATTAAAAGATTTCAAATATGTTTTCGCGTGGTCCTACAAAGACATGCTTGGAATTGATCTTGAGATTGTATAGCACCAGATCCCTCTTGATCCGGAGGCCCGGCCAGTCAAGCAGAAATTGCGTGGAATTCGTCTGGATTGGGCGTTGAAAATCAAGGAAGAGGTCACCAAGCGGATCGAGGCAAGTTTCTTGTTACTATCTGAGTACTCAACTTGGTTGGCCAACATCGTCCCAGTGCCGAAGAAGGATGGCAGAATTTGAGTGTGTGTAGACTTTTGGGACTTGAACAGAGCCAGTCCGAAGGACGACTTCCCACTGCCGCACATTAATGAATTAGTGGATTTCACTGCTGGTCATGCCTTGCTCTCATTTATAGATGGGTTTTTCGGGTACAACCAGATTTTGATGGCACCCGAGGACAGAGAAAAGACCGCATTCACCACTCCATGAAATGTTGGAGCTATTTATTAGAGGGTTGCAACCACCATTATGCATGACATGATCCATAAAGAGGTTGAGGTGTACATAGAGGACATGATTGTCAAGTCCAAAGAACGAGAGGGCCACTACACTGCGCTAGAGAAATTCTTTCAATGGATCAGGGAATACAAATTGAGGTTGAACCAATAGAAGTGCACCTTTGGGGTAACGGTAGAGAAAATGCTGGGATTTCTGATCAAACAGAGAGGAATTGAAGTAGATCCTTCCAAAATCAAGGCCATTTTAGAGATGCCACCACCAAAAATTGAAAAGGAGGTGCGTGGTTTTTTGGGGAAAGTGCAATTCATAAGATGGTTTTTTCCAAATTAACCTTGACTTGTGAACCGCTATTAGGTCTCCTGAAGGAGAAGAAGAAATTCCGATGGGATGATCACTGTCAGTTTGCCTATGAACAGGTTAAGCAGTACTTCTAGAATCTAACTGTGTTGTCACCACCGAAGCCGGGAAAGCCTCTGATTCTGTACTTGTCAGTGACATATACAACCATGGGGTGCATGCTTGCTCAGGAATCTAAAGATAGAGTGGAGAAGGCCATCTATTATTTGAGCAAGAAAATGCTAGACTATGAGACCCGGTACACTCCTTTGGAGAAGGCTTGCCTAACCTTGATATGGGCTACCAGGAAGTTGAGGCACTACTTGTTAACTCACTCTGTAATCCTGGTTTCGAGATTAGATCTCATCAAATATTTCTTTGAGAAACCGGCACTTATTGGTAGGCTAGCCTGTTGGTTGCTTCTCTTATTCGAATTTGATCTCAAATATGTCACCCGTAAGTCGGTCAAGGGAAGAGCTGTAGCGGAGTTCCTAGCAGACCACCCGGTAGAAGGAGATGAGGCAGTGGAATACTTGTTCCCAGATAAAGATATTTTGCATGTGGGAGAGGAAACACGGACGATGTACCTTGGTAGAGCGTCCAATCAGTACGGTTATGGGATTGGTGTGTTATTGATAGCACTCGACGACTCTCATATACCTTTAGCTTTTAAATTCCAATTCAAAGTGTCTAACAATGAAGCAGAATATAAAGCGTGTATTGCTGGTTTGGAAGCTACACTAGAACCAGGGGCAATAAAGTTGGACGGTATCGGGGACTCGAACTTGGTTGTTTCTCAAGCAAACGGGGACTAGAGAGTCAAAGAAGAGAAAATTAAGGTTTAATATCAAACCCTAGATATTCTGATTCCTAGGTTTGAAAAACTAACTTTTACACATCTACTGAGAGAGAACAACCAGTTCACTGATGCTTCAGCAACTCTATCTTCTATGGTAGACATCCCACTTGGGGTTCGGATGCGTCTGATTATCATCGAACAAAAATACATGTCGGCTTATGAAACCATTGCCACGATAGATGAAGAGCCAGCTAAAAACCCTGGTATTATGATATTTGGAACTTTCTAGAAAAGGAGACGTATCCACCAGGGGCAAATGCCAAAGACAAATGGGGAATACGGCATCTGGTTGTCCAATTTATCATTTGCGAGGGCAAGCTGTATAAAAGAGGCCATTTGGGAATGCATAAACTGTGTGAAGGAAGTGGAATCAAAGCACCTTATGGAGGCTATCCACAACGGAGAATGTGGGGCGCATATGAACGGTGTGATGCTAGTCCAGAAGATCCTCAAGCAAGGCTATTATTGGTCCATCATGAAAGAGGATTGGTTTGGTTTGGTACGGCGATGCCACAAATGTCAAATCCATGCCAATCCCATGAATATCCTGCCGTCGAAGTTGTACAACATGACTTTGCCATGGCCTTTCTTAGTCTGGAGAATCTACGTTATCGGTGCAGTCTCACCAAAAGGGTCGAATGGACATGAGTATATCCTGGTGGCGATTGATTATTTTACAAAGTAGGTGGAAGCTCAATCCTATGTCGTGTTGAAAGCATCGCATGTGGCTAAGTTTATCAGAAACAACATCATCTGTCGGTGCGGAGTTCTTAATGAAATCATCTCAGATAACGGCTCACACTTCAAGAAAAAGGTGGTGAATTTGCTTGAGAAATACAACATGGCTTTTCACAAGTCATCAACATATAGACCACAAACTAATGGAGCTATCGAGGCCGCTAATAAGAATATCAAGAATATCTTGCGGAAGATGGTGGAAACATACAGGGACTGGCCGGATAAACTACTGTTTGCACTTTGGGGCTATCGAACGTCCATTTGAACATCCACAGGGCAACCCCCTATTATCTCGTCTATGGGATGGAAGCTGTTTTGCCAATCAAAATTGAAGTCTCGTCACTGCAAGTTATGGCTGAGTGTCAAATAGCGAAGGTGGACTGGCAACATAACAGGTTTGAGGAGTTAATGTTGTTCGATGAAAAGAGGCTAAAGGCATTGTATTATGTTCAGGGCTACTAGCGCAAAATTGTTTGGGCTTTTAACAAGAAGGTTAAGTCTAGGAATCTCAAAGAAGGAGATATGGTAGTGAAAGACAATTGAGCTCCCATCTATGACCCTAGAGGCAAGTTCAGACCCAATTGGACTGGTCCTTACATCATCAAATCTATCTAATCGCGTGAAGCGATTATTCTCATGGACTTAGATGGCCTGGAATTTTCACAGCTGATTAATATGTACAAGTTGAAGAAATATTATCCCTGAGAGGCTCGCTAGGCCGAAAACCCTGAAGGGTGACTTTGGCAAAAGTTAGAGTGCAAAATGAGAGAGTTAATACTCGAGTGAACGTAAACCGAACTACGTAAGGCCCAATTCCCATCTTCGGGATATGTAGGCAACTTCATCCTGAAGTTCGACCGTAATCATCTCCTACTCAACTGTCCTGTCCATTTGCTTGATCAGGTCATCTTTGTCTGTTAGTTTGGTTGTGATCTTCATTTTGGGAAAAATAGTTATAATGTAGAACAATAGTGGTATACAATCAAGGGCGGTTATGATTTGTCGATTCGAGATTGTACATCTTGAGGATTGAGTCTATGCATGTCAGGCAGTGATCATTTTCAAAAATAATTTTGGAAAGTTTTAATAAAAGTTGATTTTTTAAAAAAATTTACCTTTTACAACTTAGACCATTTTGGGACCAAAAGGATAATTTTTAGTGCTCACAACTTTAATTCCATTGATTTCAACACAAGTACATTCTCCAGCTCTTTGATACAAATCAAAGTTGTTTTTACATCATAGAACTTGAAAAGAAAGGTCAAAGCAATAAACTAAGGGCATAGGTGAGTTAGGTGTTCCTGCATCCTCTACTTGTGCTTGTGGAAGCTTCTGTAGTCGAAGTTGGCCCGGTTTGTGCCTCATCCTCGAGCCAAGCCAAGCCAAGCCAAGCACTCGCCAGAAAAGGCATAACTAAAACTAGGGGCAGGGGCCAAAAGCTCTCTCATCCTCTAGGCAATGAGGTACTGAGTTAAGTGTGAACCACGAATCGGGAATGAAGCCGGATATTCAACCCCTTCTTCTGGGCAGGTCTGATCATGCCCAAACTGGTGTCTGAACTGGAAGGGAAAGTAGAACACACAGTGTGTGAGGCCAATCAATTGTGTGCTTGGCTGTCGAGACATGTTGTAGCTCATCTTATTCAAGTTAAGCCAGGGGTAACGCGAAGCTATATCAGCTATAGATCTGCTGCATATCCGATTGCACCACCATCCCTCATTGGGAAAGTCCACTGGTCGTTGGCAGAATAAGTAAGCTTGAGCTGAATATTAGGGGTAAGGGTCCACCACTTTCAGCTTATCCATGAGCCATACCTGGGAACGGATGAAAAATTAGAGAGATTAAAGAATAGAGATGTGCGTGGAGAGAAAAGTAAAGAAAGGGCTTTGAAAAAAAATAGAGCATGAGTGCCAAGGGATGTGCGAGGCATATGTCAAAAAGGGTGGGAAACAATACTTGAAGATGTATTGGACTCCCCGCAAATCTGGTGGTCTCTCGCTGATGAAAACCATCTAAACCCATCAGGGTCTCGGCTAGCGTCAAACAGAGGACATGTTGCCAAAAGCCTCGCCAGAGAGGGTCGCCTCTGTCACCAATGTCAGAAAATTGATGAATTAAGCTGGGTATATCTAGTTCTCCGTCATGGGCCAAAGATCGAGCTTTGTGCAAAGTAAGCCCACAAATTCGTCCTAAACCTGGGCGTGGCCGAAATGGGATTGAGGCATGATTTCCTCATTGCCCGGGGTTTCCATCAATGCTCAAAATTCTTCAAGAGTTGGGCACATTTCCTGTACGCCGAAGCGAAATACATGCGTAATTGGGTCCCAACGTCGGACCGCGGCATGGAGAAACAGAAAGCAAAGTGGAGTACGGCTCAATTGAAAAAGCGTGTTTATACTGAAACCTCAGAAATTTACCTTTTCCATGCCATCCAAAGTGGCTATCCAATTCGTGAGCTTCTCGGCAAGGAATATCTCTGTTTGTGGATGAAACAACAGCAAAAATGAGGTTTTGATTAAGAAATCACGAAGAAAGACCTTTTGTAGAAGATAGAGCTGTAAGTGGAGGCCAGCTGCCAGCCATCTGATGGATCCATCACAAGTGGCCAGCCACCCACTTTTTGTGGCCTGCCGTCCACTTGTAGGCCTAGCAGTTTTGGCAGTCTGATTTTGTCTTGATCTTTGTGTTTTAAGGTCTTATTTTGAGCCTTTTGGTTTTAGCAAGTGTACATATCTATGTTTCAGTTGTTTTTACTTTGTTTATCAAGTTGTATTTTGGTTGTTGGGTGGCTCATTATCCAATTAAGAACATCGTGCCAATACAAGTTCTTTCTTTTGGTTTCAAATTCAACTATATTTTTCATTTCTGCAAATGTGGTGCTCATGATGCAAGAACAATAACTCTTTTCATAAAACTGCAGGGTTTTTTCCCCGATCATAGTTTTTACAAAAGGGAGTACAAGTTTTCAGAAGCAAAAGTAAAAGCCTAACTGAAGCTATACATGTGCTGAACTACCAAAATAAAAGAAACTAAATAAAAAAGTACAGAAATCGGCGCCAGTCATCTCAAGCTCGAGAGGCCCTCTTCGTCATCTTTCTTGAAGGAGACTCAGGGGCACTGTCTCTGTTAGCACCACTATCAAAATCAGACTCTAAGCTAGAGCCAATATCATCATCTCCGCTTCTTGCCTCAGAGCTAGCCTCGGCATCATCTCTACTCCCTGACCTCTAGCTGGCATTATCATCTCCACTCTTAGACTCAGAGCGTTGGCTCACTGCCTCCTCAAAGTCACTAGTCTCAGTATTATTACCACTCAAAATTGGCTTCGACGAGCAGCTTCGGCTCCAAGCACCCCTGTCTCTACCTCAACCTCGGTGCTCATTTCGGCTACGTGCTGGGGCTTGTCTACATCTCCTTTCTGCCACTAGAGGAGGTGCTGCCAGAGTTGTTGGTGTCCTCGGTATTGATGGGCTCTGGAAAAAAAACAAGTGTCGATATATCAGATACATTTTATGTATTGTTGTTACCAAATGCAATATACGGAATAAGTGCAAAAGGTACAGTATGAGTACAGTATGTCAGTGTAATGAATTAGTGTAGTGTGTGGTGGTGTGAATGTTTCGATATGAGTATCAGTGTACCAGTGGAAATATGATAGTATAGTGCACAACAGTGTGAGGTAGTAGTGAAATATATGTAGAAAACATGAGAAAATACCTGGATACCCTGGAGACCAAGCAACGTCTCTCTCCTCTACACCATGCCAACTAGAGAAGCAACTAGCTGGAGCAGGCCCTCTGTGTACTCAATGGGTTCCTGCAAGTGCATTTGAATGATCAGCATCTAGAATAATCAATATCTGGAAAGGAAGAGTTCAGTTACAAGCTGTAAAGTGTGGTCCATACCTGAGGTGCGCCCCAGGGTCTGATATACCCATGCTCTGCTTCTCAGGTGGCTCTATCAAAATCTAATAGGTTGTTCTAGTTGGCCGCCAACATGCAAGCGCGGTGGGAATCACCAGCCAACCAGCAACCTGCACAATGGGAGAGGCTCCTCTAATACCCACCTCAGCCTCCTAAGCAGCCTCTCTAGCCAAAGGAGCACCTGTTGTATCGCCCTCATAAACTCCCATCAAGGGTGGCATGAGATGAGTCTGGATAAAAGTCGTATAAACCCCCTCCCCTCTAAAATAGTCGACATCCAGCCCCACATGAACTGAATAATAGCCTCGGCTGGGAGGCTATCTGTTATCCTCATGGACGCTGGAGGTGGCATAGGAACGACTGGGATGAGTGAGCCCAAAGTCTAGAGTATAAAGCGCTTACCTAGAAACAAGGCCTGGCAGACTGAGCCCTTCAACAATATCCGATACCGGGAGGTAGCCCAAGTTCCAGCATACTGGTCCCTGACTCCAGCCGGCATCCTTGCCCATGGCTGCCATGTGATTTGCAAATAGAGAATGTACAGATTGTTAGTTGTTGTTAGTTGTTAGAGTATGAATTAGACCAGTAGCAATAGAATACAAGCAGAAATAATGTTTTATAAGATTCTAAAAATTCTTTTTTTTAAGTTTGCTTGTGTTGTTCTATACCTTAGAATAGTATGTAATTTGAATTATATTTTTGTAAACGCCCAATCGCCCGAACCGCCAAGAAATCATTATTTTTTTTTTGATAAGGACCGGGTTTTTTTTGAAATGAAAATGAATAATAAATAATACTTACTTTTATCAATCCGCCGTACCGCCTATATTTTTTTCTCAACCGAGACAAGCAGAAATGACTGTGAGTTTCGGATTACCTCTTGGGCAACCACTGTATCGAAGTATCGGCGGTAGAAGGTGAATGTCTTATCACCATGGTTTCGGTGCTGGCGCCGGCACTGGCTATCATATCGTCGCGAGTAAGATACAGCTAGAGGCATCTCATCCACTGGCTCTGGAGCCAGAGCCGAGAAATAAGCGTAAACCCATAACTACAAGAAAAAGTCGGCAGTGTTATCAATAATGTGTCAACAGATATAAAACAAAAAATGCAAAACAGAAAGCACGATGCATGAACAGATACAGAAAGTGCAAAATAGAAAACACGATGCATGAACAGATATAGAAAGTGCAAAACAGAAAGCACAAAGCATGAATAGATATAGAAAGTGCAAAGCAGAAAGCACAATGCATGAATAGATATTGAACAGACAGTGCAAAAGTAGAAAGGTGTGGTGCATACCTCTTAGGCTCTCCAATAGCCTCCGACGCACTCTTCCTTCATGTGGGAAATAGAACTCATATAGCCGTAGAGTGTGGTGAGGCTGGCTCCCCTCCAATCATAAAATCGAGCCTGGGGTAGAGTCACAAGGGCGTTCAGTAAGTACAAACCCACGGTGTTCCACCTGTATGCGAAAAAGGTGGTACCGAGGAGGAATGTGACGACCCCGTCACATATAATATTTTACATTTAATTAATCAAGGTGATTTAGATTTTAATTAATTATTAGTCTGATTTAATTGCGGAAGTGATGAACAATATTGGTGTTGATTCGTATATAATTTTATAAAAGAACTATTTTGGAATTAGAAATTAAAAACTTAAGTGGCTCAAGAAGGTAAAATTAATGAGTTGATTTAGTTCAATTTCAAGTATCGGACCATACATGAATGTAATTAAATATTCGATTCAGTATAGTAAAATTGAGATTCAATTAATTAGGTCCGAATTAGAGTTAATTAAGTTAATTAAATTATGAGGATTGAGAATTGTGATTAATACGAATTAAATTTATTTATGAGGTGTCCAATTTGAATATGTAATTTATTGATGGAAATTTGGAGTCTGATCAAAAATTGAAGGCCTTAATGACTTGGGAAATCAAAATTGATGATGACAATAAGTTTAATTTAATATTTGGAGCCTTTTTGGCAGTTTCATTAAATAAATAAAAAAATCTGATTCAGATTGACAAATTTAAATATAATTAATTGGGCTCTAAAGGAAGTCAAATTAGACTAATTAAATTAAATGGGATTTGTGATTAGTCATGATTGATTTAATTATGTGTCAATCAAGATTTATTAAGACTAAGTATTGCTTAATTAAATTAATTTTGATCATACATTAAATTGAAGAATAATCTAGAAT
Source organism: Camellia lanceoleosa (assembly GCA_025200525.1). Lineage (NCBI taxonomy): Eukaryota > Viridiplantae > Streptophyta > Magnoliopsida > Ericales > Theaceae > Camellia > Camellia lanceoleosa. Next base: position 131,250,387 of record CM045771.1, on the reverse strand, counting down.
TGGGGATGTATGTGGAAAAAATCTAGGTGTGCTGAGAAGGCTATGTGTGTGTGTGTTCATTGTGTATACATAATACATTATACTCCTATTCATTCTCTAACATTTAGGGGGAAGAGAGAGATTGAGCCGAGAGAGAGAGAGATCAAAGAGTATGTGCTGGAGAAGGTAATTGAAGTAGACCATTGAGAGAGAGAAAGCCGCGAATTGAAGGGAAAAGAGAAGGAGCTCAAGAATTCATCAATTGTACACCAATTGAAGATTAAAGGTGAGGATTTCAAGCTTGAATTTTTTAGAATCCTTGTATTACACTAGAATTAAAGATGAGTTTGGGTTCAATTTCATATAACTTGGAAGAAATTAGAAAACAAAGATGAAGAAATTAAGGTAGATTCATAGTTATGAAAATTAATTATTTTGGGTGAGATGTTGTGATCTTGCATGAAATTAAGTCTCATTGTTACATGCATGAGTAAATCCTACAAGTTTAATACTCTAATTATACATGCATCTTGAATTTTGAAGAATTTGGACTAATTCAATTGTTGGAAAAATGGTGTTTTATAAGGCTTATTTTGGGCCAACTTTGAGGCCAAAATTGAGTGGGCCCCAAACGTCTTTTGGGGTAGGTCCGAAGAGGTAAAGTGTTCCTTGCCGCATGGCAAGTCACATGGTGAAGACAGTTCGTCAAAACCATTTATGAGTGAATAGGAACATGACGTCGTTTTCGGATTCGTGGAATAAATATTTAAAGTTTTAATGTGGGTTTCATTTTGAGGCTTGTCCCACATTGAAACTTTAAGAGAGTTTTGTTGAGTTTATAAACTCTAGCCTACAACACTTGGGTTGGGCCTCAAGGGGTACCCCAAGTTTGTAGAAAGGAGGAGTTATGGACAAAGTGAACCTTAACCCAAACCACCACGTAAGCACGCGCGTTATCGGCGCAGTTGTGGGTCAGGTCAGTTCTAACATTAATATTTTGGACAAAATTTATTTAAATTTTTTCCAAATTTCTTGCTGGAAAAATTAATTTAAAGTTTTCATCTTTATAATTTGAATTTGAATTCAAATTTTAGTCCAAAATTTTGTGCCTCTTACAGTTCAAATTCCATAAAAAATCTGCAGAACAGATTCATTACAGAAACTGCCCGAACAGTTATAGTTTGATACAGTAACTGTATCTGTTAGTTACAAAATCAAATCTGTCCATTTTTGTGCAGCAGTTACAAACAGATTTGTTTGAATTTCAAACAGTATCTGTTCAGTTTGAATTAACATCTGTTCATTCAAATTTTGGTACCTGTTCGGACAGCAGCTTTGCCTATAAATTCCAACATTCCAACAATGTTAGAGAATCCGAAAATCAATCTGCAAAATCCCATCTTTGCTGTGCAGATTTTATTTTTTGCTTTATTCTTCATTTAGTTTTAGAATAAATATTCAGAGAGTTAGAACACATGTTTAGTTTGTCAGACAAATTTGTTTGAAGTGCTTCTACAAATTTGTGAAGATCATTGTATCTTGGGAGATAGACGCTACTCAACCGTAAGCACCGTAGCGGGGCGAATCTGTCTTAAGGACAGAGTGTCACACACTCGACTTGGTCTTTGAATTTTTAATTTAGTTCGATAAATAAATTCGGTACGTTATTTATTTATTTGTTTGACTTTGTTTCAATTTATTTTATTTACATAGAAGATTGTTCTAACAAATCTCATATTTTGAAGAGAAAAAGGGAAAGCTTTGAAAATTAGGAATTTGTTTAATTTTGATCTTTAATCCATGCATGTAATTTAATTTAAAAGTTTTATTCAATTTAGACACATTTTGAAATATCTATGATCATAAATTAAGTTTTTGGTTACAAATTAAGTTAAATTGAAACTCTAAGAAATTGATTTTGTATTTCATTAGTTAAGTTTGATTTTTGTTATTAATGATGAAATTGGGCTCTATTTTTACATACATCATGAAATTTTCAAGAGTTTCGAAAGTTTAATTCATATTTTAAAATTTGTGGGTTTGATATAAAGAAATAAATTAAATCTAAATTTGGACAAATTTGAAAATAAATTATAATTTATATTTGAGAATCAAAATTAGTTTGATTTTGATTAAATTTCTTACATGTAAATATGTTTGAAAAGGCTTTATAGTTTTAATTTATGTTTTATAAAACAAAGAAAAAAGAAAGTTGGAATTATTATATTCATGAAATTGTTGGTTTTAATCTTAATGATCAAAGAGATTTTTGTATTAGAAATTGGAAAATTAGTCATGGGTTCATTTTTATTAATAAAATTAAATACTTAAATTGGTTCATGTAAGAATTTAAGTTTTGAAAATGTGTTTGAAAATTATCTTATTGGTTTTGAAAGGACAAAAAATTTGCTGACCGCTCAAACGGTAAAGTCACCGCTCGAGCGAACATTAAGGCCAACCAGTATTTTTACAAAGCTTTCTAGACCACTCGAGCGACCAAAGGTGCGCTCAAGCGAGGACCCTATTTTTAGCAATTTTTGACTAACTCTTTTAAATGCATAATTGTATCCTCATGACATTCTAAGTATTCTTAGGCACGAATTGGACTCACATAGTCATGGAATGAACTAGAAACACAAAAAGAGAGTTGAATTAAAATAAAATGAATATTGAATAGTGCTTCTATTGTGTTTTTGTTATGTGATTTGTTTAGGTGGACGTCCGAGGCTTTATATCGACTTAACCCACTGTGAGTAATAACTTTATAAAGATATGTTCAAGTTATGTTTACTTTCAAAAATGTTATGACTATTGAAATTGATATATGATTGATTAAATGACCTATTGAAACGTTATTTTCTTATAACGAATGAAGTTCTGTTTTGAAATGGTTTTAGATCGTAATGGTCCATTGTTATTGGAATATTGTTACTCTATTGGATGTACCACGTAAATTGTCATTGAATAAGTATTTCCATTGGGATAACATGGATTATTGAGAATTGAATTGAAATTGCAATTGTATTGAAAATGCTATCGAAAAATGGTTTTTAATATTACAAGGGATCGATATGATGGCTAACCGAATTGTTTTGCCTTATAAAATGGATTGTTTTAGAAAATGAAATATATGTTTTGGTAAGGGAATTAATATGGAAAATGTTTTGTTATAAATTTGATATAATATAGCAAATGCCTTATTTTGAAAATGATTTGAGAATCGTTTCGAAATTGTAAGACAGGTTTTTGTATTATCATTGAACTTCATTCATTTAACCTCTTTATTATGTTATTACTCACTGGGCTTTAGCTCGCTATTTATATGTATATGTAGGTGAGCAAACTGAAGCCTCGGAATCTACCTGTGTTAACCTTTTGAAGAGATTCTGGAATGGATCAAGTTAGGCTCGAGTAAAGCCAAGAAAATCAACCCTTAGCTTTGTCAGAGCTTTGTATTTTGCAGAGTCTTAAATGTATATGTGCGTGAGATATATAAGATTTGTATATAAATTATTATTATGTTTAAATGTTTTAATTATTTTGGTCGTCATGTATGCACAAGCTCAATGGACATTGTTATTTTTGTTTTGCTTCCGCTTTAGACCCCGATATGATTTAAATATTTTGAAATTTTGTTTTTGAGGCCGAAAGTAATCTAGGATTACTAGCCAGTTACGATGCTAAATCTATAGAGATGGGTTTGGGTCATGACAAGGAACATCAAGAAGCCCAAGACGTACTACTCTACCTCCTCTTGTGCCTCGGGTTGACTCCTGTGGAAGTGCTTAAAGAACCAGCTGTATCTGACGATCGCTGGCCTGTGTAGAGATGGGCTCACTCTAAGCAAGTAGATCCAAGTTGCCTCTGACTCGCCCATATCTATGTCAAAAGGGATCGGATCACACCCTACTTCTAAGCCTGTGATCATCAAGAAGTCGTAGGGGGTTATCGTCTTCTCTCCAGCGAAAGAGAAGTGGAAGGAGTTAGTGGTGTCCCATCATCTCTCCACCAATGCTCCAAGTAGGGCTCGGCTAGCCATATGCCATGAGAGCCCGGTGCAGAATAAGCCAAAGCCAACCTCATCAACAAGGTCGCGGACCTCGAGCGGGAGCTCATAATATCAATCTCTGGCCGTCACTGCCCCGTAAGCCCTGCAAGAACAAGAGTCCCCTTGTGGCAAAGAAAGAGTGAGTTAGATGAAGGACAGTGATAAAAGAGCAGTCAGACGAAACGTAGTGCAAGGAATACAGTTAAATAAAAGGCAAGAAAACATAGGAATAAAGTTTGTACCTCAGTAACGTCATGGGAAATGTGGGAGTCTGGCTTCCTCAACAAAACATCCTCTGGCATGCTACCGACGAAATTGTCAAAGTGCGTTATGCCTCGAGGCGTCGTCATGTGCGTACGGGGATGGTAAGTGACCTGATCAAAGGGTCTCATCTACAATGGTAGTGGCTCAAGCTCGAGCCCTGGAGTGAACTCTGTCTCGAAGTCAACAGCAATGTCCTCTATTGCCCCGCCGGCCTCAACAATCGCCGGCTCCTCAACCTCAACAAGGGGTGAAAGTGTAGGTGGAATCTCAGGAGGGGCGTCATCATGAGAAATGTCATCTGCCATCTGAAAAGTTGGTGAAAACTAGTGAAAAAGTGAAGAAAATAAAGAAAAAAAGAAAAAACTTGGAAAAAGTCAACCATAGGAGAGAGAAAATGGGAGAAAAAGTCAAAACTCAGGAAAGTTCACAAAACCCGAGAGAAACTTAAGGGAAACAAGATCAAAGTGTTGAAAACTCGGGAAAATCAACAACAAAAAAAAATCTGATCGGTTCAAAATATAGAGGATCAAAGAGAGTTTATGAATAAAGTTTACGTGGGGCGTTGAAAAACGCATACAAAGTACAAATCTAGAGAGAGACAGCACCTAGAAAGAGAGGGAGAGTGATTTCTGCCTTGGGTGTGTGAGAAAATGAGGTGTGGTGATGTGTATAAAAAGACCTGTGCCGAAATCCTATTTTTGCATTAGTGGCCGGCAGGCACATTTGTGGCCGACAACCCTTCTTTGTGGCCTGGTGCTAGTTTTGTTCCTCTTTTGCCCTAACAGTATATGAGAGGTTCTCTTTTGGATCCAGATTGGTTTTCGAGGAGCTCAAAGCTGTGTTTCGATTGCACCATTTCCAATACCCGTTGTGTCATAGTGCGCGAACGTGCTCTACTTGCTAATATGAACAAGGTGTATCCTTTTTGAGTATTTTGCAAATTCGGTAAGTCGGAGGTTGTCGCCTAACATTGCTTTTGTTCGTTTTGTCAAGTTACATATTTGTTACTTTCTTTTGCATAAAATGTGCTGTTTTGCATGTTTTTCATCCTGCTTTCGAATTTTGCATAAAACATGCTTTGATTTTGAACATGCTTTCGATTCATGCATGGAACATGCTTTTAATTAACGTCATACATCGGTTGTCTATCTTGCATACAACATCCGTTGTCACTGTATTGATTTGTAATTTTGCTCACTTTGTGCATCTATCGCACTTGTTCACTTTATGCATCTATCGCACCCATTCACTTTGTGCATTTATCGCACTTGTTCACTTTGTGCATCTATCGCACTTGCTTACTTTGTGCATCTATCACAATTGTTCACTTCGTGCATTTATCGCACACTTTTATTACATTGTGCATCTATTGTACAATCTCATACTTTTTGTATTTATCTTAGGACGCGTGAAATGCGACCTTGAACGGTTTTTATCTCAGGACGCGTGAAACGCGACCCTGAGCAATTTTCTCCTCTTCTCACGATTTTAGCGTGTATAGAGTATCTCAGGATGCATGAAACATGACCTTGAGCAGTTTTTATCTCAGGATGCATGAAACGTGACCTTGAGCGATTTTTCTCATCTTCTCATGATTTTAGCGTGACTAGAGTATCTCAAAACGCGTATAACGCGACCTTAAGCGGTTTTTTCTCCTCTTCTCATGATTTCTACATGATTAGAGTATCTCAAGACGCGTGCAACGCGACCCTGAGCAGTTTTTCTCTCATCTTCTCACGATTTCAGTGTGATTATAGTATCTCAAGACGCGTGCAACACGTCCCTGAACGGTTTTTGTCTTAGGACACGTAAAACGCGACCCTGAGTTGTTTTTCTCTCATCTTTTCATGGCTTCGGTGTAGTTAGAGTGCACGTTTTTTAGTTCTTTCCTCATGGAACCCATTTCGATTTAAGCTTGAAGCTCATTCATATGTTGTAATCTCATTATTGCTTATTACATTTGTTATTTCTTAATGCATCATCTTGCATGATCATGAGTTTTCAAAACAGTCGGCTTCGCGAAGCATGTGAGTCTAGCTTTCAAAGTATATTTTTTGTGCATATCATTTACATCCTGTCTCAAAGCTACGCTGGTTTGATTCCCTGCAAAAGGATACGTAGGCAACTTTCGAGCTCAACTAATTTAATGTATGTCTTGATTATTTGCCCAAGTCTTATAGCCTTGTCAAAATGGGTCGTTTCGGGCTTTGACATTCACTCATGTCATTTCATGACTCCAAGCTCTGTCAAAGAGGGGCAACTGTAGACACCTCATTTTTTACGGCCTTAAGACTTGGGTGCCATTGATTGATCACTCAATAATGGATGTGTATGCTTGTCAAATGCTTGATTTCCTCAACAGAAAACCTCAGTTTTGAACCTACAACCTTTACGCCTTGTTTTTGGACCAAAACAATAATTTTTTAACCCTGACTATCTAGGTGCCTGCAGACCCACTAGTGACTCTAGCCACCCACTATTAGTGGCATGTCGGCCACTTGTCTTGTTTTTGAGGTTAGAAAATTTTGGAGAGCAAAAAGTTTTGGAAAATATTTGTCTCTCTCTCTCTCTCTCTCTCTCTCTCTTACAACCTACACAACTTTTGCCTAGACACTCTAAAAAAAACCTTGAGGGATCTTGGTTGAGGTGCTTAAGCTTGCATTTTAACACTTGAGAGTGTGAAGTTAATGGTTTGGAAATTCAAGGGATTATTCCTCTTCAAGAGGTATACATTCTAGTTCTTTTGTACCATCTCTTTCTCATATTTTCTTACTATTTTTTAGTTGTTTCTCACTTGTATTTTTGGGCTGAAACTTATGGTTTAAAGTCATTAAAGATAAAGGGGTGGATCACCTTTCTTTAAGCCTTGTTTCATAGGCTTTTACCCTTGTGTTTCCCACCCTTTTATTAACTTTTGTTAGACTTTTTACCATTGATTTTCAGAGGTTTTCAGAGGCTAAAAACCATGTTTTGAAGTCCCAAAAATGGAGGTGGTAGCCTCCCCTCCTTATGCTTGTTTCCTAACTTAATTGATCCATGTTTTTAACTTACTCTTTTAGCTGTTTTTCCTTTAAATCCAGCACTTTTTTTTATTGTAAATTAAGACTGTTTTTAAGAGTTAGTTTCATTTATGCTTTGTATTGCATGCTTGTAATGTAATGGTCCTCATAGGCTTAGTGGTTTGGGCCTTAGCCACCAACCTATTTGAGTTGATATCATTTATTTCTTAGTTTCCATACTTGTGTTCACCTCTAGCATCTTTGCAACCTCCCTCCTTTCTTGGCTTTTTCTCTTTGTTTTGAGAGTTGCATCAAAAAGAGTGTTGTTTAAGCTTGAATGGTGATATTGTGCTTAATGGTTTAATCCCTTTGGGGGTTCATTACCAACGGCATGATCTCCCTCTTATGCCTAAAACAACATTTGGTTTGGTACTTCCCTCCTTTAATGGACTTAAAGCTCATTATTACACTTAATTGACTAATGAATTGAAGGTAATTTAAAAAGGGGTAATCAATGGTTTAAAAATGGAACAAGATAATAAAATGGTTTGAGTTCAATCGGACGTTAATTGAACCTATTGAGTCTTGAGTCGTTTCATACTTGTTAGTGATGAAAATGGTTCAAGAATCAATGTCAACCCTTTCCCTTGATCAATCCATGATAAGGAGGAGGTTTTGAGAGTCTTTTATTGTGCATTTATCGAAATTGTATCCCTTAGTTCATAAGTCATCACGCAATGAAATTACGTCGATTGATGGCTTGCGAATCGAGCCTACCTCTCCTTTGAGTTGTTTGATGATAAGGAAAGGCAAGGTGGACAAACATCCCTTGAGAATGCTCTATTTGTACTCTGTTGCAACAAGAAAGAACCAACATTAGTGGCCGGCAGACCACTTTTACTGGGCGGCAAGCCACTATTAGTGGCCGGCCGGCCACTACTTCTGGGTTGCCGATCACTTTTTTCAGCCAGGCAGTGTCGCTTTTCAAGCAGAGCAAAGTAGAAACTGAGGTGGAAAAATAGTGCAATTTTCTAACTATGCAACAGAGGCATTCTGGCAGCAAAACGGAGAGCATTATCGGGTGAAAATCCACATCCATGCATGAGCCATCCCTCGATTCTCAAGATCCGTTAAAATGATGTTGTAGTATTAGTATGTTGTACTTAGAGTAGCGGCCTTGTAATTAATTAGTTAAATTAGTTAGAATAATTGGTTAGTTGTGTTGTACTTAATTAATTAGCCAAAGTAGTTAGTTAATTTTTGGTGTTGTAATAATTAGCTAGTATAGTTAATTTGTTTCATTTGGATTTGTAATAGATTAGTTAATTTGTAGTAATTAGCTAGGGTATTTATTCGGACCTTTCTGTGTGATGAAAAATATATAATAATGTGTGTATATCTTCTAACCTCACGTCTTTCTCCCTTTTATTTACTTGCTTATAATGGGTAGTTTAGAACATTATGTTTCTTTTACCATTTCCCATGTTTGCATCCACTTATCTTGCATGCATCGAGGCTCGATTCATTATTCTAACAAGCATTGTCGTTTATTACTTTGTTGAATACGTGTTTAAACCGCATGCTTTCAAATTGATTATTCACATGTCATAATTAGTAGCTAAGCCTATTAATTACATTATTGCATGTGTTGCACTAGTCATGTTGCATTAGTTAGGGGTATGCATGTTTTCTAACTCTTTTCTTTCTTTTGACTTGCCTTGGAGTCCAAGGTGCGCATTTTTTGTGCTTTAGCATATCGCATACATGTGATTGTTGCCATGTTTAATATGCTTGCCATAAGGCTAAGTGCTTAATTGCTATATTTGCTTGAATGCTTGTGGATGGAGGCTAATTGCTTAAACTGGAATAATTTGATGAATTTACATATGGGCTCACTTTTTGAAGTGGTACATATTCAAACACTTTCCAAAAAACAAACATAAATCAAATGTTTTAATTTTTGCAAATTAGTATATACTTGTGTGCATTATATAGTAAGATTAGCTTAATAATCAGAATAAGAGCATATAATAAATAGGAATCATATCATTATTAGTAGAAACCAATCTTTGATCGGGCGAGTGGGGTGCTCAATTCATGACCTTCCCCTCTCATACTTAAGTTCCCGAGCTGAGACACTTTGGTGATGGCGGATACGTGGCCTTTGGCACGAGTCACGGGTTTTCTAAATTTTCTAAAAATATTTTGGTGGCGACTCTAAATCTGGCAAAGCAGTTCATTTTTGGCATTTTGATTCAAAATCAATTTTTCAAAAGAATTGCCGAATTTGGACTTATTTATGTTTATCTATTTCACATTGCACTTGTGGAATCAGATTCAAAACCACAGGAGTTTAAACTATAGGGCTAGTCGTATCCGAAAGGAGCATGAAAAGTCAAACTACAATAAGCAAATTGTACCACTTATTTAAAATAAAAAATAATAAAAAAAATATTGTTTCACGTCACATACATAACAAAAACTTAATTAAATATTGACACACAATGATAATATATATGTGAATATCTATGAAAATAATTAAAATATTCGTCATTAATCCATTACACATACATTGTCACTCATTAATATTTGAATATCCAATAAAATTTTAAAAGTAAAACAAATTTTCATCTAATAATAATAATAATGTTACAGCTATGTCACATCCAAAGTAATATTGCTGTGATTATGTCATATTGACTTCTGCCACAAAAACATTGTTGCCACACATTCAAAAACTCTCATGTCTACCAATCTTGACTTCATGATGTACTACAATAACATCAAGTCATAAGCATCCTTTATTGCTGCCTATTCAAATGAAAATTTTTTTCTCAACTAAGATACTTTAAGTTTTAATCTAATGAATGAGAATGAATTACTCAAGATCTTATGGTTACTAAATTCATGTTGTATTCGTGTTACATGCGAATCAATAATAAGTTCGTATCAATGTGTCAATACGAATTTTTAAGCAGGTCAAACATGTCCATTTTAGGTTTAGCATGTTCAACCCAAACATGACTCATTTTAACATTCATGTTTTCGGGTCGTGTTGTATTTGTGTTCAAGTAAAAAAATGACTAATCCTAACCCTCTAATTACGTGTATGATTTGAGTTGTGTTAACGGATTACGTGCCAAATTCCCATCCTTACCCACATCCCTCTAGGACATAATAATCCAACATATATAAGATTTATAATACGGTGGGACTTTTAATCTAAGATATAAATTATCAACGAAACAATAGACTCCATAGTGGATTGGATATGGAATCCAATCCCCTCTCCAATCCTTCTAAACAATTGATGAAATTTATTAATAGTTTGAATTTTTTTTAATATTTTTCTCTACTAAATTTAAGATAGAGTTTGAGTAGGCACAAAGTAAGGAATTGTTTGGGGTCATCTACTTTAGATTATACTTTTATTTTATTTGGGTCACATTATCTCTCTACCATATTAAATAGTTTTTCATAAAAAATTAAAAATTATACTTATTTAGATCATCTCAAACAACCTATAAATTACCGAGCTTGATCTTCTAAGTAATCATTTGGCAAGTGAGTTAGGTTTAGGTTGTGACTAAAAAAGTATAAAAGGACAAAATAAATTTAGCAAAAATGTTTGAGGGTTCGAAATCCCGTTGGCTCGAAACCCAAAACGACGTCGTTTTGGGTTTCATTTTTTTTTTTCCTTCCTTTTCTTGACCCACGCCTCTCGCCTTATCCCTCTCGCCTCTCTCGACTCATCCCTCTCATTCACTCTCGCCGGTATCTCTTCAGTCTCGTCTCTTGCTATCTCTTCAGTCTCGCCTCTCTCACTTGTCTGTTGAAGCAGTACGGAGGACGACTGAAGTAAACCTGAAATTGAGCCATGTTAGGGTTTATGTTTGGCTTTAATTTTTTGTAGAAATTTGTCAATTGGGAGTGTTTGGGTTTGGATTTTGCTTGAAATTTGTGTTAGGGTTTGGGATTTAGCTTTAATTTTTGATGTGTTAGGGTTTGAGATTTGCATTTGAATCTGTTACTCTTTGTATACATTTGATTAGTTTTGCTTGAAATACACATCTGTGATGACTTATGTTCGAAATATATTGATTGGTTATCCTCTATATACATTTGAGATGAGCACTGCTTGAAATACACATCTGTGATGACGTATGTTCAAAATAAATTTGATTGGTTATCCTGTGTGTCCATTCTCATGAATCTGTTAGCCTCTGGTTTCAGATTTGCTTTAATTTGGTTATGCTTGAATAGTTATCCAACTATATCATCTGTTCGATAGATCATTCTAAGTATCCATCTCTTTATCCAACTTTATTATCTGTTTTATAGATCATTCTAAATAACAGATTCATGAGAATGGTTACAGATGATACAGAGGATATCATTCTAAGTATCCATCTCTTTATCATCTATTTGATAGATCATTCTAAGTATTCATAGTTATCAAACTTTATCATCTGTTTGAGATGGATACCTTTGAAAGATCATTCTAAGTAACAGATTCATAAATAACATTACCTTTGAATCTGTTTGGGGTTTTGTTTGAACTGTATCATTTTTTATGTTCGTTGAACTCTTTAAACAAATTGTTAGGGAGTTGAACATTGGTTTAAGCAAAAAACAAATTGAACTATTTTGTCAAAAAACAGATTTATGCATTCACTTTGTTATCAACAGATTGAATTTATGAGGAACTCTTTAATCAGATGAATGCACTTTATGAGGAACTCTTTATTAAAGGAAGCCACTTTAAATTCATAAGTATTTGACAAAACAAATTGAACTCTTTAATTAGATGAATGCATTCACTTTGTTATCAACATTGAATTTATGCATTCAACATTCATAAGTATTCAACATTCATAATAATTATGCATCAGTAGGATGCTTATCCATCAGTATGAGGTAGTTGAATGTATTGGTATTTTTTATGCAGATAAAAACATGGCTTCATCTTCTACTAATAATAGGAACATAAATTTAAAGCCAAGATTCTGTTATTGTGGAAGAACAGCTTCCATGTATATTGTACAAACCAATGAGAATGGAAATGAAGGATGTGTGTTTTTTATTTGCCCAACAAAATATGTAAGTATCTGTTATATAAATTAATGTTTCACTTTTTACAAATTTCATTTGTCTGATTTGATTAACCGATTCTTGTGCATTGTAGACTGCGAACGAACACTGCAATTACTTCAGGTTCGCAGATGATGATGACGACGATGTTACCTCCACAGATATAAGAACAGAAGAAATTAATGATCAAAGGAGAAGGCTTGGTGAGCATGATAGAAGGTTTGAAAGGATGGAGAAGATTTTCAAGGCAATGACTTATGTCATTGTATTTTATGTATTTTTTTACTTTATCATGTAAATGAATGTAATGGACATATTGAATGTAGTGTTTGAATGGATGTAATGGACATATTTTGTGTACTCTACTATGTAATTTTATTATGTAATTTGAATGTAGTGTTTGAATGGATCTGTTTGATAAATCTTTAACATATTGAACAATCATAACCTAGAGCATTTTATTATGGATCTATTTTAACAGATTGACATGTTGAATGCAGTGTTTGAATGGATCTATTTTATTATGAATGGATCTGTTTAAACATAACCTGTCTGTATGTATACACATAATGGATCTGTTTGAATGGATCTATTCAAAATCTGGCCTATTCAGGCAGATTCATAGACATAACCCGGAGCATAACCTGGAGCATTCAGGCAGATTCATAGACATATAGATTGAGCATTCAAAATCTGACCCATTCAACCTACAATTTGCCATCATTCAACATAAAACATTACTACTAACCTGGAAAATATTATCATAACCTGCTGAACTGTTTAACAGATTGATAAATCTTTAACAGATTTCAAGAACCATAACCTGGAGCATTCAAAGACATACATTTGAGAATTCAAAATCTGGCCTATTCAGGCACATTCATAGATATAATCTCAACCATAACCTAGAGCATTAAGATTAAGCATTCAAAATGTGGCCCATTCAACTTACAATCATGCTAATACTAGAAGTTTACGCAATCACCACATTTAGTTCAAACACAAACAAGGTAATCAAATGCACTGTGCCCTTAAGAATTGCACACAAATTCAAATCACAAAAGGTGTTGCAACTTCATAAAGCTATGTTGGTTCAAACACAGAATTGCACACAGAATTTCTACATTAACACACTTCCAACAAAAATACAGCTCCCTTTCTATAGAATGCTGGTTCATTCCATCCATTTACAAAAATAAAGCCTTCTTATTGAGCATTTTTTTAGTTCTTCAAGATTGAGCATCTTTCAAACCTGTAACTCCACTCCAAAAGAAATCCCATGAATATTGAGCATCCTCCCAGCCAAGTCCTTTCAGAGGAAGTAAACTGACAGCAAAGTCTGGCTTCCCATCTTCAGCTAATGGACCAGTAGTCAGATCACTGCAGTCTAAGATCCTTTCCAAATCTTCATCACTGACATTTGTCTGTATCATCTTGTCTTCTGCATCTTGTTCATCAGGGAGCAAAGACAGCAGCTCCTCTTCCTGAAAAAAATTACATCTTTATTGTTGTAGTCCAATATTATAGAGAAGCAAATACTTTAACATCTCCATTAGATCCTAACCTTCACCAATCAAAACATACAAGATGAGTGAGAAAAATCAAGAATTTAGCTGGTGCAACAAAAAAAGAAAAAGACTGGTCTGTCATTTAGGTAAGAAAAGAAGAAGAAAATGGTTGTGCTTTCTACTTCCAAAGGTATTATACTCATATCTGGAATTGGCCCCCTATATAGAACTTGGCCAAGTCAATGTATATAGCTCCCAACTAAAACTCTACAAAGACCATAACAAATGTTTGTGTATGAAAACTTTGAATCTTCAATTTGACTACCAATGAAATTAAAAGCAGTGATAAAATATTAATGGGACATTTGCCATCATTCAACAGAAAATATTACCATTAAAGTACAATGCGAAACTAAAAAAAAAAAATGAGACATTTGGATCCGCATCTACATTGAAGTGAATGAAATTTGAAGCGATTGTCGAACTTTGACTGCTGATGTTGTTCACCATTCCTAATTGAGTATGAGATGTGCCTCCAATATTGTCCACTGTTTGCATTGGACTAAACTGTGCCTATTCAATAAACAAGTACACTTTACAAATATTGTCCATTCAACATATATATCAATTAAAACAAGAACAAATATTTTAATTTAAACATTGACCACATACTAGTACATACATACTCTATTGCATGCCATCCATGCAAGGAAAATAGTAAGGTGTAGTTTGTGTCGCCTTATGATCATAGTAACACAATTTCATTATACATAATAGACATTAAAATAAAAAACAACCAACAACATAAAAATTCAAATACATACTGGGTCATGATAAGTATTATATTGCATATCATCTATACCAGGAAAATTTAACTTCCGAGGCTGACATTGAGGAACCGTGCGTCCCTATAGTAAGACACAAACACATATGTGAATAATTTATCTTAAATACATTCAATAATTTCCATGTCACACACAACAAAAAAGCTTACCTGTGCTTTTGGAGGTTATTTACTCTTTCCCTTCAACCGATTCACTATTGCATCCACTTTGCTAACCTTCCATTTGGTACATGGACGTCCTCTTTGGTGAGCAACCATTGGACTAAGCATCTTGCAAGACATGCTTGCTTTTGTAGTACTATGAGCAGACGGACTTCTCAACGAACTATGAAAAGGTGGTACATTACTAGTAGAAGGTGACACGTCACTAGTAGAAGGTGGTGCATGACTCGTACTACCCGATTGATCTTTTCTCACTCTGTCCTTGATTTCTATCAATCCAAGATCAAGAACTTCGTGTTTACCATCATTGTTGGCAGCAATTTCTATGATTTCATCCAACATCTTGTGGTATTTGTCATGCAACTTTGCATTAAAAACACCTCCAGCTTTAGTGTCTGTGGTTGGAATGCATGTGTACCCTCTTTCGATATCTTTTCTCCATCTTGATACAATGTATTTATTTGGCACCTGATATATACACCTCTCAAGTAGCACAGTAATTGCATGGGCACACATAATGCCCCTAAACTCAAACCACCGACACATACAATGCAATTCACATTTAGTTGCATTAAAGTACACAACAAATTCCATAGTCTTCATTTTCTCACCAACAAGAACAACTTCCTTCGCATGATATGTACAAATTGCTCCCTCCTCTTTGACAAGATTCGCACGACAATACAATTGTCATTTCAATTCTACTTGCACTTCTTTGAATTTTGCATTTGTGTAGGCTGTACGAAATTGCTTCTCAAACTCATATACCATTAAGCAATCATACAATCTGTTTCGAGATTTAAAGTATGCTTTCATCTCCTTCTCAACCTTACTTCTCAAGGCATTATCATACTGTTCAACAAATTGCTTTAAAGTTGTCTTTGAGTTTACATATCCATCAAAAAATGCATTCATGCTCTCACTTCGTTGTGTAGTCGACATGCCAGCCCAAAAAACGTCCTTCACATAGGCAGGAATCCACCTATGTCGCTCACTGTATAATACCCCAACCACTCATTATCATCTAGCTTGAACTTTGCAATCATCGCTTGCCATTCTTCATCAAATTCATCTTTTGTAAAACAATCATGAACTTTACTTTGCAAAGCAAGCTTGATGGATTCATATTGGGCATATCCTCTTAATTTCTCAGGAATTTTCTTCATGATATGCCATAAGCACCAACGATGTTGAGCTTGTGGAAAGACAACTTTAATGGCATTTTGCATAGCTTTGCACTAGTCTGTTATTATCGCTTTTGGAGGAACGTCAGACATGCAACTTAACCATTCTCTGAATAGCCACACAAATGTTTTAGTGTTCTTATTAGATAATAGCCCACAACCAAGCAAAATTGATTGCCCATGGTGATTAACTCTTACAAACGGAGCAAATGGCATATCATATTTGTTTGTCAGATAAGTTGTGTCAAATGAAACCACATCCCCAAATGCTTTATAAGTTGCCCTACTCCTTGCATCCGCCCAAAACAAGTTTCGCATGCGACCATCTCCATCGAGGTCAATTGCAGAATAGAAGTTTGAATTTTGTTATTGCATCCTATGAAAATAAAGTGCAACTGATTCAGCATCTCCTATCCCAAGCCTCAATCTTCTCATACTCTGAATATGATTCCTTGCATCTCGTTCATCAAATGTTAATGCCTCATACCCCCCTGTTTCAACAACTATAGAATGAAAATTTCTAGCCACCCCTATCCCAGCTGCATCGTTTATTTCTAGTCTCCTTTTCGCAAGGGTAAGAATTCTTTTCTTCATTGCAAAATGTTGTGAGTCCCTAGGAATCAAGTCATGCGTATGTTCAAGCACAACTGTGGTCAACTTAAATCTTCCATCCTTTTGTAGAGTTGCTCTAACCTTTGCTTTACATTCAATGAATGATGACAAAGATGGTTCGAGAGGGTGTACTTTTGATCATTTTGTTCTCTTGCGTGCCCAAGTACATTCAATTCCAAAGTATTTTACTTCCCCATCTTGTCCAATATTCTGTGTTCTATAAGCTACAGCAAATCCGAGGTGCTTCGCATATCTTGCATAAAACGAATATACTTCCTACTTTGAGCTAAAACACATGCCCTTCTTAGGTTCTTCAACTTCACCAATCTCATTTAATGACGTATTGTTCTCTGCCTCTTCAACTTCCTCACTCTCGTTCAATGAAGGATTGGTTGAATCAATGTCCATTAAAGCGTGTAGTTCGTGTAGCTTCAAACCAAATAGAAAATAAAGTGTAAGTGCATGGATGTGCATTTCAATTTTTCCAACTGAGATGAATTCAACACTGAGATTAATTCAACACATTGATCTCAGTAATGAGTAATGAGTTGATTAATTCAACACACTAAGATTAATTCAACATTGAGATTAATTCAACACATTAATTCTTACACTGACATGATCTCAGTAATGAGTTGATTAGGTAAATTAAGAACACTGACATTAGGTAAATTACCCTAAATGACAAAATTAGTTTCAAACATAATTTCTTAACCAACACATAAAAAATCAAGACTTTCAGGATTTTAATTACACAGATTAGCATCAAAAAAGATGACACAGATTAGCATAAGGACTTTCATCAACCAACACATAAAAAATCAGGGCAATTTCTCTATGCGGACTTTCATCAAACAATTGGCATGCATCACTACCATGGAAATGTTTAACAGAGGGCTTGCTTCCAGAACAACTAATTTTTTTTTTTTTTTAACATACATGAGAGGGTAATTTATATGTAAATTGGGCCGAGCTGAGTAATGGGCCATTCTGTGGGCCACAGTTAGAAGGCTAAGTAAAATGTAATAACCCTCACACTGCCCTAACCATACTCATATGCATTTATATGATTCTGCCTTGTTAAGCTTGCATTTCAGATCTTGTCTTTGTTTTGCTTAAGTGTTATTTGCATGCTTTGTTCCTTGTTTGGTGTGTGGTTAGCCTAGACCAATCCAAGCCGAGGTCACCTTAAGCCTAGAACTACCTTGGAACCCTTTTTTCTGGTTGGCCTCCACCCCTGCCCAAACATGTTGGCCGAGATGTCACTATCTAGGCCAAGGTGTTCACCACCAAGGCCGAGATGTGTATTATCTAGGTTGAGATATTACCCTTGAACCCAAGTGATCTTGCTCCTGGACTGGTACGACCTAGACTGAGGTGTGGCACATCTAGGCCGATGTGTGGCACAACTAGGCCAAGTGTTGTCCTTTCTAGCCGAGGTCATTGTCCTTTGCTTGCTGAAGCCCTGTTATTAGCTGATGTCACTACTTGTCGGAGTGCCCTTGCCGCCTAGCTTGTTGAACACACTTTGTCATAGTCTTGTCTTTTCACTCAGTCACCTTTTTAAGTAAAACCAACCAGCCATTGCCATGTGCCCCTGCAGAGGGTTAAGTCAGCCTACAGACCCAGAAAATATATATTTTTGTATCATATCTTTGCCTTGTAGAGAGAGAGAAGCTCTAGGAAGAAGAAGAAGTTTTAGACTGAGAGAGTAGACCTTCGAGCTTGATTCCCAGAGATCAAACTGTTAGATTCGTGTATTGAGGTTAGATTCTTGATTTACTCTCGTTGTTCTTTATGTTTATCTAGCTGCATTACATGATCTAGCATGATTCATGAGCCATGCATTGATTTAAAGTTTGGTTCTAGAAAGAGAAAATGGTGTTCTTGGGTTCTTAAAAGAAAAGCCTTATTTGATCTGAAAGTTTGTAACAAGCTCCATGTTTTTGTGTTTGTTTTCATAAGATCTTCAAGTATGGGTACCCAGGTCCATGTTTTCGAACTCATAGCATAAAAATCCCAGATTTTGAAATAACAAGTTGTGATTGAGTATTCATGTTTTTCATGTTCTTCATGTTCATGTTCTTCATGTTCTTCAGCAGAGGGAAACCCAGATTTTCCCGACTTCATATCCTTGAATGTGGCCCTCAGGACCACACCTCGGCGAGGAGGTGTGGAATCTCGGCCTAGACCTGGTTGGTGTCCAGCATGTTTTCTCGAGATGAGAAACGGTGTTTCATTTTGATTTGACTTAGTTTTTGAAGAATGCTGAGATCATCTATATGCATGTGAAACTTGTTTGAAAGTGCATTCAACAGACTTTGCCATGTGTTTGCAGGACTTGGACTTGCCTTGACCTCGACGTTTGAAGAACTATGTGAGTGGTATTTTTAATAAAGCTATGTTACAATGTTTTGATAAAAGCCTTGTTTTGCTTTGTTTTGGAAAGTATTTGTAAGCATGAATGATTATTCCTATTTTGTATATCAAGTATTATATCTTGTTTTGATGACATTCTTGGAAGGTCCTTACGTGCTGGAGGACTCTAAGCATTTGCAGCTCAATCTTGAAAGTCCGTATGTGCTAGGGGACTATAAGCATTTGTAGCACAAAATTTGGAAGTCCGTAGGTGCTAGGGGACTATAAGCATTTGTAGCACAAAATTTGGAAGTCCGTACGTGCTTAGGGACTCTAAGCATTTGTAGCACAAGTCCTTAGTGCCAGGGGACTATAATGCAACTACACCATTGATTTGAGATATCTCCCTTGTCTTGCCTTGTCTTGCCACTGACGGCTTACCGCGTGGGTTTGTTTGTTCGAAATGTCATCACTTGTACTATATTGATGCTAGTAAGCATCCCTTGAAGCTTGAAAGATTTGCTAGATGGACTTGGTTCATCCCTTGATTTGCACTAATTATGTTATGTATCGTTTGATAAAGATCTTGAATATCAGTTATGCAAACCCCTTTATTATTCATACCATTCACTGAGTATCCAAGCTTACCCCTCTATATATATATATGTAGGTGACGAGCAGGACGGCGGTGACGCCTAGATGTGCTTGCCACTTGTTTTGGATTTTTCACTTTTGCAGCATCTTGAAGATCATGCTTCTTAGTTGTATTTTACTATATTTTGTATTTGATGGCTGAGAAGCCTTTTGGTCAAGATGTATTTTTGTACTTTGTTTTGTTGTATTAAAGCTATGTAAAGATGTATGCCATTCCATTTGACTTATGCACTGCTCTTATGGACTACTTAGCTTTTAATTTATTGCTTTCGCATTTGTAAGCCCCATATGTGTACTCTGTTTGTGTGTGAATTTTGAAAGTTGGCCTTCGGTAATCTCGGATTACTGGCCATCACGGCACCATTCTACTAGGGGCGGAATGGGGTCGTGACATAAAAGGGCCTTGTAATTAGTCCGGTCCAGAGGAGCCTTATAGATAGCCTGGTCCGTAAGAGCTTGGTGGTTAGCTCGGTCACCACGGTCGGCGCGGTGACAGTTAGCTCGGTCTAACCATCTTGAGCCGAGGTATTTTTGGCTTCTACTCAGGACCTTGCTGTTGAGTAGCTCGATCCAAGTACGCTATGGTTAGCACGATCTACAGGCGAAGCCGAGGTACATGTTACAAATAAAGCGCTGGGATAAATGTAACATGAGTATTGCTAGCTCGGTTACATTGTCATTGTGCCATGGCAATGCTAGCTCGGTCGTTTGGACATACCACCGAGCTAGGACCATCTCACTTAGTTTAAGTAGTGAGGGGGGTGTTGAAGGATAAGCATTATCTTTTAGGAGAGTAATTCCTAAGAGGACTCTGCATGGAGAAATAAGAGTCGTACTAGGATTGTGCCACATGGAACCTATAAAAGCTCACAACATCACCTATGGAGAGGTAACACAACTTTGATTCTCGAATACACAGAGCTTTTGTCTATTTGCCTATTTTTCTAACTCAGGCATCGGAGAGGTATCCGGCACACACCCACCAGCTAGCTCACGTTTGTGTTTTCAGGGAGTAAAGCGATGACGTTTGGAGGAACGCAGACTTGATCAACAGGATTATACGAGGACAATATTTCATGCTCGTACAATTGGCGCCGTTTGTGGGAAGACCAGAACGAACAAAACCTCTTGATCAAGTTTTTCTCGCTAGTTGAAAACAATGGCGTACAATGAAGATTTGCCGCATTCCGCCATCGACGGTCAAACCCCAAAGGGGGGTGGGAGGCGCGAAGGCTTGCCTTCTATCCCTCCCATGGCAGATTTGGAGCCCCAACGGCAAAACCCTCGGAGGGATGCAAGGGGAAGGCGTACTAACAGCCCCCGTTGCTCCCAAAGTCCAGAAAGATAGAAGTGGAGAATCGATCCTCAAGTTCTGGAGGATCACGTAAAAGAACAAGACGAGTTAATAAGGAAGATGGCGGCAGACGTGGAGGCTATGAAATGCCAGATTAAAGGAAAATGGGTGGTGATAGGAGAGGGGCATAAAAGAACCATGCCCTCTCACCACTCAGAAGATCGTGATAGGCATACCACACCGTCACAAGCAGAGAGTAGGAGCCTGAGAACAGGCGACACTCAATCAAGGAATACCAAGACTTGGTACTCCAGGTCTAAGAGAACGAGGACTGAGAGGTCATGTACTGAGGGAAACACCTATCGGCCCTCACGCACACACCAGACTGCATCTAGGAAAACAGAGTTGCCTAGATCGTCCGACTTACAGATTGTGCTTGAAGAAAAGGCACGATGGAAGGAGGATACCAGAGCACGCGACCCACGTAGAGTTTCAGCCCTTCAGCGGTTTGTTCCTCGGACGCATAGAAGCGTCGAGGTCGGAATGCTAATACTGCGCCTGGCTTACGAACCAGCAGACAAGGTATTAGCCAGATTGCAAACCTCGCCGTTCATTCCGGTAATTGAGAACACACCTCTACCTTCAGGCTTCAACTAGCCTAAGTTCACCACTTATGAGGGGAAGACAGACCCCTACATGCACTTAAGTCACTTTCGCCAGGTTATGGTGGTATACCGACGGAACGAAGCTTTCATGTGCATCCTATTCCCATCCAGCCTTGGCGACCTAGGTTTAACCTGGTTCGAAAGGCTACCAGAAGGCAGCATAGCCTCCTGGGCGTAATTGGCAGAGGCGTTCGTGACAAGGTTCAGAACAAACACCAAGACCCCGGTAGAGATCGACCAACTACTCTCCATTGACATGGGTCACAAGGAGACGTTGAGGTCATACAATAGTCACTATTGGGAGACCTTGAACCAGATAGGAGATTGCCCCACAAATCTCGCCATCGCACAGTACAAAAGAGGTTTTCCAATCAGAAACAGGCTGAGGGACTCAATTACCATGACGCCCCCCCTTACAATGGAAGCCTTAATGGAGAGGGTACACCAGCACATTCGGGTGGAAGAGGATGACGCCCATGCTAAAACAAAGTCTGGTACAACCGCAATACCAGATAAAAAGACTTCGGCAAAAGTCAATGCGGTAGAACGTCCAAGCAGAAACGGGCGAGGCAGGCGGGACAATGTAGAGGACCAAGATAAAAGGTGGTTGAGAGTCCACACTGCCATCACTAGTGTTCAAAAAACCGATCTATCGGATTCTCAGTGAGATACGTGATGAACCTTTTGTCAGGTGGCCAGCTAAGTTAGGAGAAGCACAAAAGGACTATGACGAAAGATCTTGGTGCACCTTCCATAAGGAAAAAGGACACCGCACTGAAAATTGCACACCATTGAGACAGCACCTGGTTAGTGGCAGCCGAGCGCTTGGACCAGTACATAGAAGGAGGGACACAGCCAGCCCCCCAGAACCACGATCACCCAGACGGAATGCCGATCGACACCCCACCTCAAGGCGTGATAAACGTAATACATGGGGTATGCGAACCTGAGCGAGTATGTGAATTCAGGGGAATGATCAAGAAGGCTGAGCACTTAAGGAAGGTATTAAGTGCATAACTGTAACAACGCCCGCGGGGGACCTCGCTACAGTTCGGACTTGATTTTTGTTGCGGTTCCAAATCTCGAACCAAAGAGTCCAAATCCGGCAAATCGTTTTGAAGAAAAAACAGATTTTTTTCTTTAAGAAGTGCCAAACATGGACTGCTTTGCCAGATAACAGAGTCGCCACCTAAATATTTTTAAAATGGGAAATTTAGGAAACCCTAACTCGGTGCCAAAGGCCACGTGTCCGTCATCACCAAAGTTGGCTCGGGAACTTGGGTACGATTGGGGAAGGTCACATCGTGAGCATTCGCTTCGCCATCAAAGACCGGCCTCTACTAACCATGATATCTGTTTTTGAAAACATTGTGAGTTCTTATTCTGGTTATTTAGCCTAGTTTACTATGTGATGCTCGCAGCAAACAAGTATAGACTAGGCCGTCTGAATTGGAACAAAACATTTCATGTTTGTTTGTTTGAAAATGGTGTGAAGGTGCTACCCAGTAGGCTAAATGCGGATTTGCCACCCTCGGGTGGGCTTAGAAAAAAGATGATGTTGCCACTATCTAGTGGGCTTAAAACAAACAGTCAATGCATTGTCCCGATTCAGATAACTCAACCTTCACCCACAGGCATTCAAGGCAGTTATATCACATAAGCACATAGCCTCATGGCAAGCATGCTATTATGGCAACACTCACACGCATGCAAGGATGCTAAAGCATAAAACTCACCGAGTACTCCAAGCCAAAACAAAAAACTGATTAGAAATCATGTATGATCCTAAATATACTGAAATGCCTAATGCAACACATGCAAAGATGCGAACTATAGCAGGCTCTGCTACTCTAAAGATGGCATATGATGATGCTACAACTAACACGTATTCAATTTGGAATTGAAATACAGGTGCAGTTTGTATGATGCTTGAGCCGAGCGTGCAAAAGCAAAAGATGAATGATGCAAACATGTCTTTGTCATCAGTATGCTAATTGAAATATGCCCTATATCTAACCATTGTAAGCGGATAAATAAAAGGGAGAAAGAAATGGGGTTGGAAGACATACATCACACTCACCCACACTTATTACAGCTTGTGCCTCAGAGGGTCCGAATTATTAATAATCCAGTCCGAAATAAAAGAATATACAGTCCGAATAAACAGATTCTAATTAATTAACAAATTAATTATAAAAGAAGTAAAACTGGCATGCAAGCTGCGGACACCGCTTTGATAGATGATGTATCTTTGGTCGCTTGGCGCGAAATCCTTCGATGCCCTAATTAGCCTCTGTTTGCATTTTTTCTCGAAATGCGCACCGGACTTCGAAAAGTTGTTGATCCTCGGTTTTGCTGTAACAGAGAGCAGGAAAAGGGCATAGCAATGTATTTTCACAAATATATGCATGCCTCGATCCTCGTGCCACCAATCACGCATACCGATGCATGATGGCCGAGGAATCAGATTGCACACCTCAATATAGGATGAATGCAGATGAATGCTATGACAAAACCTAACTCCATCATGGGTAATCCGGAGTGTCGGTGAGTTGGGAATTGAGACACACTCCGTCACTCGAAGTACGGAATGTACCTCGTTTTCCGTGCCCGGGCTAACGCCTATCCCGAACACGATGCAATATGCATGATATGCATGAAATGCAGTTAACATGTGACATGGCGTGCACAATGCTATGAAAATGAGTAATCTCGAAATATGTGCACACGGGCACGCAAACCGAGATAATACATGAATGCAATCTAAGATACAACCTAGTATGCACAATTCGGATGAAAATGAGATGAAAATGAAACGCCTCGAAAAGCGTGCGCACGGGCACGCAAACCGTGGCGATGGCATGAAATGCAAAGCGGATAAAACAGGGTGCCTCGAAATGCGTGCCCACAGGCACGTAAACCGAGGCGATGATGAAATGGAAATCGGATAAAACCGAAGTGCCTCGAAATGCGTGCCCACGGGCACGTAAACCGAGGCGATGATGCGAAATGAGAAATCGGATAAAACCGAAGTGCCTCGAAATGCGCGCCCACAGGCACGCAAACCGAGGCAATGATGAAATGGAAATCGGGTAAAACTGAAGTGCCTCGAAATGCGTGCCCACGGGCACGTAAACCGAGGCGATGATGCGAAATGAGAAATCGGATAAAACCGAAGTGCCTCGAAATGCGTGCACACAGGCACGCAAACCGAGGCGATGATGAAATAGCATACGGAATGCGATGATGGGCTTACGCCAACATGAGAGAGCCTCAGCCGCACTCACATAGGCTGCCGTCGGGTAAAACAGAGGTGCCTCGAAGTGCGTGCCCACGGACACGCAAACCGAGGCGATGATATACAAGCATGAAAATGGTACAGAAATGCAATGATGGGCTTATACCAACATGAGAGAGCCTCAGCCTACTCACATAGGAAGCCAATGAATGAAAACGGAGTGCCTTGAAGTGCGTGCCAAACGAGGCAATGCACTAAAGCATGAAATGACATGGAAAATGATATGCAAGCATGCAAACCAAATTTCAGCCACTAAATGAAGGGGGAAACAGCCCCGAAGTGATACGAAATGACAATCAACGCATGAAATCATCCCGAAACATGATTCTAAATGCCCAAAATGGCTTACGGCTATGCTAAACATGCAAAATTGGCACATGACAGCAAAAACAGTAGCAAGGCAGCCCCAAAAATAGCATTTTTACAATACAAAACATGGCCAAATAGTAAGCATAGATAGGGCAACAATGGCATGCAAGAATACGGGAAAAGAGAGGAATTACAAAGCAAGTAGTATATGAAAATCCCAAAATGAAAAATTTCCTTCTACAACTTTGAAGAGGAGTCCAAAACATGCATATTTAGAGTGAATGACAACTCCAAAATCATCATGTAGATAGGCTCAAAATAGCATGCAATATAATGAGCTAACGAGGGCTATAAAGGGAGGTACCATAAGCAATGACCAAAAAACTTAAGACCCTTAATAAAACTTGAAGAATAGACCAAAAAAAGACACTTTATAAGCCTGATGAATGCTGAAATCCGAAGCTAAACTGGCTTAAAAAAGCATGCAATTTTACGGAAAAAATGGAGGAATACAAAGGAAGTACCAAAACCAATCATCAAATAGCCTAAGACCCTTAATAAAGCATGAAGGACAGACCAAAATAAGGCACTTTATAAGCCTGATGAAGGCTCAAAACAGTGATCGAATAGGCTCAAAGAGGTATGCAAAATATGGCCAAAGAGAGGTGCAAAGGGAGGCCATTCATGGAGGCACCAAACAAGATTGGTCCCTTCTAAAATATTGTATAGGGACACAAAATAAGCCCATAATCAGTTTATAGCATGCTTCAAAAATAAGTGCATATAGGCTAAAAATAGCATGCAAGTTTACGGTAAAATGGAAGAATTTCAAAGGAAGTGCATGCTAGAGAAGCCAAACATGGTTGAGCCCTTCTTCGATGTTGAAGAAGGGCTCAATATAAGCCCACTCACAGTATATAGTATGCTCAAAATCAGATCACACAAAATCCAAACAAAACATGCAAATTAATGGCCTAAAGAGTGATATTGAAGGAAGTATATCATGGAGACACCAAACAGGGTTGAGCCCTTCTACAAAGTTGTAGAGGGGCTCAAAATAAGCACAAAACCAGTAGGGGTCAAAGCCCAAAACAAAAAGGAAATAGGGTAAAGAATTGAAGCAAAAAAATGCTAGAAAAAAGGGAATTGAGACTTACCCTTGAAGAGCTAACTTTTGCTTCCTCTTGCCTTGATGAAAGTTGCTTCTAAGCCTCTGAGGAACCCTTCCTTGCTGCTGGAAATTGAATGGTGATGGTGGAGCTTAGGGTTGATGAAGGATTGGCCTAGGAACTCAAAGGTTTTTAGGTTTTTTGAATAGGAAAATGGAGGTTTTGAGAGAAAGGTCTTTGAGATCAAATTTTGTAACCCTAGCAAAGGGGCTGTCCAGCCCTTTAAGTAGGCCAAAAAGAGTGTAAAAGGGGAGGGAAAAGCACCTAAGCTTTCCCTCCCAAAATATCCCCCGGATGGGGGAGATATTTCAAAAAGCAGCTGGACAGCTGTAAAGAGCCCAAAAGCAGAAAGCTGGCCGGCCAGGTGATTTTCTGGGAGGTGGCCGGCCGGCCACCCCACCTGGTCGGCCAGCCACTCACCCTGGCCGGCCGGCCATGGCCCAAAAATGAAGGTGAAATTTTCTGGCCGACCACCCTGTAGAATAAGGCCCCAAGGTCAGAATCTGGTAACTCTGAAGCAGAAGTCACAACATAGAGCTTGAAGGAGAGGCCCAAAAATGAAATCAACAATTGCTGGCCGACCACCAACTTTTAGGGTCCTCCCAGATGTGTGGAACAAGGTTCCAAGGTCGGAAATTGGCAACACTGAAGCAGGAGCCACAACATAGAGCTTGAAGGAGAGGCTCAAAAATGAAATCCACAATTGCTGGCCGACCTGTAGTTCTTAGGGTCCTCCCATGTCCCCTGATCACAGATATGTAGCTTTGGTCGGAAGAAAATATCCCCAGGGTGTTCAACATTGGCCCGGAAGTGAGCAAAACGGGCGCCGGAAGAGCGAAAATGGTTATCTGGGATAATTACTGGCCTCCTACCCCCCAGTGATCTTCCTAGTGTTGAAACAGAGGTACCTGCCAAATTTGAACAAAAACTAATGAGAAACGAATGCTCGGGGCCGAAACCGGGCAATTCGGGATCCCGAAAATGGGCTGCAGGTGCCGGAAGTGGTGTTCAGCAGCGAAGTGGGCATCTGCGACCCCAGTGTCCCTCGTAATGACAAAACAGAGGTTCCTGCCAAAAATCAGAGAAAACCGATGCAAAATGAATGCTCGGGGCCCAAATCACGCGGTTCGGGGTCCCGAAAACCGGCTACAGGCACCGAAAGTGGCATACGGCCACGAGGTGGGCATCAGGGGCCCCAGTGTTCCTCAAAATGATAAAACAGAGGCACTAGCCAAGAACCGGAGAAATCGGAGATGGTTGGGCGGTCCCGAACCGAGGCACACGGCCTAACGGCTCCGAAAAGGGCAAAATGGCCTACGGCCACAAAAAGTAGCTCACGGCCACCGGGAGATAGTCTACGGGACCACTCTCTTCCCTCAGGAAAGAAAACAGAGAAAACCGAGTCTGGTTAGCAAACCGAGACAAGACACGAAGAAGGTTCGGAAGTCCGGAGGCAGGGCGCACGGCCGCGACTCTGAAACTTCTGAACGAGCACAGCATGCAACATCACCGAGCGCTCAATCGGTGACGTCTGAGTCTTAAGGTCGGTCAAAAATGGGGTGTCTACAATAACCTACCATTAAAAAGGGGAGAACAGAGGCCACGAACGTCATGTCTTTTTCAGACAGAGACTTGGCAAGGATATATTGCCCTCATAATGATGCACTGGTCGTCACTCTTCAGCGTCAAGGATTACGACATCAAGCTAATTTTGATTGACCAAGGGAGCTCATGTGAGATAATGTATTACGAAACCTTAAAACAATTGAAATTGGAGGACAAAGACTTGGCACCTGCCATATCTCCCATGATCGGATTCAACTCAATTCCAGAGTGGCCAGTTGGCAAGATAATCCTCCCAGTCAGAGTAGGAAGGATGACGAAACAAGTGGAATTCTGGGTATCGAAAGTCCCTTCCACTTACAACATAATCTTGGAAAGGACATGGCTGCATGCCATGCGATCGGTGGTGTCAGCCTACCATCAAGTAATGCGGTTCCCCAACAAAGCCAGAGTAATTGAAGAGGTCTTTGGAGATCAAATTATGTCCAAGCAGTGCTTCGTCACAGTAAATGGCAGCCGAGCTGCCAAAGGGTTTGTTCAGATGGTGGAAGAACCTGAGAGTAATGAATTGTTTGCGGATGTTGGCAAAGCCACTGAACAGAAGGCAGTGGAAGACTTGGTATAGGTAAGAATAGATGAAAAGAACCCAGAAAAGTTCTTTTTGCTTGGCTCATCTATGTCTAGCACTGAGAGAATAGAGGTCATAGAATTCTTGACCTCTAACATCGAAGTGTTTGCCTGGACGCCGTATGACATGCCTGGCATTGACCCAAACTTCATCTGTCACCAATTGAACGTCCACCCAATTGCCAGGCCAATTATATAGCGCACTCGTAGATCAGCACTCCACCACGCCGAGATAGTGGCGGAAGAAGTGGGGAATCTTCTAGAGACAGGAGCTATCAGAAAAGTGCACTATCCCAAGTGGATATCTAATACAGTAGCAGTGCCAAAGAAAGATAGAAAATGGCGTGTCGACATGGACTACAAAACAGTCAATAAGGCGTGCCCAAAAGACAGCTTTCCCCTACTACGGATAGACCAACTGGTAGACCTAACGGCAGGACACAATCGACTTAGCTTTCTTGATACGTACAGAGGTTACCATCAGATCGCTATGTATGAACCAGACTAAGAGGTCACATCTTTTACAACACCAGGAGGACTGTATTGCTACAAGGTCATGCCCTTTAGCCTGAAAAACGCAGGGGCAACATTCCAGCGGATGGTCACCAAGATGTTCGAACCGTTGTTAGGCAGAACAATGGAGGCTTACATCGATGATATGGTAGTCAAAAGCAAGGATGAGAATGACCATCTCAGGGGCCTAGGTGAGATGTTTCAGATCCTAAAGAAGCACAAGTTGCGCCGTAATGCATCTACGTGTGCGTTCGACATAGGATCAGGCAAATTCCTAGGTTTCCTAGTGACCAACCGAGGTATAGAGGCAGACCCTTCTCAGATCAAAGCAATTCAAGATCTAGAGAGGCCCAACTCAGTAAAAGAGGTACAACATCTCACCGGTATGGCAGTCGCGCTAAACCGGTTCATCAATCGGTCATTAGACAGATGTCGACCATTTTTTCAAGCATTAAAAGCCAAGTTTGAGTGGGATGAAGAATGCGACCGCGCCCTAGAAAGTTTGAAAGAATACATGTCTTCTCCACCGTTGCTAGTGACCCCAATACCTAGAAAAGAACTATTTCTATATCTAGTAGTTTCACAGCACACAATTAGCGCAATGTTGGTCTGAGCGAAAGGAATTCAACATCTGCCCATCTTTTATGTCAGCAAGACACTGTTGGACGCAGAAACCAGGTACTTACCATTGGAAAAATTGGCCTTAGCCTTGATGATGGTCTCAAGGAAGTTGTCGCATTACTTTCACGCCCATACCATAATCGTTCTCATAGCCTTTTTATTAAAAGCTTTGTTTGAGAGAGCAAACTTTTCTGGGCGAATCTTGAAGTGGATAGTAGAGTTGGGACAGTTCGACATCAAGTTAGCGCAACCTCTGATACAAGATACCCAGCCACATCCTAGGACAGACTAGAGTGAACGAAGGGAGAAAGAAGCAAACCATGCTACACCAAGCAAAGATTCATCGACAAATAAAGACTTGGTACAATCAAATAGTGAGGGGCAAATAGTAAGTGTGGACTTTGAGGAAAACACCAACAACACTCAGGACCCCAAGACATCATCCGATCCCTCTACCTGCTGGAAGCTATTCATTGGAGAGATGTGGAAGCTCTTTGTGGATGGAGCATCTAACAGACACGGTGCAAGGCTTGGCATAGTCCTCATCTTACCAAATCGCCTGGTAGTAGAACAAGCAGTCAACCTTAGCTTCCCAGCATCAAACAACGAAGCAGAGTATGAAGCACTTTTAGCAGGACTAAAATCCGGATTCTACATGAAGGCAACCAAGTTAATGGTTTACAGTGACTCCCAGCTAGTTGTAAACCAAATTTCAGGCAACTACGAGGCAAAGGATGAAAGGATGGCTAAATACCAAGAGTTAGTCAGAAAAGAGATCATGAAGTTCGAAGTAGTACGGATAGAGCAGATCGATCGTGAAGAAAATAGCAGAGCGGATGAATTAGCAAGCTTTGCCTCGATGGCGGACACATCCATCCCGCATCCTTTACTAATCGACTTCCTACCAAGACCAAGCATTGAAGAAGCTGAGGCAACAGAGGTATGTTATGCCGAACTAGGCCCTTCATGGATGGATCCCATCATAGTGTTCCTAAAAGACGACATTTTGCCCGAAGAGAAGAAGGAGGCCAACAAAATAAGAGCAAATTCACAGCGATTTTGGCTCTCTCTATCAATGGCCTTGTACTAGAAATCCTTCACAGGACCTTACCTGAAGTGTGTCCATTCCAGCAAGGTCGAAGCATTCCTGTTCAAAATTCACGAAGGCGTATGCAGCAGCCACCAAGGAGGAAGATCTTTAGCCTACAGAGCAATTTCACAAGAATATTGGTGGCCTTACATGCAAGCAGATTCAGAGAAGTATGTCAAGAAGTGTGAGAAATGTCAGAAGTTCGCACACCAAATACATCAGCCAGCTAGAGAACTACTGCCACTAACTAGCCCATGGCTCTTCGCAATGTGGGGCTTAGACATAATAGGACCACTTCCAACAGCGCTCGACAACAGGAAGCTCTTTCTTGCAGTAACAAACTACTTCACAAAGTGAGTGGAGGCGGAAGCACTCGCTTCAATAAAAGAGAAAGATGTGAAGAAGTTCATCACTCGGTTTGGCATACCCAAGGCTCTAATATCAGACAACAGCACTCAGTTCGACGGCAAAATTTTTAGAGGCCTTTGTGAGGAATACAAGATAGAATTCTACAATTCTACACCGGCATACCCCTAAGCAAATGGCCAGGCAGAAGCATCCAACAAAGTCGTCTTGGATGGATTGAAGAAAAGGCTAGAGAAAGCAAAAGGAAAGTGGGCGGATGAGCTTCCTCATGTTTTATGGGCTTACCGTACCACACTTCAGCGATCAACTGGAGAAACACCTTTTTTCCTGGCCTATGGCATGGAAGCAGTAATCCCATTGGAAGTTGGCCTCCCCACCATTAGAAGTGAAAATTTGATCCAGACTTAAATAGAGAAGCCATCGCATTGGAACTCGACCTTGCAGAAGAAAGAAGAGAAAGAGCACTGGTTCACATCGCCGCATACCAATAGGAGTTATCCAGAAAATGCAACAAGATAGTACATCCAAGGCAATTCAAGATTGGAGATTGGGTACTGCGCAAAGTAATGGGAAACACTCTGGTACCCGGAGACGGCAAGTTGGGGCCTAATTGGGAAGGACCTTACAAAGTGGTTGAGTTAACAAGAAAAGGGGCATACCACTTGGAAGACGAGGATAGCGAAGCCATTCCCAGGCCATGGAACACTGCCAATCTCAAACTATTTTATTTTTAGCTTTTCTTTCAAGTATTTGTAATTTTTTCTTTCTCAATAAAACAAGTAGTTTCTTTTCAATATAGTTGTCTCCTTCTGTAAAAGATTGTTTTAGTGAGTTAGATGCACTGAAAGCACAGTTGGCTGGAATAACCAACTTGGCACTCTCTTCAACTAAGATTAAGATCAGTACTGAAGAAGTTGGCTGGAAAAACTAACACCTCTCCTAAGCCCAAGATAAGGATCCAGGCTGCAGGATGTTTAGTTGGAATAACCAAACACTTTACTCTAGGTTGGCTGGAATAACTAACACCCCTCTTAAGCCCAGGATAAGGATGCAGGCTGTAGGACGTATGGCAGGCATAACCAAACACTTCACTCTAGGCTGGCAGGAATAACCAACTTAGAGGTTGGCTAGAATAACCAACACCCCTCCCAAGCCCAGGATAAGGATCCAGGCTGCAGGACGTTTGGCAGGCATAACCAAACACTTCACTCTAGACTGGCAGGAATAACCAACTTAGAGGTTGGCTGGAATAACCAACAACCCCCCTAAGCCCAGGATAAGGATACAGGCTATAGGACGTTTGGCAGGCATAACCAAACACTTCACTCAGGGTTGGCAAGAAAAACCAACTTTGAGCTCTCTTCAGCTAAGATTAGGATCTAGGCTGAAGAGGTTGGCTAGAAAAAACCAACACTTATTGTTCTTCGGCCGAGATAAGGATCTAGGCTGAAGAGGTTGGCTGGAAAAACCAATACTTATTATTCTTCAGCCGAGATAAAGATCTAAACTGAAGAGGTTGGATGGAAAAACCAACATTTATTGTTCTTTGGCCGAGATAAGGATCTAGACTGAAGAGGTTGGCTGAAAAAACCAACACTTATTGTTCTTCAGTCGAGATAAGGATATAGGCTGAAGAGGTTGGCAGGTATGGCCAGTTAGATTGCAAAGTTAAGACCGGGGTAAATATCTCGGCCGGAAAATATTAAACTTCATTCAGATTACAATTGGAAAGAAAAGGCAAGCATAGATTAAACCGAAACAAAAGTTGGAACAAAAGAAGATTTTATTGAAAATTCAAATCAAGTACAAAAGGTGGGGCCTCAGCCCGATTACAATTTCTTTCCAAAAGCAAAAAGAAGAAAACACAAGATTACGCAAACAGGTCATCAAGATCCGCATCCAGTTCAACTCGGAGCCCGGTTTCAGCTGGTAGTTCGGTTGTTAAGTCTTTTACCAATGGCTCCACCCGAGCTGACTGAACAGCGGGACCATTGACGACTGAGGGATCGTTAGGCTCGGTTTCTTCTTCATCATCCTCAGTTTGAAGGAATTTTTATTGAATGGCTTGAGCGTACTTCGCCATATAGCTCGATATGAAGTGCAGAGAAGGGTTCAGGAAGACCTCGGTGTCAAGACCGTGATCGAGCTGTGCCACCGTCGCTTTCCACCCACACTTGAAGAATAAGTCCTTGCTAGCTTCACACTGCAGGATGTAAGTTACTTCGCCTTCTTTGTAACCACGGTCTTCAGCATCTTCAATCTTCTTTTCCAACTCAGTTATCTCGGCCTTTTTCTTCTCCTCAACTGTGGCGAGCTCACGCAGGTAGTAGTCCTTCAGCTCGGTCAAAACTTTTTGTTTCTCCACTTCAGCTGAGTCAACTACATCGGTGAGGCGGGCGACCTCAGATTGAAGCTCGGCCATTTTTTGTTTGGCCACTTTTAGCTCAGCCGTCTTCTTGTCAGCATCAACCACAGCCTACCTTGCTGTCTTCCGCAGCTCCAGTACACGCTTGTGTGCAATCTGGCTCTTTTGCATGGCCTGTATAAGGGTGGTAAGCAATTCTTTGAGTAAGAACCGAGCTAGCAGATGCACAAAAATAGGAAAACAAAGAAATGAATACTCACCAACACCATTGATTTGGTGGCCGAGCGGATAGCTTTTAGCTTGGTAAGGTGGGCATGGTGATCCATGTCAGGGGGCAAACACACGCTCTTAGCCAGATTGAAGGCCAGCATGTGATCTTTATCTGCCACCACTGAATCTGTGTCTTGGATGGCTCGGTTCTGGTATGATAATCTCGATGCCCAATCAGAAGAGTTAGCTTGATCTGAGCTCTCAAGTTATGGGCTTGGTACTACGGTTGGAGGAAGCACAGTTTCGTCCTCATCGACAAGGCGTGGCTCGGTGGGCGAAGACCGAGCGCGCTTGCGAGACCGAGACGATGAAGGTTGGTGCGATGGTAGGGCTACCACGGTCTCTTGTGTCTGACCAGCTGGTGGTACCTCGGGCTAGTTTGTCTTAGTTAGAAAGGCTCTTACGGCTCTTTTCTTGGCCATTTCTTGCTCAGCGGTTAGAGGGATCAGATTGATTTGAGGCAAGGTTGGGTCTGGTTCAGGAGAGGCTTCCAACAAAAAGTCAGTTACCTTGGTCTTTCGTCTGCTGCTGTATCGGTAGGTCGGCTCAAAATTTAGTAGCTCGGTCCAACTTCTGTTTGGATATCGCAGCGCGGTGCGAAGTACATTCAAGTTGGGATAGTTGTATTGGGACTTGAGAAAGTTCAAATCTGCATGAAGGAAGACAACAGTTAGTACGGTTCAAGATAAGAAAACCGAAGTAAAGAAAAGCATGGAATTGAGACGAGGTAATCCTACCGGCTACACCCTTGTTCCAATTTATTCTGTCGCCCGGGATCTGGGCTTGTTGGTCCTCAAAGTTCCCAGATACCTAGAAGAAATCATCATCATTCACATCTTTATCCGGGGTATTTTTTATTATCTTTTCACGACGGCGTCTTATTTTAAATAGTAAACCCAGCCATCTTCAGCCGATCCTATGGAGTATTGGTGGAAGAGCTCGGCTAGACTGAGATTAAGGCCAGCCCGGCGGTGTAGCTTGGCAATGCTGTTTATTATGCGGTAAGAATTGGTGGAAAGTTGGGTAGGGCAAAGGTTTGTTTGTCTGAGGAATTCACAAAGAAGGGGTTATACGGGGAATCTTAGGCCGGTTTCTACAATAGAAAAGATGGTGAAAGGAACGAAGCCCCGGTTTCCCCAGGGTGTGATGTCTAGGTCGGCTAAGGTAAGATGAACGCCATCAGGAATATGGTAGTCCCTTCGGAACCCGGCTATGGCACCTGGTGAGTTTACTAAGAACATATACTTTCCCATTAATTATATATAAATTATCGACAAGTGTTAGCTCGGTGCTGAGATGATATGGAGTATCTCCGCTGAAGCGTTCAAGGGAGTGCCTGGCCAACCTACGTCTGCAAAGTGAAAAAGAAAGGTGTTAAGCACAGATCGTGGGACCGTGCTACAAGAAACATAGGCAAGATAAATGAAGTCCTAGCTCGGCTACGTGGGATGCTATCCGGTCTTAGCTCGGTTTAAGCAAGGGGCTTTATCCCGATTGAGCCTTTGGGGCAACATTCTTAGTTCGGTTTGAACTAAGGGAGCTGGTTTAGCCCCAAGTTTTAGCTCAGTCGGTGGTTGAGGCTTTCTAGCGTGGTATTGCACAAACCTAGTATGGTTCAATAGCTCAGTTAAAAGAAACAAAAGATCCCTAACCTATGGAAACTGCAAGTATGGCGTGAAGTTTTAGTGCGGTTGTTGGGTGTGGCTAGGCTTGCATCTAATACAAACAGTATCCTAGTTCAGTTGATGTGTGATTTTGGATCAAATACAATATTTTTCAGATTATTCGTAAAATCAAGTGGTTCTTTTGCGTGGTTTTTCCCAGAAATATGGAAGCAAAAGTGGGATGTGCTTTGAAAAACATACAAATAAAACATGCTTTGTGTTGCAAAAGAGTTGCTAAATCAACAGAAAGGAAGAAGATTCAAACCACTTACCAGTTCAAGGTGAAGGCACTGAAGATGGAGGTAGTAGCAGCAACAAACACGAGCTCTGCAAATACAAGGTTGGGGAGAGATGGAGGCTCAAAGAGAGAGAAAGAAGGAAATGAATAGTGAAGTATATGATTCAAACTGAAGGGTTTGTTTTATGTAGAGGGAATGACAAAAAGGCGGGACTGTTCAAAAAATGCAGAGTACGAAGACGGCGTGACAGCTACATTGGGCTAATCAGAGTTTGCCACGTGTCCTTAGAATGGAAATCGATTCAATTATAGAGACTGAAGAGACGTTTTGACCGGACAGATTGGTAGCACGGTGTGAATTTGGCTCAGTTGGAAGGCTAAATTTTTTTAGCTCGGTTGGAAGGCTAAAGTTTTTTAGCTTGATTGGAAGGCTAAAGCTTTTGTAGCTCGGCTGGTAACAAGTAATCCCTATCATGCTGCGCAGATGGAATTAAGGGGCAATTGAGAGGATAATTTATATGTAAATTAGGCCGAGCTGGGTAATGGGCCATTCTGTGGGCCACAGTTAGAAGGGCTGAATAAAAGGGCCTTGTAATTAGTCCAATCCAGAGGAGCCTTGCAGATAGCCCGGTCCGTAAGAGCTTGGTGGTTAGCTCGGTCACTACGGTCGGCACGGTGACAGTTAGCTCGGTCAAACCATCTTGAGCTGAGGTATTTTTGGCTTCTACTTAGGACCTTGCTGTTGAGTAGCTCGGTCCAAGTACGCTATGGTTAGCACGATCTACAGGCGAAGCCGAGGTACATGTTACAAATAAAGTGCCGGGATAAATGTAACATGAGTATTGCTAGCTCGGTTACATTGTCATTGTGCCATGGCAATGCTAGCTCGGTCATTTGGACATACCACCGAGCTAGGACCATCTCACTTGGTTTAAGCAGTGAGGGGGTGTTGAAGGATAAGCATTATCTTTTAAGAGAGTAATTCCTAAGAGGACTCTGCATGGAGAAATAAGAGTCTTATCAGGATTGTGCCACACGGAACCTATACAGCTCACAACATCACCTATGGAGAGATAACACAACTTTGATTCTCAAATACACAGAGCTTTTGTCTATTTGCCTATTTTTCTAACTCAGGCATCGGAGAGGTATCCGGCACACACCTGCCGGCTAGCTCATGTTTGTGTTTTCAGGGAGTAAAACGACGACGTTTGAAGGAGCGCAGACTTGATCAACAGGATTATACGAGGACAATATTTCGTGCTCGTACAATACATAAATCAAATCATTCTCAAAAGCCTCTTACAAAATTTTTTAACAGACATAGAACAACCAATTACTTACCTACATGCATAGATACAAAATGGAGATTCCGAACAGCGGTGGACGGTGGTCAATGACGCTTGTCAGTGAACACCAGGTCGGTCGTCGTCGTCGTTGTCTCTCTCGCCGTCGTCGTGGTGGTCGTCTCTCTCGCCGTGATCGTCATGGTCGCAACTTCCCTCTGTCTCCCTTCTCTTCTCTCTTGTTTCTGTTTTTTGTTTCATCTTTACTACTTTGTGCAGAACACGTGAACTCCACATGCATCAAAATTTTGGAGGGAAACCATTTCAAGCCATTTGGGCCGTTGGGCATTTTGGGCCCTGTAGCAGAATTGATAAATTAAATAATTTGATAAGATAAAATGTCACATCTAAATCATAATTATTTTATTTTTTTCACAAAAAAGTAAAAAAATTTAAAAAAATCAAAACAATTTTTCCAAACAATATTAAATTATTCAAGTTAAATTAGTTAAAAAATTAAAAAATCAAACTACAAAAAAATTCTTCCTAAACGAAATCTAAAAGTTCAACTGAACGTGAGCTTAATCATCACTTGTAAATGAACATTTGAAGAACATGTTAGTGGATTTGACCACTTTTGAGTTAATTGAAAATGTTAGTTAAAAGTTTTTTTTTTTTTTTTTTTTTTTTTTTTCAAATTAACCTTTTGAAAGTAATACGTTAAAAAATAAAAAAATAATGTGACTCAAAATAAATTAAAAATTAATTTTTTGACTTTTAGTTATTTTTTCAAAAGAGGCCTTTGTGA
Organism: Camellia lanceoleosa; assembly: GCA_025200525.1. Classification (NCBI taxonomy): domain Eukaryota; kingdom Viridiplantae; phylum Streptophyta; class Magnoliopsida; order Ericales; family Theaceae; genus Camellia; species Camellia lanceoleosa. Next base: position 131,212,538 of record CM045771.1, on the reverse strand, counting down.
CCTCTACCAATCGGAATTAGTTATTGTAATTATGTATCCCGTCATAATTTTTAATGGTGTTATGATTAGTAAAAGGAGTGAGATTTATAAATTTGTGTTAAGTAATTACGAAATATGAAAAAAATATATAATAAATTGTGATTAGTAAGAAGTATGATTATATAGTGTTTCAAGATCAGTTAATAATTTTTTCTTAAACAGAGTATTTAAATAATTATATGCAATGATGTTGGTTTTTGATTTTGTCATAAATATATATATATATAAAAGAAAGATAATTTAAACCAAAAAAAGGGGGAAAAATGTAAATTTTAAAAAGAGGTTAAAATGAGTAATTATTTTAGGGCTGGTTTGGAATCCACTAAAAAGACAAAAAAAATTAAAAAGTTATTTAAAAAGTTAAAAAGTTATCGCTATTCATAAAAAAATATATATAAAAAAATTAATATATAAATATTAAAAAATAATTCAACTTTTCGGCCCGTCAGTCAAACCAACTGCCAAGAAAGGAAAAAAAAATTATTTTATAAACATTCACTAAGTAACATTGGAAAAGTTGAGCCTGTGCGGGTCCATCATGGGTCCCGTTTTGATAATCCGAATCGTCCAATATGTAGAACTTGTCTAGTACTATATGTCTATAAAAAATCACATCTACCGGATATCGTTAACAATGATCAAATCAGTTTTATATAAAAAATAAATGGTGTTATAGTTAACAATTGATTAAAAAAACTAACACGATCAGATAGCTATCGATATCCAATCAACGTAATTTTTTATAAACATATAGTACTTGACGAATTCTACACATTGAACGGTTCTGATTAGTAAAGCGGGACCTGTGGTAGGCCCCCATGGGCTGAACAGAACAGACCAACTTATATTCAAAAAGTAGAGAATCAATCTCCTACACACTCACTGCAGCGTTGCTTCCAACCGTACGGCTTACACATTACTTTATTTTCCTATATACTTATTTATATAATTTTTTAATACATGTTTTTTCATAAAAAATTAAAAATTAATCCAAATATTTTTTTTTTCTCAATTTTTTAATTTAAAAAAATAAAAAATACATATATTTAAAACATCCCAGACAACTCCTTACTATAGATGCGAGCATTCCTATGAGCTGTCCAAGTAGACCGCAAACTCTGCTATTATTTGAAAAAACAACCACTTGAATTTTTCTAAATTCAAATCCAACTCATCATCTTTGTCGTTATTATCATCTAGTTCTCTTGGATACTACAATAGAGTTGAGTCCAATTATTAGGTAGTAGGAGAGATAGAGTTGAGTCCAAGTATTGGGTAGGAGAGATAATGAATCATTGATTTTGTGAAAATCAAACCTCTTTTTGTTTTTTTGGTTTTTTTTTTGTTTTTTTTCGCATAGTGCACGTTTGAAAAGTTGAGGTGATGGGACTTTTTAATTAAAATAATCAAAAATAAAATAAAATAAAATTTTAAATTTAATAAGATAAAATATCACATTTAATTTATAATTATATTTTTTCTTTCACAAAAATTAAAAAAATTAAAAATTCATCTAAACGAAACTTTTTAACTCCAAATTAAAATAATTAAAAAATTCAAAATTCAAAAAGCCATTTCACTTTCCAAACGAACCTTCTTAACAATCTAAAATTTGAATTAATGGGGTTGTTTGGACTCACAGAACTATTTTGTTTTGATAATGTGAATGTACATTTTGTAAAACTTTATATATATATATATATATCATTTATAAAATTTAAATTAATTTAATAATTATAACTTTTTTATTTTATTACATTTTTTTAAAAAAAAGACGATAAGGTGTATTTTTAAAAATAATATATCTATTTTTTAGATATACTCAATAAAATGAAGAAATTATAATTATAAAATTGATATAATTTTTTTATAAATAATACCCATACAAAGACTTTATAAAATAAAAAAAAAATAAATTATCAAAACAAATCTGTGATTCGTCTTACAATCCCAGCAGTAAGCCCAAGACTTTCTTTTAATAATTGTCGAATTCAATCAAGTAGCTTATACTCCGTTTTTTTTATGATTTGTACTTCATTAATATATTTCCTTAATTTAAAAAATAACATAGGCATGTTTCTTCTGCTAGTAATGTTGATTTATGATATTTTATCCTTTGGTCATTATCTTGGCTGCTTAACAACAACTATAAAAATTAAATAATTATGAATTATAGTTTGGGTAAATTACAAAACACATCTTCATGCATCTGTCATATATATATATATATATATATTTTAAATCTGCGTCCAACCAATACAACAAACCTTATTCTACCCCACTCTCTCCTCTTCATTTGAACTAAAAAAATATGATATTAGCTACTAAACATAATCATCATTTTTCACTTAGTTATAAAAATTATATTTATTTTATTTTTCTAGCATATTGTGTTTTCGTTGTCCATGAAAGTATAAATTTTTCTTGATTTGATTTTTGACTATCAAAATTGTCTTGATTATGAAAATTATGGATATTGGGTGATTTGGGTTTAAAAAGAAATAAAATTATTTTATTTGTGAAAGTTATGAATTTTGAATAAAAATTATAGTATAAAAAAATTAATATTACATTATAAAAAATTAAAAAGGTCCCCAAATAATTTTTTTTGCCTTGTTTCAAATAGGTTTGAGCCCCTCTATCAAGAAGTATGAGAACTGCGTAATCCCTTAAAAAAAATTATAAATTGACTACCTGTTTTTATAAAACAAATAAATAAATAAAAAGAAAATAAAAGGATAATTACAGGAAAAACGCATTTTGAGTCAATTTTTGTCATGAATGATGAAAAGGATAGCACAAGTTGCATTATCAAAGATGAATATATAGAGATAGGCTTGAGCCCCTCTTATCAAGTATGGGAATTGCGTAATCCCTTTAAAAAAAATTATAAATTGACGAAAAAGGAAAAAAAAAAAAAAGAAAATGAAAATAAAGGATAATGACAGAAAAAAAACACATTTTTTGTGTCAATTTTTGTTGATTCTCAAAGATGATATAGGTATGGGTCAATTTTGTTGGTCATGCATTATACTGAGGTTTCGTTTGACAATTTTAGTTTTAGTTAAAAAGTGAAAAAAATTGTTATAAATTGACACATCACTCTTTCTATTTTTCTACATACCATTTCGTAAAAAGTCAAAAAATTACTAAAATAAGCTATTCTCAAACAAGGTCTCATGTCATTTTATAGCTAGATGCCCATTTATTTTTACTTAATATATATTGAGCAATATTACATGCACAAAATTCATCTACATAAAAAAGTTCAAAATATTTAGGATAAATTACACTTTAATCTCTATTGTTTTAATTTGAATTGTTTGGTTCCTACAATTTGAGTACAGTAATTTGATCATTCTGTCCAAAGTTTTATTAATATTTCTTATGTGTATACTTTAAAAGATTGACAAGTATTCCAAAATCGTTAATTTTAACTTCTAATTTCAATGGAAGGATCAAATTGAAATCACAGGAATCTGAGTAAAATTTAAGTCAAATTATAAATATACAAAGTATAATTTACCCAAATATTATTCAAATTTATTTAAAATATGGGTTACATTATATACAAGTTAAATCTCAACTATATGTTCTTAAATATATTTTTGTACATAATTTTTGTACACAATTTTTTAATGATATTCACTCCCTTAACCAAAATTTTGTTGGTTGTTTGCGTTATTGCTTTTACGTACAAAAGTACAATGACCCCGTTTGGTGTAGTTGTTAAAATAGCTTATAGATTATAGCTTAACAGATTATAGATTATGACTTTAATCAGAAGTTGTTAATCTGTTTGGTGTAGCTGTTGGATTATAGATTTAAATTGCTGAGTAGTGTTTGTTAAATAAATTGTGAAATAGCTTTTTCAATTAATTTTTATTTTTTGTTTGTCTACATTTCTCATAAAAAATAATAATAATAATCTATAGTCTATTTGAGTCTTTTTCTATTTTTAAAAAAATAAAAAATAAAAAAATTTAAGAGTATAACCATAAATTAATATACCCACAAAGCCGATAATCGAAGTAAGGGTGTGACGAACTTTTAATCAACTTTTTGAGTTAAAATAAAATTTGTTAGAATTAGAATTTTAAAAATAAGTTTATCAAACAAAGCATAACTTTTTAAAGTTTAGCCATAAGTTTCTGAAAATTTGAAACACCCCAATAAAGGGTGAGCGAGATACATGTGCTCATGTGCCATTTCCATTCATGAGAGAGTTGTTCTCATGGTGGCATTCATGCTTTTGTTCGGATGAACAAAAATTGTGGAGAAAATTACAATATATATATATGGTGTCTTTCAACAAAAAAAACAAAAAAAAAAATGATTAAATCAATGATAATTTTCATAAAATTTTATAAATTTTAATAATTAAAATCATAAAAAAATTTATTAATCAATAAATATTTTGTAAAAGTGTCATTGATGTGTTATTTCCCTAAATTATGGCAAAATCCAATTCAATCTAATCCAACTCATGTGCCCCTTGACTGCTTCAATGTGATCATGGTGGTCATCTCACCATCATCACTCGTCAACATATATGAAAAAGGGAAATTACTATTCAGGATGTGCTTTGAAATTTTTTTTACAAAATAGTGAAATAATTTATGATTTTAATTAGTAATATTTATAAAATTTATCATTTTTTTGTAATATTTTTTTCTGACACACCACTAATATTTAATTCTCTCGATGAAAAAATCTCGAAATGTCAATGATATTTTCTATTTATTTATTTATTCAAACAGAAAGAATACCAACCACATGTACTATATCCATATGGATAAGAGAATGCTAATATGTGTATAAAATAAATTTATTCACATATTTTAGATTTTATTATTTTAAATTTATCAAATTTTGATAATGTTTAAATAAAATTGTACTCAATAGTGAAACCTTATATAAAAAAACACCTATTATAAAAAAAAATCAAATTAATCTCATAATCACGACCATCTAATTTATCAGTACAAGATAAATTAAAAAATATAAATTATAAGAATAAGATAAAATCATATAATTAAAATTATTGAATCAATTTTGATTTTTTTTAATTTTATTTAATTTATAAAAAAAAATAACCTACACATGGGGAATCAAATATGTCACATGACAACGGACAAAACACGGATTGAACTGTCCAATCCATACAAGAACAGGGAATCCATACGGATAAGAGAATGCTAAGATGTATATAAAATAAATTTCTTCACATATTTTATATCTTATTATTTTAAATTTATCAAAATCTTGATAATGTGTGAATAAATTGAATTTAACAGTGGAACCTTATATAAAAAAAAATACCTATTATCAAAAAATCAAATTAATTTGATAATCATAACCACGTAATTTATCATTATAAAATAATTTTGAAAATATAAATTATAAGAGTAAGACGAAAACATATAATTAAAATTATTGAATTAATTTAATTTGATTTGATTTGATTTGATTTGATTTATAAAAAAAAAATAACATACAAACATAGTGATAAAAAAAAAAAAACCAATCAATCATCAAATAGGTCACATGAACTCGGACAAACATTGATTGAACTGTCCAATCCATACAAGAACAGGGACAAGCCAAGTTCATTTTTTTTAGTATTTTAATTAATTTTTTGTTCATTTTGTTCTTATGAAATATTTTTAAAATTAAAATAAAATTATGCCATTTTAAAGTGTGTAATTTAGGATTGGTTTGGAAAGCTATTTTTTGTTGGGTTTGTTTACTAAAATGTGAGATATAAGTGCACTTATTTAGATAGGTGCATTTATTTAGGTCACATCATCTCTTTACTTTTCTGTATATTTTTTATAAAAAATTAAAAAGTATACTTATTTAGGTCATCTAAAATAACCCATTGAAAATAATATTTTGACATTTTATGGGGAAAAAAGTAAAAAAAAATAAAATAGAGAATTAGATTAATCTTTGACTTCTTTCATATGATATTTTTATTTATTTATTTATTTTTACTTGTTCAAGAAGTGACTAAATTAGTCCAAAAAAATCACTATAAAATTAATCTATTCTCATTAATTTTTTTTATATATTTATTCATAAAAAGTCACAAATCACTTAAAAAAAGGCTATTTCAGAATAAACTCTTTTTCATTTTTAACTAAATCCAATCTTTCCACTAAATTGAATCACTAAAAAAAGATGGTTAGAATTATGCTCAGAAGAAAACCAATGATTGAGCTAATCCTAGGAGGAATGACAATAACTGGTGTTGTACCATTCTTTCTAGTTGAAGGTAATAAAGGAATCAAATAATTTAAACTTGATATGTGCTCAACCCATTAAAAATTTGTTTAAGCTCAACTTGTATTTAGTTTATTAAAAACTCATTTATGAATTAGTTAAGTAAATAAACCAAACTTAAACATATTTTGAAAGTAGTTGAAGTTTTAAATTAAATTTAAACAGTCAATTAATCATTCGATTCGGTTTGATAAACATAAAATTATATAAAAATTCCAAACTATTTTAACTCAGCTCGGCAAAAGTTTATTTGGAATCAGTTGAAAATTTTAACAAATCAACCTTAAATAAATTTTAAAACTGCTGAAAATTGTCAAAACAAATTTAAACAATTAATTATTCAGTTACCCTGCAGAACAGACCACACAGAGGGTTAATAAAGTAAATTGGGGCCATTTCAGTTGGTGAGATGATTTGTCGGTGCATGTATCACAAAAATGCAATCAATCAGCCACCCACGTGCAATATATATATATATGTGCATGCAATTATTATATAGGTGGAATACATTATCAAAAGTAGAAAATAAAAAAGGGAAAAATCTGCAATTTTTTTATATGAAGAATGTTGTATGGAATCTCAAAAAATGATTTTTTTTTTTTTTTTTGTTTTACCGCATTTTAGGTCTCAGAAAGAAATAAAAAAGTTAATTTATTAATTTATTTGAATCACATCACTTTTTTTTTATATATTTTTTTAAAATAAAATAAAATAAAAAAAACTTATAAACTATACAAAAAAATAACCCATGGTACCATTCGGCCAAGTTTGGGTATTCCCAAATAATTCAAAAAGTCAAAAAGTTACTCAAAAAGTTAAAAGTTAACACTATTCACCAAAAGTCAACAATTACCGCTGCACAACTCCTAATTCAAATTTTCCTCTAAAAATCAATTTTCACAATTTTTTATTACACATTTTTCCATAAAAAGTCAAAAAGTTAACCCAAACATCCATATTTTCAACATCAATTTTTTGTCCAAAAGACAAAAAGTATACTTATTTAGTCTTCCCAAACAAGGCCTTAATTGAAACAACCTTGATACCATTATTACTGCTCCAAAAGTTGCTTTACTTTTGGTTTTATCCAAAAAATAAATCGGAAATGTTTCGTAGCTCGACACCAAGGCTCGAAATTTGGCTCGAGAAACAGAAGGGAGGGAGAGAAGAGAAGGGAGGGAGGAGATCCACCGCGCCTCGCTTGACCTCGTCTTGCCACCACTGCATTGCCTCGCCAACATGCTCGCCGCCTCCGCCCCTTCCTCCTCCATTTTTTAGGCCCCCTCCAATCCTTCCTCCCCCTCCCCCTCCCCCTCCTCTTCTTCTCCCTTCTTCCCTCTCCCGATCTGCAACAAAAACCAGGAAAAAAGAAGGAAAAAAAACAAAAAAAACAAAAATCGACACCAAAACGATGTCGTTTTGGTGTCGAGCCGCGTGTTTCGAGCTACGTAGCATGGTCGAAAATAAATAAAGGTTTGTGGACGGAAATATATATTTTAAAAATCTCTCAAGTTCCTTGATAATAAATTTCATAATACAACCATGATATTTTCAATTGTATATGTTAATGTGCTCAGTCTTTAATATATATATATATATAAACAGATATGGATTTATTAATATGAAAATAATGATAATTTCAAACATTTTGTTATTTTTAAATCCCCCCCCCCCCCTTAAAAAAAAAAAACAAAACAAAACAAAACAAAAATTTTAAAAATGATACCAAACTTTCGCAAGGATTCTGATGTTGATACTCAAAGCCCCTTGTCCTTTACTTTTTAGTTTTTTTTTTTTTTTGGTATTTTCTAGTAATATTCATCCTATAATTTAGTTTATAAGTGAAATATATAAATAAATAAAAGAAGAAAGAAAATAAAGAAAAAGAAAAAAAAGTGCATAGTACGTGATGAAAATAAAAATATTCAACTTCGTTCACCCGAGTTGGATATCTACTAGACTACTATAGTTCATTTGATGTGAATATTATTACTTGTTTTTTTTCCTTCTAAGAATGGCCTATATATTTAATAATTGCTAAATTATTTTTTTAATTCATCAAATAACTCCAAACTTTGCAAAACAGTATTTTCTATTAATTTATTAAATTGCCCAAAAAAATTAAATATAAAATTACAAACACATTAATTATGCTTGCACCTACTATTAGTGTACATCTATTCTATTATACACTACAAATGGCTAAGTTGGTGTTAGCATTTTTTTTACAGAATTTTTATTTTGAAATTACCTTTCTGTAACTAACAATTCAAGCACAAGTCCTTCTATAACAGTCAATTCAATCTGTATTTGTCAATTTTAACTCACATGAAAATTATACGTTTTGAGCATGCACAACAAGTCTATTTTTGGAAGTCACTATTTTAGCCGAAGAATTATTACAAAAAAATCAACAATTCTTTCTTCTTCTTCTTTTTTTCTTTTTTTTCCATGTCTCCTTTTTGGAAAAGAAAATAATATGCAAGTTTACTTTTTAAACACACTTTCGAGATTAAATGATGTGTCAAGAACCAATCATCTTCTTAACACATCACTGGGTCTAAAAAGTGAGTCTAATTTTTAGGCCTAAATAGCAATGTATTTTTGGAAAAAGTAAAAAATACTAAAAAGAATTAATTCCCAAAGCAAACCTAATGTGATATTGTGGATGTTTGGTGTAACTTATCCAAGTTGTTTGTACATTTTTTTATTTATTTTACGAGCCTGTATCAAATTGTTTGGTATAATTTTTACTTATAACTTATTAGACAACAAAAAAATTATTCAAAAGCTCGTTGAGAAGTGCTTTTGACTTTTTCTTATGAATTATTAATTTTTAATTTAGAATAAATTGTACCATCACTAATTTGGTGATTTTCACAGTTAAAATGGCAAATTCTTCACCTTAAAAGTGGTACTTATTGCATATAAAAAATAAAAAATAAAAAATAAAAAGAGGGAGATGATTTTTTTGATTTTTTTATGAAAAAAATATGTAAAAATAGTAGAGAGAAAAAAAAATATTTAATTTTTTTATATTATTATTTAATTTTTAAGTAATGTTACATCGCTTAATATATGATTCTTATTTTGAATTCCCAAGAAGTAGAAGAAAGAAAGAATAGAGAGATAAAGAGGAAAAAAATGAGAAGTAAAAAAGTAAGATTTATTTCACATCATTAAAAAGGTTGTTTGGGATGTGAAGTAGAGAAAAAAAAAAAAAAAAAAGTGTATTTAAGATAATTTTTTTCATTTTTTGACGAAAAGATATGTAATTTGTAATAAAATTAAAATGACTATTTTACCTTTATTAACTTTTTAACTTTTAATTTTTAACTTTTAGACATTTGAATAACTAAATTCAAATGACATTTTGATTTTTCTTACAAACTTTTACCAAATAATATAGACTTTTTTAATTTTTTTAAAAACGGTTTGATATTTTCACTTTTTGACCTACTCTAAGCATACGAGTTGCATGAATCGCGTTGGAGATAATCAACCATGTGAATGTGATCATGGGTGCATGTGTTACAAGTGGGCCATAGAGATACACAGTACAGACCTTCCAGCCCACTCATTTATACCAAATTCACACCACCTCTTCAATAGCAAAAAAAAAAAACAAAATATATATAGAATCTATAGATACATAAAAATATATGAAGATAAAAACATAAAAAACATTCATATATATATACAAATAAAAAAATACTTGACACACTTAATTTATGGGGATTTACATGTATATTTTAATAGATGAATTTATTATTTTATAGATTTTATAATAATTAATAGTATTTTTCTTCAAACACTATTAAAAAAATTACTAATTATTAATTTTCAGCGACATTCTTAAAATTTTGTCACAAAAATGTTACTAATTATAAGTTTTAGCGACAGTTTAAAAAAATAGTCACAAAAAATTTTATTAATTTTTAACTTTTAGCGATAGTTTAACAAATTCGTCACAGAAAAACGTCACTAATTATAAGTTTTAGTGACAATTTATAAAAATCGTAACAAAAAAGTCATTAATTGTTAATTTTTAAAGACATGCAAAAAAATATTTATTTTTAGCGACGATTTTATTAAGACTTATTTTTGATAGGTCTTGATGGGAATTAAATCCAACTATTAAAATCTATTGATAGTTTATCCTTAATTTAATTTATCACTCTTAAAAATCATCCTTGATGAAGTGTGACAAATATCAAATTTTAATTTATCAAACATTCTGTTATGTGAGATCTACTCTCAATGTTACATCATTAAGAGTGGTCTAGAAATGATAAATTAGAGGATATAACATTATTGATACAAACAATAAAGACACATGTATGGGTGTAAAAGAACAAAAAATAGGCTGTGTTTTATGGGGTTACTGGTAGGGTTGTACAAAACACTTTTTAATTCGTTAAAATTTATAAATTTTAAAATTTATAATCCGCTTTTGAAATTACTTTGTCTCGCTATAATTAATATATATGTATATATATATTTTAATCTCTAATGAAATATTAAAGTTAAAATGAATATGAGAAAGATTTATGATATAAAATTTGTTACAAATTAATAATTATATATATAAAAAATATTATGTAAAATTAATTTATGTTATATGTATGAAAAATATTATACAAATTAGTATTATATATTATGAAAATAGTTAATAATTAGTTTAAAATATTTTTCAATCTATCAATCTATCCCAAACCATTATTTTTCAATCCATTACTCTTCCATTTAATTTATAATTTTATTCTCAAACTATCTAAATCATACCACAGACCCCTAGTTTACTGGATAGGCTCATTAATTAACCCATGTAATTGTTTTTTAATGCCTTGAGGAAGGATAGGGGTTTATTTTTCTTCACTTAAATCGGGTAAAGGAGATGTTTTAAATATGTTTTACATATATATATATATATATTATAGTGAGTTATATTAAGAGAAAATTATTTATAAATTCTATTTGGAAAACTTATTTAATGTGAAATTCTATAAATATTCTTTTAGAGTTTAAAGTCTTATTTAAATATGAATGTGTTCCACAATATCCTATGAGTTGTAAATGAATTATATTAGTGTATTATTATACTCCTTGTTAGGTTTTTATTCTTGGCAATCCTGTTTGACAAAACTCTTTTCAGATATATTTATTTTCGCACTTTTATTTCAGTGAGGTTATGAGTTTATTAGATGCAAATCCAAACCCGAATCAAGCCTTGCAGAGAAGTTTGTGATGTCAATACTTTCAAGATTGCCACTTTGCTGATTATTACGGGGGTCGGTCAGCTCGCGGCCGAAGCAAAATGCAAAATTGCATTCAAAATTGCATGTCTGCTATTGGTCGCTCGAGCCAAGAAGAGCTCGCTCGAGCGAAGGTTTGCTTGCTCGATCCAAGGAGTTTTCGCTCGAGCCAAGGATTGCGTCCATACAAAAACCTAAACCTGAAAAAGTGTATTCCTCGCTCGAGCCAAGGATCCGTCGCTCGAGCCAAGACACTAGTAGAAATCATGAAAAATACACTCCTCGCTCGAGCCAGCAAAGCTTCGCTCGAGCGAGCCTCAGAATCCGGATTTCTCAAGGAGTTTGTTTTCTTCCCAATCTAGGATTACTTTTGATTCTCTATAAATACTTCGTTTTCTCCCAAAATTAAGGTATTCATTGAAGTCCTCCAGATCTTCTTTTTGGTTCTTAAAGGTTTATATCTGGGGATATTTTGTTATTTTTTCTTTGATGTTTTATTGAGTATTCAACTCATTGTTTAAATAGAGTACATCAAAAGTTTGTTTGTTATACACAAAAGAGAGAGTTGTTCTTCAGTTGTGAATTCTGAAGAATTCGAGCCTGAAGCTTTGGTGGAATTCGGAGTGGCTCATCAAAAAGACAATTCCGTGCTGAAGACGGGGTTGGAAGAGGCACATAGAGGTTGGTTCAATTAGGCGTTGTGGATTCGCTAGATAATTGAGAGTGATACTTGTGTAATTCTTTTAAATCTTCTTAGTGGATTGTTCTTGTGGCAGTTGTCTGTGATTTTTTGATCACAATTGGAAGGTGTCCAATTGTGGTTTTTCTACGTAAAATCTTTGTGTCTCTTTCTCTTGATTGTTTGATTGGGATTGTTATATTTTGCTTAAAATTGGTACATAATCACAAATCAACATCTAGAAGGTTTTCTAGATTTTTCACTCCTAATTTGTTTCTATATTGTATCTTATTTTCTCATTCATCATATTATATTTGGGAAGGCTTTTAGAAAAGACATGTCTACAGGCAACGACTATGTGAGTTTTTTTTTTGCATTGATCGCAAGATTCTAGTGCATTTTCAAAATGTTGCTTAAATGTATGTGGATATAGTTGATGATATGATGAAGTTTGAGAGTTGTGTATTGATTCTTTCGACAAATTTCGATTCCAATCGGTTGAGAAAAATAGGTTTTTTTTTTTTTTTTTTGATGTGTGTTGTTGTTTGTTAAAGTGTGGATTGTTCATCTTTAATAGGGCATTGACAATCCATTACACTCATTGATAGGCACACTTTAACCAATGTTCTGATTGAATGTATGTATTGAACATTGTGATGGTTGATGTGTTTTGATTTGTTTGATGTGTGGGGTGGTGTGTATGAGTTCAAGGGTTGCGTTGGGGGTATTTGGTTTTGGTTGTTAATCGGATATCGAATGTAAACCATGTCATAAGATATCAATTGTATATTAGGGCCTGGATGATCATGTTACGATGCATGTTACATTTAGTATGTAACGTTAATCCACATATACCACGTAGTAGATGACATTTGTGTGTTTGTTCGGTTATATATGTGTTTGAATGTGTATCATGTCTTTATTGTAATCAGTGTTTACGTATGTTGCGCAAAATTATTGGAGATTTGGGTTTGTAATTGAATTTGAATTGAATCTCATCACTTAATGTTGAAGTTACGTTGAGTTGAGGGTGATGATGGTTCAATATATGAGTTGGGTTGGGATGTTACATGTTACATTTAAGAGGTTATATTATTCATAATTCAACGGTGAAGTATTAGAATGTCACGTTAGGTTTGAGATGAGAAGCATATTGGAATGTCACGGTGGGTTTGGAATGTTATATGTTACATGTTACATTTACGTTGGGTTTGGGATAGAAAACATGTAAGAATGTCACATTGGGTTTGGAATGTTACATGTTACATTTATGTTTTGAATTTCAAATTTACAACCATATAGATATGATCAAAATCTATGGTAATATTGGATTTTCTATATATGGTATTGTCATTAATTAAGTTATTTTGAATTTCGTAAGCACATGGGAATATCACGTTGGGTTTGAGGGTGTCATGTTGGGTTTAGAATATTACATGTTACATTTACGTTTTGAATTTCAAATTTCCAACCATATAGATATGATCACAATCAATGGTAACATTAGATTTCCTATATAGTATTGCCATTAATTAGGTCATTTTTGAATTTTAAATTTCTAACCATATAGATATGATTACAATTTATGATAATAGTGAATTTTCCATATATGGTATTATCATTAATCAAGTTATTAATTAATTAAAATTGGGGGTAGATGTGTCCACAAGAAAATCATAGAACCTATTGGGTTATAAATTTTTTTATAGGACCACATCTTGTATAAGTCTTCCAAATAGAAATTATAAATAATTTATCCTTATTTAAATTGAGCTTTTAGTTAAAATTGTTGAACAAATTAATTAAAAAATAATAAAAATAAGTCGCTCTTATATAAAAATTAATTAATAATTAAAGAATAATGTTAGAAATTTTTAGAAAATAATCAAAATTTTTATCAAATATTTCATACAAATGTGAAACTCACATAAGAATCACATGATGTGAGTCCTATCATATAACCATGTGAGATGGGTGGTGGTGATGATAACCATGGTGTAGGTGGTGAGTTTGGTAATAAGCTTAAGCCTCTCATTTGAGAATATGTTATATATAAGGTAAAAGAATTAATATTTTGGGATAATTCTTTTATTTTTTATGAAAAAACATTTAAAAAGTAAAGAAAAATAGAATCTTTGATTTTTTTAAATAGTTTGTTGACTTTTTAATTTTTTTAATTATTTATTTTTAAGCTAAAATATGTAATGGTGGAGATTTTTTGACATAAATAGTAATTACTGGTAATAGAAGAGAGTGGGAGTTATTTTGTTAAATTGAAGACATTGATAGTTTGTGAGGTAATGCTATAGTGTGCAACTTACACCTTACATCTTTTTGTGTTCACTTACACCTTACACTTACACATTTTTTACCTTGCACTTACACCTTTTGTGTAAGTGGCACATGGTGTGCAACTTATACATTTCATTTATACCTTCCACTTACACTTACACTTTACACTTACACATTTTGTGTTAGTGGCACATGGTGTGCAACCCACTTACACCTTTTGTGGGTTGCACACCTAAGAAAACTCCTAGTTTTGTGAGGAAAGGAAAAATACGGTAGTGCTATGCCCCACAATTTTCTCTCACAAAAATATTATTCACAGTTTTTTATTGGTAAGAGTTCACTCATTCACTTTATAGTGATAAACTCTTACCGGTAAAAATTTGTAAAGGAATGTTCTTGTGACAGAAATTTGTAGGAATTGATCATTTTTCGAGAAAATACCATTTTATGGAATTAAAAAGGCCATTTTAATAGACTTAAAATCATATAAAGCTATTTACAATTTGACTAAAATTCAAATTATGTTGCCTCAACTTCACTTGCGTGTTCTCTTATTGGGAATAATGTAGAACTTCAAATATCACTATTTAGGGTTGTAAATTGATCGTCTTAATAAAATGTAGTTTGTTTCAATTTTTTTTTCTTTAATACTGATCAAAATTTTATATTTAAATACTTTCATATATTATAAATCTTTTATTAAAAGATAAGTAATAAATGTTACACATTTTGCTATAAAAATTAAAAATATATATAGGAGTAACATTTACAGAACATCTTCTATCATCTCTCTTTATTTATTCTTAACATAATTTTTTTAAAATTTCTTTAAAATCCTTAAAAGTTCTTATCAGTCAATCTGTTACACAAAATAAAAAAATTAGTACAAAAATTGAATACACAACATATTCTAAAGATAATCGTTAGCATTTTATCTTAAAAAAATTGACAAAAAAATCTAAAGCATCTCCAAATAAATAAATAAAATTGTAAAAAATGATGACCTTAAAGCATCTCCAACGGTGTATCAATTTTTTCATTAAATTTAAATAAAAGCTTATTTTGATATCAAGTGCACCAACAAAGGATTTTGAAATTTCATTAGAATACTGGTTGACCAGATATACCACTGGGAGGATGTCTGACCGGTCAATCGACCAGTGTAAATTTGTTTTTATTTTTTTTGCCTTGAGGTGGTTGATTGGCTAGTGCAATTTTTTCACAAATTTTTGCCTTGAGGTGGTCATTTGAGAGAACATTCGAAGGGATATCCGGGGGCACGTTCGACAACAATAATGAATTATGATTTGATGAAAGATATATTGGTCCTCAGTTTGATGACAAAAAAGCAAAATCCTCAATTTGATACTTGTTTGACGCAACCATTAGAGCAGCAAAATGACTTTGTTTTCATCAAATTCAAGTTTAATGAAAAATTTGAGTGACCATTGTAGATGATCTTACACATTATTATATACTTTTCCCACTAAGTATAGATTTATTAATGGGAAAATTTCACATCAGTATACAACTTCAAAAATAATTACAAATTAATAATAATTTTTATTGATTACTAATAATTAAAATCATAAAATTGTCCATGCATCTATAATAATTTTTTGAAGATCATATGGGATAGTTTATTTTGAGAAGTAGATTAAAAGTTAATTTTTAATTTTTTTTTAAAAAAACGTGCAAAAAAGTAGATTAAGAAAGTCAAAATACTACTTTTAACTATGTTCTCAAAACAAGTTATGAAAAGCCAATGTGAAAAAATAGATTTATGTGTAGGTCCTAATAGGTAAATTTATTGTCTAATAGATCTTATGATAATTAATTACATTTTTCATCAAATACTATTAAAAAATATATTAATTGTTAATTTTCAGCGACAGTTTAAAAATTTTGTCACAAAAAATGTTAATAATTATAAATTTTAGTGGCAGTTTAAAAAAATTATTATAAAAAAGTCACTAATTTTTAATTTTCAGTGACAGTTTGAAAATTTTGTTATAGAAAAACGTTATTAATTGTAAATTATAGCGATAATTTATAAAAATCATGATAAAAAAGTCCTTGATTGTCATTTTTTAATGACATATGCAAAAAAAAAAAAAAATTCATAAAAAATTATTTTTAATAATAATTTTATTAAGATTTATTTTTAATTGTTTGTGAATAAATTATTTTAATAATTTTTTAATTTTTTTTAAAAAAATATAAGATAAAAAATAAAATATTTAAAATAATTTTTTTGATTATTTACAAAAATATATACAAAAACAGACATATGTCAAACGAAATTTTAATAAGGATTAAGTTTAGGACATATTGGTAATTTAACAATAATGTGAAAGGGAAAGGCTTGAAGTAAAGTGAGTATTATTTCCTATATAATGAATCTAATCCCCAAATCCCAAAATTCCATTGAAACATCTGTTCTTCTCTTTTGGGCTTACCACCATTTCTATCTTTTAAAATTTCATTTTTTTATTCGAACATCTCTGCAATCACAAGACCCATTCATTCCTAACAAAGCAAAAATCTATCCTTTCTCCGGTTTAATTTTCTCGCATTTTCTCTCCCTTTCTGTCAGAAAATTTTCTCATCTCTCTTCCGCATGCCGTAACAAAAGTTTTTTGTCACTCAAGATTTTCCTCGGGATTCTCTTGTGATTCAGAACTACATTTATTGTCCTGTAGATGCATATCTGTAGAGAGAGAAAGTGAGAGCCAGAGTTTAGTAGTTGGGATTCTAGAGAGAGAGAGAGAGAGAGGGAGAGAATTGAAGAGTTGAGTTGAAGAAAGGTCTGAGGTATTGGAGTTGAATGGCGGAAATTGGAGTGAAATGGAGGGTTTTGAGATCGATATCGTTGATATCGTGGAACTTTTTATTAGCATCAGTGCTTGTTGCAGCTGAAAGAAGCTTGAAACAGCAATCATCAACCTATACCCCTGCCCAAGAAGCATCGGGATCAGATTATTTTTCACAGTTTGTGAATTTCTTGTGGCAATCGAATCAATCTGGGTACCAACATGTTTGGCCTGTAAGTCAAATTATCTATCTGATTACGTCTTGAAGACTTTTCTTTTCTTTCTTTCTTTCTTTTTTTTTTTTCAAATCTTTTTGAAAAATTCCAAGCTTCAGTTTTAACCATTTTTTATTCTTTATTTTTTTAAAAATACCCATCTCCAATCAGTTCTCTTTTTAAAATTTCATCAAATACAAGTAAAAATATGACTGGGAAATTTGGTGATAGATTTGGTTCATCCTTGTTTTGGTAAAATAAAAAAAATAAAAAAAAATTTGCCCATGCCTTGATTTGATACAGATTTGATAAAATGGTTGGAGCACACTTCTAGCCATTTTCCCTCAAATTTGAATTTGATGAAAAAATTGATGAAGGATTGGAGATGTTATGTTGATTCCATTGCTATTACCCATTTTTGCATAATAATTAACAAAGATGGTCCAAATCAACTAACTTGTTAATTTATTGGTCTAGTTGGTGTTATATTCTTTTTGCTTTATATTTTTCTTTGTGGGTTGGTTGACCTTTAAATGGATAGGGTTGCAAGCTTAGCCAAATA
Organism: Camellia lanceoleosa; assembly: GCA_025200525.1. NCBI lineage: Eukaryota > Viridiplantae > Streptophyta > Magnoliopsida > Ericales > Theaceae > Camellia > Camellia lanceoleosa. Next base: position 131,194,398 of record CM045771.1, on the reverse strand, counting down.
GTAGTGTGTTCAAGCTCTGCTCGATAAAACTCGAGCTTGACCTCGGCTTGGTTCAACTTGATTATATAAACAAGCCAAGATTAACTTGCACGTTGTGCATGTTTTTGAGTTCGAGCTCAAGCTTGAGCTCAAAAGGAAAAATCAAGCCTGGAATGCACATCAAGACTGAAAACAGAAGGTTATGGAAAAAAATATAAAATAATGCTCATGTTTGTAATAAGAAAATAATGAAAATAATTATTTGGCTTACCCATGAATGAGGTAGATGTCATGTATATATAATAGATTCATGATACAATTTAAGAAACAATATAAATAAGGAAACAATACTATATCAGTGATTGACATAATCACAGATTATATACATAGTACTAAAAATAAAATGGTTCTTTGTACTTTAATTTCTATATTCAATACTCTCTCTCAAGCTGGTGTGAAGATATTCAATAATTGCAACTTGCCAACAGATGACTGGAAGAAACCGAAAAAAACTCAACGGCTAGTCCAAATAAATGCTACCAAATAAATTTGGTAGTCCACCAAATAAAAAAGGCCAAAAGGTGTTTAATACATCTGCACCACACTCTAGAAAGGAAAAAAAAACAGGGACTGAATTGTCCTAGAAGAGCTGCCAAAGCATCTATGGCCAGGAAACACCCTCATTGGCATTAGAGGTTGGAGCTAATGTCGGGAGACAGTTTATGATTGTGTCGAACCGTTGTAGAAATTGGTCGGAACTAATGTCGGGACAGTTTAAGGTCATACTGGATCATTATAGGAATTGACCGGAATCAATGCCGGGACAGTTTACGGGGGTCATACCAGACCTTTGTAGAGACTAATCGGAATCAATGTCGGGACAGTTTAAAAGGGTCATGCTAGACCGATGTAGAGAACTGGATGTTGAACCAATAAGCATGACACACACATAACTTATGATGTGGTGCTAAATGATGATGGCAACGGATGATTAAGTGTGCTAGGGGGCGACTTATTAGAAAGTGCGTCAGTGGGTGGCTTGGATGGTCACATGGTATATCACCATGATATAGGTATAATACCTCCCTCAAACTTAAATAGGTTTGAAGATAGAAACCTATTTGAGGTTGAAATAGAGAGAAAGATAAAGTGGAACAGAACACACGCAAAAATGGATTACGAGTAAAAAAAATATGATAGAGATATTTAGGATAGGAATAAACTAGTGGATAGAGGAAGAGATCATTACGAAGTGATAGTGAAAAAAAATATGGTAGTGGAATGGGTTGAGGTCCAACGGGGGGCAAACGAAAGACTGCTGCCCGCCGGTGAAGCAAAATTAGTAGGTATTCAACCTAGCTTTGATACCAAAAAGAATAGAAAGAATTATTTGGCTAATCCATTAATGAGGTAGATGTTATGTATATATAATAGATTCATTATACAATTTAGGAAACGATATAAATAAGGAAATAATACTAAATCAGTGATTGACACAATTACAGATTATATACATAATACTAAAAATAAAAATAAAATTTATGTACTCTAATTTCTATATTCAATAATAAGTTTAGTCAATCAAATATGTAAAACATCAATCATAAATAAAAATAGTGCATATACATTTAGCTGATAGTATTTGGGACAAGGCACTATCGAGTTGACTTCAGTTTGTAGACATATCTTTATGTAGTATGCATGCATATTTGTATGGAAGCAACCTCACTTGTGCTTGCATATGTATGAATACATAGTTGATTGTTTGTTTGTTGCCATGCTGAAGTTGTGTAATACGTGCAAATTGTAAGAATTGATTTGTGAGGACAATTGTTGAATTTGATTTGCAGGAGATGGAATTCAATTGGCGAATTGTTTTGGGTACTATAATTGGATTCTTTGGAGCAGCATTTGGGAGTGTAGGTGGTGTTGGTGGTGGTGGAATATTTGTTCCTATGCTTAGCCTAGTTATCGGGTTTGATCAAAAATCAGCAACTGCAATATCAAAATGTAAGAGACAGATATCCATTTAATAATACTTCCAGAAAAGATTTGCTTGTTTTTAACCAGCACAAATGGAGTGACTTCTTCCAATTGACTTTGTAGATTGTGAAGTTTTCTTTAAAATATATGTCTAAATTTATTTTTGTTTTCTAAAATTAAAGGAAATGAGAGAAAAGAAGATGAATGAGTTGACTCAAGTCTGGTTTTGAATTCATTCTAAACAATGGAAGACATGTCTATGTTCATAAGTTTTTTTCAGTTCTGAAAGCAAAATATTATTGGAATGCAGACAGGTGATATAATGCATTAACATGACTCCAATTTTCTTGGAGGTGAATTTTAGTTGTTTTGGCATTATTGAGGATTAAATATTCAGACTTCAGAGACAGTACATAGGTTTACTGTGACATCAGTCATAGCTGACGCAGTCCACATTACTAAAGCTTTAAACTAAAGCTTTTTTTTTTTTTTCTTTTCCCTCTCTCAAATTGGTTAACGGCCATAGAAAGAAAATGGTCTTTCTTGATTTTACTTTCTGTGCTCCATTGAATTTCTCAGTTCTAATTTCATAGATTTGCATTATTTTCTGTTCAGGTATGATCATGGGTGCAGCAATCTCCTCTGTCTACTACAATCTTAAGCTGAGGCATCCTACACTTGATATGCCAGTCATTGACTATGACTTGGCACTGCTTGTCCAACCAATGCTCATGCTGGGCATTAGCATTGGTGTTGCTTTCAATGTGATTTTCGCTGACTGGATGGTCACCGTTCTACTAATTATTCTCTTCTTAGGTAATGTTCGGTTGCATTTTGAATAGTTCTTGCTATGTGTTCTGCCCTACTCATACTGTTGAGACTACATGGCGGTTTGCAGGCACATCAACTAAGGCCTTTTTCAAGGGTGTTGATACTTGGAAGAAAGAAACAATAATGAAAAAGGTATCACGAGGTTCATGCATTTAAGAAGTAAAACGGAAGTTACAAGTCAGTCAGAAAATGAGATCATTTCACTTAGTTTTCAGTTGTATCTGAAATGTTCTTTTTCTTGCTTGTGTAGGAAATAGTTTGGCTTCAAAGAAAGTATGCAATTTCAATTGTTTTTTTTTTTTTTTGCAATTTTTTATTTCGAGCCATGCTGATTAAAATTGATGTACTTGTTTGGGAAGTTGGCTATTTTAGTTTTTGGCTATTTTAGTAGGCTAAAATTTTGTGTTTGGGAAGATTGTTGGATTTTTTTTAGTTGGATGTGATGTTTGTAAGAAAAAAAGTGAAATAATTATGGGTTTGATGTGATATTTTGTTTTATTAGCTATTTTAGCCTATTTTGTCTTTTTGTGAATTTTAGCCTAAAATAGGCTAAAAATAGTGCTTGCCAAACAAGGCAAATATGGGATTAGGATTTCTGCTTTTGTTTTCATATGGTGTGTGTGTATATTTTTGCAACCAATCTTAATTCTTCCATTCTGAATATCAATTTTCTGATTTCAGGAGGCTGCTAAGCTTTTGGAGGCAAATGGTGAGTTGATCCAGTGTTCTTTCTATATAACAACACCAAATAGATCCTCTTGCTTATTTCTTTTTATTTTTCTGTTGTGGAATATTCACGCATATTTCCTGTTATATCAGGTAATGGTCATGAGGGAGCAGAATACAAGCTCCTTCCTGATGGCCCAAGCAATGGCACCAAAAAGGAATCCAATGGGACTACAGAACGAGAGGTAAGGAGCCTGTAACAAGCTGTTTACAGTTCCAAAGATCCCTCAATTCTGATACGTATAAACATCACAGGTCAGTATAATTGAGAATGTTTACTGGAAGGAGCTTGGGCTTCTTTTTTTTGTGTGGGTTGCATTCCTTGTACTGCAGATCACCAAGGTTTTATCTTCTTCTTTTTTTTCTTTTTATTTCTCCTCATTTTTGATTTTATTTTTGTAAATATTTGATTTTTCCTTTTTGTACATCTTATTAAGTTATAAGTTTTTTTTGTTGTTGCTTTGTTTTGTTTTGTTTTGTTTTTTCTTTTGAAAACAGAACTATACAGCCACTTGTTCAACAGCATATTGGGTCTTGAACTTATTGCAGGTAAATTTTATTATTTCACCCAAAAGTAAGAGATTCATGTAGTTTTTTTTCCTCTATTGGACTGAGTCTGTACATGTAAAAATTACAACTAACTTGAAAGTTTCTGTTGATATTATGACAGTGTCAAAAAAAAGTTTTTAGCTTTACAGACTGCAAACTGGGTTTTCAAGCATCTATGTGAATTTATCTTTTCAATTGTTCTGCAGATCCCAGTTTCTGTTGCGGTAACTTTGTACGAGGCAATTGGGCTGTACAAGGGGAAAAGACAGATTTCATCAAGAGGAGATACAGGCACTAACTTGAAAGCACACCAGCTGATCTTGTACTGCTCCTGTGGTGTACTGGCTGGTGTAGTTGGTGGACTGCTTGGCTTAGGTGGAGGATTTATTTTAGGTCCATTGTTTTTGGAGCTGGGAGTCCCTCCTCAGGTAATTTGCGTCTTTCTTTTCTTTTCTTTTCTTTTTTATTCAAAATTTTGTGTTTTCAGTGCTTGCACTAGAGTGAAAAAGAAAAACCAAAAAAATAAATGAAAGAGAAGGGTAATAGTAACTTTATATTTCACTATTCATGTTGGTTATCTTTTACTACTTAAATCCAGGTTAGAAGAATATGGCTAATTCGTTGTTATGTATATCGCTATTAGGTTTTGTACCCTTCCCTTGATATTGCCTTATTATTAAATTAACCAGTTTGCTTTGTGGAACATGAAATCTGTTCCAAGTAACATCAAAGAGAGTTTATGCTTTCATTCATTTAACTTCGAAATATATTTCCACTATATGTAACATCGACAACAAGACAAGTCAATCATGATAATCTAGGATTCCAATTTTTTTTTTTTTGACTTTTTGTTTCCAGAATCTGTTTGACCGTTTGAGTAAGCCAGTGTAAATTAAAATTTTAACACAAATGGCGGAAGTTTTTTTTTTTGGGGGGGTCTTGTAAAAGCAGATTGTGTTATTTCTGGATTATTGTAAATAATTCAACAAGTTTGCAAATAATTCAGGAGTTGTTTTTATTATTAGGATATTTTTGAATAATTTGATATTTAATGACTGGATGAGGAAATTAGGTGTCGTATGTTGAACAAAAATTTCAGGGATAAAATTGGAAATTTAGGAAAAAGCACGTGGACAGTGTTCTAAGTTTCCAAAATGTGGATCTCATATAATCCCAAACTTAGACATATATGTTTAGATAGCAAAGGAAGATAAAAACAACCATGACGTTGAAACGGTTCCTTGTGCTGTGTTAATTACAAGCATTTGCATTCCGTCTCATCCTAAACTCCTTGAGAACGTTCGTGCAGGTTTCAAGTGCTACAGCCACCTTTGCAATGACCTTCTCCTCATCAATGTCTGTCATAGAATATTATCTTCTAAAACGTTTTCCAGTACCCTATGGTAAGTGTTCCATATTACTGAAACACTTTTTATAAAGCAGTTTTCTGTTATTCTCTTGAGAAATCATCTAAAAGTATAACGAGTAAAAGACTTGAGTTCCATTTGAATTTTGTTTGAATTCAATTATTTTTTGTGTGTTTGTGCAGCTCTTTACTTTGTTGCTGTGGCAACTGTTGCTGCTTTTATTGGGCAACATGTTGTACGGAAACTGATCATTATACTGGGAAGGGCATCCTTAATCATCTTCATTCTGGCTATCACGATTTTCGTAAGCGCAATCTCCCTAGGTGAGCTTCATTTTTCCCATTAGTTGGACTGGTGAAATTCCCAGGCAATAAATTAAATGAGTCTTCACAACTTAACTGTTTTTGAAAGCATTAACTACAATGTCTATAGTCTACTTGTGAAATTCTTGATTTCTTGATACAATTTATTTTTGTTTTTGATAAGGTGGGGTAGGCATATCGAACATGATTGGGAAGATTGAGCAACACGAATACATGGGTTTCGAGGACCTCTGCAAATACGATGCTTAATTTGTCGTCGTCACCTCTTCAACCTCTGCAAATACGATGCTTAATTTGTCGTCGTCACCGCTTCTTTTCTCCTCTCACATTTAATAGGATTCCCAAGTGTCATAATGAGGCGGGCTCAGTATAAAAATCGGCCTCGTGCCATTATGCACGTTTGTGGGACGAATGAATGATTGCATTGATTCAGCTCCACTGAAAATTCAGTATGTTTGCTTTCATATGCTGTCACTGTCTTTCTGTAAGAAAAAAATTCTGCTGTATTTGGAGCTGCAGTAGGAAAGATACAAAAGGAGTGTTTTCAGTTTTTTTTTTGTTTTTTGTTTTTTGGGTTCTTACATGGAATGAAACTTTTGAATAATTGTAATAATTTATTGTTCGACCCTTGAAAATTCAATTGATTCAACTTTTGAGTTTTATATTTCACCATCACCCTCTTGTGGTTATGGGATTCATCTGCAACAATGAATATTCTTCTAATAAAATTTATATAAAAGAATACGCTCTAATTGGTTATAATGTTGTGAATTTTGGGACATTGACTGAAAATAAGATTTGATGGATTTCAATTTTGAGAGTTTTGTGCACATGTGCTCTGATTATTGTTTAACATGTGGCTGTGAGTTGGTTAGTATATACCCTTTGTTCTCTGTCTTTCAGAATGTTGGCTCACATGGCTACTGCAGTCACATCAACGAAATTCAGATGTTTTTTTTATCAGGTGGAATAAAATCACTTGATTACACAATTCTGTTTTCTTCTTCAATGTGAAGATCATCATTATAACTTTTTTTTGGTTCCTTTTGGGGCATGATATGAACAACCATTTCAAACACCAATGATTACAGAATTTTTGTTGGCTGACATGGGTAAAAGTAGGTGTAGTGTATGAATAATGTCATAACCACAAGAGGGTGAGCCAACAAAATATTAGAAGTACTGATCCTGGAACAACAATATGCATGAATGTGAAAGAAGGTGCAAAAGTTCATGAAAGGGATGACTAAATGTCCAAATTTAAGAGATTGTATTTCGGTTGGGATCCATGGCTTCCAGAATGCTTGTAGGCCAATCATTGGTGTGGATGATTGTCATTTGAAAGGTCCACATGGTGGAGTGTTGTTGACTGCAGTAGGGATAGAAACAAATAATTGTATATTTCCGTTTGCCTATGCTACTATTGAGTAGGAAAAGAAGAAAACATGGTGGTGGTTTCTGTGTTGGGGCAAGATTTGAACATTTTAAATTATCATTGTTGCACTTTCATGAGTAACAAGTAGAAGGGCCTAATTGATGCAGTGGCTGAGCTGTTTCCAAATGCCTCACACAGGTTCTATGTAAGGCATTTGTACAATAATTTCAAGTGTGAATATAAGGGAAGGGTATTGAAGGATTTATTATGGAAGGCTGCTAGGGCAAGCACTGTTGTTGCATTCACCGAAGTCATGGAAGAAATCAATGGAGTTGATGGCCAAGCATACAATTGGTTGGTAGCAAGATCACCAATCCATTGGAGTAGGAGTCATTTTAGTAGTTTCCCCAAGTGTGACATTTTGTTGAATAATCTATGTGAAAGTTTCAATTCAAGCATATTGCAAGCTAGGGATAAACTTGCGGTCACCATGTTGGAGAAGATAAAAGTCTTATTGATGGAAACAGTTCAAAAAAGACATGAAGCAATTAAAAAGTACAACAAAGGCCCTATATGTCCTAAGATTCAGAATATTTTGGAGAAGGTAAAAGTGAGTGCAGCTGGCTGGATTCCTAGACAGAATGGGGCTTCCTAATTTGAAGTTGTTGGCCCATATGGTGAGCAATATAAAGTGGACTTGAAAGAGTGGATTTGTGGATGTAGGAAATGGGATCTATCAAGCATTCCTTGTGTCCAAGCTGTAGTTGTTGCAAACTATATAGGTGAAGAACCAGAAAAATATGTGCATTACTAATGTAAAGTCGAAACCTACCTCAAGATTTATGAGTTCATGTTGACTCCAATCAATGGTAAGTAAATGTGGCAAACACCTGCATATGCTAAAGTGCTACCACCGGATGTGAAGAAGAGAGTGAGAGGCCAAGACTACATAAGAGGAAGGATACTGATGAACCAATTGATGTAACTGATTCAGGTAAGTTGGGAAGAAGGGGAATCCAAATGACATGCAAGAACTGTGGCAAGTTGGGACATAACAAGAGAACATGCAAAATCAAGGGCCAATTCACCTACTTAATAGATCTTGTGAGTTCCACTCAACTAATTCATACTTTTCATGCATTTTGTAAACTTACACATTATTAACTTTTGTTTTTTAGTTTTTGCAGTCCCAGCCTTAAGGAAGCCAAAGTCAGACCCAAACTGACGGGAGCCAAACTCAAAGTAAGGTAGAAGAAAGCTTGGTTGGGAGTCAGATTACAGAAGTAACTAAAGTTATGAAGAAGAAGCTGGCTGTAAGTTTTAAAAATTTATTTGTTAATTAATGTATTCCTTGCATATGTCCTAACAATGGTGAGGGCTATTGCAGGTAGAAAGGAGAACGGTTATGACAACAAGTGACTCAACTCCATTGCATGCAAGTCAGGATGTGCAGGGGTTTGCAGTAAGTTCCAATACTAACACTCCTCTGCAAGGTCAAATGAGATGGAGAAGAAGAGTGGTGTACAATGCTAGTGCTGTCAAATCTCCTCTAGGTGCAACCACGAATGCAATTGAAACAAAGTATTTAGAAAATGAATGACCAGTGTTGTTGTTGTTGGGTTTTTTTTATTATTATTTACCATGCTGGAGAAGGTTTTTGCTACTTTTGTTCATGGAATACAATGTAATGGATGTGAAGGTTTTTGCTACTTTTGTTCATATTCCATAACCTTGACAATGGTAGGGGCTTTTTGTACATTTGAAGCCTGGTTTTTGTATTGGTTGCCCCTTTCTTAGTGTATGTTTTGCACAACATGAATGACAAGTGTGTGAACTGATCAAAGTTTGAATGATAATTTAGTGCTTTTACTACTGCTATGACAAGTCTTGGTGTTCATTGGTAATGGACAGTTATGTGTGTGTGTTTTGATGATGGTTTTTTTTTTTTCCTTCTAGTTTTTAGTTTATGGATGGACACAACAATAAAGGCAATAATGTCAATTTTTCTGTTGTATTGTTTTGATCAATTTGAATTTGGAGTGACAAATTGTATATGTGATTCACAATCCTTTCCCAACTTCCAAGAGTTCATTGGTGATGGACTGCTATGTGTGTGTGTTTTGGTGCTTGTTCTTTTTAATTTTCAGTCCAAGAATGGACACACAATGAAATGAAGAGTGTAAATTTGGTGCCTTTACTGTATTGTCTTGCCCAATTTGATTTTGGAGTGACAATTATGGTCCCAACTTCTATGTGTTTCCTTTGTCTATGTCAAAGTCACCAAACAAAAAATAATAGAGACAACATTAATTGGTCACCACACACACAATTTTCATCTCAAAATCATATTTTTCCATTAACAATAGTTCACCCATTGCATATGATTCATAAACAGGATATAGACTCCATTCATTCTTACATTACCATACAACTAGTAACTTTACATTACAAACCATATTCCTACAACCAATCATGATAAAACCAAGAAAATCCATAGTTTCCTCTCTCTTCCACTCTTTATCTTCAGTTGTGCTTCCATCTTATTCAACTTCTTCAACAGACCAGGAATGATCTACACTGCCTGATCGCACATGGGTGGGTCTACCCAGGTAAAGTGATTGCAACCATTGTTAGGGAAACTACGAAATCTCCTCCCAAGATTTGTGTTGGTCCATGCTGTGTGTATCAGCCTTCTTCTTCCACAAATATTGCAAAACATCTCTTCCACACCATTTCCCTTGATTTCTTGAGCTTCGATTGTTCCTCATTTCTTCTCTCCCACTGATTTCATTGATGCTCTTTTTTTCTTTTTTTTTTCCCTTCTATTTTGTTGTGGTCTCTGTTTTTGTAGGTTGAAGGAAATACAAGGGAAGGTTAGGTTTTTGTGGGAAAGCCTTAATTTTCCCTCCATGTGAAAGTATAGGGGGCCACGTCACTCATGCCGTCCACTTCCTACAGAAATAGACAGCAGGGGTGAGATTGATAGTAACTTGCATAGTATGGGGGTACACATGAAAATAAGTGTAGTCTGGGGGGTCTTTGAAAATCATGTCAAAGTATAGGGATATAAATGAAATTTGCTCAAACAAACCTCATATTCACTACCAAAGTCCATTTTATGCTTAGTGCTCACAATATTTGAAGAATCTCTTTGATAATATTAAAAAAGGAATCACCATTTTGAAAGTGAAAATAAAGAAGAGAAGCCATTGATGCACTTTTAAAACCATATTTTAATTTACAAAATAATTGTTAATATATAGACATTATTAAAGTATTTATAATAATAAAAAAAAAAGAAAAGGAAAAGAACAGTATGCACAGACCAATTAAAATATGTTTGGTTTGTATTTGGGAGATGAATTTTAAAAAATTTTTTCTAAAAAATGGTTTGGTTTGAGTTTTTCTTAAAAAATTTCCAAAATCACTTTCTCTCTCTTACACATCAATCAATTACTTTTTCTCTCACACACATCTACTCAAATTCTCCAAAAATATCAAATCATCCCAAACTCCCAAAAAAACAACTCTCCCAAAATATACAACCAAACAAACCAAAAAAATTTCTAAACTCTCTCCTCAAATTTTTTTTCAAAAACAACTCTCCCCAAAACAAACCAAACAAGCCCGAAATGTTTTTGGGTATGGTGGCCAAATGCCATGATGTCTCTGCCAAGAAAATAAATAAATAATTAATTATTTAAATGATTCATCAAATGCTGTGTCTCTAGCGTGTGGATATGGGGGCCAAGAGTTGAAGAGAGAAATGGCAGCTATTAAATTTGACAAATGTTAAAACTTGTGTTAAATTTGACACAAGTTTTGGTAGTTCTCATATGTGCCAGATCATGAAGAAACACCTCGTTCCTTCCCTCCCTCCTCCCAATGAAATATCTCTCCCTATTGCCCTCTATTTTTACAGAAGAAACACAGAAACTGGCGTATTCGGACCAGGGCCGGCCCTGGGGCATAGGTCACAAGGCCATGGCCTAGGGCCCCTCAAAATAGACTCAAAAAAGGGTCCCTCCTATTATAATTTAATATAATATATTAGGTATGTTTCAAGTCTAAAAAAATTTAAAAAAGCTCAAACTAACTTAAAATAAATTGACCCATTAAAAAATTGAAAGGCCATTCAAAAAAATTAACATTGTTATCCATTGGAAATAGACCCAAAAAAAGGGTCTCTCTTATTATAGTTTAGTCTAATATATTAAGTATATTTTAAGTCCAAAAAAAATTAAGGAAGGCCCAAATTAACTCAAAATAAATTAATCTATTAAAAAATTGAAAGGCTCATTTAAAATAATTAGCATTGTTATTCATTAAAAATGATTTTGCAAAAAAATTAGATTATACAAGTATGATTGATTTATTTACTTCTAAAAATACAAGAAGAGTGAGGCTCAAGTGATACTTATTAGTTATTGTAATGTAATGCTAAGTATTTTTTGTGATTTTGACACAAATCTTTTGTCCTTAACTTAAAAAAAAAAAAAAAATTCATTCAATGAAAAAAAAATGTGAAGGGCCCCAGAAATTTATTAGTTGATTATCGGCTTTAGACCCCAGAAATCTCAGGGCCGGGCCTGATTTCGACGATCGGTTGGTAGTCTAGACACACCAGTTTCTGTGCCAAAATGGTAGCTGAACCATTGGAGCACCATCGCTATTTTTCATCCATTTTCAACTATTTATTACCATAATTTGACAATAACAATGCTATTATAATATTTATCAATGAAGATGCTCTAAGCCTGTTTATACTTTGATTCATATCTTAAACACAATCATTAACTTATTAAATTATGAATAATTTAATATTTATAGAAAGCTTGTCTTCTTCCACTTTAACGTGTGTGCCCCTCACTCTCTCATGCATTATCAAAATTATAGGGTTACAATATAAAAAAGTCTTGACTAAAGAAAAGGGATACAATTCAATGCAAGTGTAGAAAAGAAAAAAAAAAATTCACATCATTAAAATTAAAATTAATTTTGTTTAATAAATTTGTAATTATTTTTTGAAAATATCATTGAATTGTAATTTTTCATAAAGAAAATTTAGTAGAATTGGGGCAAGTATTTGAATTTTTATTGTTTTTGTAGTGAACTTTTTTTAAAAAAATTTAAAAAACTTTGCATTTTATGATCTACTCGACTACATGGACCAAATAAGTTATAAAGAAAAAATGGAAAACAATTCAGTAAAAAAAAGCTGAAAATAAGTTGATGATGCTTTTAGATCATTCTATACTAGACAAACAAAAAATGTAAAAAAATTTGGCAAATTTTAAAAGTAATAATATTGAAAATTTTAAAAATTGAGCTTTTTAGTCAGTTGCCAAACCCATCAAATTTAATTGATTGAAATAGAAAAACCCATTATTTTTATGTTATGTTAATCATCACCAGGGACAAATCCACGAGGAGAGAAAGTATATTTAGATTTTCCCACACCCCCTAGATCCATCATTTATCAGCACAATATTAATTTATTTATTTCATACATGTATTTTAAAAATAAAAAAAAAAAGAAGAAGAAGAAGAAGAAAAAAAAAAGAGTGGTTATCCGATGACTTAGATCCATCATTAATCATCACAATATTAATTCATTTATTTCATACATGTATTTAAAAAAGAAAAGAAAAAGAGTGGTTGTCCAATGACTTAGATCCATCATTGAGTTCAAGTATCGAACCCATCTTTCAACTTTATCATCATCCAACCAGCTTGGTGCCCTCGCTTGAGTCACAAACTAAAGCTACTTACCTCAACAATTATTAGACGTCTCAATCACACCTTATATCCAAACATTATGTGTTGTTTCTAAACGATGTGTGATGCATTTATGATTCTACTACTACTAATGTTTAAAGTTACACTACCTCTTTTCTAATGAGATTATGAACGATGTGGGATGGATTTACGATTTTATTACTATCAATTTTTAAACTTTACACTATCTCTTTTCTAATAAGATTATGTTTCCTTCTCTCCTGTGGCCGCTATCCACTGCCACCATCATTGAACCCTCTCTTGTCAAAGCTTTTAAATATTTATTGTGCTTGGAATATATTTTGAGTTATTTTAAAGGTATGTAGTACTGCCAGTGTAGAAAGAAAAAAAAAATCAGATAAGAGTGGTAAATTTTATAAAAATTAAAATTTTAAAATAAATTTGTAATTATTTTTTGAAAATACTATTGAATTGTAATTTTTCATAAAGAAAATTTAGTGGAACTGGGATAAGTATTTGGATTTTTTTTTTTCATTTTTAATGAACTTTTGTCAAAAAAAAATTCAAAGAACTTTGCATTTTAGGACCTACTAGACTACCTGGACTAAATGAGTTATTAAAAGAAATGGAAAAAAATTCATTATAAAAAAGTGAAAATAAGTTGCTGACGTTTTTAGATCATTCTACACTAGATATACAAAAAAATGCAAAATTTTTGCCGTAAATTTTAAAAAAAGAATATTAAAAAAAAAAGAAGAGTTTTTTTAGTTAGTTGGCAAACCCACCAAATGTTACTAATTGAAATAGAAAAAAACATCATTTTTATGTTGTGTAATCATCACTAATGACTGATCCATTAGGTGCGAAAGTATATATTTTCAAATTTTGAGAATCCATCCTTGATCATAACAATATTAATTTATTTATTTTATACATGAAAAAAAAAAGTCCATCCTTGATCATCATAATATTAATTTTTTATTTTCTACATGTGAAAAAAAGGAAATGGTTGTCCAATGACTTAACCCAACAACCTAAAGTTAGCTAGAACCTACAAGTTCACTGGTCTAGCCTAAGTTCAAGGCGTTGAAACCATCTTTCATTTTTACCATCATCCAACCACTTTGGTGCCCTCGCTTGAGGCTACCGCTACTTAGCTCGGTAATTATTAGATGTCTCAATCACACCTTATATTCAAACATTATGAGTTGTTTTTAAACAATGTGGGATAAATTTACTATTATACTACTTCAAATATTTAAACTTTACACTATCTCTTTTCAAATTAGATTATGAACGATGTGGGATGGATTTACAATTCTACTACTACTAAAATTTAAACTTTACACTATCTCTTTTCTAATGAGATTATCTTTTCTTCTCTTCTGTAATAGCCACCATCGTCCGCCACTATCACCGAACCCTCTCTTGTCTTCCCCACCTACAAGGACCAACCACCACTCCTTCGCTCCCTTTCCTTTCTCTCTCTTTCTAGCCACATAGAAAAATAAAAAATAAGAAATTCTGATCTTAGTAAATCATTTTGGAAATCAAATTGTTTAACTTGATTGCTGACAAGTTTCAAATCTAACTAAAATAGAGGACGTTCTTTGATTGAGAAATTTATGTCAATTTTGATAAACCTGAAATGAGATATCTGGGTATAAATCGAAATGAAACTCTTTCTTGATTGAAATCAACCATCATAACCACAAATACATCATCAATGCCGCCAGAATCAAACCCGTGGGTCAGGGTGGATGGGTGATGGCAGGAGAGGGGAAAAACTTTGCAATTCAGGATTTACTAGACTACATGGACCAAATAAGTCATAAAAACAAGAAAAAAGATAAACAATTCATTAAAAAAAAAAAGTGAATAAGTTGGTGATGTTTTTATATCATTTTGCACTAGATACACAAAAAAAATGGAAAAATTTTTATGCAAATTTAAAAAAATAAATATTCAAAAAAAATAAAAAAAAAATTTAGTTAGTTGCCAATCCCACCAAATTTTATTGATTGAATAGAAAAAACCATCATTTTTAAGTTGCATAAGCATCACCATGGACGGATTCCCGAGGTACAAAAGTACATTTAGATTTTCAAATTTTGGGCATCCATCCTTGATCATGACAATATTAATTTATTTATTTTATACATGAAAAATAAAATAAAAAGCGATTGTTCAATGACTTAGCTCAACAACCGAAAGTTAGCCAGAACGTACAGGTTCATTGGTCTAGCATGAGTTCAAGCATTGAAGCCATCTTTCAACTTTATCATCATCCAACCACTTTGGTGCTCTCACTTGAGTCATAAGTTAATGCTAAATAGCTTAGCGATTATTAGATGTTTCAATCACACCTTATATTTAAACATTATGCGTTATTTTTAAACGATGTGAGATAAGTTTATTATTATACTAACAATATTTAAATTTTACACTATCTCTTTTCTAATTAGATTATGAACAATGTGTGATGGATTTACGATTCTACTACTACCAATATTTAAACTTTACACTATCTCTTTTCTAATGAGATTGTGTTTTCTTCTCTTCCGTAGCAGCCACCATTGTCCGCCACCATCACCAAACCCTCTCTTGTCAAAGCTTTTAAATGTTTATTGTGCGTCGAATATATTTTGAATTATTTAAAAAAAAAAATCAGATCACAGTGGTAAATTTTGTAAATATTAAAATTAAAATTATTTTTTTAATAAATTTGTAAATATTTTTTGAAAATACTATTGAATTGTAATTTTTTGTAAAGAAAATTTAGTGGAATTGGGGTAAGTATTTGTTATTGTTTTTTTTGTTCATTTTTAATGAAGTTTTTTCAAAAAAATTCAAAAAAACTTTGCATTTTAGAATCTACTCGACTATATGGAGCAAATAAGTTATAAAAATAAAAATGAAAAACAATTCATAATTTTTTTTTTTTTTTTTAAAAGTGAAAATAAGTTGGTGATG
Organism: Camellia lanceoleosa; assembly: GCA_025200525.1. Classification (NCBI taxonomy): domain Eukaryota; kingdom Viridiplantae; phylum Streptophyta; class Magnoliopsida; order Ericales; family Theaceae; genus Camellia; species Camellia lanceoleosa. The sequence goes on along the minus strand of CM045771.1, from coordinate 131,178,553 downwards.
TTTTTAGATCATTCTACACTAGATACACAAAAAAATGTAAAATTTTTTACGCAAATTTAAAAAATATAATAGTCAAAACAAACAAACAAACAAAAGAGTTTTTTAGTTAGTTACCAAACCCACGAAATGTTATTGATTGAATAGAAAAAAACATCATTTTTATATTGTGTAATCATCACTAAGGACTGATCCACTGGGTGCAAAAGTATATTTGGATTTTCAAATTTTGAGGATCCATCCTTGATCATAACAATATTAATTTTTTATTTTCTACATGTGGAAAAAAAAAAAAAAATGGTTGTCCAATTGACTTAACTCATCAACTGTAGCACTTGAGCCCTTTAAAGCTTTTGGTAAATGCATTTGAACCCTTTATTTTATTTTGGAAATCTTTGGTGTTGTTGTACCTCAGTTTTGGAGGTGTACAAATTGATTTAAACTTGTTGGGATTGCTTGTTCACGCTCTTTCGCGTTGAAAAGTTGTTTGGAAACTTGAAAATCATGTTCTGGGGTCAACAGCAGCCTTGGTGGTGTCGACACCTTCTCTTCTTGGTTGGCCGCGAGGGTCAACACCAATCTGTGGAAGGGTCGACCCTTGTTCTGAAATTGCCCACTGCATTATGATGTTGACACCAGCCTAGGGAAGGGTCGACACCTGCAGTGCAGTCGCACTTAGTGTTCCAGATTTCTTCTTAGGTGTCGATACTTGTGTTGTGAAGGGTCGACACCTGCGACATTTTCCCAGATTTTTCTCACGGTTTGGACCTACCTTTTTGGGGATATTTTGACTAAATATTTTGAGTTGACTTTGGGGCTTATATCTATTTTTGACCTAGTACTATATAAAAGTTCTCACTTGACCTTTTCTCTTACTTTTTCTTCCATTTCCTCTCTCCAAACCGTGAAACACCTCCTCTCTTTCTCAAAAGGCACTTTTTACTCAAAGATCCTTAGATCTACTTGTTTGAAGACCTCTACTCACTTTGTTCCTTTGAGATAAAGTGTAGAGCTTGTCAAGGGCTTCATTGTGATCGGAGCAAAGCTTGGTTTCTCTTCCGTCGACTTTTGAGTTTTTCTTCCTTCTTCATTTGAGCTCCGAATTCGAGGTAGGGATTCTCCTTGTTCTTTTACAATGCTCCGTCTATAGATAGACATGTGGTAGTTTTGTATTGCATGAAAATCAAATCCATGTTGGGTTTGTTTGAAGATCATGAGGGTGAATCTAGGGTTGGTTGTTGGGAAATGGGTTTGTCATCATTGATAGTTCTTTGGGCTAAGTGGGGTGTTAATTAGTATGTTATTGTTGAAAGAAGAGAAAACCCTAGTTTATATTTGATTTGGTAAATTAAAAGAGGGGTTTGTTCTTTGGGCCAATACTTATGTATTTTGGGCCTCCAATGGGGTTATTGTTCTTTGTGGTTGATATTTGAGCCTTTTTGGTCAATATTGAGAAAGATGGAGAAAAACCCTAGTGTAATGTTATGAATTAAATTGCATAATTGGTTCGGAAAGATATGAAAGAATGGCATTGGGTTTTTATTAAATGAAAGGAATAGTATTGTTTTGTTTTGTGAAATGGGAAGAAAAGTGTTTTTGGAATAAGTGATGGAACATGTTGATTTTTGAAAGTGAAAGAATAAGCATGAGTGTTGAATGCACATTTTTTGGGGAATTTAATTTATAATTATCACACTTGTGGCATTGTTGGGTTTAAGATCTCACGATAGTTGAGTCTTTTAATAGATGTACTGAATACATGCATCTAGAGGTTTTGTCCTTGGTCATCGGTGGAGGATAACATTGTTGTATTGAATGGTTGTGTATGCATTACATCTGTGTCAATTGAACATTATATGTAATGAAGTGCTAGAAAGCATTCGTAATATTGAGATGATTGGTATCATATACCGCGCTTATAATGAGAGGTACCATTACCTTTCAGCTTGTGTCTGGAGACTGTGGACGAGGTACCATTACCTTCCAGCTTGTGTCTGGAGAATGTGGACGGGGTACCATTACCTTCTAGCTTGTGTCTGGAGAATGTGGATTAGATGTCGTTACCTTTCAGCTTGTGTCTAAGGAACTTGACTTATCATTTGTTGTAGGAATTGTATCCTTGGCTTACTGTGCATATAGCCGGTAGAGCAGAGTTTTATTGTTGTTGCTTCAATGCACCTGAGTATATTATGGATTGCGATGGTTATAGTATTGGAGGGCCGAGTTGCCTCATTTATCGATTACATATATTGATGATTGTTATCTCCCTTTATTTAAAGGCATGCATGTATGGTTATGAATGTATTGAGAACAAACCAAAATGCCATTTCAGGATTTGGAAAGTGTGAAGGAAATCAAGTATTTTAAACATATGTTTTGAAAAAGGCACGTCTGTTGTAAGTATGGAAAAATGGAAGGAAGTAGTGGGCTTAGTGAAACTATTTCCTAAGAAGTGTTAATGTTGTGAAAGTTTGGGAACAAAGGGGTAATGAAAAAGAAAGAAAGATGAATAGCTTATAGCGTTGAATGAAATGACTGTTTTCGAGAAAATATCATACTTATGTATATTTTGTATAAACTGCCACATTACTATTCTAGTATGAGGTTGGGTATTCATGATCATAGCTATCTGTAAGTTGTTATTGTTGAGGATCATGTTGAGACCCCTACTGGACTATATGTTCATCCCACGTTGTTGAATCTTTTTCAGGTGTTAAGCAGGATGTGCTACAAGAATTGGATCTCCTTATTTTTTGCCACGGGGCCTATTTGTGTTGGCGGAATACCATATATGTAAAAGGGTTACACCCTTCTTCTTGAATCTTAAATGATGTAAGCCCAAGGGAAATTTATTTAAATATGCTCATGTTGTATTTACTTTGCATACGAATGAGAGAATTGCTATTCACTTCTTGGAGTTGAATATATGAGTTTGTTTCCACATGTTATCTCTGAAATTAAATTAAGTTAATTAACTTGGTAATACTTCGAGTAAATAAAAGTAGGGCGTGACAGCAACCTAAAGCTAGCCACAACCTACAGGTTCACCGATCTAGCCTGAGTTTAAGCGTTGAAGCCATCTTCAACTTTACCATCATCCAACCACTTTGGTGCCCTCGCTTGAGTCAAAAGCTAATGCTACTTAGCTCGGTGATTATTAGATGTCTCAATCACACATTATATTTAAACATTATGCGTTGTTTTTAAACGATGTGAGATAAGTTTACGATTATACTACTACCAATATTTAAACTTTACACTATTTCTTTTCTAATTAGATTATGAACGATGTGGGATGGATTTACGATTCTACTACTACCAATATTTAAACTTTACACTATCTCTTGTCTAATGAGATTATGTTTCCTTCTCTTCCGTAGTAGCCACCATCGTCCACCACCATCACCAACCCGTCTCTTGTCTTCCCCACCTACAAGGACCAACCGCCACCTCATTCGCTCCATTTCCTTTCTCTGTCCCAACCAGCCACAGAGATAAATTAAAAAATGCTCTCATCTTAGTAAATCATTTTGGAAATCAAATTGTTTGGTTAATGAATCACCAATCACCAAAATAGAGGATGGATTTTTATTGAGAAGTTCATGTCGATTTTGATTAACCCGAAATAAGATATCTGGGCTGGGCATAAATCCAAACCCGTGGGTTTCCTATGGTGGATGGGTGATCACATTCCAAGCCCGTCTTCCATCTTCACAGCGTGGGAAAACAAAACGCTTCAATTTTATCACAAACGGGCTACACTTTTCTCAAAACAGAATTATCTATGATCTCAAACTCCAGCAGTGGTCTTTCTCTCTTCTGTCAGCCCAAACAAAGAATTTGTCAGGCCATTTGATAGGAATTCCCATGCTTAGCCCTTTGATCACACTGGGCACTAATTCCCATTGCGGAATCAATCAAAATCCTGAAGATTTTGTAGTTTCACCAAACGGGTTTCATTCTTCTAGGATGAATTCAATGGAACTTGACCGGCAAGGGCCTTCAGTGATCTTTGATGCTCGTATTGATATTTATTTTGAAGTCGAAGCAGGTGGGATTTTTCAAAGATCTGATTTTGTGAAGTCTAAAAGTTGTCTTTCTCATGAACATGGGCACACGGATGATTTGATTCAATTGGCGTCACATTTTCAAAGAGTGAAGCAGCAGAGGAATTTTATGCAAGTGAAACAGGAAAACGGTATCTTCTGTTCATTCCCTACCATGTAGAGGCTGTGAAAGCAATTGGGTATGTATATGTTTCTCTATTTGAGTACTCTGTTGCTTCTTTTTTTTTTTTTTTCCCCTTTTCAATGGAACCCTTCAGTAGTTGAAGTACCTTTCCAACTAAGGAATTGATATTGTATACTTTATTTCACAAGCTTTATTTCACAGGACTATTTAAACTACTGAAGAATTATCGCAAGCTTTATTTCACAGGCCTGATTTTTCTACAAAGATATTGTATATTTTTTTTTTATCATAGCGAGACATGTTAACAAAATATATAATTTAGCGATTTAAGTTAAAATTAATATTAAAATCACAGACTCTAAAATAACGTAGTTTTGCTTTACAACAAAATATTACAATGAGATTCATTATCAACAATTCTAATCCTTATTTGACTTTCTAATAGAAGAAAGATAGGGTCAAAACAAACCTCATATCTGCTATCAAAGTCCACCTTATGCTTAGTGCTCACAATATTGGAAGAATCTCTTTGATAACATTTGAGAGGGAGATTGATTATCTAGTACTGGGGCCGGACAAAGTTTTGCCGAACAGATTTTGGGTCGGTCAAGTGTTGGGCCGAGGATGTGTGGCCCAGTTTGGAAAGAAGTTGCTCGGTTAAGGCAGCGCTCGGTTAGACCGAGCTACATGTTTGGCGGAAGCGAATCCAGTCAAGTTAAGTGACCGGCGCCCAGAAAGGTGTGGTCAGCCGAGGTACCCGATTGCTCGGCAGGAAGGCCGACCATAGCCGAGCACGAGCTGTCCTGGGCTTGGCTTTGCCGAGGTATTGCCTAGTCCGGTCCTCGTTGAGCTTAGCTAGTGGAGTGCTTGGACATGAAGCGTATACCGTTGCGGTCAAGATGGTCTTTGCTTTCAGCCGAAGCTCTAGAAGAGCCAATGGCGATTGAGATTAGGTGATGCTCAGCAGGATTTGTGCTGACGGATGGGATAGCAGAGCCACGTGTTGAGAGACCATTGGGAGCATGTTTGGGACGCAGAAGGGTATATAAGCGTGTTTGCGGCCCCCATGCGAGGAGACGGACACTTTGTAAGACATTCTTACACTCAAACACTCTCCTCCCTCTTTCTCTATCCCAAGGTGTGTGCTAACTTGATCGTCGGAGGGGTTTTCCGGCCACACACCACCGGGTAGCTCACCGCCGTTGTGCTTTCAGGTGATCGGACAGAAACGGAGCTTGGAAGAAAGGGGTACGGGCTCACCGGAATATTTGCTCCCCGTACAATTGGCGCCGTCTGTGGGAAGTCTTGCAGATAAAACCTTGTCTTTCGAAGCTCATCTGATCGCCTTCTATGGCGAACAACGAGGAGATTCAAGTGTCCGTCATCGACGGAGTCACTCCGGAGTCAGGCAGACGAAGAGAGGGACCTCCCACCATCTCTCTGATGGGGGACCTAGAGATATACCCAGGAGGACAGTTAGGTGACGCGCGGGATAAGCGCGGGAGGAGTCATGGCCATTCCCGGAGTCCAGACGGTCATCGGCGGCGGAGAGACTCACACGCCAGACGGCTGGAAAGCAAGTTGAAGGACCAGGATGCCGTCATCCGGCGAATGGCGGCGAAGATGGAGGAATTGAAGCTGCATGTCAAAGGGAAGGGTGTAGCTGGAGTGGGCGACCACAGTGAGCGCACCCAACCCCGTCGTTCAGGTAGTCAGAATCAGCGACACACTCCTTCCATCTCCATTACCAGAAGTTACAAGGTTGGTGATTCCGATGTGCGCGCAGAGAAGTCTAGCACGCAAGATAGCACTTACCAGCCCTCGCGTTCGGCAATGACGTCGAGGTATACCTATTCCGCCCGATCAGAAGATTTGCGGGCAGTCTTGGAGGAAAGGGCTCACCGGCGGGAGGCTCGGCGGATACCGGCGTTCCAGCGGTTGTCCTACGGGGTTCACTTTAACGAGGAGGTCGGAATGCCTCCACTCCGCCAAGCAGCGCCACTCCTGGTGGATTCCGACTTGGCACGATTGAGCGCCACCCCTTTCTCCTTGGAAATAGAAACAACACCTCTTACATCGGGCTTCCACCAGCCAAAGTTCACATTGTACGATGGGAAGACCGATCCTTACATGCACGTGAGTCATTTCCGACAGGTCATGGCCGGACATAGGCGAAATGACGCTCTTATGTGCCTCATCTTTCCGTCAAGCTTAGGTGAACTGGGCTTGAAGTGGTTTGAAAGGCTGCCGGAGGGGAGTATAGAAAAGTGGCATCAGTTGGCCAAAGCCTTTGTCACGCGCTTCAAAACCAACACGAAAACACCAAAAGAAATGGATCACCTACTGAGTGTCAAGATGGAATCGAGCGACACATTGAAGGCGTAAAACTCCAGATATTGGGAGACCTTCAACGAGATCTTGGTTTGTCCGGTCAACCTTGCAATCACTCAGTACAAACGAGGTCTCCCGGTTGGACATAGACTGCGGGACTCGCTTACCATGCACCAACCGACGTCTATGGGCCAACTCATGCAGCGTATCAACGAGCACATCCGAGTTGAGGACGATGCGTCAACTTCTACCGTGAAGGCAACTCCGATAGCAGTAGACAAGAAGATAGCAGGCAAGGTGCACGCAGTTGGGCAAGAGTCCAGCCACTCAAGCGACCGAGCAGAGGTGTCTGACCGTGGCTCGAATCGTAAGAACCGGGGTCGAGGACGTCGGAGTGACCGGGATGACTACCCTCGAGATGATGTAGTGGATGCAAACAGAAGGTTGAAGGCAAGGACTGGCATAATCACGGTCTTCAAGATTTCAATCTATCGCATACTTAGTGAAATCCGAGACGAGGAGTATGTCTGGTTGCCTGCTAAGTTGGGCGATGGACAGAAGGGCTATAATTCGCAGTATTGTTGCACATTCCACCGGGAGTGAGGCCACCGGACTGAGGATTGTTTGCCTTTGAGGCAACACTTGGAAGAGCTGGTCGCGGCCGGGCACCTAGACCTTTACATTGATGGGGGCGTAAAGGCGAATCAGGCTCCGGTCGATCCCAAGGGACAGGACGACCGAGATACGTCACCACAAGGAGTTATCAATGTTATCCACGGCATAATAGAGCCGGAGCGAGTTTGCGAACTCCGAGGTATGATCAAGAAGGCAGAACATATGAGGGAGGTTTTGTCAATACAGCCTGCCATTAAGAGGGGGAAGACTGAGGAGAAAGATGTGATTAGTTTCACCTCCAGGGATCTAGAGCGTATCCAGACGCCGCACAACGACGCCCTAGTAGTAACACTCTGCGTCAAAGAATTTGATGTCAAATGGATCTTGATCGATCAGGGAAGCTCGGTCGAGATCATGTATTACGATGCGTTCAAGCAGCTAAAGCTCCGGGAGACGGACTTGGCTCCGGCAACTTCGCCACTGGTGGGTTTCAACTCACAACCGGAGTGGCCTTTGGGGAAGATCATCCTGCCGGTCAAAGCGGGATCCGTAGTCAAGCAAGTGGAGTTTTGGGTGTTACAAGTTCCTTCTACTTACAACCTGATCCTTGGAAGGGGATGGCTTCACGCTATGCAAGCTGTAGCGTCGACCTACCATCAAGTGATGAGATTTCCCTTGGCTATGGGGGCAATCAAGGAGATCTGGGGAGATCAAGTCATGTCGAAGCAGTGCTTTGTCGCAGTAAATGGGAGCCGGGCTGCTAAAGGCTTCGTTCAAATGATTGAAGGATCGGAAGACCGAGGAGTCCTGGAGGATGTGGGCATAAAGGCGGAGGACAAAGCTATGGAAGACTTGGTTGAGGTGCGAATTGATATGGATCGGCCGGATAAGTTCTTCCTGCTCGGCTCCAGTCTTGCTGCCCAAGAGAGGACCGCGATGGTTGAGTTTTTGTTGGCCAACATCGAAGTCTTTGCATGGTCGCCTTATGACATGCTCGGCCTCGATCCAAGTTTCATCTGCCATCACCTCAATGTCTTCCCCGGTGCGAAGCCAATTATACAGCGAACAAGAAGATCGGCGCTGCATCACGCCGAAGTAGTTGCGGAGGAAGTAAAGAACTTGCTTGAGGCGCGAGCGATTCAGGAAGTGCACTACCCTCGGTGGATTTCCAACACAGTTGTGGTGCCCAAGAAGAATGAGAAGTGGCGAGTTTGTGTCGACTATAAGACAGTCAACCGAGCTTGTCCCAAAGATAGCTTTCCTTTGCCGTGAATTGACCAGCTTGTGGACTTAACGGCTGGACATAACAGGCTCAGTTTCCTTGACACCTATCACGGCTACCATCAGCTTGCCATGCATGGGCCCGACCGAGAGATTACCTCCTTCATGACTCCAAGGGGACTCTTCTGTTACCGAGTCATGCCTTTTGGTTTAAAGAACGCCGGGGCAACCTTTCAGAGGATGGTGACCAAAATGTTTGCTCCTTTGCTTGGCCGGACAATGGTGGCTTACATCGATGATATGGTGGTTAAAAGCCAACACGAAGCAGACCATTTGTCCGACTTGGCCGAAGTGTTTGCCATTCTCAAGAAGCACAAACTGCGCCTGAATGCGTCAAAGTGTGCCTTTGGCATGGGATCCAGAAAATTTTTGGGATTCCTAGTCACAAACCGAGGCATCGAAGCAGACCCTACTCAGATTAGAGCCGTGCAGGAGTTGAAGCAGCCCAACTCGGCAAAGGATGTGCAGCATCTGGCCGGAATGGCCGCCGTGCTTAATCGATTCATAAGCCGGTCATCAGATCGCTGCCGCCTATTCTTTCAGGCATTGAAATCAAAGTTCTCGTGGGATGAAGAGTGTGACCGATCTTTGGCCGAGCTCAAGGAATATTTGTCTTCTCCGCCATTATTGGTTACACCTCAGCTAGGCGAGGAACTCTATCTCTACCTTGCCGTCTCGCAACATGCAGTAAGTGCGGTGCTAGTCCGTGCTGAAGGAATTAAGCACCTCCCAATCTTCTACGTCAGTAAAACCTTGCTGCCGGCAGAGACGAGGTACTTGCTGTTGGAAAAGCTTGCTTTGGCGTTGATGATGGCTTCAAGGAAGTTGGCGCACTACTTCCACGCCATACCATTATCGTACTGACCGAATTTCCTCTTAAGGCCTTGTTTGAACGGGCGGACTTCTCTGGCCGAATTCTCAAGTGAGCAGTCGAATTGGGACAATTTGATGTGAAGTTCCAGCAGCGCACAACCATCAAAGCCCAGGCTTTGGCCGATTTCGTTGCAGAATTCTCACCTGGAACTCATCCGGTGTGCCCGGTTGATATTGTCGCGGCGGAAGAAGAGAATGCAAGCATGATCGAGAAACCACTTGGTGAAGTTGGCGACGCGGAATTTGCGCGCCCCACCGGATTACCCTCGCTTTGTACAATTCCACCGACCGGTGACGCGATGACAGAGTCGAGTGTTATTGCCCAACCCACTCTGTCCGGTACCGCATCACCAAGGAGGGAAGAAATGGACCCACCCAGCACAGAATTTGCGGCCGGCACAACACCGCAACCTGGTGATTCGTCTACGGACTTGAGCATCAGAGATCCACTTGCTGAGTCCGGTGCCAAATCACTAAGGGGAGCCACGGTGGAACCAATCAGTGCAGAACTAGAAACCGGACAGCCGAGCAACCGCGGTCCCATCACCCTTCGAAATTCTCAGGACCCTTCAGACTGTTGGAAACTCTTTGTAGGGGAGATGTGGAAACTTTTCATTGATGGAGCGTCGAATCGTTACGGTGCCGGGCTAGGTATTGTTCTTATCACACCGGATGGCCTCACCATTGAACATTCTATCACCCTTAGCTTCCCAGCATCTAACAACGAGGCTGAATACGAGGCACTTTTGGTCGGCCTCAAGAGCGCTCTTCAGATGAAGGCTTCCGAACTAATGGTGTACAGTGATTCCCAGCTTGTGGTTAACCAAGTCTCAGGGATTTATGAAGCAAAGGATGACAGAATGGCAAAGTACCAAGCTCTGGTCAGAGAACACATCAAGCAGTTTCAAGCAATCCGAGTTCAACAGATTGGCCGTGAAGAAAACAGCCGAGCAGATGAGCTGGCCGGCCTTGCTTCAATAGTAGATTGTACGTCTCCTAACCCCTTGTTGATTAAATTCCTTCCACGGCCGAGTATTGAGGAAGCTGGGCAGACGGATGTACTCTGCGCCACCCTAGGTCCTTCCTAGATGGACCCCATAATCCTTTTTCTCAGAGATCGGACTCTGCCAGCCGACAAGAAGGATGCACACAAAGTCCGGGTGAAGTCAGAGTGGTTCTGGCTCTCTTCATCTGGAGCGTTGTATAAAAAGTCCTTCATCGGTCCTTATCTGAAGTGCGTGCACCCGAGTAGCGTGGAGACCTTCTTGTATGAAATTCACGAAGGCATATATGGCAGCCATATAGGGGGAAGATCCTTGGCCTATCGAGCTATTTCACAGGGATACTGGTGGCCGTGCATGCAGGCCGACGCACAAAAATATGTCCGCAAGTGCAAAAAATGCCAGAAATTCGCCCATCAGATCCATCAGCCCGCCAGGGAACTTCTTCCCCTCACCAATCCTTGGCCTTTTGCCATGTGGGGGCTAGATATAGTGGGGCCACTCCCAACAGCACCGGGCAACCGGAAATTCTTCATTGCGGCCACCGATTACTTCATGAAATGGGTTGAAGCTGAGCCCTTGGCAACAATCAAAGAGAAAGACGTGAAGCGGTTTGTCTGGCAGAATGTGGTCACACGTTTTGGCGTCCCCAAGATTTTGATCTCTGATAACGGCACGCAGTTCGACGGTCGCCTATTCAGAGGATTTTGTGAGGATCTAAAGATTGAATTCTACAACTCCACTCTGGCTTACCCGCAATCCAACGGTCAAGCCGAGGCATCAAACAAGACTATCCTGGATGGGTTGAAGAAATGGCTGGAGAAGGCAAAGGGAAAATGGGCTGAGGAACTTCCCAGCGTCCTTTGGGCATACCGAACAACCCCGCGACGATCTACCGAGGAAACTCCATTTGCTCTGGCTTATGGCATGGAGGCGGTCATACCTTTGGAAGTTCGCATGCTTACCCTAAGAAGTGAAAGTTTTGAGCCCGAGCTGAACGCTGAGGCTATTGCCCTGGAATTAGACCTGGTGGAAGAGCGTCAAGAGAAGGCCCTCATCCACGTGGCCGCCTACCAACAAGAGCTCTCAAGGAAGTACAACAAAACGGTGCACCCCAGACCGTTTAAAGTGGGTGATTGGGTTTTAAGGAAAGTTATGGGGAACACCTTGGTGCCAGGTGAAGGCAAACTAGGGGCAAATTGGGAAGGACCCTACAAGATAACCGGTCTGGCGGGCAAGGGGGCATACTACTTGGAGGATCTGGATGGGAGAGCAATACCCCAGCCATGGAACGGCCAACCTCAAACTGTATTATTTCTAGCTATTAGCTTTCTTTTTGTGCAAAGGAATTTTTTGCCTTACACTTCCGAATGTAATTCTTTTTGTCAATATATAGAAGTGACTTTGCTTTAGCACTTGGATTGTTGTTTTAATGTAAAAACCGAGATGATTTACTCCGGTTGAAAGAGTTGATATTTTGTTCAACTTAGTTATTTATTGCCAAGATGATTTACTCCGGCTGAAGGCGCTGATGTTTTGTTCAACGTAGTTGTTTCCAATCGAGATGGGTGTTCCGGTTGAAGAAGTTAATGTTTTGTTCAACTTAGTTATTTCTAGCCAAGATGATCTACTCCGACTGAAAGGCGTTGATATTTTGTTCAACGTAGTTAACCCAACCGAGATGATTTACTCCGGTTGTAAGAGTTGGTGTTTTGTCCAACTTAGGATTCCCAACCGAGATGATTTACTCCGGTTGGAAGAGTTGATGTTTTGATCGACATTGTTGTTCTAACCGAGATGGGTACTCCGGTTGAAGAAGTGTGTATTGTTCAATTATGATTTAAACCGAGATGTTCTGCTGAAGTTAGAAGTTGGAGACAACCATGCAAACACTTGATGAAATTAAAGCTTTTCATTGATAAAAAGCTAATACAAAAGGTGGGGAACTTAGCTCGGTTACATTTACAGAAACAGAAAAAAAAGAAACCTAAGCTAGGGGGGAGAGATCAGGGAATTCGTTATCAGCCTCCAGGTTGACCGTGGCATTTGGGTCCTGGACACCGGTCCCAGTCTGGCCGGCCTGCTCCTGTTCGGTTTGGTCCTCTCCTTCAGCGTCTGCCTCGCCCTCTTCTTCAATTTCTTCCTCGGCCTCAGCTTACAGCGCGCTGAAGACGTCATTGGCATATGGAATGAGGTAGGTCGGTAAGAAAACAGCCAGTGGAGAGGAAAATACGTCAGTGTTAGGACCCTGACCGAGCTGTTGACAGGCAGCCTTCCATCCAGCCTTGAAGTAAATGTCCTGGGTGGCGAAGACTTGTTTCTTGTAGTTTTCCTCAGCTTCGTTGAAGCCGGGGTTATTGGCGTCCTCGCAGTCTTTTTTCCTAGACTTCTTAAGCGCATCAAGCTCGGCTTGGAGCCCGTCTTTCTCTTTCTCGGCTGCTTCAAGTTGGCCGAGTAGCCTGTTGTTGTCGGAATTGACGGTGTCGAGCGAGGACTTTGCTCGGCCAAGCTCGGTTTGGAGGCTTTCGACTTGGCTGGCGGTATCACTCGCCTTTTTCCAAAGTCTGTGGATGCGCTCCATGACCAAATGCTGCTTTTGGATAGCCTGCAAAATGAGAATTTGATCAGAGAAGAAACCGTGAAAACACTTGTGAAAATTGAAGCAGAAGATTGAAATTCTTACCCTGGTCATGGACTTCACGGCAGATTTGACCAGCCGGGTGTCAGGAATGTGGTCGCTTGCAACCACGTCGCTGGGCAGCAGCAGAGCCTTTGAGAGGTCGAAGGCAAGCAAGTACTCCTTGTCGCCTTTGACCGAAGCATTTGCCGGGATCTCTTTGCCCCGATGCTTCAGCTATGGCCGCCATGCTGGGATGGGGCTGACCGTGTCGGTAGGTTGCTCGGTTGTTAGTTCAGCGACGAGCTCGACAGAGGGATCTGCCCATGGTCTTTTGCCAGCCCGGCGTGTTTCTTTGCTAGACTGCCCGGCAACTGGAGAAGCTAAGGCGACCACGGCGGCACTTGATTGACCGGCAGCCGGGGAGCGGGCGACAACGCTCGGTATCTCGGCCGAGGTTGCGGTGAGCAAGTTTTTGATTCGGCTCCGTTTTGCCATCTCTTGCTCCTCCGTTAACCGGATAAGTAGAACGTCTGGCAAAGTTGGATCTGGAGGAGGTGATGGAGCGTGGAGAAAGTCTGTAACTTTACTCCGGCGAGGAGCTGAGTATCTGTACGTTGGTGTATAGCCGAGCAATTGGTTGCAATCTCGGTTTCGGTAGCGGAGCGTGGTCTTTATTGTTTCTACATTGGGGAATTGGTAGTTGGCTTGCAAGGCCTGAATTTCTGCAAAAGGAACAAGAAAAATGGTTAAGTACAGAAAAATGAAGAGTGTAGGCTAACCGAGCAAGCTTGCGCGGCTTACATGTACTACTGAAGTTTTTGCTTATGATCCAGCCCGGTATTGCGGCTGTCTCATAATTGCCAGACACCCAGAAGAAGTCATCGTCGTGTAGGTCTTTGTCTGGTGTGCCAGTCACAATTTTTTCTCTACCCGGCCTAATCTTGAGATAGTAGGCGAGGCCATCGCCAGTGTGCCCTAAGGTATATTGACGCAGGATCTCGGCTAAACCTAAGCTTATGCCTAGCCGGTTGTTTAGCTCGTGCACGCCGTTTATTATCCGGTAGGTGTTGGTGGACACTTGGGTGGGTGCAAGCCCGGTCCGGCGCAGAAACTCGGTCATCAGAGGATTGACCGGGAAGCGGAGGCCTCCTTCTACGATTGAAAGCACGGTGAAGGGGCATTGGTCTAGTCTGCCCCAGGGTGTTGTCTTCTCTTCTGCCAGTTCAAGATGGACGTCAGCCGGGATGCCGTACTCCTCTCTGAACGCAGCCAGTGCGGCCGGAGTGTCCACTAGGAAGCGAAATTTCCCCATTTGTGGCTGGCCTAGGGTAGCTAGGCTGGGGGGTTTGGCATTGTGATAATTGGTTGTTGCTCGGTCTTGAGAGCCTCAGAAATGGTCAGTGGTCCCCTTGGACTCTGCAGGAAAATGATGGCAAGTGTAAGTGTGAGCGCGGTCGTGAGCTTGTCTTTAGCTCGGTCATTAAGAGTGCCAAACCACCTCGGTTGTCTAAGCTAACTAAAGAGCTCGGTCGCCCAAGCGGACCAGATGTTAGCCCGGTTGAGCGACCAATTCCTTTTGCTATCTCGGTTATCGCTAGGGTTGAGACAAACATGTTATTTGCTCGGTTATATTGGTTTTTTGGGATCAAATGAAGACCAGGAGCCCGGTCCGCCCCAGTTCTTCAGTGTTCTTCAGGAAAAATGAAGAACACCATGAACAATGGAGGGTTTGGGATGGTTTTAGGTGCCCAAGTCCTAAAAGCTACGTTTTCATGCCCTAATGTGTGAAATATCAAAGAAAATGACAATAAAAGAGGAGTTGAAGGACTTACCAAGATAAGGCAGTGTATTCTTCTCCTTCGAGCTCGAGTTCAGAAACGGCAAAGGATAGGCAAGAGCTCTGGATTGCTTGGAATGGCAGTGGGTCAGTAAGAGTGAAAGGAAGATGAGGGGGGCATGTATATAGAAGTCGCGAGGCCGCCAAAAATTCAAATTTTACCAGACGGTTGGGTTGGCTGCTCGAGAACCAATGGGAGGACGCCACGTGTCCCCCATTGATGGCAGCGTCAGAAATGAAGAGACAGGAAGAGCAGGTGAGGCGTCGGCCGAGCAAGACGAAAAGACAAGGTCAAATGGGGCATTGACCGAGGAATCCAGCGGGCAAGTTTGAAGGCAGGCATGTCAACTAGCCCGGTTACCGATTAATAAGATGAGGACCGAGGAGGTGCTATCCCGGTCAAAATAGGTAATCCCAGTCACGCTTTAGCGGACGGAATTAAGGGGCAATTGAGAGGGAGATTGATTATATAGTACTGGGCCGGACAGATTTGGGCCGGACAAAGTTTTGCCGAACAGATTTTGGGTCGGTCAAGTGTTGGACCGAGGATGTGTGGCCCAGTTTGGAAAGAAGTTGCTCAGTTAAGGCAGCACTCAGTTAGACCGAGCTACATGTTTGGCGGAAGCAAATCCAGTCAAGTTAAGTGATCGGCGCCCAGAAAGGCGTGGTCAGCCGAGGTACCCGATTGCTCGGCAGGAAGGCCGACCACAGCCGAGCACGAGCTGTCCTGGGCTTGGCTTTGCCGAGGTATTGCCTAGTCCGGTCCTCGTTGAGCTTAGCTAGTGGAGTGCTTGGACATGAAGCGCAGCACAGCCGTTGGCGGTCAAGATGGTGCAACTTCAGCCGAGCTCGAGAGCAATGAGCGATTGAGATTAGGTGATGCTCAGCAGGATTTGTGCTGACGAATGGGATAGCAGAGCCACGTGTTGAGAGACCATTGGGAGCAGGTTTGGGACGCAGAAGGCTATATAGGCGTGTCTGCGGCCCCCATGCGAGGAGACGGACACTTTGTAAGACATTCTTACACTCAAACACTCTCCTCCCTCTCTCTCTATCCCAAGGTGTGTGCTAACTTGATCGTCGGAGGGATTTTCCGGCCACACACCGCCGGGTAGCTCACCGCCGTTGTGCTTTCAGGTGATCGGATAGAAACGGAGCTTGGAAGAAAGGAGTACGGGCTCGCCGGAATATTTGCTCCCCGTACAACATTAAAAAAGGATTCACCATTTTGAAAGTGAAAAGAAAGAAGAGGAGAAGCCATTGATGCCCCTTCAAAACCATATTTTAATTTACAAAATAATCCATACTATATTTTAAAGAAAATGAAGTTTTTAGTGAGAAGAGCTAAGAGAGCTCTAATTGCTTAATCTAAATTTTTTAATTTTGTAATTTAAAAAATATTTAATAAATCACACACCCAAATACTTTTTTTTTTAAACAAAGAATGCATTTTTCCTCACAATCAAACGAACAAAGAGTTTTCCAATTAAAAAATAAATAATTAATAAATTGCACACTCAAGAAAAAAAAGGAGTTTTTCAATTAAAAAATAATAATAAATCAGACATTCAAAAATATTTTCATACACACCAAACCTCAAACCTCATTATTTTCATACATACTAAACATTTTTATATATATGTAGCGATTTACATATATTCCAATTCACCAAGATTTCTTTAATGTTCAAACTCTCAACTCAAAGTTTTATTTATTTTTTATTTTTTTAATAATGAAAATACTAAGTGTCATTATGTGATGCATTTTAATTTGTTCATAATTAAATTCATTTAGTTTTATATTAAACCCTTAAATTATGCGATCATAATTACCATTTCAAATTACTTCGTTAATTTATGTTTTTCATACCAAATTTATTTTCAAAACTGATTCCCTAAGATTGCATTACATTCATACGTACAAAGTGATTAATTCTTTAACTTAAAATTTAAATATTATGATTCTTTAACATATATAATAGTTATTCTAAATATTAATAAACAATGATCTAATTATTTATTTATCTATCTATCTATCTATCTATCTATCTATCTATTATATAAGGAAAATGGTGTTTTTAGTCAGAAATCTTGTGAGAGTTTCAATATCTCATATTATTTTTTTTGATTTTCTTAATTTTAAATAAATAATTAAAAAAATCTTTATTGGCTAACTTTTATTTGATAATCCCACATCGGGAAAAAAAGGAAAAAAAAAAAGAGTTGTTTTACTCATATAAAAGGAATCTTATACTCTCATCTCATTTAGTAAGGAATCTTGTGAAAGTTTCAATATCTCATACTAATTTTTTTGATTTTCTTAATTTTAAACAATTAAGAAAATTTCCATTAGTTATTTTTTATTTGATAATCCCACATTGAAAAAGAAGGAAAAATTGAGTTGTTTTATTACTATAAAGTGAATCTTATATAATTTAGGGTGGCTCTATCTTATATAATTTTTTCATCCATAAATATATATATATATAACTATTCATTTAATTGTTTTAAACATAAATATATAATTTTTTTAAACTAAGTTTAAATTTTTTAATTATTATAAAAAATACTTATAAATATCTAATTGCTAATTTAATAAATAGATAGGTCAAATGATTTATATAAGTTGGGAATAAACGAGAATAATTTTTAATGATTAGGTGAATGACAAGTTAGCGTAAATCTATTGTTAAGCCTAAATTTAATATCACAAGTGAATTCTAATCTATTTTTACGTAAATCTTATAACATAAGAATAAAAAAAAAAATTCTCTTATATTTAACTATGATAAAAATGAATAAAATTTAATTGATTCTAAATTATTTTTACTAAACATTCTAGATAAATTTTTTAGATTATTATTTAATTTTAAAAATCAATTTTTGATTATTTATTTATATCTACGGGTAATTATGCTAATTATTTATATATATATAATACTAAAGTGACATTTTAACAACAAGAATTGTGAGGGCTTTAAATGCTCAACTAAATTTGTTTACTTTCAAATTTTTTTAAAGAAGAAAAACATACATTGACTGCTATGAAATAAATTTTAAAATTTAACATTTTAGTAACATTTATCAATGATTTAGAGGTTTAAAATTTAAAAATTAAACTTTTAGTCATAAAGATAATTAAAGTATATATCTACTATACAAGAAGATCACTCAAACATATTTTCCATCGCTTCTTTTTTACAAGAAAAAGTATCCTCTCTACAATTTCATTTAGTTTTTCGCTCTCTTTTTTGCCTTCTTTGGAGGCGTATGGGCTTGTTTGGTTTGTTTTTAGGAGAGTTGTAACGCCCTCAAAATAATGATATTAAACCAACAATATTAACATGCTATGATATATAAAAGGTCCACGTCCTTCCATTCATCAGAGTGCTATTACAAAAGGTATTACATGTTAACAACAAAAGCAAGTGCCATACGGGCATACAGCTCTCCAAGATAACACTTGGTTACAAGAAAGGAGAGAGCTAACTCATTTACACATTAACCCCTAGGCTTGAATTTAAATGTAACTTTGTAAAAGGAAAGACAACCAAAAATTCCGTTCGGCACTAGCCTCCCAAGCTAAGTCCTTGGAGGTGGCATGCTACCAAGACTAAAATGATGTTCTATATAGGGTGAGCCACAAAAAGAGAAATATACTAAACCAGTTATAAATAATGACTAAAAGATTAACAATTGATAGATGGTCAATTCTTTTACATTCTTTCATCACATCAACAAATATAAACAAAACAAGCTACATTCATACTTTCCATGACAAGCATACATGCTCGCCAATATATTTCTAGATAAGCATACATGCTCTATCTACGAGTTCATCCCCTATCTCCTCCCAGAACATCCGGTTTAGAGGTCCATCCCCTATCTTCCCTAAACCATGAGTACATCCCCTATCTCCTCCAACACAACACAATGCATATATATAACAATTATACACATCACATATCAATACATAAAATCAATGTATTCTTTCCATCGTCATAACCCATGACCCAATTCTATCTCAATTCCTCATTTTCCACAATTAATTATTCAAATTAATTAATCAATGTAATTAGGACGTTTCCATAATTAACATTACAACCCTTAGGTTCAAATTTCACTAATGTTTCAACATTAATTCCATGTTTCTATACCAAACATGCTTCTAGGTTTATTATAGACAAAACCCCAAACTTTTATAAAATTACACAATGGCCCAAAGTTTTCCCAAAATTACACAACAACTACCAACATATCAAAATGCTAAAATTCAAAGACAAAATCCATAAAGAGGAGTAGGATATCCCTACCTCAAAGTTTGAGCTCAAAAGGAGATGAAGACCCAACACCCAACTTGCTCCAAAACCGAATATTTTCAGATTATATCGAAGCCCAAGTCACCTCTACCTTTTTAACAAAGCACTTAGGGAAGATTCACCTCTAGGAGATGATTTCTTAGAGAGAAGGTAAGTCTAGAGAGAGGCTCTCAGATTTAGGGTTTTAAAAAGTAAAAGCTTCAAAAAGTGAAGTTTAGATCGATATAAACAGCTCGCTCGGCGAAGACTTGGTCGCCGAGCGACAAACCGTAGCTCGAGCCAAGAAGGTCTCGCACGAGCCAACATCCTAGAAACTCGCTCGAGCGAAGAAAAGCTCGCCGAGCCAGAACTCGACCACCGCTCGCCGGCGAAGATCGAACCAGATCGCTCGGCGAAGAATCACCGCTCGAGCGAATCATGGTGTTCAGTCCAGCCAGACGAAGCCGCTCTGGCTCGTCCCACCAGACACAAAACTCAACGCTGAAAGCGACCAACTCGCTTCGGCGAAGGACAAAAATTTCAGCAGCAACCCTTGGCTCGAACACAACCAACCTGAAACAAACCTGCCCAACACATCCTATAACTCAAATACAATATATGAAAGGTCGTAAACAGGACAACAATCCACTACCAACATCCACGGACACACGTCCGGATCACTATACAACAAGGGGTAAACCCGGGATCGCTATAAGAGTAGTTTTTAAAATTGTTTTGGGGAGAGAGTTTAGAAATTTTTTTAGTTTGTTTGATTGTGTATTTTGAAAGTAGTTTTGGAGTTTGAGAGTTTGGAATGATTTGATATTTTGTTATAATTTAGTAGATGTGTATGAGAGAAAAAGTGATTGAGAATGAGAGATAAGAGAGAAAAAGTGATTGATTGATAGGTAAGAGAGAGAAAGTGATTTTGAAAATTGTTTTGGAAAATTTACAAACCAAACAAATTTTCTAAATTTTGTTTCCCAAAATCACTCTAGAAATCCAAACCAAACATCTAGCTCCTTCTTTAGATGCCTCCTTCAACTTCTATGACTGTTGGCTTCAATGCCAAGATAGATAAAAGGGTGTCAAAGCTTTTTAATATTTATTGTGCTTGTAATATATTTTGAGTTATTTTAAAGGTATGTAGTAATGCAAGTGTAGAAAAAAAAAAAAAAAAAATTAGATCAGAGTGGTAAATTTTACAAATATTAAAATTAAAATTATTTTTTTAAAAATAAATATGTAATTATATTTTGAAAATACTATTGAATTGTAATTTTTCATAAAGAAAATTTAGTGGAACTAGGGTAAGTATTTTGAATTATTATTATTTTTTTGGTTTCATTTTTGATGAAATTTTTTCAAAAAATTTAAAAAACTTTGCATTTTAGGATCTACTCGATTACATGGACCAAATAAGTTATAAAAAAAAAAATGGAAAACAATTCATTGAAAAAATAGTGAAAATAAGTTGGTGTGATTTTAGATCATTTTACACTAGATAGACAAAAAATATAAATTTTTTGATGCAACTTTTAAAAAAATTCTATTCAAAACAAAAAAACAAAAAATTGGGTTTTTTAGTTAGTTGCCAAACCCACCAAATTTTATTGATTGAAATAGAAAAACTATCATTTTTATGTTGTGTAATCTTCACCAAAAAATCCACAGGGTGCCAAAGTATATTTAGATTTTCAAAATTTGTGGATCCATCATTGATCGTAACAATATTAATTAATTTATTTTATACATGAAAAAAAAAATCCATCATTGATTAGCACAATATTAATTTATTTATTTTATACATGCAAAAAAAAAAATGGTTGTCTT
The DNA here is from genome assembly GCA_025200525.1 of Camellia lanceoleosa. Lineage (NCBI taxonomy): Eukaryota > Viridiplantae > Streptophyta > Magnoliopsida > Ericales > Theaceae > Camellia > Camellia lanceoleosa. Next base: position 131,157,677 of record CM045771.1, on the reverse strand, counting down.
GTGACTTAAAAAAAAAACAACAACAACAGCAACAACAACAACAACCTTGGACAAGCCAGAACGTACACGTTCACTGGTCTATCCGAATTTCGAACCCAACTTTCAACTTTAGATGTCTCAATCACACCTTATATTTAAACATTATGCATTATTTCTAAACCGTGTGGGATGAGTTTATGATTCTACTACTATCAATGTTTAAAATTTATGCTATCTCTTTTCTAATGAGATTATGAACGATGTGGGATGGATTTACGATTCTACTACAACCAGTATTTAAACTTTACACTATCTCATTCTAATCAAATTATGTTTTCTTCTCTCCTGCAACCACTATCCACCGCCACCATCACCGAACCCTCTCTTGTCAAAGCATTTAAATATTTATTGTGCTTGGAATATATTTTGAATTATTTTAAAGGTATATAGTAATGCAAGTGTTGAAAAAACAAATCAAATCAAAGTGGTAAATTTTGTAAATATTAAAATTAAAATTAATTTTTAAATAAATTTGTAATTATTTTTTGAAAATACTATCGGATTGTATTTTTTTATAAAGAAACTTTAGTGGAACTGGGATAAGTATTTGGATTTATTTTATTTTTTTTCGGTTTCATTTTTAATGGACTTTTTTTCAAAAAAAATCAGAAAACTTTGCATTTTAACACTACTTGACTACATGGACCAACTAAGTTATAAAAAAAATGAAAAACAATTCATTAAAAAACAAAAAAGTGAAAATAAGTTGGTGATATTTTTAGATCATTCTACACTAGATACACAAAAATGTAAAAATTTTGACGCAAATTTAAAAATAATAATAATAATAATATTCAAAACAAAACCAAAAAAAATTGAGTTTTTTAGTTAGTTGCCAAACCCACCAAATTTTACTGATTGAAAGAGAAAAAACCATAATTTTTATGTTGAAAAATCATCACCATGGACAGATCCACAGGTGCGAAAGTATATTTAGATTTTCAAATTTTAGGGATCCATCCTTGATCAAAATAATATTAATTTATTTATTTTATACATGAAAAAAAAATACATCCTTGATCATCACAATATTTATTTTATTTTATTTTATACAAAAAAAAAAAAAAACCTTGGGCTAGCCAAAACGTACACGTACACTGGTCTAGCCTGAGTTCAAGCACCGAACCCAACTTTCAACTTTACCATCATCCAACCACCTTGGTGTCCTCGCTTAAGTCACAAGCTAACGCTACTTAACTCGACAATTATTAGATGTCTCAATCACACCTTATATTCAAATATTATTGTGTTGTTTTTAAACGATGTAGGATGTGTTTATGATTCTACTACTACCAATATTTAAATTTTACACTATCTCTTTTCTAATGAGATTATGAACGATGTGGTATGGATTTCCGATTCTATTACAACCAATGTTTAAACTTTACACTATCTCTTTTCTAATGAGATTATATTTCCTTCTCTCCTGTTACCACCATCCACCACCATCACTGTACCCTCTCTTGTCAAAGCTTTTAAATATTTATTGTGCTTGGAATATATTTTGAATTATTTTAGGAAAAAAAAAAGTCAGATCAGATTGGTAAATTTTGTAAATATTAAAATTAAAATTATTTTTTTAATAAATTTGTAATTATTTTTTGAAAATACTATTCAATTGTAATTTTTCGTAAAGAAAATTTAGTGGAACTGGGGTAAGTATTTGGATTTTTTCGTTGTTTGTTTCATTTTTAATGAACTTTTTTCAAAAAAATTCAAAAGACTTTTATGTTTTAGAATCTACTCGACTACATGGACCAAATAAGTTACAAAAAAAAAAATGAAAAACAATTCATTAAAAAAAAAAAGTTAAAACAAGTTGGTGTTGGTTTTAGATCATTCTACACTAGATACACAAAAAATGTAAAAAAATTTACACTAATTTAAAAAATATAATATTCAAAACAAAAAAAGAGATTTTTTAGTTAGTTTCCAAACCCAGCAAATATTATTGATTGAAATAGAAAAAACCATCATTTTTATGTTATGTAATCATCACCAAGGACTAATCCACATGCTCCAAAAGTATATTTAGATTTTCAGATTTTGAGGATCTATCCTTGATCATAACAATATAATTTATTTATTTTGTACATGAAAAAAAAAGAAGTCCATTCTTGGTAATCACAATATTAATTTTTTATTTTCTACATGTGAAAAAAAAAGAAGAAAAAAGGTGGTTGTCCAATGACTTAACTCAACAACCTAAAGCTAGCCAGAACCTACAGGTTTACTAGTCTAGCTTGAGTTCAACCGTTGAAGCCATTTTTCAACTTTACCATCATCCAACCACTTTGGTGCCCTCGCTTGAGTCATAAGCTAACACTACTTACCTTGGCAAGAATTAGATGTCTCAATCACACCTTATATTCAAACATTATGTATTGTTTTTAAACGATGTGGGATAAGTTTACGATTATACTACTACTAATATTTAAACTTTGCACCATCTTTTTTCTAATTAGATTATGAACAATGTGGGATGGATTTACGATTCTATTACTATCAATATTTAAACTTTACACTATCTCATTTCTAATGAGATTATTTTCCTTTTCTTCCGTAGTAGCCACATCGTCCGCCACCATCATCACCGAACTTTCTCTTGTCTTCCCCACCTACAAGGACCAACCGCTACCCCTTCACTCCCTTTCCTTTCTCTGTCCCAGCCAGCCACATATGCTCTCCTCTTAGTAAATCATTTTGGAAATCAAATTGTTTACTTGATTGCTGACAAGTTTCAAATCTAACAAAAATAGAGTATGGATTTTGATTGAGAAGTTTATGTACGATTAACACGAAATGAGATATCTGGGCTGAGCATAAATTCAAACGAAACTTTTTCTTGATTGAAATCAACCACATCAAAACCTGTAGGTAGGGAAGAGAGTAAGAGAGCAGGTAGGGAAGAAGACAACAAACAATCTCTAAATTTTTCCTGGTTAATTTGTTTTGTGATTCTGTGTTGGTGACTAGGGTGAAGGAGTAAGGTAGGGAGGTATCAGATAAGGGTGGGTGTATAATAGTAGGTGAAAAAAATCTTGGATGCTCCTTTTGATTTGCAGAAATGATACATCCTTCTAATTTGAGAGTTCTAAAAAAGTACTAATGACGTGAAAAATAAAAGATAAAAAAAAAACCAAGCCCAAAACATCTCATCACATGGGACCCACACATCAATTAGAGTTATTAGAGCTCTTAATTTAGAGCTCCCAATCTTTTTTTCTCCGATTTGTATGATGTGGCAAATTTCTACTACCTTACCTTGAAGTCTGTAGTTTACAGGATATCCGTTTTAAACTTAATCTCTCTTTGTGATTAATAAAACAAAAATTATATATTGTTAATTTTTACGTATTGCAAATCAATTATCAAATGTCATATCTTTTATTATCTCCTCAATTTCCAAATATAAGGTTGTGTGTGTCCCATTCGCTCGATCAATCACAATCTCCATAACAAAAGTTCTCCAAAAAAAAAAAAAAAATTATTACTATTTTTTTCACAAAACACTTGGATAAGATTTTACAAAATTTATTGGTATGGTCTATTTTTGAAAAAAAAAATCTAGTTGTCATATCACTAAAAAAATTAAGGTTTTAGAGACCAAAATTTAGGGACAAAATTATTTTTTAGAGACCAAATATTTTTGTTGCAAAAAGTGTCAGTATTATATTTTTAGCAATGAAAATTAGACATCAGTGATGAATTATTATCTTTTTGGGACACGTATTTATTAACAATGAAAATTAGACATTAGTTATGAGTTATTAGTATTTATCAGCTATTGAATTGTAATTTTTCATAAAGAAAATTGAGTCGAACTGGGGTAAGTATTTGGATTTTTTTTTTGGTTTCATTTTTACTAAAGTTTTTTCAAATTTTTTTTAAAAACTTTGCATTTTAGCATCTTCTCTACTGCATAGACCAAATAAGTTATAAAATTAAAATGGAAAATAATTGACTAAAAAAAAAGTGAAAATAAGCTGGTGATGTTTTTAGATCATTCTACACTAGATACACAAAAAACGTAAAATTTTAGAGGCAAATTAAAAAAAAACAAATAACATTCAAAAAAAAAAAAGAAAAAAAAAAGATAGAGTTTTTAGTTAGTTTCCAAAACCCACCAAATTTTATTGATTGAAATAGAAAAAACCATTATTTTTATGTTGAACATCATCCCCATGGATAGATCCAAAGGGTGGGATAGTATATTTAGATTTTCAAATTTCGGGGATCCATCCTTGGTCATCACAATATTAATTTTTTGTTGTATACATGTAAAAAAAAAAAACATTGGGCTAGCCAGAACGAACACGTTCATTGGTCTACCCAGAGTTCAAGTGTCGAACCCACCTTTTAACTTTACCATCATCCAACCACCTTGGTGCACTCGCTTAAGTCACCAGCTAACGCTACTCAGCTCGGCAATTATTAGATGTCTCAATCACACCTTATATTCAAACATTATGGGTTTTTAAACAATGTGCGAGGGGTTCACGATTTTACTACTACCAATGTTGAAATTTTACACTATCTCTTTTCTAATGAAATTATGAACGATGTGGGATTGAGTTATGATTCTACTACAACCAGTGTTTAAACTCTACACTATCTCTTTTCTAATGAGAAAATTTAGTGGAACTAGGGTTCATTTTTAATGAACTTTTTTCAAAAAATTTCAAAAAACTTTGCGTTTTAGAGTCTACTCGACTACATGGACCAAATAAGTTATAAAAAAATGAAAAACAATTTATTAAAAATAAAAGTGAAAATAAGTTGGTGATGTTTTTAGATCATTCTGCACTAGATACACAAAAAATGTAAAATCTTTGACACAAATTTAAAAATATAATATTCAAAAGAAAAAAAAAAAAATTTTTTTGGTTAGTTGCCAAACCCACCAAATGTTATTGATTGAAATAGAAAAAATCATCATTTTTATGTTTTGTAATCATCACCAAGGACAGATCCACAGGGTGCGAAAGTATATTTAGATTTTCAAATTTTCAAGATCCATCCATGATCATAATTATACTAATTTATTTATTTTCTACATGAAAAATAAAAGTCCATCCTTGATAATCACAATATTATTTTTTTTTTCTATTACAAAAAAGAAAAAAGAAAAAAGAAGTGGTTGACCAATGACTTAAACTAAAGCTATAGCCAGAGAACCTACAGGTTCACTGTCTAGCCTAAGTTCAACTAAGCTGGGCACAACTCACAGGTTCACTGGTCTAGCCTGAATTCAACTAAGCTGGCCACAACCTACAGGGTTCAACTAAGCTAGCTAGAACCTAGAGGTTTACTCGGTCTAGCCTGAGTTCAACCAGGCTAGCTAGAACCTAGTGGTTTAATCGTTTTAGCCTGAGTTCAACTAAGCTAGCTAGAACCTACAAGTTCACTAGTCTAGCCTGAGTTCGAGCGTTGAAGCCATCTATCAACTTTACCATCATCCAACCACTTTGGTGCCCTCGCTTGAGTCATAAGCTAACGCTACTTAGCTCGGCAATTATTAGATGGCTCAATCACCCCTTATATTCAAACATTATGTGTTGTTTTTAAACGATGTGGGATAAGTTTGCGATTATACTACTACCAATATTTAAACTTTACACTATCTCTTTTCTAATTAGATTATGAACGATGTGGGATAGATTTACAATTCTACTACTACCAATATTTAAACTTTACACTATCTTTTTTCTAATGAGATTATGTTTCCTTCTCTTCCGTAGTAGCTGCCATCGTCCGCCACCATCACCGAACCGTCGTTTGTCTTTCCCACCTACAAGGACCAACCGACATCTCCTCTCTCCCTTTCCTTTCTCTGTCCCAGCAGCCACATAGAAAAATTTAAAAATGCTCTCATCTTAGTAAATCATTTTGGAAATCAACAAAAATAGAGGTTGGATTTTGATTAAGAAGTTTATGTTGATTGTGATTAACCCGAAATGACATATATGGGCTGTGCATAAATCCAGACGAAACTCTTTCTTGATTGAATTCAACCACATCAAAACTCGTGGGTTTCCTAGGGTGGATGGGTGATGGCAGGAGAGGGGAAAAAACAGAGTAGTAGAGGAGGGGAAAAAACAAGATTTTTCCTAGTTTGTTTTGGGATTTCATGTTGGTGACTAGGGAGAAGGAGTAGGGTAGGGAGGTATCAGATAAGGGTGGGTTTATAAAACAAAATGTCATATCTTTTATTGTTTCCTAAGAAATTTTTTTTATTACTATTGAAATAGATTTAAGCTCACGGGTGTAACAAGGGCTTAATGAACAGAAAATTTTGAAAGGGACACGTTCTGAACTTGTCATACCACATGTTTGCCAAGTTCACCAGTGTAACAAGGACTTGAGCTCCTCAAAGAGTTACCACAAAAGGCATAAAGTTTGTGATGTTCAGTCAAAGACTGCTAGAGTTATTGTCAACAGTGTAGCAGGTATGACAATTCCCTCATTGCCTTATAATATGCTGTTTTGTTTAGAATGCATTGCATTAGGGAACAAAAAATCTAAAAAAGTCACATTTTTTTTTCTTTCTAATTTTGGTTTTCTCTGTCAACAGTGTAACGCCCTCAAAATAATAACATTAAAACCCATCAATTTAGACATGCATTGATACAAAAGGTAAATATTCTTCTATTCATCAGAGTAGTTCATTACAATGCGTATTACATGTTAACAACAAAAGCAAATGCCCCACGGGCTTACAGCTTTCCAAGTTAACACTTGGTTACCAAAAAGAGTACTAACTCGATACACATTAAGCCCTTGGCTTGAATTTACATGTAATACATCCAAAAGATAACAAAATGACAAAAAGTCTGTCTGCCTCTAGCCTCCCAAGCTATGTCCTTGGAGGTGGCATGCTTCCTGTACCTGAAAATGATGTCCAATAAAGGGTGAGCCACAGCCCAGCAGAAATACACTAAACCAACTATGAACAATGACTAAAAGATTAGCAGTTGATAGATGGTCAACACAGATACATCTACGTATATCACATTCTGGTCTCATGACATAAGTCCAAGTTACATTTCATTTCCCATTTCCTTTTCAACTTTGAGTTTGAAAATAAGGCTCAACATCTGGCCAAATAACTTAATGAAATTTAGACTCATCTTTAAAACACTTTTGAAATTTATGATGGATACACATTTTAATGCTGTATCGATAACACATAAACCATTTCCACACTTTACAAAAGATACACATTTCGGTGTTGTATCAACATAATATAGAATCACTTCTATACTTCACAATTGATAACGATATACATTTTAGTGTTATATCAAATCAATTCGAACACTTTCATAATCAACATTTGATATACATTGTAGCGCTGTATCAATGTCACACAAAATCCGGTTTAGAGGTCCATCTCCTATCTTCCCATAAACCGTGGAGTACATCCCCTATCTCCTCCCATACAACACATGTATATAAACATCGATCATATACAGTCAATCAATACATGAAGTTAATGTATTATTTCTACCGCTATATTCAATAGCATACTCAGTCGATTAGTTTAGTTTGCCTAATCATCATGCAATGTCTACAACAATCAAGACTATCCTCCACCGATAGCCCAAAGCAGTTATTTCTAAACAGAAAATAAATGCATCAAATGAATATATTATCAACATTCACAATTCAATTCCTCTTTTCTTCAAATTAATTATACCAATTAATTTAACTATGTAATTAGGGCATTTTCCCCATAAGTTACATAACAACCCTAAGGTTCCATTTTCATCCATAATCTAACTTTCAACTCATTTCTCTATGCCAAACATGCATATTGGTTTATTATAAACAAAACCCTAACTTTTGTAAAATTACACAAAAGACCCAAACTTTCTCATAATTACACAACAACCTCCAACATATCAAAATATCAAAATTCAAAGACAAAGCTCATAAAGAGGAGTAGGGTATCCCTACCTCGAAGTTTGAGCTCAAACAGAGATGAAGATCAAAAACCAATGTGCTCCAAATCCCAAGTTTTTCAGATTAAATTAAAGCCCAAGTCACCCTCTATCTTTTTAACAAAGGACCTAGGATAGATTCACACTAGAGGGAGATGAAAGCCTAGAGAGAAGACAAGTCTAGAGAGAGAGGGTCTCAGATCTAGGGTTTGAAAAAGAGAAGGGGATAAAAAGTGAAGTTTTCCCCGCTGCTGTCTACTGATATAAAACAGGCTCGCTCGAGCGAAGGATTGGTCGCTCGAGCGACCAGACACAAAGAATACTCGTTCGAGCGAAGAAGGTCTCGTTCGAGTCAAAAACTCGAAGCTTCAGGTCTGCAACCCAGAAGCATGCTCGAGCGACAGAATGCTCGCTCGAGCGAGGAAACTCAAAACATACACCTCGCTCGCTCGAGCGAAAGAAAGCTCGCTCGAGCCAAGAAACATAGCTCTCAGGTCAAAATGAAATGCAGACGCATGCTCAAGCGCAAGACTTCTCGTTCGATCCACCAGACACAAAACTCGACTTTCGTTCGAGCGACCAAACCCTGGCTCGAGCGAAGGATCCAAAACAAAGAGCTCGCTCGAGCGAAGAATCAAAATTCTGGGCAGCAACCATTTGCTCCCAAACACAACCAACCTGTAACAAACCTGCCCAACACATTCTATAACTCAAATACAAAGTATGAAAGGATGTAAACAAGATTTAAACAACTGCTAACATCCACGGACACAAGTTCGGATCACTGTACAACAAGAGATAAAACTCGGGATCACTATAAATAGTGACGGGGCAATTCCCATGTATTCTTCAGCTCATGATAATGCCCCCAAAATGGCGACTGTAAATATCACTTACCCCAAAAAAGAGTCATGCAAGAATAATTAAGGTTTCAGCATTGTGTGAGTTCTATCTGGTTGGTGATGTTTTTAAATCATTCTACACTAGACAGAAAAAAATGTAAAATTTTTGATGCAGATATAAAAATAAAAATAAAAAATATTCAAAAAAAATAGTTTTTTTAGTTAGTTGCCAATCCCACCAAATTTTATTGATTGAAATAGAAAAACCATCATTTTTATGTTGCATAGTCATCACCATGGACGGATCCCCAACGTGCGAAAGTATATTTAGATTTTCAAATTTTGGGCATCCATCTTTGATCATCTTAAAAAGAAAATGTGGTTGTTCGGTGATGTAACTCAGCAACCTTGGGCTAGCCAGAACATACACGTTCACTGGCCCAACCTGAGTTCAAGTGTCGAATCCATCTTTCAATTTTACCATCTTCCAACCACTTTGATGCCCTCGCTTGAGTCACAAGCTAAAGTTACTTAGCGCGGCAATTATTAGATGTCTCAATCACACCTTATATTCAAATATTACGCGTTATTTTTGAATGATGTGGGATGATTTTATGATTCTACTACTAACAACGTTTAAATTTTATACTATCTCTGTTCTAATGAGATTATGAACGATGTGGGATGGATTTACAATTCTCCTACAACCAATGTTTAAACTTTACACTATCTATTTTCTAATGAGATTATGTTTCCTTCTCTCCCGTAACCACCATCCACCGCCACCATCACCAAATCCTCTCTTGCCAAAGCTTTTAAATGTTTATTGTGCTGGAAATATATTTTGAATTATTTTAAAGGTATGCAGTAATGCAAGTGTAGGAAAAAAAAGCATATCAGAATGGTAAATTAAAAAAATTGTAATTATTTTTTGAAATACTATTGAATTGTAATTTTTCATAAAGAAAATTTAGTGGAACTGGGGTAAGTATTTGGAATTTTTTTTATTTTTTTTATTTTTACTAAAGTTTTTTCAAATTTTTTAAAAAAACATTGCATTTTAGCATCTACTCGATTGCATAGACCCAATAAGTTATAAAATTAAAATGGAAAATAATTGACTACAAAAAAAGTGAAAATAAATTGGTGATGTTTTTAGATCATTCTACACTAGATACACAAAAAATGTAAAATTTTAGAGGCGAATTAAAAAAAAAATAACATTAAAAAAAAAGTTAAAAAAAGAAGATAGAATTTTTAGTTAGTTGCCAAGACCTACCAAATTTTATTGATTGAAATGGAAAAAGCCATTATTTTTATGTTGAACATCATCATCAAGGATAGATCCAAAGGATGGGAAAGTATATTTAGATTTTCAAATTTCGGGGATCCATCCTTAATCATAACAATATTAATTTATTTATTTTCTACAAGAAAAAAATCCATCTTTGGTCATCACAATATTAATTTTTTATCGTATACATGTAAAAAAAAACCCTTGGGCTAGTCAGAACGAACGCGTTCATTGATCTACCCAAAGTTCAAGCATCGAACCCACCTTTCAACTGTACCATCATCCAACCACTTTGGTGCACTCGCTTAAGTCATCAGCTAACGCTACTCAGTTCGGCAATTATTAGATGTCTTAATCACACCTTATATTCAAACATTATGGGTTGTTTTTAAACAATGTGCGAGGGGTTCACGATTTTGCTACTACCAATGTTGAAATTTTACACTATCTCTTTTCTAATGAGATTATAAATGATGTGGGATTGAGTTATGATTCTACTACAACCAGTGTTTAAACTCTATATTATCTCTTTTCTAATGAGAAAATTTAGTGGAACTGGGGTTCATTTTTAATGAACTTTTTTCAAAAAATTTCAAAAAACTTTGCATTTGAGTCTACTCGACTACATGGACAAAATAAGTTATAAAAAAAAGAAAAACAATTCATTAAAAATAAAAGTGAAAATAAGTTGGTGATGTTTTTAGATCATTCTGCACTAGATACACAAAAAAATGTAAAATTTTTGACACAAATTTAAAAAATATATAATTCAAAAGAAAAAAAAAAAAAAAAAAAGAAGAAGAAGAGTTTTGTTGGTTAGTTGCCAAACCTACCAAATGTTATTGATTGAAATAGAAAAAATCATCATTTTTCTGTTTTGTAATCATCACCAAGGACTGATCCACAGGGTGCGAAAGTATATTTAGATTTTCAAATTTTCAAGATCCATCCATGATCATGACAATACTAATTTATTTATTTTCTACATGAAAAATAAAAGTCCATCCCCGATAATCACAATATATTTTTTTTATTTTCTATTACAAAAAAAAAAAGAAGAAAAAAAAAAAGTGGTTGTCCAATGACTTAAACTAAAGCTATAGCCAGAGAACCTACAGGTTCACTGTCTAGCCTAAGTTCAACTAAGCTGGGCACAACTCACAGGTTCACTGGTCTAGCCTGAGTTCAACTAAGCTAGCCACAACCTAAAAGGTTCAACTAAGCTAGCTAGAACCTAGTGGTTTATTGTTTTAGCCTGAGTTCAACTAAGCTAGCTAGAACCTACAGGTTCGCGAGTTCAAGCGTTGAAGCCATCTATCAACTTTACCATCATCCAACCACTTTGGTGCCCTCGCTTGACTCGTAAGCTAAAGCTACTTAGCTCGGCAATTATTAGATGTCTCAATCACCCCTTATATTCAAACATTATGCATTGTTTTTAAACGATGTGGGGTAAGTTTACGGTTATACTACTACCAATATTTAAACTTTACACTATCTCTTTTCTAATTAGATTATGAACGATGTGGGATAGATTTACAATTCTACTACTACCAATATTTAAACTTCACACTATCTTTTTTCTAATGAGATTATGTTTCCTTCTCTTCCGTAGTAGCCGCCATTGTCCGCAACCATCACCGAACCGTCTTTTGTCTTCCCCACCTACAAGGACCAACCGCCATCCTCTCTCTCCCTTTCCTTTCTCTGTCCCAGCCAGCCACATAGAAAAATTTAAAAATGCTCTCATCTTAGTAAATCATTTTGGAAATCAACAAAAATAGAGGATGTATTTTGATTGAGAAGTTTGCGTTGATTGTGATTAACCCAAAATGACATATCTGGGCTGCGCATAAATCCAAACGAAACTCTTTCTTGATTGGATTCAACCACATCAAAACCCGTGGATTTCCTAGGGTGGATGGGTGATGGCAGGAGAGGGGAATTTTTCTTTAAAATATGCATGTCTAAATTTATTTTTGTTTTCTAAAATTAAAGGAAATGAGAGAAAAGAAGATGAATGAGTTGACTTAAGTCTGGTTTTGAATTCATTCTAAACAAGGAAGACATGTCTATGTTCATAAGTTTTTTTCAGTTCTGAAAGCAAAATATTATTGGAATGCGGACAGATGATATAATGCATTAACATGACTCCAATTTTCTTGGAGGTGAATTTTAGTTGTTTTGGCATTATTGAGGATTAAATATTCTGACTTCAGAGACAGTACAGAGGTTCACTGTGACATCAGTCATAGCTGAGGCAGTTCACATGACTAAAGCTTTAAACTAAAGCTTTTTTGTGGATCTCATATAATCCCAAACTTAGACAGATGTTTAGATAGCAAAGGAAGATGAAATAACCATGACGTTGAAACGGTTCCTTGTGCTGTGTTAATTACAAGCATTTGCATTCTGTCTTGTCCTAAACTCCTTGAGAACGTTCGTGCAGGTTTCAAGTGCAACAGCCACCTTTGCAATGACCTTCTCCTCATCAATGTCTGTCGAAGAATATTATCTTCTAAAACGTTTTCCAGTACCCTATGGTAAGTTAGTGTTCCATATTACTGAAACAGTTTTTATAAAGCAGTTTTCTGTTATTCTCTTGAGAAATCATCTAAAAGTATAACGAGTAAAAGACTTGAGTTCCATTTGAATTTTGTTTGAATTCAATTATTTTTTGTGTGTTTGTGCAGCTCTTTACTTTGTTGTTGTGGCAACTGTTGCTGCTTTTATTGGGCAACATGTTGTACGGAAACTGATCATTATACTGGGAAGGGCATCCTTAATCATCTTCATTCTGGCTATCACGATCTTCGTAAGCGCAATCTCCCTAGGTGAGCTTCATTTTTCCCATTAGTTGGACTGGTGAAATTCCCAGGCAATAAATTAAATGAGTCTTCACAACTTAACTGTTTTTGAAAGCATTAACTACAATGTCTATAGTCTACTTGTGAAATTCTTGATTTCTTGATACAATTTATTTTTGTTTTTGATAGGCGGGGTAGGCACATCGAACATGATTGGGAAGATTGAGCAACACGAATACATGGGTTTCGAGGACCTCTGCAAATACGATGCTTAATTTGTCGTCGTCACCTCTTCTTTTCTCCTCTCACATTTAATAGGATTCCCAAGTGTCATAATGAGACGGGCTCAGTATACAAATCGGCCTCGTGCCATTATGCACGTTTGTGGGACGAATGAATGATTGCATTGATTCAGCTCCACTGAAAATTCAGTATGTTTGCTTTCATATGCTATCTGTGTCTTTCTGTAAGAAAAAATTCTGCTGTATTTGGAGCTGCACTAAGAAAGATACAAAAGGAGTGTTTTCAGTATTTTTTTTTTTTTTTTTTTTTTTTTTTTTTTTTTTTGTATTTTGTATTTTCGGGTTCTTACATGGAATGAAACTTTGAATAATTGTAATAATTTATTGTTTGACCCTTGAAAATTCAATTGATTCAACTTTTGAGTTTTATATTTCACCATCACCCTCTTGTGGTTATGGGATTCATCTGCAACAATGAATATTCTTCTAATAATTTTATATAAAAGAATATGCTCTAATTGGTTATAATGTTGTGAATTTTGGGACATTGACTGAAAATAAGATTTGATGGATTTCAATTTTGAGAGTTTTGTGCACATGTGCTCTGATTATTGTGTAACATGTGGCTGTGAGTTGGCTAGTATATACCCTTTGTTCTCTATCTTTCAGAATGTTGGCTCACATGGCTACTACAGTCACATCAACGAAATTCAGATGCTTTTTATCAGGTGGAATAAAATCTCTTGATTACACAATTCTTTTTTCTTCTTCAATGTGAAGATCATCATTATAACTTTTTTTTGGTTCCTTGTGGGGCATGATATGAACAACCATTTCAAGCACCAATGATTGCAGAATTTTTGTTGGCTCACATGGGTAAAAGTAGGTGTAGCGCATGAATAATGTCATAACCACAAGAGGGTGAGCCAACAAAAGATTAGAAGTATTGATCCTGGAACAACAATATGCATGAAGGTGAAAGAAGGTGCAAAAGTTCATGAAAGGGATGACTAAATGTCCAAGTTTAAGAGATTGTATTTCGGTTGGGATCCATTGAAGAAGGGCTTCCAGAATGCTTGTATGCCAATCATTGGTGTGGATGGTTGTCATTTGAAAGGTCCACATGGTGGAGTGTTGTTGACTGCAGTAGGGATAGATACAAATAATTATATATTCCCGTTTGCCTATGCTACTATTGAGAAGGAAAAGAAGAAAACATGGTGGTGGTTTCTGAATTTGTTGGGGCAAGATTTGAACATTGTAAATTATCATTGTTACACTTTCATGAGTAACAAGCAGAAGGGCCTAATTGATGCAGTGGCTGAGTTGTTTCCAAATGCCTCACACAGGTTCTATGTAAGGCATTTGTACAATAATTTCAAGTGTGAATATACAGGAAGGGTATTGAAGGATTTATTATGGAAGGCTGCTAGGGCAAGCACTGTTATTGCATTCACCGAAGTCATGGAAGAAATCAATGGAGTTGATGGCCAAGCATACAATTGGTAGGTAGCAAGATCACCAATCCATTTGAGTAGAAGTCATTTCAGCAGTTTCCCCAAGTGTGACATTTTGTTGAATAATCTATGTGAAAGTTTCAATTCAAGCATATTGCAAGCTAGGGATAAACCTATGGTCACCATGTTGGAGAAGATAAGAGTCTTATTGATGGAAACAGTTCAAAAAAGACATGAAGCAATTAAAAAGTACAACAAAGGCCCTATATGTAACGCCCTCAAAATAACAACATAAGACCCAACAGTAAAGACATGTATTGATATATATAAAAGTTTCATATTCTTGTATTTATCACAGTTTCATTACAAAAAGTATTACATATTAACAACAAAAGCAAATGCCCTAAGGGCTTACAGCTTTCCAAGTTAACACTTGGTTACAAAAAGAGAGCACTAGCTCAATTACACCTTAAGCCCTTGGCTTGAATTTACATGTAATACATCAAAAGAAAATAGACGACTAAAAAGTCTGTCAGCCTCAAGCCTCCCAAGCTATGTCCTTGGAGGTGGCATGCTACCTGTACCTGAAAATGATGTTCCCATATAGGCTGAGCCACAGCCCAGTAGAAATATACTAAACCAGTTATGAATAATGACTAAAAGATTAACAGTTGATAGATGGTCAACACTTTTACACTCTTTCATAACACATTACAATTCCAAGACTTTCAAGCCTATGTTCAATTCATTAATTCTCAATTCATAATTCATGGCTTAGAACCTGGCCAAACAACTCATATGAGACAATAACTCATGTAAACCACTTTCAATTTCATTACTTCCACAGATAAGCATACTAGCTATATCACATTCCCAAGACAAGCATATGAGCTCTGTCAACACATTTCTAGACAAGCATATGAGCTCTATCTACGGAGTCCATCCCCTATCTTCTCCCAAACAACATCCGGTTTAGAGGTACATCCCCTATCTTCCCCTAAACCGTGGAGTACATCCCCTATCTTCTCCAACACAACACAATGCATATAAACAATAATTATACACACCATAAATCAATACATAAAGTTAATGTATTCTTCAACTGTCATACTTAATGACACATTTCAATGATTGGTTTCAGTTTGCCTAATCATCATGCATTGTCTACAACAATCAAGACTATCCTCCACCGATAGCCCAAAGCAGATATTTCTAAACAGAAAATAAATGCACAAAATGGATATTAAATCAACATTTCCACTTCAATTCCCCATTTCTCATAATTAATCATATCAATTAATTAATCAATGTAGTTAGGGCATCTTCCATAATTAACATCTCAACTCTTAGGTTCCATTTTCATCAATGTTTCAACATTAATCCCATGTTTTTATACCAAACATGCCTCTAGGTTCATTATAAATAAAACCCCAACTTTTGTAAAATTACACAAAGGCCCAAAGTTTTCTCAAAATTTCACAACAACTTCCAACACATCAAAATGCTAAAATTCAAAGACAAAATCCATAAAGAGGAGTAGGATATCCCTACCTCAAAGTTTGAGCTCAAAAGGAGATGAAGACCCAACACCCAACTTGCTCCAAAACCAAATATTTTCAGATTAGATCGAAGCCCAAGTCACCCTCTATCTTTTTAACAAAGCACTTAGGGGAGATTCACACTCTAGGGAGATGATTTCTTAGAGAGAAGGCAAGTCTAGAGAGAGAGGCTCTCAGATTTAGGGTTTGAAGATGTTAAAGTTTTAAAAAAAAGTGAAGTTTAGATCGCTGCTGCGAACTGATATAAATAGGCTCGCTCGAGCGAAGGCTTGGTCGCTCGAGCGACCAGACACAGAAAACCCTAGCTCGAGCCAAGAAGGTCTCGCTCGAGCCAACAACCCAGAAGCTCGCTCGAGCGAAGAAAAGCTCGCTCGAGCTAGGAACTCGACCCTTTAGGTCTGCAACTAGACGCACGCTCGAGCGACAAACTGCTCGCTTGAGCGAAGACCGAACCAGATCGCTCGAGCGAAGAAAAGCTCGCTCGAGCCAAAAATCATGGTGTTCAGGTCCAGTACCAGACGCAATCGCTCGCTCGAGCGAAGCCACTCTGGCTCGACCCACCAGACACAAAACTCAACGCTCGCTCGAGCGACCAACTCCTCGCTCGAGCGAAGGACAAAAATTCTGGGCAGCAACCCTTGGTTCCCAAACACAACCAACCTGAAACAAATCTGCCCAACACATCCTATAACTCAAATACAATGTAGAAAAGGATGTAAACAAGACAATGCTCAACTATTACCATCCACAGACACATGTCTGGATCACTGTACAATAAGGGGTAAACCCGGGATCGCTATACTATATGTCCTAAGATTCAGAATATTTTGGAGAAGGTAAAGGTGAGTGCAGCTGGCTGGATTCCTAGACGGAATGGGGCTTCCTAATTTGAAGTTGTTGGCCCATATGGTGAGCAATATAAAGTGGACTTGAAAGAGTGGATTTGTGGATGTAGGAAATGGGATCTATCAAGCATTCCTTGTGTCCAAGTTGTAGTTGCTACAAACTATATAGGTGAAAAACCAGAAAAATATGTGCATTACTAATATAAATTCGAAACCTACCTCGGGATTTATGAGTTCATGTTGACTCCAATCAATGGTAAATAAATGTGGCAAACACCTGCATATGCTAAAGTGCTACCACCTGATGTGAAGAAGAGAGTGGGAGGCTAAGACTGCATAAGAGGAAGGATACTGATGAACCAATTGATGTAACTGATTCAGGTAACTGGGGAAGAAGGGGAATCCAAATGACATGCAAGAACTGTGGCAAGTTGGGACATAACAAGAGAACATGCAAAATCAAGGGCCAATTCACCTACTTAACAAATCCTGTGAGTTCCACTCAACTAATTCATATTTTTCATGCATTTTGTAAACTTACACATTATTAACTTTTGTTTTTTAGTTTTTGCAGTCCCAACCTTAAGGAAGCCAAAGTCAGACCCAGACTGACGGGAGCCAAACTCAAAGTAAGGTAGAAGAAAGCTTGGTTGGGAGTCAGGTTACAAAAGTAACTAAAGTTGTGAAGAAGAAGCTAGCTGTAAGTTTTAAAAATTTATTTGTTAATTAATGTATTCCTTGCATATGTCCTAACAATGGTGAGGGCTATTGCAAGTAGAAAGGAGAACGGTTATGACAACAAGTGACTCAACTCCATTGCATGCAAGTCATGAGGATGTATTTGCAATAAGTTCCAATATTAACACTCCTCTGCAAGGTCAAATGAGATGGAGAGGAAGAGTGGTGCACAATGCTAGTGCTGTCAAATCTCCTCTGGGTGCAACCACGAATGCAGTTTGAAACAAAGTATTTAGAAAATGAACGACAAGTGTTGTTGTTGTTGGTTTTTTTTTTATATTATTATTTACCATGCTGGAGAAGGTTTTTGCTACTTTTGTTCATGGAATACAATGTAATGGATGTGAAGGTTTTTGCTACTTTTGTTCATATTCCATAACCTTGACAATGGTAGGGGCTTTTTGTACATTTGAAGCCTGATTTTTGTATTGGTTGCCCCTTTCTTAGTATATGTTTTGCACAACATGAATGACAAGTGTGTGAACTGATCAAAGTTTGAATGATAATTTAGTGCCTTTACTATTGCTATGACAAGTCTTGGTGTTCATTGGTAATGGACAGCTACGTGTGTGTGTTTTGGTGATGGTTTTTTTTTTTTTCTTCTAGTTTTTAGTTTATGGATGGACACAACAATAAAAGCAATAATGTCAATTTTTCTGTTGTATTGTTTTGACCAATTTGAATTTGGAGTGACAAATTGTGTATGTGATTCACAATCCTTTCCCAACTTCCAAGAGTTCATTGGTGATGGACTACTATGTGTGTGTGTTTTGGTGCTTGTTCTTTTTAATTTTCAGTCCAAGAATGGACACACAATGAAATGAAGAGTGTAAATTTGGTGCCTTTACTGTATTGTTTTGCCCAATTTGAATTTGGAGTGACAATTATGGTCCCAACTTCTATGTGTTTCCTTTGTCTATGTCAAAGTCACCAAACAAAAAATAATAGAGACAACATTAATTGGTCACCACACACAATTTTCATCTCAAAATCATATTTTTCCATTAACAACAGTTCACCCATTGCATATGATTCATAAACAGGATATAGACTCCATTCATTCTTATACTACCATACAACTTGTAACTTTACATTACAAACCATATTCCTACAACCAATCATGCTAAAACCAAGCAAATCCATAGTTTCCTCTCTCTTCCACTCCTTCTCTTCAGTTGTGCTTCCATCTTATTCAACTTCTTCAACAGACTAGGAATGATGTACACTGCTCGATCGCACATGGGTGGGTCTACCCAGGTAAACTGATTGCAACCATTGTTAGGGAAACTAGGAAATCTCCTCCCAGGATTTGTGTTGGTCCATGCTGTGTGTATCAGCCTTTTTCTTCCACAAATATTGCAAAACATCTCTTCCACACCACTTCCCTTGATTTCTTGAGCTTCGATTGTTCCTCATTTCTTTTTTCCCACTGATTTCATTGATGCTCTATTTTTTTTTTCCTTCTATTTTGTTGTGGTCTCTGTTTTTGTAGTTTGAAGGAAATACAAGGGAAGGTTAGGTTTTGGTGGGAAAGCCTTAATTTTCCCTCCATGTGAAAGTATAGGGGGCCACGTCACTCATTCCGTCCACTTCCTACAGAAATAGACAGCAGGGGTGAGATTGATAGTAACTTGCATAGTATGGGGGTACACATGAAAATAAGTGTAGTCTAGGGGGTCTCTGAAAATCATGTCAAAGTATAGGGATATAAATGAAATTTGCTCAAACAAACCTCATATCCACTACCAAAGTCCATTTTATGCTTAGTGCTCATAATATTTGAAGAATCTCTTTGATAATATTAAAAAAGGAATCACCATTTTGAAAGTGAAAATAAAGAAGAGAAGCCATTGATGCACTTTTAAAACCATATTTTAATTTACAAAATAATTGTTAATATATAGACATTATTAAAGTATTTAAAATTAAAAAAAAAAAAGGAAAAGGAAAAGAACAGTATGCACAGACCAATTATAATATAAAATGTTTTTGGGTATGGTGGCCAAATGCCATGATGTCTCTGCCAAGAAAATAAATAATTAATTAATTATTTAAATGATTCATCTAATGCTGTGTCTCTAGCGTGTGGATATGGGGGCCAAGAGTTGAAGAGAGAAATGGCAGCTATTAAATTTGACAAATGTTAAAACTTGTGTTAAATTTGACACAAGTTTTGGCAGTTCCCATATGTGCCAGATCATGAAGAAACACCTCCTTCCTTCCCTCCCTCCTCCCAATGAAATATCTCTCCCTATTCCCTCCATTTTTACAGAAGAAACATAGAAACTGGTATATTCAAACCAGGGCCGGCCTTGGGGCATAGGCCACAAGGCCATGGCCTAGGGCCCCTCGAAATAGACTCAAAAAAAGGGTCCCTCCTATTATAATTTAATATTATACATTATGAATGTTTCAAGTCTAAATTTTTTTTAAAAAGCTCAAACTAACTTAAAATAAATTGACCCATTAAAAAATTGAAAGGCCATTCAAAAAAATTAACATTGTTATCCATTGGAAATAGACCCAAAAAAAGGGTCTCTC
This sequence comes from Camellia lanceoleosa, assembly GCA_025200525.1. Classification (NCBI taxonomy): domain Eukaryota; kingdom Viridiplantae; phylum Streptophyta; class Magnoliopsida; order Ericales; family Theaceae; genus Camellia; species Camellia lanceoleosa. The sequence goes on along the minus strand of CM045771.1, from coordinate 131,137,373 downwards.
TTATTATAGTTTAGTCTAATATATTAAGTATATTTTAAGTCCAAAAAAAAAAAATTAAGGAAGGCCCAAATTAACTTAAAATAAATTAATCCATTAAAAAATTGAAAGGCCCATTTAAAATAATTAACATTGTTATTCATTGAAAATGATTTTGCAAAAAAATTAGATTATACAAGTATGATTGATTTATTTGCTTCTAAAAATACAAGAAGAGTAAGGTTCAAGTGATACTTATTAGTTATTGTAATGTAATGCTAAGTATTTTTTGTGATTTTGACACAAATCTTTTGTCCTTAACTTTAAAAAAAAAAATATTTCATTCAATGAAAAAAAAAAATGTGAAGGGCCCCAAAAATTTATTAGTTGATTATCAGCTTTAGGCTCCAGAAATCTCAGGGCCGGGCCTGATTTGGACGATTGGTCGGTCGTCTAGACACACCAGTTTCTGTGCCAAAATGGCAGCTGAACCATTGGAGCACCATCGCTATTTTTCATCGATTTTCAACTATTCATTACCATCATTTGACAATAACAATGCTATTATAATATTTGTTATTGAAGATGCTCTAAGCCTGTTTATACTTTGATTCATATCTTAAACACAATCATTAACTTATTAAATCATGAATAATTTAATATTTATAGAAAGCTTGTCTTCTTCCACTTTAACGTGTGTGCCCCTCACTCTCTCATGCATTATCAAAATTATAGGGTTACAATATAAAAAAAGTCTTCACTAAAGAAAAGGGATACAATTCAATGCAAGTGTAGAAAAGAAAAAAAAAAATTTCACATCATTAAAATTAAAATTAATTTTGTTTAATAAATTTGTAATTATTTTTTGAAAATATCATTGAATTGTAATTTTTCATAAAGAAAATTTAGTGGAATTGGGGCAAGTATTTGAATTTTTATTTTTTTTAGGGAACTTTTTTTTAAAAAAATTCAAAAAACTTCGCATTTTATGATTTACTCAACTACATGGACCAAATAAGTTATAAAGAAAAAATGGAAAGCAATTCAGTAAAAAAAAATTGAAAATAAGTTGATGATGCTTTTAGATCATTCTACACTAGACAAACAAAAAATGTAGAAAAAATTTGGCAAATTTTAAAAGTAATAATATTGAAAATTTAAAAAAATGAGCTTTTTAGTCAGTTGCCAAACCCATCAAATTTAATTGATTGAAATAGAAAAACCCATTATTTTTATGTTATGTTAATCATCACCAAGGACAAATCCACAAGGAGCGAAAGTATATTTAGATTTTCCCGCACCCCCTAGATCCATCATTGATCAGCATAATATTAATTTATTTATTTCATACATGTATTTAAAAAAGAAGAAGAAGAAGAAGAAGAAGAAAAAGAGTGGTTGTCCGATGACTTAGATCCATCATTAATCATCACAATATTAATTTATTTATTTCATACATGTATTTAAAAATTAAAAAAAAAAAAGGAGTGGTTGTCCGATGACTTAGATCCATCATTGATCATCACAATATTAATTTATTTATTTCATACATGTATTTAAAAAAAAAAAAGAAAGAGTGGTTGTTCAATGACTAAACTCAATCACCTTGGGCTAGCTAGCAACTGCACATTAACTAATCCAACCTGAGTTCAAGTATCGAACCCATCTTTCAACTTTATCATCATCCAACCAGCTTGGTGCCCTCGCTTGAGTCACAAACTAAAGCTACTTACCTCAACAATTATTAGATGTCTCAATCACACCTTATATCCAAACATTATGTGTTGTTTTTAAATGATGTGCGATGCGTTTATGATTCTACTACTACTAATGTTTAAATTTTACACTACCACTTTTCTAATGAGATTATGAACGACGTGGGATGGATTTGCGATTCTATTACTATCAATTTTTAAACTTTACACTATCTCTTTTCTATTGAGATTATGTTTCCTTCTCTCCCGTGGCCGCTATCCACCGCCACCATCACTGAACCCTCTCTTGTCAAAGCTTTTAAATATTTATTGTGCTTGGAATATATTTTGAGTTATTTTAAAGGTATGTAGTACTGCCAGTGTAGAAAGAAAAAAAAAATCAGATCAGAGTGGTAAATTTTATAAATATTAAAATTTAAATTTAAATTTAAAAATAAAATTGTAATTATTTTTTGAAAATACTATTGAATTTTAATTTTTCATAAAGAAAATTTAGTGGAACTGGGGTAAGTATTTGGATTTTTTTTTCTTTGTTCATTTTTAATGAACTTTTGTCAAAAAAATTCAAAGAACTTTGCATTTTAGGACCTACTAGACTACCTGGACTAAATGAGTTATAAAAAGAAATGGAAAAAAATTCATTATAAAAAAGTGAAAATAAGTTGCTAACGTTTTTAGATCATTCTACACTAGATATAAAAAAAAAATGCAAAATTTTTGCCGTAAATTTAAAAAAAAGAATATTCAAAAAAAAATAAAGAGTTTTTTTAGTTAGTTGGCAAACCCACCAAATGTTACTGATTGAAATAGAAAAAAGCATCATTTTTATGTTGTGTAATCATCACTAATGACTGATCCACTGGGTGCGAAAGTATATATTTTCAAATTTTGAGGATCCATCCTTGATCATAACAATATTAATTTATTTATTTTATACATGAAAAAAAAAAAAAAGTCCATCCTTGATCATCAAAATATTAATTTTTTATTTTCTACATGTGAAAAAAAAGGAAATGGTTGTCCAATGACTTAACCCAATAACCACTAATGACTGATCCACTGGGTGCGAAAGTATATATTTTCAAATTTTGAGGATCCATCCTTGATCATAACAATATTAATTTATTTATTTTATACAAGAAAAAAAAAAAAAAAGTCCATCCTTGATCATCTCAATATTAATTTTTTATTTTCTACATGTGAAAAAAAGGAAATGGTTATCCAATGACTTAACCCAACAACCTAAAGTTAGCTAGAACCTACAGGTTCATTGGTCTAGCCTAAGTTCAAGGCGTTGAAACCATCTTTCATTTTTACCATCATCCAACCACTTTGGTGCCCTCGCTTGAGGCTACCGCTACTTAGCTCGGCAATTATTAGATGTCCCAATCACACATTATATTCAAACATTATGAGTTGTTTTTAAACAATGTGGGATAAATTTACTATTATACTACTTTCAATATTTAAACTTTACACTATCTCTTTTCAGATTAGATTATGAACGATGTGGGATGGATTTACAGTTCTACTACTACTAAAATTTAAACTTTACACTATCTCTTTTCTAATGAGATTATGTTATCTTCTCTTCTGTAATAGCCACCATCGTCCGCCACTATCACCGAACCCTCTCTTGTCTTCCCCACCTACAAGGACCAACCACCACTCCTTCGCTCCCTTTCCTTTCTCTCTTTTTCTAGCCACATAGAAAAATAAAAAATAAAATATTCTGATCTTAGTAAATCATTTGGAAATCAAATTGTTTAACCTGATTGCTGACAAGTTTCAAATCTAACTAAAATAGAGGACGTTCTTTGATTGAGAAATTTACGTCAATTTTGATAAACCCGAAATGAGATATCTGGGTATAAATCGAAATGAAACTCTTTCTTGATTGAAATCAACCATCACAACCACAAATACATCATCAGTGCCACCAGAATCAAACCTGTGGATCAGGGTGGATGGGTGATGGCAGGAGAGGGGAAAGACTTTGCAATTCAGGATTTACTAGACTACATGGACCAAATAAGTCATAAAAAAAAAAGAAAGAAAAAAGATAAACAATTCATTAAAAAAAAAAAAAGTGAATAAGTTGGTGATGTTTTTTTATCATTCTGCACTAGATACACAAAAAAATGGAAAAATATTTATGCAAATTTAAAAAAATAAATATTCAAAAAAAAAATTTAGTTAGTTGCCAATCCCACCAAATTTTATTGATTAAAATAGAAAAAACCATCATTTTTAAGTTGCATAATCATCACCATGGACGGATTCCCGAGGTACAAAAGTACATTCAGATTTTCAAATTTTGGGCATCCATCCTTGATCATGACAATATTAATTTATTTATTTTATACATGAAAAATAAAATAAAAAGCGATTGTTCAATGACTTAGCTCAACAACCGAAAGCTAGCCAAAACGTACAGGTTCATTGGTCTAGCATGAGGTCAAGCGTTGAAGCCATCTTTCAACTTTACCATCATCCAACCATTTTGGTGCTCTCACTTGAGTCATAAGTTAATGCTACTTAGCTCAGCGATTATTAGATGTTTCAATCACACCTTATATTTAAACATTATACGTTATTTTTAAACGATGTGAGATAAGTTTATTATTATACTACTAACAATATTTAAACTTTACACTATCTCTTTTCTAATTAGATTATGAATAATGTGGGATGGATTTACGATTCTACTACTACCAATATTTAAACTTTACACTATCTCTTTTCTAATGAGATTGTGTTTTCTTCTCTTCCGTAGCAGCCACCATTGTCCGCCACCATCACCAAACCCTCTTTTGTCAAAACTTTTAAATATTTATTGTGCGTCGAATATATTTTGAATTATTTTTTATAAAAAAAATCAAATCACAATGGTAAATTTTGTAAATATTAAAATTAAAATTATTTTTTTAATAAATTTGTAAATATTTTTTGAAAATACTATTGACACTACAACAAAAACATACTTTAGTGACACTACACTAGTGGCATATTTTTAGAAAATGCCACAAAAAATGATATTTAGTGGCACGTTTTTGAAAAATGCCACAAAACGACAAACATAAAAGGCTCTAGTGACATTTCAATGAATAAGTGTCACAAAACTACAACAAAAACATACTTTAGTGGCCCTACACTAGTGGCATATTTTTAGAAAATGCCACAAAAATGATATTTAGTGGCATGTTTTTGAAAAATGCCACAAAACGACAAACATAAAAGGCTCTAGTGACATTTCAATGAACAAGTGTCACAACACTACAACAAAAACATATTTTAGTGATACCATACTAGTAGCATGTTCTTAAAAAATGTCACAAAAAGAATATTTGGTGGCATTTTTTAGAAAAATGTCATAGAGCCACAAACATACAAGGCTCTAGTGGCATTTCAATTAAAAAAAAGTGTCATTTCACTACAACAAAAATGTCACTACAACAAATTTACACTTTAGTGACACTACACTAATAGCATGTTTTTGGAAAATGCCACAAAAATAAAAATTGGCATTAAATGTTTTAGAAAAATGCCACAGAACCACAAAACATATAAGGCTCTAGTGGTATTTCAATAAAGAAATGTCAAATCAATTTTATGGCATTTTACAAAATAATGACATAAAAAATTATGTTCGTGACATTTACCAACAAATGCCACTAAACTTTAGTTGTAATAGCATTTTTTAAAAAATGTCAGGACACTTGAAAAGTGTCATAAACAAATATTTTATAGCCTTTTGAGAAATGCCACTAAGCGAAAAACTTTCCAAGCTTATAATGACATTTTTGAAAAAACAAAAAATGCCAATATATTTTCTAAAATTTTAAAATGCAGTAAATGATTAAAAATAAATGAATTAAACTCAATATACACTACAGAAAAAAGCATATTCGGCGACTAAATTTCCAGACCAAAAAAATTTGGTCATTTGAAAGTATAACTTTCTGACCAAAACGAGATTAGTTGCCAAAAGTAAAGCTTTTTGGCGACTAAACAATTTTAGTAGCCAAAAGTCTACAATTGGCGATTAAAACTAAGTTTGGTTGCTGATTATATGAGTTTTAGTGACTAAAAAATTTTTAGTAGCCCAAAGTAAAGCTTTTTGGCGACAAAAAATTTAGTAGCCAAAAGTCTACAATTGGCAACTAAAAATAAGTTTGGTTGCTGATTATATGGGTTTTACAGACTAAAAAAATTTTAGTAGCCAAAAGTAAAGCTTTTTGGTGCCAAAAAAAATTTTAGTAGCTAAAAGTCTACAATTGGCGACTAAAAAATAAGTTTAGTCGCCAAAAGTGGTCATTTTTAGCGCAGGAGAACTAAAATTCTAATACGGGAATAAAATTTTTTGGTGACCAAAATTTTGGCAGCTGAAAGTGCATATTCGGCGACCAAATCCGATTTTGGTCGACAAAAGTTAAGTTTTTTAGCAACTAAAAAATAATTAGTAGCCAAAAGTATAAAATTGGCGACTAAAAAATATTTTTTGTCGCCAAAAGTGGTCTTTTTTTTTTATTTTGGTAATAAATAGTTTATTTTACATAAATTATGTTCAATAAAATAATTATGTTTATACATATTAATATAGATGTATGTACTAAATAAATAATATATGTTGCATATATAATCATGTGGTGCTATAGAGGTGTAGTGGGAAGAGTGTGGTGTATAAGGTTTATGGTGCGGGAGGTTGGCGGTTCGAGTCTCCGCAAGAGCGGATCAAATTGTTCTACAACGACTTATCGTCACGAATGGCACTTGATAGCGTCACGAATAGTGCATACCATGCCATTAAAGTGTCACTGAAAGATTTTAGTCTTGATGGTATAATCACACTTATAAGTGTCACTAACTCTTTTTTTAATGGCGCTTGATAGTGCCACAAATAATATCTACCATGACATTAAAATGTCATTAAAAGCTTTTAGCCATGATGGTGCAGTGACACTTGCAAGTATCTACCGTGGCACCGATAGAAGTGGCACTTGTTCAAAATGCCACAAGACCAAAAAATGTCATTAGAAGAATAGTTTTGTGGCACTTTCAAATGTCACTAAACTAAGAAAATGTTGTAGTGTGAATTGTAATTTTTTGTAAAGAAAATTTAGTGGAATTGGGGTAAGTATTTGTTATTGTTTATTTATTTATTTTTTTTGTTCATTTTTAATGAAGTTTTTTCAAAAAAATTTAAAAAAACTTTGCATTTTAGAATCTACTCGACTACATGGAGCAAATAAGTTATAAAAATAAAAATGAAGAACAATTCATAAAAAAAAATTTAAAAAAAAAACTGAAAATAAGTTGGTGATGTTTTTAGATCATTTTACACTAGATACACAAAAAAATGTAAAATTTTTTACGCAAATTTAAAAAATATAATAGTCAAAACAAACAAACAAAAAAAGAGTTTTTTAGTTAGTTACCAAACCCACCAAATGTTATTGATTGAAATAGAAAAAAGCATCATTTTTATATTGTGTAATCATCACTAAGGAGTGATCCACTGGGTGCGAAAGTATATTTAGATTTTCAAATTTTGAGGATCCATCCTTGATCATAACAATATTAATTTATTTATTTTATACTTGAAAAAAAAAAGGTCCATCCTTGATCATCACAATATTAATTTTTTATTTTCTACATGTGGAAAAAAAAAATGGTTGTCCAATTGACTTAACTCAGCAACCTAAAGGTAGCCACAACCTACAGGTTCACCGATCTAGCCTAAGTTTAAGCGTTGAGGCCATCTTCAACTTTACCATCATTCAACCACTTTGGTGCCCTCGCTTGAGTCAAAAGCTGACGCTACTTAGCTCGGTGATTATTAGATGTCTCAATCACACATTATATTCAAACATTATGCGTTGTTTTTAAACGATGTGAGATAAGTTTACGATTATACTACTACCAATATTTAAACTTTACACTATTTCTTTTCTAATTGGATTATGAACGATGTGGGATGCATTTACGATTCTACTACTACCAATATTTAAACTTTACACCATCTCTTTTCTAATGAGATTATGTTTCCTTCCCTTCCGTAGTAGCCACCATCGTCCACCACCATCACCAACCCATCTCTTGTCTTTCCCACCTACAAGGACCAACCGTCACCTCATTCGCTCCCTTTCCTTTCTCTGTCCTAGCCAGCCACGGAGATAAATTAAAAAATGCTCTCATCTTAGTAAATCATTTTGGAAATCAAATTGTTTGGTTAACGACTCACCAATCACCAGAATAGAGGATGGATTTTTATTGACAAGTTTATGTCGATTTTGATTAACCCGAAATGAGATATCTGGGCTAGGCATAAATCCAAACCCGTGGGTTTCCTATGGTGGATGTATAGTGATCCCAGGTTTTAACCCTTGTTGTACAGTGATCCGGAGTTGGTTCCGTGGATGTTAGCAGTTGTTAACCCTTGTTTTCGTCCTTTCATACTTTGTATTTGAGTTATAGGTTGTGTTGGGCAAGTTTGTTACAGGTTGGTTGTGTTTGGGAGCAAATGGTTGTTGCCCAGAATTTTTGGTCCTTCGTTTGAGCGAAAAGTTTGTCGCTCGAGCGAGCTTTGTGGTTTAGATCCTTCGCTCGAGCGAGAGTAGAGTTTTGTGTCTAGTGGCTCGAGCGAGAAGTCTTGCGCTTGAGTGTGCATCTGCGTCTCATTTTTGACCTGCGAGCGAGATTTCCTTCGCTCGAGCGAGCGAGGTGTATGTTTTAAGTTTCCTCGCTCGAGCGAGCATTCTGTCACTCAAGCGTGCTTCTGGGTTGTAGACCTGAAGCTTCGAGTTGTTGGCTCGAGCGAGACTTTCTTCGCTCGAGCGAGTATTCTTTGTGTCTGGTCGCTCGAGCGACCAAGTCTTCGCTCGAGCGAGCCTGTTATATATCAGATCGCAGCAGCGGGTTTAACTTCACTTTTTCATCCCCTTTCCATTTTGAAACCCTAGATCTGTGACTCTCTCTCTCTATACTCATCTTCTCTCTAGGTTTTTATCTCTTTCTAGTGTGAATCTATCCTTTGTCCTTTGTAAGAAAGATAGAGGGTGTTGAGGGCTTTATTTTAATCTGAAAAGTTTAGAATTTGGAGCACGTTGGGTTTTGGTCTTCATCTCCGTTGGAGCTCTAACTTCGAGGTAGGGATATCCTACTCCTTCTTATGAGCTTTGTCTTTGAATTTTAACATTTTGATATGTTGGGGGTTGTGTAATTTTGAGAAAAGTTTGGGTCTTTGTGTAATTTTACAAAAGATGGGGTTTTATATGTATATGAACCTATGTGCATGCTTGGCATAAAGAAATGAGATTAATGTCGGTCTATCGAAGAAAATGGAACCTTGGAGTTATTATGCAGATTATGGATAAAGCCCTAATTACATAGATAAATTAATTGGTATAATTAATTTTGAGAAATGAGAAATTGAATTGAGAGTGTTGAAATCGGGAATGTGTGGGATTAAAGGGAGTAGATGGATTTATTTATCGCTCATTTATGTAAAATGTTGATGTTATATCCATTTGGTGCATTTATTTCTTGTTTAGAAATAACTGCTTTGGGCTATCGGTGGAGGATAGTCATGATTGTTGTAGACGATGCATGATGATTAGGCAAACTAAAACTAATCAATTGAGTGTGCTATTAGATATAGTGGATGGTATAATACATCAAATTTTGTATTGATTGATTGAACTTGTATATGATAATTGTTTATATACATTGTTTTGTGTGTGGGAGGAGATGGGGGATGTACTCCACAGCTTATTAGAAGATGGGGGTTGGACCTCTAAGTCGGACTTTGTGTGACAGTGATACAGCACTACAATGTGTATCAGCTGTGAAATAGAAGTGTTTTGTTTCATTAGTACAGCACTACAATGTGTATTATTTGAAACGTATGGAAGCGTTTGTTCATTAATACAACACTACAATGTGTATTATTTGAGACATATTGAATGATTTTTATATGTTACTGATGCAGCACCAAAATGTGTATCCACCATGAATTTCGAAAATGTTTTAATGATGAACTATAATCTCATCAAATATTTTGGCCGGGGTACTGAGCCTTGTTTTCAAACTCAAAGTTGAATAAGAAAGGGAAAGTGAATTGTAACATGGACTTGAATGTCGTGAAATTGTTATATGTTATGAAAGAATGTAAAAGTGTTGACCATCTATCAATTGCTAATCTTTTAGTCATTGTTCATAGCTGGTTTAGTGTATTTCTACTGGGCTGTGGCTCACCCTATATGGGACATCATTTTCAGGTACAGGTAGCATGCCACCTCCACGAACATAGCTTGGGAGGCTAGAGGCTGGCAGACTTTGTTGTTGCTTTCTCTTGATGTTTTACATGTAAATTCAGACCTAAGGCTTAATATGTATATGAGTTAGTACTCATTTCCTGTAACCAAGTGTTGGCTTGGAAAGTTGTAAACCCATAAGGCATTTACTTTTGTTGTCGATATGTAATACTTTTGTAATGAATTACTCTGATGAATAGAAGCATGTTTATCTTTTTACCAATGCATGTCTAAATTGGTGGGTTTAATGTCATTATTTTGAGGGCGTTACAGGATGGGTGATCACATTCCAAACCCATCTTCCATCTTCACAGTGTGGGAAAACAAAACGCTTCAATTTCATCACAAACGGGCTACACTTTTCTCGAAACAGAATTATCTGGGATCTCAAACTCCAGCCGTGCTCTCTCTCTCTCTTCTGTCAGCCCAAACAAAGAATTTGTCAGGCCATTTGACAGGAATTCCCGTGCTTAGCCCTTTGATCACACTGGGCACTAATTCCCATTGTGGAATCAATCAAAATTCTGAAGATTTTGTAGTTTCACCAAACGGGTTTCATTCTTCAAGGATGAATTCAATGGAACTTGACCAGCAAGGGCCTTCAGTGATCTTTGATGCTTGTATTGATATTTATTTTGAAGTCGAAGCAGGTGGGATTTTTCAAAGATCTAATTTTGTGAAGTCTAAAAGTTTGTCTTTCTCATGAACATGGGCACACGGATGATTTGATTCAATTGGCGTCACATTTTCAAAGAGTGAAGCAGTAGAGGAATTCTATGCAAGTGAAATAGGAAAACGGTATCTTCTGTTCATTCCCTACCATGTAGAGGTTGTGAAAGCAATTGGGTATGTATATGTTTCTCTATTTGAGTACTCTGTTGCTTCTTTTCTTTTCTTTTTCCCTTTTCAATGGAACCCTTCAGTAGTTGAAGTACCTTTCCAACTAAGGAATTGATATTGTATACTTTATTTCACAAGCTTTATTTCACAGGTCTATTTAAATTACTGAAGAATTATCGCAAGCTTTATTTCACAGGTCTGATTTTTCTACAAAGATATTGTATATTTTTTTATCATAGCGAGACATGTTAACAAAATATATAATTTAGCGATTTAAGTTAAAATTGATATTAAAATCACAGACTCTAAAATAACGTAGTTTTGCTTTACAACAAAATATTACAATGAGATTCATTATCAACAATTCTAATCCTTATTTGAGTTTCTAATAGAAGAAAGATAGGGTCAAAACAAACCTCATATCCGCTATCAAAGTCTGCTTTATGCCTAGTGCTCACAATATTGGAAGAATCTCTTTGATAATATTAAAAAAGGAATCACCATTTTGAAAGTGAAAAGAAAGAAGAGGAGAAGCCATTGATGCCCCTTCAAAACCATATTTAAATTACAAAATAATCCATACTATATTTTAAAGAAAATGAAGTTTTTAGTGAGAAGAGCTAAGAGAGCTCTAATTGCTTAATCTAAATTTTTTAATTTTGTAATTTAAAAAATATTTAATAAATCACACACTCAAATACTTTTTTTTTAAACAAAGAATGCATTTTTCCTTACAATCAAACAAAGAAAGAGTTTTCCAATTAAAAAATAAATAATTAATAAATTGCACACTCAAGAAAAAAGGAGTTTTCCAATTAAAAAATAATAATAAATCACACATTCAAAAATATTTTCATACACACTAAACCTCAAACCTCATTATTTTCATACATACTAAACATTTTTATATTTATGTAGAGATTTACATATATTCCAATTCACCAAGATTTCTTTAATGTTCAAACTCTCAACTCAAAGTTTTTATTTATTTTTTATTTTTTTAATAATGAAAATACTAAGTGTCATTATGTGATGCATTTTAATTTGTTCATAATTAAATTCATTTAGTTTTATATTAAACCCTTAAATTATGCGACCATAATTACCATTTCAAATTACTTTGTTAATTTATGTTTATCATACCAAATTTATTTTCAAAACTGATTCCCTAAGATTGCATTACATTCATATGTACAAAGTCATTAATTCTTCAACTTAAAATTTAAATATTATGATTCTTTGACATATATAATAGTTATTCTAAATATTAATAAACAATGATCTAATTATCTATCTATCTATCTATCTATCTATATCTATATCTGTCTATCTATCTATCTATCTATTTATCTATTATATAAGGAAAAATGGTGTTTTTAGTGAGAAATCTTGTGAGAGTTTCAATATCTCATATTAATTTTTTGATTTTCTTAATTTTAAATAAATAATTAAGAAAATCTCCATTAGCTAGCTTTTATTCGATAATCCCACATCAGGAAAAGAAGGGGAAAAAAAGGAGTTGTTTTACTCATATAAAGGGAATCTTTTACTCCCATCCCATTTAGTAAGGAATCTCGTGAAAGTTTCAATATCTCATACTAATTTTCTTGATTTTCTTAATTCTAAACAATTAAGAAAATCTCCATTAGTTAGTTTTTATGTGATAATCCCACATTGGAAAAGAAGGAAAAAATGAGTTATTTTATTGATATAAAGTGAATCTTATATAATTTAGGGTGGCTCTATCTTATATAATTTTTTCATCCATAAATATATATAACTATTCATTTAATTGTTTTAAACATAAATATATAGTTTTTTTAAACTAAGTTCAATTTTTTTAATAATTATAAAAAAATACTTATAAATATCTAATTACTAATTTAATAAATAGATAGGTCAAATGATTCATATAAGTTGGGAATAAACGAGGATAATTTTTAATGATTAGATGAATGACAAGTTGGCATAAATCTAATGTTAAGCCTAAATTTAATACCACAAGTGAATTCTAATCTATTTTTACTTAAATCTTATAACATAAGATAAATTATAATTTTGATGCTAGACAAATTTTTAGACTTTACAAAACATGAAAAAATTAATATATTGACAAATGTAATTTACCACTATTATATGATGAATTAAATTTACGAAACTCATAAGACGAAATGTATTTGTATTTTATCATAAATATAATTTTTGTGATTTATTTTTTAATTTTTACCAATTAAATTATGACATGTATTTGTTATTAAGAACTTAGAGCACACAATTAATGACATAAGAATAAAAAAAAAATTCTCTTATATGTAACTGTGATAAAAATGAATAAAATTTAATTGATTCTAATTATTTTTACTAAATATTCTAGATAAATTTTTTAGATTATTATTTAATTTTAAAAATCAATTTTTGATTATTTATTTATATCCGTGCATAGCACGGGTAATTATGCTAGTTATTTATATATATATATATATATAATACTAAAGTGACATTTTAACAACAAGAATTGTGAGGGCTTTAAATGCTCAACTAAATTTGTTTACTTTCAATTTTTTTTTAAAGAAGAAAAACTGTCACGGCCCATATTTTATTACTCGGATAACCTTACCAATATTCATTAATTAAGTCCATTTACAAATAACATTTCATCATTGGATGAAATGATGAATAATTAAATATACATATTCCCTCTCGTTATACAATAATGACATTTACATATAAATAAAAGAAATGCCCTGAGACTTACAATAAAAGAGAGGACACTACTCTTTACAAAAAGATAGCACTCAGCCAAACAACAAATAAAGTAGTACAATCCATTTCTACATTACACTTATGAAATGGTAAAACCCATTGTTTGATCTTCAAATCCGAAAAGCATTCCTTGTATACATGTACAGGCAGGGGGTGAGCAAAACTCACCGAACAATCCCATATTAAAACATTAAAAGATATGCGAGTACAAAGATACTTATAATTTTCGTTAAATTATATCATGTCAAAATCATAAGATTTTATTACAAAATCTCTTAAATCCATTTTATTTAATTAACCATAGCCAGTTAACTTAAATAAATAAACATGTTTCAATAGTAACATGACATTCTTTTTAATCCATTCAATTATCTCATTATCAATTGAATCATTAAACAATTCATCAAATCCATTTTAATTACATGACAAATGTATCCATGTTTCATAACAATTTCCATTTCTTAATTCATAATCCTGACTCAGAACCTGGCCATACCCTTTACATCCTTTCAAAAACATATTTCAGTTTCATGACATTAAAGTCCATGTTCCAGTTCATTTTCCATTTCCTTTCAACTTTGAGTTTGAAACAAGACTTAACACTTAGCCAAATAATTTAATGAGATTGTAACTCATCTTTTAAACACTTTCGTAATTCATAATGGATACACATTCTGATGTTGTATCAAAAACACATAAACCACTTCCTTACTTTACCGAAGATACACATTTTGGTGCTGTATCAACATAACATAGAAACACTTCTATACTTCATAATTGATAACGATATACATTTTAGTGCTATATCAAATCAATTTAAACACTTCCATAATCCACACTTGATACACATTTTAGTGTTGTATCAACGGAGTCCATCCCCTATCTCCTCCCAAACAATATCCGGTTTAGAGGTCCATCCCCTATCTTCCCCTAAACCGTGGAGTACATCCCCTATCTCCTCCCACACAACACATGTATATAAATATAGATCATATACATGTTGGAAAAAATGGTTTTTTGGGGACTTTAATTTAATATTAAAGTGTGGTGACTTTAATTAAATATTAAAATGGGTCCTAACCAATTTTTTGTGTTGGGTCCAAGTGAGCCAAAAACCATTGGGTTTTGAATAAGAAATTGCCAAGAAATTGCTTCATGATGTTATATTCATGAATAGGATTTTAAAGAGTATTTAAATCTTTTTTCTTGGCTAAAGGGTGTGAATCCTTTGGGCATCCATACTTTTCATTTTGTGAAAAGGGGATATGGATGCTTGGTGTTTTAATGACTAGCCTTAAAGGCTAGAGGCTTTTCCTCTCTTCCCTATACATGTATAAATTGAGACCCTCCTATCAAGTTTCAATATAGAAATTTTTGCTTTCATTTTACAAGTCAGTTTGCTAGATAGTTCCTATTGTGAGAGAGTGCTGCCATTGTTTTGTTCGCTAAGCTAGACAGATAGTGCTTCTGCCAGAGGTTTTGACCATCATATCTCGGGAGGCAGACGCTGAGGTTTCTCAAGCACTTTAATTCGTGAGGCGGCGAATCTGTTTTAAGGAAACTGCTTCCGTGCAGGCTTCGGTTTCGTCTCTTTACCCTTTTATTGTTTTGTGTATTTCTATTGAAATTTAATTGTAATTATTAGCATATGTTCTTGGTATATAATTTGTTTTCTTCATAAATCTATTTATTTAATTTCACAATTTTGAACAACAATACAATCAATCAATACATAAAGTTAATGTATTATTCCAACCGCTATATTCAATAGCATACTCAATTGATTAGTTTTAGTTTGCCTAATCGTCATGCATTGTCTACAACAATCAAGACTATCCTCCACCGATAGCCTAAAGCAGTTATTTCTAAACAGAAAATAAATGCACCAAATGGATATAAAATCAACATTTCAATTAGGTGAGCAATAACTTGTCCAACTACACCCTTAAGTCCCATACATTCCCAATTCCAACATTTTCAATTTCATTTCTCATTTCTCAAATTAATTTCACAAATTAATTTATCAATGTAATTAAGGCATTATTCCCAAAAATTACATAACGACCCTAAGGTTCCATTTTCATCAATGTTTCAACATTAATCCCATTTCTCCATGCCAAACATGCATATAGGTTTTATATATTTAAAACCCCAACTTTTGTAAAATTACACAAAGGCCCAAACTTTCTCAAAATTACACAACAACTTCCAACATATCAAAATGCTAAAATTTAAAGACAAAGCTCATAAAAGAGGAGTAAGATATCCCTACTTATTAAATATTACCATTTTTATCAAAATCCTCATTTAACTGCAACATGGTAAATTTTCACCGATAACCAAAATAGTTATCTCTAACATATTAATTAAAAGATAACAACATAGGCATATAATCCAACATATAAATATAATTTGGAATCTTCCATGATTCCCAACATTTAGAAATAAATCATATTCCTCATTTTATCAAAGATGAACAACTACACTAGTTTTCATATCACAATCACGTCCGGTAACCTCTCAAGGTCCATTTCTAACCGTGTCGGTTTTATTACAACAAATACATTAAGTAAAATAATACCGTTAATGCCCAAGAAAACATCATTTTCTTTCCAAACTCATTCTCCAAGCATTATTCAACTATGATATCCTATTTTGATTGAAAGCCTCGAAAGTTAAACGTAATTCCTTTGTTTTCTTTAAAAATGCTCTTTTGGCCACAAACCGGTAAAAATTTCAAAACCAATCAAATCGAAGTCTGTTTTTGTTCAAATTAAAAACATAACTCTTTCATAACCTTACAAACATATTCCAAGTTTACACTTTCGCAATTTGGCCATCAACTTTTTATTTTCTTCAAAATTTCTCTTTTAAGCAAATAAAACACAAAATTTCCAAAAATTCTAATTAAATCATATACAACTCTAAACTCCATATAATCAAGAAAAAGTGCATAAAAAAGTGTAGGAAAAATCTCTACTTAACACTTTACACAATATTCCTCAATATCAATTTATTTTTCTCAAAAAAATAAATTCCAAAACTCAAGGATGAGATAAATATTTCAACCTTAATTTCTCAAAATAAATTATCTAACCATAATATGATGTAGATATAATCCATACAACTATTAAATTCTATTTTCAGATTTCTTTTACAAAATTAAAAACACAAAATGATTTTTTTTTCCAAAATCAATTTCAAAATGCCAATATTCTTAACATTTCAACATAATTTTTCTTCCAAAAATTACCAAACAAAAATCTGAAAATATACATATATGCAATACCTCTTATAATGATATATTTTCTCAAAATAATCCGAATATAGCTTTAATGTAAAAATATGAAGAAAGTCCCTACCTCAAATATGAAGAAAAATAAATCTGAAAATGAAAACGTCGCCCGATCATGAATCCGTGAACACCATTGCAAAGATTACGACGAGCTCTACAACTTTCATTTACAATACTTTTGCAAAATCTCACTCTAAATACTCCCACTCTAAGCTTAAAGCTTATGCAAAAATGGAAAAAAAGAAAGGAAGAGAGAGAGAAGAAAGAGCCGAAAGATAGAGAGAGGGAGACAGATATAACTCAACAAATGAAAAGAAGAAGAAAAGAAGTCTAATTGATTGAGATGAGCAGCCCCCCACATGGGCTTGTTGCCTCAAGTCTCTCTTTTAAAAATCATTTCTCATCCACTCACCAAAACATAATCATCAACATTCCACCACAATTATTTTTATAAACATAGATAATTTTTATAATAATAACTCAAAATTTTATAATATAAATTATAAAATGATATAATTTTTTCTCACCACAAAAATATAACATTTCTGTACACCATAAAATATAATATTTTGTTCATTTCACAATACATACATGTTTCATTCTTTATAAAATATATAATTTTTTACTGTATGGTACACACCATACATTTAACTTTTAAATATTTATTATAACCCTATATAATAAATAATAGCAACTCCCAAGGTGGTTACTACCAATCATATAATTAAAAAGGACCAAACATCCAAAACTCACTTTCAAATTTTGCTGTAAATTAAACTGAACACCAATCAGTCCGTGAATTTTCATAAAATAAATACTCATCAATAAATCCTGAAATTTTTACTCGACGTGCTAGACTCGTATGTGAACAACATACAAAAATTTCATAATTTTCTGAGACCGGTAACTATTTTAAAAAAATACAAAACCGAACTGTTTTCGCACAGAATTTACACAGCACTCAAATTCGAAAATTTGCTCAATTAAATTATGCACTGGCTATTTAACAAAAAAAAAAATTCTGGGTGATTACAAAAACATACATTAACTGCTATGAAATAAATTTTAAAATTTAAAATTTTAGTAACATTTATCAATGATTTAGAGGTTTAACTTTTAGTCACGAAGATAATTAAAGTATATATCTACTATACAAGAAGATCACGCAAACATATTTTCCATCGCTTCCTTTTTACGAGAAAAAGTATCCTCTCCACAATTTCATTTAGTTTTTCGCTCTCTTTTTTGCCTTCTTTGGAGGCGTATAGTCTCTAGCTCATTCTTTACATGCCTCCTTCAACTTCTATGACTGTTGGCTTCAATGCCAAGATAGATAAATGGGTTTCAAAGCTTTTAGAATCTACTCGACTACATGGACCAAATAGGTTATAAAAAAAGAAAAATAAAAAACAATTCATTAAAAAAAAAGTTAAAATAAGTTGGTGATGGTTTTAGATCATTCTACACTAGATACACAAAAAATGTAAAAAAATTTACACTAATTTAAAAAAATATAATATTCAAAACAAAAAGGAGATTTTTTAGTTAGTTTCCAAACCCACCAAATATTATTGATTGAAATAGAAAAAATCATCATTTTTATGTTATGTAATCATCACCAAGGACTAATCCACATGCTCCGAAAGTATATTTGGATTTTTAGATTTTGAGGATCTATCCTGTCACGCCCCAATTTTTATTACTCGAAGTCATTACCAAGTTCCTTAACTTAATTCAATTTCAGA
This sequence comes from Camellia lanceoleosa, assembly GCA_025200525.1. NCBI lineage: Eukaryota > Viridiplantae > Streptophyta > Magnoliopsida > Ericales > Theaceae > Camellia > Camellia lanceoleosa. The sequence continues at coordinate 131,118,724 of CM045771.1, read as the reverse complement.
GATAACATGCGGAAATAAACTCAAATGTTCAATTAAAAGTGATGAACAACAATTCTCTCATTCGAATGAAAGTTAAATACAACATGAGCATTCTAAATAAATTGCCCTCAGGCTTACAACAATAAATAATCAAATGAAGGGTGCAACCCTTTTACATATATGGCATTCCGCCTACAACAAAGAGGCCCCGTGGCCAACAAATAAGAAGATCCAAATCTTGTAGCACACCCTACTAAACACCTGAAAAAGATTCAATAACGTGGGATGAACATATAGTCCAGTAGAGATCTCAACATGATCCTCAACAATAACAACTTACAGATAGCTATGATCATGAACACTCATTCTCGTACTAGAATAATAATGTGATAGTTTATACAAAATATATATATATAAACTTTTCTCGAAAACAATTATTTCATTCTACGCTATAAGCGATTCATCTTTCCTTTTTCCTTTCATTACCCATTTTTCCAAACTTTCATGCCTATAACAGTTTTAGAAGAAAAAAAAAAAACAATTTCACTAAGCCCATTACTCTTCCCTCATTTTCCGTACTTACAACAAAATGACCTTTTTTGAAAACATGTTCACAAATACCCCATTTTCCTTCACACTTTCCAAAATCTCAAAATGGCATTTTGGTTTGTTCCCAATACATTCATATCAATACATGCATGCCTTAAATAAAAGGGAAATAACAAATCATCAATCATGTATATAATCCACAAATGAGGTAGCTCGGCCTTTCAAAACTGTAACCATCGCAACCCATAACATACTCAGATATACTGACGATAACAATTAAAACTCTGCTCTACCGGCTATATGCATAGTAAGCTAAGGCTATGCCAAAGCGATAAGCGAGATAATAACTCATTTTAAACATTTCATACCTCATAATAGATACACATTTTAGTACTGTATCAATCTCAGACAAAAACACTTCCATACTTCACAAATGATACACATTTTAGTGTTGTATCAATATCAAACAAAAACACTTCTATACTTCACAAATGATACACATTTTAGTGCTGTATCAATATCAAACAAAAACACTTCTATACTTCACAAATGATACACATTTTAGTACTGTATCAATGGAGTCCATCCCCTATCTCCTCCCAAACAAAATCCGGTTTAGAGGTCCATCCCCTATCTTCCCCTAAACCGTGGAGTACATCCCCTATCTTCTCCCACACAATACAATGTATATAAGAGATCATCATATACAAATTCTTCAATACAACAAAGCATAAATAACAAGTGTAATACATACACATAAACTATTCAATAATGTTTAACCAACACAAGTGTAATGCATACATCACAATTCAACACAACAATGTCATCCTCCACCGATGACCAAAGACAAAACCTCAAGATGCATGTATTCAGTACACCTAATAAAAGAGACTCAATTCTCAAGCAAACCTTAAACCCAACAACGACACTAGTACGATAGGTAAGGATAAAACCCCCAAATGTGTGTATTCAACACTCATGATACAATAGTTTAATTCTCAAATTTATTTTCCGAGACTCACATAGAGTTAACATTTCATTTACCATTTTCAAGATCAACTTTCATAATTTTCTTAAGTCAACATGTTCCATCACTTATTCCAAAAACACTTTTCCCTTTTCACAAAACCAATTACATTCTCTTCATTTTACAAAATCAATTCCATGAATAATAAGCCATAACCCAACTTGATTCAATACGTTCATTTCAAAATAACCTCAATACCATAATTATTCCCTTAATCATAACACCTTCTACACAACTCGTATTAACAATAGACATTTACCAACATTGTTCAACCATAAACCCTTTCTATTTTACCAAATCAAAATATAATTTAGGGCTTTCTCTTCTTTCAACAATAACATGCTAATTTTACTCTCTAATTAGTCCAAACCATAGTCAATGATAACAAAACCATTCTCAAACAACCAACCCTAGGTTCCCCTCATGATTTTCAAACAAATCCAACACGGATATGATTTTCATGCAATACAAAACTACCACATGTCTATCTATAGACGGAGTATTGAAAAAGAACAAGGAAATCCTTACCTCAAATGGAGACACCAAATGGAGAAGATGAAGGCCAAAAACCAAAGTGCTCCAAATCGCCAAACTTTCAGATTAAAATAAAGCCCTCAACCCACTCTACCTTTCTTACAAAGGACTTAGTATAGATTTACACTAGAGAGAGATGAAAACCAAGAGAGAAGGTGTGTAGGGAGAGAGAGAGAAACTCTCAAGTTATTCATTCAATGAACTTCATTAAATTGATTAATGTATCTCATACATTCATGATACATAATGCATCCTCTATATTAATGAATTCATTATATAAATTAATGTATATATCTTACATGTTCATAATAGATACATAATGCATCTCTAAGATTCATTCATAATAAATCCATCACATTCAATGTATTAGCATTAGTCTTCTATACATTGTATATATACAAAGAGTAAAGGATGGAAACGGGAATAAGACAACAACACATCTACGGAACCGAGTTCGGAATACAATTAAAAAAAATGAAGGAAAAACCGGGATCGCTATATATCCTTGATCATTACAATATTAATTTATTTATTTTGTACATGAAAAAAAAAAAAAAAAGAGTCCATTCTTGGTCATCACAATATTAATTTTTTATTTTTTACATGTGAATGAAAAAAAAAAAAAAAGAAGGTGGTTGTCCAATGACTTAACTCAGCAACCTAAAGCTAGCTAGAACCTACAGGATTACTGGTCTAGCTTGAGTTCAAGCGTTGAAGTCATCTTTCAACTTTACCATCATTCAACCACTTTGGTGCCCTTGCTTGAGTCATAAGCTAACACTACTTACCTCGGCAAGAATTAGATGTCTAAATCACATCTTATATTCAAACATTATGCATTGTTTTTAAACGATGTGGGATAAGTTTACGATTATACTACTACTAATATTTAAACTTTACACCATCTTTTTTCTAATTAAATTATGAACGATGTTGGATGGATTTACGATTCTACTACTATCAATATTTAAACATTACACTATCTCTTTTCTAATGAGATTATGTTTCCTTCTTTTCCGTAGTAGCCACATCGTTCGCCACCATCATCACCAAACTTTCTCTTGTCTTCCCCACCTACAAGGACCAACCACTACCCCCTCACTCCCTTTCCTTTCTCTGTCCCAGCCAACCACATATGCTCTCCTCTTGGTAAATCATTTTGGAAATCAAATTGTTTACTTGATTGCTGACAAATTTCAAATCTAACAAAAATAGAGTATGGATTTTGGTTGAGAAGTTTATGCACAATTAACCCGAAATGAGATATCTGGGCTGGTTATGGCATAAATCCAAACGAAACACTTTCTTGATTGAAATCAACCACATCAAAACCCGTGCGTAGGGAAGACAGTAAGAGAGCAGGTAGGGAAGAAGACAACAAACAATCCCTGAATTTTTCCAAGTTAAATTGTTTTTTGATTCTGTGTTGGTGACTAGGGTGAAGGAGTAGGGTAGGGAGGTATCAAATAAGGGTGGGTGTATAATAGTAGGTGAAAAAAAATCTTGGATGCTCCTTTTGATTTGCAGAAATGATACATCCTTCTAATTTGGGAGTTCTAAAAAAGTAATAATGATGTGGAAAATTAAAAAAAAAAAAAAAAATCGAGCCCAAAACATCTCATCACATGGGACCCACACGCCAATTAGAGTTATTAGAGCTCTTAATTTAGAGCTCCCAATCTTTTTTTCTCCGATTTGTATGATGTGGCAAATTTCTACTACCTTACCTTGAAGTCTGTAGTTTACAGGATATCCGTTTTAAACTTAATCTCTTTTTGTGATTAATAAAACAAAAATTATATAGTGTTAATTTTTACATATTGCAAATCAATTATCAAATGTCATATCTTTTATTATCTCCTCAATTTCCCAATATAAGGTCGTGTATATCCCATTCGCTCGATCAATATTCATAATCTCCATAACAAAAGTTCTCCAAAAAAAAAAAATTTATTACTATTTTTTTTTAGAAAAGACTTGGATAAGATTTTACAAAATTTATTGGTATGGTCTATTTTTGAAAAAAAAAATCTAGTTGTCATATCACTACAAAAATTAAGGTTTTAGAGATCAAAATTTAGGGACCAAATATTTTTGTTATGAAAAGTGTCAGTATTATATTTTTAGCAAAGAAAATTAGACATTAGTGATGAATTATTAGTATTTATCAGCTATTGAATTGTAATTTTTCATAAAGAAAATTTAGTGGAACTGGGGTAAGTATCTGGATTTTTTTTTTTTTTTTGGTTTCATTTTTACTAAAGTTTTTTTTAAATTTTTTTTAAAAACTGTGCATTTTAGTATCTACTGGACTACATAGACCAAATAAGTTATAAAATTAAAATGCAAAATAATTGACTAAAAAAAAGTGAAAATAAATTGGTGATGTTTTTACATCATTCTACACTAGATACACAAAAAATGTAAAATTTTAGAGGCAAATTAAAAAAAAAATAACATTAAAAAAAAAAAGAAAAAAAAAGATAGAGTTTTTAGTTGATTTGCCAAAACCCACCAAATTTTATTGATTGAAATAGAAAAAATCATTATTTTTATGTTGAACATCATCACCAAGGATAGATCCAAAGGGTGGGATAGTATATTTTGATTTTCAAATTTCGGGAATCCATCCTTGATCATAACAATATTAATTTATTTATTTTATACATGAAAAAAATCCATCCTTGGTCATCACAATATTAATTTTTTATTGTATAAAAAAAAAAAAAAAAAAAATCCTTGGGCTAGCCAAAACAAACACGTTCACTGGTCTACCTAGAGTTCAAGCGTCGAACACAACTTTCAACTTTACCATCATCGAACCACCTTGGTGCACTCGCTTAAGTCACCAGCTAACGCTACTCAACTCGGCAATTATTAGATGTCTCAATCACACTTTATATTCAAACATTATGGGTTGTTTTTAAACAATGTGCGAGGGGTTCACGATTTTGCTACTACCAATGTTGAAAATTTACATTATCTCTTTTCTAATGAGATTATGAAAGATGTGGGATTGAGTTATGATTCTGCTACAACCAGTGTTTAAACTCTACACTATCTCTTTTCTAATGAGAAAATTTATTGGTACTGGGGTTCATTTTTAATGAATTTTTTTCAAAAAATTTCAAAAAACTTTGCGTTTTAGAGTCTACTCGACTATACAGACCAAATAAGTTATAAAAAAATGAAAAACAATTCATTAAAAATAAAAGTGAAAATAAGTTGGTGATATTTTTAGATCATTTTGCACTAGATACACAAAAAATGTAAAATCTTTGACACAAATTTAAAAAAGATAATATTCAAAAAAAAAAATGAGTTTTTTTGGTTAGTTGCCAAACCCACCAAATGTTATTGATTGAAATAGAAAAAATCATCATTTTTATGTTTTGTAATCATCACCAAGGACGGATCCACAGGGTACGAAAGTATATTTAGATTTTCAAATTTTCAAGATCCATCCATGATCATAACAATACTAATTTATTTATTTTCTACATGAAAAATAAAAGTCCATCCTTGATAATCACAATATTATTATTTTTTATTTTCTATTACAAAAAAGAAAAAAAAGAAAAAAAAAAAAGAAGAAGTGGTTGTCCAATGACTTAAACTAAAGCTATAGCCAGAGAACCTATAGGTTCATTGTCTAGCCTAAGTTCAACTAAGCTGGGCACAACTCATAGGTTCACTGGTCTAGCCTGAGTTCAACTAAGCTGGCCACAACCTACAGGGTTCAACTAAGCTAGCTAGAACCTAGAGGTTTACTCGGTCTAGCCTGAGTTCAACCAGGCTAGCTAGAACCTAGTGGTTTAATCGTTTTAGCCTCAGTTCAACTAAGCTAGCTAGAACCTACAGGTTCACTGGTCTAGCCTGAGTTCAAGCGTTGAAGCCATCTATCAACTTTACCATCATCCAACCACTTTGGTGCCCTCGCTTGAGTCATAAGCTAACGCTACTTAGCTCGGCAATTATTAGATGTCTCAATCACCCCTTATATTCAAACATTATGCGTTGTTTTTAAACGATGTGGGATAAGTTTACGATTATACTACTACCAATATTTAAACTTTACACTATCTCTTTTCTAATTAGATTATGAACGATGTGGGATAGATTTACGATTCTACTACTACCAATATTTAAACTTTACATTATCTTTTTTCTAATGAGATTATGTTTCCTTCTCTTCCGTAGTAGCCGCCATCGTCCGCCACCATCACCGAACCATCTTTTGTCTTACCCACCGACAAGGACCAACCTCCATCCCCTCTCTCTCTTTCCTTTCTCTGTCCCAGCCAGCCACATAGAAAAATTTAAAAATGCTCTCATCTTAATAAATCATTTTGGAAATCAACAAAAATAGAGAATGGATTTTGATTGAGAAGTTTACGTTGATTGTGATTAACCCGAGATCACATATATGGGTTGCGCATAAATCCAAACGAAACTCTTTCTTGATTGAATTCAACCACATCAAAATCCGTGGGTTTCCTAGGGTGGATGGGGGATGGCAGGAGAGGGGAATTTTCTTTAAAATATGTATGTCTAAATTTATTTTTGTTTTCTAAAATTAAAGGAAATGAGAGAAAAGAAGATGAATGAGTTGACTCAAGTCTGGTTTTGAATCAATGGAAGACATGTCTATGTTCATAAGTTTTTTTCAGTTCTGAAAGCAAAATATTATTGGAAAGCGGACAGATGATATAATGCATTAACATGACTCCAATTTTCTTGGAGGTGAATTTTAGTTGTTTTGGCATTATTGAGGATTAAATATTCAGACTTCAGAGACAGTACAGAGGTTCACTGTGGCATCAGTCATAGCTGAGGCAGTTCACATGACTAAAGCTTTAAACTAAAGCTTTTTTGTTTTTGTTTTTTTCCTCTCTCAAATTGGTTAACAGCCATAGAAAGAAAATGGTCTTTCTTGATTTTACTTTCTGTGCTGCATTGAATTTCTCAGTTCTAATTTCATAGATTTGCATTATTTTCTGTTCAGGTATGATCATGGGTGCAGCAATCTCCTCTGCCTACTCCAATCTTAAGCTGAGGCATCCTACACTTGATATGCCAGTCATTGACTATGACTTGGCACTGCTTGTCCAACCAATGCTCATGCTGGGCATTAGCATTGGTGTTGCTTTCAATGTGATTTTCGCTGACTGGATGGTCACCGTTCTACTAATTATTCTCTTCGTAGGTAATGTTCGGTTGCATTTTGAATAGTTCTTGCTATGTGTTCTGCCCTACTCATACTGTTGAGACTACATGGCAGTTTGCAGGCACATCAACTAAGGCCTTTTTCAAGGGTGTTGATACTTGGAAGAAAGAAACAACAATGAAAAAGGTATCACGAGGTTCATGCATTTAAGAAGTAAAACGGAAGTTACAAGTCAGTCAGAAAATGAGATCATTTCACTTAGTTTTCAGTTGTATCTGAAATGTTCTTTTTCTTGCTTGTGTAGGAAATAATTTGGCTTCAAAGAAAGTACGCAATTTCAATTTTTTTTTTTTTGCAATTTTTTATTTCGAGCCATGCTGATTAAAATTGATGTAATATAATATGGGATTAGGATTTCTGCTTTTGTTTTCATATGGTGTGTGTGTGTATTTTCTGAATATCAATTTTCTGATTCCAGTGTTCTTTCTATCTGACAACACCAAAAGATCCTCTTGCTTATTTATTTTTATTTTTCTGTTGTGGAATATTCACGCATATTTCCTGTTATATCAGGTAATGGTCATGATGGAGCAGAATACAAGCTCCTTCCTGATGGCCCAGCAATGGCACCAAAAAGGAATCCAATGGGACTACAGAACGAGAGGTAAGTAGCCTGTAACAAGCTGTTTACAGTTCCAAAGATCCCTCAATTCTGATACGTATAAACATCACAGGTCAGTATAATTGAGAATGTTTACTGGAAGGAGCTTGAGCTTCTTTTTTTCGTGTGGGTTGCATTCCTTGCACTGCAGATCACCAAGGTTTTATCTTCTTTTTTTTCTTCTTATTTCTCCTCATTTTTTATTTTATTTTTGTAAATATTTGATTTTTCCTTTTTGTACATCTTATTAAGTTATAAGTTTTTTTTTGTTGCTTTGTTTTGTTTTGTTTTGTTTTTTTTTTCTTTTGAAAACAGAACTATACAGCCACTTGTCCAAAAGTAAGGGATTCATGTAGTTTTCTTTCCTCTATTGGACTGAGTCTGTACATGTAGTTTTTTTTCCTCTATTGGACTGAACTATACAGCCACTTGTTCAAAAAAAAGTTTTTAGCTTTACAGACTGCAAACTGGGTTTTCAAGCATCTATGTGAATTTATCTTTTCAATTGTTCTGCAGATCCCAGTTTCTGTTGCGGTAACTTTGCACGAGGCAATTGGGCTGTACAAGGGGAAAAGACAGATTTCATCAAGAGGAGATACAGGCACTAACTTGAAAGCACACCAGCTGATCTTGTACTGCTCCTGTGGTGTACTGGCTGGTGTAGTTGGTGGACTGCTTGGCTTAGGTGGAGGATTTATTTTAGGTCCATTGTTTTTGGAGCTGGGAGTCCCTCCTCAGGTAATTTGCGTCTTTCTTTTCTTTTCTTTTTTATTCAAAATTTTGTGTTTTCAGTGCTTGCACTAGAGTGAAAAAGAAAAACTAAATAAATAAACGAAAGAGAAGGGTAGTAGTAACTTTATATTTCACTTTTCATGTTGGTTATCTTTTACTACTTAAATCCAGGTTAGAAGAATATGGCTGATTCGTTGTTATGTATGTCACTATCAGGTTTTGCACCCTTCCCTTGATATTGCCTTATTATTAAATTAACCTGTTTGCTTTGTGGAAAATTAAATCTGTTCCAAGTAACATCAAAGAGAGTTTATGCTTTCATTCATTTAACTTCGAAATATATTTCCACTATATGTAACATCGACAACAAAACAAGTCAATCATGATAATCTGGGATTCCAATTTTTTTTTTTTTTTTTGACTTTTTGTTTCCAGAATCTGTTTGACCGTTTGAGTAAGCCAGCATAAATTAAAATTTGAACACAAATGGCGGAAGCTTTTATTTTCTGAAGGGTCTTGTAAAAGCTGATTGTGTTATTTCTGGATTATTGTAATAATTCAACAAGTTTGCAAATAATTTAGGAGTTGTTTTTATTATTAGGATATTTTTGAATAATTTGCTCTAATTGGATATAATTTTGTGAATTTTGGGACATTGACTGAAAATAAGATTTGGTGGATTTCAATTTTGAGAGTTTTGTGCACATGTGCTCTGATTATTGTGTAACATGTGGCTGTGAGTTAGCTACTATATACCCTTTGTTCCCTCTCTTTCATAATGTTGGCTCACATGGCTACTACAGTCACATCAACAAAATTCAGATGCTTTTTATCAGGTGGAATAAAATCTCTTGATTACACAATTCTGTTTTCTTCTTCAATGTGAAGATCATCATTATAACTTTTTTTTGGTTCCTTTTGGGGCATGATATGAACAACCATTTCAAACACCAATGATTATAGAATTTTTGTTGGCTCACATGGGTAAAAGTAGGTGTAGCGTATGAATAATGTTATAGCCACAAGAGGGTGAGCCAACAAAAGATTAGAAGTACTGATCCTGGAACAACAATATGCATGAAGGTGAAAGAAGGTGCAAAAGTTCATGAAAGGGATCACTAAATGTCCAAGTTTAAGAGATTGTATTTCTATTGGAGTCCATTGAAGAAGGGCTTCCAGAATGCTTGTAGGCCAATCATTGGTGTGGATGGTTGTCATTTGAACGGTCCACATGGTGGAGTGTTGTTGATTGTAGTAGGGATAGAAACAAATAATTGTATATTCCCGTTTGCCTATGATACTATTGAGAAGGAGAAGAAGAAAACATAGTGGTGGTTTCTGAATTTGTTGGGGCAAGATTTGAACATTGTAAATTATCATTGTTACACTTTCATGAGTAACAAGGAGAAGGGCCTAATTGATGCAGTGGTTGAGCTGTTTCCAAATGCCTCACACAGGTTCTTTGTAAGGTATTCATACAATAATTTCAAGTGTGAATATAAGGGAAGGGTATTGAAGGATTTATTATGGAAGGCTGCTAGGGCAAGCACTGTTGTTGCATTCACCGAAATCATGGAAGAAATCAATGGAGTTGATGGCCAAGCATACAATTAGTTGGTAGCAAGATCACCAATCCATTGGAGTAGGAGTCATTTCAGCAATTTTCCCAAGTGTGACATTTTGTTGAATAATCTATGTAAAAGTTTCAATTCAAGCATATTGCAAGCTAGGGATAAACCTGTGGTCACCATGTTGGAGAAGATAAGAGTCTCATTGATGGAAACAGTTCAAAAAAGACATGAAGCAATTAAAAAGTACAACAAAGGCCTTATATGTCCTAAGATTCAGAATATTTTGGAGAAGGTAAAGGTGAGTGCAGCTGGTTGGATTCCTAGACGGAATAGGGCTTCCTAATTTGAAGTTGTTGGCCCATATGGTGAGCAACATAAACTAGACTTGAAAGAGTGGATTTGTGGATGTAGGAAATGGGATCTATCAAGCATTCATTGTGTCCAAGTTGTAGTTGTTGCAAACTATATAGGTAAAGAACCAGAAAAATATGTGCATCACTAATATAAAGTTGAAACCTACCTCAGGATTTATGAGTTCATGTTGACTCCAATCAATGGTAAATAAATGTGGCAAACACCTGCATATGCTAATGTGCTACCACCTGATGTGAAGAAGAGAGTGGAAGGCCAAGACTGCATAAGAGGAAGGATACTGATGAACCAATTGATGTAACTGATTCAAGTAAGTTGGGAAGAAGGGAAATCCAAATGACATGCAAGAACTGTGGCAAGTTGGGACATAACAAGAGAACATGCAAAATCAAGGGCCAATTCACCTACTTAACAGATCCTGTGAGTTCCATTCAACTAATTCATATTTTTCATGCATTTTGTAAACTTATACATTACTAACTTTTGCTTTTTAGTTTTTGCAGTCCCAGCCTGAAGAAAGCCAAAGTCAGACCCAGACTGATGGGAGCCAAACTCAAAGTCAGGTAAAAGAAAGCTTGGTTGGGAGTCAGGTTACAAAAGTAACTAAAGTTATGAAGAAGAAGCTGGCTGTAAGTTTTAAAATTTTATTTGTTAATTAATGTATTCCTTGCATATGTCCTAACAATGGTGAGGGCTATTGCAGGTAGAAAGGAGAATGGTTATGAGAACAAGTCACTCAACTCCATTGCATGCAAGTCAGGATGTGCAGGGGTCTGCAGTAAGTTCCAATACTAACACTCCTCTGCAAGGTCAAATCAGATGGAGAGGAAGAGTGGTGTACAATGCTAATGCTGTCAAATCTCCTCTGGGTGCAACCATGAATGCAGCTGAAACAAAGTATTTAGAAAATGAATGACCAATGTTGTTGTTGTTGTTGTTGTTGGTTTTTTATTATTATTATTATTTACCATGCTGGAGAAGGTTTTTGCCACTTTTGTTCATGGAATACAATGTAATGGATGTGAAGGTTTTTGCTACTTTCGTTCATATTCCATAACCTTGACAATGGTAGGGGCTTTTTGTACATTTGAAGCCTAGTTTTTGTATTGGCTGCCCCTTTCTTAGTATATGTTTTGCACAACATGAATGACAAGTGTGTGAACTGATCAAAGTTTGAATGATAACTTAGTGCCTTTACTACTGCTGTGACAAGTCTTGGTGTTCATTGGTAATGGACAGCTACGTGTGTGTGTTTTGGTGATGGTTTTTTTTTCTTTTTTTTCTTTTTTTTTCTTCTAGTTTTTAGTTTATGGATGAACACAACAATAAAAGCAATAATGTCAATTTTTCTGTTGTATTGTTTTGACCAATTTGAATTTGGAGTGACAAATTGTGTATGTGATTCACAATCCTTTCCCAACTTCCAAGAGTTCATTAGTGATGGACTGCTATGTGTGTTTGTTTTGGTGCTTGTTCTTTTTAATTTTCAGTCCAGGAATGGACACACAGTGAAATGAAGAATGTAAATTTGGTGCCTTTACTGTATTGTTTTGCCCAATTTGAATTTGGAGTGACAATTATGGTCCCAAATTGTGTCCCAACTTCTATGTGTTTCCTTTGTCTATGTCAAAGTCACCAAACAAAAAATAATAGAGACAACATTAATAGGTCACCACACACACAATTTTCATCTCAAAATCATATTTTTCCATTAACAACAGTTCATCCATTGCATATGATTCATAAACAGGATACAGACTCTATTCATTCTTACACTACCATACAACTTGTAACTTTACATTATAAACCATATTCCTACAACCAATCATGATAAAACCAAGCAAATCCATAGTTTCCTCTCTCTTCCAGTCCTTCTCTTCAGTTATGCTTCCATCTTATTCAACTTCTTCAACAAACCAGGAATGATCTACACTACCCACTCGCACATGGGTGGGTCTACCCAGGTAAAGTGATTGAAACCATTGTTAGGGAAACTAGGAAATCTCCTCCCAGGATTTGTGTTGGTCCATGCTGTGTGTATCAGCCTTCTTCTTCCACAAATATTGCAAAAAATCTCTTCCACACCACTTCCCTTGATTTCTTGAGCTTCAATAGTTCCTCATTTCTTCTATTTTATTGTGGTCTCTGTTTTTGCAGGTTGAAGGAAATACAAGGGAATGTTAGGTTTTGGTGGGAAAGCCTTAATTTTCCCTCCATGTGAAAGTATAGGGGGCCACGTCACTCATTCCATCCATTTCCTACAGAAATAGACAGCAGGGGTGAGATAGATAGTAACTTGCATAGTATGGGGCTACACATGAAAATAAGTGTAGTCTGGGGGGGGTCTTTGAAAATCATGTCAAAGTATAGATATATAAATGAAATTTGCTCAAACAAACCTCATATCCACTACCAAAGTCCATTTTATGCTTAGTGCTCACAATATTTTAAGAATCTCTTTGATAATATTAAAAAAGGAATCACCATTTTGAAAGTGAAAATAAAGAAGAGAAGCCATTGATGCACTTTTAAAACCATATTTTAATTTACAAAATAATTGTTAATGTATAGACATTATTAAAGTATTTTTTTTAAAAAAAAGAAAAGGGTAAAGAACAGTATGCGCAAACTAATTAAAATATGAAATGTTTTTGGGTATGGTGGCCAAATGCCTTGATGTCTCTACCAAGAAAATAAATAAATAATTAATTATTTAAATGATTCATCAAATGTTGTGTCTCTGGCGTGTGGATATAGGGGGCCAAGAGTTGAAGAGAGAAATGGCAGTTATTAAATTTGACAAATATCAAAACTTGAGTTAAATTTGACACAAGTTTTGGTAGTTTCCATATGTGCCAGATCATGAAGAAACATCTCCCTCCTTCCCTCCCTCCTCCCAATGAAATATCCCTCCCTATTGCCCTCCATTTTTACAGAAGAAACACAGAAACTGGTGTATTCGGACGATCGGTCGGTCGTCTAGACACACCAGTTTCTGTGCCAAAATGGCAAAAATGGCAGCTGAACCATTGGAGCACCATCGCTATTTTTCATCCATTTTCAACTATTCATTACCATAATTTGACAATAACAATGCTATTATAATATTTGTCATTGTAGATGCTCTAAGCCTGTTTATACTTTGATTCATATCTTAAACACAATCATTAACTTATTAAATTATGAATAATTTAGCATTTATAGAAAGCTTGTCTTCTTCCACTTTAACGTGTGCCCCTCTCACCCTCCCATGCATTATCAAAATTATAGGGTTACAATATAAAAAAACCTTGACTAAAGAAAAGGGATACAATTCAATGCAAGTGTAGAAAAGAAAAAAAAAATTTCACATCATTAAAATTAAAATTAATTTTGTTTAATAAATTTGTAATTATTTTTTGAAAATATCATTGAATTATAATTTTTCATAAAGAAAATTTAGTGGAATTGGGATAAGTATTTGGATTTTTTTTTTAATGAACTTTTTTTTAAAAATTTCAAAAAACTTCGCATTTTATGATCTACTAGACTACATGGACCAAATAAGTTATAAAAAAAAATGGAAAACAATTCAGTAAAAAAAAATTGAAAATAAGTTGATGATGCTTTTAGATCATTCTACACTAGACAAAAAAAATTTTGCGCAAATTTTAAAAGTAATAATATTGAAAATTAAAAAAAAAAATTAAGCTTTTTAGTCAGTTGCCAAACCCATCAAATTTAATTGAAAAACCCATTATTTTTATGTTGTGTTAATCATCACCAGGGACAAATCCACGAGGAGCGAAAGTATATTTAGATTTTCCCGCACCCCCTAGATCCATCATTGATCAGCACAATATTAATTTATTTATTTCATACATGTATTTAAAAGAAGAAGAAGAAGAAAAAGAGTGGTTGTCCAATGACTTAGATCCATCATTAATCATCACAAAATTAATTTATTTATTTCATACATGTATTTAAAAAAAAAAAAAAAAAAAAAAAAAAAAAAAAAAAGGAGTGGTTGTTCAATGACTTAGATCCATCATTGATCATCACAATATTAATTTATTTATTTCATACATGTATTTTTAAAAATGAAAAAAAAAAAAAAAGAGTGGTTGTTCAATGACTTAACTCAATCACCTTGGGCTAGCTAGCAACTGCACATTAACTGATCCAACCTGAGTTCAAGTATCGAACCCATCTTTCAACTTCATCATGATCCAACCAGCTTGGTGCCCTCGCTTGAGTCACAAACTAAAGCTACTTACCTCAACAATTATTAGATGTCTCAATCACACCTTATATCCAAACATTATGTGTTGTTTTTAAACTATGTGGGACGAGTTTATGACTTTACTACTACTAATGTTTAAAGTTTACACTACCTCTTTTCTAATGAGATTATGAACGATGTGGGATGGATTTACGATTCTATTACTATCAATTTTTAAACTTTACACTATCTCTTTTCTAATGAGATTATGTTTCTTTCTCTCCCGTGGCCACTATCCACTGCCACCGCCACCATCACTGAACCCTCTCTTGTCAAGGCTTTTAAATATTTGTTGTGCTTTGAATATATTTTGAGTTATTTTAAAGGTATGTAGTACTGCCTATAACGCCCTCAAAATAATAACATTAAACCTATCAATTTAGACATACATTAATATAAGAGACAAACATCATTCTATTCCACAGAGTAATTCTTTACAAGAAACATTACATGTTAACTACAGAATCAAATGCCCTATGGGTTTACTGCTTTCCAAGCTAACACTTGGTTACAAAGAGGAGAGTACTAACTCAAATACACATTAAGACCTTGGCTTGAAATTACATATAATACAACAAAAAATAACCAAAACCACAAACGTCTGCCTGCCTCTAGCCTCCCAAGCGATGTCCTTGGAGGTGGCATGCTTCATGTACCTGAAAATGGTGTCCCATATAAGGTGAGCCACAGCCCAGTAGAAATACACTAAACCAACTATGAACAATGACTAAAAGATTAGCAGTTAATAGATGGTCAACACTTATACATTCATTTACATCTTATTACAATTCCATGACAATCAAGTCTATGTTAAAATTAACTTTCCATTTCTTATTCAACATTGAGTTTGAAAACAAGGCTCAGTACTCTGGCCAAAACCTTTGATGAGATTATAATTCATCACTAGAACACTTTCAAAAATTCAAGGTGGATACACATTTTGGTGTTGTATCAATAGCACATAAACCACTTCCATACTTCATAAACGATGATGATATACATTTTAGTGCTATATCAAATCAAACAAACTTTTCAATAGATAAGCATATGAGCTATATCACTTCTACAACAGATAAGCATATGAGCTATATCAACATTCCAATAGATAAGCATATGAGCTATATCAACACTTCAACAAATAAGCATATGAGCTGTATCATCACTACAATGGGAGAGCATATGAGCTGCAACCCTGGGTCCATCCCCCATCTTCCCATAACCATTAACCGGTTTAGAGGTATATCCCCCATCTTCCCCTAAACCGTGGAGTACATTCCACATCTCCTCCCATACACAAGCAATGCATATAAACACAGAATCATATACGCAATCAATCAATACATAAAATTAATGTATTCTATTAACCGTCTGCACATAATGCATATAAACACATTGGTTATATGCATAATCCATCAATACATAAAGTTAATGTATTCTATCAACTGTCATACTCTATGACACATCTAATTGATTAGTTTTAGTTTGCCTAATCATTATGCATTGTCTACAACAATCAAAACTACCCTCCATCGGTAGCCCAAAGCAATTATTTCTAAACAGGAAATAAATGCACAAATGGATAATATATCAACATTCCACCTAGGTGAGCAATAAATGATTCAACTACACCCTTTAGTGCCATACATTCCCAATTTTAACATTCTCAATTTAATTCCTCATTTTCTTTAATTAATCATACACATTAATTAATTAAACCACTTAGGGCAAATTCCCATAATTCACAAACAATCCCTAAGGTTCCAATTCCATCAATGTTCCACATTAATCTCATTTCTCTATGCCTAACATGCATATAGGTTTATATATTTAAAACCTCAACTTTTTTTGTAAAATTACACAAAGGCCCAAACTTTCTCAAAATAACCCGACAACCCCCAACATATCAAAATGTTAAAATTCAAAGACAAAGTTCATAAGATGGAGTAGGTTATCCCTACCTCGAAGTTTGAGCTCCAATGGAGATGAAGACCAAAGCCAAAATGCTCCAAATTCCGAAATTTTCATATTAAAATGTAGCCCTCGACGATCAACACAACTTTTGTAAAGGCCAAAAGTGAGCAAACAACTCCTACTAGATCAACTCTAAGAGAGAAGTGCCAGTTTTAGAGTGAGAAGCTCTAAAAATGGCTTTTTGGAAAAGTAAGAGAGAGAAAAGATCTTGAAAAAGTGATAAAAAGTCGGATCTCGCTTTTAAATAAGAGTCGCCCCGCTCGAGCGCCCAACTCCCCGCTCGAGCGCCACTCACAGACTCCCGTTCGAGCGGCCAATCCCCCGCTCGAGCGTCCAACACTACACAGGAAAAATACTGGATGGGTGTATTCCCCGCTCGAGTGCCAAAACCCCCGCTCGAGCGGACAAACAACAACAAGGTTCCCGTTCGAGCGTCAAAAGATCTGCTCGAGCGGACAGGCCAAAAATGTGGGCAACTAGTTTTGGTTCCTAAGCTCGACCAACCTGTAACAAAACTGCCCAACGCATCCTATGTAACGCCCTCAAAATAACAACATAAAACCCAACAACAAAGACATGTATTGATATGTATAAAAGATCCACATTCTTCCATTAACAGAGTTTCACTACAAAAAGTATTACATGTTAACAACAAAAGCAAATGCCCTAAGGGCTTACAGCTTTCCAAGTTAACACTTGGTTACAAAAAAATAGAGTGCTAACTCATTTACACATTAAGCCCTTGGCTTGAATTTACATGTAATACATCAAAGAAAGACACAAAAAAAGTCGGTCCGCCTCTAGCCTCCTAAGCTATGTCCTTGGAGGTGGCATGCTGCCTGTACCTGAAAATGATGTTCCCATATAGGGTGAGCCACAGCCCAGTAGAAATACACTAAACCAACTATGAACAATGACTAAAAGATTAGCAGTTGATAGATGGCTAACACCGAAACATCCACTTATACCACATTTCAATTACATGACTTACAAGTCTATGTTACCTTTCATTTTCCATTTTCGACAGATAGGTACATTAGCTATGTCATCACATTAACCGATAAGCATATGAGCTGTATCAACGTCTCAACAGATAAGTATAAGAACTATATCACACAACAACGACTAGCATAGGAGCTATATCTACTCTTCTCTAGACAAGCATATGAGCTATATCTATACTTCTCAAAGATAAGCATATAAGCTGTATCTTCACTTCTTTAGACAAGCATATGAGCTGTATCTACGGAGTACATCCCCCATCTCCTCCCAACACTATCCGGTTTAGAGGTACATCCCCCATCTTCCCCTAAACTGCGGAGTACATCCCCCATCTCCTCCTCTACATGAAGTGCATATAAACACATAGGTTCTATATACAATCAATCAATACATAAAATTAATGTATTCTAACAACCGTCATATTCTATGACACATTCCATTGATTAGTTTCAATTTGCCTAATCATCATGCATTGTCTACAACAATCAAGACTATCCTCCACCGATAGCCCAAAGCAGTTATTCCTATACAGAAAATAAATGCACAAAATGGATATTAAATCAACATTTCAATTCGGTGAGTGATAAGAAATTCAACTACACCCCTTTTTCCCGTGTACTTCCAATCTCAACATTTTCAACCCAATTCCTCATTTCCCACAATTAATTATTCAAATTAATCAATCAATGTAATTGGGGCATTTTCCATAATTAACATTTCAACCCTTATGGTTCCATTTTTCATCAATAATTCCACATTAATCTCATTTCTCAATACTAAACATGCATATAGGTTTATTTTAAATAAAACCCCAACTTTCATAAAATTACATAAAAGCCCCAAACTCTCACAAAATTACCAAATCAACCCCAACATCTCAAAATACTAAAATTTAAAGACAAAACTCATAGAGAGGAGTAGGTTATCCCTACCTCAAAGTTGGAGCTCGAATGGATAAGAGACCAAAATCAAAACGCTCCAAACACCAAACTTTTTGGATCAAAACGACGCCCCCGACGATCAACCCAACCTTTACAAAGGCCGAAGGGAAGAAGAACACTCTACCTAGATCAAACCCTAGAGAGAAGTTATGGTTTTAGAGTGAGAAGCTCTGAAAATGGCGTTTTGGAAAAGTAGGAGAGAGAAGGAAAAGTGAAAAGTGATTTAAAATGCCCAGCCACTCTCAGTTATACGACAGGTCCGCTCGAGCGTAAAACACACCGCTCGAGCGTAGAGACACATAAAACATGGTCCGCTCGAGCGCAACAAGGTCCGCTCGAGCTCCAAGAAACAGAAATAAAGTTCGTCCGCTCGAGCGTGAAATCCAGCTTCGGCGTAATCTCTCCTCTCGTAACTCTCACCCAAAGGTCTTCGCTCGAAGCGCCAACAATACCGCTCGAGCGCAACCCGCTCGAGCTCAGAAAACTCGCTCGAGCGTAGAAACCACACCTGCAGAAGTTTTGCAGAAGCACAAGATACCGGATGGGTGTATTCTCCGCTCGAGCGCCCAAAACCCCGCTCGAGCGGAAAAGCCAAAAACCTGGGCGACTAGACTTGGTTCCTAAGTTCAACCAACCTGTAACAAACCTGCCCAACACATCCCATAACTCAAATACAATGTATAAAAGGATGTGGACAAGATAATAATCAACTACCAACATCAACGGACACATGTCCGGATCACTGTACAACAAGGGTAAACCCGGGATCGCTATATCCTATAATTCAAATACAAAGTATGAAAGGATGTAAACTAAAAATGAACAACTGCTAACATCTACGGAACCAAGTCCGGATCACTGTACAACAAGGGTTAAAACCCGGGATCGCTATACTGCCAGTGTAGAAAGAAAAAAAAATCAGATCAGAGTGGTAAATTTTATAAATATTAAAATTAAAATTAAAAATTTAAAATAAATTTGTAATTATTTTTTTAAAATACTATTGAATTGTAATTTTTCATAAAGAAAAATTAGTGGAATTGGGGTAAGTATTTGGATTTTTTTTTTTTTTTCATTTTTAATGAACTTTTGTCAACAAAAAAAAAAAATCGAAGAACTTTGCATTTTAGGACCTACTAGACTACCTAGACTAAATGAGTTATAAAAAGAAATGGAAAAAAAATCATTATAAAAAAGTGAAAATAAGTTGCTGACGTTTTTAGATCATTCTACACTAAATATACAAAAAAATGCAAAATTTTTGCCATAAATTTTAAAAAAATAATATTCAAAAAAAAAAGAAAAAAAAAAAAAAAGAAGAGTTTTTTTAGTTAGTTGGCAAACCCACCAAATGTTACTGATTGAAATAAAAAAAAGCATCATTTTTATGTTGTGTAATCATCACCAATGACTGATCCACTGGGTGCGAAAGTATATTTTCAAATTTTGAGGATCCATCCTTGATCATAACAATATTAATTTATTTATTTTATACATGAAAAAAAAAATCCACCCTTGATCATCACAATATTAATTTTTTATTTTCTACATGTGAAAAAAAAGAAATGGTTGTCTAATGACTTAACCCATGATCATCACAATATTAATTTTTTATTTTCTACATGTGAAAAAAAAGAAATGGTTGTCCAATGACTTAACCCAACAACCTAAAGTTAGCTAGAGCCTACAGGTTCACTAGTCTAGCCTAAGTTCAAGGCGTTGAAACCATCTTTCATTTTTACCATCATCCAACCACTTTGGTGCCCTCGCTTGAGGCTACCGCTACTTAGCTCGGCAATTATTAGATATCTCAATCACACCTTATATTCAAACATTATGAGTTGTTTTTAAATGATGTGGGATAAATTTACGATTATACTACTTCCAATATTTAAACTTTACACTATCTCTTTTCAAATTAGATTATGAACGATGTGGGATGGATTTACAATTCTACTACTACTAAAATTTAAACTTTACACTATCTCTTTTCTAATGAGATTATGTTTTCTTCTCTTCCGTAATAGCCACCATCGTCCGCCACTATCACCAAACCCTCTCTTGTCTTCCCCACCTACAAGGACCAACCACCACTCCTTCACTCCCTTTCCTTTCTCTCTCTTGCTAGCCATATAGAAAAATAAAAAATAAAATATTTTGATCTTAGTAAATCATTTTGGAAATCAAATAGTTTAACTTGATTGCTGACAAGTTTCAAATCTAACTAAAATAGAGAATGTTCTTTGATTGAGAAATTTACGTCAATTTTGATAAACCCGAAATGAGATATCTGGGTATAAATCGAAATGAAACTCTTTCTTGATTGAAATCAACCATCACAACCACAAATACATCATCAGTGCCACCAGAATAAAACCCGTGGGTCAGGGTGGATGGGTGATGGCAGGAGAGGGGAAAAACTTTGCAATTCAGGATTTACTAGACTACATAGACCAAATAAGTTATAAAAAAAAAAAGAAAAAAGATAAACAATTCATTAAAAAAAAAAAAGTGAATAAGTTGGTGATGTTTTTAAATCATTCTGCACTAGATACCCAAAAAAATGGAAAAAATTTTATGCAAATTTAAAAAAAATAAATATTCAAACAAAAAAAAAATTTAGTTAGTTGCCAATCCCACCAAATTTATTGATTGAAATAGAAAAAACCATCATTTTTAAGTTGCGTAATCATCACCATGGACGGATTCCCAAGGTACAAAAGTACATTTAGATTTTCAAATTTTGGGCATCCATCCTTGATCATGACAATATTAATTTATTTATTTTATACATGAAAAAAATAAATAAAAAGCGATTGTTCAATGACTTAGCTCAGCAACCGAAAGCTAGCCAGAACCTACAGGTTCATTGATCTAGCCTGAGTTCAAGCGTTGAAGCTATCTTTCAACTTTACCATCATCCAACCACTTTGGTGCTCTTGCTTGAGTCATAAGTTAACGCTACTTAGCTCGACAATTATTAGATGTTTCAATCACACCTTATATTTAAACATTATGATTTATTTTTAAAGGATGTGAGATAAGTTTATTATTATACTACTAACAATATTTAAACTTTACACTATCTTTTTTCTAATTAGATTATGAACAATGTGGGATGGATTTACGATTCTACTACTACCAATATTTAAACTTTATACTATCTCTTTTTTAATGAGATTTTGTTTTCTTCTCTTCCGTAGCAGCCACCATTGTCCGCCACCATCACCAAACCCTCTCTTGTCAAAGCTTTTAAATATTTATTGTGCATTGAATATATTTTGAATTATTTTTTTAAAAAAAAATCAGATCACAGTGGTAAATTTGTAAATATTAAAATTAAAATTATGTTTTTAATAAATTTGTAATTATTTTTTGAAAATACTATTGAATTGTAATTTTTTGTAAAGAAAATTTAGTGGAACTAGGATAAGTATTTGTTATTGTTTTTTTTGTTCATTTTTCATGAAGTTTTTTCAAAAAAAATTCAAGAAACTTTGCATTTTGAATCTACTCGACTACATGGAGTAAATAAGTTATAAAAATAAAAATGAAAAACAATTCATAAAAAAAATTAAAAAAAGTAAAAATAAGTTGGTGATGTTTTCAGATCATTCTACACTAGATATACAAAAAAATGTAAAAAATTTTACGCACATTAAAAAAATATAATAGTCAAAACAAACAAACAAACAAACAAAAAGAGTTTTTTAGTTAGTTGCCAAACCCACAAAATGTTATTGATTGAAATAGAAAAAAGCATCATTTTTATGTTGTGTAATCATCACTAAAGACTGATCCACCGGGCACGAAAGTATATTTAGATTTTCAAATTTTGAGGATCCATCCTTGATCATAACAATATTAATTTATTTATTTTATACTTGAAAAAAATAGGTCCATCCTAGATCATCACAATATTAATTTTTGTTTTCTACATGTGGAAAAAAAAAATGGTTGTCCAATTGACTTAAATCAGCAATCTAAAGCTAGCTAGAACCTACAGGTTCACTGATCTAGCTTGAGTTTAAGCGTTGAAGCCATCTTCAACTTTACCATCATCCAACCACTTTGGTGCCCTCGCTTGAACCAAAAGCTAACGCTACTTAGCTCGGTGATTATTAGATGACTCAATCACACATTATATTCAAACATTATGCGTTGTTTTTAAACAATGCGAGATAAGTTTACAATTATACTACTACCAATATTTAAACTTTACACTATTTCTTTTCTAATTAGATTATGAACAATGTGGGATGGATTTACGATTCTACTACTACCAATATTTAAACTTTACACTATCTTTTTTCTAATGAGATTATGTTTCCTTCTCTTCCGTAGTAGCCACCATCGTCCACCACCATCACCAACCTGTAGATGCGCTCCCGGGAACTCTCCGATATCTGCGCTGCGAGGGCGCAAAATCTCATTTTGTTCTGAGCTACTACAGTTCGGACTCAATGTCACGATTCTTAATCTGATCTTACAAAGTGCAATGTAAGATTGATAAATCACCAAAGAGTCCAAATCCAGCAAATCATTTTGGAAAACTGATTTTTTATAAAGAAGTGCCAAACATGGACTGCTTTGCCAGATACAGAGTCGCCATCTAAATATTTTATTTTGGGGAAATTTAGAAAATCCTGACTCGTGCCTAAGGCCACGTGTCCGTCATCACCAAAGTTGTCTCGGCTCGGGAACTTGGGTACGAGAGGGGAAGGTCATGCAATGAGCACCCCTGCTCGCCCGATCAAAGATCGGCCTGTACTAAGCATGATATTTCGTTTTTGAAACATGTGTTCTTATTCCGGTTATTAAACCTAGAATTACTATGTGATGCGCACATCATACAAGTATAGACTAGATCACCTAAGTTGAAACAAAACATTGCATATCCGTTTGTTTGAAAATGGTTTGAAGTTTGCTACTCGTAAGTAGGCTAAAACAGGGACTTGATGAATTGTTCCAATTCAAGCAATCCAACCTTCACCCACAGGCATTCAGGCAGTTATATCAAATAAGCAGTTAGCCTCATGGCAAGCATGCTTTCATGGCAATCAATAACACACATGCAGTATGCTAAAGCGTAAACACTCACAATACTCCGAGCCAAAACAAAGAACTAGTTAGAAATCATGCATGACCCTAGTTCATGTTAAGATGGCTAATGCAACACATGCGAAAATGCAACTTAGATAGGCTCGGCTATTCCAAGATGTCATGTGAAGTGCAACTTGATAACATGCTGTCGAGCACGTATTCAAGTAAATATTGAAATACTATGCAGTTAGTATGATACGCCGAGCCCGGTGCATGCAATACAGATGAATGGATGAACACATGCAAGCATAAGGTATGCTAATTGGAACCATCGAAAGCGGTTAAGTAAAAGGGAGAAAGAAATGGGGGTTGGAAGACATGCATCACACACACGCACGCTTATTACAACAATTGGCCCTCTCGACGAAGGGTCCGAATAAAGAGCTAACTAGCTAATCTAAGCTAATTGAACTAATTATTACATCACAACGAAGCTAATTAACCAAATCTAGCTAACTAACCATTACAAGACAAATAAGCAGCTAAACGCATTAACTACTTAAATTACATAACCAAAGCATAAACTAGCTAATCACATTAGCTAAGTAAAGCAGTAAACAGAGGTGCCTTCAGAGGGAAGAATGCATGCATGCCTGGTCGCCTCGTTCGGAAATCCGTCGTGATGCCCCAACTTGCCTCTGTTTGCAATTGTTCTTAGAACCTTGCACCAAGCTCCAAATAGCTTAAACTCCACCATGGGAACCTGTGAGAGGGTGGCCGACCACCTAGGGGTGTCACCAGCCATGGTCGACCACCTATCTTTGTTGTAGACCAGAAAAAGTGGTCGGCCAGCTAGTTTTTCTGGCTGGCCGACCAGTTGTTGCTGCCAAACTCTAGTTTTCTGCAACAGAGAGCAAGAAAGGGCATTGCAATGTATTTGCAATGTATGTGTGCACAACCACCCTTCCTATCATTTCATAAGCTCAAGGGAGTGTGGTTCTCGACCCTTGGGCCACCAATCGCGCATCTCGATACATGATGGCCAAGAGGCGAGTTGCATAATTCAATATGAAAATGAATGCACAAGCAAACACATAAAGCCTAGAACTCTATCATTTATGATCAAGAGCATCAGCGACCGAGAATTGAGACACGTTTCATCACTCTAAGTATGAAACGTCCCTTATTTCCCATGTTCGGACTAACACCTATTCCAAACACGATGCAACACAAGCATGGCATACACAATGTGACTCAAGCATACAAGCATGGAATGCAACTTGAGCATGCAAACATGCAATACAATACAAGCATGCAAATATGCAATATGACTTAAACATGCAAACATGCAATATGAATAGCATGCAAACATGAAAATAAAAGCTAGCACGCGCAATGCAAATGACAACT
This sequence comes from Camellia lanceoleosa, assembly GCA_025200525.1. Taxonomy (NCBI): domain Eukaryota; kingdom Viridiplantae; phylum Streptophyta; class Magnoliopsida; order Ericales; family Theaceae; genus Camellia; species Camellia lanceoleosa. Next base: position 131,093,504 of record CM045771.1, on the reverse strand, counting down.
AACATACACAATGCGATGAACATGGCACATACAAATGCAATGAACAATATGGCATACTCAATGCAATGTGACCTAAGCATGCAAACAACATGGCATACTCAATGCTCAATGGACTTAAACCAAGATGGACAGACCTCAGCCATGCCCAAAATAGAGGCCATAAAACCAAAATAAAGGCACAAAACACAAAGCATACATGCACAATGCATTGTCCAACCAAGTAGGCCTAAGAACACAACCCTCAAGAAGGCTCAAAGAGTGATAAATGCGGAAGTGTAACAACACTAAATGCACTAAAATTAAGTAAGAAATTATGCCAAATCATTCAAACAAACACAAGTATAGCATGCAAAGGTCCTAAAGCATGAAAGCTAACAAAGAGGACTACAAAGGAGACATGAAATACATGGCACATATGCATGAACCAACCACAAACAGAGCTTAATTAGGTCAAAATGTGGACCAAAGCAAGCTAAGATGGGGGCTCAAAGGCTTAGGCAAGATGGCATACATGCTAGGCCATAAGTAAGGCAACAATGCACAACACTTAAAGGCATTCAAAGGGTGAAAGGAGTGGGAACATGGCAATGCTATAAGCTCTAAAATGAAGTATTAAATGATGCCAAATCATCTAAATAGCTCAAAGATAGCATGCATGAGTCAACAAAATACAAAGCTAGCAAGGCCAATTGCACTACAGCTATACAAAGCATGAAGGACATGGCAAAGGCAACCCAAAACAGTCCTAAAACATGTCAAAATGATACTAAAACAAGCATGGAAGGAAGCCAAAATAAGCTAGCATGAAGGGCATAAGGCATGATGCATACAAGGCAAATAAGGTGGATTACACTACACCTATTAAGACCAAGCATGGGATGACCTAACCAACAAAAATTAGAGTTATATCATGGCAAGATAACCCCAAAAACACATTGAAATGATGGCTCGCAAGCTAAGGCATGAAGGCATACGCAATTATTCATGTTAAGGCATAAAAGGGCAAACCCTCCAACGCATTGAATGGATGATAAATGCAAGTGCATGACCATGAAACATGGACTAAAATCACATATGAAATGATTCCAAATCATTCAAATAGGCCAAGCAATGCATGCTAGTGGACCCGATGCACAAAGTTAACAAGTTAGAATGCACTATAGCTATACAAAGCAAGTCATGCATGACCAAAAAAACACAAATTAGACCTTAAACATGGTAAAACATGAACAAAATCTTCTTGAAGTTAAGCCAAAAGCATTCTAGAATGACATGTCAAAGCATGATGCATGTTAGGCTATTTCATGAAAATGCACTACAAGTGCAAGGAGCATGCAAAGGCTAACCAAACCAAACCCTAACAGAGGTATGACATGGCAAGACATCACCAAAAACATGCTGAAATGAAAAGAAAACAAGCTAGAATGACATGCTACTTCATGAAGCATACAAGACTAGTTTGTGTGATTTACACTACAAGTGTATTAGGCATGCATGGAGTGACAAAACCAAGCAAAAATAGTGGCATGCCACAGCAAAATAACCACAAATAGAAACTAAGATATGGCCAACATAAGCTTAACAAACATGCTCACACATGAGGCATTCAAGACAAGTATTGAAGACACAAGGAGAGGGGATGACCCTCTCCCATTTGGGACCTCAAAACATCCTTCCCACCACTAAAATTCCTCTAAGTTTCAGTGGTGAGAAGGCCAAAACAAGGTGGTCCCAAAGGCTCACAAAGAAGGCACAAAAGCAAGGCCAAACAAGGCCTAAGAGGGGGTAAACAACCCCAAACACAAAAGTGACCTTAAACAAAGATCTAAAGTACACAAAAATAGAACTTTTTACAGTAGGAAGTTAAGCTTAAAACAGCATGCAAGAGGGTCCAAAAGCTTAAGCAAGAATGGGGGATTTAAGGGTTAAAGACTCACCCTTGAAGACCTCTTTACTACTGCAACTCCAGTAATCTCTTTGAGCTCAAACCAGCCCAAGAACACTAAAAACAACTTCAAGAAGCCTCAGCAACACAAGCAAGGTGTTTGAGTGTGTGTTTGTGTGTTAAAGTGAGACAAAATGACACTTTTATGCACAAAATAAGATCAAACGAGGAGATATAGATACAAAGCTATATGTATCACTCCCATCTCTAATTTCTGAACCTAGAGGAGGGAGGAGATGGTTCTCTCTTATAGAGAACCAAAAGCAAAGTTTCTTGAGGAAGCTAAGGTTCAAGGCAATCCCTCCATACACGTGTATGGAGGATAGCTTCAGTGCCTTCCAGCTGTGCCCGCTGCAGGAAAATATCTCCAAAAAGGTGGCAAAAAGCATCCGACCACTTGAAATGGTCGGCTAGCTACTTCAAGTGGTCGGTCGACCACTTTAAGTGGTCCCCAAGAAGACAACTAGTCGGCCATGGTGGAAGATGATCAGAACACTGAAAACAAGCCAGGGGTGGGGTGGCCGACCAGAAAATGTGGCCCAAAGACCCAGGAGACCAGTTGTCAGATCAGAAAATTGGCTGGCGAGAAGAAAAGTGGTGCAACGCCCTCAAAATAAACCCATAAATCATACATTGTTGACATGCTTAGACATAAAGGAATAAAGCATAATTACATATCATCAGAGTATTCATTATAAAATGTATTACATGTTGACAACAAAAGTAAATGCCCTACGGGCTTACAATTTTCCAAGCCAACACTTGGTTACAAAAGAGTGAGTACTAACTCAAAACAGATAATAAGCCCTTGGCTTGATATACATGTAATACAAAAATGTAATCACAAAAGATGTCCCAGCCACTAAGCCTCTCAAGCTACGTCCTTGGAGGTGGCATGCTACCTGTACCTGAAAAGGATGTCCCATACAGGGTGAGCCAACGCCCAGTAGAGATATGCTAAACATAACATGCGTTAGCATTCGATAAATGTTCAACTCCCACGAATCAATTCATAATCCATTTCAATTACATGACAAAAGTAACCATGTTTCATTCCATCCTCCATTTCTTATCCAATTCTCAATTCTTAACTATGGCTCAGAACCTGGCCAATCAATTTGATTGAGACCACGTCTCATATAAACAGTATTTCTATTTCAGATGAGATAATAATTCATATTAAACATTTCACACTTCACACTTCATAACAGATACACATTTTGGTACTGTATCAATAACACGTAGCAACACTTCCATACTTCACAAATGATACACATTTTAGTGTTGTATCAATGTCAAACAAAAACACTTCCATACTTCACAAATGATACACATTTTAGTGTTGTATCAATGTCAAACAAAAACACTTCCATACTTCACAAATGATACACATTTTAGTGCTGTATCAATGGAGTCCATCCCCTATCTCCTCCCAAACAATATTCGGTTTAAAGGTCCATTCCCTATCTTTCCCTAAACCATGGAGTACATCCTCTATCTCCTCCTACACAACACAATGTATATAAACACATATCATAGACATAATCAAATCAATACATGAAATTCATGTATTATATCAACCGTCATATTCGATGGCATACTCAATTGATTAGTTTTAGTTTGCCTAATCATCATGCATTGTCTACAACAATCAAGACTACCCTCTACCGATAGCCCAAAGCAATTATTTCTAAACAAATAATAATTTCATCCAACAGATAAATTATCAACAATTTCCAAGGTGAGTGATTAATAATTCCAACTTCACCATTCTATCTCATAATGAGTCAAATTCATATTCTTCAGCTCAATTTCATATTTCCATAACATTCCCAAATTAATTGTATAAATTAATTTATAACAAGATTAGGGTTTTCTTCCCTCTTTCTCAACTTTGGCCCAAAGGCACAAATATCAACAACCAACAACAATACCATCATTTTAAGATCCAAATTACATTTTTATGAGTCAAAATAATAAAACCCCTTTTTCATACCTTTGAAACCCTAACACCCAAAATTACCCAAATCAAACCATTTATACAAAACGCTCAACATCTATGCTAAAGCACATAAGAATGAGTAGGAATCCCTACCTCAAGAGATGAAACTCAATGGAGATGATGGAGAAACCTCGAAGTGCTCCAAACCAAGAAAATTTCGGATCAAAAGGAAGCCCAAACCAAGCTCTACACTTTTTGTAAAGACACTAAGGGAGTAGATCACTCAAGATAGATCAATCCCTAGAGAGAAGGTGGAATGTAGAGAGAGAGGCTCTCAAAAATGGGTTTTTGGAAAAGTAAGTGAGAGAGTGGAAGTTGAAGAGTGATCTAAAAAAACCCAGCTGATATCTAATATACGTATGACCCGCTCGAGCAGAGAATAGGACGCTCGAGCGTCAAGCACAAAAATTGGACCCGCTCGAGCGCATGGATACCCGCTCGAGCGCCAAGACACAACTGCAAAACACACCCGCTCAAGTGCAAAGAGAAAGCCGCTCGAGCATAGATTTCCTCCTTCCAGTACTTTTACAAACAATAAACTACCCGCTCGAGCGCCAAGATACCCACTCGAGTGCGACCCATTCGAGCGTAAGAAAATTCGCTCGAGCGCAAGAAGACCCGCTCGAGCGGATCACCTGAAAACTGGGCAACAAGGTTTGAAACTCAAACTCAACCAATCTATAACAACTCTGCCCAACACATCCTAAAACTCAAGTATATGGAATTAAAGCATAACAACAAGATATACAACCACCAACTCCACGGACCCTAACTCTAGAATACAACAATCAAAGGAAGAGAAACCGGGATCGCTATAAGTGGTCTCCAAGGGGAAATACTGGTCTCCCACCCTTGTACCACCTTCCAAACAAGGAAAATAAGGTTTGTACCAAAAACAAACCAAAACAGATGCAAGACGAAAGTTCGGGAGGCAAAGCGCGCAGCCAAGAGCCTTAAAAACTAGCTGACAAGCACCAAAAGTGGTTTAAGACCACAAACGTGGTCTCCCAAACCACAGTGGCCCTCTAGGCCAAGGAAACAAGGTGTGGTTCAAAAATCACACCAAACGGAGAACGTTAAGTGGTCCTGAGACAGGGCGCACGGTCGAAGGCTCCGAAAACCGGAAACTAGTCTCCAAACGGGAAAAGTGGTCTACGACCGCGAAAAGTGGTCTACGACCACAAAGAGATGGTATACAAAACCTCTCCCTCCCTTAGGCAAGAAAAATAAGGCCTGGTCCGCAAACCGAGCCAAAGCACAAAGAGTTCAGAGGCCCGAAGGCAAGGCTCTCAACCAAAACTCCGAAACCTCGAAACGAGCACAACATGCACTATCATCGAGTGCTCAATCGATGATGTTTGAGTCTTAAGGTCGGTCAAAAATAGGGTGTCTACACAACCCGTCTCTTGTCTTCTTCACCTAAAAGGACCAACTGCCACCACATTCGTTCCCTGTCCTTTCTCTGTCCCAGCCAGCCACATAGATAAATTAAAAATGCTCTTATCTTAGTAAATCATTTTGGAAATCAAATTTTTAGGTTAACGAATCACCAATCACTAGAATAGGGGATGGATTTTTATAGAGAAGTTTATGTCGATTTTGATTAACTAGAAATGAGATATCTGGGCTAGGCATAAATCCAAACCCGTGGGTTTCCTATGGTGGATGGGTGATCACATTCCAAACCCGTCTTCCATCTTCACAGCATGGGAAAACAAAACGCTTCAATTTCATCACAAACGGGCTACATTTTTCTCGAAATAGAATTATCTGGGATCTCAAACTCCAGCAATGCTCTCTCTCTTCTGTCAACCCAAACAAAGAATTTGTCAGGCCATTTGACAGGAATTCCCATGCTTAGCCCTTTGATCACACCGAGCACTAATTCTCATTGTGGAATCAATCAAAATTCTAAAGATTTTGTAGTTTCACCAAACAGGTTTCATTCTTCTAGGATGAATTCAATGGAACTTGACCGACAAAGGCCTTCAGTGATCTTTGATGCTCGTATTGATATTGATTTGCAGTCGAAGCAGGTGGGATTTTTCAAAGATCTAATTCTGTGAAGTCTAAAAGTTGTCTTTCTCATGAACACGGGCACACAGATGATTTGATTCAATTGGCGTCACATTTTCAAAGAGTGAAGCAGCAGAGAAATTCTATGCAAGTGAAACAGGAAAACGGTATCTTCTGTTCATTCCCTACCATGTAGAGGCTGTGAAAGCAATTAGGTATGTATATGTTTCTCTATTTGAGTACTCTGTTGCTTCTTCTTTTTTTTTTTTTCCCCTTTTCAATGGAACCCTTCAGTAGTTGAAGTACCTTTCCAACTAAGGAATTGATATTGTATACTTTATTTCACAAGCTTTATTTCACAGGTCTATTTAAATTACTGAAGAATTATCGCAAGCTTTATTTCACAGGTTTGATTTTTCTACAAAGATATTGTATATTTTTTTATCATAGCGAGACATGTTAACAAAATATATAATTTACCGATTTAAGTTAAAATTGATATTAAAATCACAGACTCTGAAATAACATAGTTTTGTTTTACAACAAAATATTACAATGAGATTCATTATCAACAATTCTAATCCTTATTTGACTTTCTAAAAGAAGAAAGATAGGGTCAAAGCAAAACTCATATCCGCTATCAAAGTCCACTTTATGCTTAGTGCTCACAATATTGGAAGAATCTCTTTGATAATATTAAAAAAGGAATCACCATTTTGAAAGTGAAAAGAAAGAAGAGGAGAAGCCATTGATGCCCCTTCAAAATCATATTTTAATTTACAAAATAATCCATACTATATTTTAAAGAAAATGAAGTTTTTAGTGAGAAGAGCCAAGAGAGCTCTAATTGCTTAATCTAAATTTTGTAATTTTGTAATTTAAAAAAATATTTAATAAATCACACACTCAAATACTTTCTTTTTTAAAAAAATAATGCATTTTTCCTTACAATCAAACAAAGAAAGAGTTTTCCAATTAAAAAATAAATAATTAATAAATTGCACACTCAAGAAAAAAGGAGTTTTCCAATTAAAAAATAATAATAAATCACACATTCAAAAATATTTTCATACACACTAAACCTCAAACCTCATTATTTTCATACATACTAAACATTTTTATATATATGTAGAGATTTGCATATATTCCAATTCACCAAAATTTCTTTAATGTTCAAACTCTCAACTCAAAGTTTTTATTTATTTTTTATTTTTTTAATAATGAAAATACTAAGTGTCATTATGTGATGCATTTTAATTTGTTCATAATTAAATTCATTTAGTTTTATATTAAACCCTTAAATTATGCGACCATAATTACCATTTCAAATTACTTCGTTAATTTATGTTTATCATACCAAATTTATTTTCAAAACTGATTCCCTAAGATTGCTTTACATTCGTACGTACAAAGTAATTAATTCTTCAACTTAAAATTTAAATATTATGATTCTTTAACATATATAATAGTTATTCTAAATATTAATAAACAATGATCTAATTATTTATCTAGCTATCTATCTATCTATCTATATCTATATCTATCTATCTATCTATTTATCTATTATATAAGGAAAATGGTGTTTTTAGTGACAAATTTTGTGAGAGTTTCAATATCCTATATGAATTTTCTTGATTTTCTTAATTTTAAATAAATAATTAAGAAAATCTCTATTGTCTAGGTTTTATTTGATAATCCCACATCGGGAAAAGAAGGGAAAAAAATGAGTTGTTTTACTCATATAAAAGAAATCTTATACTCCAATCCCATTTAGTAAGGAATCTCATGAAAGTTTCAATATCTCATATTAATTTCTTAATTTTCTTAATTTTAAATAATTAAGAAAATCTCCATTAGTTAGTTTTTATTTGATAATCCCACATTGGAAAAGAAGAAAAAAATGAGTTATTTTATTGATATAAAGTGAATCTTATATAATTTAGGGTGGCTCTATCTTATGTAATTTTTTCATCCATAAATATATATAACTATTCATTTAATAGTTTTAAACATAAATATATAGTTTTTTTAAACTAAGTTCAAATTCTTTAATAATTATAAAAACTACTTATAAATATCTAATTACTAATTTAATAAATAGATAGGTCAAATGATTCATATAAATTGGGAATAAACGAGGATAATTTTTAATGATTAGGTGAATGACAAGTTGGCGTTCATCTAATGTTAAGCCTAAATTTAATATCACAAGTGAATTCTAATCTATTTTTACGTAAATCATATAACATAAGATAAATTATAATTTTGATGCTAGACAAATTTTTAGACTTTACAAAACATGAAAAAATTAATATATTGACAAATGTAATTTACCATTATCATATGATGAATTAAATTTAGGAAACTCATAAGACGAAATGTATTTGTATTTTATTATAAATATAATTTATTTTTTAATTTTTACCAATTAAATTATGACATGTATTTGTTATTAAGAAGTTAGAGCACACAATTAATGAGATAAGAATTTAAAAAAAATTCTCTTATATGTAACTGTGATAAAAATGAATAAAATTTAATTGATTCTAAATTATTTTTACTAAATATTCTAGATAAATTTTTTAGATTATTATTTAATTTTAAAAATCAATTTTTGATTATTTATTTATATCAGTGCATAGCACGGGTAATTATGCTAGTTCTTTATATATATAATACTAAAGTGACATTTTAACAACAAGAATTGTGAGGGCTTTAAATGCTCAACTAAATTTGTTTACTTTCAAATTTTTTTAAAGAAGAAAAACATACATTGACTACTATGAAATAAATTTTAAAATTTAAAATTTTAGTAACATTTATCAATGATTTAGAGGTTTAAAATTTAAAAATTAAACTTTTAGTCTATAGCGATCCCGAGTTTTTTCCCTTTATGTACAGTATTCCGGACTTGGGTTCCATGACTGAGTATTGTTGTATATGTCTCGTTCCGTCCTTTAATTCTTTGTATTTGAGTTTTGAGATATGTTGGGCAGGTTTGAAACAGGTTGATTGTGTTTAGGAACATAGAGTTGATGCCCAGATTTTGGCCTCCACGCTCGAGCGAGGCTTTTGACGCTCGAGCGGGCTCCTTTGCTTTTGATCCTCCGTTCAAGCGGGAGGTTTGACGCTCGAGCGGGATTCTTCAGCCTTCAGTAATTTTCCCTGCAAGTCATCGGATGCTCGAGCGTCCACTTTCACGCTCGAGCGGGGACCTTTGTCTACAAAACTTGTAGAAGTGTGCATTCGATGCTCAAGTGGCGCTTTTGACGCTCGAGCATGAGTCTGTGTTTGACGCTCGAGCGGGGCGTTCCACACTCGAGCGAACTGTGATGTATATCAGTTCGAGAGAAGCCATTTTGAACCACTTTTTTGACCCACTCTCTCTCACTAACTTTCCAAAACCCTAATTGAGTGCTTCTCTCTCTAGAACTTTCTCTCTCTCTCTCTCTCTCTCTCTCTCTCTCTCTACATTTTGATCTTGGTTTAGTGAGACCCAACCCTTGTGCCTTCATTAAAGTGGTAGAGCTCTTCAAGACCTCCCTTTGATCCCAAAAGTCGTGGGTTTGGAGCACCTCCGAGTTTTCTTCATCTTCTCCATTGGGTCACTTCACTTGAGGTAGGGATAACTACTCATATTTATGGTCTTTGACATAAACATGTGGTCATTTTGATTTAATGTTGAAGTTAGGAAATTTTGGGTGTTAGGGTTTCAAAACTTGAAATATATAAATAGGGGTTTTAGTCCTTTTGAACTATACATGTGTATATAGGTCTTAAAACAAAATTATTGATGTTTATTAATGATATTTGGACCTTTGAGGTCAATGTTGAGAAAAATGGGAAAAATGCCTTGGTTGGGTAAAATTGGGTCATTTGTGTGATTTATGAAATAAATTATGGGAATGTGAAATTGGTTGAGAAATAAGGAAATTGGGAAATTGGGAAATTGTGAGATTTAATGGCGTAGTTGGATTGATTAATTACTCGCCTATGAAAAGGTTGATAATTTATTTGTTTGATGAATTCACTATCTGTTTAGAAATAATTTTTTTGGACTATCGGTGGAAGATAGTCTTGATTGTTGTAGTCACTGCATGATGATTAGGTAAATTAAAACTAATCAATTGAGTATGTCATTGAACATGACAGATGCAATAACACATTGAATATGTGCTTGCTTGATCATTGTATATGATAAGTGTTTAAATACATTGTATATGTATGTTGTTTAGGAGGAGATAGGGGATGTACTCCTAAACCGGATTTAGGAGGAGATAGGGGATGGACTCCAGTGATAACTAAGTTGGCCGGAGTGTCCAGGGTGAAAGTCCCGAAATCCAAATTGCGTTTGCATAACGTAGATGAATGAAAGTATTGAAGTGTTGATGATATGAGTTGTAGTCTCATCTGAAATTGAAATATTGAAGTGTTGATGATTTGAGTTGTAGTCTCATCATAAACTATCTGGATAAATAGAGAATCATAACCATGAATTGGTTTGGATAATGAAATGGAAAAAGGATTGATATACATATATATTTGTGAATGTGGATTGGTTATGAAAGAGGTGTATGTCTGTTTATATGAGTTAAACATTTGTCAAAAGCTAATGTTTTAGTTATCGTTCATATTATGTTTAGCATATCTCCACTGGGCGTTGGCTCACCCTATATGGGACATCATTTTCAGGTGCAGGTGATATGCCACCACCAAGGTTGTAGCTTGGGAGGTTGTAGAAGCTGAAGGCTTACTTTTGTGATTATTTTGTGTATTACATGTAAATTCAAGCCAAGGGCTTAATATGTTTAGAGTTAGAACTCTCTATTTTTGTAACCAAGTGTTGGCTTGGAAAATTGTAAGCCCTTAGGGCATTTACTTTTGTTGTCAACATGTAATACTTTTGAACTAAATACTCTAATGAATGGAAGCATGTTTTATTCTTTTATATCTATGGATGTCTTGAATGATTGGTTTATATGTTTTTTTTTTTAAGGCGTTACAACTTGGTATCAGAGCGTACCGGGTTTGAATACTTTGGGTACGTGAGAAGTGGTTAGTGCCACAATGGGTTTGTCTCGCTTGTTAGAGACTTTTGTATGATATTATGTGTTTATTTGATAACATGCTTATGTGACTATATGGGTATGGAATTTAGTTTCTAGGATGTTGATTGGATCCTTGGGTTTCTGGGAGTCCTGTTAGAAAAGCACTTGATCAATACTGTTTCTAACTGGAACTCTAGCAAGGCCACGGGACTGTCATTATCCGGAAATGAAATTCGTAAGTGCTTATGTGATTATGTGCTTATGTGGAGTGAATTGCAGTTGTCCATGTATTAGGATGTGAATGGAATAGCTTCGGCACATTTGTGAATGTGCTAATGTTCTTGTTACCTTTATTAGGATGTCAGGACGAGGACGTGGTGGTAGGCGTGGTAGGCCTAGGAGGCAGGAGATGCCTATACCGAATGAGATTCCGGCGCAGCAGGAGGGTGTTGGTCAAGCCAACGTGGCCGAGCCAGTAGGTCAGCAGGCCATGGGCACCTTAACCCGCGAAATGGCGAGAGCGTTGAGGGAATCCATGGGCATTCTCAGAGCTGAGAATCAAGCCCAGGCTCATGTAGCTGAGGCAGGGCTGTCTTTTCTGAAGAGGGAGTTTTTCCAGTCGAATCCGGATGAATTTTTGGGTGATCCAAAAGAGCCACTTAAGGCTGATGAGTGGCTTGAGCAGATGATGAAGACGTTTGAGATGCTAGGCATTGAAGACGGAGCCTTGAGGGTGACCTTGGCGTCCTTCCAGCTGAAGAGAGACGTGGGTCAGTGGTAGAAGTTTGTTCGGGGACGTACTGGTGGGACTTGGGAGGCTTTCGTTGATGCCTTCCAGGAGAAGTTTTTGCCTCCCGCTGTTAGGGAGAAGTTGAGGGATCAGTTCTGTCAGCTCAAGCAGCTGAATACACCAGTGGCCGAGTTTGAGGCCGCATTTACCAGTCTATTGAGGTTTGCACCTGAGCTAGTGGCGTCTGAGAAACGCCATTGTCTTGAGTTCGAAAAGAAGTTAAGAACCGGGCTTAAGCTTAAGGTTGCGGGGTCCATAACTCGGGGGTATGGGTGCCTTGTGGATGTTGCGGCCCATCTTGAGATGATTATACATGAGGAGAAGGAGAGGATGAGGGGCTCCAAGAGGAGTTAGGATAGTCAGAGAGACGGTAGGAGGCAGAGGGGTCCTGACCCTCAGCAGTCCCAGGGTGCGTTGGCGAGGTCTACCTTTCCAGTGCTAAGTTCAGGCTCTGGGAGAGGTAATCAATGAGACTTTACCCGTTACAAGTGTGGTCAGCTGGGCCACAAGTCTCCAGCTTGCCCGCAGAGAGGAGGAGGGTAGAGAGTAGCTTCATCTTCGGCTCGTCCACAGAGCCAGAGTTAGGGCAGAGGCCAGCCGCTCTCTTGTTACCAGTGTGGTCAGGTGGGGCACCTGAAGAGGTTTTGCCCGCAGTTGAGTGGCACATCTGGTACATTTGGGTCAAGGCAGAGTTATCAGCCAGCTTAGTCAGTTCAGGCCTCGAGAGCCAATCAGGGAGCCTCTTCGGCTCAGTCTGTGTAGCAGTCTTTTGCTCCGAGAGGTGAGCAGGTAGATCAGAGGCCTTCAGGGCGTGTGTATGCTGTTACCGCACAGGATCTTGTATCGGCTTCATCTGTTGTGAGAGGTACCTTCTTGTTTTGCAACTCGGTTCCTAATGTGTTGATTGATACGGGTGCATCCCATTCCTTTATATCTGCTGCATTTGCATCTGTTTTGGGGTTGGAGTTGGCGCAGTTAGCATCTCCTATTTGTGTTGTATCACCTGTTTGAGGTGAATTGATTTTGAAACAAGGGTGTAGAGGCTGTGATATTGAGGTCGCCGACCACCAGCTTTCATTTTCTTTTGTAGTTATGGCTATGTCGGGTTTTGATGTGATTTTGGGTATGGACTGGTTATTGTCATATCGGGCTGTTATTGATTGCTATCGCCAGAGGGTTATTGTCTATACCTTGAGCGAGAAGTGTTTTCATTTCTTGGGGGATCAGGTTGGTAGTGTTTTTCCACCAGTGTATGATCCGCGAGGGCGGGGTGAGCGTAGTTGTCTTATCGCTAACTGTATGAGTAGTGAGTGTGATGAGATCCAGATTGAGTTACCCAGAGTGGTTTGCGAGTATTTGGATGTTTTTCCCGAGGATCTTGTTAGTTTACCACCTCATCAAGAGATCGAGTTCTCTATTGATTTAGTGCCTGGCACAGCACCGATTTCTATGGCACTATATCGTTTTGCCCCAGCCGAATTGAGTGAGTTGAAGATTCAACTCCAGGAGTTGCTAGATAAGGGTTTTATCCACCCTAGTACTTCGCCGTGGGGAGCACTGGCCCTCTTCGCCAAAAAGAAAGATGGTGCCTTCAGACTTTGTATTGACTACCGAAAATTGAACCGGGCTATGGTTAGGAACAAGTACCCTATGCCCCGTATAGATGATTTGTTTGACCAGTTGAAAGGGTCCCGTTGTTTCTCTAAGATAGACTTGAGATCGGGTTACCATCAGTTGAGGGTTAAGGAGGAGGATATCCCGAAGACGGCATTCCGTATGCGGTATGGCCATTATGAGTTTCTATTGATGCCTTTTAGGCTCACCAATGCACCGACAGTCTTTAAGGACTTGATGAACCGGATCTTTTGGGAATTCTTAGATCGCTTTGTGGTCGTTTTCGTGGATGACATTCTAATTTATTCACCTTCTGAAGAGGAGCACGAGGAACACTTGAGAGTGGTGCTTGAGTTGCTTAAAGCCCATAAGCTGTATGCCAAGTTTGGGAAGTGTGAGTTCTGGATAAGAGAGGTTAAGTTCTTAGGCCATGTGGTCTCCGAAAAAGGGGTGTCTGTAGATACATCCAAGATAGAGGCAGTGCAAGATTGGACACAGCCTAAGAGTGTTTTTGAGATCCGTAGTTTTCTGGGATTGGCCGGTTATTACCATAGTTTTGTAAAAGATTTCTCTATGCTAGCTTCGCCGTTGACTAGATTGACGCGGAAAGGTCAAGTTCGTATAGAGTGAGACTTGTGAAAAGTCGTTCCAAGAGCTTAAAGCTAGACTTACCACTACTCCAGTTTTGACTATTCCGGAGAGGGGTTTGGGTTATGCTGTATATTGTGATACCTCACGAGAGGGTTTGGGTTATGTGTTGATGCAGGAAGGAAGAGTAGTAGCCTATGGCTCACGTCAGTTGAAAACTCATGAGAGGAACTACCCTACACATGACCTAGAGTTAGCAACTGTGATTTTTGCCTTGAAAATTTGGAGGCACTATCTTTATGATGAGAGGTTCAAGGTGTTCTCGGATCATAAGAGTCTGAAATATCTGTTTACACAAAAAGACTTGAACTTGAGGCAGAGGAGGTGGATGGAGTTTATTGAGGATTATGACTTTGAGCTGCACTATCACCCGAGAAAGGCCAATGTTGTGGCCGATACCCTTAGTAGGAAATCCATTAGTGATGTAGCTTGTATAGTTATCCGAGAGTGGGAAATGTTGGGTGCACTTGGCGAGTTTGATTTGCTTCTGGGTGAATCTGTTGAGTCTGTGGCCTTGTTTTCTGTAGTTGTGCAGCCTACACTTGTGAGTCGAGTGTTAGAGGCACAGAGAAGTGACTTTGAGGTAGAATCCCTCCGGGAGAAGATCTCAGTGGGAAGGTTGAGAAGGGTTTGACTGTGTATCCCGACCTGAGTGTAAGGTACCGAGACCGTCTGTTTGTACCGGAGTCTTGCTGAAAGGAAGTACTCTGAGAGTTTCACCATTCACGCCTTGTGCTGCATCCGGGAGGCACTAAGATGTATCGTGATCTAAGCTGCCAGTTTTGGTGGAGAGAGATGAAGAAAGATGTGGCATTTTTTGTATCTAAGTGCCTTACTTGTCAGCAAGTGAAGGCCGAGCATCAGAGGCCAACGGGTTTGTTGCAACCCTTGCCTATTGCTGAATGGAAATGGGAGCATATCACGATGGACTTTGTTGTAGGTCTTCCGAGGACTCAGCGGGGTAGTGATGCTATTTGGGTGGTCGTAGACCGGTTGACTAAGTCGGCACTCTTTATCCCTATGCGCATGAGAGACTCGGTAGATCATCTTGCCGACTTGTATATTCGGGACATAGTGAGATTGCACGGGGTCCCAATGTCAATCGTCTCAGATAGAGATCCACGCTTTACTGCTAGGTTGTGGTAGAGTTTGCAGAGTGCCTTGGGTACTAGACTGACCTTTAGCACGACTTACCATCCTCAGACTGACGGGCAGTCCGAGCGTACAATTCAAATCCTTGAGGATATGCTTCGAGGTTGTGTCCTTGACTTTAGTGGGTCATGGGAAAGGCGCTTGCCCTTAGTGGAGTTTGCCTACAACAATAGTTTCCAATCGAGTATCGGTATGGCACCGTTTGAGGCCTTGTATGGCCGGCCGTGTAGGTCTCCAGTGTGTTGGGCCGAGGTGGGTGATACACCTTTGTTGGGCCTAGAGTTGGTTCGGGAGACGATGGAGAAAGTTGAGCTTACCCGTAAGAGGCTTGTTACAGCCCAGAGTCGCCAAAAGAGTTATGCCGACCGTAGAAGGAGGCCTTTGGCATTTGAGGTGGGTGATCATGTCTTTCTAAAAATATCACCTAGGCGGGGTTTGATGAGGTTTGGGAAGAGTGGGAAGTTGTCCCCTCGATTTATTGGTCCCTTTGAGATCCTTGAGCGGATTTGGGAGGTTGCATACCGTTTAGCTTTACCGCCGCAGTTGTCTGAGGTACATGACGTGTTTCATGTTAGTATGCTTCGGAAGTACGAGCCGGATCCGTCACATGTATTGGATTGGACCGACTTAGAGGTTGATGAGGATGCCTCGTATGAGGAGAGACCGATGCGGGTCTTGGATAGACGGGAACAAGTCTTGCGAGGCAAGACGATACCCTTGGTGAAAGTTTTGTGGAAACATCACGGGGTGGAGGAAGCCACTTGGGAACGCGAGTTGGAGGTCTATGAGAAATATCCGGACTTGTTTGTTAGTGTTTAACCATGTATTGGAAACTTTGTTTTGTTGATAAACTCTAAGAACATTTTATATGTTTTGATTTTGGTTTATGGAAGTATGGTGATTGTTGAATACATCTTGGAAATGGAAGTTTAATTTGACATTGTATATGTTGAATGTGTTATAGAAATGCAAATATATTATTAACATTGAATATGTTATGAAATTATGAAGCAAGTATATTGGAATTTGTTGAATTTCAAAGAAACGCATATTCATAATGCATATTGAATTATATTGTAATTTGCCTCTTGAAAAGAGATGGGATGACCGGAAGTGGGTCAGGATGTTGAGAATTGAGAAAAAACACAATTTTGAAACTTATATCTAATTTCGGGGACGAAATTCTTTAAGGGGGGGAGGTTATAACAATCCCGGGTTTTTCCCCTTTATGTACAGTATTCCGAACTTGGGTTCCATGACTGAGTATTGTTGTATATGTCTCGTTCCGTCCTTTAATTCTTTGTATTTGAGTTTTGGGATGTGTTGGGCAGGTTTGAAACAGGTTGGTTGTGTTTTGGAACATAGAGTTGATGCCCAGATTTTGGCCTCCATGCTCTAGCGAGGCTTTTGACGCTCGAGCGGGCCCCTTTGCTTTTGCTCCTCCGCTCGAGCGGGAAGTTTGACTCTCGAGTGGGATTCTTCAGTCTTTAGTACTTTTCCCTGCAGGTCATCGGACGCTCGAGTGTCCACTTTCACGCTCGAGCGGGGACCTTCATCTGCAAAACTTCTGGAAGTGTGCATTCGACGCTCGAGCGACGCTTTTGACGCTCGAGCGTGAGTCTGTGTCTGACGCTCGAGCGGGGCGTTCCACGCTTGAGCGGACTGTGATGTATATCAGTTCGAAAGAAGCCATTTTGAACCACTTTTTCGACCCACTCTCTCTCACTAACTTTCCAAAACCCTAATTGAGTGCTTCTCTCTCTAGAACTTTCTCTCTCTCTCTCTCTCTCTCTCTCTACATTTTGATCTTGGTTTAGTGAGACCCAACCCTTGTGCCTTCATTAAAGTGGTAGAGCTCTTCAAGACCTCTCTTTTGATCCGAAAAGTCATGGGTTTGGAGCACCTCCGAGTTTTCTTCATCTTCTCCATTGGGTCACTTCACTTGAGGTAGGGATAACTACTCATATTTATGGTCTTTGACATAAACATGTGGTCATTTTGATTTAATGTTGAAGTTGGGAAATTTTGGGTGTTAGGGTTTCAAAAATTGAAATGTATAAAGAGGGGTTTTGGTCCTTTTGAACTATACATGTGTATATGGGTCTTAAAACGAATTTATTGAGGTTTATTAATGATATTTGGACCTTTGGGGTCAATGTTGAGAAAAAGGGAGAAAATGCCTTGGTTGGGTAAAATTGGGTCATTTGTGTGATTTATGAAATAAATTATAGGAATGTGAAATTGGTTGAGAAATAAGGAAATTAGGAAATTGTGAGATTTAATGGCGTAGTTGGATTGATTAATTACTCGCCTATGAAAAGGTTGATAATTTATCTGTTTGATGAATTCACTATCTGTTTAGAAATAATTTTTTTGGAGTATCGGTAGAAGATAGTCTTGATTGTTGTAGTCACTGCATGATAATTAGGTGAATTAAAACTAATCAATTGAGTATGTCATTGAATATGACGGATGGAATAACACATTGAATATGTACTTGCTTTATAGCGACCCCGGTCTTTTCCCATTTGGTGGTTGTATCCGGACTTACGTTCCGTAGATTCTGTCGTTATATATTTGTTGTCGTCGTCCTTTAATTCCTTATTCTTGAGTTATAGGATGTATTGGGCAGGTTTGTTACAGGTTGGTTGGGTTTAGAAACCAAGTGCTGTTGTCCAGAATTTTGGACCTTTACTCGAGCGAGCAGTTTGTCGCTCAAGCGAGCCTTATGTTTTTGGTCCTTCGCTCGAGCCAGGGTTTCTTCGCTCGAGCGAGAGATTGCATCTAGTATAGACCTGAGAGCTGTATTTGTTGGCTCGAGCGAGCTTTCCTTCGCTCGAGCGAGTTTCGAGTCCTTCGCTCGAGCGAGCATTCTGTCGCTCGAGCGTGCTTCTGGGTTGTAGACCTGAAGCATTGCATTCTTGGCTCGAGCAAGATTTTCTTCGCTCGAGCAAGTCATTCTTGTGTCTGGTCGCTCAAGCGACCAATCCTTCGCTCGAACGAGCCTGTCGGGTATAAATACGCAGCAGCGGTTTTTAAAACACTTTTTCACCCTCTTTTTTACTTCAAAACCCTAGTTCCGCATTTTCTCTCCCTCCACTCACCTTCTCTCTTAGATTTCATCTCTTTTTAGGGTGTTTTCACCCTAGGTTCTTTATTAAAAAGGTAGAGTGGGTTGAGGGCTTCGTTTTAATCTGAACGTTTAGCGGTTTGGAGCACTTTGGATTTTGGGTCGTCATCTCCATCTTCTCCGTTCGGGTTAATTACTTCGAGGTAGGGATTTCCTACTCCATATTATAGGTTTTGTTCTAAGTTCTAGTATTTTGATATGTTGGGAGTTGTTTGGTAATTTTGGGAAAAACCCTAGTGGTTGAAATAAATTAATTTGTATAATTAATTTAGGGAAAGATGTGGAATTGAGTTTAATTCATGGAATTGGGGAATTTAGTGATTTAATGGTGTAGTTGGTTAGTTTAATTACTCACCTATGAAAATGTTAAATTTACATTTGTTGGTACATTTATTTCCTATTTAGGAATAACTGTTTTGGGCTATCGATGGAGGATAGTCGTGATTGTTGTAGACATTGCATGTGAATTAGGGAAAACTGAAACTAATCACATTGGTTAAGTCATTGATTTTGACTATTGAATTAATACAGAAAATACGTGTATTGATTGTGTGTTGCATATGCATTTTGTTTGGGAGGAGATGGGGAATGTACTCCACGGTTTAGGGGAAGATAGGGGATGGACCTCTAAACCGGATTTTGTTTGGGAGGAGATAGGGGATGGACTCCATTAGCATCACTATATGTGTGCTTATTGATTTGAAGTGTTTTTACATGTTGTTGATACAGCACTAAAATGTGTATCAATTTGAAAGTATGGAAGTGTTTTGGTATGAGCCTTAGTCTCATTTATTTTGTTGATATTGGAAATAATATTAATGTGATATATAGTTCACTGTTATAGTTTGGCCAGGTTCTGAGCCATATTGATATAAATGGGAATAATGGGAAGTGAAACGTGTCATAGACATTAAGGTCATGAAACTGTATGTTGGTTAAATGAATAGTTGTGTTAACCATCTATTGAACACTATTGCTTTATTCAATGCTTATATTTGGTTTAGTATATTTCTACTGGGCTGTGGCTCACCCTATACGGGAATATCATTTTCAGGTCCAGGTGATATGCTACCTCCAAGGACTTAGCTTGGAAGGATTGGGACTTTGAAGAATTGTCTTTAGTTAGTTGTTTTTTTTATTTGAGATTACATGTAAACATTCAAGCCAAGGGCTTAATTTGTAATTGAGTTAGTACTCATTCTTTTGTGTCCAAGTGTTGGCTTGGAAAGATGTAAGCCCTTAGGGCATTGACTTTTGATGTTACATGTGATGTCTTTCAATAAAAGTACTCTGATGGATAATTTGATGATTTGTTTTATTTTATTAATGCATGTTAATGTTATATATTATGGGTTTATTTTGAGGGCGTTACATGCTTGATCATTGTATATGATAAGTGTTTAAATACATTGTATATGTATGTTTTTTGGGAGGAGATAAGGGATGGACTCCAGTGATAACTAAGTTGGCCGGAGTGTCCAAAGTGAAAGTCTCAAAATCCAAATTGTGTTTGCATAACGTAAATGAATGGAAGTATTGAAGTGTTGATGATATGAGTTATAGTCTCATCTGAAATTGAAATATTGAAGTGTTGATGATTTGAGTTGTAGTCTCATCATAAACTGTCTAGATAAATAGAGAATCATAACTATGAATTGGTTTGGATAATGAAACGGAAAAAGGATTGATATACATATATATTTGTGAATGTGGATTGGTTATGAAAGAGGTGTATGTCTGTTTATATGAGTTAAACATTTGTCAAAAGCTAATATTTTAGTTATCGTTCATATTATGTTTAGTATATCTCCACTGGACGTTGGCTCACCCTATATGGGACATCATTTTTAGGTGCACATGATATGCCACCACCAAGGTTGTAGCTTGGAAGGTTGTAGAAGCTGAAAGCTTACTTTTGTGATTATTTTGTGTATTACATGTAAATTCAAGCCAAGGGATTAATATGTTTAGAGTTAGAACTCTCTATTTTTGTAACCAAGTGTTGGCTTGGAAAGTTATAAGCCCTTAGGGCATTTATTTTTGTTGTCAACATGTAATACTTTTGAACTAAATACTCTGATGAATGGAAACATGTTTTATTCTTTTATATCTATGGATATCTTGAATGATTGGTTTATATGTATTTTTTTTTTAGGGCGTTACATAGTCACGAAGATAATTAAAGTATATATCTACTATACAAGAAGATCACTCAAACATATTTTCCATCCTTCCTTTTTACCAGAAAAAGTATCCTCTCTACAATTTCATTTAGTTTTTCGCTCTCTTTTTTGCCTTCTTTGGAGGCGTATAGTCTCTAGCTCCTTCTTTAGATGCCTCCTTTAACTTCTATGACTGTTGGCTTCAATGCCAAGATAGATAAAAGGGTGTCGAAGCTTTTAAATATTTATTGTGCATGGAATATATTTTGAGTTATTTTAAAGGTATGTAGTAATGCAAGTGTAGAAAAAAAAAATCAGATCAGAGTGGTAAATTTTACAAATATTAAAATTAAAATTAATTTTTTTTAAATAAATATGTAATTATATTTTGAAAATACTATTGAATTGTAATTTTTCATAAAGAAAATTTAGTGGAACTAGGGTAAGTATTTTGAAATTTTTTCAAAAAATTTCAAAAACTTTGCATTTTAGGATCTACTTGACTACATGGACCAAATAAGTTATAAAAAAAAAAAGGAAAACAATTCATTGAAAAAATAGTGAAAATAAGTTGGTGTGATTTTAGATCATTTTACACTAGACAGACAAAAAATATAAATTTTTTGATGCAAATTTTAAAAAAATACTATTCAAAACAAAAAACAAAAAAAAACAAAAAATTGGGTTTTTTAGTTAGTTGCCAAACCCACCAAATTTTATTGATTGAAATAGAAAAACCATCATATTTATGTTGTGTAATCATCACCAAAAAATCCACATGGTGCCAAAGTATATTTAGATTTTCAAATTTTGTGGATCCATCATTGATCATAACAATATTAATTAATTTATTTTATACATGAAAAAAAAAATCCATCATTGATTAGCACAATATTAATTTATTTATTTTATACATGTAAAAAAAAAATGGTTGTCTTGTGACTTAAAAAAAAAATACACAACAACAACAACCACCTTGGGCTAGTCAGAACGTACACGTTCACTAGTCTATCCGAGTTCAAGCGTCGAACCCAACTTTCAACTTTAGATGTCTCAATCACACATTGTATTTAAACATTATGCATTATTTCTAAACCGTGTGGGATGAGTTTATGATTCTACTGCTATCAATGTTTAAAATTTATGCTATCTCTTTTCTAATGAGATTATGAACGATGTGGGATGGATTTACGATTCTACTACAACCAGTATTTAAACTTTAGACTATCTCATTCTAATCAAATTATGTTTCCTTCTCTCCCGCGACCACTATCCACCGCCACCATCACCGACCCTCTCTTGTCAAAGCATTTAAATATTTATTGTGCTTGGTATATATTTTGAATTATTTTATAGGTATGTAGTAATGTAAGTGTTGAAAAAACAAATCAGATCAAAGTGGTAAATTTTGTAAATATTAAAATTAAAATTAATTTTTTAAATAAATTTGTAATTATTTTTTGAAAATACTATCGGATTGTATTTTTTTTAAAGAAAATTTAGTGGAATTGGGGTAAGTATTTGGATTTTTTTTTTTTTTTTTTTGGTTTCATTCTTAATGGACTTTTTTTCAAAAAAATTCAGAAAACTTTGCATTTTAGCACTACTTGACTACATGGATCAAATAAGTTATAAAAAAAAAATGAAAAACAATTCATTAAAAAAAAAAAAAGTGAAAATAAGTTGGTGATGTTTTTAGATCATTCTGGATTAAATACACAAAAATGTAAAAATTTTGACGCAAATTTAAAAATAATAATAATAATAATATTCAAAACAAAGCCAAAAAAAATTGAGTTTTTTAGTTAGTTGCCAAGCCCACCAAATTTTATTGATTGAAAGAGAAAAAACCATAATTTTTATGTTGAAAAATTATCACCATGGACAGATCCACAGGTGCGAAAGTATATTTAGATTTTCAAATTTTAGGGATCCATCCTTGATCAAAATAATATTAATTTATTTATTTTATACATGAAAAAAAATACATCCTTGATCATCACAATATTTATTTTATTTTATTTTATACAAAAAAAAAAAACCTTGGGCTAGCCAAAACGTACACGTACACTGGTCTAGCCTGAGTTCAAGCGCCGAATCCAACTTTCATATTGCGATCCCGATTTTCCTTTCCTTTGTATATTGTGTTCCGAACTTGGTTCCGTGGTTGTGTTGTTGTCTCATTCTCATTTCCTTCCCTTACTCTTTGTATTTGAGTCTTGGGTTGTGTTGGGCAGGTTTGAAACAAGTTGGTTGTGTTTTGAAACCTAAAGTTGATGCCCAAAATTTGGCCTTCACGCTTGAGCGGGGCTTTTGACGCTCGAACGGGCCCTTCGTTGTTGCTTCTCCGCTCGAGCGGGCATTTTGACGCTCGAGCGTGATTTTCCATCTTCCAGTACTTTTGTCTGCAGGTCTTCAGACGCTCGAGCGGGAGTTTTGACGCTCGAGCGTGACCCTTTGTTTTTGTTCCTCCGCTCAAGCGGGGAGTTCAACACTCGAGCAGGGACCATGTCTGCAAAACTTCTAGAAGTGTGCAATCGACGCTCAAGCGGCTCTTTTGATGCTCAAGCGTGAGTTCATGTCGGCCTTCGGCGGGGTTTCCACGCTCGGCGACCGTATAACTTCGAGATTTCACCTTTTTGGATCACTTTTTCATTTCCCTTTCTCTCTCTTACTTTCCCAAAACCGATTTTGAGAGCTCCTCTCTCTAGAATCTCCCTTCTCTCTAGGGTTTGATCTAGCTAGAGTGATCCACTTCCTTGGTGTCTTTGTAAAAAGTGTGTTGATCGTTGAGAGCTACTTTTTGATTCGAAAAGTTTGAAGTTTGGAGCACTTTGAGTTTGGTCTTCTTCTTCCTTTGAGCTCCGAATTTGAGGTAAGGATTCCTACTCATCCTTATGTGCTTTAACATAGACATTGAGTTATTTGTATAGATTGGTTAATTTGGAAAGTTAAGATTTGAAATGTGTTATTTCCAAAAGAGGGGTTTTGTTATTTTGGCTCATAAATATGTATTTTGGGTCTTAAAATGATAGTATTGATGTTGTTGATAATATTTGGACCTTTGGGTCAATATTGAGATAAAGGGAGAAAATGTCATGTTTGGGTATATTTGGGTCATTAGTGTAATTAATGACAATTGTTATGGAAATGTGAAATTGAGTTGGAAATAATGGAATTGGCTCATTATGAGTTAGAATGGTGAAGTTGGATTTATTAATCGCTCACTTTGAAAATGTTGAGATTTTATATCTGTTGAGGCATTTATTATCTGTTTAGAAATAACTACTTTGGGCTATCGGTGGAGGATAGTCTTGATTGTTGTAGACAATGCATGATGATTAGGCAAACCAAAACTAATCAATTGAATATGTCATCGAATATGACGGTTGAAATAATACATTGAATTTATGTATTGATTGATTATGTATATGATATGTGTTTATATACATTGTTTTGTGTGGAATGAGATATGGGATGTACTCCACGGTTTAGGGGAAGATAGGGGATGGACTCCATTGATATAGCAATTTTGTATATCTATTGAAGTATTGATATAGCAAATTTGTATATCATATATGAAGTATGGAAGTGTTTGGTTTGAGATTGATACAGCAATTATGTATATCTTTGGTTAAATGTGAAGTGTTTAATTTGAGTTGTTATCTCAATTGAAATGAAAGTACTGTTGCTAAGAGATGTAATCTCATTTAAGTATATGGCCAGGTTCTGAGCCAGGATTATGAATTGAGGAATTGAATAAATAATGAAACATGGACACTTTTGTCACGTATTTGAAATGGGTTATGAATTGATTCATGTGAGTTAAACATTTGTCAAATACTAATGTTTTAGTTATTGCTCATATTATGTTTAGCATATCTCTACTGGGCGTTGGCTCACCCTATATGGGACATCATTTTCAGGTACAGTTAGTATGCCACCTCCAAGGACGTAACTTGGGAAGCTTGAGGCTGTTGGACTCTTTTGTTATTTTTGGTTGTATTACATGTATATCAAGCCAAGGGCTTATTCTGTGTAGAGTTAGCACTCTCTTTTGTAACCAAGTGTTGACTTGGAAAGTTGTAAGCCTATAGGGCATTTACTTTTGTTGTCAACATGTAATACATTTTGTAATGAATACTCTGATGATATATAATTATGCTTTATTCTTTTGCATCTAAGCACGTCAAGAATGTATGATTTATGAGTTTATTTTGAGGGCGTTACATTTCAAGTTTACCATCATCCAACCACCTTGGTGTCCTCGCTTGAGTCACAAGCTAACGCTACTTAACTCGACAATTATTAGATGTCTCAATCACACCTTATATTCAAATATTATTGTGTTGTTTTTAAACGATGTGGGATGTGTTTATGATTCTACTACTACCAATATTTAAATTTTACACTATCTCTTTTCTAATGAGATTATGAATGATGTGGTATGGATTTCCGATTCTATTACAACCAATGTTTAAACTTTACACTATCTCTTTTCTAATGAGATTATATTTCCTTCTCTCCTGTTACCACCATCTACCACCATCACTGTACCCTCTCTTGTCAAAGCTTTTAAATATTTATTGTGCTTGGAATATATTTTGAATTATTTTTGGAAAAAAAAAGTCAAATCAGATTGGTAAATTTTGTAAATATTAAAATTAAAATTATTTTTTCATAAATTTGTAATTATTTTTTGAAAATACTATTCAATTGTAATTTTTCGTAAAGAAAATTTAGTGGAACTGGGGTAAGTACTTGGATTTTTTCGTTGTTTGTTTCATTTTTAATGAACTTTTTTCAAAAAAATTCTAAAGACTTTCATGCTTTAGAATCTAGTCGACTACATGGACCACATAAGCTACAAAAAAAAATGAAAAACAATTCATTAAAAAAAAAGTTAAAATAAGTTGGTGATGGTTTTAGATCATTCTACACTAGATACACAAAAAATTTAAAAAAAATTTACACTAATTTAAAAAATATATAATATTCAAAACAAAACAAAAAAAAAAAAGAAGAGATTTTTTAGTTAGTTTCCAAACCCACCAAATATTATTGATTGAAATAGAAAAAACCATCATTTTTATGTTATGTAATCATCACCAAGGACTAATCCACATGCTCCAAAAGTATATTTGGATTTTCAGATTTTGAGGATCTATCCTTGATCATAACAATATTAATTTATTTATTTTGTACATAAAAAAAAAAAAAAAAAGAGTCCATTCTTGGTCATCACAATATTAATATTTTATTTTCTACATATGAAAAAAAACAAAAAAAAAGAAAGAAAGGTGGTTGTCCAATGACTTAACCCAGCAACCTAAAGCTAGCCAGAAGCTACAGGTTTATTGGTTTAGCCTGAGTTCAAGCGTTGAAGCCATCTTTCAACTTTACCATCATCCAACCACTTTGGTGCCCTCGCTTGAGTCATAAGCTAACACTACTTAGCTCGGCAAAAATTAGATGTCTCAATCACATCTTATATTCAAACATTATGCATTGTTTTTAAACGATGTGGGATAAGTTTACGATTATACTACTACTAATAGTTAAAATTTACACCATCTTTTTTCTAATTAGATTATGAACAATGTGGGATGGATTTACGATTCTACTACTATCAATATTTAAACTTTACACTATCTCTTTTCTAATGAGATTATGTTTCCTTCTCTTTCGTAGTAGCCACATCGTCCGCCACCATCATCACCAAACTTTCTCTTGTCTTCCCCACCTACAAGGACGAACCTCACTCCCTTTCCTTTCTCTGTCCAAGCCAGCCACATATGCTCTCCTCTTAGTAAATCATTTTGGAAATCAAAGTGTTTACTTGATTGCTGACAAGTTTCAAATCTAACAAAAATAGAGTATGGATTTTGATTGAGAAGTTTATGTATAATTAACCTGAAATGAGATATCTGGGCTGGGCATGGCATAAATCCAAACGAAACTCTTTCTTGATTGAAATCAACCACATCAAAACCTGTGGGTAGGGAAGAGAGTAAGAGAGCAGGTAGGGAAGAATACAACAAACAATCTCTGAATTTTTCCTAGTTAATTTGTTTTGTGATTCTGTGTTGGTGACTAGGGTGAAGGAGTAGGGTAGGGAGGTATCAAATAAGGGTGGGTGTATAATAGTAGGTGAAAAAAAATCTTGGATGCTCCTTTTGATTTGCAGAAATGATACATCCTTCTAATTTTGGAGTTCTAAAAAAGTACTAATGATGTGGAAAATCAAAAAAAAAAAAAAAAAAAACCAAGCCCAAAACATTTCATCACATGGGACCCACACATCAATTAGAGTTCTTACAACTCTTAATTTAGAGCTCCCAATCTTTTTTTCTCCGATTTGTATGATGTGGCAAATTTCTACTACCTTACCTTGAAGTCTGTAGTTTACAGGATATCCATTTTAAACTTAATCTCTTTTTGTGATTAATAAAACAAAAATTATATAGTGTTAATTTTTACGTATTGCAAATCAATTATCAAATGTCATATCTTTTATTATCTCCTCAATTTCCCAATATAAGGTCGTGTGTGTCCCATTCGCTCGATCAATCACAATCTCCATAACAAAAGTTCTCCAAAAAAAAAAATTTATTACTATTTTTTTCACAAAACACTTGGATAAGATTTTACAAAATTTATTGGTATGGTCTATTTTTGAAAAAAAAAAATCTAGTTGTCATATCACTACAAAAATTAAGGTTTTAGAGACCAAAATTTAGGGACCAAATATTTTTGTTGTGAAAAGTGTTAGTATTATATTTTTAGCAAAGAAAATTAGACATTAGTGATGAATTATTATCTTTTTGGGACACCTATTTATTAACAATGAAAATTAGACATTAATGATGAATTATTAGTATTTATTAGCTACTGAATTGTAATTTTTCATAAAGAAAATTTAGTGGAACTGGGGTAGGTATTTGGATTTTTTTTTTTTTTTTTTTTGGTTTCATTTTTACTAAAGTTTTTTCAAATTTTTTTTAAAAACTTTGCATTTTAGCATCTACTCGACTGCATAGACCAAATAAGTTATAAAATTAAAATGGAAAATAATTGATCAAAAAAAAAAGTGAAAATAAGTTGGTGATGTTTTTAGATCATTCTATACTAGATACACAAAAAATGTAAAATTTTAGAGGCAAATTAAAAAAAAAATAACATTCAAAAAAAAAAAAAAGATGTTTTTAGTTTGTTTGCCAAAACCCACCAAATTTTATTGATTGAAATAGAAAAAACCATTATTTTTATGTTGAACATCATCACCAATGACAGATATAAAGGGTGGGATAGTATATTTAGATTTTCAAATTTCGGGGATCCATCCTTGATCATAACAATATTAATTTATTTATTTTATACATGAAAAAAATCCATCTTTGGTCATCACAATATTAATTTTTTATTGTATACATGTAAAAAAAAAAACCCTTGGGCTAGCCAGAATGAACACGTTCACTGGTCTACCTAGAGTTCAAGCGTCGAACCCACCTCTCAACTTTACCATCATCCAACCACCTTGGTGCACTTGCTTAAGTCACCAGCTAACGCTACTCAGCTCGGCAATTATTAGATGTCTCAATCACACATTATATTCAAACATTATGGGTTGTTTTTAAACAATGTGCGAGGGGCTCACGATTTTGCTACTACCAATGTTGAAATTTTACACTATCTCTTTTCTAATGAGATTATGAACGATGTGGGATTGAGTTATAATTCTACTACAACCAGTGTTTAAACTCTACACTATCTCTTTTCAAATGAGAAAATTTATTGGTACTAGGGTTCATTTTTAATGAACTTTTTTAAAAAAAAAATTCAAAAAACTTTGCTTTTTAGAGTCTACTCGACTACATTGACCAAAAAAGTTATAAAAAAATGAAAAACAATTCATTAAAAATAAAAGTGAAAATAAGTTGGTGATGTTTTTAGATCATTCGGCACTAGATATACAAAAAATGTAAAATCTTTGACACAAATTTAAAAAATATAATATTCAAAAGAAAAAAAAATGAGTTTTTTTGGTTAGTTGCCAAACCCACCAAATGTTATTGATTGAAATAGAAAAAATCATCATTTTTATGTTTTGAAATCATCACCAAGAACTGATTCACAAGGTGCGAAAGTATATTTAGATTTTCAAATTTTCAAGATCCATCCATGATCATAACAATACTAATTTATTTATTTTCTACATGAAAAATAAAAGTCCATCCTTGATGATCACAAACAATATTATTTTTTTTTATTTTCTATTACAAAAAAAAAAAAAAAGAAGTGGTTGTCCAATGACTTAAACTAAAGCTATAGTCAGAGAACCTACAGGTTCACTGTCTAGCCTAAGTTCAACTAAGCTGGGCACAACTCACAGGTTCACTGGTCTAGCCTGAGTTCAACTAAGCTGGCCACAACCTACAGGGTTCAACTAAGCTAGCTAGAACCTAGAGGTTTACTCGGTCTAGCTTGAGTTCAACCAGGCTAGCTAGAACCTAGTGGTTTAATCATTTTAGCCTGAGTTCAACTAAGTTAGCTAGAATCTACAGGTTCGCTAGTCTAGCCTGAGTTCGAGTGTTGAAGCCATCTATCAACTTTACCATCATCCAACCACTTTGGTGCCCTCACTTGAGTCATAAGATAACGCTACTTA
This sequence comes from Camellia lanceoleosa, assembly GCA_025200525.1. Classification (NCBI taxonomy): domain Eukaryota; kingdom Viridiplantae; phylum Streptophyta; class Magnoliopsida; order Ericales; family Theaceae; genus Camellia; species Camellia lanceoleosa. Next base: position 131,064,329 of record CM045771.1, on the reverse strand, counting down.
GCTAGGAAATTATTAGATGTCTCAATCACCCCTTATATTCAAACATTATGCGTTGTTTTTAAACGATGTGGGATAAGTTTACGATTATACTACTACCAATATTTAAACTTTACACTATCTCTTTTCTAATTAGATTATGAACGATGTGGGATAGATTTACAATTCTACTACTACCAATATTTAAACTTTACACCACCTTTTTTTCTAATGAGATTATGTTTCCTTCTCTTCCGAAGTAGCTGCCTGTAGACACCCCATTTTGACTGGCCCTAAGACGTGGGCGCTTTCTTTTGATTACCCGATGATGACAATTAGAATGTGTTTCTCACAGAATTCTCAGTAAAAGAGATGGAATTTGAACTTTAATCCCAACCTTCACCATTATGACCAAATTATTTTAAAATACTGAATATTTCATTAATTTAATATTTTTGTAATTTTTCATAATTTTATGTGTTTGTTCATATTTTTGGTGTATTTTATATAAAAGAAAATAATAAAACAAATTATATTATGTGTTTAAAATTATTATTTATATGTTTAGTATTTTATATAAAATTATATTAGTATTTTGGTATAAATTATATATTTTATATATTATTATAATTATATTATATTATAAAATAAAAATAATAAACGAAAACAATTTGATGTAGGCATGCCGACATTCAAATCAACTGAGGCGCACATATATATATATATATTTATATTATTATATTATTATTATATTATTATATTATATTATTACTTTGCCTATATAAAGGCTAATCAGGAGAAGTTTGAAGAGGGAGGAGTTTGGAGGAATTCTGAGAGAGGAGTTTGGGAGGAATTCTGGGAGAGGCTCAGCATTCTGGAGCAGAAGGAATTGTGAGAGAAGAAAAAAGGGAGAAGAAAAAAAAAGAAAATTAGTTTTTTTTTAAGAGAGAGAAAGAGGGAAAATAAAATATTTTCTTTGATATTTTTATTTCCATTCCATCAATACACTATTCAAAAACCAACTACTAAAGTTATAATTCCAAATTTTCGATTGAGAATTCAGAACACATTCCACAGACTTGAGAGTAGTCAAAAGAAAGTTTGTGACTCAGAAAATTCATCATTTCCCCAAAATGTGAGTTTTCACAAATTTTCATTTAATTTAATAATGTAATATAATTTGTTTAATTAATTAGTTTAGTTCAATTAAGTAAGTAGTTTTCGTTGAATAGTTAGTACATTAGAATTTTATAATGAATTAATTAGTGTAATTAAATAGCTAATTAGTTTAGTTAATTAGAATTTAATTAATTAATCATTGTTAATTAATTAGTGTAGTTTTTCGTAAATTTTCATTTAATTTAAAAATGTGATATAATTTGTTTAAATACTTTATTTACTTCGTTTTATAACTTTTTTTTATCGCTTTAATGGGATAGCTGCACCACCCACATATCTGCTGTAATTTAAATATTGTATATAAATTGTTGTAATTTATTACTTTAAATAATTTATCCCGGCGGTGAATAGTAACCTCCGGCGGTAAATAGTACCTCCAACGGTGAATAGTAACCCCGATGATGAATAGTACCTCCGGCGGTGAATAGTATCTCCGGCTATTAATTTTGCTCGCTTTCTATAACTTAATTCCAGCACTATTATATGCTATTTAGGGGGCTGTTTAATTTATTTCAATGATTTATGTTTTAAATATCAAGTTTGTTTGTACTAACCAATTAATCAATGTCGCATAATCATCTCTGCAACCTCCCTCCATTCTTTACTTATTTCGATTAAAAAGTTGTGAAAAATTAAGATTGTGATTCAAGTATAAGAAACGAACTCTTCCATGCTTAATGGTTTAATCTCTTCGGAGGTTCTATCAAAAGTATAAAACGCTCTACGCTTAATGGTTTAATCTCTTTGGAGATTCATTACCAACGGCATAAAATGTTTTATGCTTAAGAGGTTCATTACCAAAAGTATACAACGTTCTATGCTTATTGATTTAATCTCTTAGGGGATTTACTACCAAAAGCATAAAATATTATATACTTAACGGTTTAAATTCTTTGGAGGTTCACTACCCCAAATGTATACATGTTCTTATACTAAAGTACAATCTTTTATTTTTCATTTCTCTTTATTCATCAGTGTGTTTACTTTTAAGGGACTAATTGACCCTTGGAAATCACCAAGGAAAGTGTCATTATCACTCTTTTGAGTTTGACTAGTTCTTGTTGCACATCTTGAGTTTGACTTGGAATCCCTTATCGCTTGTAAATAAGTTTGACTCTTCCTTTGTAATTTCCCCCGAGGAAAATTTTCTCGGGTTAAGTTGATGCTTGTTTCTCTTTATTGCATTTTGGAGTTAGTTGACGTAAATATCACTTTTGCACAAATAGGAGAAAAGATAAAGAAATTAACAGGTAATAAAAAAAGGCTAATAAAATTGGTTAAAATTAAATTACAACCAACATAAAGAACCAATATGATTAATTGAATTCGGTCGGACGTTATACCGAATTTATTGTGTCAAGGCTTGCCTTACATCAATTATTGTAATAAATTAGACAGCCCCTTTCATTTATTATTCATTCGGTTTTGTAATAATTATTTATTCGGACACTTAGACATTCGGACCCTCCTGCGTGAGGGCGCATTTGGACATTCGGACCCTCCTTCGCGAGGACAAATATGTAATAAGTTGTATGTCTTTCAACCCCATTCTTTCTCCCTTTTATTTCACTGCTTATGATGGTTAGATTAGGGACATCATGTTTAATTAGCATTTTCCATGATTTGCATCCATTCGTTTGCATGCATAAAAGTTCGGCTCATCATATTATTCAAATGTCAAATTCAAACTCTTTACTTGAATACATGCCTATCACATGCCTTGAATTGACTCGCATGCCATACTAGTAGCCGAGCTTATTACTTGCACATTGTATGTGTTGCATTAGCCATATCGCATTAATTAGGATCATGCATTTTTTCTAACTATTTACTTTCTTTTGACTCGCCTTCGGATATAAGATAAGTTTTTATGCTTTAGCATATTGCATAAGTGTGATTGCTGTCATATCAAACATACTATCATGAGGCTAACTGCTTATTTGATATACCTATTTGAATGCCTGTGGATGAAGGCTAATCACTTGAATTGGGATACTTGATTCATGTATCTATGAGATCACTATTTTAAGTGATACATATTCAAAACATTTTTGTCAAAACAAACATGAAATTAAACGTTCCAACTTTTTGTGAAATTAGTCTATATTTGTATGTTACATATAGAATAAGAACATATACTGTACATAAAAACCACATCATGATTAGTAGAGACCGATCTTTGATCGGGTGAGTGGGGTGTTCAATTATTGACCTTCCCCTCTCATACCTAAGTTCCCGAACCAAGACACTTTGGTAACGACGGACTAATGGCCTTTGGCACGAGTCATGGGTTTCCTAAATTTCCCAAAATAAATATTTAGGTGGCGACTCTGATATCTGGCAAAGCAGTCCATTTTTGGCATTTGATTCAAACATCGATTTTCCAAACGAATTTGCCAGATTTGGACTCTTTTTGTGTTTCCACTGTTTCACATTGCACTTGTGAAATCAGAATCAAAACCAACACACAAGTGGAGTCCAAACTATAAGGGCTATTTCACTCTTCCAAAAGGGAGCACGAAAAGCCGAGCTACACCGCCATCGTCCGCTACCATCACCGAACCGTCTTTTGTCTTCCCTACCTACAAGGACCAACCGCCATCCCCTCTCTCCCTTTCCTTTCTTTGTCCTAGCCAACCGCATAGAAAAATGTAAAAATGCTCTCATCTTAGTAAATCATTTTGGAAATCAACAAAAATAGAGGATGGATTTTGATTGAGAAGTTTATGTTGATTGTGATTAACCCGAAATGACATATCTGGGCTGCGCATAAATCCAAACGAAACTCTTTCTTGATTGAATTCAACCACATCAAAACCCGTGGGTTTCCTTGGGTGGATGGATGATGGCAGGAGAGGGGAAAAAACAGGGTAGTAGAGGGGGGGAAAAAGCAAGATTTTTCCTAGTTTGTTTTGGGATTCCATGTTGGTGACTAGGGAGAAGGAGTAGGGTAGGGAGGTATAAGATAATGGTGGGTTTATAAAACAAAATGTCATATCTTTTATTGTTTCCTAAGAAATTTTTTTTATTACTGTTGAAATGGATTTAAGCTCACAGGTGTAACAAGGACTTAATGAACACAAAATTTTGAAAGGGACACGTTCTGAACTTGTCATACCACATGTTTGCCAAGTTCAACGGTGTAATAAGGACTTGAGCTCCTCAAAGAGTTACCACAAAAGGCATAAAGTTTGTGATGTTCAATCAAAGACTACTAGAGTTATTGTCAACAGTGTAGCAGGTATGACAGTTCTCTCATTGCCTTATAATATATTGTTTTGTTTACAATGCATTGCATTAAGGAACAAAAAATCTAAAACAGTCACATTTTTTTTTTCTTCTAATTTTGGTTTTCTCCGTCAATAGTGACGGGGCAATTCCCATGTATTCTTCAGCTCATGATAATGCCTCCAAAATGGTGACTGTAAATATCACTTACCCCAAAAAAGAGTCATGCAAGAATAATTAAGGTTTCAACATTGGGTGAGTTCTATCTGGTTGGTGATATTTTTAAATCAGTCTACACTAGACAGAAAAAAATGTAAATTTTTTGATGCAGATATAAAAATAAAAATAAAAATATTCAAAAAAAATAAAAAAAAATAGTTTTTTTAGTTAGTTGCCAATCCCATCAAATTTTATTGATTGAAATAGAAAAACCATCATTTTTATGTTGCATAGTCATCACCATGGACGGATCCCCAGCGTGCGAAAGTATATTTAGATTTTCAAATTTTGGGCATCCATCTTTGATCATCTTAAAAAGAAAATGTGGTTGTCCAGTGACGTAACTCAGCAACCTTGGGCTAGCCAGAACATACACGTTCACTGGCCCAACCTAAGTTCAAGTGTCGAATCCATCTTTCAACGTTACCATCTTCCAACCACTTTGATGCCCTTGCTTGAGTCACAAGCTAAAGCTACTTAGCTCGGCAATTATTAGATGTCTCGATCACACCTTATATTCAAATATTATGCGTTATTTTTAAATGATGTGGGATGAGTTTATGATTCTACTACTACCAACGTTTAAATTTTACACTATCTCTATTCTAATGAGATGATGAACGATGTGGGATGGATTTACGATTCTCCTACAACCAGTGTTTAAACTTTACACTATCTATTTTCTAATGAGATTATGTTTCCTTCTCTCCCGTAACCACCATCCACCGCCACCATCACCAAATCCTCTCTTGTCAAAGCTTTTAAATGTTTATTGTGCTTGGAATCTATTTTGAATTATTTTAAAGGTATGTAGTCATGCAAGTGTAGGGGAAAAAAAAATCAGATCAGAGTGGTAAATTAAAAAATTTGTAATTGTTTTTTGAAAATCCTATTGAATTGTAATTTTTCGTAAAGAAAATTTAGTGGAACTGGGGTAAGTATTTGGAATTTTTTCTCCTTTTTTTTTGTTTCATTTTTACTAAAGTTTTTTCAATTTTTTTTTAAAAACTTTGCATTTTAGCATCTACTCGATTGCATAGACCAAATAAGTTATAAAATTAAAATGGAAAATAATTGACTAAAAAAAAAGTGAAAATAAATTGGTGATGTTTTTAGATCATTCTACACTAGATACACAAAAAATGTAAAATTTTAAAGGCAATTTTTAAAAAAAAATAACATTCAAAAAAAAAAGATAGAGTTTTTAGTTAGTTGCCAAAACCCACCAAATTTTGTTGATTGAAACAGAAAAACCCATTATTTTTATGTTGAACATCATCACCAAGGATAGATCCAAAGGATGGGAACGTATATTTAGATTTTCAAATTTCGGGGATCCATCCTTAATCATAACAATATTAATTTATTTATTTTATACATGAAAAAAATCCATCTTTGGTCATCACAATATTAATTTTTTATTGTATACATGTTAAAAAAAAAACTCTTGGGCTAGCCAGAACGAACACGTTTACTGGTCTACCTAGAGTCCAAGCATCGAACCCACCTTTCAACTTTACCATCATCTAACCACCTTGGTGCACTCACTTAAGTCACCAACTAACACTACTCAGCTTGGCAATTATTAGATGTCTTAATCACACCTTATATTCAAACATTATGGGTTGTTTTTAAACAATGTGCGAGGGGTTCACGATTTTGCTACTACCAATGTTGAAATTTTACACTATCTCTTTTCTAATGAGATTATGAACGATATGGAATTGAGTTATGATTCTACTACAACCAATGTTTAAACTCTACACTATCTCTTTTCTGGCTCGTTGGGCTTTTTTGGCAAGGGCTCGTTGGACTTTTTTGGCTCAATGAGCCACAAAAGACAGAATAGGCTCATGAGCCACAACAGACAAAACATCCTATCCAATCCCATAATCATTAGACTCGTCTCTCACAAAAAAGTCAAAAAAGCCAAAAAGCCAAAAGCCCTTCTGTAATGACCCTCACACCACCCTGATCATACTCATATGTATTTCACATAATCTTGCCTTGTTAAGCTTGCATCTCAAATCTTGACTTGTCTTGCATAAGTGTTACTTGAATGCTATGTCTCTTGGTGAATGTGTGTGTTTCAGCCGAGGTCATCTTGAGCCTAGGACACCCTTTTTATACTCTTACACTTAGGACCACCTTAGGATTTCTTTGTTGACCTCTGCCCTTGTCCTGACATATTGGCCGAGATAATTATCATCTGGGCCGAGGTGTGTATCGCCTAGGCCGAGATGTGTATTATTTGGGCCGAAATGTTAACCTTGTGCCGAAGTGATCTTGTCCTGGAATGGTATGACATAGACCGAGGTGTGGCACATCTAGGCCAAGGTGTGGCACAGCTTAGTCAAGTGTTGTTCTTCCTAGCCGAGATCACTGTTCCTTGACTCGCCGAAGTCTTGTCCTTAGCCGAGGTCATTGTTCCCTTGTTGCCGAAGTCTTGTTATTGGCCGATGTCATTACTTGCCGGAGTCCCTTGCTGCCTAGCTTGCTGAACACGCTTTGTCATAAACTTGTTTTGTCAATCAGTCACCTTTTCGGGTAGAACCAACCAACGGTTGCCACGTGTCCGAAATGGTGTTAAATCATAGCAAGACCAGAGATGTCTCATTTTGTATCATATCTTGTTCTTGAGGAGAGAGAAACTCTAGGAGGAGTTCTAGAGTGAGAAAGAAGATAACAAGCTTGATCCTTGGTGTTTGATCCGTTGGATTTGTGACTTGAGGTTAGAATCTTCACCTCCTTTTGTTGTTCTTAATGAGCATCTAGTTGCATTACATGATTGAATCCGTTTTGCATGTCATACTTTGATTTAAAGCTAAGGTTGCAAATGAACAGAGCCGTTCATGAACAAGCTCGAGCTCGGCTCGGTAAGAGCTCGTTCGAACTCGGTTCGTTAATTTTTTTTGCCGTTCGAGCTCGAGCTCGAGCTCGTTAAATTTTTAATAAACAAGCCCAAACAGTCTAAAGCTCGGCTCGTAAGCTCGTTTAATATTTATTATTTATATATTAAATAATATAAAATTATGTATAAAAATAAGAGTAATTTGCTATTTATATATTTAAAAAATATAAATGTAAATAATACTTAACTATAGATAGTATATTTATATAATAGTGGTAGTAGATATTATTATTTTAGTAAAATATGGACTTTTTTTTAGTATGTATATATATTGTATATATAATTGTATAATCAAAGTTTTAATTGTAACTTTAGTCTCACATTCAAGTATGAATTTATAAATTTTTTGGCTCGTTAAGGTTCGTGAACAGGCTCGAGCTCGAGTCGAGCCTAAGCCAACTCGGCTCGAGCTCGGTTCGTTAAATTTTTATTCAGCTCGAGCTCGTTAAAATCTTAATAAACAAGCCCAAACACACTAAAGCTCGGCTCGGCTCGGCTCGTTTGCAGCTTAAAGCTGGTCTTGGAAAGAGAATATGAACATTCATGTGTTCTTGAGGAAAGCCATGATTTGATTTGAAAGCTTGCATTGAAATCCATGCTTTTGTGTTTGTTTCACCAAGATCTTCTAGTATGGGCACCCAAGTTCATGTTTTCAAACTCATATCATGAAATCTCAGATTTTATAAAATGATAAGTCATGATCCTTGCATTCGTTCCTTCATGTTTTTCATGATCATGTCCTTGATGTTCTTGAGCAGAGAGAAACCCAGATTTTCCCGACTTCATTTGTCCTTGAGTGTGGACCTCGGAACCACACCTCGGCGAAGAGGAGTGGAACCTCGGCCTAGACCTGGTTAGGTGCCCAGCATGTTTTCCTGAAATAAGAACAGTAATTGTTTTGATTTGACTTGGTCTTGGGCGCATGCCGAGATCATTTGCTTGCATGCGAAATTTGTTTGAAAGTGTATTCAATGGACTTGCCATGTATTTGTAGGACTTGGACTTGCCTTGACCCCGACGTCCGCAGAACTATGTGAGTGGTATTTTAATAAAGATATGTTATAAAGCTTTGATAAAACCTTGTCTTGCCTTGTTTGGAACTTATTTACAAGCATGAATGATTATTCCTATTTGCAATAAGTATTATATCTTGTTTGATGACATTCTCGGGAAGTCCGTACGTGCCAGGGGACTTTAAGCATTTGTGGCACTAGTCCGTACGTGCCAGGGGACTTTAAGCATTTGTGGCACCAGTCCGTACGTGCTAGGGGACTATAAGCAATTGTAGCACAAAGTTTGGAAGTCCGTACGTGCTAGGGGACTATAAGCATTTGTAGCACAAGTCCTTAGTGTCCGGGGACTATAATGCAACGACACCCTTGTCTAGAGATCTCTCTTGTCTTGTCTTGCCTTGCCACTGACGGTTTTACCGCGTGGGCTTGTTTGTCCGAGATGTCATCTCTTGTATTATATGGATGTTAGTAAGCATTCCTTGAAACTTGGAGAATTTGATAGAAGAACCTGATTTATACTATGTATTGTTTTGTTAAAAGATCTCGGATGTCATTCATGTAAACCCTTTATTATTTGTACCATTCACTGAGTATCCAAGCTCACCCTCTCTATATATATGTAGGTGATGAGCAGGGCGGCGGAGACGCCTAGACTTGTTTGCCGATGTGTTTGCCGACGTGTTTTGTATTCATGTTTTGCAACATCTTGAAGATCATGCTTCTTAGTTAGTTCATTGTATTTTGTATTTGATGGCCGAGAAGCCTTTTGGTCAAGATGTAATTTTTGTACTCGATTTGTTGTATTGAAACTATTTTAAGATGAATGCCGTTTCATTTGAATTAAGCACTGCTCTTATGGACTGCTTGTAATCTAAATTATTGCTTCCGCATTTGTAAGCCCCATGTATTTACTCTGATTTGTGTGTGAATTCTTGTAAGAGGCCTTTGGTAACCTCGGGTTACTGGCCATCTCGGCGCCGACCTTCTAGGGGCGGGTTGGGGTCGTGACAGATTGGTATCAGAGCACGAGTTCCATGTAGTACGTTATTCACACACTTTGAGTCCTAAAGAGCATAGGATTTCCCTTAGAACGATGTTAGGATTACATCATGTTGCTTGCTACTTGACAATATGTGCATTATCCCGGCATGACTGTTTGTTGCTTGCATACATACTTTATTGCACGTTTTGTTTTAAAGTCACACTTTGCATACTCATAGCACTATGAGGAGAGGGAGACCACCAGTTGGCCGAGGTCAATCAGAAGACAGATTAGATCGACTGGAAAGACTAGTTGAAGGTTTAGCTCGAGAATTGAGACAAGTTAGACAACAGAATGCTAGTGCTACAACTACCCAGGCCGAGCAGACTAATGGCCGACATACAGTACCGCCTCCACCTCCTCCAGTACCCCAAGTACCCCTACAGCCAGCCTTGTATGGAGAGGGAACCTTGACTTTGATTAAGGAGTTCAAGAAGATGAACCCGCCGAGATTCCAAGGGGGCATAGAGCCGATGAAAGCCGAAGCATGGGTTCTAGGAATGGAGAAGTTATTTGAGATCTTTCCCAGCACAGACGCGCAGAAGGTGGCGTTGGCTGCATTCACGTTAGACGACGACGCCCGAAGATGGTGGATGCTGACTCGAGAAGGAAATCCTGACTTAACTTGGGCCAAATTTTTGGAGTTATTTTACAACAAGCATTTCCCTATTAGTGTTCGAGACCGCAAGACCACGGAGTTCCAGACTTTGACACAGGGGAACAAGACAGTGGCAGAATACAATCGTGCCTTCACCGAATTGGCGAGGTACGCGCCTCATATGGTCAGTGATGAATATAGGAAGGCTAGGAAGTTTGAAAGTGGATTGTGAGGACCGATACAGGACAGAGTCAATATGCTCAACATGCCGACTTATGCCGGAGTTTTGGACAAGGCTATTCTTGCAGAAGCTAATCTGAACCGATATCAGAATACAGGAGAGAATCAGAGGAAGAGACAGAATTTTGATAACCGCCGAGTTCCGTTTAATGCCAAGAAGAAAGCGAATGTGGGCAGCTCGGGCAACTCGAACCAGGAAGGTAATACCAGGCCGATGTGTGCCAGTTGTGGGAAGCCGCATTCCGGGGTTTGCCGTTGGGCGTCGGGCGCCTGCTTTGAATGTGGAGAAATGGGTCACCGTGTGAAAGATTGTCCGAAGTCAAGGATTGATGATGGTAAGAAAAGTGGGAGCACCTTGGGCTCTGCACAAGGAAGCAACGTCGGAAGAACACAGACGAGACAAGGCAGAGTTTTTGCGCTAGTACCAGGAGACACCATCTTTGAGACAAGAGTGTCGTGTATACCCCCAATCTGCACTCAAGATGCATACATATTGATTGATTCGGGTTCTACGCATTCATTCGTATCTGCTAGGTTTGCCGAGAAGTTAAATAGAGAACAAGAACCCCTTGATTATGTGTTATGTGTATCTGCTCCATCTGGGAGAACCATGATTGTTGCGTCTATCTATAGGGCGTGTGTTATTGTGATTGAGGGTGTAGAATTATTAGTTGATTTAATGCCGTTAAGCATGACTCACTTTGATGTCATATTAGGAATGGATTGGTTAGTGATGAATCATGCATCCATAAATTGTGTTTCGAAGAATGTCACGTTGAGACCCCCAAACCAAGCCGAGGTTATTTTCCAAGGTAAAGGAGTAGTGTCCCCGCCTTATCTGATTTCGTCCATTAAGGCCTATAAGCTAATTCAGAAAGGGTGCCATGGCTACCTGTGTAGTATACTAAGTGATCAGAATGGAAATGTTAATTTAGCCGACATCCCAGTTGTTAATGAGTTCCCCGACGTCTTTCCAAATGAACTGCCTGGCCACCTAGTTGATAGGGAAATAGAGTTTACCGTGGACATCGTGCCAGGAACACAGCCGATCTCCAAGACACCCTATAGGATGGCCCCAGCCAAACTTAAGGAATTAAAAGTGCAACTACAAGAATTGTTGGATAAGGGTTTTGTTAGGCCGAGCACTTCACCATGGGGAGCACCAGTCTTGTTTGTTAAGAAAAAGGATGGCACACTTCGTCTTTGCATTGACTACAGAGAACTTAACAAGGTAACCATTAAGAACAAGTACCGTTGCCTAGGATTGATGATTTCTTTGGATCAATTACAAGGAGCACGAGTCTTTTCCAAAATTGACCTTAGGCCTGCCTACCACCGTTGAAGGTTAAAGCGAGGATATTGAGAAGATCGCTTCCTGGACAAGGTATGGCCACTACAATTTCTAGTAATGCCATTTGGGGTGACTAACGCCAAAAAGATTCATGGACTTAATGAACAGAGTCTTCAAGCCGTACTTAGATGAATTCGTGGTTGTTTTTATTGACGACATATTGATCTATTCCAAGAGTACAACTGAGCATGAGAGTCATTTGAGACTTGCCCTACAGACTTTGAGGGACAAGAAATTGTATGCTAAGTTGACTAAGTGTGAGTTTTGGCTTTCCAGCATTTCATTTTTGGGGCATGTGATTGATGAAGAAGGTATCTCTGTTGATCCCAGCAAGATTGAAGCCGTGGTAAATTGGCCGACGCCGACCAACGTATCCGAGGTTCGTAGTTTTCTGGGTTTGGCAGGTTATTACAGAAAGTTTGTAAAGGACTTCTCAAGGATCGCAGTGCCATTGACACAGTTGACTCAGAAAGGAGTGACCTATGAATGGACCGAGGATAGAGAATCAGCCTTCCAAAAGTTGAAGACAAGATTAGTTACAGCACCAGTTCTTGTACTTCCATCAGATAATAAAGAATTTCAGATTTATAGCGATGCTTCACATAAGGGTTTGGGTTGTGTATTAATGCAAGGAGGTAAGGTCATAGCATATGCATCTCGCCAGTTGAAGCCTCACGAGAAGAATTATCCTACCCATGATTTAGAGCTAGCAGCCGTGGTGTTCGCTTTGAAGATTTGGCGTCATTACTTGTATGGAGCTTCTTGCCAAGTTTTCACGGATCACAAGAGTTTGAAGTACTTATTTACTCAGAAGGAACTAAATTTGAGGCAGAGAAGATGGCTAGAATTATTGAAAGACTACGACATGCAGATTCAGTACCACCCAGGCAAGGCCAACTCAGTAGCCGATGCACTAAGCAGGAAGACAATGGGAAGTTTAGCGTGTCTAGCCATGATCTCAGCGGAGCCGACCATCATTGAAGAAGTAAAAGCAAGACAATTGGAGGATAAGTTTCTGAAGAAGGTAGCCGATGAAATTGACACCAGACCGAGGTTAGGTTACACCTTTGAGAATGGAGTGCTCAAGTTTGAGGGAAGGTTGTGCGTGGCCGACATCCCTGAATTGAAAGGAAAGATTTTGCAAGAATCTCATGGTTCCAGAATTGCTGTCCATCCAGGGAACACTAAGATGTATCACGATGTAAAGCAGACTTTTTGGTGGCCGAACATGAAGAGAGAAATAGCCGAGTTCGTATCCCAATGCTTGCATTGTCAACAAGTGAAGGCAGAACATCAAAGGCCAGCAGGACTCCTTCAACCCTTGTCAATTCCAGAATGGAAGTGGGAACATATTTCCATGGATTTTGTGATTGGTTTGCCGAGGACGCAGAAGGGAATGGATTCGATTTGGGTCATAATTGATAGATTGACTAAGTCAGCACACTTCTTGCCAGTTCAAACTACGTTCAATGCCGACCGATTAGCTGTACTGTATATGAATAAGATTGTGAGACTTCATGGTGTGCCGATGTCTATTGTTTCAGACCGAGATCCGAAGTTTGTTTCCAAATTTTGGCAAAGTCTACAAACAGCCTTGGGAACCGAGTTAAGCGCACAGCTTTTCACCCGCAGACCGATGGGCAAACAGAAAGGACGATTCAAACACTTGAGGATATGCTCAGACTATGTGTACTAGATTTCCAGGGAAGTTGGGGAGCACATTTGCCGTTAGTAGAATTCGCTTACAACAACAGTTATCAATCTAGCATTGGCATGGCACCGTATGAAGCTTTGTATGGGAGGAAGTGCAGATCGCCGATATGTTGGACCGAAGTAGGAGATAAAGTTTTGATCGGCCCCGAACTGATTCAAGTGACAACCGAGAAGATCAAGCTCATTCGACAGAGGATCAAAATTGCCCAAAGTCGGCAGAAGAGCTATGCCGACCAGAGGAGAAGAGAATTGGAGTTCGAAGTTGGAGACCATGTATTCCTGAAGATTTCGCCGATGAAAGGAGTTTCCAGATTTGGGAAGAAGGGTAAGTTAGCACCTCGCTACATCGGGCCATTTGAGATTCTTGAGAAGATTAACATGACTGCTTACAGACTTGCTTTACCACCAGAATTGAGTCAAGTGCACAATGTGTTCCATATTTCGATGCTGAGGAAGTATATTCGAGATCCACTGCATGTGATTAATCATTTTGGGATTGTGGTAAATGAAGATTTGGGCTATGAGGAGAAGCCAATGAGAATTCTTGACAGACAAGTGAAACAGTTGAGGAGTAAATCTATAGCAATGGTGAAAATTGAATGGAAGGAACATTACGGCAAGGATGCCACATGGGAAATAGAAGAAGAGATGAAAGTTCGATATCCTGAGTTGTTTCCAGAGCAAGGTAACTCAAGTTTGGGGACCAAACTTCTTTAAGGGGGGTAGGATGTAATGACCATCACACCACCCTGATCATACTCATATGTATTTCACATAATCTTGCCTTGTTAAGCTTGCATCTCAAATCTTGACTTGTCTTGCATAAGTGTTACTTGAATGCTATGTCTCTTGGTGAATGTGTGTGTTTCAGCCGAGGTCATCTTGAGCCTAGGACACCCTTTTTATACTCTTACACTTAGGACCACCTTAGGATTTCTTTGTTGACCTCTGCCCTTGTCCTGACATATTGGCCGAGATGATTATCATCTGGGCCGAGGTGTGTATCGCCTAGGCCGAGATGTGTATTATTTGGGCCGAAATGTTAACCTTGTGCCGAAGTGATCTTGTCCTGGAATGGTATGACATAGACCGAGGTGTGGCACATCTAGGCCAAGGTGTGGCACAGCTTAGTCAAGTGTTGTTCTTCCTAGCCGAGATCACTGTTCCTTGACTCGCCGAAGTCTTGTCCTTAGCCGAGGTCATTGTTCCCTTGTTGCCGAAGTCTTGTTATTGGCCGATGTCATTACTTGCCGGAGTCCCTTGCTGCCTAGCTTGTCAACACGCTTTGTCATAGACTTGTCTTGTGTCAATCACCTTTTCGGGTAGAACCAACCAACGGTTGCCACGTGTCCATTTGGGTGTTAAATCGGCAAGACCAGAGATGTCTCATTTTGTATCATATCTTGTTCTTGAGGAGAGAGAAACTCTAGGAGGAGTTCTAGAGTGAGAAAGAAGATAACAAGCTTGATTCTTGGTGTTTGATCCGTTGGATTTGTGACTTGAGGTTAGAATCTTCACCTCCTCTTGTTGTTCTTATTGTTCATCTAGTTGCATTGCATGATTGAATATGTTTTGCATGTCATACTTTGATTTAAAATTTGGTCTTGGAAAGAGAATATGAACATTCATGTGTTCTTGAGGAAAGCCATGATTTGATTTGAAAGCTTGCATTGAAATCCATGCTTTTGTGTTTGTTTCACCAAGATCTTCTAGTATGGGCACCCAAGTTCATGTTTTCAAACTCATATCATGAAATCTCAGATTTTATAAAATGATAAGTCATGATCCTTGCATTCGTTCCTTCATGTTTTTCATGATCATGTCCTTGATGTTCTTGAGCAGAGGGAAACCCAGATTTTCCCGACTTCATTTGTCCTTGAGTGTGGACCTCGGAACCACACCTCGGCGAAGAGGAGTGGAACCTCGGCCTAGACCTGGTTAGGTGCCCAGCATGTTTTCCTGAAATAAGAACGATGGTGTTTTGATTTGACTTGGTCTTGGGCGCATCGAGATCATTTGCTTGCATGCGAAATTTGTTTGAAAGTGTATTCAATGGACTTGCCATGTATTTGTAGGACTTGGACTTGCCTTGACCCCACGTCCATGAGAACTATGTGAGTGGTATTTTAATAAAGATATGTTATAAAGCTTTGATAAAACCTTGTCTTGCCTTGTTTGGAACTTATTTACAAGCATGAATGATTATTCCTATTTGCAATAAGTATTATATCTTGTTTGATGACATTCTCGGGAAGTCCGTACGTGCCAGGGGACTTTAAGCATTTGTGGCACTAGTCCGTACGTGCCAAGGGACTTTAAGCATTTGTGGCACCAGTCCGTACGTGCTAGGGGACTATAAGCAATTGTAGCACAAAGTTTGGAAGTCCGTACGTGCTAGGGGACTATAAGCATTTGTAGCACAAGTCCTTAGTGTCCGGGGACTATAATGCAACGACACCCTTGTCTAGAGATCTCTCTTGTCTTGTCTTGCCTTGCCACTGACGGTTTTACCGCGTGGGCTTGTTTGTCCGAGATGTCATCTCTTGTATTATATGGATGTTAGTAAGCATTCCTTGAAGCTTGGAGAATTTGATAGAAGAACCTGATTTATACTATGTATTGTTTTGTTAAAAGATCTCGGATGTCATTCATGTAAACCCTTTATTATTTGTACCATTCACTGAGTATCCAAGCTCACCCTCTCTATATATATGTAGGTGATGAGCAGGGCGGCGGAGACGCCTAGACTTGTTTGCCGATGTGTTTGCCGACGTGTTTTGTATTCATGTTTTGCAACATCTTGAAGATCATGCTTCTTAGTTAGTTCATTGTATTTTGTATTTGATGGCCGAGAAGCCTTTTGGTCAAGATGTAATTTTTGTACTCGATTTGTTGTATTGAAACTATTTTAAGATGAATGCCGTTTCATTTGAATTAAGCACTGCTCTTATGGACTGCTTGTAATCTAAATTATTGCTTCCGCATTTGTAAGCCCCATGTATTTACTCTGATTTGTGTGTGAATTCTTGTAAGAGGCCTTTGGTAACCTCGGGTTACTGGCCATCTCGGCGCCGACCTTCTAGGGGCGGGTTGGGGTCGTGACACCTTCCCAAACCAAGCTTTTGAGCCCAGGCTCATATAACCAAAAAAGCCAAAAAGCCAAAGTCAACCCACTTCCCAAACGAAGGCTAGTGGAACTGGGGTTCATTTTTAATGAATTTTTTCAAAAAATTTCAAAAAACTTTGCTTTTTAGAGTCTACTCGACTACATGGACCAAATAAGTTATAAAAAAATGAAAAACAATTCATTAAAAATAAAAATGAAAATAAGTTGGTGATGTTTTTAGATCATTCGGCACTAGATACACAAAAAATGTAAAATCTTTGACACAAATTTAAAAAATATAATATTCAAAAAAAAAAAAAAGAGTTTTTTTGGTTAGTTGCTAAACCCACCAAATGTTATTGATTGAAATAGAAAAAATCATCATTTTTATGTTTTTTAATCATTGCTAAGGACTGATCCACAGGGTGCGAAAGTATATTTAGATTTTCAAATTTTCAAGATCCATCCATGATCATAACAATACTAATTTATTTATTTTCTACATAAAAAATAAAAGTCTATCCTTGATGATCACAAACAATATTATTTTTTTTATTTTCTATTACAAAAAAAAAAAAAAAGAAGTGGTTGTCCAATGACTTAAACTAAAGCTATAGCTAGAGAACCTACAGGTTCACTGTCTAGCCTAAGTTCAACTAAGCTGGGCACAACTCACAGATTCACTGGTCTAGCCTGAGTTCAACTACGCTGGCCACAACCTATAGGGTTCAACTAAGCTAGCTAGAACCTAGAGGTTTACTCGGTCTAGCCTAAGTTCAACCAGGCTAGCTAGAACCTAGTAGTTTAATCGTTGTAGCCTGAGTTCAACTAAGCTAGTTAGAACCTACAGGTTCGCTGGTCTAGCCTGAGTTCAAGCGTTGAACCCATCTATCAACTTTACCATCATCCAACCACTTTGGTGCCCTCGCTTGAGTCGAAAGCTAACGCTACTTAGCTCGGCAATCATTAGATGCCTCAATCACCCCTTATATTCAAACATTATGCATTGTTTTTAAACAATATGGGATAAGTTTACGATTATACTACTACCAATATTTAAACTTTACACTATCTTTTTTCTAATTAGATTATGAACGATGTGGGATAAATTTACGATTCTACTACCACCAATATTTAAACTTTACACTATTTTTTTTCTAATGAGATTATGTTTCCTTCTCTTTTGTAGTAGCTGCCATCGTCCGCCACCATCACCGAACCGTCTTTTGTCTTACCTACCTACAAGGACCAACCGCCATCCCCTCTCTCCCTTTCCTTCTCTCATCTTAGTAAATCATTTTGGAAAACAACAAAAATAGAGGATGGATTTTGATTGAGAAGTTTATGTTCATTGTGATTAACCCGAAATGACATATCTGGGCTGCTCATAAATCCAAACGAAACTCTTTGTTGATTGAATTCAACCACATCAAAATCCATGGGTTTCCTAGGGTGGATGGATGATGGCAGGAGAGGGGAATTTTTCTTTAAAATATGTATGTCTAAATTTATTTTTGTTTTCTAAAATTACAGGAAATGAGAGAAAAGAAAATGAATGAGTTGACTCAAGTCTGGTTTTGAATTCATTCTAAACAATGGAAGACATGTCTATGTTCATAAGTTTTTTTCAGTTCTGAAAGCAAACTATTATTGGAATGCGGACAGATGATATAATGCATTAACATGACTCCAATTTTCTTGGAGGTGAATTTTAGTTGTTTTGGCATTATTGAGGATTAAATATTCAGACTTCAGAGACAGTACAGAGGTTCACTGTGACATCAGTCATAGCTGAGGCAGTTCACATGACTAAAGCTTTAAACTAAAGCTTTTTTTTTTTTTTTTTTCCTCTCTCAAATTGGTTAACAGCCGTAGAAAGAAAATGGTCTTTCTTGATTTTACTTTCTGTGCTCCATTGAATTTCTCAGTTCTAATTTCATAGATTTGCATTATTTTCTTTTCAGGTATGATCATGGGTGCAGCAATCTCCTCTGTCTACTACAATCTTAAGCTGAGGCATCCTACACTTAATATGCCAGTCATTGACTATGATTTGGCACTGCTTGTCCAACCAATGCTCATGCTGGGCATTAGCATTGGTGTTGCTTTCAATGTGATTTTCGCTGACTGGATGGTCACCGTTCTACTAATTATTCTCTTTGTAGGTAATGTTCAGTTGCATTTTGAATAGTTCTTGCTATGTGTTCTGCCCTACTCATACTGTTGAGACTACATGGCGGTTTGCAGGCACATTAACTAAGGCCTTTTTCTAGGGCGTTGATACTTGGAAGAAAGAAACAACAATGAAAAAGATATCACGAGGTTCATGCATTTAAGAAGTAAAACGGAAGTTACAAGTCAGTCAGAAAATGAGATCATTTCACTTAGTTTCCAGTTGTATCTGAAATGTTCTTTTTCTTGCTTGTGTAGGAAATAATTTGGCTTCAAAGAAAGTATGCAATTTCAATTTTCTTTTTCTTTTTTTTTTGGCTTCAAAGAAAGTATGCAATTTCCGCTTTTGTTTTCATATGGTGTGTGTGTGTATTTTTGCAACCAATCTTAATTCTTTCATTCTGAATATCAATTTTCTGATTTCAGGAGGCTGCTAAGCTTTTGGGGGCAAATGGTGAGTTGATCCAGTGTTCTTTCTATCTGACAACACCAAATAGATCCTCTTGTTTATTT
Source organism: Camellia lanceoleosa (assembly GCA_025200525.1). NCBI lineage: Eukaryota > Viridiplantae > Streptophyta > Magnoliopsida > Ericales > Theaceae > Camellia > Camellia lanceoleosa. The sequence continues at coordinate 131,045,068 of CM045771.1, read as the reverse complement.
ATTTTTATTTTTCTGTTGTGGAATATTCACGCATATTTCCTGTTATATCAGGTAATGGTCATGAGGGAGCAGAATACAAGCTGTTATATCAGGTAATGGCACCAAAAAGGAATCCAATGGGACTACAGAACGAGAGGTAAGTACTAAGTAGCCTGTAACAAGCTGTTTACAGTTCCAAAGATCCCCAAATTTTGATACGTATAAACATCACAGGTCAGTATAATTGAGAATGTTTACTGGAAGGAGCTTGGGCTTCTTTTTTTCATGTCGGTTGCATTCCTTGTACTGCAGATCACCAAGGTTTTATCTTCTTCTTTTTTTTCTTCTTATTTCTCCTCATTTTTTATTTTATTTTTCTAAATATTTGATTTTTCCTTTTTGTACATCTTATTAAGTTATAACGTTTTTTTTTGTTGCTTTGTTTTGTTTTTTTTTTTTTTTTTGTTTTTTTTTTTTTTTTTTCTTTTGAAAACAGAACTATACAGCCACTTGTTCAACAGCATATTGGGTTTTGAACTTATTGCAGGTAAATTTTATTATTTCACCCAAAAGTAAGAGATTCATGTAGTTTTTTTTCCTCTATTGGACTGAGTCGGTACATGTAAAAATTACAACTGACTTGAAAGTTTCTGTTGATATTACGACAGTGTCAAAAAAAAGTTTTTAGCTTTACAGACTGCAAACTGGGTTTTCAAGCATCTATGTGAACTTATCTTTTCAATTGTTCTGCAGATCCCAGTTTCTGTTGCGGTAACTTTGTACGAGGCAATTGGGCTGTACAAGGGGAAAAGACAGATTTCATCAAGAGGAGATACAGGCACTAACTGGAAAGCACACCAGCTGATCTTGTACTGCTCCTGTGGTGTACTGGCTGGTGTAGTTGGTGGACTGCTTGGCTTAGGTGGAGGATTTATTTTAGGTCCATTGTTTTTGGAGCTGGGAGTCCCTCCTCAGGTAATTTGCGTCTTTCTTTTCTTTTCTTTTTTATTCAAAATTTTGTGTTTTCAGTGCTTGCACTAGAGTGAAAAAGAAAAACTAAATAAATAAACGAAAGAGAAGGGCAGTAGTAACTTTATATTTCACTATTCATGTTGGTTATCTTTTACTACTTAAATCCAGGTTAGAATAATATGGCTGATTCGTTGTTATGTATATCACTATTAGGTTTTTTACCCTTCCCTTGATATTGCCTTATTATTAAATTATCCTGTTTGCTTTGTGGAAAATGAAATCTGTTCCAAGTAACATCAAAGAGAGTTTATGCTTCATTCATTTACCTTCAAAATACATTTCCACTATATCTAACATCGACAACAGGACAAGTCAATCATGATAATCTAGGATCTCAAATTTTTTTTTGACTTTTTGTTTCCAGAATCTGTTTGATTGTTTGAGTACGCCAGTGTAAATTAAATTTTTAACACAAACGGCGGAAGTTTTCTTTTTTGGGCCTTGTAAAAGCAAATTGTGTTATTTCTGGATTATTGTAATAACTCAACAAGTTTGCAAATAATTCAGGAGTTGTTTTTATTATTAGGATATTTTTGAATAATTTGATATTTAATGACTGGATGAGGAAATTAGGTGTAGTATGTTGAACAAAACATTTCAGGGATAAAATTGGAAATTTAGGAAAAAGCGTGGTGGACAGTGATTGAAGTTTCCAAAATGTGGATCTCATATAATCCCAAACTTAGACAGATGTTTAGATAGCGAAGGAAGATGAAATAACCATGACGTTGAAACGGTTCCTTGTGCTGTGTTAATTACAAGCATTTGCATTCTGTCTTGTCCTAAACTCCTTGAGAACGTTCGTGCAGGTTTCAAGTGCTACAGCCACCTTTGCAATGACCTTCTCCTCATCAATGTCTGTTGTAGAATATTATCTTCTAAAACGTTTTCCCGTACCCTATGGTAAGTTAGTGTTCCATATTACTGAAACAGTTTTTATAAAGCAGTTTTCTGTTATTCTCTTGAGAAATCATCTAAAAATATAACGAGTAAAAGACTAGAGTTCCATTTGAATTTTGTTTGAATTGGATTATTTTTTGTGTTTGTGCAGCTCTTTACTTTGTTGCTGTGGCAACTGTTGCTGCTTTTATTGGGCAACATGTTGTACGGAAACTGATCATTATACTGGGAAGGGCATCCTTAATCATCTTTGTTAGGTTTTTATTATTGGCAATCCCGTTTGACAAAACTCCTTTGAGTTGTAATTTTATTCGCATTTTTATTTCAGTGAGGCTATGAGTTTATTAGATGCAAATCCAAACCCGAATCGAGCCATGCAGAGAAGTTTGTGATGTTAACGCTTTCAAGATTGCCACTTCGCTAATTAAATGCGGGTCGAGCTGCTTGTCACCATGTCAAGCAAAATGCAAAATTGCATTGAAAATTGCATATCTGCCATTGGTCGCTCGAGCCAAGAATATCTCGCTCGAGCGAAGGTTTGCTCGCTCGATCCAAGGAATGCTCGCTCGAGCCAAGGATTGCGTCCATACAAAAACCTGAAGAAGTGTATTCCTCGCTCGAGCCAAGGATCCGTCGCTCGAGCCAAGGCACTAGTAGAAATCATGAAAATTACTCTCCTCGCTCGAGCCAGGAAAGCTTCGCTCGAGCGAGCCTCAGAATCCGGATTTCTCAAGGAGTTTGTTTTCTTCCCAATCTTGGATTACTTTTGGTTCTCTATAAATACTTGGTTTTCTCCCAAAACTAGGTAATTGATTGAAGTCCTCCAGATCTTCTTTTTGGTTCTTAAAGGTTTATATCTGGGGATATTTTGTTATTTTTCTTTAATGTTTTATTGAGTATTCAACTCATGGTTTAAAGAGAGTACATCAAAGGTTTGTTTGTTATACACAAAAGAGAGAGTTGTTCTTGATTGTGAATTTCAAGAATTGAGCTGAAAGCTTTGGAGGAATCCGAGTGGCTCATCGAAAGACAATTCCGTCTTTGAAGATGGGGTTGGAAGAGGCACATAGAGGTTGGTTCAATTAGGCGTTGTGAATTCGCTAGATAATTGAGAGTGATACTGTATAATTCCTTTATATCTTCTTAGTGGATTGTTCTTGTGGTCATTTAGTGGTTTTTATCACAATTGGAAGGTGTCCAATTGTGGTTTTTCCACGTTAAATCTTTGTGTCTCTTTCTCTTGATTGTTTGATTGGGATTGTTATATTCTGCTTAAAATTGATACATAATCACAAATCAACATCTAGGTGTTTTTTAGATTTTTCAATCTTCATTCTGGCTATCATGATCTTCGTCAGCGCAATCTCTCTAGGTGAGCTTCATTTTTCCCATTAGTTGGACTGGTGAAATTTCCAGGCAATAAATTAAATGAGTCTTCACAGCTTTACTGTTTTTGAAAGCATTAACTACAATGTCTATAGTCTACTTGTGAAATTCTTGATTTCTTGATACAATTTATTTTTGTTTTTGTTAGGTGGGGTAGGCATATCGAACATGATTGGGAAGATTGAGCAACACGAATACATGGGTTTCGAGGACCTCTGCAAATATGATGCTTAATTTGTCGTCGTCACCTCTTCTTTTCTCCTCTCACATTTAATAGGATTCCCAAGTGTCATAATGAGGCGGGCTCAGTATACAAATCGGCCTCGTGCCGTTATGCACGTTTGTGGGACGAATGAATGATTGCATTGATTCAGCTCCACTGAAAATTCAGTATGTTTGCTTTCATATGCTGTCAGTGTCTTTCTGTAAGAAAAAATTCTGCTGTATTTTGAGCTGCAGTGGGAAAGATACAAAAGGAGTGTTTTCAGTTTTTTTTGTTTTTTGTTTTTTGTTTTCTGTTTTCGTATTTTTGGGTTCTTACATGGAATGGAACTTTTGAATAATTGTAATAATTTATTGTTTGACCCTTGAAAATTCAATTGATTCAACTTTTGAGTTTTATATTTCACCATCACCCTCTTGTGGTTATGGGATTCATCTGCAACAATGAATATTCTTCTAATAAATTTATATAAAAGAATATGCTCTAATTGGTTATAATGTTGTGAATTTTGGGACATTAACTGAAAATAAGATTTAATGGATTTCAATTTTGAGAGTTTTGTGGACATGTGCTCTGATTATTGTGTAACATGTGGCTGTGAGTTGGCTAATATATACCTTTTGTTCTCTATTTTTCAGAATGTTGGCTCACACGGCTACTACCGTCACATCAATGAAATTCAAATGTTTTTTATCAGGTGGTGAAACAAATATTGAGAGAGTGGTTGAAATAGCAAATAAGCTCTGTAATTCAATGTGTATTAGAAACCAAATGAAAGCTCCATTATATAGGAGTTGTTACAAAACAGCATTATGATACAAATGGAATAGAATAATGAAAGGCGACTGAAAGCAATCGAAAGCAGAAAAGCAAAAGAAAAGGAATTCTATCTATCTGGGCTAGCAGCTGTATACATATATTAATATACTATCTATCTAGTAGTTGTATACATATTAACATATTATATGTATATTAACAGCCCCCCTCAAACTCAAGGAGGACAAACATCAACCAACTTGAGTTTGGAGACAAGTTCAACGAAGCGGCCAGGAGAATGAGCTTTGGTGGAGATATCAGCAGGTTGATCAACAAAAGAGATCGGATGGAGATAGACAGTAACATGAGTAACGTGTTGCCAAATAAAATGGCAGTCAATCTCAATGTGCTTGGTGCGATCATAAAAAACATCATTGTAAACAATTTGAAGAGCACTGTGATTGTCACAAAAGAGGGCAGTAGCTCCATGAAGAAGAAGCAAGGTGGTCCCTTGAGCAGTTTTGTAGACAAAAAGTGCAGTATCATAAGAGCTGGAGGTGAAACCACAGTCATGAATAGTAGAGCTGAACTTGGCAAACCAAGCGTGTGGAGCTTGTTTGAGACCATATAAAGCACGCTGAAGTTTGCAGACTTTATGAGGTAGATGAGTAGACCCAGGGGGAGGTTACATGTAGACCTCCTCAAGAAGAACACCATTAAGAAAAGCATTTTTCACATCCATTTGATAAAGATCCCGATTAAAGGGTGGTAGCAACATGAATTAGGTCATGAACAGGTGAGTCGAGCAACAGGAGCAAAGGTCTCCTCATAGTCAATACCATATTCTTGGTTGAAGCCTTTGGCAACAAGGCGAGCTTTATAGCGCTCAATAGATCCATCAGAACAAGTTTTGATTTTGTATACCCATTTGCAGCCAATGGCAGTCTTGCTAGAAGGAAAATCAATAATGTCCCAAATGTGAGTTTTGTCTAAAGCTTGCAATTCATCAGTCATAGCTCGCCGCCAAAGAGGATTAGAGCGAGCCTCCCGATAGGAGGTAGGTTCATAAGTAGAAAAAGCAGTAGAACCAACAATAAAGTCACGAAGACGAGTAGAAGGTTGGATTACCCGGTGTGGTCGAACAGGAGGAGAAGGAGCCAGAGGAAGAGACTCAACAGGAGGTGAGGAGTCCGAGGGAGCAAGAGCAGGACCATCAGAACGGGCAGGTGCTTGAGAAAGATCGAGAGGCAAGCGATCTCGAGAGGCGGGCATGGGTGGAGTAAGCTCATCGAAAAGCAGTCTGCGAAGGTCAAGAAACACGAGAGAGGTGATGGAGCGGATAAACTAAATAGAGAGAGAGAGAGAGAGAGGAAAACATTTTGTGTTCCCAAAAGACCACATGACGAGAGATACGGAGGCGCTGGGAGAGAGGATCCCAACATCGATACCCTTTATGTTCAATACCATACCCCAAGAAGCAACAAAGGCGGGAACGAGGTTCAAGTTTGGTACGTTCATGAGGTTGGAGAAGAAAAAAACAGGCAGAGCCAAAAACCCTAAGGTTGGTATAAGGGGGACGAGTGCCATGTAAACGCTCATAGGGAGTGTGATTATGAATGACCAGTGTAGGGATACAATTGATAGTGTAAGCAGCACTGAGAGCTGCCTCGCCCCAAAAATTTTCCGGACAAGAGGAAGAGAGAAGGAGGGCTCGAGTAGTGTCGAGTATATGCCGATGTTTCAGTTCAGCACGTCCATTTTGTTGGGACGTACCTGGACAGGAACGATGAGGTTGAGTACCATGACTCTGAAGGAAGGAAAGAAAGTCAAAATCTTTATATTCCATGGCATTGTCGGAGCGAAAAATCGTAATAGTTTTAAAAAATTGGGTTTTAACCATTGCAGCAAAATTGTAATAAAGTTGTTTGAACTCAGAGCGATTTTTCATAAGAAACAACCATGTAAAACGAGAAAAATCATCTATAAAAACAACAAAATAATGTGCGCCTCCCATAGTAGGAGTAGGAAAGGATCCCCAAGTATCAGAATGGATGAGATCAAAGGGTGCAAGAGAAATAGAGTCACTTTTATTAAACGATAAAGCAGGTTGTTTGGCAAGTTGACAAGACACACAATTGAAAGCATCAGAACTTACAGTACCCAAATGACCACTAGAAATTAAAGATTTCAAACGACCAATAGAAAGATGGCCCAAACGATAGTGCCAAAGCTGAAAAGGAGATAAAGGAGGAGTAGTGGTAGCAGTGGTAGGAGCAGTGATTTGAGAGGAACCCGGAACATGAAGATGGATGAGTTCGTAGAGACGTCCATGCTTATGGCCTATCCCAAGAGTTTGCCCTATCCGAGGGTCCTGCACCAAACAACCAGTATGGAAAAAAGTAACAGCTAGACCATTCTTACATAATTGACTAATGGAGATAAGATTTAAAGTAAGAGCAGGCATAAGATATACATGGGATAAAGATAAGTGAGAGGTGGAAACAGAACCAACATGACTTACAGACAGAAGAGACCCATCAGCAGTATGGATAGAAGGAACATGAGGAGGTGTAACAAGCCCGCAGGGGACCTCGCTACAGCTCGGACTCGATTTGTGTCACAGTTCTCAATCTGAACCAAAGAGTCCAAATCCGGCAAATCGTTTTGAGAAAACAGATTTTTTGAAAGAAATGCCAAACATAGACTGCTTTGCCAGATACAGAGTCGCCACCTAAATATTTTATTTTGGGAAATTTAGGAAACCCTGACTCGTTGCCTAAGGCCACGTGTCCGTCATCACCAAAGTTGCCTCGGCTCGGAAACTTGGGTACGATTGGGGAAGGTCACTTCGTGAGCACCCCCGCTCACCCGGTCAAAGACCGGCCTCTACTAACCATAATATCTAATTTTGAAAATATTGTGCGTTCTTATTCCGGTTATTAGCCTAGATTTACTATGTGATGCGCACAACATACAAGTATAGACTAGGTCGCCTGAATTGGAACAAAACATTTCATGTTTGTTTGTTTGAAAATGGTTTGATGGTGCTACCCGCAGGTAGGCTAAGACGTGGATTTGCCACCCTCGGGTGGGCTTAGAAAACATGTTTTTGCCACTGTCTAGTAGGCTTAAAACAAACAGTCGATGATTTGTTCCAATCTAAACAACCCAACATTCACCCACAGGCATTCAAGCAGTTATATCACATAAGCAGTTAGCCTCAGGGTAAGCATGCTATCATGGCAGTCACTCACACGCATGCAATGATGCTAAAGCATAAAAACTCACCAAGTACTCCAAACCAAAACAGAAGCTAATTAGAAATCCATGCATGATCCTAACTATACAGAAATGTCTAATGCAACACATGCAAAAATGCAACTAGAGCAGGCTCGGCTATTCTAAACATGGCATATGAGATACAACAGCTATCAAGTATTCAACTCGGAATTGAAATACAAATGCAGTTAATATGATGCACCGAGCCCGGTGTGTGCAAAACAGATGAATGAATGCAAACATGATATCATACTGTATGCTAATTGAAACATGCCCTAATCTAACCATCATAAGCTGGTAAATAAAAAGGAAGAAAGACGTGGGGTTGGAAGACATACATCACACTCACGCACACTTATTACAACATTGCCCTCGCGCAGAGGGTCCGAATAAAATAATATACAGTCCCAAATAAATAGTATAATCCGAATAAATAATACAGTCCAAATATGTACAAAACCCTAATTAATTAACAAATTTAACTAGGAAAGCATTAAATTGGCATGCAAGCCAGGGACTGTCTCGACTCTTCTCCGGATGATGAATGATGCATGTTTGAGCTGCTTTGCACGGAAATCCACTGCGATGCCTCAATTAGCCTCTGCTCGCAACTGTTCTTTGGAAGCCTGCCAAACTTCGGAAAGCTGCTGATTCTTGATTTGCTGCAACAGAGAGCAACAGAGGGGCATGGCAAAGTATTTTCACACATGTATGCATGCCTCGATCCTCGTGCCACCAATCATGCATCTCGATGCATGATGGCCAAGAAGTCAAATTGCACAACTCAATATGGAATGAATGCACATGAAAATACAACTAAGACCTAACTCCATCATGGACAATCCGGAGTGTTGGTGACTGGAGAATTAAGACACGTTCCGTCACTCGTAGTACGAAACGTACCTCGTTTCTCGTGCTCGGGCTAACTCCTATCCCAAACACAATGCAATATGCATGACATGCATAGATGCAACTAAGATACAACCTAATATGCACAATGCTATGAAATGGCATACACGATACACAAGGTAACATGGCATACACAATGCGCTAATATACAACCTAGCATACACAATGCTGTGAAATGAAATAACATACACAATGCATAATGGGCTTACACCAATACAAGTGGACCTCAGCCACACTCACATAGGAGGCCATTAGATAAAAATGAGACACTCGAAATGCGTGCATGCGTGCACGCAAATCGAGGACCGAACCTAGGGCACGAATGCCACTCTACCAAAGCATGGCAAGGCATGGAACATGGCATACTAGCATGCAAATTTCAGTGCTAAAATATGATGCAAAACAGCCCCGAAACATGGAAACATGACACCCGATGCATGAAATGAGACTCGAAACTCGAAATTGGACGCATGGAATGACTTATAGCTATACAAAGCATGCATTATTTGAACATGAAGTATGAAGACAGAATCAATACAGTCCCAAAACAAGAATATTTCCAGTTTTAAGAAAGGCCAAAAGGTGAACACAAGTAGGGTTAAGCTAACATGCAAAAATGGTCCCGAAAGAGAGATAATGAAGCAAGTAGCAGCTTCTAGCCCTAAATGGCCAAGAGCCCTCCAACAAAGTTGAAGAGAGGCTCAAAATGAAGCACTTTACAGTTTACAACAAGCCACGAAAACAAACACAAGTATGGCTAAACTATTATGCAAGAAATGGGCCAAAAGGGAGATAAAGAAGCAAGTGATGGTTGCTGGCCTCAAACAGAAGAGGGCCCTTCAACAAAGTTGAAGAGGGGCCCAAAACATAGCATTTTAAAGTTAGTTACCAAACCCAAAACAGTGCACGTGCAAGCTTAAAATACTATGCAAAATAAGGCCTAAAAAGAGGTTTAAACACAAAGAGCAAAAAGGGAGCTTCAAAAAGCAAAAGTCCCTTGATCAAACATGAAGAGGGGGTCAAAATAAGGCTATTTACAGATCGGAATAGGGCCCAAAAATACAAGCACAAGAGGCTAAAAAAGCATGCAAAAATAAGGCCAAAAGAGGGATAAAGAGGCAAGTGATAGATGGAAGCCTCAAACAGTGAAGAGTCCCTCAACAATGTTGAATAAGGGCTCAAAACAAGCCACTTTACAGTTTATTACAGAGCTCAAAATAGTTTATAAATAGGCCTAAAATACTATGCAAGAAAGAGGCATACAAGAGAGCTAAAGAGGCAAGTGGTAGATAGGGACCTTAAACAGGGAAGGACCCTTAAACAAAAATGAAAAGGAGCTTAAAATATGATGTTTTTCAGTTAGGGTCGGAGCCCAAAAATGTAAGAAATTATGGCTTAGATAGCATGCAAAATAAGCTTAAAAAGAGAGAAAATGTAGCTCACCCTTGTAGACCAAACTTTAGCAGCCTCTTGGCTTGATAAAAGGTGCTCCTAAGCTCTGAAAAACCAGCTCCAAGTGTTTGAAAGAATGGTGGTGGCGTGGTGCTATGTGATGGTGTAGAAATGGTGTAGGGTTTGGGAGGTTTTGAGGGTTGAAATGTAGAGAGAGAGAGATGTAATGTAGGAGACTAAGACCAAAGCTTCTAACCCTCTCAAATGTAGCTGGAGCTACTGGATATATAGGCAAAAGAGGGGGGAGAAAAGGGGGGAAAATGAATTCAAATTTCTCCCCAAAAGTGCAGCCCCCCGGATACTCAATTTGGGGGGAAACAAAATACATATTTGTAATGTACCAATAGAAAAGAGGAAGGCCGGCCCATTATTCAGGTTGCAGGTGGCCGCCCGGCCCTCCCCATAGCCGGCCGGCCGGCCAAGGGTCAAAAAGGTCAAGTTAGATTAGTGGCTGGCCACCACATATTGGTGGCCTCCCATGTGTACTTAACACAGCCATGTGGTCAAAAACTGGAGACAGTGAACCAGAAGAGAGAAAAGGCCACTTTTAGAAAGGGTTCAAAAGGGTCACACACAATTACTGGCCGGCCATGTGATATTGGTGGCCTCCCAGGTGTGTACAACACAAATATGTGGTTTAGGGTTGGAAAAAGTGGCCTTAAGGTGGTCAACATTGGCTTTCAAGTGAGAAAAACGGGCGACGGAGGGCGACGGAAGAATAAAACTGGTTGTCAGAACAATTACTGGCCTCCCACCCTTCTACGACCTTTCTAACAATGAAACAGAGGTCCCTACCAAAAATGAACTCAAACCGATGCAAAATGAAAGTTCGGGGGCCAAAACACGCAGCCTGGGGCCCCGAAAACTGACTGTTAGGCACCGGAAGTGGTATTGGACCACGAAGTTGGTCTCTCGGACCACAGTGTCCCTCAAAAGGGAGTAAATAAGATGCATGCCAAAAAACAGAGCAAACGGAGGTGGTTAAGCGGTCCCGAACCGAGGCGCACGGCCAACAACTCCGAAAAATCGGAAACCAAACTCCAAACGGGCAAAATGGCCTACGACCAAAAAACGTAGCCTACAGCCGCTGAGAGATGATCTACGAGACCTCTCCCTCCCTTCGGGAAAAGAAAACAGAGAAAATCGAGCCTGGTTCGCAAAGCGATTCAAAACATGAAAAATTCCAGAAGTCTAGAGGCAAGGCTCGCAGCCGAGACTCTGAAACCTCTGAACGAGCACGATATGCAACATCACCAAGTGCTCAATCGGTGACGCCTGAATCTTAAGGTCGGTCAAAAATGGGTTGTCTACAGGAGGCAAAGAGAGAGGAGTAAAAATAGTAGGGTCAAAGGTCATGTGATTACAACAAGCGAAGTCAAAGTACCAGGAAGTGTTACCTGTGGTGGCAGACAAAGCAATAGATGGAGGAGTACCGGAATGCGGCCAAAAATGTTGAAACATGGCTTCGACATCTGTGTGAGAAAAGACCAGAGTAGAAGGGTCTATAGAGACAGAGGAAGGTAAATCCCTTGAGGCAGCAGCAGCAGTGCGTTGAGCAGGCAGTGTTTTAAACGAAGTTCCAGAACGATGAGAGTTGTTACGGGAAAAATTCCCGGTGGAAGGACCATGGCGAGAGGCACGGGTAGGATTGCGGAAGCAATCTTGCTGGAGATGACCAGGGCCAGTTTTGTTGCAAAATCGACAAAGACGAACTGGACAATGAACCAAAAGATGAGTCGATGGAAGACTACGGTTATGACAGTAGTTGCAGGCAGTGGACCGCTGTGAAGAAGGTGGTGAAGGAGAACTCCGAATCTGGGGAGTAGTAAGAACAGAGTCCACAGGAGGCGGATAAAAAGTACCAAAATCTGGTTTTCTTGGACAGTAGTTCAGAAATGGCTTACTCAAGAGTGAGTAAAGGAGTGCGATATAGGAGAGATGCGCGCACGGGCTCAAAACGAGGAGTGAGAGCCATGAGAAACTGAACCAAGCACTGTTGGTCACGGTAGGTAGTAAACAAGGCAGCATCCTTAGTATGAGGCCATAGAGGTTCAGAAAGAGCGATCTGATCCCAAACATAATACATTTGGGAGAGGAAATCATTAATGGTCTGAGTTGTTTCTTGGCGCATACGGTGAAGATGACTCAGAAGCTGATATTGGTGAGCAAGGCTGGTAGTCTGATAGCATTCTTGTAAAAAATCCCAGATGGCCTTGGCTAGAGAGGAAGCAGAGTCAAGTTGGAACCTACCAAACTGAAGGCTAATAGATGTAATCGAAGTGTTGTGAAGCCAAGTGATGATCTGATAGTTTTTACTATCCCAATCTTCCAGACGGTCGACATATTTGGCAGCGGATTCCGCAGTGGCAGCGGATTCTATGGTGGCTGGGATGGGTTTGCACACATCCCCAGTGATTATGCGCCAAAGTTTCTTGCCTTTGAGAAACCCAGACATAACTTGTGCCCATAAGACATAGTTAGTCTCGTCAAGAATAACGGAAATAGGGTGGTTAGAGGAGTCCGGACGATCCATGAGAAAAAAAAACAGTATGAGCAGGAGAATCTGAAAATTTCGAAGGTACCAGTGAGTGCAGAAGGGCCAAAATAGTCAAGAACCGGGCTGAACCGGCCAAAAAGGTCTAAAAATTGGGGTGAACCGGCTTGGAAAAGTAGCTGAACCAGTTGGAGCCGAACCGGTTGGAGCCGGACCGGCTGGAGCCGAGGTGGGGAGCTATAGACACCCCATTTTGACCGGCCCTAAGACTTGGGTGCTTTCTTTTGATTACCCGATTATGACAATTAGAATGTGTTTCTCACAAAATTCTCAGTGAGAAAGATGGAATTTAAGTTTTAATCCCAACCTTCACCCATTTTTTGTCCAAACTATTTTAGACCTTAAAACCCTCTTTTCAAAATATGTTTTTTTTTTTAAATGTTTCTACAATGTCCCGAGGCTCCCATTTCGATTAAAATATTGCACTGAGTAAGGACAAAGTGGAAATAAATGGAAGGGAGGTGAAACTTTTTGAAAAATATTTAGAAAACATCTTCTTATAGGTTTGGAGTTGAAGGAAATAGGAGGGGATGAAAGAAAACTGGTTTAGGAAAAGGATGAGTATCAAATCATTAAGAAGGAAATGAGCAGCCTTTACTAAATTAGGCATTTTTCTTTGTACACTTGGAATTTAAATGTGAGGCCACCACAATTGGAAAGTAGACTTCTGGGGCTTCAATTTAGACCCAAGAACCACCTCAGACCAAGTCCAAATAAGGGAGATATACCCATTTGAAGTTGGGCTTAAGAGCAAATTTTGTTGACCCAGCCCGAGACAGCCTTTACTAAATTAGGCATTTCTCTTTGTACACTTGAAATTTAAATGTAAGGCCACCACCATTGGAAAGTAGACTTCTGGGGCTTCAATTTGGACCCAAGAACCGCCTAAAACTAAGTCCATATGAGGGAGATATGCCCATTTGAAGTTGGACTTAAAAGCAAATTTTGTTGACTCGGCCCAAAACAACAATAGCCCATTTTTTCTTGGTTTTGGTTCGGTTAGGACAACCCATTTGCCTATTTTCTGAGCCATTCAAGTGCATCCACTCATCCTCCATTATATCTAATCATCCCCTATTGTCAAAAAGAGGTTTTGTTTGCATTCATAAAAGAGTATCCCATGCAACCACCTTGAAAATTTGCCCTCCTATCACATTCTTGTCTCCCACCTGAAATTGAAGAAAAATGGGTGAGAAAAGAGTGAAAAAAGAGAGAAAAATTGAGTTTTTGAGCCAAAAATATTCATATTTTCTATATACATCCCATACCTTCCATAGCTACTGAAATTCCTCATTTCCATACACCAAAACCACTTCAAAAATTCTGATATAGCCAAAGATCAATTGCCTTGATCATAAGGAAGAGTGTTTAGTGATTGAAAGTGTGAAAAACTAGAGAGTTAGCCACTTTCCACACCATAAACTCCATAAACTCCATAATTTCGAATTAAGGATTTAAGAACACACTTCCTACACTTGAGGGTGATCAAGAGGGAGTTTGGGAATCAAGAAGTTCAATCTTTCTTTGGAAGGTGAATTTTTAGTCTTTCATTTTCTCATATTTTATATCTCATATTTATTTTCTTACTTCTTATTTCATAGTGTGTTGTTATAATCCTAGTGGTTTGTTTAGCCCATAATTATTTATTATTTATTTATTTATTTTTATTCGCATGTTTTAATTTCATATTAGTTTTATTGTAATCTTGCATGTTCTACCTTATAATTATTTTTTCTTGTATTAGTCTCAAATTAGTTTTATTGTAATCTTGCATGTTCTACCTCATATTTATTTTTTTTCTTGTATTAATCTCATGTTAGTTTTGTTGTAATCTTACATGTTCTATCTTGTATTTGTTTTATTATTTTAGGTTTATGTTATAAGTTTGTACTTTTTTTAATTTCATATTAGTTTTATTGTAATCTTGCATGTTCTACCTTATAATTATTTTTTCTTGTATTAGTCTCAAATTAGTTTTATTGTAATCTTGCATGTTCTACCTCATATTTATTTATTTATTTTTGTATTAGTCTCATATTAGTTTTGTTGTAATCTTACATGTTCTATCTTATATTTGTTTTATTGTTTTAGGTTTATGTTGTAAGTTTGTACTTTTTATTTTATTTTATATTTGTTTTCGTGTTTTTAATCTAACCGGTAGTGGTTAGTTAAGCCACCTACATATTTTTTGTTGGTGCCTTTTCTTGGTTCCGCAACAAGACAGGTTTTGCTTGGCCTAGTTAGCCGGCCAGCCGGCCTATTTGGCCGGTCGGTTAGCTTCTTCCAGACAAGATGGCATAATCTCCTAATGTTGACCAATTTCCGGTGGCGGTTCCAAAGAACATGAAGTTTTTATTTTATTTATTTATTTTTTAATTTTGAGTGTATTGTGAGGTTTTTATTTTGTTGTAATATTCTCCGCATCCCTCTCTAATTTGGTTTGTAATTATTCTTTAAAATGTTGTAATAATTTCCCGCCCCGCTTCTTTCTATCCCGTTCTTTTACTTGCTTTCTTTATTTGTACATGAACATCATATTTATTTTTCATCATATTCATGCTTTGCATATATGTTTCATGCATCTTGATTCGGCTAAGTTTGCATTTGTGGATTTAATCAATTCCTATGTGATTATGTGCGCTACCTCATGTTCTTGAGATGATTCACATATCATATTTTAGAAGCCGAATTTTTAGTTGCATCTCATGAGTGAATTGCATTAGGATTTTGTATATAAGATCATACATGTTTTACTAACTTTGTTTTGTAGCTGTTCGAGGGACGTCGGTAACTTTGTGAGTTTTTATGCTTTAACATCCCATTTGTGTGTGTTTTTCTTATTATGTGTTAGCATTCTACCATGAGGCTATTTGCTTACCTGATAAACTGTTTGAATGCCTGTGGATGAAGGCTTGTTGTTTGAATTGGAATAATTCGATAAATGTACGTTTTAAGCCCACTTTACAGTGGCAAATTCACAAACTTTAAGCCCATTTTGTCAAGTGGCAAATTCAAACCCTTTTCGAAAAACAAACATGAAGTTGAATTGTTCCAATTTGAGCAAGTTAGTCTATACTTGTATGCTTCACATAGTAAATTTTAGGATTTATTCAATAATCAGAACATGAACATATAAAGAAAATAAAAAGTCATATCATGGTTTAGTAGAGGTCGATCTTTTGATCGGGTGAGCGGGGGTGCTCATTATTGACCTTCCCCTCTCATACCTAAGGTTCCGAGCCAAGCATCCTTGGTTACGACGAATAGTAGCCTTGGCACCGAGTTATGGGTTTCCTAATTTCCCAAAATATTAGGTGGCGACTCTGAGATCTGATGACGCAGTCCATTTTTGACAAAATTGCAATAAAATGGATTTTCAATAAAAGTTGCTAAATCTGGACTCTCATCTACGTTTCACATTGCACTCGTGAGACTAAATCAAAGAGATCTCGAGGGTCCGAACTGTTTAACGCGCGCGGGTACCCCCCGGGCATGTTACAGGAGCCAAGGACAAAAGCGGGTGCAAGGGGTGCGAGCCGGCACGAGGGACGCGGACTGGATGGCTCACGCGTATGACTGGCGTGGCTGGCGGACGCGGAGCGCGTGGGACGCAGAAAGAGGTGGCTCAGGGGACTGGGGACGCGTGGAGCATGTGTGATGCTAAAGGCGGAAGCAGGCGACGTGTCGACGACAAAAAAAACGCGTAAAGGCGCGTGTGACGTCGAAAGAGGATGATTCTGGTGGCCGTGGATCCGTAGTGAAGAGACGAAGGCGTCGGTGGTGTCTAAACTGTAATTGAGAGAAGGACAAGAGGGGCAACAATCTACAGACGAGAGACCCAGCAATCTGCCAAGAGAGAGAAAAAAAAAAAGATGCTAGGAAAGACACCTGTGCTCTGATACCATGAAAGAAATATTGAGAGAGTAATTGAAAGAGCAAATAAGCTCTGTAATTCAATGTATATTAGAAACCAAATGAAAGCTCCATTATATAAGAGTTGTTACAAAACAGCATTATGATACAAATGGAATAGAATAATGAAAGGCGACTGAAAGCAACCGAAAGCAGAAAAGCAAAAGAAAAGGAATTCTATCTATTTGGGCTAGCAGCTGTATACATATATTAATATACTATCTATCTAGCAGTTGTATACATATTAACATATTATATGTATATTAACAGGTGGAATAAAGGGTATGTTTGGTTTGCATTTGGGAGATGAGTTTTAGAAAAAAATTTCTAAAAAATTGTTTGGTTTGAGTTTTTCTCAAAAAAATTTCAAAATCACTTTCTCTCTCTTACACATCAATCAATCACTTTTTCTCTCTCCTCTCTCCTTCTCAATCACTTTTTCTCTCACACACATCTACTCAAATTCTCCCTAAATATCAAATCATCCCAAACTCCCAAAAAAACAACTCTCCCAAAATATACAACCAAACAAACCAAAAAAAATTATAAACTCTCTCTCCCAAAAAAAATTTCAAAAACAAACCAAACAAGCCCAAAATCTTTTGATTACATTCTGTTTTCTTCTTCAATGTGAAGATCATCATTATAACTTTTTTTTGGTTCCTTTTGGGGCATGATATGAACAACCATTTCAAACACCAATGATTACAGAATTTTTGTTGCCTCACATGGGTAAAAGTAGGTGAAGCGTATGAATAATGTCAAATGATTTCAAATTGTAAGTTAATTACCCTTTACCTGATTATGATTTTTTCCAACAGTATATCCTATCCAAGTTTTAAGTTAATTGCACCAACGAAAAGTGGTCATCCAAATTTATAGGGAAACCTTGTTAGTTTCTATCTTTGGCAAACCAATGAATTTTGTGGATTGTTTTTGTTAGTTTTTGTCCTTGGCAAACCCTTATGAGCAACAAGCATTATCAATAATATAAAATAATTTATATGTAGTGAAAAATTATTTGAAGAAAGTAACTGTGACATGCATAATTTATTAAAGAGGACTGATTAAGACCCCCTCAAAACTCCTACCCCCACCACCCCCATACACACGTGGGGGTTGGGGATTGGGAGAGAAGAAAAAAAGAAAGAAAAAAAAAATAGACCAATCAAAAGCAAAAGGGGTCAAAGGGGGTGTGGAAAAGGAGGTCTTAAACATTTTTATTTATTAAAATAAACTAAACAATAATAATATGTAGTGATGGAGATATTGCCACAAGACTATAGTGGGTTCAAGAGACTACGTTGTAAGGCCAAGCGCGCCTTATAGGTGGGTGGGTCAAATTTAAGTGTGCACTTGATCTTGAAAAAAAAAATGATATACATACATATATATATATATATATAAGGGTATGAGGTGAAAAAAGGATTGGAGGTGAACAACTGAATTGATAGAGTTATAAGGAGGTAGCAATAAAGGGTTGAGGGGGGATGGGATAGCAGAGGAGGGTATGAGAAGGGTTACCGAAAGTGGAGATAAGTGGGACAAGAAGGAAGAGGAAGAGAGGGGGTAGAGACAAAAAAGAAAAAAAATAAAAATTGAATATCATGTTTTTGTAAAATTTATATACTTTTCATTCCTAGTGAGAGGGTAATTTATATATGAATTGGGCCGAGCTAGGATATTTGGCCGTGATAAAGAGGCTTAGAAGATGGGCTGCGGACAAGTGGTAGTCCGGTCCAAAATGAGAAGCTTGCCGCCAAGTTGAGTAAAAGGGTTAGTTCGGTCACCGCTATTAGGTTAGCTCGGTTCGGAGTATGATTATGTCATCAGACGAGATAGAAGAAGTTAGCTCGGTCACACTATTCTGAGCCGAGATTTGGCACCCTTACACGGTAAATTTAGCTCTGGTTAGCCCGATCCAAACTTGTTACGGTTAGCTTGGTCCCGTCTAAAGAAACCAAGATACGAGTTGAAGAAAGAACCGAACTAACTAGAGTTCGGTCGTTTTTGCATGTCTAGTATGACAACGTTATTTCAGTTGTATGGTTGTCCTACCGAGGTAAAACCATCTCACTTGGTTTAAGCAGTGAGTGGGGTGTAGAAGGATAAGCATTATCTTTCAGGAGTATGAATCCTAGGAGGACTCTGTATGGAGGAGAAAAAGTCCTACTAGGATTGTGCCACACGGAATCTATAAAAGCTCACAAACATCACCTATGGAAAGGTAACGCAAGTTTGATTACCAAATACACAGAGCTTTTGTCTATTTGTCTAGTTTACTGACTTAGGCATCGGAGAGGTTTTCGACACACGCCCGCTGGCTAACTCACGTTTGTATTTTCAGGTAGTAGAGCGACGTCGTACAGAGGATTGTAGACTTGATCAACAGGATTATACGAGAAGGTTTATTTCTTTCCCGTACAATTGGCGCCGTCTGTGGACACACTTTAGGTAGGGTCCTGAGAACGATTTTTTGTACAATGCCAAGGATTGGGAGAGCCAAAATCGCTGCGACTTCGCTCTTATTCTGTTGGCATCTTTCTTCTCTTCTGGTAGGATGCTGTCTTTTAAGAACAGGATGATGGGATCCAGGCTGCAGGACGTTTGGTCGAAATAACCAAATATTTTATTCTAAGTTGGCTGGAAAAACCAACTTAGAGGTTGGCTGTATTAAACCAACACCCTTCCTAAGCCCAAGATAAGGATCTAGGCTGCAGGATGTTTGGTCGGAATAACCAAACATTTTATTCTAGATTGGCTGGAAAAACCAACTTAGAGGTTGGCTGGATGAAACCAACACCCCTCCTAAACCCAGGATAAGGATCCGGGCTGCAGGACATTTGGTCGGAATAACCAAAAACTTTATTCTAGGTTGGCTGAAAAAACCAACTTAGAGGTTGGCTGGATTAAACCAACTCTTATTACTCTTTAGCCGAAGTAAGGGTTTGGGCTGAAGAGTGGTTGGCTGGACTAAACCAACTCTTATTACTTCAGCCGAAGTAAGGGTTTGGGCTGAAAAGTGGTTGGCTGGATTAAACCAACTCTTAGTACTCCTCAGCCGAAGTAAGTATATCGGCTGAAGAGTGGTTGTCTGGATTAAACCAACTCTTGGTACTCTTCAACCGAAGAAAGTATATCAGCTAAAGAGTGGTTGGCTAGTAAGCTCAGTCAGATTGCTCAACTAAGACCGGAATAAAATATCTCGGCCGAAAAATAGTGTGTTTCAAATTGCAGTTAGAAAGCAAGCTTAAACAGGAAAATAAACCGAGATAACAGTTTGAGCAAAAGAATTCCTTGCAAGCTCATCACAAGTACCAGCATACAGATCAAACCGGAGTAAGTGCTGAATACAAAAGATGATTTTCATTGATCAAGTTCAAATACAAAGGAGGGGCCTTAGCCCGGTTACAAGAGCAAAAAGAAAAAGAAACTACAGATTCAGTTAAAAAGATTATCTAGATCTGCATCAATGTCAACTCGAAGACCGGATGGAAGATCGGTCTTGGTTAGGAGCTCGGTATCAACTGGCAGCACGGTATCAGTCAGCGGCTCAACAGTCAGGTCTTCCACCGTTGGCTCCAACCGAGCTGATTGATTAGCCGGATCGTTGACGACCGAGGTATCAGTTGGCTCTTCTTCATCATCATCAGAACCCTCAAGGAACTGTTGCTGAACTGATACAGCATACTCCGCCAGTGAGGCCGGAATGGAATACTGAGGAGGATTGTAGACCTCGGTCTCTAGCCCACAACCGAGCTGCTCCACAGCATCTCTCCAGCCGCACTTGAAGAATAGGTCATTTGCTTCTTCACATTGCTGAATGTAAGCAGCTTCGCCTTCTTTAAAACCCTTGAGCTCGGCGTCATCTGCCTTCTTTTTCAGCTCCTCTATTTCGGCGTTCTTCGTGCCTTCAAGTTTTGCCAACTCCCGCAAATATTTGTCTTTCATCACGATTAGGGCTCTCTGTTTGTCAGCATTAGCTGAGGTAACTAGTCCGGTCAGACGAGTTACCTCGACCTCCAGCTCGGCCATTCTCACTTGGGATTGTTTGAGCTCAGCGGTCTTGGCTTTAGCTTCTGCCATGGCCTGCCTTGTTGTTCTCCTAAGCTCCAACACTCGCTTGTATGCGATGTTGTTTTTCTGAATGGCTTGCAACAGAATAGTAAATTTCTCTTTAGCCGAGCTGAAAGTTGGAAAAATTAGAAAGATAAAAAAGAGCTACTTACCAGGATCATTGATTTCGTTAATGACCAAATGGCCTTCAACTCGGTGTTCAGCTGATTGTGGTGCTCCATGTCTTTTGGAAGGCAAACACTCTTGGCAAGATTGAAAGCCATTAAGTGATCCTTCTCTGCAACCATCGAGTCAGTGTCTTGAATATCTCAGTTTTGGAAAGTGAGCTTGGGCGCCCACTTGGAGGAGCTAGACCGGTCGGACCGCTCCGGCTGAGGGCTTGGTGGCGGAAGAATGGTCTCATCGTCATCAACAAGGTGTTGCTCGGTTTGGCTAGTATGGGCACGCTTGTTCGCCCGAGATGTCGAAGGCTGTTAAGATGGGAGAGCCACTATGGTTTCTTGGGTCTGGGTCTGGGTCTAGGTCGGTGGCGGTACTTCGGCCCAGTTTGTTTCGGTGAGAAGGGCCCTTACTCTGTTCCTTTTGGCCATCTCTTGTTCAGTAGTTAAAGGGACAAGATTGATCTGGAGCAAGGTGGGATCCGGTTCAGGGGCGTCCTCTAGCAGAAAGTCTGTTACTCTAGCCTTGCGACGGCTGTTATATCGGTATGTAGGCTCAAAATTCAGAAGTTTGCCCCAACTTCTTTCTGGGTATCGAAGTGCGGCGCGAAGAGTGCTTAGATTGGGGTAACTGTACAGTGATTGAAGATGGGCTGAATCTGCATAAAGAAGACAATTGTTAGTTCGGTTCAGGAATAGGAAACCGAAATAAAAGATAAGCATACAAAGGAACTGAAGTAATTATACCAAGGGTTCCTTTATTCCAGTTTATATTACGGCCTGGGATCTAGGCTTGCTGGTCTTCAAAATTGCCAGATACTTAGAAAAAATCGTCATCGTTTAAGTCTTTGTCCGGTGTGTCTTTTATTATTTTCTCTCGGCGGCGACGTATTCTTAAATAATAAACTCACCCGTCTTCTTTTGACCCTATAGAATACTGGTGAAATAATTCGGCTAAACCAAGGTTTATACCAGCACGGCGATTTAGCTCAACTATACCATTGACTATGCGGTATGAGTTTGTGGAAAGCTGGGTTGGGCATATTCTAGTTTGCCTAAGGAATTCACAGAGCAGTGGCTGTATAGGGAATCTTAAACCGGTCTCTACAATGGAGAGGAGGGTGAAGGGAACAAAACTAGGGTTTCCTCAAGGTATGATATCTTGTTCGGATAAAATGAGTTGGACGTCATCAGGGATGTTGTAATCCCTTCGGAATTCGGCCAGGCCACCAAGTATTTCTACCAAAAATCTATACTTCCCCATTTATATTTTAAGTTATGAATAAATAAATGCCGAATAAATTAGATCGGTCGAAGGTTTGTACTTAGTAGCTCGGTTGAGCGCTCAAAGGAATGCCTGGGCAACCTAAGTCTGCAAAGTGGAAAAACAAAGGTGTTAAGCACAGCTCATTAGACCGTGCTACAAAGTAAAAGCAAGGTAAAAGAAGTCCAATTTCGGTTATGTGTGGTCCTATCTCGGTCACAGTTAGATATTTCCATAGCTCGGTTCGAGCAAGGGGTTTGTTAGCTCGGTCTTGGCGAGCTGATCGATATCTCGGTTAAGAAGAAGGTTTTGGTTAGACCGGTTGAGCTTTTAGGGGCAGCTTTCTTAGTTCGGTCTAAAAAACTAAGAAAGCTGGTTTAGCCCCAAAGACATAGCTCGGTCGGATTTGAGGTTGCCCAGTACACTAATTGCAGACTTAGTTCAGTTTGTTATCTCGGCTAAGGTAAATCAAATAATGGTTTGACTCATTGAGACTAATGGGGTAGCATGAAGTTCTAGTTCAGTTAGCTAGTCTGGCTAGAGTGACATCAACTACAAACAACTTCTTAGTTCAGTTGCGTGGTTATTTTGGATCAAATACAGCGTTCTACAGGATATTATATGTAAACAGGTGTTCTATTGACTAAAGTTTTTCCAAAAACAAACAAGGCAAAGCAAATGGGCAGAAAGTGTTTCACGAAAACACAAATCTAAAGCTATGGATTAAACAAATACAAAAACAAGGAAAGCAAGACAGAATTGAATAGCTTACCAAGTAAGAAGGAAGAAATTGAAGATGGATGCAGAGGCAACAGTAAAACACGAGCTTCAAAAATTGCAAGGTTGAAGAGCAATGGAGGTTCGAAGAGAGAGTGAAGGTAGTGAATAGTATGGTGAATGATTCGAATACAAGGGTTTGGTTTTGTTAAAGAGCCCAAAAATTGGGCGGGGCTGTTCAAAAAGCTCGAGGTACGAAGACGGCGTAACAGCTGCCTTCAACCAATGAGAGCGTGCCATGTGTCAGGAGAAGGAGAAGCGATTCAGTTGCTGTGATTGAAGAGACGTTTTTGACCGAACAAGTACAGCTCGACTTAAGTTTAGCTCGGCTGAAAAGGCTAAAAGGGAATTTAGCTCGGCTGGAAAAGCTAAAAAGGTTTTTTAAAGCTCGACTGAAAGGGCTTGAAAGTTTAGCTCGGCTGGTAGACAGGTAATCCCTATCATGCTGCGCAGATGAAATGAAGGGGCAATTGAGAGGGTAATTTATATATGAATTGGGTCGAGCTAGGATATTTGGCCGTGATAAAGAGGCTTAGAAGATGGGCCGCGGACAAGTGGTAGTCCGGTCCAAAATGAAAAGCTTGCTGCCAGGTTGAGTAAAAGAGTTAGTTCGGTCACCGCTATTGGGTTAGCTCGGTCCGGAGTATGATTATGTCATCAGACGAGATAGAAGAAGTTAGCTCGGTCACACTATTCGAAGCTGAGATTTGGCGCCCTTATACGGTAAATTTAGCTCCAGTTAGCCCGGTCCAAACTTGTTACGATTAGCTTAGTCCTGTCTGAAGAAACCAAGATACGAGTTGAAGAAAGAACCGAACTAACTGGAGTTCAGTCGTTTCTGCTTGTCTAGTATGGCAACGTTATCTCGGTTGTATAGTTGTCTTACCGAGGTAAAACCATCTCACTTGGTTTAAGCAGTGAGGGGAGTGTAGAAGGATAAGTATTATCTTTCAGGAGTATGAATCTTAGGAGGACTCTGCATGGAGGAGAAAAAATCCTACTAGGATTGTGCCACACGAAACCTATAAAAGCTCACAAACATCACCTATGGAGAGGTAAGACAACTTTGATTACCAAATACACAGAACTTTTGTCTATTTGTCTAATTTGCTAACTTAGGCATCGGAGAGGTTTCCAGTATACGCCTACCGGCGAGCTCAGGTTTGTATTTTCAGGTAGTAGAGCGACATCGTATGGAGGAGTACAGACTTGATCAACAAGATTATACGAGAAGGTTTATTTCTTTTCCGTACACCTAGTGTAATTTTTTATTCCAAATTATGAAATATTCATAAAAGATGTGTACATTGACATGAGTGTGCACTTACAAGATATATATGTCCATGAGTGCAGTTACAAAAACAAAGTTGCAATTATAGAGGGTATTTTTGAAAATTAAAAAAATGACAATCACAGTAATTTAAGTGTTGATTTTATAATATATATATATATGTTTTTTGTAATTTTTTACAACAAAATATTGTATTAAAATTTAGAATTTTATTTCAACGAACATATTCCTAAAATATTATTAGATTCATGTCAGAGTTAGAGAGTCGATTGTACTAAGGCAAAGTTTGGGTACTCCCAAATAATCTAAAAAGTTAAAAAGTTATTCAAAAAGTTAAAAAGTTAACATTATTCACCAAAAGTCAACAATTACGGCTGCATAATTTCCAATTCAAATTTTTCTCTAAAAACCAATTTTCACAATTTTTTATTACACATTTTTTCATAAAAAGTCAAAAAGTTAACCCAAACATCCATATCTTCAACCTCAATTTTTTTGTCTAAAAAGACAAAAAATACACTTATTTAGTCTTCCCAAACAAAAGCCTAAATTTAGAATAGAAAAAACAGCGCGGCTCAAATTTATATGGAAAGCATAAATATCAACTTTGTTATACTTTTGGGGTTATATTAGTCAGACTGGGTCTAAAAATATCTTTGCATCAAGCTAGCTTAGCGATGTACTATTTACAAGTTATATACTATTTTATTATTTATTTTAAAGAAAATACATCTTTCATAAATAGCCATCCAATTATCTACCCAATATCAGCAAGTAGTTGATCAACCGGTAGGTAGACTACCCAATGAAAATAAATATTTCATAAAATTAAATTTTATTTCATAAAATTAAATTTTAAATTAGAAAGACTGGTAAAGTAAAAATACTAACTAAAATATAAAAATAAATTTTTTAATTATAACTTAACTCAAAATTTATGGGTCTCTAATATCACTAAGGATTTCTAAAAAAAATTTTTCTTAAAATTTTCTGAAGTGATGTGTTATATGATTGAGATTTAATATTAAAAAATTAATATAACTTACTATTAAATCTCAATCATATAGGACAGTATTTTAAAAATTTTTAAAAAAAAAAACTCTAGAAGATTCTTGCTCCGCTAATATATGGACACGATCTAGCGCAAGTGTGCGCACTCCGCATATATTTAGGCCTGCACCTGTTTCCATACACTTCTTTTTTCACTCCAAAACCCTAAACCGCGCAGACTCTCTCTCTGTCCGTCTCTCTCTCTCTCTCTCTCTAAAAGGACAATGGCGACCGCTTCCTTGGACGGAGAAACATCAAAGAAAGTCATTCGTCAGGTTCATTATTAATTTCCTTTCTATTCTGATTTGGTTTTAACCTTCGATTTTGTGTTAATTCTTTCATAAAATCTGACATTTTTTGTTTTTTGTTTTTGTTTTTGTTTTGGTTTTTATATGGTGTTTGGCCCAGGTTGAGTTCTACTTCAGTGATAGCAATCTTCCTAGAGATAAGTTTCTCTCGAAAACTGTCAGTGACAGTGATGATGGCAGTATCCTTCTCTCTCTCTCTCTGTGTCTCCATATCTATTCTCTATTATATTATTATTATATAAAGCACACAACTTAGAACAGTTTTGAAGATTGCCCATTTTGTTAACTACCGATTTTCAAATTCAACCCATCTTCCTCATTCATCAATTGCCGACAAATTTAGATTTAAATTGCATTGTGTCATTGCTATTTCGAAGTATGCCTTCAATTCTCGCATTTTTTGTTCTCTGTCTCTTTCTGACCTATGTGTGCTTACCATGGGCTTATTGGTTGCCGAGAAAAAAAAAACAAAACAAAACAAAAAAAAAAAATCTGGAAAGAAATGAAATTAAGCTGGGATGCCCAGAGTATAATAAGACATTTGGACTTGGAACTTAATGTTATTTTCTTTTCCTATGTTTTTAGTTATGTTGTGCTTGTAATTATGTTCATGTGGCTATGTGATAAAATATATGCTTATTTGGTGATTCCTTAGGCATTTTTATGGAATGATCATTCCCTTAACATAGTGAAAGATAATTCCATTTGTAATGCATTTTTCATTACATTTTTAGTCTAACCAAACATGTGAATGAATATTTTGATAGAATGGTCATTCCATTCCAGTTCATTCCAATCAACCAAACACTGCCATAGGTAATGAACAGAAATTCTAAAATTTTCTCCCAAGAGCTTTTGTGTTTGGATGGATACCAATAAAGCACAAAAACAAGGTTTGGAATTTTAAGTTCTGTTGTTTCCCTGAGTTTTCTCAGCAACCAAATGGAGGCCTCTATTACTTGTTATTTGTGTATTTTTCTTAGGTTGTATGTTGTTTCTCTTGTTCTTTGACTGAAACTTTAGTGTTGATTTTGTTTGTTCTCGCACACGGTTCAGCATATTTGTACTTGTGTTGCCTTTGCTCTGTGACATATGTTGAAAAGTGAAGAAGAAGAAAAAAAAGAGAAAAAGTTTTCGTAGAGCTTTGTATTTGGATACCTAAACAGCATAAGATGTTGGGTTTTAGTTCTTTTTACAAAGTTTTGTTCCACTGTTAAAAGGTTTATTGCACTGTCAGTATCTTCTGTTGTTGTTTGGTTCTCTGTTGTTCTTTGACTAAAACCTCAGTGGTCAGTTTGGCCCTTATATGTTCGTTCTCTCGTATGAGGAGTCATCTCAATTTAGGAATCTCCAAACCAGAAGAGGTTTCAGATGATACAGTGAAAGCTGTGGCTGATACTTTAAAGAATTCTGCTTTTCTTAAGGTTTCTGAAGATGGTGAGTTTTTATTATTTTTATATTTCTGCCTGTTTGGATGCTGAGAAGATGTGGAAGAGAAAATTAAGAATTGTAGCTTGTGTCTGGTTTTATTTCTTTTGATATTGAGCATAATTACATATGGTTTGTGCGTTTTAGGTAAGAAGATTGGTAGGGCTACTGAGCTTTTGCCGCCAGATGAGGTCATAGAACAATCAGACAGTAGGACAATTGCTGCATCACCCCTAGAGTATGCTGTCAAGCTTGAAGATGTGGAATCCTTCTTTGGTCAGTTTGCCAAGGTATTGGTTTCACCCCCTTTCCCCTTCCTTTTCTTTTCTTTTTCTCAATAATTTAAGTACTTTTGAGCATGCCTATCCTTTTGTAGAATCTCCTAATACTTTTGGTTTTGAAACCAGTCTTGCTTTCAGTTTGTTTCCATTAGTATATAATGATTGTGACTAAGTACAAGGAATCATCAAAATATATATTCCTGTATATATGTGCCAGTGAGGATAACAGACAGTGAAATAGGGAGTATGCATTTATAAAGTCAGATGGTGCTGATTGTGTGAGAGCAAGTTTGGATTACACCAAATTATAGTTTGTCCCTGTGACGTTCTTGCTAGCTCTTTCCCATCCACAGATGATGCCCTGATTTGAGTTTACTCTGCTCGTAACAGGTTAATAGTGTGAGGATGCCTCGCCATATTGCAGACAAAAGGTTATTTTGTGGCACTGCTTTGGTTGAGTTCTCAACTGATGAAGATGCTGAAAAGGTTTTGAATCAGAGTTTGATTTATGCTGGTGCTGAGCTAGAGCTAAAACCAAAGTAAGTTATGCTCTTGACTTTAGCTTTCAATGAAATTAATTTTGATGCCACTAAAACATTCAAAATTTAAAGCAAAATGCCTTTGTATGATTCTAATGGGGCTCTTGTTTTTTTTTTTTTGATTCACCCTCCTTGGTGTATATAATCGAACCAAATCATACAATACATATCATAAATCATATGATTTTGATAACAAAGCCCTAACACCCACTGTTGTTGCTCATGCCCAATCACCTATGCCACAACTAGTTTCCTCCCCTCAACCCTTCAAACTCATCACCACCTCCTCCTTCCAAACTCACTAACCAACACTATGGTCAACACATTGTCACCCATGCCCGAGCACTACATCGCCATGCTTACGACTGATAATTCAACTCTATGTAAGCAAAATTAACTAATTTATTTAATGGATTGTCACTAAAACAAATCAAGTTATCTGGTTGTGAAACGAGGCTTTGGCCTGCTAGTCATCCAAACTTCAGATAACTAAGCTAATTGTTATTTCTTATGATATGATATTCACAATATTTCCAGAATTAACTTTATGCTACATTTTCTAATGTGTTAACTGAGTTAAATGCTTTAATTATGCTTGGTTTAATAAGTAATGCCATTTTAATTTCTAAATATAGAGTAGTTAAATTGTCAACTTCTAAACATTCTTTACAAAGCCAAATGACTCTTATTGTTCTCGTGTATTGGACTCATATTGTATTGGTCACAAAACTTCCAGCTTCATCACTGTGTTTTTAGCATCATCAATTCTTTGCTAATCGTGGTTTTTGTTGCCACAAGACCATACCTCACACCTCTTCATCTTTTTCTTATATATTTTTTAATCAAAATTTGTGCTTGTCATTTGTTGGCATGAATTCCATACCATTTTGGATTTTTCCTTCCCAGAAGTCAAAATCAATGGAAGTAAATCTTTTGTGTCCTTCAGAATGATATGGCTTTGTCAGTCCTGTTGTTTTGATCTTATGTGATGAGAATGTGTTGATTCAAAAAGGTTAGCTTATATAGATCCATTTTAGTGGCGGTGCTTGATTTCTTCTCAGAATGCTTACGTTGATGAGAATTTTGAGTTGTAATTATTAAATCATACATTTCAAGAGGAGATTCCACATGGCTCTTTTGATAGAGGAATTCCACCTGAACATTGGCACTGATTACAAGTATTTTACCGTGATTGTTGTTTCATGTAAATCTGATGCAAATAATATACGCAAGTGCTTTTATATTCATGCTTCTAATATATATATTTCAAATCAGGAAGGATTTTGATTCAGAAAGAGCAAAACAAGCAGAAGAAGTTAAAAATACTAGTTCCCAAGTGCGTGCAAATCATAAAAACAGCTCAAATGAGGAAGCCGAGTAAGTGGTATGTGATTTTTCATTTTCTGTACTCTTTTAGTTTGATCTGATTAGATTTTCTCATCATCACAGCTATCCCAAAGGCTTAATTGTTGCGTTTACACTGAAGAGCATGTCAGTTGGAGGTTCTGCAGTACAAAGTGATGGTCATGAACTAGCCAATGAAAATGTTGATGTTTGCAAAACAGATGGGGAACCAGATTCCATGCTGAATGCCACTGTAGAGACTGAAGAGAAGGTGCCAGAAGATGTTAAAGGTGATGGAGAAAAGCCTAAGGATGATATTGAGAAAGAGAGCAAACAAAAGGTTGATGAGAAAACTAGTTTGGAGAGTGAACAAAAGGAAACTGAAGATGAGGAGAATCTGGATTGTCCCATTGAAAAGGATGAGGATAAAACAACAAGGGAAAGAAATCGGGCTGCTGTATATAAGGACAACAAAGATGTTGTTTTACGTGAGGATCTGAAGGCAGTTTTCCAAAAATATGGCACCGTGAAGGTACTATATCATGAATTTTCTTCTTCCTGTTGGTTGTGCCCGCGCCTTTAGTGTATATATCTATTGTCAAGCTCCTCTGTTTTGTGCTTCTCTTGAAATTTATTTTCTACTATTAATTTTCTGTTTCATTTTCTTAACATTGTTTGTTGCATGCAACTGTACCAAATGAGGAGAACTATGTTTTTATCATCAATGCTTTGGAACAAGTCGTATGTGTAATTTATAATTTAAAATAGAGGCCTTTACAGTTGCTTCTGGACATATTCATTTACCAGGCTGTCCTATCGTCTCTGCAGAACTCTGTCGTCTCAAGAAATGTTTTCCCAGGCATTTTATCAGTGTCTAATTTAGTCGTCCGAAATTTGTGAACGAGTTTTGTGCAGTACGGTCATGTTTGTTTGGGCGGATTGGATTACATGGGATTAGCATTCCTAGGACTGTTAAGTCTTAGGATTATTAATCCTTTTAGATTGCGTTATGTGTGTCTCTTCCAACAGTAAGGCTTCCCGTTATCGTCCTTGGTGGCGTGGGTTTTGAGTCACGGAAACAGCCTCAGCAGAAATGGGGGTAAAGGGATATATGCTAATGTATTTTCTGGTTCTACACTTGCCCCCTTTAGCAATCCCTTCATTTCTTCTTTGGGTTTTCTTTCTGGGTAGACCATCTGTGGTACTCACATTGCTCTGTGTGTTGCTTTCTATACTGCAATTTTTGCATTTCATTTTTTTCAAGGAATATTATCAAATTAAAAAAATTACAAAAGTTTTCTCATTTTATTTTTGAAGCGTGGGTTCTGAGTATAGCAATTGGGCTTTGTGGGGGTGTTTATACTAATGTTTCTGCTGGTATGTGGTTTTCTCTTGTGCAGTTTGTTGATTTTAAGATGGGAGAAGATGCAGGATACATTCGTTTTGAAGAACCAGGGGCTGCCCAGAAAGCACGTGCTGCTGCTGCACTTGCTGAGGATGGTGGTCTGATTGTGAAAAATTACATTGCTACTTTAAACCCTGTCACAGGTATGCTCCATTTTCATTTCATTTTGAAGATTTTCTTGGATAGTAGTCTATGTCACATGACATATTTTTTTCCCTTTCTAGTTTTGTATGTTTAATCTTCTTTATTCGGATTAAAGTTAGGATATGCATATCAATAATACGGTGACCCAATGTACTCTTGACACATCAAATGATTTCCAAATTTGGTCACTGCAGTATTATTGTAGGAATATTTGGTGTTAGTTTCATAAATGAATTTGAACAGTTCCTGTATATACTTGTATGTTTGTTGGTTTATTCTTTATGCTCTTGTCAGAGAGTTTTCTTCAACTAGGTTGATGCTATAGTAATTTGTGTTCATGGGTGGTATAGCAGTTTATTTATAGAACTCGAAGCAGTCTAATTCTTTTGCATTTCTATTACAAGAAAGTACTATTTTTAAATGTAACGCTGATAACGCTTATGTTTCGTCCTGTTACACTGCCAGGTGAGGCTGAAAAAGAGTACTGGAATCTATTCCGTGGCAATCAAGAAAGATTCAAGAGCAACAGGGGCAGGTGCGTAAAAACTACTTTCTCTGTCATTTTAAGTTTTCAAAGTCTTTTTCTCTTGGTTTCTTGAGATTTAAATTTCTATTTTGTTGAATAATATTAAAAGAAAATTTTCCTATAAAAGATTTGTGTTACTTTTTGATCTTAGATTTGCAAAGAGAGAGAGAAGTAAAGGGAAAGAAAATATAGGAAAATAAAATAAAGTGGAAGAAGCTAAATTTTCCAAGCTTGTGTTTGGATAATGGATTTGGTAGGGATTTGGAAAAAGAAAGGAAAATGTGAATGAAATATAAGTTAAATTTTTTTTCTCCATTTCTCTCACATTTTCCTTTCCCTTTCCAATTCTCTACTCAAGTCCATAATCCAAACATAGCCAACAGTTTGTTTGGGATAGAGAGAAAAAAAAGAAAGAAAAAGATTTATTAGTTAAGTTAAGAGAGAAAAGAACTCCCTCTTGTTTGGTTAAGGTGAAAGAGAAAAGAGAAGAAATGATATTTATTTCTCTGTCTTAGGCCTCGTTTGGGAACAGGCTAATAATTTAACAACTTTTTTTAAATTGGCTAAAAGGTTGGTAAAAAACTTGTATGTTTGGGGATGACTTTTGGCTAATAAAAAAAAAAGAAAAAAAAAAAGAAAAAAAAAGAAATTTTTGACTTTTTGGTTTTTTTTTTTTTTTTTTAAAATTTTAGCTTTTTTTTTTGTAACTTAATTAAATTCCCCAAACGGGGCTTTAGTTGGATAGACTACATAAAAGAAAAGAAAAGAAACTATGACCGGTTATATTACTACAATGACCTTTTATGTTTTTAAATCTTTAGTACCTAGACGGACAATTTATAAAAAACTAGTCATCATCTTATTTCTTTTCTTTCCCAAACTCTCCACTTCTGAAGATTCAAAAAGTACGTTTAAAGAGAAACCAGTTTCTCTCCTTTTCCTGTCATATCTCTCATCTTTAATGCAAAAAGGTGATTAGGACCAAAAGAAATTAGGTTATGTTCTTCTCTTCAAATCACTCAATCTAAACGTTTGGTTTTGGTCGGAAAATTAGAAGAAAATGAATAGATATTTGCAAAACAAATACTTCTTCTTCTTCTTCTTCTTCTTTTTATTTTTTATTTTTTATTTTTTTTAAGTTGCCTAAGTAGTTTCAGTTCTCTTGCGTTATCTGTACCTTCAAAAATTCAAGATTGAAACATAGCATTTAACAAAGATCTTCATTACAAGGAACTGTATATCCTAAATTTCAATAATCTTTTTAACCTCTTAATTATGCCCCTCAATTTTTTGCTTGGCAGGGGTGGAAAACATAATAGAGGTGGGAGACACTTTCATGGAAAGCACTCACGCTCGAGAGACAATGATTCTTCAACTCGCTCAAATAAAACCCAGAAAGTTGGAGCAGCATGAGTCATTGAACAACGTCCATGGTGTGATTGATGGTGTACGACACCCACCACAGTTTTGTGCCGTGAACACTGTTCTTCTCCCTACATGTGTTTTTTGTTTTTTGGTTAGAGCCAAGTTTACTTGTGCTTCACACTGGCACGGTAATATGATTTCATAATTATTCCCCTTTAATATATAACTGGAATTATTCTATTAAGTTCTGTTTTTGCTCCTAGCATTTTTCTTTGTTATTTTATGAGTTTTTGGCTGAGAAGATGGTCATGTTGCACAACACGATGGGTAAGTTTGATTTGGATTTGTAGAGTGATTTTGAGAAATTTTTTTTAAAAAATTTGTTTAGTTTGTAAATTTTTCAAAACAATTTCTAAAATTATTTTTTCTCTCTTACCTATCAATCAATCACTTTTTCTCTCATCTCTCCTTCTCAATTATTTTTTCTCTTACACACATCTATTCAATTGTAACAAAATATCAAATCATTTTAAACTCTCAAATTCTGAAATTACTTTTAAAATACACAACTAAACAAATTAAAAAAATTTCTAGACTCTCTTCAAAACAACTTTTAAAACTATTCTCCCAAAACAAAACTAGACATACCCGATAATTTTCAACTAATGCACGTGGAGAACACTCAAATATATGTTAAAAGTGTTGTTTTGTTTTGTTTTGTTTTTTTTTATTATTTATATTTTTTGTTTCAAGTTTCTTGAAGCTGTTGGTGATCTACTGATATATGAATCTCAATTTCTTCTCTTTACAAGCTGCTGGTTCCGGATGCACTTAGAGCTGTGCTAAAAAATTGAGTCACTGGGAAATTATGTTTGGATTTTAGATTTTTGTATGACAAAAATAAAATAAAATAAAAATTAATCAACACAATTTCTTTCGTTTTTTTGGGTCACAAATTTAAGATAAAAAAACAGTATAAAATTTACGTACAACATTCTTGGTTATTGTGTAGTGTGGGCTTAATTAACATAATTTAAATATTAGGAATCAAAATAATACAAATTGCATACTCTGCAACAATATGGACAATTCACCAGAAAATTGATATCCACAATGACAAATAACAAAGCTAGTGTTTTTTTTTTTTTTTTTTAGGCTATTTTTTTTCTTGTCCATTTTGATTTCCTCCTAAAATTTAATATCCAATATCAACATTAGTGTTTATAATGATACAAAAGATGGTAAAGTAAACAAAGAAAAATGGATACTTAGTTGGGGTTTGGGAAATTGCATCTTGTTTAGAGTATTTTCAATACATGGGTTAAATAGTGTGTTGGTGTTAAGAGGTTAAAAAATTTGTCAACTAATGTGTGTTTACTTGACACACATTTTAACATATAGTTCACCACATTTATTGAAGCACTATTTTACTTTCTAAATTAAAAAATGGGTAAAATAAAATATTGAATTATCTTTTTATCACACTGTGGGGATATATTTTTGAGTATCAACACGTGGCCAAGGTGACGCCGACGTGTCAGCCGAGGTGCCACGTGTCCTAGTCATGACGCCGACGTGATCTCGGCAAAGCCGTGGTTATCTCCGAAGATGTCGGAATCCGAGATAAGCGGATAAGGGACAAGAGTCCTAGAATAAGGAGAGACTTCAAGATGGATAAGGATAATGTTCTTAGGGAGTCTATCCTTATCTCTTGAGGAGTCCAAAGTAAGCACTGAATGGGAGTCCATAGAAGTCAGGCTTCTATCGGGACTAGGATTGAGTTAACTATAAAAGAGAGGCACCCCCATAGGTCTAAGGTACGCAATTTATATTCTGAATAGTGAGTTTAGCACTATTGATTATCTTTGAGAGATATACTGACTTGATCGTCGGAGTGCCCCCGGGTGGACGAACCACCGCTGAAATCTTCTCTTTCTGTTGCAGGTTAGCCAAGTGTCATCTATTCTTCCAGTTCTCTCCACCTGATCACTGAGTTGGCAGTGTGGTCGAAAAATCATCCACACAATTTGGCACCGTCTGTAGGAAAGAAAGTAGAATAGATGGCCAATAACGGACAGAAAGAAAAGATTGGGGACGACACTCCTGCTGGGAGTGGGAGACCTATTGACCTTGATGTCGAAGGAGACAGGTCCAACGCAGAAACTAATGAGCAAACTCATGGAGTAAAAGACGTCGGCCAGACTGGCGACGTACCAAAGAAACCTGATTGAAACAGGTACTACAACGAAGGCGACCTCCAAGTATGGAAGGACATGTGCCTACGAAGGGACAAAGAGGTGAAAGAGATGGCAAACAAATTGGCAGACCTGCAATCGGTCATCAATTTTATGATGCAAAATAACGTCATGCAGCCACCATACCTGCTGCAGGACACGCCGATTCCAGCGACCAATGCCCAGAAAGGAGGGCAGAAAGTAATCCCAGAAGCCCCCCAGCACACCAGGAGCGAAAGACACTCTCACCGGCCTTCAAGAGAGGTCGGAAGAGGGGAGTCAAGGAATGAAGGGTCACAAAGGACACAACGCACCAAGAAGGCCGACCCCATAGAACATCGGCATATTCAAAGACGGGCACTATGCTTCGACACAACTCATGGAGAAAGATCGAAAAGGGCTCACCACGAGGCCGAGAGTAGTATACCGAAAAGACTGAAGTCGAAAGATAGCCGAGCTCCTGGGCAGAGCAAAGAAGACTTGAGAGATTACCTCAAGAGGAAGCAACAGAGCACCTATGCCGAAGTAACCTTCCCAGATAAGCCGAGGACACCATTCTCGGTAGAGTTGGACAGGTTTGAGGCACCGAAGAGATTCAGTATGCCGAGGTTCCAAATATACGATGGTAAGTTAGACCTCAACTTCCACGTTAGATTATATTTGAACTTAATGGCATTGTATATTGGGAACGAGTCGTTGTTCTGCAAAGTGTTCCCCTCATCCTTCGGGGAAATTGCATCAGATTGGTTCCACAAACTACCAAAGGGAAGCGTGAAGACTTGGGAAGGGCTAGCCGAGATGTTTGTAGCCAGGTTCGTGACAAACAAGCTGCAGCCATTAAGGGTGGACGCATTGATGGTTCTGAAGATCAACAAGGATGAAGACCTTAGGGCCTATGCAAAAAGATACTATGAGGTGTTCAACCGAATACCCGAGTGTAATCAAGAAGTGGCGGTTGTGTCTTTCAAAAACGGCTTAAAAGACAACTGTCCACTACGGAAGTCTTTGGCAAAGACATTGCCAAAAAGCATGGAAAAGCCCATGGCGAGAATCGAGAAGTATGTCAGAGCCGAAGAAGACATATCGAGGACCAAGGAAACAAAGCAAGAGAAAGGAAATGGCTCGCCGAAACGAGGCCGAGGTAACAACGGATCCTTCAAACAAGAGGCAGAACTGAGCGCTGTGCAGGCAGTGACAACTGTGTTCCGAATCCCAATTCACAAAGTCCTGAATCAAATTCGGAACCAGCCCTATTTCAGAACGTCAGAGAGGACTTCAGGAGAGTTCATGGGAAGAAACATTGGCAGGCATTGTGCTTACCACAACGAAGATGGGCATACAACTCAGGGTTGTAGAGCCCTGAAAACACACTTGGAAAACCTGGTGAGACAAGGACATCTGAGAGACCTTGTCGATGAAACCAGGACAAGGGAAGAACGGGCAAGATTGCCTCAGGCACCAGCAGCCCCACCTCCCCCAGCACAGTAGCCGCAAGCAGAAGGACCTCGGGTAGTCAACGTAATCCACTCGAAGGTCAACGAAAACGAAATCCGAGAAGAGACCTAGAAGGTAAAACACCTACAACATGTATACCAAGTCGGGAAGAAAAGACATCGGGCAGAAAAGTGCTAGGGACCAATGATAACCTTTACTGAAGCCGACCTAGAGATGGTCCAGCATCCACATAATAATGCCTTGGTAGTATCCCTCCAGGTTGGGGAGTGCCAAGTGAAACGCATCCTGATTGACTAAGGCAGCTCTTGTGACATCATGTACGTCTGATGTTACAAGGAGCTCGGCCTTCACCCAGATGATATGGAACAATCCAATGACCCAATGGTTGGGATCAATGGAACGCCGACATGGCCACTGGGAGCAGTAAGCTTGGAGGTGCAGGTTCCAGGAAGATCAAGACAGAATTCACCATCATCGACACACCCGCCCCTTACAACATCATCTTGGGAAGGCCATGGTTGCATGCGATTGGGGCAGTTCCCTTAACATTGCATCAACTATTGCGATTCCCAACAGAGCATGGGATAGAGGAAGTCAGAGACGATCAGCTGCAGGCGAAGAATTGCTCCATGGCAGCAATGAAATCTACCTGCAGCATACGAGAGCCAGAAAAGGCAGAAATTGAAGATAAGGACATGGAAGTCCTAGAAGACGTAGGCAAGGAGCCAGCCGAAAAGAGCGAAGAAACACTGAAGAAAATCCTCGTCCAGGATGGGGACGAAGAACGCTTCTTTCTTCTCGGCTCGGGTTTAGCCGAAGAAGAGGAAAAAGAGTTGGAAGCTTTTTTGAGAGCAAATATTAAGGTGTTTGCTTGGACACCTTACGAAATGCTTGGCATTGACCCCGAAGTCACTTACTACAAACTGAATGTTGATAGGTCGGCCAAACCTGTAATTCAACGAGCCAAAAGACCGACGTTGATGCACGTCGAAGCAGTAGAGGAAGAAGTAGACAGATTTCTAGAGGCCAGGGCTATTAGAGAAGTTCACTACCCGACATGGCTATCCAATACAGTGGTGGTAAAGAAGAAGAACGGTAAATGGAGGGTCTGCGTAGACTTTACCAGCCTCAACAAAGCTTGTCCCAAAGACAGCTTTCCTCTACCCAAGATTGACCAACTAGTATATGCCACTTCAGGGCATGGAAGAATGAGCTTCCTAGATGCCTACAAGGGATACCACCAGATAGCTATGTACCCCCCAAACGAAGAGAAGACTGCGTTCATCACCCCAAAAGGCCTGTACTATTACAGAGTAATGCCTTTCGATTTGAAAAACGTAGGAGCGACTTACCAAAGGTTGGTAACCAAAATGTTTAAACACTTGATTGGCCAAATAGTAGAAGTTTACATCGACGACATGGTCGTTAAGACCAAGGAGCCTGAGGGTCATCTCACTGATCTAAAAGCAGTCTTTGAAATCCTTAAAACATATACGCTCTGACTCAATGCATCGAAGTGTGCATTTGGAGTTGGATCTGGTAAGTTTTTAGGATACCTGGTGACCAGAAGGGGCATTGAGACCAGTCCAGACCAGATCAAGGCCATCCTAGAGTTGAAGAGCCCGATGTCGGCAAAACAGGTACAGACGCTAACTGGAAGGATTGCAGCCCTGAACAAGTTCATAAGCAGAAACTCAGACAAATGCAAACCTTTCTTCAACTTAGTGAAGAAAGCCACAGACTTTCTTTGGATAGAGGAGTACGAAGAAGCATTAGCCGATCTGAAGAAGTACCTGACCACAGCTCCAGTTCTTTCGAATCCAAAACCCGGGGAGGAGCTGTTCCTGTACTTGGCAGTTTCAGAACATACGATAAGTGCAGTACTAATCCGAGAAGAAAAATGGGAGCAAAGGGCTGTTTACTATGTAAGCAAAACCCTAGCCGACACAGAAACGAGGTATCTACCCTTAGAGAAATTGGCACTGGCTTTAGTAATGGCTTCAAAGAGTTGAACCATTACTTCCAGGCCTATAAAATTGTGGTACTGACAGAACATCCAATGAAGTCCCTATTATAGCAGGGAGACTTAACAGGAAGAATAGCCAAATGGGCAGTCGCCCTAGGCCAGTATGATCTAGAGTACAGGCCCAGAATAGCAATCAAAGGCCAGGTTTTGGCCAACTTCATGGCCAAGTTCACGCTAGAATCCATTGAACATCGGGCTCCGTTGAGCCAAGATAAACGATGTCCAAACAAGCAAGGAGAAACCCAGCCAAAGACAAAAGAACAAAGGAAAGAAGACAAACTCAGACCCTGCAGCATTTACATCGGCGACTCTTTTCGACTGTTTGTTGATGGGAGTTCAAACTGACAATGAGCGAGGGCAGGAGTAGTACCGATATCCCCAGATAGGCAGGTACTAGAACAATCAATTCGTTTGGGGTTCAAGGCCTCAAACAATGAAGCAAAATACGAAGCACTCATTGCAGGACTAAAACTGGCAACAGCAGTACAAACAGATAAAGTAATAGTTTTTTGTGATTCACAACTGATAGTCAATCAGGCAACAGAAGAATATGCAGCCCGAGATGAAAGAATGTCGGTATATGCAAAGGAGGTCATCAGGTTAGCAGCCTTATTCCAGAACAGCCGACTACTCCAAGTAAACAGAGATGATAACAACAACGCCAATGCGTTGGCCAACCTAGCTAGTGCAGTACAACCTGGAAAAGCAAGAACAATAATGATTGACTACTTGTCGGGCCCGAGCATTAAACCAGTAACCACAGAGCGTGAAGCAATGTACGTAAACATGGGATCAAGCTGGATGGACGCAATTGTTGCGTTCCTAAAAGAAGAAAAGCTGCCAGATGACCGCAAGGAGGCACACAAGATTAGATTGAAGTCGGCAAGATTCAGTCTGACAGCAGAAGGACATCTCTACAGAAGGTCCTTCACTGGACCCTTTTTAAGGTGCGTACACCCTTTACAAGTCGAAGATTTTTTATATGAAATACATGAAGGAATTTGTAGAAGCCACACTAGGGGTAGATCACTCGCTCATAGGGCCATCACCCAGGGGTATTGGTGGCCTTACATGCAGAAAGATGCAGAAGCCTATGTAAAGAAGTGTGAACAATGCCAAAGGTTTGCACCTCTGATACAGCAACCAGCAGCAGACCTGAACCCTGTATCCAGTCCTTGGCCATTTACCCAATGAGGCATGGATCTCGTCGGGCAACTGCCCCAAGCAACTAGACAAAGGAAGTACTTGCTGGTAGCAACAGATTACTTCACTAAATGGATAAAAGCTGAACCTCTTGCCAGGATCCGAGATGTGGACGTGAAGAACTTCATTTGGAAGAACATTATCACTAGGTTTGGGATTCCAAGAGCAATTGTTGCAGACAATGAAACTCAATTTGACAGTAAGTTAATGAAGAACTTCTGTGCAAAATTCAAGATCAAGAACTACTTTTCAACCCCAAGCTTTCCACAAAGCAATGGATAAGCAGAAGCATCCAACAAAGTAATTCTGGATGGGATAAAGAAGAGGCTACAGGCAGCAAAAGGAAAGTGGGTAGACGAATTGCCCAATGTACTCTAGGCATATTAGACTACGCCAAGGAGATCAACAGGGGAATCCTCCTTTGCCATGGCTTATGGCACAGAAGTAGTCATTCCGCTGGAGGTCGGCATCCCTGAAATCAGAACCCAGGGGGTAGAGAATGGGACTAATGATATACTCTTAGCCCGAGATCTAGATCTTCTAGAAGAACGAAGGGAGAAAGTTGCAATTCAGCTCGCAGCATACCAGCAACAGCTTGCCAGAACTTACAACAAGAAGGTTAACCCAAGGGAATTTCAGATTGGTGACCTCGTTTTAAGAAAATTCGTCGGCAACAAGAAGGATTCCAGAAAGGGCAAGCTTGGCCCAAATTGGAAATGACCTTACAGAATCATCTCGGTGCTAGGCAATGGGGCATATCGGCTTGAAGATAATGAGAGCAAAGAGTTGCCAAGGCCTTGGAACACTTGTAATTTGAAATTTTTCTATCATTAGAATTTCTTTGTTCCTTTACCATTTGCCGAAGTAAATAAATAAAGATTCAGCTAGTTCTCTTTTCAAGATACTTGACATTGTCTCTAGAATACATACATAATGAGAACCCAAGTGGAACTCAGGTTCACATTAGGGGGCAGAGAGAAGAAGAATATGTTTAACACTTGTTGAAATTTGTGGACAATTTACAAGTTGAAGTTAAATCAAAATCATTGTTTAACACTTGTTGAAATTTGTGGACAATTTACAAGTTGAAGTTAAACCGATATTATTGTTTAACACTTGTTGAAATTTGTGGACTATTTACAAGTTGAAGTTAAACCAAGATCATTGTTTAACACTTGTTGAAATTTGTGAAAAATTTTACAAGTTGAAGTTAAACCGAGATCATTGTTTAACACTTGTTGAAATTTGTGGACAATTTTACAAGTTGAAGTTAAATCGAGATAATGTCTAACACTTGTTGAAATTTGTGGACAATTTACAAGTTGAAGTTAAACTGAAATCATTGTTTAATACTTGTTGAAATTTGTGGACAATTTTACAAGTTGAAGTTAAACCGAGATGATGTCTAACACTTGTTGAAATTTGTGGACAATTTACAAGATTGAAGACTAAGGTTAAGCACTTGTTGAAATTTTATGAAAAATTTACAAGGTGAAACCAAGCTTACGCCGAGAAAGATACTTGGGTATTTGCCGAGGTAAAATCATCAGTTGTATAACCGAGGTATGTCACCCCGAGAAGATTGCATAAAGATTGAAGTGTATACTGAAGATATATTCTAAGTATGGAATCATACAAGAGTAATACAGAGAAGTCAAACATACGAATATTCAAAGAAAGAAGGAAGTTGTATTCATTAAAGGGCACGTCGGCCAAAAACTTACAATTGTTCCCAAAAGAAGAAAAGCAAAAGTGCAAAGGATGAAAGAGAATAACATCAAAATTAAGAGTCTTCAGCAGCAGTCTGGGTTTGGACCTCGGAGGACTGCTGAGAAGAATTCTCAGCAACCTTCTCGGCCGCAAGTTTAGCATCAATTTCTTGAAGAGTTTCGTCTAGGCTCTTGTCGGTAGGGGGAACGTCCGATGACGATTTCTCTGGAATAGCATCCTTGGGGACTCCCTCATCCTCCTCATCCTAAGTCAAGTCTAGGACTTGCTCATTTTGAGGAGAAGACTTGGTCCCAGCAACATCTTTTGACTTCCTCACCATAACCTCCTCCTCAGATTCAAAGTCATCATCAGATTGAGTTGGAGTTGGAGGGAATGGCAGGGGAATGGCATTGGCATTCTTAAAGGAGGAGTCCTCGGGGACATCAAGTTTCTTCAGCAAGGTCATCCAACCAAGGGTGAAACCCTTGTTGCATGCTTGCTTGACTTGCTTTTCGTAGGCCTCCGTAACATCGGCCATGCCCTGAGCATACGCCTTCTCGTCGGCATCTTTGATTTCGGCCTCTTTGGTGGCCAAGGCGTCTTGAAGCTCCTTCTGGGCCTGGGTCCCTTTTTTCTCGGCCTCCTTCAGCTGGACTTAAAGGACTTTGTTTATCGCTTCAACAGCACCAACCTTCTCTTCGGCATCATCCTTGGCTTTAATGGCAACCTCGGCCTGATCATCTAGGGTCTTCATCTTTGATTGCAAATTTTTATTGGTTTTCTGAAGGCTGGAGACCTCCCTCTTCTTTTCAGCTAGCTTCTCACAGTTCTCAAAAGATTGTATTGAGAAAGAATGGGCATGCTGGATAGCCTGAAAAAAAAAGCATAAGTATTAGAAAATATTCTAAGTATGAAATGAAGATAAATAAAGAAAAAGTACCAAGCAAAAACACTTACCTGAACAGAGCGCTGAAGCATCAGAGCATAGTTCTCGTACTCACTGAACTCGGCGTTTCGCTCTAGATCACCTGGAAGAAGCAGAGCAGTACTGAGGGCAACGCCGACATTGATATCATCGGCGCTATCA
The DNA here is from genome assembly GCA_025200525.1 of Camellia lanceoleosa. Taxonomy (NCBI): domain Eukaryota; kingdom Viridiplantae; phylum Streptophyta; class Magnoliopsida; order Ericales; family Theaceae; genus Camellia; species Camellia lanceoleosa. Next base: position 131,003,014 of record CM045771.1, on the reverse strand, counting down.
CTAGCCATAACAGGCTTATCTTCCAGAGTGATTTCGGGGGTCCAGGGGGCATCAGGCTTTTTAGACCCCGAGGTCGTTGCAGAAGATGACCTCGACCTTTTGGATTTGGTAGATTCGGATGGAAGTGTTTCAACGGACCTCTTCGCAAAGATAGAGGCAGTCTTCTCATTCGAAGCCAGTTTGGAAATTGGCAATGTATCCTCAGAATCGATCTGAGTCACCTTTGCCTTGGGCTGAGCCTTTTCAATTTGTTTTAGTTTTGGTGGAAGCTGGGTTTGTGTTGGTTGTGCATCAACGTCAGAAGGAATGCTGGCCAAAAGGTCTTTTGCAACTGGTTTTGGGCGGCCCATCTCAGCAGCAAGAACTAGTCGTCGACGACGTTTTCGTTGAGATAGTGAGATCAGGTATGGAGCCGAAGTAGACGGCTGTTCTGTTGGATCAGAAGTTGATCCTTGATCTAGCTGAGATGAGGTAGCAACTTGTGGAGTTGTGGCAGAAGATGGAGAAAGACTTTTCTTCTTTTTTCTCTTAGGAACGTCGGGAAGAGCTGATTTGTACGTCAGGATGAAATTTAGTACTAGTGGGGCCTTTCGCTTGTGAACAGGAAGGTCCAGTAGTTTCCTTAAACCCGGACTTAGGTAAAAGGACTTGCGGAAGTCTTTTCCTGGCTTTGGAAGAGCTGTAAGGAAAAACAAATATCAGAATATTTGAAGTATTAAAGATTTTGAAAGCAAGTAAATGTGAAACACAGGGCTCTTACCATTGCCCTCTACGATAACTGTCCGAGGAAGAGGGTAGAGATGGAGGTCCTCATCTGGAGCAAATTCCCAGTTACCCGAAGTAATAAAGTAATCATCTCCAGCTCCCTTGTTGGAGTCTGGGAGGTCAACAATGATTTTGTACTCCGTTGACCTCGGCTTGAGGTAGTAAACATAGCCCGTGTCCTTTTTTAGGCCACACATGGTATAACAATACTAGATATCGGCTAAAGTGACCCTAACATTTTCTTGTTTTGCTAAAGCTATAATGCCATTAATAACTCGGTAGGAGTTGATAGCGAGCTGCATTGGGTTTAACTTGTAATAATGGATAATGTCGCGAAAAAGAATGTTGAGTGAGAGCCGAAGTCCACACTCGATAAAAACCATCACAGGGAAAGGCATGGAGTCATCAGTAGGCATGATGGAGTCATCATCCCCAGCCAACCTCAGATGGACATCGACTGGGATTTCAAACTCTTGTCTAAAGAATTGTAGTTTGGATGGGGTGTCTACCATATGTTTCCACATACCCATGATATCGGCTTAATCGAAAGGGTTGGATTTCAGAAGATGTTTTGAAAGGGTTATTGGGACCTCGACAATCACTTAGGTAAATGCAGGTTTCAGTTTTTTCCTAAATTGTGGGTTCTACAGACAAATCCCAAACCTAAGTCTATGGAAACGAAGATTGAAGGCACAAATCTGGAAAAGACACAAAAAACAGAAAATAAGAACAAGTTTCAGAATCAAGAACAAAGATGGACTATCAAGAACACAGTGAGTATAAGGGGTACAAGGTCAAGAATAGTGGCAAAAGTGCAAGAAAAATGGTGAACAATGCATGTATTCAAGACATGGGCAAGGGTAAAATCGTGGAATAAACACACTCAGATATGAGATTCACAACTCGAATGTTTAAACAAAGCAGTAATGGCAACAAGTCGTAAAGAGCATCAGAGAATTGAAAACGAAAGGAACAGTGACTTATCAGAAAAAGTGAAGCCGGTATGAAGATCGCCAAAGTTAGGCAACGGTTACAGAAGTAACAGAACGGCGAAAGCTTCACCAAGAGAGAGGAACGAAGGCAGTTGCAGAGCTTGAAGTCTGGAACAATGGCGGATTCGAGAGAAAAAAGTAAGAGAGAGAAAAAGCAAAAGTATCGAATGAAAAGTGAAGAAATGAAAGAAGAGGGAAAAGTTTTTGTTAAAACTTGAAACGGCAGCAAAAAAGGGCAATTAATGTGCCTAGAGCAACGAATGCGTCAGACGGCGCATGCAGGCGCAAGACGGCTTACAGGCGCGTCACAGGCACGATCCAATGAGGATAAGACGCGTAAATGAAGCAATTGAATAGTGATGCATGACAGCTCATACGAGTAAAGAAATTCACTGGAATTCTTGTTCTTTAAAGGAGACATTTCGGCCTTAAACAATGATCTCGGCTAAAATAATTTAAGCCGGCGTACTGGAAGGAGGTACCGATATAAGTTCCATCACCTCAGAATGCCGAGGTAATAGAACTTAGGGATCAGTTGTGGGGATATATTTTTGAGTACCAACACGTGGCCAAGGTGACGCCGACGTGTCAGCCGAGGTGCCATGTGTCTTGGTCATGACATCGAAGTGATCTCGGCAAGGCCGAAGTTATCTCCGAAGATGTCAGAATCTGAGATAAGCGGATAAGGGACAAGAGTCCTAGAATGAGGAAAGACTTCAAGATGGATAAGGATAATGTTCTTAGGGAATCTATCCTTATCTCTTGAGGAGTCCAAAGTAAGCACTAAATGGGAGTTCATAGAAGTCAGGCTTCTATCGGGACTAAGATTGAGTTAACTATAAAAGAGAGGCACCCCCATAGGTCTAAGGTACGCAATTTATACTCTGAACAGTGAGTTTAGCACTATTGATTATTTTTGAGAGATATACTGACTTGATCGTCGGAGTGCCCCCGGATGGACGAACCACCACCAGAATCTTCTCTTTCTGTTGCAGGTTAGCCAGGTGTCATCTATTCTGCCAGTTCTCTCCAGCTGATCACTGAGTTGGCAGTGTGGTCGGAAAATCACCCACATACACACAATACATTTTAACGAGTATTTTTAAAATCTTAGCTATTCATAAATATCTAATTTTGAACCTTTTTATTGTATTGTGAATAAAAACTTTTGTAATCTTTGAATTTTACTAGGTGGCCAAGTGAATTTAATTTTTCCACTTATGTGTAAATTTTTTTTTCCGTATATTTATTAGACTCTCTCTCTCTCTCTCTCTCTCTCTCTCTCTCTCTCTCTCTCTCTCTCTCTCTCTCTCTCTCTCTCTTTTGGAGTTTTTTATTTATATGAATTATGTATTTTATTTGATTTATATTATTATAATTGTAATTTATTAGATTTCATTGTAATATTATATAATATATATAGATTGTAATAATGTATTGTGATTTCAAAATAATGAGAAATAAATATCCCACTTATCACGCATCAGCCAACGCATGTTGTATTGTGAACTACCATAATTTAAAAAAAATTAAATTAAAATATATAAGAAAAATATTAGAGATCTCAAATATTTTATTAAGGTGTTGTTTGACAAGTTGATTTGAGGCTAAAATAGTCACAAAAGATAAAATAGGCTATTTTAGTCACAACAAACAAAACATTACATCCAACTCATAATCATTACACTCTTCTCTAAAAAAAAAATCAAAAAAATTAAAAAGTTTAAAAGTCCTTCCCAAACCAAACTTTTTAATCCAGGCTAAAATAGCCCAAAAAGTCAAAAAGCCAACCCAATTCCCAAACGAAGGCTAAATGTTCTATCTAATGTCTCATATAAATGTGAACATTTGGTAAAATATTTGAAATCCTGATATTAAAGTCAAGTTTGGCATATACAAAATAATCCATCTTTTTATATTTTTATTTTTTTTTATCACATCACCTCTCTATTTTTCTGTACATCTTTTTATAAAAAGACAAAAAATATACTTATGTAGATCATCTTAAACAACCCCTAAATAAAACTTGGTAAAAAGAAATAAATGCTGTATTAATGTATCAGCCAACGCATGCTACAATGGAGCAGGATTCGGATTCGAAAATCGGGTTACCCGACCCATTTTCTATCCTTACACCTAAGACTGCCGTTGGGATTTTTTAAATATTCAAAACCTTAACAAAAACACCGAAAAACCAACAATCGACGACGATTGATTTCCACGTGGACAAAACACGACCGTAGATGTACTCAAACATGCTCGACGTTTAAAGCATAGGGTTTGAACTACGTTGTCCGCTCCTTTTGTCTTTTCAAATAGAACTCGGACCATCTGTATTTTCTCTCTCTAAAATCGAGCAGAAAATACAGATCTGAAATGCTCGCTGAATCGATTGAATCAGACGCCTCACTGACTTTATCTCTCGTTCGATCGCGTAGTTCTGAGCTCAATTCGGTGAAGTCCTTTTCGCTTAACATGATTGAAATTTGCTCTGTGTTCTACATATGGGTTTTGATTTTTTTATTATTTTTTGAGTTTTATATTTCAAATCCTACTCAATTTAAGCAAATGGGTTTCAATTTAATTTGTTTTTTTTTAAAATAAAAAAAATGGTCTTGCTTTGATTTGGTGGAGGTAGTTATTTTTGTGATCCTAGTAGCTAATTGTGCCCATGATTGAATGATTTTGAGTTTTTTATGCAAAACAAAAGCTTGAGTCACTGTGAAATCTCATCCTTTTTGTTTTCTGAATTTGAATTTGAGGGCTTAGCTGTGTATAAGTATTTACATTTTCAGAGACGTAATGAATTTGAATAATAAATGATGTTTCCTTAGCTGGGTAGAATCTAATAGGTGGTTTGATTTTCTTTGAATTTTTTAAATCCATATTTTCGTTTTTTATTTTTTATTATGATTTTCATATATTAAACCATACTCAATTCAAGCAACTGGGTCAGAATTCAATTAGAATATTTTTTTTTTCTCAATTAGCTTGGTTTGAAATTTTTTTTTTTTTGTGTGTGTGTGTGTTAGTAGTTTCTGATGCTCTCACTGATTCGGTTAGAAGTAATGAATGGTGTTGGTGTTAATTTATTTGTTTCAGAATGGGTAATTGTGTGCATAATTCATTCATTTTTAACATACTGAATTGATTTAAAATTTGTGTGTGCAATGACAACCTGGCTCATTTCTAATTAAGAAAAAGAAAAGAAAAGAAAAGAAAAGAAGAAACTTGTGGCACCATGGGAAAATTTTAATGGATGGTGGAACCACGTGTCATCACAAATTGTCATAGTGATTTGGTTGGCAAAAACATTATCAACAATAGAATCTTGTCCTTTTTGTTTGGCGAATTTGATTTTGAGGGAAGTTAGTTGTGTCCAAGTGTTTAGGTGTTGCCATCATTTGTTTTGGAATGTCTGATTTGTTCTTAATTCACGATTTTTTTTTTATCATTATTGAATTCATGTTAAATTTTTTATGTGCATAAAAAGTTTGGGTAATTTTTTATTAAGAAAGATAAAAAATAAAATCTGCGGGTATGTAGCATCATGGGAATCATTTTAATGAATAGGGGGCCTCTGTAATGCAAAAATTGGCACGCTGATTTAGTTGGCATTGGCAACAATAGAATCTTATGTTTTTTTTAGTTTTGTGATTTAGTTGGCATCACAGCTAGGTACACTTACTTGCATTTCTTCACAGATGAAATGGTTTGGAATATTTACTTTATGTTTGCTTTGTAGGTGAGCTAGTTAATGGTCTAAAATATACAAAAGGTATGCAATTTAGATGATTGATTGCTTGATAGTTGAATGTTGAAATTTTAATTGTAAAAACTAAGAAAAATCAATAGTGTTAACCTTGTTCAGTTAAAGAAACCACAACTTGAAAGGAAAATTGTTTATGGCTACATATCACTCACTCGGTGTAACCAAAGACAATAGAGTTAATCAATATGTCTATTTTGATCCCATACTTGTTTCAAGATCTTGGCATTATCCTGTTTCTAATGGATTTCTTGTTCTTTTTTACAGTTTTCCTTGACATCAAATTTTCAGATTATGTCTTTAACAAAGGTTCATGTAGTTCTTATGAGTTTTCTTCAGTGGCTCTCTTTTCTTTATGATATTGTTCACTATGTTTTATAGTCTAATCTCTGATTCCCTTATGCTTGTTTTTTTTTCAGATTGTGGTCCGGTCTTGTGATAAGGTGGCTCCTCCTGGCACTTCTTAGGGAAATTGATAATGATTAGGGGAAGAGATTCTAGAGAGAATTGTCGTCGAGTAGGAATTGGGGTATGCAAATTTGCCTGTTTGTTAAGCAATGATGGAAAGTGATAGGACCAACAGTACTCCTTCAGATGGGGGCACCGATGGTCTTCAGAGAATGCGGTCTTTGCATGGGTATCTTTTAAACCATATAGAACATAGTTATTGGAAGTGGTTTCTATGTTTTTATCTTTAACTTTATTCTTAAACAAGGAACAAAATTCTGTTTCATTTCAATCAAAAATGCTGAAGCATTTCTATAAACATTATTGGAAAATTGAAATTCCAGAAATTGAACACACCAAAACTCGTTGAAACACTACTAAACAATGGGTTGTTTCGACTCCTATTAGGAATATCTATTAAAAGCTATTTCTATTTACCTTTTTTTTGGTTAAACGAAAATATTTAGAATAAAAAACTTAAATTTATTAGCGAATATGAGAATGTAGAAAGGAGAAGATAAGAGATAAAGAGATGAAAAGTAATTGGATATGGTGAAGTAACATATTTCTTTGTTATTAGAGATACCTTTTTTTTATACATTCGCTCTTACTTTCTTTTATTTTTATTTTTTTCATCCATACTATGTTTTATCTTATAATGGCAAACCTCCTTTCCCAACTAAATCTTTAAAACTTTTGTTTATAAACTTCTAATATTCGTTGACCTTCATTGAATCTTATTCTTAATCTTGTTTAAAAATTAACTTTGTTTGCCGGAAGGACCTCCCATGCCTTGGATACCCTTGGGCCTTTGTTTATTATTATTATTATTTTTTGTAAACTTTATTTGTTTGGAGCATGATTTTGACATTTAATTCCAAATTATACGATTAATACTTTTTAAATAAAGAGACGTGTGTAGACCCCAAACATATTATATTATTTAATTGTTGAGATTTTATACACATTTATATAGGCTTTTGTTGTTGTATCTAAAAATTTCTGAGCATTCTTATCATCTCCTTTATGCTTACAAAATGTTTCTGTTGCTAAGCTAATCAATATACCACACAAACAAAATTTTGATTTTCGTTGTTATCATACTTTTATATGCTAGTTCGTTGTATGTTATTTACTCTTTATACCTTGAAACAAGGTGCACCTTTGTACAATTGAGCCCTTTATTAGACCCGGTATTTCATTCATTTGTTGATGCAAGTGAGAATTCAAAACAGTGTTTAATAGGTCTTTTTGATGTGTGCTATGTTATTCAAACATCCTTTAACAATGTTATGATTCCTTCAGCTAAATCTAATATTTCCCTTGATGCTTAAACCCTTCTTCCCACCACACCACAATTATTTATTTTTTATTTTTTATAAGGCTAGTATCTCATTTGATTGAGAGAATGACCATTATGATGTTAACCCCTTGACCTTCTTTAACACTATGATTGCCACCATTTTATAGGAGGACAAGTGGCCCTACCAGGCGTTCAACAAAGGGTCAATGGACAGCAGAAGAGGTAAATGGTCGCTTTCTTGACTGTTTAGATAAAATACATCAGTCCAGCAACTCATTATTCTTGCTTTGGACATCATTACATCCGCATTAATAATACATGAGGATGCTTGACTTCAAACACCGATAACCATTGTGTCGGAGGTGTGAAGCGAAATCCCACATCACTCTTTTCATTATCAATGTTAACTTTCTTTTATGTCTATGTTGGGGAGGAGTGCGGCTTGGATATTCTTATTCTATTCTTCAGCTTTACCAGTCATATGTTTCAAAGTCGTGGCTGCTTCTACTTGAAGATTTTGGTTAATTTTGTCTAACTGCTATTTTCTCTCATCTACGCATGAATATATCTACTTTGATTTCCTTTGCATATATTCCTAACGAGATGGATTTTGATTTTTCATTCAGGATGATATTTTGTGCAAGGCTGTTCAACGCTTTAAAGGAAAAAACTGGAAAAAAATAGGTAATCTTTTGAAATCTACATTTTCATCTCTGTTGTATCATCTTATGAAATTAAAGAGATCTTGCATATTTTGCTTTATCATATTTATTGTAAAATTGTGCTTTTTGTAGCGGAATGTTTCAAGGACCGAACAGACGTACAATGTTTACATAGGTGGCAGAAAGTTTTGAATCCGGAACTTGTCAAAGGTCCTTGGTCTAAAGGGGTGAGGCATCATGGTTGTTCCTTGCTTTTCTGTCAAATTTTCCCTCTTTAAGTTACTAATATATGTATTATCTCATAAATTCTAATTTGATCAAATTAATTATTTGCATAACTTATGTACAGGAGGATGAAATTATAGTTGAATTGGTGGATAAGTATGGGCCAAAAAAATGGTCTACCATTGCACAACATTTACCTGGACGTATTGGAAAGCAATGTCGGGAAAGGTAAAGTTAGGAAGCTTCTACTGGATAATTTTATTACTTTCTGTCTTTCCTCCTTTTATTAGGTATGTAGCTTTTAAATGTAAAGCACTTTCAGAAGGGCAAGTGAGATGACAACGATATATGAGATCTTTTTTTTAATTTTTATTTATTTCTTTTTAAACTTTATCAATATTCTATACTGTATTCTCCTTGTCTTGTTATAAGCAAATAACCATTTGATTTCTACACATGAAATATTGCAATCAAAGGAAAATTTTGCTACTGACACTATGTACAGGATTTGGAACTTCTTTATTTGTGGTTGGATTGGTTATTTGATTTGGAAATTGCCTCTGTTTTTGTCACCAGTTCAGTATTCTATGCAAACTTTCCCATCTCACCTCTCCTCCCCTTGAGCCAGTAGCCCAGTCATTGCTACTTGTAGCAAGTGCTTTGCTTTTAATTTATATTGTTTTGTTATTGTGAAGTTTCTGTGTTTCATCCATTCCTATGGGTGTTGGTGTCCTATATTTATCTAAAAGCTGTATTTTCTGTTGGCATTAGCTCACTAGAACATATATCTAAAAGCTGTATTTTATTCCATTTCATTACTTTTTTAAATTCTTTTATCTGTGTTAGGGAATTGATGGTTTAATTTTTTTGATACGCAAATGATTTCCTTTTCCTAGGTGGCATAATCACCTTAATCCAAATATCAGCAAGGAGGCCTGGACGCAAGAAGAGGAATTGACTTTGATTAGTGCCCATCAAATTTATGGGAACAAGTGGGCAGAGTTGACAAAATTTTTGCCTGGGAGGTAAATTTTATTAAACCCAATAATTATTAATTCCACACTCCCCCCCACCCAAAATTTAGAGCTGCCTCACATATTCTTCACATATTAGTATGCTTCATTTTGTCATCATCTTTTTATCTCTGAAGCATTAATTTAGTTCTATATGCTTCTTTGCTAGTGTTCAAGCTTTCTATTTGTGTCTGTCAATCACAATTGTGTGTGCATCTGATCTTATGTTGACATTCATCTTTACCATAATGAGTTTTGAAATATATGTTCTTGTATGGTCATCAGGACGGACAATTCCATTAAAAATCATTGGAACAGTTCTGTAAAAAAGAAACTAGACTCATACTTGGCTTCAGGCTTACTTGCACAGTTCCAAGGCCTGCCTCATGTCAGCTACCCAAACCAATCAATACCTTCATCTTCTTCAACAGTGCCACTGAGCAGTGGAGATGATAGTGTTCCCAAAGATGGGACAGAAGCAGAGGAGATTTCAGAATGTAGTCAAGGATCAACTGTTGTTGGTTGTTCTCAATCGACTAGTGATATGCCCAATGCCGTGGCACATACAAGAGAAGAATGCCAACTGACTGAAGAACCTGGTCATGGCAAGGAGGATCCAAGCTTCAGTCCAGCCTCATGTTCTGAAAATTATCACACAGCTTTTCAAGAAGTTGCTTTTTGCATGCCAGAAGTACCTTGTGACTTTGGGGGCTCTTCCAACTACCTTGAACAAAATTACACACCTGGCTGGGGAAGTTATGCAGGTAAAGATTGGCAGCTTAACTCAAATGAATCCTCAGAATTTTTGATGCATTGTATAGGTGGCAATGAAAACCCTGAAGTGGTTCCTTTCCAATTGCAAACATCTGTGGGTTTAAATGTTTCTCCTTCTGTGGGAAATTTGGTTTTGGGATCTGGCGATCCGGAGCACATGCTGATACATGAAGATGGGTGTTGCAGGGTGATATACCCAGAGGCAGAGATGGATGGATACTTTTCTTCTACAAAATGCTCAGATATTATGGATTTTAATGAATCTGCAGACTCATTGCTTTACCAACCGTCAAATTATCAGCTCCCTGATCCCCCAAAGTCGGACATGTTAGGAACTTTATGCTCTCAACCTTTTGATGTTCAGTCACAACTTCCTCCTGATGATAGTGCACTTTTCTTTGGTAGTGATCCCAATCAGTTTAATGATCTCTCTCATGGAAACCAAGAAGAGGAGCTTGCAAAGAGTCCAAATGATGATTTTATCTATGCCAGTGACTCTAATAATTCTCCTGGCGATAATGGCAAAGATAATATGGGTCAACAAGATGAACCAGACCAGGCAAGGAATTCCTTAAAACTAGTTCCTGTAGATGCTTTTAGTTCAGGACCATCAAACAATATCCAAAGTCATTCTTCACTGGAGGAAAATCCAATTGTGCCAGCTGAACAGCAGGAAACCGGAGCTTTATTTTATGAACCTCCTCGTTTTCCAAGCTTGGATATTCCTTTTTTCAGTTGTGATCTCATACAATCTGGAACTGATATGCAACAAGAATATAGTCCTCTTGGTATCCGGCAACTGATGATGTCATCTATGAACTGTTTTACTCCATTTAGGTTATGGGATTCACCATTGCGGGATGATAGTCCAGATGCTGTGCTGAAAAGTGCTGCCAAAACATTCACAGGCACACCATCGATATTGAAGAAACGAAACCGTGATTTGGTATCACCTATGTCAGAAAAGAGAAGTGAGAAAAAGCTCGAAAGTGGCATGAATCAGGAGTCATTTTCCAGCTTGGCTAGAGATTTTTCTCGACTAGATGTTATGCTTGATGGCAATGGCAACCCGAAAGCGCCTCTGTTGTCTCCAGCACCAAACCAGAAAGGAGAATCTGGGAACTCCACTTCTAATAAAGAAAATTCGAGTCATGCTCTAGAAGCAGGAAAAGAAGAGGGCAGAGATGCTAAAACTAAGGGTGATTTGGATGCTGCAACCCAAAATGTGAGTTTACTGTACTTTTTGTGTATCTGAGGGATCATGCTTTTCTGTATGAGCTAATCTTTAAATTTAAACGTGTTGCTGATCTGAATTCTACTTCTCTCACACCTCCTCGTCACTTTCCATTTGCTCTGTTTGGTATCTTGAAATTCCTTCTGTTTGGTATCTTGAAATTCCTTCTCTCAATGCTCAGATTACCAGACACTAATTTATTGTATTAACTTTTCTTTGTGCGGAAATCAGTTCCTTTAGTCTTGGTCTAGGCAATAACCATGAACCTATGGTTTGAACTTTTAACATCATATGGGTGTTGCAAAATAACTGCTAGACAAACCTTTTTTCATTCTTTGTCAGGTGCAACAAGCATCAGCAGTCCTAGTTGAACATAACATGAATGATCTGCTATTTTTTTCTCCGGACTGTTATGAAGTTAAGTCAGACAGAGCCCTTGGGACAAGTATTAGAACTCTTGGAATTCAGTGTTCTAGAAGGTTAGAAACTACATCAAATCAAGTTGCTCTTTCAGAATCTTCATCAGGGAATCCGTGTTCATCTATTGTTAGCTCTCCTATTGTCTCTGGAAAGAAGGATAAAAGTCGGTTGGTTGCAGCTGTGTCTGCACAATCTGTTCCTGCATCAAATCCTCTGGAGATTATGGCTGGAAGCCCTGGGAATGATGCCGGTGTTGAAAATTTGTGCGTGTAAGATCTTGTTCGTTTTTCTTCTTTACTCAATATTATTATTATCATTTTTTTTTTCAAGCAACTTTGTTTAATGCCTAGTTGGGAGAGTCATCTTTTGTGTGATCACTGGAGTTGCAATTCTTTTTCATGAGCCTTTTCTTTTGCCTGGTGAGGGCCATTTGTGGGTTGGTTAGAAATTTTACTTATCATCTAAGATTTCTATGAGTTTGACTTCTCTTAAGTTGCGTAGATGTTGTATTTTTTACTGTTTCTGTTTTAATTCTTCTCTATTTCTGTTAAATATAATTGTAGAATCAAAACATACATATAATTGGTTTGGTTTGGTTTGCTGATGATTTTTTTTATTCCCAGATTTGGTGAAACTCCTTTCAAAAGAAGTATTGAATCCCCATCAGCATGGATGTCTCCTTGGTTCATTAACTCTTTTCTGCCAGGCCCAAGAATTGATACAGATATAACAATTGAGGTAGCTCTAGTCCTGGTAGTTTATTTTGTTTTGTTCATTTCATATAGAGTTAGGTTTATTACTATTTTCTTACTTCACTTATTTCTTATATTATACATGAAACTCTTGCAGGATATTGGTTACTTTATGAGCCCCAGGGATAGAAGTTACGATGCCATTGGGCTAATGAAACAGTTAAGCGAGCATACTGCAGCCGCATTTGCTGATGCCCAAGAGGTTTTGGGACATGAAACGCCTGAAACAATATTAAAGCAAAGACGCTCCAACAACCAGAAATTGGATCAGGAGAATTGTGCCCTGAACAGTCAGCCAGATAACCATTCCCTTTTGGCTTCAAATGTCCCGGTATGATTTTGCACTATTTTAAAGATTTTTTTCCCCACTAGGGGCAATTGAAAGTGATTTTGGTTCTGTTACTGCTTTAGAGTATGATTGTTCCCAAAAACATTACAGTTGTTTCATTTGAGTACTTGCTAAAGAAGTGTGATTACAAAATGTGTCAAAATCCATTATAGAATTGAACCTATGCTTAGAAGTTGGTGAGTGTTGAAAATTAGTAAATCAGGACCAAATCTCTTGCTAGTAAAATGTTTTACTTTGTACAAGGACATCCCATGAAAAATTCTTTTCCATTGATTATTTGTCAAATCTTCTGATTGTTAAGGCGGCTTTACAAAGTTTCATTTGTAGGTCAATTTTAGGACCTGTAAGTCCTCTTTTTCGTCACTCCAAGATTAGTGACAACTTCATAGATTGTCCCTACAAACTCTTAAACCCTTTGGTCTAACGAACATAAATCGAGTTTGAAGATGAATTGTCTATTTTGCAGAGCCTCTCTAGATTTATGCATCTTATGATGGATCCTTGTCCTTGATGCCTTGCGATTCATTTGTTTCTTCACTTCACAGTAGGATTGAGTGATAGGATTACTAGTTTAGTGGTATTAATTCACCCACATGGAAACATTGTAGTGTTTGACTGAACTTTGTAGAATATACAACTAATGTGTTCTTCCCTTTTCATGATGTTTTGGCGGTTATTCTGGTACTTTGGCAGACGGAACGGCGTGTGCTAGATTTCAGTGAATGTGGGACACCTGGGAAAGGAAAAGAAAGTGGAAAATTTTCAACTGTGACAAGTCTCTCAAGTCCCTCTTCCTATCTGTTGAAGGGTTGCAGGTAGCTGGGAAAGGAAAACTGAATGTGGGACACCTGGGAAAGTAAAAGAAGGAAAGTCCTTGTGGCTATATAGCCTTATTCTGCTGTTACATTTCGAAGTTTATATATATATATATACATGTGTGTATTTTTCTTTTTCTTTTTTCCTGTATTATTCTTCCTTCCCCAATTGGATTTTGATTTATTAAAATTGATAAAAGATTGGTTTAGTTCATTCTGAATTCTTTTGATCTGCCCTCCTCATGGTTGGATGATTGTTTATGATAGCTGGTTTCCCTTCAATAATGGAGACAAAAAAGCATCTCTTCTCTACTTGATTAGATAAAAGGAGAAATTATAAATAAGTGAGACAATATTAAAATAATTGTATTACATGTGAAGTTTTTTTAGTGCAAGTCTGACACGCATGAAAGACTTATACCACATACACATGACATACACATGAGAAGTTTATCATCATGAAAATGTATCTCCAAAGACTTTGCACACAAATATTTTTCCCACATAATTTTTTATTTAGATTTTCCTCCCACGTACTATGAAATAACTTTGAAAATTTTGAGTAAGAATTTGTGACTTCCTAACTTTGGATAAAATTTAAATAAAATTCAATTTGATATAAGTTTGAGTTGATAAGTGGAGGGTGTTTGGAGTGTTTTCTAAATTAAAATTTGATATAAGTTTGAATCAATGATTGAAGATGCCCATTTAATGAAAATAACAAAAGAATGAAAATGATTGAAAAGTAAATAACTAGAAGTCCAAAAAAATTTAAAATAAAAACATAAACTTAATTACAATCAAGTTTGGACGGAGGGATAATGTAATTCTTTAGGACTTGTTTATGATCCAAGTAGATGGAAAGAAAGTTATTGAAGTTTACAATCAAGTGACCAATCATAAGTCATCACATTGCTTGGATGAATTGGAGGAATATATTTTTCTCACCATCGCCATGAAAACAGACTAGTACTTCGAGCAAACGACAGAATGATAGTAAGGGTTTTTATAAATTATTTTGGATAGATTTTTGTTTGTCTTTATTTAATTTTTTTTATTTTTATTTTAATCTTTTTTCTATTTATATTTTTTTAGATAAATCAAGATTAGAAGAATCTATAAAGTACAAAGTTTTAACTAAAATATTAAAAAACATTCACTAAAAACAAACAAAAATTCGAACAAAAATGTACACAAATTTTTGTTTGAATTATCATTTGTTTTTTTTTAAATATTTTTATTCAATATGTTGTACGTTTTAGATGCTAGTAAATTAGTGATAAATCTAATCTAAGGAGGTTGTAAGACATGAGGTCTAGTAGATTTTTTTTATTAGTGAGAGATCTACCATTTGTGAAATTATTTAGTGAGAAGTCATTTTTCTTAGGGGTACTTACGTGTAGGCCCTATTAACTAGACTTATTTATTTACAGGTCCTAACTAATAAATTTAACACTATAAAAATAAGAGATTGATAAATTTATCACTATAAATTTATTCATAAAAATAAAAAGACTGATAAATTTATCACTATAAATTTATTCATAAAAATAAAAAGACTAATAAATTTATCTTTATCACTTAATAAATTTATCAACAGGACTTAATAGGTAATAAGTCTCAAAAGTAGGACCTATTGGTAGTTTACCCTTTTTCTTATTTTGAAAGACATTTTGTTTTCAATTTTATCTCATAATTTATCTGTTGACTTTCGTTGACTATCTGTTCAAAAGTTCCTTCATAAAAGAGTCAGTGCTAGGGAGCTCGAAAGCCCCCCCTCCCCCCCGAATCCCCCGAATTCGAAAAAGGAAGAAGAAGAAGAGAAGGAAGAAGAAGAAGAAGAAGGACTGGACTGGAGGAGCCAACATCAATCGGGCCGGCGAGGCGGCATGAGCAAGTATGACGATCGACGATCGGCCTCTCTTCTCTCCCTCTCCCTCTCCCTCTCCCTCTCCCTTTCTCTCTTTCTTTTTCTCTCATTCTCCCTCTCCCTCTTCCTCTGTCTCAAACCTGCACCTGCATGAAGAAAAAGAAGGAAAAAAAAAAAAAAAAAAAGAATGCCCAAAACGACGTCGTTTTGGGCATTCGAGGGATTAGGGGGGACAAAATTCGGGGACAAAATCATTTTCCTTCTTAAAAAATATTGATTTCATGTCCTTAATGTATAGATTGCTTCTGTAATCTTGAATCATTTATTATTTTATTTCAAACAAAGTCAAAGAGGATGAAATAATGAAAAATAAAAAAAAATACTATAATTTAGGTCCTTTACTCTAATGACCTTTTTGAATTGAATAATACTATATGTACTAATTAATACACTAACTAGTGTACCAATTGATTATGTAGCATAATTTAAGATGTTTTTGATATTTATAATTTATATAATAAACGGGGTTAATAATAATGCCATAACTAGTGTTGGTACATTAATTAGTACATGTAGAACTACCGTTTAACAAAAATGTCTTTCAGGTTTCAATTGATTGGTAACTGCCCAACTGTGTCGGCCTATGTCAATTCTCTCTCTCAACTGTGTCAGCCACTGGTGATTCTCTCTAAACCTGAAATGCTTAATGTACGGGGGCAAAATATCCTTTGCTCTCCGTACGCCTTGAACGTCAAGCTTCTGGTAACGGCGTCTGTCTCTGCAACACGAAAACGGTGAGCTGCCCGGCGATGGTGTGCCGAAAAAACCCTCCGACGCTCAAGTCAGTTCACAGAGGAAGAAGACAATGAGAAGAGAGAAAGAGTGCTTGTGAGAGTGAGTTTGCGTACCTCCAACGTTCGCCTTTCTCCTTATTTCTAGGCTGGCCATGCAGCCCAAGATTGTGCGCGCACTACCTCTGCTGTCCTTCCCTAGACAGGTGGCAATGCTCGCCTCTCACTACCTTACGCGTGTAAAGGTTTTGTCCTTCCACTAGTACACACAGAACTGTCCAACGGTATTGAGGCGTGCGTGGAGCAGATGTCCTCTCCCTCACGCCATTGGCCCAGGTGGCACTCCTAACCGGGGTACCACAACCGGCCTAACACTTGTGAGAAATTGCCATCACATGCACCTAACCGTGCTATGGGCCATCGGCCTGTGACTTGGGATTAGGCGAAAGTCTGACCACCTCGGCCGAACTATCCTTGACCGGTTTATCATGATCAACCGGTTGCGAGGCATGCCGGCCTCCAACCGTTCTATCTCCAATCTCGGTCACACGAAGTCATCTTTATTGATTGATCGGTCCAAGGCGTACCGGCCCTGATCGCACACACGGTGTATCTCGGGCTACCTCTTAACTCGGTCGTCATCCGCTAACTTGAGCTCCGCCCAATACGTACAATAACAGCACGGCTAGGCAAGAGCATGCCAGACCGGTCAACATCTTCGACCGTGCAAGTCAGGCCGAGTCAATAGAGGACTTTGCTCGGCGTCATGTAGTCCGTCAAGTCTGACGTTGTATCAACTCAGCCGTACTGCCCGATGCAAATCTTCCCTCTCAATTGCCCCTTAATTCCGTCCGCATAGCGTGATCGAATTACATTACAAGGCCGGGCGAAATTTTTGCTTTCGGTGATCGCTTGCTGATTTATGAATTCGTGGCGAGCAAGGTCCGCTCTGCGACTTGCTTCTTGGAGAGCAAGATCATTCGACAAGGAACACCAAGGTCGGCGAGCTAGGTCCGCTCGGCGATTTACTTCTTGGCGAGCAAGATTAGCTCGGCAAAGAACTTCAAAGAAGGCGAGCAAGGTCCGCTCCGCGACTTCCTTCTTGGCGAGCAAGATCAGCTCGGCAAGGAACACCAAGGTCGGCGAGCAAGGTTCGCTCGGTGACTTGCCTCTTGGCGAGCAAGATCAGTTCGTCAAGGAACACCAAGGTCCGCGAGCAAGGTCTGCTCAGCGACTCGCATCTTGGCGAGCAAGATCAGCTCATCAAGGAACACCATAGTCCGCGAGCAAGGTCCGCTCGGCGGCTCGTTTCTTGGCGAGCAAGATCTGCTCGGCAAGGAGCACCAAGGTTGGCGAGCAAGGTCCGCTCGGCACCTTTCTTCTTGGCGAGCAAGATCAGCTCGGCAAGGAATTCCAAGGTCGGCGAGCTAGGTCCGCTCAGCAACTTGCTTCTTGGCGAGCAAGATCAGCTCGGTAAGGAACACCAAGGTCGACGAGCTAGGTCCGCTCGGCGACTTGCTTCTTGGCGAGCAAGATCAGCTCGTCAAGGAACACCAAGGTCCGCAAGCAAGGTCTGCTCAGCGACTCGGTTCTTGGCGAGCAAGCTCAGCTCGGCAATTAATCACCAAGGTCGACGAGCAAGGTCCGCTCGGCGCCTTGCTTCTTGGCGAGCAAGATCAACTCGGCAAGGAACTCTAAGGTCGGCGAGCTAGGTCCGCTCGGCGACTTGCTTCTTGGCGAGCAAGATCAGCTCGGCAAGGAACACCAAGGTCGGCGAAAGCAGGTCCGCCTTTCTTGGCGAGCAAGATCACCAAGAAGGAATTCAAGGTCGGCGAGCTAGGTCGCTCGTGACTTGCTTTTAGCGAGCAAGATCAACTCGGCAAGGAACACCAAGGTCGTGAGCTAGGTCCGGCGACTTTCTTCTTGGCGAGCAAGATCACTTCGACAAGGAATTCCAAGGTCGTGAGCTAGGTCCGCTGACTTGCTTGGCGAACAAGCTCACTCGACAAGGAACACCAAGGTGCGAAGCAAGGTCCGCTCGATGCCTTCTTCTTGGCAGCAAGGTCAACTCGAGAAGGAACTCCAAGGTCGTGAGCTAGGTCATTCGGTGACTTGCTTCTTGGCGAGCAAGATCAGCTCGGCAAGGAATTCCAAGGTCGGCGAGCTAGGTCCGCTCAGCGACTTGCTTCTTGGCGAGCAAGCTCAGCTCGGCAAGGAACACCAAGGTCGGCGAGCAAGGTCCGCTTGGCACCTTGCTTCTTGGCGAGCAAGGTCAGCTCGGCAAGGAACTCCAAGGTCAGCGAGCTAGGTCCGCTCGGCGACTTGCTTCTTGGCGAGCAAGTTCAGCTCGGCAAGGAACACCAAGGTCGGCGAGCAAGGTTCACCCGGCGCCTTTCTTCTTGGCGAGCAAGATCAGCTCGGCAAGGAACTCCAAGGTCGACGAGCTAGGTCCGCTCAGCGACTTGCTTCTTGGTGAGCAAGATCAACTCGGCAAGGAACACCAAGGTCGGCGAGCTAGGTCCGCTCGGCGACTTTCTTTGGCGACAAGATCATTTCGACAGGAACTCCAAGGTCGGCGAGCTAGGTCCGCTCAGCGACTTGCTTCTTGGCGAGCAAGATCAACTCGGCAAGGAACACCAAGGTCGGCGAGCTAGGTCCGCTCGGCGACTTTCTTCTTGGCGAGCAAGATCAGCTCGGCAAGGAATTCCAAGGTCGTGAAGCTAGGTCCGGCTGACTTCTTGTTTGGCGAAACAAGCTCATTTCGGCAAGGAACACCAAGGTCGGCGAGCAAGGTCCGCCCGGCGCCTTTCTTCTTGGCGAGCAAGATCAGCTCAGCAAGGAACTCCAAGGTCGGCGAGCTAGGTCCGCTCGGCGACTTGCTTCTTGGCGAGCAAGATCAGCTCGGCAAGGAATACCAAGGTCGGCGAGCAAGGTCCGCTCGGTGCCTTATTTCTTGGCGAGCAAGGTCAGCTCGGCAAGGAACTCCAAGGTTGATTAAAACCATCAACAAACCTCTTGCCGAGTAAAATCCTTTCGACAAGGAATTTCAAAGTTGATAAAACCACCAATGAACCTCTTGCCGAGCAAAATCTGTCCGGCCAGGAATTTTTATCTTTCCATCAAAATGATCGTTAGTTGCCCCCCGGTCCACCCTAAATCTGCATGGCGAGGCAAACATACAATAATTCTCAAGAAAATAGTTTACTTGTTTCATTGTGCCAATGGCAAAAAGGGGTTACAGAAACAGAACTAAGAACAAAACTTTAGATTGGCAGAGCTTGATGTTCTATAAATGGATCGGCCATTTACAAACTGCGATTTTTATGCCCCTTTTCCTCAGTCTTCTTACAGACTTCTTCCAAAAACCCAACTCCCTATATCTCTTCCATGGTGGTTTGCATGGCCATCATCTTGTTCTCTATAACCGGACTTGCTGTCACGGTAGCAGCGGCTGCATCGTCTTCGACTCGGATGTGCTCATTAATGCGTCGCATGAGCAACTCCATGGTCGACGGTTGATTCATTGTGGCGAAGTCTCGCAACCTATGCTGCCGTAGGAGACCACGCTTGTATTGGGTAATCGCCAGATTGGTGGAGCAGTCGAGGATCTCATTGTAGGTTTCCCAGTACTTCGCATTGTATGCCTTCAACGAACACCCAGACTCCATTTTGACGCCCAGGAGATGGTCTACCTCCTTCGGCGTTCGAGTGTTGGTCTTGAATCTGGTGACGAAGGCTTCCGCTAGTTGTTGCCACCCCTCGATACTCCCCTCCGGGAGCCTTTCGAACCACTTCAACCCCAGCTCTCCCAAGCTTGCTGGGAATATGAGGCACATCAAGGCATCGTTCTGACGGTGGCCAGCCATTACTTGCCGGTAATAGCTCACATGCATGTACGGATCCGTCTTGCCGTCGTACAAAGTAAATTTTGGCTGGTGGAATCCGGCGGGGAGTGGGGTGCCCTCAATCTCTGGGGACAACAGCGTGGATGTAAGCCTTGCCAGCTCTTTGTCCACCAGTACTGGGGCCATGTTTTTGGGCGCCGGCATCACCACCTCTTCACTGCAACGTACTGGGGCACTCAATCTCTGGAGCGCCGGCACCCTCTAAGCCTCTCGACGGCGCGCTCTCTCCTCCAGCACGTCCCTTAAGTCTCTGGAACGGGAGGAGGCAGAGTATCGCGACGTGGACGACGGGCGTGAGGGGCGATAGGTGCTGTCGCGAGTAATGGATCTACCCTCTCGCTGGTCGGAATCTCCAGCCCCATAGTTCCTGGTGATGGAGATTGAATGAGTCCTCATTGGTGGCGATCGCTGAACGAGGAGGGGTGCGCTCACTGAGGTTGCCCTCTCCAGCAACACCCTTCCCCTTCACTTGGCGCTTCAGAAGCTCCATCTCCGCTGCCATCTTACGAATGAGGGCTTCCTGATCCTTGAGTTTGTGCTCCAGGCACTCCTCACGAGACTCCCCCCGGCGCCGGCGGCCCTCAGGACTCTGTGAACGATCTGAACTCCTCCCACGCTTGTCGCGCGCTCCTCGCGAAGAGGTTTCCAAGCCCGCCATGGTTGGGACATTAGGGAGGCCTTCTCTCCTGCGTACATACTCTGGAGTGACACCATCGACGACGGACAGTGGAACTTCGTCGTTGTTAGCCATGGAAATGGTCGAAGAAGCTTACAGAACAAGGATTGAGTATCAAACTTTCCCACAGACGGCGCCAATTGTACGGGGGCGAAATATCCTTTGCTCTCCGTACGCCTTGAACGTCAAGCTTCTGGTAACGGCGTCTGTCTCGCAACGGTGAAATTTGCGGTGGTGTGCCGGAAAAACCCTTCGACGCTCAAGTCAGTTCACAGAGGAAGAAGACAATGAGAAGAGAGAAAGAGTGCTTGTGAGAGTGAGTTTGCGTACCTCCAACGTTCGCCTTTCTCCCTATTTCTAGGCTGGCCATGCAGCCTAAGATTGTGCGCGCACTACCTCTGCTGTCCTTCCCTGGACAGGTGGCAATGCTCGCCTCTCACTACCTTACGCGTGTAAAGGTTTTGTCATTCCACCAAGATACACTGTAATCGTCCCAGTATTGAGGCGTGCGTGGAGCAGATGTCCTCTCCCTCACGCCATTGGCCCAGGTGGCACTCCTAACCGGGGTACCACGACCGGCCTAACACTTGTGAGAAATTACCATCATATGCACCTAACCGTGCTATGGGCCACCGGCCTGTGACTTGGGATTAGGCGAAAGTCTAACCACCTCGGCCGAACTATCCTTGACCGGTTTATCATGATCAACCGGTTGCGAGGCATGCCGGCCTCCAACCGTTCTATCTCCAATCTCGGTCACACGAAATCATCTTTATTGATTGATCGGTCCAGGGCGTACCGGCCTTGATCGCACCCACGGTGTAGCTCGGGCTACCTCTTAACTCGGTCGTCATCTGCTAACTTGAGCTCCGTCCAATACGTGCAATAACAACACGGCTAGGCAAGAGCATGCCAGACCGGTCAACATCTTCGACCGTGCAAGTCAGGCCGAGTCAATAGAGGACTTTGCTCGGTGTCATGTAGTCCGTCAAGTCTGACGTTGTATCAACTCGGCCGTACTGCCCGATGCAAATCTTCCCTCTCACTTAAATTTATATGAAATGATAAGCAAAATTTATATGAAACGATAAGCAAAATTGAATCGATTTTCAACTACAAATCTGATTCAACAATACTGTGAGATTATCATAAAACAAAAAATTCAAACAAAAATTAAAAGGATTTTAAGTGTGTCTTCCTCTTCCGTGTTATCGTTGATGTAGTCGTTGAAATCAAAGGTGTACCTAACATTCTAGTGGTGGTGGCTCCGCCAAGCGTCACTCATATCATTGACGTAGTCGTTGAAATCGAAGGTGTACCTAACATTCCAGCTGTGGTGGCTCCACCAAGCGTCACTCACCGGCTCAGTGACAACACAATGTGCGAGATTTGTCTTTGACCTTCGCGATCTGAGACAGACCTTCAAGTAAGCCTTCCAATTAGATACAGACCTCTTTGCTTGATCTTTGCCAAAGCCTCTATGGAAGGTTGTGTCCGCTTCAATGAAGCGATGAGAGCCACCGGAGATCGGCAAAGAAGTGATATGAAGTAATTTGAGAGAGAGAGAGAGAGGAGCGGTGGGAGAAGAGTGAGAGAGAACACAGTTTGATTTGGAAACTATATATATATATATATGGGTAATTTGGTTATTTTGTGAGAATTTATCCTTATGAACAAAGCATTTTAGAATCTAAACTTTGAAACAAAGAGAATTTAAAATTAAATTTATGGACTGAGTTATTTAAATGCATATTGATTAGGTATATTAAAAAGTTAAAAAAATTAATAATAATAATTAAAATATAAAAAAAATACTAAAAATATATGACAACTCAACTAAAAATAAAAGGGCAAATCGCCTACACCTCCCTTAAGGTTTAACGAAATTACAGATTCCTCTGAGGTTTCAAAAATTATATCTCGCCCCATCATAATTAACGCCGTTAACGAATATCATAAATTGACTGAAATGTCCTTTTGGCAAATAAGGGAAAATTACCTACACCCCCTTGAGGTTTAGCTAAATTATAGATTTTCTCCTGAGGTTTAGCTAAATTACAGATTTCCTTAAGGTTTAGTTAAATTATCATTTTTAAATAAGTTATGAAATGCAAAATTAAAATGGAAAAACACTTATTACACTATAACAAATTAAGGTTTTAGAGATCAAAATTTAGGGACAAAATTATTTTTAGGAGACCAAATATTTTTGTTGCAAAAAGTGTCATTATATTTTTAGCAACAAAATTGAATATTAGTGATTAATTATTATCTTTTTGGTATCAAATTTTGTCTAAAAAAAAATTATTTTGAGACTAAATTATTTTGTCCCTAAAAATCTATTTATTATTGACATTTTCGAAATTTTATCGCTAAAAGACTTATTTTTTACTTTTCAAGGTAACCTTTTAGCATTATTCTCACGGCGATAGAAATTAGTCTCTAAATATCTTTTGCAACAAAATTTTCACTTTTAGAGATCAAAAAAATTAGTTTCTAAAACTCTTATATGTTGTAATGTTATATGTGAATTTGTTTGATTTGATTTTTAGAAATTTATTTTTAATTTATTTTTTAAAAAAATTAAAATTAATTTGGTTAAGAAATAAAAAATAGAAAATAAATATTATTTTTATATAATTTTATCTTTTGAGTGGTTAGAAATAATTTTTACAAATTAAATATATTTTTTCATATTTATTTTTATTAAATTAGTTTTTTTTTAAAATTTTGAATTTTTTTTCTAAACAATAAATCAAAAAAACTAAAAAAAAAAATTTCCATCTAATGTAATTTTTTTATAAATTTTGTTAGTTTATCAAAGTAATTTCAGTAAGGACAATATCATTTATCAATTTGTATTTTGGTGATGTCAGCCAATCATTCTTAACATTTAGTTAACAATAAGAATTAATTGTCATGTAAATATAAATTTCGAGGGGTGAAATATAATTTCTAAAATCTCATAAAATATTCAACTAATGCCTCGTTTAGCAAGTGACTATTTTAGTCTAAAAGTCAAAAAGTTACTAAAAAAATCAAAAAACTTATAATTTATACCAAAAAGTCAAAGATTTCATTTTCTCTCTATTTTTTGCACATCTTTTCGTAAAAAATTAAAAAATTACTTTAAATATACTATTTTTTTTATCTCATATTTTAACTAAAAAATCAAAAAATCACTATAATTTGTTTCCAAACGAGACCTAATCTCAAGGAGGCGTAGCTAATTTTCCCAAAACAAAACCAGTGAAGATACTTATTAAACGGTTGAAAGTCATTAACCATTTTTGTCTAATCTATTGACTTTGAAGCTTGTTTGCCTCAGTCAACTCCCTTCTCTCTCTCTCAATGGGGGACGCAGTTCTGTCGGCGTTCATGCAGGTCGTGTTCCAACAGTTGGCATCTCCGTTGGTGGAGGAATTCGGACTCCTCTACAACCTGGAGAGACACCTCAAGAAGCTCTCCAGATTGCTGACCAGAGCTCGAGCTGTGATTTGCGATGCGGAGCAGAGGCAATCCACAGAGCAGGCAGTCGCGATTTGGTTGGCCGATCTCAAAGACGTCGCTTACGACGCCGATAACATCCTTGACGAGATGTCCACTCAAGTCCTCCTCTCCAAATTCCAGGTATCTAGATCCAAACAATGTTTCCAAAATATATTTTTTCAAGGGAAATTACATAAGGTTCTGTTTAATGCAGATCACTTCATATTTAAAAAATTATTCTTATTTTTTATTAGATTATAATGATATATTTATCTGTTAGTTTTTATACTTATAAAATAATAAAATAATATATATTTTTTTGTTCATATCATTTTAAGAAAAATAATAATTATTTTTTTTTAGTTTAACTTCAACAAAAAAATTGAGTTTTTTTTTTTCATGTTTTTTTTTTAACTGATTTTTTTTTAATATTTTAGATATATCTAATCTAGATATAGTTAAGAAGTATAATATTTTGTGTGTTTTCTTTTTTTTAAATTCATCAAATATAAAAAAAATACAAAAATTCAATACATTATTTTATTTTGTTGCATTCAATGGATTTTTAAAAAAAAAAATAAAATTTGTACAAATTTTATATTTTTTAAATATATCTAGATTAAATTGATCTAATCTAAGGATAATGGTGGAAATAAAAATAAAAAATTATATTCATATATAAAAATTTATATAAAAAAATATCATAAAAATATTATGATAGTAATATTGTTATATATAAATATAAATCATGTTTGTGGGTATTTTGTTTTGAAGTAAAATGTCACCATTAAACTATATCATTGTGTTTGAAAATTTTACGATATATAAAATTTATATTTGTATATCATCACTCAATAAAAATATATTTGGATAAAATTTTAATGATGAAAAGTTATAAAATATAATGATAATGATAAGAAGAAGAAATAGTAAAAAAAAATGACAAGATTATCATTTAAAAAAATTTAGGACATAATATTAATAATGTATGAGGCAATTTATAATGAGAGAGAATTTGTATTAATTTTTCAAATACGAAAAGAGATTTATATTAAACAAAAATCTAGGTGTCAAGTGTAATTTAACTTTTTTTGAATTTGAAAATCTTCTTCTCATACCAACCAACGTGGCTTACGACATCCTAGTTGGTGTAAAATTACTCAAGCAGCTGATTTCTATTCAAAATAAAAATTTAGATATCGGGAATATTAATTGCCATTTTGTTTTAATTTTATTTATTTGAATTGCAGCTGCCAGTATGGTGTGGTGAGGAGATTTTTCCTAGTAAAGTAATGATGGACAATCTTCTGTGTAAATAAAATAAAATAAAATTTATAGAATTTATTTTGTCAAATCGAATTAAAAATAAAAGACCAAGTCGAGTGTGTGACACTCTGTCCTTAAGACATATTCGTCCCGCTTCGGTGCTTACGAACTAATGACGTCTATCTCCCAGGATATAATAATCTTTACAAATCTGTAGTAGTACTCCAAATAAATTTGTACGGCGAACCAAACCTATATTCTAACTCTCTGAATTTTATTCTAAAACTAATATGAAGAATAATACACTAAAGATAAAAGTTCAAACAGCAAAAGAATATTTTTGAGATTGATTTTTTGGTGTCCAAGACTGCTAGAAATGGTTTAAATTTATAGGCAAAAAACTGATCCAAACAGGTACCAAATTGAAGTGAATAGGTGCACATTTAAATTAAATAGGTGCAAACACTATTCAAACAGATAACTGTTGAATAGTGATCTGTCCGTTGCTTTAGATCAAATTTTCAAACTGTTTGAAAAAGTATCCGTTGGTGGAACAGTTTTTAAACTGTTTGGAATATTTTTATTAAACTATTTGAATAGTTTAATCAATAAATTCATTGGTGGAACAGTTTTTAAACTATTTGGAATATTTTTATTAAACTATTTGAATAGTTTAATCAATAAAGGAAGAGGTACAATCTTTAGGAAACCACTTTAGGAATTCAAAATTTAAATTTAGATTTAAATTAAATTCCCACAATAATTTTTTTATTGAAAAAATTCAAATGAATTTTGTCTAAAAAATTAATGTTAGACCCGAAAAGAACGTTAACTTCCCATTCACTCATAAATGGTTTTGACGTTCCGTTTTCACCGTGTGACTTGCCACGCGGCAAGGAACACTTCACCTCTTCGAACCCACCCCAAAAGACATTTGGGCCCCACTTAATTTTGGACTCAAAGTTGGCCAAAAATATACCTATATAAAACCATTTTTCCAACAATCCCCCACATGAATGGAATTTGACGGAGAGAAAATGCAACAACATGATCTAATTACAGAGAGTACAAAAATTAGAAATATTCTACAAAGGATAGGTAGCTTTTGGCTTTGAACCTTCCTTTGTGAAATACTATCAGATTTACTAGCTAACCAGTGAACATGATGTCTTGAACTGTTCAGCCGTTTGTGTAAACCAAGACAATAGAACTCACACAGTATTTTTCCAGACACAGTTTAGTTCTCATTATTGTGTTCATTTTAGCCCTGAATAACCTGGTCTTTCATGAGTGCTCTAGAGAATTGTAGCCCTTCACAAATCTCATAGAACCGGCCCAGTTCACATTCATATAGGTGATTCTTATTAAGAGTATCATGCCATACTCCATTAGGTGTACCTAGATATAAGAATCATTAAAAGTATTACTTAACCTAAAATGCTGCAGACATCACTATATCATCATAGAAATAAATAGGAGTTAGACTCTCCAGTGATCCTTCTAAGTCATATACAACTCGGTTGTCCCTTTGAACATAGATCTTGGGATCTCCAGTCAACTAGGTTAGGTTGCCATTGTGGTAACTCTTATTTAATAGGCTTTAGTCCCATTTCCCTCGATGAATTCTCAACTAGCTCTCTTGCTAACCCTTTGGTTAGTAGATCCGCTATGTTGTCTTTAGACTTTACATATTCAATGGAAATAATTTCATTAGAGAGTAGTTGTCTCACAGTGTTATGTCGACGATGAATGTGTTGTGACTTACCGTTATACATATGACTATGTGCTCTACCTATTGCTGATTGACTATCACAATGTATGCATATAGCAGGCATTGGTTTTGGCCACATTGGAATATCTTCAAGGAAGTGACAAAGTCATTCTTCTTCTTCCCCAGCTTTGTCTAATGCTATGAACTCTGATTCCATAGTAGACCTAGCAATGCAAGTCTCTTTAGAAGATTTCCAAGATACAGTCGCTCCACCAAGAGTAAAGACATACCCACTGGTGGACTTTAAGTCTCTAGTATCTGATATCCAATTTGCATCACAGTATCCTTCAAGTACTGCTGGATATCTTGTATAATTCAGCCCAATGTTACGAGTGAATCGGAGATATCTTAGAACCCTTGTAATTGCTTTCCAGTATTCTACTCCCAAATTACTCGTACATCTACTTAATTTACTTACTACATAAGCTATATCCGGGCGAGTGCAGTTTATTAAGTACATTAAGCTTTCAATAATTTGGGCATACTCTAATTGAGAAATATTTTCCTGTACATTTTTAGATAGAAACAAATTAACATCTACAGGTGTTCTAGCAAGATGTTTCATTTTTCTTTTGAAAATCCACTTGTACCCAAGAGGTTTACAACCTGGTGGCAAATCCACCAATTCCCAAGTGTGATTTTGCAATATGGATTCAATTTAACTATTGGCAGCTTCTTTCCATAAACGAGCTTCAGGACTGGATATAGCCTCTTTAAAAGTTAAAGGTTCATTTTCTAACAAATATTTTATAAAATCTGGACCAAAAGATTTTAGGGTTCTAGCACATTTATTACGCCTAAGTTCCTCTTCTTCATTTTGATCTAGCTCTTGCTCTTGATCAAGTTCATGTTCTTGATCCTGACTAATAATAGCATCATGAGATCTTTTATTACTACTAGTTTCTAGTCCAGTCTTATTTGAAAATACATGTTCAAAGAAAGATGTATTTCGAGATTCAATAATAATATTTACATGCATTTCGGAATGTTC
Organism: Camellia lanceoleosa; assembly: GCA_025200525.1. Classification (NCBI taxonomy): domain Eukaryota; kingdom Viridiplantae; phylum Streptophyta; class Magnoliopsida; order Ericales; family Theaceae; genus Camellia; species Camellia lanceoleosa. Next base: position 130,974,735 of record CM045771.1, on the reverse strand, counting down.
TGATTTATGAATCAAAAACTGATATGCACTACTATTCTTAGCATAACCAATGAAAATGCAATCAATGGTCTTAGGACCTATCTTAGTCTTTTTAGGACTAGGAATAGCCACTTTAGCCAAACACTCCTACACTTTTAAGTATTTGTAGGATGGTACTCTTCCATGCCACACTTCATAAGGTGTTTGATTCACTTTCTTTCGAGGTACTTTATTAAGTATATAATTAGCAGAAAGTATTGCTTCCACCCACAAGTTTTGAAGTAATCTAGAACTGATTAACATGACATTCATCATTTCTTTTAAAATCTTATTTTTCCTTTCAGCAATTCCATTTTTCTGAGGTGAGTAAGGAGCTGTGGTTTGATGAATTATTCCATGTTCTTTACGAAATTCACCAAAAGGTGATTCATATTCACCACCTCTATCACTTCCAAGTTTCTTGATTTTCTTCCCAAGTTGATTTTCAACTTCATTCTTATATTGAATGAAAGTTTCCAAAATTTCATCCTTGGTTCGAATTAAATTAACATAACTATATCTAGTATAGTCATCTATAAAAGTGATAAAACATTTTTTCCCACCTCTTGTTTGAATTGATTTAAAATCACAAATGTCACTATGAATTAATTCAAGTGGTTCCGTACTTCTTTCAATTGAATGAAAAGAAGTTTTGGATAATTTTGCCTCAACGCAAATTTCACATTTATTATCTGAATCAATGTCAAATTTAGGTAAACATTCCATATTAATTAATCTACGCAAAGATCCATAATTAACATGTCCTAGTCTACCATGTCATAAATTTGAAGACTCAAGCAAGTAAGAAGAAGATGTATTTTTATTAATAACTGAAGGTACACCGGTCATTACATTCATCTTGAAAAGGCCATCAGACATGTAACATTTTCCTACATACATCCCATTCTTAATAAGTACAAATTTACCACTCTCAAATACTAGCCTAAACCCATTCTTACTTAACAAAGATCTGGAAACAAGATTTTTGCGAATGTCCGGTACATGCAGCACATTGTTGAGAGTGAGTTCCTTTCCAAATGTCATCTTGAGAACAATCTTCCCTTGTCCGTCAACTTTGGAAATTGAGGAGTTGCCCATAAAAAGTTATTCACCATTGTCCACTGTAGAATAAGATGCAAACATCTTTTTGTCAGCACAGATATAGCGAGTAACACCAGTGTTCACCTACCATTCTTTAGAATTTCCGACAAGATTTGCCTCGGAAACAACTGCAAAAAGATTGATGTCATCTATACCATTAGAAATATTGTCCACTTCGGTCATATGGGCTTGAGCAGGTTTCTTACTTGTTCTTCTTTTGTTTTTGCCTTTGCTACGACAACCTTTGGCCCGATGTTCCTCTTTGTCACAGATGTAACATTTACTATTAAACTTGTACTTTTTATTTTCCCCCCTTTAGAGCCTTGTAATGTACTTTCTACAGAAGACTTTCGTTTTCTTAGTTTTTGAAGCATGTTTCACCACATTTGTCTTAGACTCCATAGGATGCTTACCAGCCCGCTTTTCAGAATTGTGGTTGTCCTCTTCAATCCTCAAACGCATAATTAATTCTTCCATAGACATTTCTTTGCGCTTGTGTTTGAGGTAGTTCTTGAATTCTTTCTAACCTTGTAGTAATTTTTCAATTAAGATTGCAACTTGGAATGATTCACTGAGAGATATGAATTCTGCATGAATGTCATATAGAATGAGTTGAAAATCTTGAACTTGGCTTATCACAGTTTTAGAATCAACAATTACAAAGTCTAAGAATTTACTAACCACAAATTTCTTTGAGCCGACATCTTCTGTTTTGTATTTTTTCTCCAAAGACTCTCAAAGTTCCTTTACTGTCTTGATAGAACTGTAGATATTGTATAATATGTTGTCAAGTCTGTTCAAGATGTAGTTCTGGCAAAGAAAATCAACATGTTTCCAGGCATCAACCGCAGCAATTACTTGCCGGTCGATTTTATCCTCTTTCAAAATAGGAACATCTTCGCGGAGGAAACAAGCTAGGTTCAGAGTTGTAAGATGGAACAACATTTTTTGTTGCCATCTTTTAAAATCAGTTCCTGAAAACTTCTCTGGCTTTTCACCGTAATTTACCGGTACTGTCACCACAGGAGAGGGGATTGGCGTCATTGTAGCCACCACGGTAGTACTTATTTGAGCATTTGTTTCTGTAGCCATTAATTCTAATTTATAAAACAAAATTATAATTAGAATTTATACTACACTGAAAATTAATCCAAATTCACAGAATTAAATTCTGTAAAAATAAAAGAAACAAGAATGTAACTTTTATTTTTTCAATTAATTAGGAAATAAAATAAAATTTAATTTAATTAAATTAATTTTACACAAAAAATTAAATTTCTGTTTCACTTCAATAATTAAAATACTAAAACAAAATTTTAATTAATGAAAACTCAGAAAATAATTTTTAAAAACTAAAATTAATTTCTGAAAAAATTTCACAAAAATATATTCTGAATTGTTAATGACACCAGTATATTACTATTAGTTGTCAAAGAAAATAGACAGTAAATTACTACTATCTGTCAAATAGCATATAATCACTATTTGTTTTTCCAACCAGAATATTATTTTGTAAATCCACAAAAAATAATTTTCTTAAAAGAAAAAAGAGAAAAGGAAACAAACGAAAAATTCTGTAAACAGAATAATTCGAATCTATCTTAAGATTGTTGGACAATCTTCTGTGTAAATAAAATAAACTGAAATAAAATAAAATAAAATAAAACAAAACTTACAGAATTTATTTTATCGATCCGAATTAAAAATAAAAGACCAAGTCGAGTGTGTAACACTCTATCCTTAAAACAGGTTCGCTCCGCTTCGGTACTTATAGACTAATGGCGTCTATCTCCCAGTGAAAAATCTAGAAACCTCCTAGATGTTGATTTGTGATTATGTATCAATTTTAAGCAGAATATAACAATCACAATCAAACAATCAAGACAAAGAGATACAACGATTTTACGTAGAAAAACTACAATTGGACACCTCCAATTGTGATAAAAAAAACTACGGGCAACAGCCAAAAGAACAATCCACTAAGAAGATTTAAAGGAATTACACAGGTATACTCTCAATTATCTAGCGAATCCACAACGCCTAATTGAACCAACCTCTCGGTGCCTCTTCCAACCCCATCTTCACCACGAAATTGTCTTTCTGATGAGCCACTCCAGAATCCACCGAAGCTTCAGGCTCGAATTCTTCAGAATCCACCGAAGAACAACTCTCTCTTTTGTATAAACAAACAAAACCTTTGATGTACTCTCTTTTAAACCATGAGTTGAATACTCAATAAAACATCAAAGAAACTAGCAAAATATCTCCAGATATAAATCTTAATATCCAAAAAGAAGATCTGGAGAAGTTCCTTTAGCTTTGAGAGAAAACCAAGTATTTATAGAAAACCAAAGCAATCCTAATTTCAAAAGAAAACCAACTCCTTAACGAATCTGGAAATCTGGGATCGCGCTATCCGCTCGAGTGTGGGTCTTCCCGCTCAAGCGGAGACTTCATATCTTGTGATTTCATATAGGCTCCCCGATCGAGCGTCCGTTTCCCCGCTCAAGCGGGGAATCACACCATCCAGTACTTTTTCAGGCATAGCAGAGATACTGTGAGCTCGCAAACCCCGCTCGAGCGTCACTTTCCCCGCTCGAACGGGAAGACCAAAATTGGAAGAAAATGACAGGCAACTTTGAATGCATTTTTGCATTTTGCTTTGGCCCGCGAGTTGACTGGGCAGCTCGACCCCCGTAATAATCAGCGAAGTGGCAATCTTGAAAGTATTGACATCACAAACTTCTTTGCAAAGCACAATTCGGGTTGGATTCGCCTCTAACAACTCATAGCCTCACTGAAATAAAAATACAAATAAAATTACAACTAAAGGAGTTTTGTCAAACGGGGTTGCCAATAATAAAAACCTAACACCCAGGATACAATGATCTTCACAAATTTGTAACAGCACTCCAAACAAATTTGTACGGCGAACCAAACCTGTGTTCTAACTCTCTGAATTTTATTCTAAAACTAATATGAAGAATAATCCACTAAAGATAAAAGTTTGGACAGCAAAATAATATTTTTGAAACTGATTTTTTGGTGTCCAAGACTGCTGGAAATGGTATGAATTTATCGGCAAAACACTGACCCGAACAGGCACCAAATTGAAGTGAATAGGTGCGCATTTAAATTGAACAGGTACAAGCGCTATTCAAATAGATAACTGTTGAATAGTGATCTGTCCGTTGCTTTAGATCAAATTTTCAAACTGTTTGAAAAAGTATCTGTTGGTGGAACAGTTTTTAAACTGTTTGGAATATTTTTATTAAACTATTTGAATAGTTTAATCAATAAAGGAAGAGGTACAATCTTTAGGAAACCACTTTAGGAACCCAAAATTTGAATTTAGATTTAAATTAAATTCCCACAATAATTTTTTTATTGAAAAAATTTAAATAAATTTTGTCTAAAAAATTAATGTTAGACCTGAAAACGACGTCAACTTCCCATTTACTTATAAATGGTTTTGACGTTCCATCTTTACCATGTGACTTGCCACGTGGCAAGGAGTACTTCACCTCTTCAGACCCACTCCAAAAGACGTTCAAGGCCCACTCAATTTTGGGCTCAAAGTTGACCAAAAATATGCCGATATAAAACTATTTTTCCAACAAGTAAAATTTAAGACTTTGTTAGGATCATAATTAAGACTGGTTTGAAATATGTTATTTTAGTAATTTTTTAATTTTTTACGAAAAGATGTATAGAAAAGTAAAGAGAGTGATATGACAAATTATAATGACTTTTTGACTAAAACAGAATGTTGCCAAAGAAAAAGAGAAAATGTATGTGAAATGTTTATGGGTGTTTTTGGAAGTTAGTTAAAAGCTGATCTTTGGCTTTTTTTTAACTTTTTTGGTCTTTAATGAATATAAAATGTAAAAAGTGATGTGACCCAAAATGGGTTGGTTTTTAACCAGCTTTCCAAATGAGCCCATAATTATATTTCGTTCACATTTTATACTTTTTTGTCTCCTTTTCATTAGAGGTTGTTTGGGATGTGCTATATAAGTACACTTTTTGACTAAAAAAATAGAGAAAAAGAAAATGTATGTTTGGAATAACTTCGTGACTTTTTACGTAATGATGGGTAACAAAATATTATAATAAAATCAAAATGACTATTCTACCCTTATTGACTTTTTGACTTTTAGATAGTTGAATTCACCTCTAGCCCCACAAGCTTCCCAAATAGTATAGACTTTTTGACTTTTAATAATTTTTTGACTGTTTGACTTTTGTAGAGAAGCCTAGAGGGCAAAATAATAATTTTGCCCTTTGAATTCAACTATCCAAAAGTCAAAAAGGATAGAATGGTCATTTTAATTTTATTGCAATATTTTATTAAGAATGATCATTTTGATTTTATTACAATATTTTATTACGCATATTTTCGTAAAAAGTCAAAAAGTTCTCCCAAATATATATCCTTTTTTTTTTTTACTTTTTTAGCTAAAAAGTCAAAAAGTGTACTTATGTAGCGCATCTCAAACAATATGTTGGATCAAAACCCTTTCATAATAAAACTTTAATATATTAAGAACAAGTACAAAAGGTTTTCCTTAAAAAGTTGAGCACATACTACTATTACCAAAAAATTAAACTTTAAAATTATATAACTTTTCATGTAAATGCCGGTTTTTAATAAAATTAATATTTTTAGAATCATTTCATCAAGATCTATCAAATAAGATCTATGTTGATTATAAAATTCTTTTAAAAAAAAAATTATTATCGTCAAAATTGATGTAGGCAGTAACATGTTAAATTGGTTCACAGTAACATGTTATTCTGATAATATTGTCTAAGAAAAAATAAAAATATATTTTTTACTTCACCTTTACTCAATTATGCAATTCTTCCTTAAAGAGTTTATGAAACAAAATAAATTAGACTGTTATTTTCACTAAACAAAGGTGTAATGGAAGAATTTTGACTAAATTTTTTTTTTTTTTTTTTGGTTTAATTCGTTAGTAGTACGTTGTAAATGTTGTAATCTTGTAAATTATGACACCACTTCTTGCCATTTTTGTCAATTTAATTTAATCATGCTATTTTTTGCACTATAAGGTACCTGGATTCTTCTCCTCCATCAATCCAAAACAAGTCTTCCTTCAAATTGATCTTGCACTGAGGATAGATGAGGTAATTGGGAAGTTGGAAGACATAGCACAAGAGAGAGAGGATCTCCATCTGAAGGAAGGAGTTGTATCTTGGAACTACAATAATAAAGAGAGGTTGCAGACAAGTTCTTTGATTGATGAGTTCTCTGTGTTTGGAAGAAGTGATGACAAAGAGGAAATCGTTTCGCTGTTGATGTTGGATGATTCTAGAGGTTGTAAATTGTCAATTATTCCCATTGTTGGAATTGGAGGATTAGGGAAAACAACACTTGCTCAACTCGTTTACAATGATTGGAGAGTTGAGAAGCATTTTGAACTAAGAATGTGGGTGTGCGCGCCCCAAGATTTCAATCCAAGAGTTATTACGAAAGCAATCATAGAGTCCGCAACTGGGGTTAGATGTGATCTCCTAGACATGGATCCAATGCAGCGGCGCCTCCAAGAGGTGATTAAGGACAAAAAATACTTGCTTGTGTTGGATGATGTCTGGAATGAGAACCGCAATGATTGGGATGTTCTGCAGGTTCCTTTTAGTATTGGGGCAAATGGAAGTAAAATTATTGTAACCACCAGAAGTAAAATAGTTTCATCGATGATGAGCACGACCCCTGCATATCATTTGAAGGATTTATCAAATAAGGATTGCTGGTCACTTTTCCAAAAATGCGCATTCCCGTGCATGGTCTCAGATGCGCCTCAGAATTTAGTGAAAATAGGGAAGAAAATTGTTCACAAGTATCAAGGGTTGCCTTCAGCTGTTAAGGCACTTGGTAGTCATCTGAACTCCGTCACTGATGAAAACGAATGGGATATTGTCTTGAAAAGTGAATTGTGGGACTTACCAGAAGACAAGGATAGCATTTTGCCTACTTTGAAATTGAGTTATAATCATTTGCCGAGTCATTTGAAGCAGTGCTTTGTCTATTGCTCGCTTTTTCATAGGGATCATGTATACGAGAAAGAGAGTTTAATTCAATTATGGATGGGAGAGGGGTTTCTTCAGACTAGAGGACTGAAACAAATGGAAGAGGTTGGCAGGGATCATTTCCATGAGCTTCAGTTAAGGTCATTCTTTTATTTCTCCCACAGCGATCCGTTGGATGGTCAACCCAAGTACAAAATGCACAGTCTTATTCACGATTTGTCTCGATTTGTCAATGGAGGTGAATATTATGCTACAAGCAGTGGTAAGATGGGACTCATCCCCAGGAAAGCTCGTCATGTCTCCTTGCAATGTGATCATCCAGAGCCGGTAGATTTTGAAATCTTCAATGGATGCAAAACTCTGAGAACTTTGCTGCTGTTGGGTAGATACAGATCCCATATTAAGCAAATTCCTCGGGACTTATTCCTTCAGTTGAAATGCTTACGCGAGTTGGATCTCAGCCATACTAGCATTACTGAGTTGCCAAATACTATTGGAGAGCTAAAGCATTTGCGGTATCTGGATCTCTCATGGAGCCACATAAGGAGGCTGCCTGAATCTACAAGTAGCCTATGCAACCTACAAACGCTGAAACTGATGAAATGCCTCGAGCTTCATGCACTTCCAGAGAAGATGAGCAATCTAGAGAACCTACGCCATCTAAACATTTCCTTCAGTACAGCTCTGCTGAAGATCCTTCCCTTTGCTGATAGAAGACTTCTCGACTTGCCAAAATGCATCAAAAACCTTATCAACCTTCGTGATATTGACACTACTTTCAGCATGAGTTTGCAGTATATTCTTCCCTTTGTGGAAAGAGAATCTCATTCAAATTCCCTCTCTCGACTAATTTCCACCCCACCAGGGTTGGGGAAACTAACAAAGCTCCAAACACTGTCCAATTTCATTGTAACCAAGAGGAGTGGATGTGGAGTTGAGGAGTTAAAGGGTATGGCAAATCTCCAAGGATCACTTTGTATTTCGAAACTGGAGAATGTAATGTGCGCAGAAAAGGCCAAGGAGGCTGATTTGAAGAGCAAGCATCGCCTGCAGGAATTGACATTACGGTGGAGTGAAGAGAATATCTTGGATTTGAGGAATGGGGTAAAGGAGGAGGCGGTAATCGAGTGTCTTCATCCTAACAAGAAAATCAATGTTTTGAGGATTGAAAATTTTGGAGGTAAAAAGTTCCCAAGTTGGATAGAGAATGGTTCACTATCTAATTTAGTTTCTATTTGCATCATTAATTGTCAAAAGTGTCAAACCCTCCCCAAATTGTGGCAGCTTCCATTCCTGAAAGATGTCAAAATCCATGGAATTCATGATCTGAAACATATAGGGCGCGAGTTTTATGGGGAAGGTGGAGTTGGATTCGCATCTCTAGAAATGCTGGAAATGAAGGACATGCCTAATCTGGCCTACTGGGCTGGAGCCGAGGCAGGTGAAATCCCTTGCCTTCGTGAACTTACCATTTGGGATTGTCCACTGATGATCGAGCTTCCAAACCTCCCATGTACGCTTACAACTTTAGAAATAGTCAACTGCAGGGGATTCAAATCTTTTCCAATGCTCCATTCTATCCAAAACTTGATATTTGGCCAATGTGACGAGGTGATACTGAATTCATTGACTTGCTGCTTCACATGTATTTCCTCTTTAACTGTTTCTACATTTACCCAGCTAAGAAATCTTTCCGATGGGCTACTGCAAAACCTAACATCACTCAGAGAACTTAAGTTTATCGACTGTGATGAACTCGCCTTTTTGACTCAGGATCAAAGTTTGGGCAAGCTCAGTTCACTTGAAGATTTGGAAATTTGTTGTTGTCCCAAGGTTACATCATTGAAGGATGAGAATTTGCCCAACACGCTGAAATCATTGCGTGTTGTATCGTGTCCATCTTTCACATCGCTTCCCGATGAGATCCAGAACCTCAGTGCCCTTGAAGTTTTGGAAATATGTAATTGCCCACAACTCCGTAAGTTGCCTGAAAGAGAGATGCCAGCTGCACTTCAACTTTTCTGGGTAAGGAGATGTCCTGCTTTGAAGGCACGCTGTCAAGATGAAGGTGAAGATTGGCCGAAAATATCGCATGTTCCCAACATAAGGATTGATTTGGAATGGATTCAACAGAATTGAATATGTTTGTCATCAGAGTGGACTATTTAGGTATGGAATGGCTTATCTTAGCTTCTGTCTTTTTCATCTTTTTTTAATTTTTAATTTTTTATCCATTTGCTATTTGATCCAGTCTTAAAACCAAAGTTTATACTGTTCATGTCTGTTAGATTGGAAGGCAGCTTTTGGAACCATCATTGGTAGAAGAAATGTGTTGAAGTTATTGCAGGTAGAACCAAGTGGAATTTGGTATTGAAGATTGGTTGGTTTTGGTTAGACCATTTTGGTGTGCAATTCAGAAACTATACTTCAATGCTTGTGAAGAAGCCTTAGAAAGTGGGAAAATCGTTGGCTTTGATGAAAGGGAAATGCTAAAAGCCGCGCATAGACTGTTGGATAATCTTATTATGTGTGTAAAAAATGTATTTAAAAAATATATAAAATGTATTGAAATATATAAAATATGAAACATGTGTGTATTGAAATTTTAAATTATTTTTTGTCATTATTTACAATTTAACCAACGCCCTACGGGCAGTGGTTAACAAGAAACATAATGAAATGCTTGTAAAAAATTATTGATCCTATTAGAGCAGCTCTAGTGGCAATGTATTTTTTTTTTTGTCGAATTTTGGTTAAACAGTGTAGTATTTTTTGTGCTGCTATTTTTTTAATCTTCTACCATCAACCACCATTATTTAATCACTATTTTCTTGATAATGCTTCAATTCATTAACTTAAGTCAAAATTACAAATAAATAAAGAAAAATTAGTGATCCGATTAGTTCCAAGAGTTTTCTTATATACCAATTAGTTTCATCAATTTTGGAAAAATAGATTTATTATATTATTTGAAAATTAAATTTACAGTTATACCCTTATTTCTATTATTTTTTATTTTTTATTTTTGGTAGAAAGATAAGATACACAATATATAAGAATCAAATTTCGGATGAATTTTTATATGAGAATTTTTTTATTTGGAATAACTTGAAATGTGAGATTTTTTAAACATTCTAAAAGGATGTGAAATTCTTCAAATATTTTAAAATGAGTACAAAAACTGTTACCAAGCTTTGAGCAAATATATAATTTTAAGAGCACTCGATCCATAAATCCAAATTTTAATTTTATTTGGTGAACAGTTCAGGCGCTGAAATTGTTTGTCCAAAAAGACAAGCTCAAACAAAACCTAACCATATATATCATATACATACAAAAATATATATCATATATAAACCAAAATGCCCTTATTTATATATTTATCATATACATCATTCCAAAACCTAACAATCTCACACATACACACACACTCTCTCTCTCTCTTGTCCCTCTCGCGACAGTGCCGATGTCGTCGCCTTCTCCACTACCACCACTGTCGCCACCCCTCTCTCTCTCTCTCTCTCATCTCCTCTCCTCTTCTCTTTACAAATCGATTAAGGCAACATCGCGATCCTTCGATGACGATGCTACGACTTCAACCTCTCCATTGACGACTCCTCATCCACCGTAGTCACTCCTCATCTGTCGCCATCGACAACGATGCACCACAACCTGTTGTGGATGTCGTCGCCTTCTCCGCTACCACCACTATCGCCACCCCTCTCTCTCTCTCTCTCTCTCTCTCTCTCTCTCTCTCATCTCCTCTCTTCTCTTTACAAATCGATTAAGGCAACATCGCGATCCTTCGATGACGATGCTACGACTTCAATCTCTCCATCGACGACTCCTCATCCACCGTAGTCACTCCTCATCTGTCGCCATCGACAACGATGCACCACAACCTATTTACCTCAACAACGACAATTTCAACGTCGCCACTGTAGATCATAGCATAGATCGATCTAGGCAGATCATTTGATTCAAACTCAAAAACTCAAAGAACTAAAGCTGTGGAGATCACAGATCACAAATCTGAAGCGGCCTTAGATCCCAATCTCTCTCTATCTCTTTTTCTCTCTAGCTTGATTTTTTAGATTCAATCACTGTTCTTCGATATAAATATGTTTTTCAGACTTTTTCAAGTTCACGAAGCAATGCTTTGATTTTTCAAAATTTTCATATTCGAACATAGTTCTTTAGATTTTTCACACACATATATATGTGTGCACGCGCGCATAAGAGAGATTTTTCATTTGAATAGTGTAGTTATGTTCTTAATTTGATCTATTGATGAATTGTTGCTATGTTCTCTCAATTTTTTGTTGTAAAATTATTTTTGATTTTGATAAATTTTTTTGTTATGAGTGAGCAATATGGATTATGTGTATGTAATAGGTAACAGAGAAGCCAAAGATGCAATACAGAAAAAGCAATGTAATAGGTAACAGAGAAGCCAAAGATGCAATACAGAAAAAAGCAAGTGCGAAAAAGCAAAAGAACAGTGACTGTAAATGTTAATCCAATCAGTGTTCTTGAAACACCATTCCCACTTTGGTATATGTTGTTTGTGATTGTGATGTGTGTATTACAAGAGAAATAAAGAGACAGATAAAGAGTAAAAAAAGAAGAAGAAAGAGAGAGCAGTGGCTATGAATGTTTGAACAGATAAAAAAGAAAAAAAAATTGGCTGTGAATGTTTGAACAGATAAGAAAAAAATACAAATTTAACAGATAAATAAGCTAACTAAGGTAGGTTATACCTCGATCTATTCATTCAAAAAATTGAATAGATAGAAATAAATTTCAACATAAAAAAAAAATTAGCTCAATAATTTCAATGAAAATGAAAAATTAGAGAGAAACCCACAGAATTTGAACATATAGAGAGAAACTCACAAAATTTGAACAGATAAGATAAAAAAATTGAACATATAGGAGAAAAAATGAACAGATAGAAAATAATTTGAACATAAATTTAAACAAATAATCAATGAAAAGTCAACAGATAAAAAAAATCAACAGGGTAAAATTAGAAACAAAATATACTCCAAAACTAACAAAAAGACTTCCCACCAAACTATTTCACAAAAGGTAGACTCCTCACCAACAAAAAATATTCATTAAATTTAATGTCTTATACCTTTTTTAACTTGGATTTTTTAACAATTTTCTCTAATTTCAATATGTAATACATAAACGTAACACTCCAATATAACACTTCAAAAAAAACTTCTTATTATACTTTTTTACAAACGTAACATTCTAATATAACACTTAAAAAAAAAAAACTCTTTAGTGCAATACTCCGATGTACACATAAAAAAACTCCTTAGTGTATTTTTTTCAAACATAATATTCTAATATAATATTCTAAAAAAAAGAACTAAAATTCTTCAAAACATTTCAAAAGGATATGAGATTCTTCAAACCATTCCAAGAAGTACAAAAAAAAAAGACTAAATAGTTCACAATATCACATTTTGAAATTTAGTAGTGTTTCACCCATAAATAAATGGGTTTATGCATAGCTTTCATTTTTATATTTGTTGGGAAGTGAATTTCAGAAATACTCATCAGATCTAGACAAGCCTGAAAGATCCTTGCAATGTCATCTAAAACAGATAAACAACTCCGATTGGTGGTGCCAAATTAACACTCCGACGGTCTAGTCAGTTCTATGTTGGGTAGCTGACGTTTTTATATTTCTTGGAGTCCAAGTTATTTACACATACATCTTTCCTCAGGTCCCTTTCTCTTTAATGGTGTGTTTGGTTGGGGGATTTGATGAGGGATTTGAAAAGAGAAAGGGAAAAGGTGCGTGAAACTAGGTAAAATGTAAGATTTTTTTTTTCACATTTCACCTAACTTTTCCTTTTCCCTTTCCAAATTCCTCTTCAAATCCCTCAACCAAACACAGTGTAATAGTCTCTTTTCTTCTCCTCCCCTAGTCCCACCTTATCATGCTTTTATGGCTACCGACTATCTTGGACTATTCGACTTCGGCACATGGCCTGAATATCTCTAACTCAACTTCCCATGTGGGCCTCAATGCCTATTTGGCAACGATCCATAGCCCAATGGGCTTTGGCCTCATACGGCTCACTTGACAGGCTCAGTTTGAAGTTGATTATTTATATTCGGCTCCCACAATATTTAATTTATCTAAATTTATAATCCATAAATATGCAACCACAACAAAAGGGAGATGTATTTCTACTTTCGCACAAATTAAGGGATAAAAGCTAATATTGAATGGAAATGCCATAAATTAAGTTGTTCAAAATTCCTCCAATATGAGAGTTCAGAAACTCCAAGTCACCTGAATCATACATTTCTTTTCTACCCCAAGCCATTGAGGTGGTCATTATTACAACAACACTATCACAAAAAAGGCGCTGAACTCCATCAGCATTAATAAGACGGGAACAGGCTTACCATATGAAATATTTAAACACGGGTAACAGCTGCATGTATTGCATCTGCAAGGTGTGGGACCGTCTTGGTGCTCAGGCCAGCCATGCTAATCCTCCTGCAGGATTCAAATACGAGCTTGTTAAAAGAACATTCAGGGATGCATTTGCTTTCTATCACGAGAATGCATTCAGATGCCGTTCAATTGTTGAAACACATGATGAAATTCGAGTATTCTAAAGCATTGTATGGATATGAAATTATTGTATTCACCAGCACTAGATATGATGCAAGAAATTTCCAGATAAGTCATTTAAAAACTCCATATACGCTCATATATTAACTTGCATGTGATTTTTTTTCCTTTTCTTTTTCAATATAATTAAGTTGTGGAATAAATCTTGCTACCCGTCAGATGTCATGTAGATATGGTACTCTTTGGTCATGAATACAACTTGCTCCGAGTTCAGTCCTGTGAAAGTAAACATCCCAATCTGTTTGACAATGTGACTCCAGTCACCAGGTGTACCTGCCATGAAAGAAAAATACACATGTAAACATAAGAATTTCACAATCATCGAATCGAATGCAGATACTCATTTATGCCACTTCCAAGAGTGATGACTTTGGTCAGGACTCAGAAGAGAGATCCAGAACACAGCAGTATTTTCTAATCACAAGTCAAAAGATCAAAACATGAGACTTTTAATTTGGATGGATCCACTATTGCATTGGTTCAAGGACCTTCAAAGTAAACATAACAAGAAGCTATTTTTTCTTAAGAGTTCTTCAGCATTCATGATAATTTCCTCTGAATATGATTCCCTGTAAAATGAGATCAGTATTCCCATTTAAAGATTGAACATAGAACTCTTCCCCGATTTCAGTAGAGATCTGACCCAAGCTCTCAGAGAGTAGGTTACTTTTCCCAATTCTTTTATTTTTCTTTTTGTATTCTGAATCTTCAAGACAAAATTATCACAGAACCCTTTTCCCACTAAAATCTAAAAACAAAGCTTGAAATACATTGCAATACCACCACTGAAACTAGAATAGAAAAGGTAATCTTACGCCCACAAAACCTATGGAAGGCAACTTTAGATTGGATTACCTCTAGCACGTAAAGCTTCAAACAGTTTGTGGCGCATGCTGATAATACGATCAGCCATTGCCTTCAACTCAATGGTCCATTCGTTGTACATATTGCTACAGGTAAACCAAAGACAGACATAATTGACATAATTATAAAAAATAAAATAAAAATAATAATAATAAAGGAAATATGAAATCGGCAGAGAACCAGTCATTAAATGAGACATCTGCCATATGAGTTTTCTTTTGGATTTGGATAGTGTGTGAAAAGTATTAGGTCAGTTGTGTCTTTTGACATTGTACATGTCTGAGAACCACATCGATATCTGCCATATGAGTCTTCTTTTGGATTTGGACAGAGAGTGAGAAGTATTAGGTCAGTTGTGTTTTTTGACATTGTACATGTCTTGAGAAGCCACATCAAAAGATAGATTACCACCCTCGATGTGGTCCTATTAAATGTGTCGTTTCTTAAATAATAAAAAAAGAAGCAAGACAATGAAAAAACGACAACTCGCATTCCAACCTTTTAGTGTAAATATTACCTGTCCTTGAGAATGGTAGCTACAATAGATGGACCATGAATGGGTGGGTTTGAAAACATGGGCCTGATCACAAGTTTCAACTGGCTCTCAACTCTGCTAGCAACATCAGCATTCTTGCAAACCTATAGAATGAAAATTTCGCTAGACATTACAACCATAGAATAAACATGAAGGTTAAGAAATCTATGACAAACAACCAAAAGAGTAAAGCATGGCAATGTTGCGTTAGAAAATAAAAAATCACACCAAATTAAGCCTCGTTTAGGAACCCTCTTTTTTAGCCAAAAAGCCAAAAAGTTACTAAATTAGCCAAAAAACCAACAACCCATACCAAAAAGTCAAAGATTCTATTTTCTCTCTACTTTCTGCACATCTTTTAGTAAAAAGCCAAAAAGTCATCCCAAACATACTAGTTTTTTTTAACTCATATTTTAGTCAAATAGCCAAAAAGTTACTAAATTAGCATGTTCCCAAACGAGGCCTAAGTTTAGCATAGGTCCTATTATGTGCCCTTACTGCGCCTGAAGCCACATTTGTATCCTTTAAAAAACAATGGATTTGACGACTAAATAATGACAGATCAAAAGACAATTTCAATAAACCATTGCCTGGCATTTTGAGCTCATTTTTTTATTTTTTATTTGTTAGGCATATTTGAAGAAGCTATAATTGAGGTAAAGAGTGAAGTTTTTCAGATGATGGAAAATTGTGAGGAGATCCAATTTTTTTTTAAAAAGAAAAGAAAAGGAAAAAAAAAAAAAAAAAAAAAAGAAAATTTTATCATTTCTCTGGAAGGAGACACTAGCACTATATCCAGGCACATTAGTGTTGAATTTTAAGCATCATTCAGTTATGAAAGGAATACGGAACAAATTTTTAAAAAGCAGTATGAATTGCAGAATTAGGAGAAAAAGTTTTCGAGAGTTTGAAGTAATGAACATCAAGTTTCAGAAAGTATAAGGTTTCATACAATGCTCAGGGCACCAACACGTTCCCCATAGAGTCCCATGTTCTTTGCATAGCTCTGAGCTACTAGGCATTCACCACCATCAGCAACAAACATGCGCACAGACTGTGCATCTGCGTCCAAACTTCCACTTGCAAAACCCTAGAATGTCAAAACTACATCAACCAAAGTCTTGATGACAAAATGATAACAGAGAATGATAACTATCCTTGTGAATACATTTTAGGCCCCACAGTATTATGGAACTCAAACTACTTCATGCAGTCTGCAGTAGCCCACCTGATAAGCACTATCAAAGAAAGGTAACAAGCCCCTCGATCTCATCAACTTCCTGATCTGCTCCCACTGCTCAAGCGTTGGATCAACACCAGTTGGGTTATGAGCACATGCATGAAGAAGCACAATTGCTCCCGATGAAGCAGAACTGAGGTCATCTAACAAGCCTATTACCCCAAAAAAAAAATCATCATAACATGATAAGAAACAAATATACACCTACAAACAATAACAATATATGTATGTTTACAAATACACAACAAATACCCAAAGAGGGGAAACTCACATTCTCAGGTACAACATCCAAAAAAAACATATTCTAGTAAATCACCAACTGAAACTATTTATCAATTAAAGAAAAAAAAACATCGGATAAACTCAAGTATCAATGTCACCAAAGATATATGAGTAGCAATTAATCCCTTTTTTCCCTGGAACATTGGAGGGGGAGCGGTAGTCATACCTATGACCTCCTATTGAGGTACACAACTCTGGCCACTCCCTTTTATTCACCCAAAAACAAAAAGAAAAAACCTCTGGCCACTGGGCCAACTCTAATGGTCAGTAGTAATTAATCCTAGTTCTGACACAAAACAATAAATAGAGTCGCATCTAAACATGGTCAAGCATGAAAATGCAATGTGCAAGCTAATACCAAAGAGATCACACCTATACATAGAGGGTTATACCGAACCTTGGAAATTGAGCCCACGTGTTGTTGGATCATAATAGCTATAAGTCTTCACAGATAACCCTCCTATGGCAAAAATTTTTGGGTGGTTTCCCCATGTTGGCTGGGGAATGTATATTGTGCGCTGCAACATAAAACAAGTTCGGTAGGTTCAAATAAATAATAATCCTCTATACAAAAAAGAGGAAAAATAAGATGAAGAAAATGAAAGAACCATTAACCTGGTGATAATGTTTTGCCAGAAACTCAGCTCCAACTCTCAATGAACCAGTACCAGACAAGCACTGGACAGTAGTAACCCTGTTCTCTTGAATAGCAGGGCTATTTTCAACCAATCACAACAAGCAATATTGTCAAAGGAAAATACACATGATGCAGCAAGTACAAGAGAAGTAGACAAATAACTGAAAGAAAATACAGGTAGATTTGTAGGAACACTTCCAACAGCCAGACATTGAATCAACGTTCCAAAGAGAGTCTAAAGTTTATGCCACTGTGGCAAACAACTCACCACACTAATGAATTTAATCATATAACATCTTGATGCACTTCTTCATTTCATCAATACCGGCCCCATCCTCTTCAATCTCTTCATCTTTGTGAATAATTGATTCAAGGTGTTGGAAATTATCACTCATACATATCTCAGTCCATGAAGTTCTACTCTACCTTCATTCCTGTTTATATCCTGTTTAATAGAAATTCCATCTGATCCTAGAGGTTTAATTTTACGAGTTTTCAAGGTATTGGAAATTATCACTCATACATATCTCAGTCCATGAAGTTCTACTCTACGTTCATTCCTGTTTATATCCTGTTTAATAGAAATTCCATCCGATCCTAGAGGTTTAATTTTACAAGGTTTCAATACCACGATAATTTGTTCAACTTTGTTTTTATATATTGAAACTAACATACTTTCCCTCCATTCATCAAGCATTCAAGATCTTGTTAAACAAATTAGTCAACCAAACTTCCCCTTCATCACCCAAACACATCCAAATATCAATAGGAAGTCCATCCAGTCCTCAGGTTTTCCTATTATCATCTTCTTCATAGTCTACTTCACCTCTGCCGCTTGGATCTTATTAATAATTTAATATTACTACTAGATTTATAAGATCTCATAACCTCAAGTTTCCTATGTGGTTTCATTAAATAGCTTTTCAAACGAACTCCTCTCACACAAATACAAAGCGCAACCCAGGGCACAAAGCTCCCGCTAAAGCTGAGTCTGTGGAGGGCATATAATGCATTTCCGTTATGCTTGCTGACAATATTTTCTATTGCCATTGCCTTTTCAGTGGGCAATACATTATTTTCCATATGTTTTGCATATGGAAATCATTCTATGAAATGTTGTTTGCTTAGTAGTCTTTTATTGTACCATAATTTCTTTAAAAATATACAAATTGAAACAGATTTATGATCAACTTATTATAATAACCAATCTCATATGCTATCACAACTAAATATGACACGTGATTAACAATATTACATCAGAGCATTGAACTTTGTACCTGTCAGCACCAAATATGAGCTTAGCACTCAGTTTATTGAAATCTGCCAGTCCAACAATGGGAAGATATTCCTTAACACGGGAGCTGCATATCATGCAAATTTAAGCTAAATCACCACTCATAAAAGTTCCTATCATGATTACAATGACATGATAAATCACCTGTCGTTAACAAGGATCTGCTCTGCTTTTCTCACCACATTCAAAACAAGAGGTTTACCTTCCTGTTATGCAATGAATCCAACAGCCAAAAAAATATATATATATTTGCATTAGAATGAAAATTGCATAGTGTGCAAACTATAAAGGCCCACTAGCTCATATTCAGCTCCTAAGGAATTGTACTTCTTACTTCGTAGATAACCATCACAATAAACAATCCATTTTAAATCACAATTTCATATCCTAAAATATTGTAAATGGCAAAGCCGTAAATATCACCAACACAATAGTATGGAGGCGCTGCACTCTTTGCTGTACAAGAGTGGCACTATACGGATGATAGCTGCACCTAAATACCATCATGTGGCATGATATGATGAGCGAAAAGCTAAAAACACAGACAATCTTCAAGGTGCTAAGGCCCGCATGCTCAAGATGCGCAGAGTCCCTGTGCATGAGAATGAGGACATCTGGATACATGCACATTTCTCAAAAACAATGCAGCAAGATATTTATTTGCAGTGCTGCCTTCAATTTTTCAAACATTCAATAAAATTCATATGACACAATCAAGAAACTCACCTCTGTTCTATAAGCACCAACACCCAAATTTAACTTTATTGGGCTGGGATCTTTATTATATGCAACAGTCACCTGTTCATTATAAATGATGTTAGAAAGCTATCAAGACAACCTCACAAAACTGAATCCAAGCAAAGATATGGAACAAAGAGATAATAGAGCAGTGCCAAGATTTCAACACATCCCAATTTAAAAATCTTAATAGTTTAATAAATTAAAAATTAGTAATCTGTGTAATCGGTGTGTTCTTTAAGTAGGCTTTGTATCTCATGCATAGACATGGTAATGGCCAAGATAAAAGATCATGAGATGAAATAGAAGAGTCTGGATCTTTTTTAGAGTGATTTTTCCTAGAGTGATCATAAAGTTCGTCTTTGGATGACTGAGATTTAATTCTACAAAATTGAAGGTAGAATTCTAAAAGTTGGGTACTTTCCACTAAACTCGTTTCCTTTATGCTCTGTTTGGCTGCTCCCTAATTTGGATGTGACAAAAACAAAAACCAAAACAAACAAATTTACAAACTTCCACCCGCCAGTCTTGCTCAATTGGAAGTTTTTCATTTTCGGGAAGCAAAATCCAAGTTAAACTTCTCTTCATTTCATCAATTCGATGAGCAACAAAAACGATCTAAAGACATAAACTGAGCCATCATGATCCATGAAACAACAAAGTTCGCTTTTTTGTTTTATCTAAAGTCTGTAACCATAAAAAAAAAAATATTAAAAAAAATGATCTACACGTCTCTTCATTGCATTGATTTTGTTCTCTCTCTAAAGTCTGTAACCATCATGATCCATGAAACAACAACCAGAAAACTGAGCCACAACAAACATCTAAAACCGATCGCGATCCAGGAACCCCAAACAACACCAAAAATCATTAAGTTTAGAAAGAGAGAGAGAGAGTCGTAGCACAATAACTGATCGCAAAAACTTTAACTTGATCCATAGCTTACGTATATATATATATATATATCAGGAATGTGTGTGTGTGTGTGAGAGAGAGAGAGAGAGAGATGACGATCAAACTCGAATCAACACAACGAACTAACAAAATCGATTCGTCACTGATAAAAAAAGAAAAAAAGTACAAGTTGCGGAAGAGAGAGAGAGAGAGAGGGGATCAAAACACGAATATACAAAATAAATAAATAAATAAAAAGAAGATCACATTCTGAAGAAATTAGAGAGGAAATTTGAGGATCAATGAAATTTGATTCACAAAGTGCATAAAAAAGACCAGAATTTGCATATCAACGCGGAAACGAAGAGAGAAACAGTAGAGAGAGAGAGAGAGAGTACCCCGAGAATTGGATCTTCAGGAGCGCGAACAACGTGGGCGAACACAGAGTTGGCATCGAAGCCCGAAGTCGGAGAAGCAGAGATCGAATCCATTTCTGAGGAGGAGGAGGAGGAGGAGGGGTTGAGATGTCTGAGGAGAGCACTTAACCTCCGATTGGTCACTGAACTGTGGGCGCTGCTGACTGACATCGATTCCTGTGGGTGCATTACCCTCTTTTATGCTTTCACCAGTATAGTGCGCTTTTTCGCGATATCGAGAGTCGTTTTAGACGGTGACGGTCTCTTTTTTCTTTATAATGCGGGAGAGTCTAGGGTGACGCGGTGGAGTCACGGAGAGGATAAATGTGTTTGATTTGTGTTTGTAAAGTAGTTTTTAAAATAAAAAATACGAAAATTTATTTGGTTTATTTTTTAAAAAAAATAGTTTTAGAAAATTGTTTTGGGAGAGAGAATTTAAAAAAAAATGATTAATTTGATATGTAAGAGAAAAAAAATAATTTTGAAAAGTGGTAATCAAATAAAATTTTGAAATTTTTTTTTAAAATTTGTTTAATTTAATTATTCTTAAAAATTTATTTGTAGAAAATTTTTACTAAAATTTTTTCCGTGAAATAAACCAAACAAGGCCAATCTAGGGATACGTGTCACGTGGATGAGGTGGGGCCCATATTAACTGTTTGATTTTTGGGGTACACGTGGCGATAAGCGTTGTAGGTGTACAGAGAGATTGCTTGGCACGTAAGTCGATGCTGTAAGGTTATTGTTACGAGTCAAGATCGTCTCTTTACAATTTTTTCTTTATATTTTTTACTTATAGAATTATTGAGCTTATTTTTAAGTCTAATTTTGATAATTCGAACCGTTGATATTTTAAAATTTATTCAGTATATCATATTTGTAAAAAATTAATTTGATCGAATATCAAAAAGTATATGTTCATAAATATGTTTATTAAATTTTTAAAAAAATAGTTTTTAGTTTGATTTTACGAACACATGATTTCTAATATCCGATCAACTTGATTTTTTACAAGTATGATATAATAAACAAATCTTAAAATATTAACGATTCAAATAATCAAAATTAGACCTAAAAGTAAGCCTAATAATCCTGCAAATAAAAAATTGATGCAAGGAGGGAACCTTGCTCGTTATTGTTACAACTCGCGTCACCTGATAATTTTTTGACGGACAGAGAAGACTTTGTAGAGAGTGAGTTTATATTGGATCATAACCAGAATCAAAACATCTTCTCTTTCAATTTTTTTACTTAACGCCTTAGTTGTTAGGTTATTGGGTCATTTTTAGATTTAATTTTGATAATTTAAATTGTTTATATTTTAAAATTTGTTAAATATATCATATTTATAAAAAATTAAGTTAATCGGATATTAAAAATTACGTGTTTGGATCATCGAATTATAAATTATTTTTTTTTTTAAATTAATAAATAATTTTTTGAACACATACTTTTTAATATCCGATCAATTCAATTTTTTACAAATATAATATATTTAACAAATTTTAAAATATGAATAATTTAAATCACCAAAATTAATTCAAAAAATGAACCCTAACATTGAACCTTAACAAATAAAAAGTCAAGGAGAGAGGAGAGAGATGATGGGGGAGGATCTTGATTCTCGTAACCATCCCAAGTAGAGAAATTATTGCCTGTTTTGGAAAGTTCAAAAAAAATTAATTTTTTTTTATTGATTTATTTGATTTACATTTTTTTTTATAATAAATTAATAAATTTATAAAAAAAATGACTGAATATATCATTTTTTTATTATGATTTATTATAATATTAGTTATAATATTATTTTAATTATAATTTAAGAGATCTCTACTTATACCTTAAGGTTTGTTTGGGATATATTTTTTTAGCCTAGTTTTTTTTTATTTTTTGATTATTTTAATCTGACTAAAAAAATTCTGTTTTGGATAAACTTTTGATTTTTTTTTGTTTGGATGTGATAGTTATGAAAAAAAAATAAGGAAAATTATTTAGAAGTCCTATTAGGGAGACTTATGCTACATATGGTCATAGTAAAAAACTTATGTTCCCATAAGTCCTGTGGGAAGTTTGTTGACACATTTACCCTCAATATTAGTTGTTAATATCATAAATAAGTAATAAAACCATATATAGAAAATTGATATAAACGTAACGTAACGTGACACCTACATAAACGTAACGTGACACCTATATAAACGTAACGTGACATATCTACATAAACGTAACATAACGTGACACTTATATAAACGTAACGTGACATATCTACATAAACGTAACGTAACGTGACATCTATATAAACGTAACGTGACACCAATATGAACGTAACGTGACATCTACATAAACGTAACGTAACGTGACACCTATATAAACGTAATGTGACATTTACATAACGTAACGTAACGTGACACCACTCCTTCCCCCAAGGTCATCACTGTCAAAACACCAGAAACATTAGCTCCCTCTTGAGCAGTGAAGTAAGCAATGTAGCTCATGGTAAGTGTCAATGCAATCTCTAACACAGTGTTGTTGTCTTGAACCTCAACATGCTCTCTTGAAACAGTAGCTAGTTCAGTAGTATTAAAATGAATCCTAATGCCATTACTGACATGTTTAAGAACCAAAGAACTATCCCCAAAAACCATCTCTGAAAAGTGAGATGTTTGAAGCTTATACTTCCACTGTTGGAGGTGGAGAGTGTTGAGAATGGAACGCTTGTAAGACTCGATCTCCCATCCATGTATGAAGAGTCCAACGCGTCCTTCCGGAAAAAGCTGAGCTCCGGTGGCTTTGAGCTCGGTTTCGTCCAGTTCCAACTCCATTCCCAATTGCACTGCCGGCCACCATTATTCTCAATCTTCTCCAGCCAACCCCCACCGGAATCCTCCCAACAGCCTTCCCAACACCATAATTCTCGGAACTCAGATTTTCTCTCTCTATATATATATATATCGGCATATATATATATATACAAATCTGAGGTTTCTTGGGGTTCAAGGTGTTAAAACTGCAACGATGGAAGTGTTCTGAACAATCTCATCAAGACCCGTGTTACCCCACTTACATTCAATTTCTGGGACCTTGGGATGTATTGAGTTCTGACGAAAATACCAGCGCCAAGAATGGCGATCTGAGGTGGCTTCGACATCTTCCCCAAATCAGTGAGTAAATTGATATATCGAATCAACAAAGAAATGAAGACCAATAGAAGAGAGAGAGAGCGAGAGAGGGAAGGTGTGAAAATGGGGGGTAAAAAGATTAGGATCTTGTAGAATACATTCTTATGAAAATAGGACTTGAGACTCTATAAGAAATTACACAGGACTTAGCCTAACATAAGGTTCTGAAAAAGGACTTATAAATAAGTCTCCCAAAAAAATAAAATGATTATAATTTAAACATGACATTTTGTTTTATTTTAATTTTTTAACCTATCTTATTTTTTTATGAGCTAAAGGTTGTTTTAGGTATGACTTATAAGTTAATTTTTTCACTTTTTACGAAAAAACATATAGATAAATAGAGAAAAAACATTTTGGGTATGACTTATTACGAGAAATAATATAACCTAAATAAATCAATGAGTCAATAAACAATTTATTTATGGTATTACCAAAAGCCAAACAACCCCTGCATTGTTACAATAGCTTATGACCCTTCTCTTTTTTCTTTTCTTTTTTTAAATTATGTTTCCATAAGATTAAGTTATTTGTAATAATTAAATTCACAAATAATATAAAAATAAAAAATAATAATTCATATCTACTAAATAGAGTGAGTGGATTTAGAATTTAAAAATTCCTTTAAGGCCAAATTTAAGGGGGAGATTTGGTCCTCATAATAAAATTTTAATGCATTAAAAATAAGTACAAAAAAATTTCTTAAAGAGTCCAGCACATATCACTATTACAAAAATATTCTTAGTGAGTAATTTAATATTTTAAATTTTAAAATAATATAATTTTTAATTTAGAAGTCGGTTTTTAATAAAATTAATATTTTTAAAAACCTCTCATCAAAATATATCAAATAAGATCTATGTTGACTATGAAATTTATAACAAAAAAATTTTTAAAAAAATTCTATCGAAATTGATGTCAATAGTAGCATATTATTCTACTTCACAATAACATGTTACTAATTATCAGAGTAATACTTTACTGTCTTCTTAAACAGAATATCAATAATAAAAAAACAGAATATATGAACTGAAAGAAACTCTACAAGTGCTTTCACTACAAATTTACAAATAAATCAACAATAATCAACAAATAACAATTCAAATCAACAAGGATACATATACCATCAAGCATCGAAAATTGTCTCTTTTCATTGGACTTGTTATTGGAAATTGATTCATTAAGCTCTTCTTCAATAGCATAAATATTGTTCTCTTTTATTTTCAATTCAGATTGCAAATTTTTCATTGTAATCTCATACATATTCATCAAGCTTTGTTGCTCTTGAATCTGTGCTAGTAACATTGTAATATGGGGCGGCGAAGAATCGATATTTTTCTTTAAAAAGCACTGTTTTAGTTCCAAAAGCAATTTCAATGAGTGGAGAGAGAGAGAGAGAGAGTTGGATGGGTTAGTATTGTTGAGGGCTCGGAATGCAAGATTTATCCAAAAAATGTTTTAAAAAATGTTTTTGCGTTCTCCATCAAATATGGGTTTCCAAGTGAGGGGTTTATGAAGGAAAATTTTATGAACTGTTATTTTCATCAAAGAATAGCCCAATGGAGGAGTTTTGATCAAATTTCTCATTCATAAGCTTTTACTATAAAATGGAAGGCCTTAAATTGACCCCTAGTTTATATGCTTGTGAAAATAAATTAAATATGATGTTTGGGAAAAATATATATATGTATGTATATATATATAGCAACTTTTATAGTTTTTACATAATTATATTAAATTTTATTAAAATTTTAATTCACATAACACTGAGTATCCTTTTTATTAATAATTTCTTAGTCATATATATGATAGAAAAATGATATTATCATCTTTTTTATTTTAGAAAAAATTAGTCTAACATCCCTCTCCAACTTTTAGTAATGGAAGAGGTCCACAATGCTTTTTTATAGCCTAAGGTCCCTCACCCACACCAATATATCACACCCTCTCTCTCTCTCTCTCTCTCTCTCTCTCTCTCTCTCTCTTTTCTATCTCTATATTCTCTCTCTCTCTCTTTATATATATACATATACCAATTTTCCATCTTTGTATTTTATATTTGAAATTTCAATAAAGAACGGCCACCGATTACTACAACTTTTAGGAATCATGTGACACATATTTGATGCGCTATACCTTTGGTTCATGGGTGACACATAAATTTTAGATTGTGGTTGGGTTTGGGATTGGGATTGGGCAGAGGAAGGGGTTGCAGTGGAGATTTTGTTGTGGAAATATGTCAAATTGTTTCAGATTTTAAGCCCAAACCTTCATAAAAAGGGTTCATTTTGCTCCCTTCAAAATGTTTTGTTTACTTGTAGCAAAACTATATGACATTAAAAGAAAATAGGAAAATAGATTGTCCTTTCTTTTTGGCAATTTCCTCCATTAATCTTTGTCCGCATTTCTTGGTTCTAATGAAATATTTCTCTTGTTTTTTTTTTTCTTTCTAAGTTTTAAAAAAAGAAAAACTTTGTAACAAAAGAATTGTGAATCAACTTGAAAGATGTTAAAGATGAGGTATAATTTTGAAAAATAGTCAAACAATGAATTCTCTCTGAGAACATTAGATTCACTTTACTTTATGTGCTTGCTTGATCTTGTTGAAGTTAGTAGTTTGGTTGAGATGAATTTCTCTACAATTTCTTTGTCATTAGTTTGGATGAGATGAATTTTCTTTGACATTTCAATTTATATTGACTGTTTGATTTTCACTAGTTAGTTTACTCTATATGATGAATTTTCTCTGGCATTTGAATTTTCTCTGATCGCAATTATAATCACGTTAACTTATGTGTCTTGATTTATTTTTTGACATCTGAATTTTCTTTAACCTATCAAATTATGTTTCCTATTTGATTTTCACTAGCTAGTTGTCTCATTGTGTGCAATTTTTCCCTTGAAATGAATTTTCTTTGGCATCACAATTTTCACTAAGCACATTGGATTCACTTTACTCTATGTGCCTTTCTTGGTTTTTTATGACTAGTTGTCTCTTTGATTTTCTTTCCAATTTTCTCTGGCATTTTAATTTTTCCTAACTACATTAAACTCCTACTAATTTATGATGTTTGTTTAATTTTCACTGATTAGTTGTTCCTTGAGCTGAATTTTCTCTAACATTTGAATTTTTCCTGAAAATATTAAACTCTCACTAATTTAGGTTACTTGTTTGATTTTTACTGATTAGTTATCTCTTTGTGTGTAATTTTTCCTTTGAGATGAATTTTCTCTGGCACTAAGATATCCCCTTTAGATTAATTTTCTCTGAACACATTGGACTCACTTTCTCTCTATGTCTTGCTTGATTTTCTTTAGCTAGTTATCTCTTTGATTTTCTCTTGAATTTTCTTTAGCATTTAAATTTTCCCTGGCCACATTAAATGTCACGACCCAAACCTGGCCCTATGGGTTTAGCATCAGAATCGTCAAGAATCCAAGATTATCAAGGCCTCTTATGATGAAGAGAACAAAGAAGACGAGTTCGTGGCCTAAGCGAAGCCAATACAAGAAATAACTAGTGTCCATTGAGTCAGTGACAATCAGATGCCAAAAACATTTTTCATGCATTCAAAGCAGTTTAGAAACGATGCAGTCTATACACAGTCTATACAATCATATGCAAACATTCAAGATGCGGATCTAATCCTCGATAACAAGATCTGATAAAAGCGATTGGGCCCTATACAAAGAGTACAAAAGCAAGAAGGAGACCGATGGGGACACAAAAACACCCCAAGCCATAGCATGGCAACTTGGAACCTCGCGGTGAGGCACAGGGTGGCTTGACAAAAGCGGGGACCAACCCACGCCTCTAGCTCGGCTCAGGCTGAGAACCTACATATATATATATATATAAGCAGTGAGCTAAAGCCCGTGAATAACATAATGCGTAAAGAGGTTATGAATGAATGTCCTTCTGATAATGAAATCGATTCATTAAACAAGATTTCACCAATCGGTCATATGTGGTACATCCATTAGCCTATCACGGTCAAGAAAGCGTAGGTCTTAATGACATCTAACGGTAGTGATGGCCATCAATCAATCAACAAGATGGTTCCATAAGAGAACCGACAGAGATCTCTGTAACGATGAAAGAAGTGCTAAGGATGCCACTGATGCAGTTGAATCTGTGACATACATTCATTCAGTAAACAATATCAGTTCAATAACAGTTCAGTTCAATATTCAAAAGATAATCATTTTGAACATATCTTTACACAATTGTTACTCACAGGAGTTGGGCTAATACCAGCTAGAGCGCGTCAGAGCCAACCCTAAAGTTAACAAATAGAACACACACTAAGTTTCACAGTCGAGAAGGATGATAATTAAATCCCTAAATTTCCTCGGTGTGGTTCTACATCTATATCCTCAATAAGATGTCTTAAACTAGGCCTAAGAATGCCTAGGGTGAAATGAGGATGCAAAGATGTGCACAGAAATCAGTTTAAATTTTCGATTGAAAGCAGGGCCTCTTCGGCGCGAGTTTCCCTTCGAGCGGCAAGCAAACAAAGGTCCCAGCTCAAGCGGCAATATTCCCGCTCGAGCGTGTCACACAATATTCGGCGTACATTCCTCGCTTCGGCGATGATGATGCGAATCTTTGGATGCTCGATTTTTCCACTCGAGTGGACTGTAAAACAAGTCGAAGGAATCTTTGGGAGCATGATTTCCCGCCGGCGCTACTTCGCCGAGCGACAAAGAAAAAATCTGGAAAATCCAGGTTTGTGTTCCAAGTTCAAAACTCAAGTTTGATGCTCCCAACTCGATCCTCTTTGGCCCATTTTCTGGAAAACTCTTTCAAATACATAGAATAACACGTTTTAAAGCTCAATTTAAGAAATCAAGGCCCAAGGGTGTTTCAATTAAGCTCAATTTCAAACTAATTGTCAAGAACAACACGCAAACATGATATGCATGCACTTTAAACAATTTTAAGCTTCAATTCTTGCTCAAATGAGCTCAATAGTTGGAAAACAAAATGAAAACATGGACTTTGATAGAAACATGAGCATGCATGTACAATTCCAACATGAATTCAACTCAAAAATCACCAATTCAACCATGCATGCAACAATGGGGTTCCAATTCAACATATATGAGCAATTTCATGACTTAACTTCTCTATATCCATGATACATGCAAGATGGAACTCTCAAAGACAACAAGAAGAAGATGAATTTTCTTACCTAAGTCTCAATTACAAGGTTTAGGAGCTCAATTTTGAAGTTGAGTTAACAATTCCTTCAATTTTGCTAGCCAAATCCTCAATATCAAGGCAAGTCCCTCACTCTCCCTCTAATTCTCTCCTTTGGTCGGTTGGAACAAGAATATGACTGAGGGGAAAATGTTTTGTTTCAACATGTATAAGGCTCCAAGTGTTGGTGTAGTGGGCCACTAAGTGTGTAAGAGGCTCAGGTAATGCAAGTAAACAAAGCCCACTCAATGGCATTTCCGTAATTACGGCAAACTCTTTAATTGGCTTAAATTAATCTAGTTTAATCATTCCTAATAAATTTTCAGATAAATATACCATTAAATCACAAATATTCTACTGATCCCAAAACTCTAAACGGTTCCTAATTCGGCCGCCGATAAGGCCTTCAATTAGCAGTTTAAACGCATAAACTCAAACAGATAATCAATCAATCAAACAGATAGAAATGCAATATAATAGATAAACTCATTCAATTTCAGTTTCGATTTCAATCAGTCCATTCAGTACTTCAGTTAATTCAATTATCAGTCATTATCAGTTCAGTTTAGCAGTAACCAGTAGCTAATTCAGTAGTTTATCGGTAATCAGTACGAGGGTTGTTACATTAAAACTCCCACTAATTTATATTTCTTGTTTGATTTTCACTGAATTTCTAACTTTGAATTTTATTTTTAATCTTTTGGGATGTGTAATGTTTGCTGCTTTTTAAATTGTAATTAGATTTTGTATTTTAAGTTATTTGATGAACTTAGCATGGTGCTTTCTTGTAAAAATTATAGAAAAATTGGTTTGTGAGTAACTTAATTTTCTTTTATTTGTTCAAAACACAGAGAAAATTATGAACAAATCAAACAAAATTGATCAAAACATAGAGAAATTTGTGAGTAAACTAGAATATCCAAATTTCTTTGTTTCGAAATTTGAGAGATCCTAACTATTATGAAAATATTTCATATCTTTTATGTTATAAAATCTTAATATAAGGGATCTTAAAAAAAATTTCCCTTTATTTTATCTTATGTTGTCACACTATTTGTATTAATTGCAGTGCTTTCAACTTCACTTCAAAAACTTGGTATCACCATAGAGTTGTTTTGAGTATAATTTATACGTTGTTTTTTTTATTTATTATAAAAAGTCGTATAAAAAAAATAATGGGGTACCAGTTGTGATTTATAAACCTTATTGCATATATATTTTTAAAATTTTAAGAAAAATTAATAATTTATCTTAAATATATTATTTGGAAACTCTCCAAAAAGAGGAGTACCAGTGCTGATTTGTTTTCACTAGTTTTTGTGCAAACACAAGGAACATGAAACGCCGAGAAAGACAATCCTACATGAATTTAAAAGTGCGTGATACAATTTTAGAATGTAAACTACATTTATCTTTTAAGAGATTTGGAATAATAAAATAAAATAAAATTGAAATTCTTTTTAAGGTCTTTAATATTAAGATTTTATAAGATAAAAGACATATAATATTTTTATAGTAGTTAAAATTTCTGTTTGCACCATAAATAAAATTTCTGTCGATTATAACTAGGTTTAAACTTATTATTATTATGATTGTGAAAACCCATATTTAAATTATTCTTAAAAGAAAATAAATAAATTAATTAATTAATTAATTGTATTCAGAATCTACCTAAAATATATAATAGTACAAAAAATTAGTTTTAAATTAACCTAATCCTATCACTAACAAAGATCTTATTAAGAATAAAAATGTTATGGATATTCAATAATTATTGTTTAAAAAAAAAAAAAAAGAAGAGAGAATTTCGTGGCTGTTTGCATGGTGATATGGGAACCATAAACCATTATCTTTCTTAGGATTTAGGGAAAGCCATAGAATTTGGAGAAAGTGAGCAAAGAAATTAGAGAAAGCCTAATTCTTAGAACTTGGAGAAAGGGAATGGTTTTTGTGTGGGTGAATTTCCGATCACACTGCCCTCCTTAGTGATTCAGCGGTAGAACACAAGCAGAGTAGACGGCTCCCTGTAACCTGCACAGAAAGAAAAGACTCCGGCAGTGGTTCTTCCACCCGGGGGCACTCCGACGATCAAGTCAGTATATCTCTCAAAGATAATCAAGTGCTTAACTCACTAGCTTGAGTATAAAAAACATACCTTAGACCCATGGGGGTGCCTCTCTTTTATAGCCAATACAATCCTAGTCCCAATAGGAGCCTGGCCCTAATGGACTTAGGATTACTGCTAATCTGGAACTCCCAGTGGGTTCAGGACAAACTCCCTAAGAGTTTTATCTTTACCCAAACTGAAGTCTTCTCACAATCTAGGACTCTTGTCCATATCCTGGTTGAGCTTCCTCTTCATTCTAGGACTCTTGTCCTTTATCCGCTTATCTCGGATTCCGATATCCTCGGAGATAACCTCGGCCGATCCGAGATAACCTCGGCACAACTACCATGACTCGTGGGATCTCGGCTGACACTTCGGTGTCACCTCGACCACGTGTTGGTACTCAGAAAATACATCCCCACAACTGCCCCCTAGGTTCTATTACCTCGGTATTCTGAGGTGATGGAACCTATCTTCAAACTTTTTCTCGTACATCGGCCTAAGAACTTTCTGGCGAGATCATTCATTCGGCGGCATGTCCTCTTCAGATTCAAATCAATTCCCTTACGCTGGCGTATGAGTCATACACCATTTTTCAACCGTTCGAGGACGTTTCATTCTTCTTGGTCCGTGCTATTGGCCGCCTACAAGCCGTCTTTTCTCTGCCGCATTGCCGTCGACATGCGTTACCTAGGCGTAATAATTGCTTTTTTTGCCGTTTTCAAACTTTGGCAAAACGATTCCATCTCTTTCCTTCACTTTTGCATTTTGAATCTCCTTGCTTTCTTTCTCTCAAACTTTTCTCTTTCAATTACGCCATTACGCTTGCCGAAGCCCCTGAATCGCCTCCATCTCGCCATTTCGTAAAGCTCAAGCTCTTCTTCTCATTAATCGATTATTGACCTCGTGAGCTTCATCCGGCCTCACCTTTTTCTCGGTAAGCCACCGTTCCTTCTTTTCCAGTTCTTGTCTGTTTCTGAGATTTTTCGTTACTTGATTGTTCTGTATCTGATTTGTAAATCACGTACCTCATCGCATTATTTTGTTTATACTGCGAATATTTGTACCGCTTCACCTCTGTTTTTGGCCTTCCACTCTTTCGTGTTCTTGGATCTGAGACTTCTTTTTGCTTTCCTGTTTTCCAGATTTTCTTCCATTCATACTCATTATTCGTAGATTTAGACTTGGGATTTGCTGTAGAACCATCAATTTTTTAGGAAAAACTGAAACCAACTTCCCCAACATACACATAGGTTAAGCCGAGGTCCTTAGGGCCCTTTAGGAATACTCTGTTTCTGTAGTCGAACACTTGTTTATATCAAGACCATGGGTGTGTGGAGGGATAGAGTCAATACCCCAACCAAGCTTCAAAACTTTAGGCAAGAATTTTCCATACCAGAGGATGTCCACCTTAGACTAGCTGAGGAGAAGGACTCCATTATGCCTGATGGTGATAAAATGCCTTTCCCTGTAGTAGCCTTCATCCAGTGTGGACTTAGGTTCCCTCTAGATCCCCTCTTCCGCGAAGTCCTTCATTACTACACCCTGAACCCCATGCAACTTTCCATTAACGCCTACAGGACACTCAATGGAATAATAGCCTTAGCTCGGCAGAAGAACGTTAGGATCACTCTAGCCGACGTCCAATATTGCTACACAATGTGCCTCCTGAACCTTAAGGAAAAGGGTTATGTCTACTACCTCAAGCCGAGGTCTACTGCTTACAAAATAGTAGCCGACCTTCCAGACTCCAACAAAGGGGCTGGAGATGATTACTTGATCGTTTCTGGAAACTGGGAATTTGCCCCAGACGAAGAAGTTCAACTCTTCCCTCTTCCTCGAACGGTCAAGGAGGGCAAGGGTAAGAGCCCATCATTAACTGCTTAGCTGTTGTTTCCTTCAATTTTATCCAAACTTTATCTGTTTCTAATGCTGTGTTTCTTTTTGCAGACGTTCGCCAGCCTCCCAAGGACTTCCGCCGATCCTATTGTCCTGGGAAAGGTTCGAAGAAGTTGTTGGACCTCCCTCTCCAGAAGCGCAAAGCTCCCTTGGTGTTAAATTTCATCCCTACTTACACGTCCAAGTTGTCCGACGTTCCAAGGAAGAAGAAGAAGAGCGCTTCTCCATCAACTGCTTCTACAGAACAGGCTGCCTCCACATCTGAGCCAGCCGATCATCCATCAACCTCGGCTCCAAAGAAACGCCGACGAAGGCTTGTTAAAAGCAATAGAGATGGAAAAACCAAATAAAGTGGTCTTTGAACCTCTTGGCGATCTTCCAGACGACATGGATGATGCACCGGCCCAACCTCTGCCCCCACCAAAGCGAAGAGAACCAAGAAGGCCCAACCAAAGCGGCGGCGATCAAGGCGATGCAGGTCAAGATGCCCTGCCAATCTCCAAACTGGCCGAGAGGATCACTTCGGCTCCCGCAAAGAGACCTGCTGAAGCCCAGCCATCAGGGGCCACTCAGCAAAAGAAGCCAAGGTCTACATCTACCTCAACTTCGGGTTCCAGGGCTACCAAAGTTCCCTGGGAACCCAAAGTTACTCTTGAAAACAGGCCGGTCTACGCCAACGAAAGTGCTACCGACGTCAACATTGGCGTGGCGCTCAGCACAGCAGTCCTTCTTGAGGGCGATATGGAGCGTAACGAAAAAATGAACGGCTACGAGAATTACGCCTTCATGATGCAGCATTCAGTCCAAGTAAGTCTTTGACTTTGATAATTTGTCTTGCATACTTATAGAATTTTGAAATCTTTATAATGACTTTTGCCTTGTATTCTTTCAGGCCATCCAACACGCCCATACCTTCTCCATGCAGCGTTTGAAGCAAAGAAAGAAGTTAGCCGACATGGAGAAGGAATTTGCTCTTCTTCATAAACAAAAGCAGGCCCTCCACTCAAGATGAAAAAAGCGGAGGACGGTAGAGGTCGCAACCAAGGCTAAACAAATAGCCGATGAAAAATTTGAAAGGTCATTGAAGGTCACAAAACTGTTGCTTTATCTCAGCAAAAAGAAGCCGAAGAAAAAGTAGCCCAGGCAGAAAAGGAGCTACAAGAAGCCTTGGCCACCAAGAGAGCCGAAATTGATGCTGCCTATAAAGAAGGCATGGCCGATGTCGCTGAAGACTATAAGCTTCAGGTCAAGCAAGCATGCAACAAGGGATATTCCCTAGGTTGGAATGCTTTGGCCAAAAAGCTTGATCTCCCAGTCGACTTGCCATGGCGCAAGACTAAGGCCATGCGTCTTCCTTGTCCTCTTCCTCCATCTCCAGGCCAAGCTGAAGAAGATGATTCTGAAGCCGAGGCTGAAGAAGAAAGTGAAAATGAAAATGAAGCCCTGGTGAGGAAGGCCAAATCTTCTCCAAAAGGTGATCAAGTCCTGGACTTGACTGGAGATGAAGACCTCGCTGCTACTCCCAAAAAGGCAGACATTGGCACTCTATCCTCTGACCTCCTCTTGGCAGTGAGGAGTGTTGATGAAACCCTGGCCGAGATTGATGCTGAAGTCGCAGCAGATAAAGTAGCCGAGGTCTCGGCAAATAAAGAAGCTGAGGTTGTGGTGGACAAGGAAGCAGATGCCGAGATCATTCCTCCAGATCCTTCCGAAGCGTTCTGCCCAATCTTACATTAATCTTTGAAGGAGTCTAGATGTTTTCTACTTTTCTTTTCTGTACTTTGTCTCTTTTCTTTGTTCTTTCCTTCAATATACGCTGTCTTTTGTGGCCGACGTGCCTTCTATGTAACTTGTGAACAAGATTTTTGCTTAGGCCACAGTGCCTTCCTTTCATATGCAACTGTTTCTTTCTGAATGCTTCAGTCTTTAAATTCTTCTTTATTGCTTCTGTGTAGTTTTATACTTAGAATATTTCATATGACTCACACAATTCTTCCCTTGCACAATCTCCTCGGGGGTTACATACCTCGGGCATGTTTACCTGAAGATTTGCCCTGGCTAGGGCTTCACCTGTAAACTTGTCATAAGCTTCAACAAGTATAAAGCATATAAATTCAATTAATCTTCATCTTGTAAATTGCTACAAATTTCAACAAGTGAAGATAACAATCATATTAGCTTAACTTTAACTTGTAAATTGCTACAAATTTCAACAAGTAAAGATAAGGAATTTATCTCAGCTTAACTTTAACTTGTAAATTGCTACAAATTTCAACAAGTAAAGATAAGGAATTTATCTCGGCTTAACTTTAACTTGTAAATTGCTACAAATTTCAACAAGTAAAGATAAGGAATTTATCTCTAACGTGTTTAAACATAATCTCGGCTTAACTTCGGCTAAGCATTACTAATGTCTTCTCTCTGCCCCCAATGTGAACCTAAGTTCCTCTTGGATTCTCATTGTTCAAAAAACAACATCATGCCAAGTTGTATAAGTTCAGAAAAATTTTGCTAAGGTTTTATTGATCATATCAGCAAAAAATCAGAGAACATCTAATGATAGAAAAACTTTAGATTACAAGTGTTCCATGGTCTAGGCAACGCTTTGCCCTCACTATCTTCGAGCCGATATGCCCCATTCCCTAACACCGAGGTGATTCTGTAGGGGCCTTCCCAGTTTGGGCCAAGCTTGCCCTCTCTGGGATCCTTCTTATTGTCGACGACTTTTCTCAAGACTAGGTCGTTGACTTGAAAATCTCTTGGATTGACCTTCTTGTTGTAAGCTTTGGCAAGTCGTTCTTTGGTATCTTTGCAAAATTTGGATTGCCTTTCTCTCTTCTTTCTTCTAGTAGGTCCAGATCTCGGGCTAAGAGCACATCATTAGACCCGTTCTCAACTCCCTGTGTTCTGATCCCTAGGATGCCGATCTCCAATGGAATGACTGCTTCTGTGCCATAAGCCATGGCAAAGGGGGATTCCCCTGTTGATCTTCTCGGCGTAGTGCGATATGCCTAGAGCACGTTGGGCAATTCGTCTACCCACTTCCCTTTTGCTGCCTGCAGCCTCTTCTTTATTCCATCTAGAATGACTTTGTTTGATGCTTCGGCTTGCCCATTGCTTTGGGGAAAGCTTGGTGTTGAAAAATAGTTCTTTATCTTGAACTTGGCGCAAAAAATTTTTGATGAGCTTCTTTGTCAAAGCGTGTTCGTTATAAAGAACGATTGCTCTTGGAATCCCAAATCTGGTGATGATGTTTTTCGGATGAAGCTCTTCACATCCACATCTCGGATTTTGGCAAGAGGCTCTGCTTCTATCCATTTTGTAAAGTAGTCAGTAGCTACGGTAGGTACTTCCGCTGCTTGATCGCTTGGGGCAATTTTCCAACAAGATCCATGCCCCATTGGGCAAATGGCCAGAAATTTGAAGCAGGGTTGGTCGCCACTAGCTGATGTATCAATGGTGCAAACCTCTGGCATTGTTCACACTTCTTCACATAGGCTTCTGCGTCTTTTTGCATATAGGGCCACCAATACCCCTGGATAATGGCCCTGTGAGCTAACGATCTGCCCCCTGCGTGGCTTCCACAAACTCCTTCATGAATTTCATACAGAAAGTCTTCGACATGAAGAGGGTGTACACACCTTAAAAGAGGTCCAGTGAAGGATCTTCTGTAGAGGTGTCCTTCTGTTGTCAGAATGAATCTTGCCGACTTCAATCTGACCTTGTGTGCTTCCTTTCGATCTTCTGGCAGCTTGCCCTATTTCAGGAATGCAACAATTGCATCCATCCAGCTTGGTCCCAAGTCCGTACATAATGCTTCTTGCATTGTGTTCGGTGGCTCTATGCTCGGGCCTGGTAGGTAATCAATCATTATTGTCCTCATCTTCCCGGTTTGCACTGAACTTGCCAAATTGGCCAGCGCGTCGGCGTGGTTGTTATCATCTCGGCTAACCTGAAGAAGTCGGCATTTTTGAAACATGTCGCGGTCGATGACTTCTTTTTGCGTATCTTGACATCCTTTCATCTCGGGCAACAAACTCTCCGTAGTTTGATTCACTATAAGTTGTGAGTCACAAAAACTATTACCTCATCTGCCTCTGCCAGCTACCAACTTCGATCCGGAATCGATTACTTCATACTCGCCTCATTATTCGAGGCTTTGAACCCCGATCGAATGGATTTGTTCTAATATCTCCCCATCGGAAATTAGCACTACTCGCCTGCACCTGCCGGTTTGAGCTTCCATCAACAAAAGTTGAAAAGAGTCTCCGATGTAGATCTTTGCAGGTCGAGTTTTTCCTTCCTTGGTTCCTTAGCCTTTGGCTGGGCTTCTCCTTCCTTGCTCGGACGTCGTTCATCTCGGCTCAGCGGAGCCCGATGTTCGATGTACTCTGGTGAGAATTCGGCCATGAAGTCGGCCAAGACTTGGCCTTTAATTGCGGTTCTTGGCCTGAACTCCAGGTCATACTGGCCTAAAGTTACTGCCCATCTTGCAATTCTTCCGGTCAAGTCTCCTTGTTGCAACAAGGATTTTAATGGGTGCTCTGTCAGAACCACTATCTTATGAGCCTGAAAATAATGGTTTAGCTTCTTTGAGGCCATTACCAAGGCCAGCATTAATTTCTCTAGTGGTAAATACCTTGTTTCTGCATCGGCCAAGGTTTTACTTACGTAGTATATCTTTACGCTCTCCCTTCTCTTCTCGGATAATCACAAAGACTCACAGCGTGCTCAAACCGCTAGGTATAAGCAGTTCCTCCCGAGGTTGAGGTGTTGAGAGGATCGGCGAGGTAAGGTATTTCTTGGTCGCCAAAGCGGCCTCGCATTCCTCCGTCCATAAAAAATCGTGGCCTTTTTCACAGTTGAAAAAGGTTTACACTTGTCCGAACTCGACTTATGAACTGTTTAGAGTGCGGCCCTTCCAAAGAAGCATCTGAACTGTTTAGCCGATGTCGGACTCTGTAATTCCAGAATGGCCTTGATCTGATCTGGGCTGGCTTCAATGCCCCTTCTTGTCACCAGGTATCCCAAGAACTTACCGGATCCGACTCCAAACGCGCATTTCGATGCGTTTAGTCGGAGTCGATATGTTTTGAGTATGTCGAAGACCTCTTCTAAATCAGCGAGATGATCATTTGGTTCCTTGGTCTTTACGACCATATCATCGATGTAGACTTCCACAGTTCGGCCAATCAAGTGTCTGAACATCTTGGTCACCA
Organism: Camellia lanceoleosa; assembly: GCA_025200525.1. Lineage (NCBI taxonomy): Eukaryota > Viridiplantae > Streptophyta > Magnoliopsida > Ericales > Theaceae > Camellia > Camellia lanceoleosa. The sequence goes on along the minus strand of CM045771.1, from coordinate 130,936,388 downwards.
GCCTTTGGTAAGTTGCTCCTGCGTTCTTCAACCCAAAAGGCATGACTCTGTAACATCTGAGACGTTTGGGAGTGATAAACGCTGTCTTCTCCTCATCCGGGGGGTACATGGCTATCTGGTGATACCCCCTATATGCGTCCAAGAAGCTCATCCTTCCATGTCCAGATGTGGCGTCCACCAACTGGTCGATCTTTGGCAGGGGGAAGCTGTCTTTGGGACAAGCTTTGTTCAAATTTGTGAAGTCTACGCAGACCCTCCACTTGCCATTCTTCTTCTTTACTACTACGGTATTTGATAGCCACGTTGGATAATTGGCTTCTCGGATTGCCCTGGCCTCTAGAAGTCTAGCTACTTCTTCTTTCATTGCTTCGACGTGCATCAACGTCGGTCTCCTGGCTCGTTGTATTACAGGTTTGGCCGACCTGTCAACGTTGAGTCTGTGGCATGTGACCTCGGGGTCAATGCCAGGCATTTCATAAGGTGTCCAGGCGAACACCTCAATATTTTTTCTCAGAAAGGCTTCCAACTCCCTTTCTTCTTCGGCTAATCCTGTGAGAAGAAAAGCGTTCCTCATCGCCTCTTGGACGAAGATTTCCTTCAATGCTTCTTCACTCTTCTCGTTGGCTCCTTGCGACATCATCTAGGACTTTCATGTCCTCTTCTTCAACCTCTGCTTCTTCCGGTTCTCGAATCTGCGAGTTAACTTCATTCTTTGCCATGGAGCAATTTTTACTTCTGTCGATCTCCTCGATTTCCTCAATCCCATGTTCATTGGGAATCGTAGCAGTTGATGCAAGGTTGAGAGCGCCCCATTGCATACAACCACGGCCTCCCGGGATGATGTTGTAAGGCGAAGTGTATCAATCACAATAAATTATGTCCTCATCTTCTTCGTGCGGCTTGTACCTCCAAGCTTGTTGCCCTAAAAGGCCACGCGTCGGCGTTCCATTGACGCCGACCATCGGGCGTTTGATCGCTCCATGTCATCGGTGAAGGCCTAACTCCTTGTAGCATCGACATACATGATGTCGCGGAGCTGCCTTGATCAATCAAGATGCGTTTTACACAGCACTCCCCAACCGGAGGATACTACCAGGCATCATTGTCTTGTCGAACCATGTCAAGGTCGGCCTCTGTGAAGGTTATCATTGGTCCTTGGCAATCTTGGCCGAGGTCTTTTCAATCCGACTGGTTGACATCTTTGCAGATGTTTCACCCTCTGCGTCTCCCCCCGTATGTCGTTTTCATTCACCTTTGAGTGGATCACGTTAACCACCCGAGGTCCACCGCTGTGGTTCTTCTTATTTGGGGCGAAATTTCTTGGTGCTTGGGGCAATCGTGCCTGCTCTTCCCTGGTTCTGGTCTCATCTACAAGGTCTCTCAAATAGCCTTGCCTCACCAGATCTTCTAGATGTGCTTTAAGGGCTCTGCAACCCTGAGTTGGGTGACCCTGCTCATTGTGATAGGCACAACGCCTACCAAGGTTTCTCCCCATAAATTCTCCTTGTGCTCTTGCCGGCGCCCTGAAGTAGGGCTGATTTCGAATTTGGTCCAGGACCTTTTGGATCGGAATTCGGAACACCGTCGTCACTGCTTGTTTAGTCCTCAACTCTGTCTCCTGTTTGTTTTGTCCATTGTTACCTCGGCCTCGCTTCGGCGAGCCGTTGCCTTTTTCTGTCTTCGTCTCCTTGTTCCCCGAGGTGTCTTCCTCGGCTCGTGCGTACTTCTCAATTCTCGCCATGAGTTCTTCCATGCTCTTTGGCAGGGTTTTCGCCAAAGACTTCCGCAATGGACAGTCATCCTTCAGGCCGTTCTTGAAAGATACGACCGCCACCTCCTGGTTGCATTCAGGTATTCGATTGAACACCTCATAGTACCTCTTTGCATAAGCCCTAAGGCTTTCGTCTTTGCTGATTTTTAGGGCCATCAACGCATCCACCCTCGATTTCGGTCGGTTTGTTTGTTATGAACACGGCAACAAACATCTCGGCCAGCCTTCCACTCTTCACGCTCCCTTTGGTAGTTTGTGGAACGGTCGATGCAATCTCCCCAAGGATGAAGGAAACACTTTGCAGAACAACGGCTCGTACAAAGCCATGGAATTCAAAAATAATCCAACATGGAAGTTAGGGTCCGACTTACCATCATATATCCGAGCCTCGGCATCTTGAATCTTTTCTGCGACGAATCTATCAATCTGCCGAGAATGGAGTCCTCGGCTTAACCGGAAGTTACTTGACTCCGGCATTCTCTGCTTCCTCTTGAGGTAATCTCTCAAGTCCTCTTTACTTCTTCCTGCGGCATTTGTCATTGGGCTTCACCTTTTCAGACTACTCTCGGCCTCATGGTGGCCCCTTTTCGATCCTTCTCCGCAGGACGCATCGAAACACAATATCCGCCCCGGAACATGCCGATGTTCTTTGGGGTCTGCTTCCTTCTCGCGATATGTCCTTCGGGACTCTTCTCTTCTCGGCTCTTCTCGGCCGACTTCCCTGGAGGGTCGGTGAGAGTACCTTCCGCTCCTCGTGTGCTGAGGGGCCTCGGGGATTTCTTTCCGTCCCTTCTTCTGGGCGTTTGCTGCTGGCATTGGTGTGTCCTGCAGCGGGTATGGAGGCTGCATGACATTATTCTGCATCATGAAGTTGACGACCGACTGAAGGTCTGCCAACTTATTTGCCATCTCCTTTACTTCTTCATCCCTCCTCAGACATCTGTCTTTCCATGTCTGGAGGTCGTCCTCGTTATAGTATTTGCCCCTGTCTGCTTTCTTTGATGTATCACCGTTTTGGCCGACGGCGTTCTCTGCGTGATTCTGATCACGAACTTCCTCATTGTGGTCTCCTTCTTCCGCGTTAAGGTCGGCGGGTCTTCCACTCCCAACTGGAGTGTCGTCCCCAACCTTTTCCCTCTGCGAGTTACTGGCCATCTACTCTTCTCTCGTTCCCACAGACGGCGCCAAATTGTGTGGGTGAATTTCCGATCACACTGCCCTCCTTAGTGATTCAGTGGTAGAACACAAGCAGAGTAGACGGCTCCCTGTAACCTGCACAGAAAGAAAAGACTCCGGCGGTGGTTCTTCCACCCGGGGGCACTCCGACGATCAAGTCAGTATATCTCTCAAAGATAATCAAGTGCTTAACTCACTAGCTTGAGTATAAAAAACATACCTTAGACCCATGGGGGTGCCCCTCTTTTATAGCCAATACAATCCTAGTCCCAATAGGAGCCTGGCCCTAATGGACTTAGGATTACTGCTAATCTGGAACTCCCAGTGGGTTCAGGACAAACTCCCTAAGAGTTTTATCTTTACCCAAACTGAAGTCTTCTCACAATCTAGGACTCTTGTCCATATCCTGGTTGAGCTTCCTCTTCATTCTAGGACTCTTGTCCTTTATCCGCTTATCTCGGATTCCGATATCCTCGGAGATAACCTCGGCCGATCCGAGATAACCTCGGCACAACTACCATGACTCGTGGGATCTCGGCTGACACTTCGGTGTCACCTCGGCCACGTGTTGGTACTCAGAAAATACATCCCCACAGTTTTATTAATGAAAAGAATGTGTGAAAGAGAGGGAGAGAGAGAGAGCTAGCCACGAAGAGAGTCTATGTAATGCACCTAGTAACATGCACAGAAAGTTCATATTTTCTTGGCTAAACATAAACCATATACATCCAAATAGAGGGAATTCTTGTGGAAGAAGAGGAGGAGGTTGAGGTTGCATATTTTCCTACCATTTCATTATTCCATTTCAACCCTACAACTAAGTAAGAAAACCCTCTCAATCCTTTCATTTTTTTACATAATTGAAATTTTCAGATTGTATATATATAATACATTGTCTAAATTGTGTTGAAAATAATCTGTGTTGAATCTGCCAGCATGTTTGCCTGAATTTTTAGACAATTTTATACTAAACATTTCGAGATGATTTCTTCTACAAAATTGTTGATAATGATTTCTAGTTCATCCAGAAATTTTGGTAACAATTTTCGAGCTTTCTACGAATTTATACAAAATTTTAACTAAATCTGAAACTGTGTTGAGAATAATCTGTTTTGAATCTGCCAGCATGTTACCCGAATTTTTAGATAATTTTATACTCAAAATTTCGAGATGATTTCTTCTACAAAGTTGTTGATAATGATATTTAGTTTATCTAGAAATTTTTAGAAATAATTTTTGAGCTTTCTACGAATTTATAAAAATTTTTAACTAAATCTGAAACTGTGTTGAAAATAATCTGTGTTGAATCTGCCAGCATGTTTTCCTGAATTTTTAGACAATTTTATGCTCAAAATTTCGAGATGATTTCTTCTACAAAGTTGTTGATAATGATGTCTAGTTTATCCAGAAATTTTTAGAAACAATTTTTGAGCTTTCTACGAATTTATACAAATTTTTAACTAAATCTGAAACTATGTTGAAAATAATCTATATTGAATCTGCCAGCATGTTTTCCTGAATTTTTAGACAATTTTATACTCAAAATTTTGAGATGATTTCTTCTACAAAGTTGTTGATAATAATATCTAGTTCATTCAGGAATTTTGGTAACAATTTTTGAGCCTTCTACGAATTTATACAAATTTTTAACTAAATCTAAAATTGTGTTGAAGATAATCTATTTTGAATCTGCCAGCATGTTTGTCTGAATTTTTAGAAAATTTTATATTCAAAATTTCGAGATTATGTCTTCTACAAAGTTGTTGATAATGATGTCTAATTTATCCAGAAATTTTTGGAAACAATTTTTGAGTTTTCTACGAATTTATATAAATTTTTAACTAAATCTGAAACTGTGTTGAGAATAATCTATTTTGAATCTGCCAACATGTTTACCCGAATTTTTAGATAATCTTATACTCAAAATTTTGAGATGATTTCTTCTACAAAGATGTTGATAATGATGTCTAGTTTATCCAAAAAATTTGGCAACAAATTTTGAGCTTCCTACGAATTTATACAAATTTTTAACTAAATCTAAAACAGTGAGACAGATTTTACTATGTATTTGAAAAATTTATTCAAAATCCTATACTAAGCCAAATATAGTAATTTCTAACTAAAAGATGAGACTTGAGAAGTCTAGTTTCATGATAAATTTTTAGATTATGGGTTTGATCTATGAATTAATCTAAATGAATAATGGTATATATAAAGTTAACAATTGACGGTTAACACCAGTTGTTTAGGGTGAGTATTGGTTTTAAAGAGTGTACGAAATTAAGGATTGACGGTCAATACCGGTTGTTCAGGGTGAGCCCTAGTTTTGAGAATTCTCACGTAAATTGTGTTGCGAAACTCTAAGATGGCATGAGACTTATTTGAACCCTTTTCGGTATTCGGTTTTGGAATAAGGGTGGATGTGCAGGTGGCACACAGGAAGGTTACTTACCCCTGGCAGACCGTTTCCTTGGGGCAGACCACGGATGCCACTACTTGGGTATATAACTCCGGACGTGGGCATCCCTAGTAGTTACGGTTGGTAACACTTAAATATTTGACCAAGGGAGGGTTTCAAATTAACCGTTGCCATGCTTAGTGGTTGGTAAGTTAAATATCTTTGGTGAGATTTCGAGTGTCACCTAATTTATTAAAATTACTGAAATTATTCTAATGGTTGTAATTTATGTGTACAATTATATATATATATTTTTTTTGTTACAGGGAAATCCTCCTACCCTCCCGCAGGTCCAAGGCAGCGCCCCATGAGGAGATCGCCAGGGTGTCCCGTTATCCGTTCCGAGTAAGAGACTATAACCTGGAAACTTGTCCCGACCTCCCAAGGCAAGCTTCGATTAAGTCAGGACTCGCACAGCCGGGGGAGCATTAAACCCACACCAAGTAGCTGATTAGGCATCCTTGAGGTTGGTTATGTTGTTATCTCATGTTTAGAATCTTATTATTTTTCTCTTAAAAAGAATGGTAGGTTGGTTATGTTTTCTTACTGTGTTGCAAAACTCATGGCATATATTTTGTTGCCCTGGCGTTTCATGCCAGATTATGTCGAAGAAAGGACTGAGGCTGAAATTGGAGCTGCTGCTAATATCGAACCTTGGCTGACTTAGAGTTAAGATTTTATCAAAATAAAATCCTGTTATCTCTTGTATTAGGATTTAACTATGTTGTGACGTTGTGTGTGAACTTGTAGTTTTATTTTGTTATTGGACTTTGACTATGTAAGAACTTAAAAGTTCCTAATTAGTAGTTAAAACTTATCTAGCAAGTTATTGTTATTTAAATCTTATGACGTTTCAAAAAAAAAATTGGGGCGTCACAATGATTATGCAAGAAAATCTTGTAAGTTATGAGAAATTAAGTCAAGTTTTGAAGATTTAAGGATGGAGGACAAGTGGCAATATAAGAATGTAGAAGTTATATGGTGGGTTAGATGATAATTAATAAAAGTTTTTTTCTATATTTTTTTGTATAAATTGCCATTGATGGCTCAACAAATCAATACATGACTTGATTTCATTTCTTTTCTATCCTAGGGAGTAGATTTAATTTACATAGGAGTAGTTTAAATTTAGATAGGAGTAGCATTAATGTACTTTACGTGTATTTGATTGTTCATTCAATCATTTACATCATCATCTTCTTCTTCTTCTTTCTCTCTTTTTTCTTGTTTGCTTTGTTATTATTTTTATTCCACGGAAGTCCTTGAAACTTTCAAGGCATAGAACCTCAACACAATTGCTTGATCATTGTGTTTATTTGATGAGATTTTGGTTAAGGCTCTATTGATCTAAGCCTAACAAAAATTTTACTAACAATTTTTGCCACGCCTAGTGGGACATTGTCCTAACTTGGAGGAAAAAAAATTATACAAACAAAATATCAAGAAATTATGCCATCAAGTGGCATGTTTACATCTTGCGCACCCATGGATGCAAACCACCGATGGAGTGACAATGTTCCAATGGGTATAAATTATTATTGGAAGGCCTCATCTTTCATGTATAATGATTGTTAATATTATGACAATGATTCGACCGTCTATTGCCAACATAATGGCATGACAAATGATATGGAAAAGAATAATTTGGCGTTATGAGGATGAAATTTATTAGCGCAAGAGTGAAATTTTAGCTCTACAAGAAAAAATTAATTCTCTTGATTGGCAAAAATTTTCAAATAATTTCATCACCGCCATATTTTTTTATCCAAAAAGATATAAATTATTTTGATAAAAAAATTCATCAACTTAGTTGTTAATTTTATCAAGTTCATGGAGAAAATCAACATTGGAGTAAAAAATTAGAGAATCTTAAAAAGGACAAATTTTATGTGTATCGAAGAGACTTTTTCAAGCATAACTTTCTCTCCACAAAAATCATGGCGAAAAAAAAATTAAGTTCTATAAATGGCATGTCTGGGGGGCAATTTTTTAAGCCATTAATTGAAAAAGAAGACCAACTTCTTTTGCCAAAAGCTATTGAGCATTTTAATCCAATTAGAGGATATGATTTTAAGTCAAATATGACAAAGAATGTTGAACAACTATTACAAAATGATGGTGAACATTCAATTGGAGAGTATGATTCTAAGTCAAACATGGCTAAATTTGATGAACAACCATCACAAAATGATGATGAAAATCTAATTGGAGGGCATAATTGTAAGCCAAACATTGCTACATTTGATGAAAAAATATCATAAAATGATGATAAAAATCCAGTTATGCAGTATGATTTTAAGCCAAACATAGCTAAAAATTATGAACAACTTTTGACATCGTTAATTTTGTCAAAAAATTTAATTTTCCAAAGTCAATTAACATTATGATTTTTGTCATTCAACAACTACAATGGCTTTGTGGTTCACATCAAAAATTAATTTTGATGAAGTCATTTACAAAAAGATTTTTGAATTTTATTTCTATTTTTTATGTTACAGTAAGGGGGGAGTATTTCAATGTGATCACAACAAAAAAAAACTATATATATATATATATATGGCCAATCGATTATGATTTTCATACTATATTTATGTTCATACAACTCTTCAAGAATTCGAATACTCATTTTTAAAGAGTTGGAAGGCATTGTTTGTACTATAAATAAAATTTTTATCGATTATAATTAGGTTTAAACTTTCTATTACTTATTATTATTATGCAAGAAAATCTTGAAAGTTAAGAGAAGTTAAGTCAAGTTTTGAAGATCCAATGGGTGGAGAACAAGTGGCAATGTAAGAAAGTGTAAGTTATATGATTGGTTAGATGATGGTTAATAAAAGTTTTTTTCTACATTTTTTTTTGTATAAATTGCCATTGGTGGCTCTATTGTAAAGAGGACTAACAAATCAATAGATGACTTGATTTTCATTTCTTTTCTATCCGAGGAATAAATCTAATCTACATAGGAGTAGTTTAAACTTAGATAGGAGTAGCCTTAGGCCTCGTTTGGGAACAGGCTAATTTAGTAATTTTTTGGTTATTTGGCTAAAAAGGTAGGTAAAAAAAACTTTTATGTTTGGGATGACTTTTTGGCTAATTACGAAAAGATGTGCAAAAAGTAGAGAGAAAAGAGAATCTTTGACTTTTTGATATGAGTGGTTGGCTTTTTGGCTAATTTAGTAACGTTTTGACTAATTTAGTCAGTCCCCAAACGAGACCTTAATATACTTGTATCTGATTGTTTATTCAATCATTTACATCTTCTTCTTCTTTCTCTCTTTTTTCTTATTTGTTTTGTCATTATTTTTATTCAAAGGAATTCCTTGAAACTTTTAAGGCATAGAACCTCAACACAATTGCTTGATCATTATGTTGTTTAGTCAGATTTTGGTTAACACTCTATCGATCTAAGCCTAACAAAAATTTTACTAATAGTCCCTCAATATTTTTACAGAAAAAATTTGACTTAGAGAAATTTGTGTCCGACTTAGAGGAATTTCGACCCAACACAGAGAAATTTCATAAAGCTACATTAGCTAATAAAAAAAATATTTTAGACCTCTCGTACTACACAAAGTTAAAGAGGGATGTTTCACTAATTTTTCTAAATTTTTTTTACAAATTTAATATAATTATATTATTTCTTTTTTTAGTAAGATTAAAGAAATCAACATTAATGCAAAATGTATGAATATACATATAAAATAATAAAATATTTATTTCAATATAAAAAATAAGATAACATTATTTTTTATCTATATTACTAATGAATTATTGATGAAAATGAGTTAAATGTTACGTATTAAAACTTTAAGAAGTCCAACATAATTATGCTAAGTTAATGAAATTTATCATATTTTTTCTAAATCTTAAGAGAGATCAAAGTAATTTATTCATTTTTAAGAGTTTTATATTTAATTATTACCATATGCAAAACAAGTGAGCTTAATCAATTTCAGTAATTTGTGAGTTATTGAGCACACTAAAAATTTATTTATCAAATCTTATACCAAATGACAAGACCAGCTGGTTAAAGTTCATCATAAAAATACATAAATAATAAAAAAAATATTTAAATGGCAAGGAAGGCTAAAGCCAAATTTTAAAATGGTATAGTACAAAATATCATAATTTGCCAATGTTGCAAATGTTTTTGCTATTTTCTTCACAAAAAGATAATTATAAATTTAATTTATAGACCTCATAAAAATAAAATAAAACATATTATTCAAATGGGATTAGGGTTATGAAGGTTTATATACACAAGGTTGATATCCTATACTTTGATTTGAGGTGCAAGGCAACAAAGTTCTATATATGTTTATAAATGAACCATTGGTTCGGTTCCAAATCAAAACCCTGATTTTGAACCAAAGAACCAAAAAACGACCTGCGGTTAACCTAATTTGGAATGGACCTGTTTACGATTTTTTTCAATTATTCTGTTCAGCCCTAAATATAACTAAGTTAGCAAGAAAACAATTACATTCATTCCCCTAAAACCTCTTCATGGGCTGTTACTATGACTTTGCTCAATCTACAAACAAAAAAACAGCTCCACCTTCTCCGCTGCCAAGAATGAAGGGAAGGGAAACTTCCATGTAGGTTCTAATAAGTGAATTTATTATTTAACAAGTCCTATGAGAATTAATAACATTTATTATTAAATACTATTAAAAAAAGTCACTAATTGTTAATTTTTAACAATAATTTAAAATTTGTGTATCAATAATTATAAGTTTTAGCAACAATTTAATAAAATGTCACAAAAAACGTAACTAATTTTTAACTTTTCAACAATAGTTTGAAAATTTTGTTACAGAAAAACGTTAGTAATTGTTAATTTTACCAACAATTTATAAAAATCGTGACAAAAAAATTCACTAATTATCAATTTTTAGTGACGTATACAAAAAAATCGTCACTAAAAATTATTTTAACAACGATTTTATTATGATTCATTTTTAATAAGACTTTATGAGAATTAAATCCAATTATTAGGATTTAATGGTAATTTACACAAGAAGAACTATACCAATGAAATGTTAAAACATTTTTGAGTTAGCCGGACTTCTTCGAATCTGTCGAAAGGATCTAGTGAAAATCCCCTCCTTCATTTATGCGAGGCGTCTTTGGTCATCTGATCCAGGTGAATCGCAATCTGTCAAAAACGATTGTGTGATGTCAAGTGGATCTGTATTGCGGCTTTGAATAGTTGGCTCTCCTCCTACGGCCCAAAGAATTGCAGCAAGAACAACAACACTGGTCTGAAATATTAACCTCAGATATCAGTTTAACAGTAAGAATAACAAAATAAAATTTTATATGGTTTTTGTTTTAGTTTTGGAAGAACTGTAAAAACTTGTTTCACGAATTGTTTTGGGAGAAATTTTCGTCCTTTTACGAAACATCAGAAGAAGAAAAAAAAAAAAGAAAAGTGATTTCAAATTTTTGAAAACTAGTGTTTTCAAAAATGAAAACAATATGAAACATGGTTGTTTGCAACACTTATCCATTATAAACAACATAGTGATTATAGCACTAATCATCATATTCACAAAATTAACCATTCCATCACAGTTTCCTACACTGAAAATGTATAAATTGAACATATATATACATATTAAGTTTTCATTATTTAAGACATATGACAGTGGATACCTGAGCCACCAGAACTAAAATTGCGATCAAGCGACACAAAACAATATGGAAGAGAAGGAAGCTCTTGAATTCTTTATAGTGCCCATGAATGTACTTGATAATTTGCTGTCACAAAACAGACCAAAAAAGAGAAGTATTTATGAGCGAACACAAATTAATTAACAGCCACATAACAAAAAAGAGTGCATTTGGAAGCAATTGCATGAAAGAATGACTTAAAGCCACGACCAATACACCTAATTATACGAGTGGCACATCATTTTGAGAGAGCTCCCACTTTGTAGGACAAGTTTATTAAAAATCAACTTTGCTTGATGAGTTTCAACGATTTTTTTTTAAAGATAATGTCATTAGTTCTCTATCATCCCAAGAAATTAATTGAAATTAACAACGAAAAACCAAACTGATGTTTGGTATTACTAAGCAGGGATTTTGACACGACAAGAAGAAAAAGGATTGAATAGATTAACTCCTCAACATTTGGTGATCTCAGATCAGAAGTGTCGATGGTGACTCACATAAAGAATTCAAACAACTTCATATACAATATGTCAAGAAGTACTGCTTGTGGAACCTCAATATCCACGGGCTTAAAGGGTCAAATGGGCTTTTGGGGTAGAAAAGCTTCAACCCTCAACTGTAAACTTCAACCCTTGACTGTAAATTTCAATCAAAGATCAAGCTGTGTCCTTATTTCACAGCAAACATTTCCAATGGGAAATTTCTCCGAGTCTATACAACATCAAGATGGTTTAATTAAAAGGTGAATATGTAGTAAGACTCGAAAAGACAAAGTTAGGAATGAGTATATTCAAGAATAGATAGGAGTAGTACCGATAGAAAATAAGTTAAGAGAGAATAGATTGAGATGGTTTAATCATACACAACGGAGACCAACAGAGGCAGTAGTGAAGAGATGCGATACAGTAACGGTAGATGGTAGTGTTAAGAGAAGGGATAGACCTAAATTGATGTGGACTAATGTAGTAAATAGAAATATGAATCTCCTTAACTTGACTAACGAAATAGCCTTGGATAGAGTCGAGTTGAGAAGAAGGATTCATGCAGCCGATCCCATTTGATGGGACTTAAGGCTTGGTTTGGTTTACACTCTAAAAAACAGGTACATAGAACTCGTAACAATGTTGAAGTCATTCTTTCTTAGTGTCACTACCAAACACACCTTATTTAATGAGCACAAGAAGACGTACTGATTCCCAGTCAATTCTGAATAAAATCGTGATTATAACTCTCACTTGGATTAAAAGAACAGAGAAGATGGAGACAGTATACTTCAATATCAGGTTAAGTGTAACACTGCATGACTCAATCACATATACAGAAGAAAAATAAGAAGAAAAAAAGAAAGAGAGAAAGGATACGACAGCAAGTGTGGATTTGTTGATACAGTTTGCAACCATATGTCCTGAAAGAGTGCTCAAGCAGACAACAATCCCAATACCTAAACATACATAGATGAACCTGTTGATAGGAGCTACACTGTCAAATGTCATTTCGATGTGAAAATCAAACAAAATATATATGTTATATAAGCAATGCTTGAAAAGAAAAATAAAATGAAACGAGTCTTTCTTCAAAAATCAAGACAGATCATTGAGGGCCGGGTCAATTCAAATTAATCTCATAGCCATGAAATACAATTTCCCAACTCAAATTCATCTAAAGCTTTTAGTCCCAACTAAGGCCGTATTTGGTTTGAGGATTTGATGAGAGAAATGAAAAAGAAAAAGAAAAAGAAAATGTAATCTGGATTTTTGTTTGGTTATAATGAAAAATATAGAGAAACCGAAAGTAAGAGAGAAATGCAATCCCACTTTTTATCTTCTGGGTTCCTTTTTTTTTTTTTTAATTTTCCAACTCAACCAAATATAGATTAAAATTTGAATCCTATCAATTCTTTTTATTTTTATTTCCCTCATCAAATACTCTAACAAAACACAGTTTAAAGGTTTAAAAAAATGATAGGAAAACAACAAATTACACAACACAAATGAGATATTAGCCAACACAGCCTAAAGGTTAAAAAAATGATAGGAAAACAACAGATTACCCAACACAAATGAGATATTAGCCGTGTTTGGGGAGTCGGTTATTTATTTTTTTATTTTTTTTATTTTTGACTATTTTAGTTTGGCTAAAATAATTGTGTTTAAAAAGTTGATTAGTTTTTTTTAATTGATTTGATGGTTGCGAAAGAAAAAATAAAATAATTATAAATTTTATATAATATTTTATTTTATTAATTATTTTAATTTATTTTATCTTTTAATAATGTATTTTAATCCAACTATCTTTCCTGACACCACCACTGAAAAAACGAAATCCCATGAAAATTGATTGGATTTCAAGGGAATTGAATTTAGTAAATCTTATTTATTTTTTTAGAGCAATGATTCATCTCCCTTTTCCCCTCAGCCCGTTGACCTCCTCTCTCTCTTATTGGTTACATTTTTTTTTTCTTTTTTTTTTTTTTCCCGCTCCTCCAATCACCACCCGCCACGTGACAAAGAGAGGGTGAGGGGGTGATCCAAAAAAGGGTCTCAAGCATTATTCATTTTTTTAATTCCCTACTAGAGGCATCACCATCCACATAATTTTTCCCTTTCCAATTCCTCATTAATCCAAACAGAAAAATGAAATCCTTCCTTTCCAATTCCAATCAAACACTGTAAAAAAAATTCTCCAGAGAGAGAGAGAGAGAGAGAAACTTGAAAGACTTTAATGGAAGAACAAATACGAATAATAAAGATATGAGAGCAATACAGTTAAAACCCAGATAGAGCATTGTTCTGAATCAGTGATAAAGCAACTAATAGACTCTGAGAGAGAGAGAGAGAGAGATACCAAGGTCTGGGAAGATCACTAATAGAAGGAAGAAGAGAAACCCCATTATTCCACTTCTTGAGCAACCAAAGGGAATAAATAATGATCCCAATTCCAAACAGATTAACAATGACATTCACAATCCTCATAGAGTTGTACAAGCAATACCTGATCATCATTCTTCTCAACCTTCCTTCTGCAATATAATACCAACACACCCACACCAATCACTCACCACCATTTTCACCACCATTTTTGAGCTCCCTTTGTTTTGGGTTAAAATAAATAAACCCTATGCAAACAATATAATTTTCAATGTGACTGTGGATCTCTTTAACTTCAAAACAAACATATTATTGAAAATTAATTTATTTACAAAAACCACATTGTCATATTTTGTGGAAATTTTTGTATGACTTTTTAATTTTTCAAAATAAATTTATTTCCAAACAAGCAAATTTTTTATTTTATAAATAGATAAAAATAGGATTAATTACAACTTTCACCTTTAATTTGATTCAAAATTTATTTTAATTTTTAAAGTTTTAATTTGAATAATTTATTCTCTACTCTTTAAATCTAATTTTAATTTGATTATTTTATCTAAATTTCTATTAATCTTCTTTACGTGCACATCTTAAAAAATTGTTAAATATTTCAAAATTATTAATTTTAACTTTCAATTTGAAGAAAAAAAATCAAATTAAAATTATACTTAAAGTATAAGGATCAAATTATTCAATTTGAAATAATTTGAAATTAAATTAAAGGGTTATTTGAAATGAACTATATAAGTGCACTTTTTGACTTTTTGGATATAAAAAGTAGAGGAAAAAAAATATGGTTGTTTGAGATAATTTTTTGATTTTTTACGAAAAATATGTATTAAAATATTGTTCAAAATAGCAAAATTACCAGATTACCCCTAATGCTCCTAGGCGTGTACTGACAGTGATTGTTTAGGAAGCCAATTAGCTGCGTTGCTTTGAAGTTGTACGGTGGACTGGACGGTACTGTTCGGCCCGTCGGGTCCTACCACAGATCCCGTTTTGATAATCCGAACCATTCAATATGTAGAACTCATAGAGTACTATACGGTTATAAAAAATCAAGTTGATTGGATATCGATAGCTATCTTATCGGATCAATTTTTTTTCAACTGTTAATTTAGTCACCATCTATTTTTTTATACAAAACTGATTTGATCATATAGCTACCGATATCTGATTAACATAATTTTTTACAAGCGTATAATACTCGATAAGTTCTACATATTGAACGGTTCAGATTATCAAAACGGGACCCATGATCAACCCCCACTAGCTGAACAACACTATCCTGTGTAACTTTTTTGTACACCACCTATGTAAATTTGTACTATCACTTCATAGTGTACCATCACTACAGTGGCCATAGTTGGCTTGTACTTTTTTTCTGTGTAAATTTGTTGTTTATATATATATATATATATATTTTTTTTGTGAATAATGATAACTTTTTGACTTTTTTAATTACTTTTAAACTTTTTGTCTTTTATAAATTATGCCAAACAATTAAATTTGAATCAAACTACAAAAATGAAAAGTGTAATTTGCACTAAGTAGTTTCATAAAAAAAAATGATTAAAAAAGATGACTATTTCTCGAGTTTGATTTACAAATTAGGTATATATATAAAAAAAAATTTTTAAAAAAGTTAAAAATAAATTCTCCTTTTTTATAAAAATACAAAGAATTAAAAAAATCTTATTTTGCATGTTTTTATTACTTATACATCTAAACATGATATTCTTTTCTTCCTCAACTTATAAACCAAACCAACTGCACATATTGGAAAATATGTTCAACTTCTACCAAAACAAAGACATTGAAAAATAATTTTTATTTTTGTGTAAACAAATAAAGCATAAATACTAATTGGATATATCTTTTGGGTCCTGTTATGGTGTGCAACCCTTTAAGGTTGCACACCATATGCAACCAACACAAAAAGTGTAAGTGTAAGGTATAAACATAAAACAGGACGGCAAACAGAAAGGCGTAAGTGTAAGGTGTAAGTTGCACACTTAAGAAAAGTCCATATCTTTTTGGACTTTGAAGTGTTTGTATATCGAGAGAGAGAGAGAGAGAGAGAGAGAGAGAGAGAGAGTTACGTACCAACAGGCAGGCCCGAGAGCAGTCAGTAAGCAGCTAATCAGGAAAGGAAAATATGTACACTCAGATTCGCGTTCATACATAAATACATTCATTTGTTGGAGTGAGGTGAAAGTGAGGGAGGTTGGAACGTGGGGAGGGAAACAAGAATTGTTTTGAATGTTAGATAGATTTTGGAGCAAAGTGGATCCACAAAACGTTGAAACTTTTGCACCTACCATTCACAGAATTTTAATAATATTGGATTAAGGGCGAATTTCATTAAATGAACTCTTTAATTTAAAATTTGTGTTACTTTAGTTTTTGATATTTTAATTGTGTTATATTTGATTATAAATTTTGAATTTCGTTCTAAATAAAAACAATTGAAAACACTATTGTTCTATTTTAAAGACAAAATTATCAATTTGATAAAAATATAAACTAGTTTCATAAAAATAAATGTCAAAAAAATATTTTAAAAATTTTAAAAATTATTTTTACTTACCAAAGATAAAATTATATAAAAATGATAAATCTTTTACATGTTTTTATTCTTTTACCAAATTAATTTTTAATGTGTTTGGATAATAATTATGTAATAGGTGATTGTTTTTGTTGATATTTTTGAATAGTTATCATATAATAGATAGTTGTGTTTATTATTAATAGATATTTTTTTTATAATTATCATGTAATGGATATTTAGGGGTTGTTTAAGATGTTCTAAATAAGTGTACTTTTTAACTTTTTGTGAAATATGAATTGGGTTTGAAATGATGTGTTAGATAAGTGATGTGACTTGAATAAAATAATGTGACTTAAATAGGATAGTAACTTTTTGACTTCTTGATTTTTTCAAAGTATGCCAAACCGGGCCTTATTAGGCTTTGTGATTGATATCTTAATATAAGAAATGTTTTTAGTTTTGAATTTTTTTTTATTTAATGGATTTGATTTAACAATAATATTAAAGTTGTCATCATATTTAATTTTTTAAAAAATAAAAACTAATTTAACGAAAATAAATATTAAAAAAATTTATTTAAAAAAATTATTCCTACCCTCCCAACAGATAAAATTATATAAAAATAATAAATTTTAATTTTTTTCACCAATTTAATTTTTAATTTCTTAGAGAAAAAAAAATTGAAAATAGATTTTAAAAATCAAACCAAACAGAACTTTATAACTAAAATTTTTTTAGCATTATTTATTAAAAAAATGTCATTCCATTTTAAACAATATATAAATTAACCAACCCAATACAAAATAAGTTGTATAACAACTGACCTTAAAATAGACCGTTTGCAAAAAATACATCTCTGATTGTTCTTGTTTAAAATAAGATTCAAAATTCAAAATAAAATGTACCACAATTGAAAAATTAAAAATTAAAATGGCACAAATTTCAAACTAGGAGAATTATTAGTGTAATTCACCATAGGTTTAATTTTGAATATACGTTGACTGTGTTCGATTAACAATAATATTGGTACAAGATGTTGAATATTATCTAATGTATTACAAATATATCGACCTCACGCCTTGTTGTCGTGATTGTCACGAGTCATATGAAGCAACCTATCAAATGATTATTCAGTCTTCGTAATTCAATGCAGGCGAAAAGACTAGAGCATCAAATAAATCAACCTATCATGATTATTTCCAAACAAAACTTAGGCCTCGTTTGGGAACCTTTCTTTTTAATCAAAAAGTCAAAAAACTACTAAATTAGTCAAAAAGTCAACAATCCATACTAAAAAGTCAAAGATTTTTTTTTTTCTCTACTTTTTGCACATCTTTTCGTAAAAAATCAAAATATCATCCCAAACATACTAGTTTTTTTTAACTCATATTTTAGCCAAATAGTCAAAAAGTTACTAAATTAGCCTGTTCCCAAACGAGGCCTTAGTACCCGTTGGTTGGAGAAAACAAACCTCTAACAAACAGAGGAAAGGAACAGGATCGTCTGTGCCTCGTCACAATATTTAAATATCTATCATTATATCGCAAAACCTCACTACATACACGATATCATCGGTATGATTCTAAGAAATACTGAATTCTGGAAGGTAACAATGAAAATAAAATCACCACATGGAAGAGAGCATAGCAAGTTGATACTACAAAAGGATTTTTGCAACTACAATGAACCTTGAGTCTCAGGGGTGCATGCATTTTCAAACAAATAATATTTTCCCCGAATACAAGCAATAAGATGAAAACTACTAATATTGTAAGAACTTGGCAAAATGCCCCAAGCAGCGACACTACAAAGGGACGGGAACAAAAGCATCTTCCAATTATAATAAAAAAACTTGCGCAAGGCGTAGAGGTGTATCCTAATACAGACATGATCGACTCAGTCCAACTTTATCCTGTCCATATCGTTCATCACCCCTTCAAGCTGTACAGAAACCTCATCACAGTTAAAGCAACTCTAACCATTTGTAAGGCTCAGAAGAAAGCAAATTTATTGAAGAGGGACAATGGGGGAAGAATACCTTAACAATCTGACGCAAGAAGTAATCCCCATATCGCTTAGCTGGTTTTGATTCAACCACGTGAACCATGTCCTGCATTAACAGAAACAGGTTGACTCAGATACGTCTGTTAGCAATCTAAAAAACCACTGACAACCCAACTTCGTGTGCCTTGGGAGATTTCTTGTCAGTTTATTCGCATAAACTAGCATCCAGTTTACATTACATAGATGCAAATAATATAGCATGGGATACTAGATTTGCCTAGTCTCTTGTGTGTGCAGTAGTTGTTTGAAGGCAAGGAGCAATTCATGCAACTGAGAATGTGCCAGCCAAAGTTTTTCAGGCATTGCATTTTGTAAGAATCTGCTGCTCCAAATCCCAACCATACTTCAGGTTATACCATGATAATTCAATTGAGTTATCCAAACACCCCTTTAAGCTATTACACCTCAAAAATTCACACTGACCCTACAATGAGTAGGCTATGAACAAAAAAAAAAAATGCAGAACTACAGACATACATCATCGATGTAGAAATCAATATCAGCATTAGAGATGGTTTTTCCATCAGAATCAACAGCATGAGTTTTATGCTTGTATGCCATCAGAATCGTCCTGCAAAGCAGTAATCCCAGCAAACAGCTTAGAGAATCATAACAGATAACACCTACTCAAGCCACCAAAGAAGTAGCAAAAATAATAATTCATGTAATATTAACCTCAGAGTTGGTTCATCAACTTCCATGTAAGTTGCAAGCTTCCCAAGGGAGATGGTTGAATACACATTCAGAAAGGTCCGAACACCTGATAACAACTGTTGTTGCTTGACTTCATATAGGAACAACTTCAACTGAAGTCTATAAGCATCCTGCAACAAATGCCAAGTTGACAAATCATCCATGAGAGAGAGAGAGAGAGAGAGAGAGAAGAGTATGGTCCCCAAAAAAAAAAAATGTGCTTCAGTGACTGATTGGATCAAAGACAGCAATTGTGGGCCAGGTCCCCTTAAGACGCAGGCATAGATGATATGTACATACCTGGTTGTAATTTACAAGAGGCTCCTCATAACTTGGAGCTGAGGGAGTAATGAACTTGGGACAAGCATATGAGAAGAGCTCATCATAGAGGGCAAATGCTTCATCATCGTATCTCTGCATTCTCAACATCTTCTCACCATACTTCTCCCTAAGTTGTGAGTGCACAGTCTCGTCAACAAGCTTCACTTGGGGACAAAGAGAGAGACAAATTGCAAGCAAGGCATACATCTGCTCATTCTTCTTCAGTATCTGTTCATATTGAGGAGATTTTTGGTGATATTGCTTAATCTTGTAAATGTACAGCAGAATCTTATTAAATTCTCGAATCGCCTCCACATACCTGTAAACATGCTAACAAATGTGTTAACCAACCAAAAAGTGCAAATCAAAATAATACGGACATGCAAGTTGTGTTTTTCTCTATGTGGTGTCTCTTAGAAGAGAAAATGATATGTCATGAAGCAAGAGCTTTACACACAAGTTCCGATAAGGGAATGAAAGTAAACATGTAAGCCCCATCAACAAACCTAGAGTTAATGGTAGGTTACTATGATAGGAAATTGATGATCCTAAGCGGGTTCAATGGAATATTGACAATTACACCTTACTTGGTTGGATAATCAACTCTATGGAAGAACGCATCTACAACATGTCTGTGATATAGTTCCTCGGGTGTAAAGTGCTCTTACCCAAATGTATGCACATGCCCGCAATGATGCTAGGATTTTCGAACTCTATCAGGATATTTCTCATGCTTCTCAGGAAGCTTTGGGCTTTACCGTTGCCGAATTTTTTTGGGTAACTTCAGTCTCACTGAGAGGAGTTAGCACAGTATGGCCATTAAGTGATTTTCCAGCTGTTGCCGCTTCTATTGTGTCTGCTCATCCTGCTTGCCAGCACACTTATCAATTTCTGATGGGTTTAAAACTTGAATTTGAGTCTCTTCGTATTTAGATTTTGAACACATCACCTATGCCATCCTTATAAAAAGCTTTGGCTACTATTGACAGCGAGGAGCGTCGTCATCAATTGATTCAACCGGTGGCTCCACTTCCTTCCTCCGTTCCTACCTCATCTTCAGTTTCAGATCAGATGGCTCTTACTGCCAAGTTTAGTTCCCGTGCTTCGAGTAACAAGGTTATTCGCCACTACTGTGACGCAATTGGTCATGTCCAAGCACAGTGCTTCAAGCTTCATCTTGAGTTGAAACAACGCTTTGTAAGGACACGCCCTTCAAACCCGCCCCATATTGTTGTTATTGCTAACACATCTAGTACTCCTCAGGCAACTCATTCTGTTGATCTTCATCAGCTTCAATCTCAGATTGGTCGCCTTCAAGAGCAACTTGGTTCATTCACTATCACGTCTCCAAGCGTCTCTTCTACTACCACACTCGCTACAGGTACTACTACTGCCTTTCATGTTCGCACTGCACCTACTTCGGTATTGGATTCTAGGGCCAATGATCATATAACCGATGAGTTTTCTTGTTTATCCTCTCTTGTCTCTACTATCACTCAGACTGTATGTCTTGCTGATGGGTCTATTTCACATGTCCAACATAAGGGTGATATGTCCTTATCGTCTGATATTACACTTACTTCTGTCTTACGTGTACCCCATTTTGCTTATAATCTTCTCCCTGTTAGTTGCCTTGCTACAAGCCTTCATTATGCTGTTATTTTCTTACCTACTCATTGCTTATTACAGGACTTGACTTCGAAGAAGATTTTTGGCAGGGGGTTTCAGCGCGATAGGCTATACTACTTCAGGGACCTAACACCTTTCCATCCTACCACTTCTGGCCTGCAAGTAGCTGTGCTACCTGAGTCGTCTTCCTATGTGTTTTCTTTTCATACTTTAGCCTTGTGGCATGCTCGTTTAGGACATGCAAACTTTAATTATTTATGTTTACATTTTTCATCACTTAATAAAGCTTGCAAGGATCATCAGTTTCATTATTTTGTTTGTGAACTGTCTAAACATACTCGTACTTCTTTTATTCCTCGCATGTATCACGCCTGCTGTATGTTCGACCTTATTCACTCTGATATCTGGGGTCATTCTCCTCTTTTGGCTTTTTCTGGGCATCGCTATTATGTGACTTTCATAGATGACCATTCTAGGTATACTCGGGTTTATTTGCTTAAAACGAAGTCTGATGTGCTTCCACTTTTTATTCAACTTCTACAAATGGTCAAAACCCAATTTCACACTGTTGTACGCAATATTCGTTCTGATAATAGAGGGAAGTACATCTCTAATGCATTTCGCTCCCAACTTAATCAGTAAGGAATTTTGCAACAACTCACTTGTACTCACACCACTAAACAAAATGGGATTGCTGAACGTAAAAACCGTCATATTATGTTTATTGTCCGGTGTCTTTTTTGTGGGATGAATGTCCCTAAATCCTACTGGCATATGGCTGTGCTTACTGCTGCTTACCTCATTAATCGAACACCTAGTCAGATTCTTCACAAGTTGACCCCTTTTCAATTACTTTGCCCAGATACTGTGTTATTTCCTCTTGTGCCTCGTGAGTTTGGTTGTACTTGTTTTGTTCAAGATCGTAGTTCTACTCGAACCAAGTTAAATAACAAGTTTCTTAAATGCATCTTCTTGGGCTATTCAGCTCTCTCTAAAGGCTATAAGTGCTATGATTCGTTGTCTCATCGTTTTTATCATCCTATGGATGTCACATTTTGTGAAGATATGCCATTTTTTTGCTCTAATCCTGTGTTACAGGATTTCGCCTTGAGTGCACCACCTCCTGCTATGTCACCGAGTGCTCGCCCTGTTCCCATCATTGATTCATTTGCTCCTTCATCATTGCCTGTATCTGCACCTGCTAGTCCTCCGCCATTACAAACATACTCTCGTCGCCCTCGTGCTCCGCCCCCTCCAGCATCTTCTTCGCCCTCAGGCCTAGGTACTTCCTGTACTATTCACTCCTTAGCTCCTTCCCGTTATCTAACCCATGAACACTGTCCCCTTAATCAGTTTGGTTGGTTTAGTAGTACTAATCACCCTATTTCCCAATTTTTATGTTATGATGCCCTTTCAGCTTCTCATCGGTCTTTTCTTAGCAAGCTTGAGTCGGTTTCTATCCCGCGGTCTGTGTCTAAGGCTCTCCAGAATCCCCAATGGATTGCAACTCTGCAAACTAAAATAGCTACTTTAGAGCATAATGACACTTGTAATCTTGTCTCTTTACCTTCTGGTGAGACGAATGTTGGGTGCAAGTGGGTTTTTACTGTCAAATACTTGGTTGATGGTACAGTGGACCGATATAAGGCTCGTCTTGTTGCTTTACCCAGGTTCCTGGCAAGGATTTTGGGGCTACATTTGCACCGGTTGCTAAATTGACCACTGTTCGTTTGCTTATTTCCTTGACTGCATCTTCTTCTTGGTCCTTTCATCAACTTGATGTCAAGAATGCTTTTCTACATGGGAACTTAAGACGATCTACATGGATCCTCCACCCGGGTTTCGGGCTGAGGAGGCGTATGCTAGCAAGGTCTGTCATCTGCGTAAGTCTCTCTATGGCTTGAAGCAATCTCCCCGTGCATGGTGCCACCGTTTCAGTTCTGTTATCCTATCCATGGATTTTATTCAGTGTCACTCTGACCATACATGCTTCATTTGTCGTCAGCCCAATGGTTGATGTATTATTTTGTTGGTCTATGTGGATGATATCATCCTTATAGAAGATGACTCCATTGGTATTGCTAAGGTAAAACAGGAGCTTAGTCGAGTATTTGACATCAAGGACTTAGGTTCTCTCAAATATTTCTTGGGGATTAAAATAGCTCGTTCTCGCAGTAGGATATCATTGTCCCAACGAAAGTATACTTTGGATCTTCTTCGAGACACCGGTATGATGGGGTGCAAGCCTGCATCTAATCCTATGGATCCAAATCTGAAACTTTTGACTGAGTCTGGTGAGTTGCTTTTTGATCCATCTCGCTACTAGAGATTGGTAGGACATTTGATCTATTTGACTAATACACAACCAGATTTGACATTTGCGGGAAGTGTGGTTAGCCAGTTTATACATTTACCTCATACTACTCACCTTGATGTTGTTCACCACATCTTGAGATATCTCGAGTCATGTCCAGGTTTAGGTTTATTCTTCAATGGTGGGATTCAGATAGGATTGTCCTGTTTTACTGATGCAGACTATGCAGGTTCATTGACTGACAGACGTTCCACTTCTGGGGTATGTACTATCCTTGGTACCCATCTTCTGTCATGGAAAAGCAAAAAACAAGCAGTTGTTTCTCGATCATCTGCTGAAGTTGAGTACCAAGCCATGGCTCATGAGATATATGAGTAACTATGGCTTCGATCCATTCTTACTGAGTTAGGCTTTGAGGAGAATAACTCCTCCAAGCTATTTTGTGACAATAAGTGTGCCATCTTACTTGCCTCTGACTCTGTGCTTCATGAGCATACTAAACATATTAAAGTTGATATTCATTTCATCCGGGAAAAGGTTCGAGCTAGCATTGTATGTCCTTCGTTTGTTCCATCTTCTGATTAGACTACCGACATCTTTACCAAATCTGTCGGACCATCCCAACTTCGATCTTCCATTGACAAGCTGGGTTTGGTTAACATCTTTGATCCAGCTCGAGGGGAAGTGTTGGAATACAGAATATTGTTTATTTAGGAGTTCCCGTGATTTCTATAAATTACGGTTATTTAGGGATCTGATTTTTAGGATTTGATTATGTAATTATTTAATTCCTTTTTCTTGTGTATCTTATATTGATTATAAATAGACATGATCTCACCCAAATTAGAGTAAGCCAATATTGTACAACTTTCTTCTCAAGATACACTGACAGTAAAATAGTATCATAGATACAGAGATAGGACAGTGGTTGACCTTTTGCTCCTGTATAAGGAAAATTAAATGCCACTAGCTGAGCCAATTGTAAATGCCAAATCACCAATAGAGGCAATTGAAAAGAACTTACAAAACCAGAGAAACACCAAACTCAAGTACTACACTTGACTACCAAATCACACAAAGTGAATGCTAAAAAACTGCAGGTATGTTCATCACATGTAGGCCTATTTATTTATCATTATTACTAGTAATTTATAAAGTAAGAATATTCACGTGTTCATCAAATTTTATTATTGAAATACTGCATCCAGGTGATCAAATACTGCATACAAGTAAGAGGTCCAAGTGCTTAGTTTTTACTAAATAAATGTTGGGCTCTTGGTTTTCGAAGTCATGTTTTGTCTAAGCAACCAACGCCTACAGCATTAAACATGATGGATAGACATACAAACATACCTCCGTAGCATAAGATTCGCAAAACCATAATGATATATGGTGGTTATGTGGCTTCCAATAACAATGGTGTAGACACCTTGTTGACTTATGTCAATGGGAAGTAAACACTTTAAACCAGTATGATAATCACCCAAAAGACAATGGACTCGTAGCAATCCCACCATGCTGAAATACCCCAAGACCTTCAAGACATTGCTTCCACCATCGTAATCATATCCATCAGTTGAAGTGAACTGTTCAAGGCCTTCCTTCTCCTGCTCTAGGATTTGAATGATCATGGATTTCTCAACAAGTGCTTGCAAAAAGTTGAGCACACCATACACATTCCAAGCCTATAAAAAATTGAAAATGAAAATGTTAATGTAATCAAGCACTCTCCTGTTAAGGCAAAGATATTGTGTAACTGAATTATAAAGAACGGAGATAAAAATACAGACATAAATTACTGAAAGACTCTTCCTGCTATAGCCTCTCAATAACCCTTAATGTAGAAATATAAGTCGAATAAAATATTAACTTCGCACAAAGAGAATGAATTGAGCCAAAGATTAACCACCTCTCCACCATTAAAACCTAGCATCTATAAACAATAAACACCAATGGCTCTCTCCCCGTGTGAGTAAAGCATTTACAAAACCACATCTCTCCACTCCAATCACCCACACTTGCAGCACATTTCCTGTATCTAGGGTATTTATGCGTAACACAAACGCATGCATGCATGTATATCTATACTATTATACTCAGCCAGATCCTAGATTAGAGTTCACCAACATTATCAGATTACCAAGTTATCCTTCCTTTTTCATAGTTATTCCATAGACAAGCCAATAGACTTGACAGTAATTCTCCATAAGTACGTCCGAGCATGCCAAGTACCAAAGTTCAGACTCCACATACAACATAGCAATCAGTGGGACATCTAAGCTGACAAGCAATATAAGTAATCAAAAATAAAACTAACCTGAAGCTTTGGTGCAAGGAGAAGGAGAATTTCAGTGCAGCACATAAACAGTATAACAAATTTCTCGTGTTTCTCTCTCTCTCCCTGGATTCTAAAATAAACTTGGACATTTTCACAAAGCAAATGAAACTCAAAAGTTATCCCCTATTCTTTGTGACCTACACCAATTATCACCTTTAACAAATTTATACCTACTCAAATAAATTCAACAAAGCTGTATTTGTCTTGCCACTTCAACCCAATACCAAAACTATACACCAGATTGGTAGTAACGAGGTACAGACATCATCAGCTTAACATTTTAACCCCCCAAAAAAATTGCCATTCAAGAGAATATTCACTTTAATTTGAACTCTGAAAAATCAAAACCAGAAGAAAACACTCACAATTCGAGATCAATACCTGATCAAATTGCCTGAGAGTTGCAATCTCCTGCTCAGTCTTGTTCTTCATCTTCGCCCGATACTGACAAAACGACTGAAACTGGTACACAAACTCATCCACCATGTCCCACAACCATTGGTTCGGCAATTGCATATTCACCACCCCATGCAACACCACCTAAACTCAATAACACAACAATATCAAATTGCATATAGATGCCCCATAACAAATACATATTATTCGCAATTAGAACACCTACCATCCTAAATTTTTCATCCAATTCAAATTTGATGAAAAAATGGCCAAATTTGTGCTCCAACCATTTCATCAAAACTGTATCAAATAAAAGGAGAGATATATTTTTCACCAAATTTACAAAAGACCATATTTTTTATCAAATTTGATTAAAAAAATAGAGTAAGGATTGGAGTGATCCACATGATCAAGCTTTTAACAAAACTTTCACTCAAATTTGATGAAAAAAAAGAAACAAGGATTGGAGATGTGCCTGAAAGAGACTGCAGTAATTGTCCCAGGAATCGATCCTCTGCTTGAGAGTAGGTGACAAGCGAGCGTAGAGGTGGCGGAACCACATCTCGCGGTAGAGCAAGCAGAAGACGTGGTCATTGTCGACGAACTTAGCGACGGCGTCGACGGAGGGCCAAGGTGTGTCCTTGAACATGCGCTCGCTCAGGGTCTGGAATGAGGTCTCGTACATCTGGTGGATCTCGTACACGTTCTTCTCTCTGATGTGCCTGTACAGGTGCACCGCGAACGACTTCACCGAGTCCGGCACCACGTTTGGGTCATAGCTCAGTGACTCCGCCGTCTGGGAGTACCCGGCGGTGTCGTCGTAGTCGTATGAGGCGGCCATTGTTGAAGAACTTGTCTGGTTTCTCTCTCCAGTTGCAGAGAGAGAGAGAGAGAGAGAGAGATTAGGGTTTATGGAGAGACAGTCGAAGAGAGACCAGTGTTTTGTTTTGCCCTAGGGAGAGAAGAGACGTCAATAGACCCATGGATGGGTTTTCTCATTCGGGTGGGTTGAACCCACTTTTGCAAATGGGTTGACTTTTAACCCGAATTTCAATTGGACCAAATAACCCGACTTTGCTCCATTTTTTATTTTTTATTTTTTTTGTGAATGTACAATTTTATTCATTGATGTGGGTTCCCATTTGATAATTTTGTGCTTTCTTAACTTAATTTTTGAAATTTAAGGCTTTTTTTTTTAAGGGTACTTACCAATTAGTCCTGTTAACTAGACTTATTTACCTACAGGTCCTAACTAATAAATTTAACACTATAAAAATAAGAGAGTGATAAATTTATCACTAAAAATTTATTCATAAAACAAAGAGACTGATAAATTTATCACTATAAAATTATTCATAAAAAAAAAAACTGATAAATTTATCTTTATCACTTAATAAATTATATCAAATAGGACTTAATGGGTAATAAGTCTCCAAAGTAGGACCTATTGGTAGTTTATCCTTTTTTTTAATGGCATATATGCGCTTAAAAAAGCTAATTTTTTAGCTGGATTTGAGTTTTTTTTCCTTTTCTTTTAATTTGCAAAAAATAAAAATTTACCAGGCAAACTCATGGTAACTGAGAGTTGTTCTTATCAAATTATTTGTTACTAATCAAATCTGGAAATAAAGAGAAATTGTGAAATTTGTTTTCCATAACAATTTAACAAACCTCCCAGGCCACCTTCACCATCTCAGTCGATACATATCAATACACAATCAGAAAACTACATGCTTCTACAAAGGTTAAGCATGCAACTCTAATTTTAGCTGGCTATTATAACATGACAGAAGCACAAGAACATCGATGATGACTAGAACATACATATTATCAGCCAATTAGCAAAACGCTGAAATCAAAGTACCGAACAAGCTCGGCAAGAGGAAACAAAATGCTTCCCTTTAGAAGAATCAGGTTTGTAGTACACACACACTAACACACAAGAAACGTATGATTTCCTCTAGTAAACTCTTTACAAATTATGAACAATACCTAGAACTGATGCAACAGCCCGCTCGTTTAACACCACATTCAAGTTGCGTCAGTAGAATTAACTCAGTCATAAAATTGACACCTTCAATATTCCAGGATTGAACTTCAAACACCAGCGAAAGCCGAAAGTTAGGTAAGTTGCAGGAGTTAAATCTCCTTTGATGCATTTGCAAACCAGTTTGTGTGTTCAAACAAGATGGACACTGCTGCTTTGATGTCTGTGACTATAGATGCATGAACAGTTCTGATCAAGAAGACTCTTCTAGAAAGAAGAGAAAGAACAATTCTTCCCAACAGTGTCAGACAAAACTTGACTCAAGGATGCAATCACACTCTTTGCCTGTTCAAATTTGTGCCGACTGGATGAAGTACTTCCTGGTAGTCATCAGGTTCATCCTCCTCGTCAGAGGATAGCAAAGATGATCCCATCCATGTCTTAAAACCTTCATTAACATGCCTCTCCACCTCTGGTGTGACTTCCGCAGGATATGCTTCCAACATTTCTAACCCAAGATTCCGACCAGAAAAATTGCCCTCACCAAGAATTACAGCCACTTTACTTCTTAGGAAGAAAGCAGTTCCCCCATAGAGAATGACCAATCCCCACGATGCGATCTCATAGCACCAAAACAAAGCCAAGGAGCAGCTGCTCCCTAATGTGAGGAGGCTTGAGCCAAGGATTATTGCAAGAAGACCAAAAATGACGGCAAACACAGCATTTAGTATGGATAAGCAGCGCACTCCACCTGTAAATTATACAGAAAAATATTGAAGGCACTTGCAATAGAAGTTCATGAAAATCAATGTTGTGGCTAGTTTGTGGAATTTTAGATTCAGCATTTTCATTTTGGATGGGAACAAAATTGCCACAGGTGACTTTCATTTCTCACAATACAATTTTTAGCTGAAGGGAAAGACATGTAGCCACATAATGAAGTTAGTTTTTCCAGCAAGTGAGATGCTGAGAGCGGTTTCCCCTGAGATATTTATTTCCCTCATTTTATTATTAATTTGACGATGATGACAATGACGACGACAACAACAACAATCATTTCTTTGCTTCTACATTTCTTGTATAGTCTCAACACTCTTAACATCTGGAATTCCGTTTTTTGGGTACCTGAAGCTTTTAACAACTAAATGTTTCATTCTTATGCAATTTTCTCCATTGAGTTGATCAGTATTCAATGATCAACCAGACAGCAACATTGGAAAAGCACTTTGATAGATAACAGACATCCCAGTCTAAATGAGCAACATCCTGTTCATCTTCCTCTTTACAAACAATGGATCAACGATGACAAAAAAGATCACTATTGGGTTCTCTCCAAGTTAAAGGTTTAGTGAAGTAGCAAGCTCATCTGTAAACCTGTATATGCTCAAGACTGAATTATCCCTCAACAGCTCTAACTTGGATCAACTAAAACTGGAAAGTGCAAAGATTAAACTGCATCCTCAGAGAAGAACTTTACACAATCAGACCTCTTCCTAATCCTAGGTATGGCAATGAACTCCAACCTAAGAATGGACAAGTGACACAACACGGACACACGAACACGTAAATTTTTAAAAAATGCAGGACACAACACGTTAGAGACACGTTCAAACATATATTTTATATTTTTATTATATGTATATTTTTAAATATTTAATATATATTTTATGTCAAATATTTAAGTTTAACAAACTTATCAACCTTAGGTATGCTATTTTAGTAAAAAAATTAAAAATTATAATTTTTTTGAAAAATATAGTACTCAACGAGTCAGTGTGTCCCTAGAGTGTTCCCAGTGTGTCCCTAACATGTCCTCAACGTGTCCACAGTGTGTCCAAAGTGTCCCAACGTGTCCAACTCTTTCCAGCTCAAGGTATGGGTTGAGTCCTGGTACGGAACTCCATTAGAAAAGAGCAAATGGATTCCTCTTTTTATTTATGATAATTTGGGTGACGCTCTCTCTTCCTTCCCCATCCACGAGGGCAATTGTCATAGCTCCTTGCTCGAATCAAAACCTTTCTTTTCTACGCACAGAGGGAAAGATCACTCCTAAATGCAACCGTGATCTTATATATGATACCAGTAGATGCACCTTGGTACTTTCGTCCGCCAATCAAGGCTAGTGGAGCAAAGGGAATCCTGCGACAATTATGAGGGCCTGAGCGGGTATTCCTTAGTTTACTGGAAGTGCTATAAGGAAGTGTGACCCTTATAACGAGCTATTCGAACTATGCTCATCCGAGACAAGCCTGCTCAGCCAATTCTTTTTATTTTTCCGAAGAAGCATGGTCAAGTGCCAAAGACTTTGACTAACTTTTAGGATAGAATTAAAGCAAGAAAAGAAGACGGGCCTTAGCCAATGGCTTTACCGGTGGGTCCTTCCTGTCAAACTGGTATTTTTCTAAGATTAGACCGATTCTCCTCCTGCTACTCAACCACCTTGGTCTGACCTGACTTTGACCACTTTCTGATCGCTGGTCAATGAAAACCCTAGATCCTTATCCCTATCCTTTGCTGGCTAGTTGCCCCATGTGTCCGGAGCGTGTCCATGTCCGACACGTGTCGAACACCTGTACGCAACCTCTGGAGAGGTGTCCGTACTTCATAGACTCCAACCATTGCTATACTAAAAGAATAGGGAACACTGCCAACATTTGACATACATATATAGTATAAAAATCCATTAGTCTTTCCTCAATTCATACCATTCTACTTACTACTCGCAAAATCACATCAATATTTCCAATTCAATAGCCTTCCATTTCTAGAACCCACCCATATTAGAATTGAGAATCTTATAAGTACCTACACCCTTTTCTAAGCCGAGAAATACCACATAGAAGTTCTATAGTAGATAAACACATATTGCAGAATATATAGGTAACCTTCATTCACAGGTACTTTCATAGGATCTTCATTCATAGGTACCTTTGTATATTTAAAAAATATATGTAAGAACTGAAACATGTATTTGTATTGATAAATAAAAAAAATAGGCAAAACGGGTGCAACACGAAGACTTCCTAGGGGGACACCTATCCTAATACTACTCTCTCCCAAGCACACTTAACTACGGAGTTCTGATGGGATCCGGTACATTAGTGTTGGTATGATCGCATCCATAAGTACTAAAATATGTATTGTTCCTCCATTCATCAAGTATTGTCTTAAATCTTTCCCCTTCTTGAACCAATCAATCAAGACAACACACCTTAATCACTGAATTAGTCTTGTAACCTTTCTTATATTTTATCTTTTACTAAAGTATCATCAACTCCTGAGAGACACCAATATGGAAAAATCACTAATGGCACCAACCAACATTGCGGAATTGAGTTATTCAAGCTGTAAAAGAATTAACGAAACATACCCCTTTTTGACGCACAATAGTTATTCTCAACAACCTTTAAACACCAATGTCTTGTTGGAGCAGTGTAAGCAACAGTAATTCCTGGAGCATATTTAAAAGAAAAATCAAAAATTAAAGCTAAAAGCATAGCCAAAACAAAACTTCATGAAGACTGCATACACTCCAAATAAAGCAATATCCAATGGGTCAAACATTGCTCAGAGAAGGAATTCTTAAAAAGATTAGCCCAAAGAAAAACCATTTTGGTTTTGGCACAGGATTCTCTATGTCAACTAGCTTGTTTAGAAAAGTCGTGCTTCTCATTTTGAAAGGACCAAAGCTAATTAAGACGAGCCAAAAGCATTTGCAAGCGTCTTTTGGGTAGAGTAACAGTATTTTCAAAAACAATAATGTCAACAGTAAGTTTGATATTGAAGCGCACATGTAAAATCGAAACCTATCTCATCGTGAACACAACATGAGCAAGATAATAAAATAAAATCAGATATGTACCAACCTAAACCAAATAAAAAAAAAAATCATTTTTCCATTTCCAAACACGTCCCTTGTATATATTTACCAATAGTTCCAATACTCAATCCATGTGTAGTCATCATAATTGATATTCATAATAACCATTATCATCAAGTCCTCATAACACTCAATAAATACAGCCAAAATGCAACAAAGATCGTCCAACAGCCTGTTTGGATTGGGTGATTTGGGAGAAAAGAAAAGAAATACATTTCTCTTTGTCCATATCACTGTTTGGATAAGCAAAGTGGACAGAAATGGGATGAAATTGAGAGAAACTCATTTCTCTCGTAACCCTTATCTTGAATCTCTCCAAAAGTGGAGAGATTGGAAGAGAAAAGAAGCCAACTAAATTCTATATTGATATTGTTATAATACCAAAATTTCCCTTTCAAATACTGAAGAAATAAAAAGACTACTACTTATAAAAGGCTATTTTGGTTATATAACATGATATCATTTCTTTTCATTATATATATATATAGCTATAGCATAACCAAACAAGATAGAATAGAAGAGAAATCAATATCTTTTCTTTTCTTTTCTCTCCTATTTATCCAAACAAGAGGAAGAAAAACCACAATCTTTTCTTTTCTTTTCTCTCCTAGCCTAGGTTGCCAAATAGTGTAAATCCCTGGTCAAATTTAACTAACATGCTAGAACCATTTTACAATTTCTGTCATTTATTTCCATTTCTACCAATACCAATCAGCAACAAAAGAAAAATAATCTCCATGAAAGCTTAGAATTCACAAACCTGCCAATAGATAAACCACGGAGGCGAAGAAAAGCAATGTGGAAGGAACGAACAACACCATCCAGTAATAATCCACAGTTTCTTGATCCGTAAGATAAAACGCACTCGAAAAGAGATCCTCCGATTCCCCACCGCCGTCGCCGTCGCTGGCGTTAATTGATAGAGGCTGGAGCCGCAAATCGACGCAAAAGGGCCGCTTGAGGCCGTCGCTGGGAAACACTATGCTGAGGCTAATCCAAGTGGAGATTACAATCGCGAGTGAAACGAATGCCAATCCAGCCATCGACAGAGGCCTCTGTAATCGAAGCCAAGCTCTGTCCTCGTCGCGGAGACTCTCGTACTCGCGCTTCGGCATGAACGCTTGCCGAAGGGCGTCTCCGATTATCGCCATTTCCTGGGATTTTTTTAACCAAAACCCTTGGGTTCTGGAAATTTGTTAGGGTTTCGAAGATTGGTTCGAGAAATTGTGAATAATTTAATCTGATCGATTCGAGAGCTAGGCCTGGGATTAGCGGACGAACACACTTGATCTGTGAGGCTTAAACAAGTTATGATCAACGCCAGTAACACGATTAGGGTTTTGAAAATGCGAAGATTTCAAAGCCCTAAAGATGGATGTTTTCTGTTAAGAGAGGTTGGATTTGTTGAGTTTGGTAAAGTTGTTTGCTTTCTCACTTTGCCTCGAAATCCATTCACGCAAAATTTGTTCCCTCACCGCACCTGCAGTACAACTCTCCATATCAGGAGAGATTATTGGGTGGTTTTAGGGCATTCTTGCGTGAGCATCTCTAATGACTAGGGGTGGGCGCGGTGCGAGTCGGTGCGATTTGAGAGGAAAATAGAAATCGTATGGCGGGTGACGGATTGATAAAAGTATCACTAAAATTTGTCATTTTCTTTATCAAAAACCGGCGGTTCGGTTGGCAAATAATGACGGATTTACCTTGGCGGTTCGGGCGGATTGACGGTTTATAAAAAATATAATTCAAATTACAAAACTTAAATCAAAGAATAAAAAAAAGATGAGAGATACCGTGATGTTAAGTATCTTGCGAAGTTTTCTTCTGATGCAGCAAGTGTAGCAACAACATGATAATATCAACGACTATGCCATCAGTTCATTACAAGCATCTATGGAAGTTACAATGATCAAATACAATACATAAAATTAATATTATTCAGGGTTTACAATATATTGAAAATGTTTACTGTTGAAAAGTATTTAGATTGAAAAGTGAGCTGATGCAAGTTTGCAACATGGCCAAAAAAAAAAAAAAAATTGAAAAGTGAATTGGAATCCAACTTTATTTTGGATTACTGACATCTTGAATTCCCCTCGAACACTAATGTAATACTATATTCTAAGGTATAGAACAACAAGCAAACTTAAGTAAAAAAGAATTTTTAGAATCTTATAAAACATGATTTAATAGCGGTGCGGGTCGGTGCGGTTTGGAAGAAAAATAGAAACCGACGGATTGATAAAAGTGTTACTAGAATTTGCCATTTTTCTTACAAAAAATCGGCGATTCGATTGGCAAATAATAACGAATTTGCCTTGGCGGTGTGGCTCGGTGCGGTTTTGACGGTTTCGGCGGTATTATGCACACCCCTACTAATGACTGTGTACCCCGTCTTTTTTCGCGCCCCTTTTCAGAATGTTTGAAATGAAGGCCTCACAATTCGAATTCTCGTAATTCTAAATTTAGTCTCACAAGTGTAATATAAAATTGATAAATACCAAAGCGTCTAAATCCGGCAAATCTTTTTGAAAAATCGATTTTAAATCAAATAATGTCAAAATTAGACTGCTTTACCAGATACAGCGTCGCTATCTAAATATTTTTTATTTTTGAGAAATTTAGAAAATCCTAATTCATGCCGAAGGCCACGTGTTCGTCATCACCAAAAGTTAATTCGGCTCGGGAACTTAGGTACGAGAAGGGAATGTCATAAATTGAACACCCCCACTCGCCCGATCAAAGATCAATCTCTACTAATCATGATACAATTTTTTTATAAACAGCATGTGTTCTTATTCCGGTTATTAAACTAGCTTTACTATGTGATGCGCACAAACAAGTATAGATTAGTTTGCAAGACTTGGAACAATTCAACTCGTATTTGTTTGTGAAAATGATTTGAATTTGTCACCTTAAGTGAGCTTAAAGATACAAATTTGTCACCAAACATAGTGGACTTAAAACATGATTTGCCACTCAACAAAATGGGCTTAAAACGCACATTCGATGAATCGTTCCAATTCAAACAACAAGCTTTTATCCACAGGCATTCAAGCAGTTTAACATTTAAGTACATAGTTTCATGGCAAGCATGAGAAACATGACAACATGGCAATCACACTCATGCACGTATGCTAAAGCATAAAAACTCACCTAGTACTCCAAGTTAGGAAAATATGTGTTAGAAAACAATGCATGATTTCTAACTATATAAGATACCTAATGCAGCACATGCAATATGCAATTTAATAGGCTCGGCTACTAATATGACATATGGATCGATTTGAACAACATGTGGTTAAACACGTATTCAAAGAAGTATTGAAATTGCAATACATTTTGAATGATACACCGAGCCTCGGTGCATGCAAGACGAATGAATAGATGTAAGCATACGATATACTAATATGAAATACGACCCTAATCTAACCATCGAAAACGATTAAATAAAAGGGAGAAAGACGTGGGGTTAGAAGATATACACATACGCACACACACTTATTACAACATTACGACCTCGCGAAGGAGGGTCTGAATGAATAAAAACTAACTAGCTACGCTAATTCAGCTAACTAATTATTACAAAACTTGAAACTAATTAACTAATTATTACAGACCGAAATTGAATAACTAGTTAAACTAACTAATTATTTACAACACTTAATTAGTTACAACTAATTTATTACAAAACGTATTTAATCTAATGCTAATTATTAGCTAATCTCGGGAAGCGAGGGATGCATGTATACTCGGTTCTTCACCCGAAAAGCCACTGCCTTGCTGCTGAATGCCTTTGTTTGCACATTTGAGCACTGATAATGCTGCAAACTTCCAAAGCACCTCTAATCCACCTTTCTAATACATTGTGCAAATTTAATTGGTGGCCGACAGGGGGCCGGTCGGCTACCAATGGTGGCTGGTCAGCCACTGGTGATGGTTGTCGGCCACTGCTAGTTTGAACCTCCTTGCTGCAACAAAGAGCAAAACAGTGTATTCTCAAGGGTTGTTTGCACACTTTGCCTCTCCTTTTCGTGAGGAGATTAAATGAGGGACAAGCTTTGGTTCACAAACCATCAATCAAGCAATTTCATTGCATGATGGCTTGTGAAACCAATTGTGCAAGTTTAATAAATGCACAACAAAACTCAAATGACCATCACCCTATCATGCATGATCAAGGGCAATGGAGACTAAGGAGAATGGCACATTTCATCACTTTTGAGTATGAATGTCCCATTTACCTTGTGTTCAAGTTAACATCCAATTTGAACACATGCAATGCAACACAAAAAGATATTTCTCTTGTCTATTTTACTTGCCACTTTTGTTTACTCATTTTAATTACCAAATCATTCATTAATCAATTAAGTCCAATGGTGAGTGTCCTCTAATGGAAAAAGGGCTCAAACCCCAAGTCGCTTTGGGCATGAAAGATGCATTACACTGTTGGTAATGAACCCCCAAAGGGACTAAACCATTAGGTGTACCACCTCCATTTCACCCTTAGGCAAACAAGTGGTTTGAAACCACTTTCAAAGCAAATCAAAAGTGAAGAATTGAGGGGGATTGCAGATATTGATTTAGTGCTGGAAATGAATGATAAAAGTACTTAAACATGCAACCAACTCAAGCCAATGATAGTTAAAGCCTTAAAACACTATGCTAATGAAGGAATTAACACTACAGCCATGTCATGCAAGGCTCAAATGAAACAAATAACCAAAAATAGAGGCAAAACAGCTCTAATTATGGTCTAAAACATGCTAGACTTAAGTCATAAAAAGCCAAGACATTAAGTTAATACATGGAGTTACACTACAACTATGCAAAGCAAGACTAACAAACCAACTAGCCCAAAACAAAGCTAAAACAGGTTATTTCATAGGCTAAAACTTATTGGACATGAGCTAAGTTAAGCTAGAAAAACATGCTAACATGTGAAGCTAACTAAACATGCGAAGCTAACTAAACATGCAAACAAGACACAAGGAGGGGAGGCTAACCCCTCCAATTTTGGACTTCAAAATGAGTTTTTTGCCACTGAAAAATCTCCAAAATTCAGTGGTTAAAAAGCTCAAAAAATTTGATTTGAAAGTGATGAAAAAAAAGCACAAAAGCTTTACAAACTAGTAAGCAAGAAGGGTGAATCACTCCCTAACCAAAAAAGGGTCAAACCACTACTTTTAAGCCACAAAAACAGAACTTTTTCTCAGTTCAAAACCAAGCCCAAATTAGTAAGAAAAGACGGTAAAACAAGCTTACAAAACAAAGTAAACAAGACAAGTAAACTACCTCT
The DNA here is from genome assembly GCA_025200525.1 of Camellia lanceoleosa. Taxonomy (NCBI): domain Eukaryota; kingdom Viridiplantae; phylum Streptophyta; class Magnoliopsida; order Ericales; family Theaceae; genus Camellia; species Camellia lanceoleosa. Next base: position 130,898,956 of record CM045771.1, on the reverse strand, counting down.
TGAAGCAAAGGGTAATTCTAGGCACAAAACCAAGCTAAAACCACCTTCTAGAGCTCAAGGAAGATCCCAAGTAGCCTCAGCGCAAAGGTAAAAGGATTTAATTTAGGATGTGTATGCAAAAGTGTAGAGAAAACAAGCACTTAGGCGCAAAAATGTAAGAGAGAGATGGAGAGAGAAATCTAGAGAGAGAGAGAGATTTTTGCTCTGAATTTTTAACCCTAAAAAATGGGAAAGAACCCCCTCATATATAGAAAAATATGCCTTGAGCTTATAAACATCCTACCATACACGTGTAGGGAGATGCAGCTCAATGTGCTAACAACTGGCACAGTTTGTTAACAAATATCAACAAATATCTAGAAAAAGAGACTGGTGGCCGATCGGCCACACCAATGGCCGACAAGCACAAGCTATAGCCGACAACCTCTGGTGGTGGCCGACAGGTCACCACAAGTTCCAAGCACCAAGTTTTGATCCAAAACAAGGCACAAAAAGGACAATGTAACACTTGGGTGTTTTAATATATTGGAAGGTGTGTTTAATATCTTTATTTTTGTTTTGGGACTCTCTGGAGTTGTTTTCTATTGGTTTTGAAAGAGTACAATCCGATTTAAACTCGTTGGGTTTGTTCGTTCGTGTTTGTTTTTGTCAAAAGTTCCTTGGAAACTTAGAAATCTTGCTTTGGGGTCAACCATTTGCATGTTGTAATGTTTCTGGAGGTGTGCTGGAAAATAGGGTAGACACCAGCCTCCCTAAGGGTCGACCCTTATCTGTTGGTGAAGTTACTAAAGGTGTTGCTAGAAAAGAGGGTAGACACCAGTCTGGGGAGGGTCGACCCTCTTATGTTGTAGAATTTCTGTGATAGTTGCTGGAAAATAGGGTCGACCCTATCCTGTCTAAGGGTCGACCCCCCCTTACTTGTGCAGATTGCCTTTCTACCTAAAGGGTGGACCCCCTTGCCCAAAGGGTCGACCCCTGCGAGTTTATTTCAGTATTTTGGGCTCCGAATGGGCCCTATTTTGAGGGGTTTTTGGGCTTATCTTTTTTCATTGACCTTAGAGCTATCATCTAATACTATATATAGACCCAAACACCATATCTCTTAGAATCTTCTCCTCTTATTCTTCTCAAAATTGAGAGTCTCTCTCTCTTTCTCTCAAAAATACACTTTTTCCATTTCAATCCTTAGATCTACACTTTTAGAAGTGTTTTCTCACCTTGATCCTTTGAGATAACTTGAAGATCTTGTCAAGGGCTTTCTATTGGTCCGAGAAATTCGTGGCTTTGTCAAACTTGGGTATTTGGGGTTTTCTTCCTCACAACTTGAGGTAGGGACACTTTCACCTTAGTATTTCTTTATTTTGAAGGGATTTCATGGTATGGTTGTGATTTGTAAGTAATTGGAGAGTATTGTTGGATCAATTTCATGTTTTACATAAATAAACCATTTACTTGACTTTTGCTTGAGATTTCTTTACTCCCTCTTTTCAAAGCATGTATATAAATGTGATTACAAGCCATATCTATAATAGAGGAGAAAAACCCCCAAATTTGGTAAAAACCCTAGATTCTTCACTTGAGTTAAAAACACCACATTGAATGGGGAATTTCCTTGATTCATGAAATATTGTGAAATAAAACAGATGAAGGATTTGGATGTTGATATAGTAAATGAATTGTGGCTTGAATGTTATTTGTTTTCTTTGAATCTTGTGTTGTGTTTAACTCTTGGGTAATGTTGGATGGGTGTTGATGGAATAAAATATGAATGAATTGTTAATTGTGCATGAGTTCGGGTAAGAGTCGGTTTTCCAAGTGTGGTGTTGTATTAGTACCTGCGCGGGGAGTTTAAAAAGGTGCCCAAATGCCCTATCTAGGCTTATCGCTGGACGAATGTGGGGAAAATGTTTTTGAGTGTCCACACAGTCCTGCCGTATGATAGCCGGCAAAAGTAGAAAAACGGATGGTTTTCTTTGGGTGCCCACTTCCTGCCGTATAATAGCCGGCAAATGTGGGAGTTGGTTTTAAAAACAAAAGTAAAGGGTGTTTGAAATTGGACTCTTACAGGTGGACTCATGGTTTGCATTCTATGGTTGTGAATGCTTGATTGTTGTGTTTGATGACATGAATAGGCACTGTGATTATTTGGTTGTCAAGGATTTGTATGTTTGTTCAGGATTACATGTAAAGAAAAATTTCCATGAAATGTTTGGTCGCGAAGATACTATAATCTTATTCAAAGAATTAAATACTTGGTTAAATGTGTTCCTACTGGGCATATAGTTCAACCCTATTTTATTTTTTTTTAGGAAATGATAGAGTTCCACCTCCTTGAAGGATAGGTCCGACAATAGCCCCTTTTGAGAAGTTGGTCCATGTGTATTGTGTTATTTCGAATTAAGATTTTTGTAACAAGACTATTTATGTATTTTATTGTAATTGTATGCCCTAGAGGCTTATATTTTGTAAGGCCAACTAGTTCATTGAACAGGAATATGACTTCTAAACATTATGGGAATGTATATGGTGAATTGTAACCTTTTATCTCTTAGTTTAATGAGAATGTGGACTTTTTGGGTATATTGTTGAATTTCTTTGGGCATATTCTAGTGTGAAAATTTCAGGGCGTTACAAACAAGGTCTAAAAGCTCAAAGACAGGGCGTTCCGCTGAGAACTTCGGGCACTCAAAACGAACACAAACAAACACAATCATCAAATGCATAAGTGATGACATCCAAGTCTTGAGGACGGTAAAAAATTAAGTGTCTACAATGACAAATGTTATAATAATATTGTTATTGTTATAATTTAACAATAAATAATAAATTTATAGTAATAGTATTCTAATGGTCAAATGTCATTTTAGCGTAATCAAACATAAAAACTGTGTGGTCGGGACGATCGGTCGATTGACTGGATGATCGTCCCAAACACATCAATTTTTGTGTTTAGTTTTACAAAAATAGCGATTTTGCAAAAAAAAAATTTGTTTTGTTGAGAGGGAGAGAGGTTTTTTCAATTGGACTACAAATATATGAATATTTAATAATGTGACATATTTAATACTTGTTATTCTTTCTATTAAATTTGACAATAGAAATAACATCCGCTATATTTGACAAGAAGAATAACATGTCATTAGAGATTTTTTATTATTATTATTACTCTTGCCAAATTATAACTTTGATAACTCTATTAAAAATGATCTTATTAAGTTGTTTTAAAATTTTAATAAAAAATATTAGATTTATTATTCCGATCATCACATAATTTTTTGTTTGGATAGTGAGGTAACAAAATAAACGATATTAACCCAAGGGGTTGGCAACTTGGTAAAGGCTTGGGAGTTAAAATCTCAGGTCTCAGGTTCGAAACCTCTTGGGTCAATCTCCTGAGTGTAGCGCAATTTGTTTGGAGGTTAGTCTCAAATTATTGCTACCATAACTCTTGGTGTGGGTTCAATACTCCTCCGCTGCACGAGTCCTGATTTAAGTAGAGCTTGTCGTGGGAGGTCGGGACAAGTTCTCAAGTTATAGTCTCGTAACTTTGAACGAACAACAAAACATCTTGGTGATCTTTGCAAGGGACACTGCCCTGAACTTGCGAGAGAGTAGAAAGATTTTCTTGTAATAAAAATAATAAAATAAAATAAACAAAATTATTGTATTTTCTAATTATTTTATTTTAGGTAAGTAAACAAGCAAAGTATGTGAAAAGAAGAATATGTGTAAGATTTTTTTTTAAATATTTTAATAATAATTTTGGTATTATAAATATTTTATAACCAATCAAATTATTTTTCACTAAGACCATCTCTAATCCTTCATCAGATTTTTTATCAAATTTAAATTTGATGAAAAATTAATAAAAATTGTGCTCCAACGTTGATATCAAACCAATATCAAATTCAGGATATCTCAGATCTTTTATCAAATTGAGGATGCCTAAGAGCATCTCCAACGGTTCATTATAATTTTCACCAAATCTGAGTAAAAAAATCCTAATTTTCTCAATCTGATACGAGTAGCTCCAATGGTGTGTATCAAAAGCGGAGGGGACGGCCGGTCGGTCGACCGGTTAGGCTTCTCAATTTTTTTTCCCTCAATTTCTGTTCCCAATTCGTTTATTATTTCTTTTTCCCTCCATTACATATTTTTCGTTTTTTGTTGCCTCCAACAATGATTTCCTTCCAAAACCTGATATAACACATTATCCATATGCCATATACCAGACAAGTGATACAATTATATCTGAAAAGCACATAAGTGAAAGAAAACAGAGCATAATAACTATCTTAAATTCCATGATGTTCACTTCATTTTCATCCTCTTTTTCTTCCTCATCCTCTAATGATGAGTTTGATGATGAATATATGGTCACACTTTTGGGGGCTTATGAGATGAATAATGCTAATATGATTCAGATTCTATAATTAACTGATAGCTCAAAGAAAAGAGGTGGTTTTGTTGTAGGCCATAAGTACATACGCCGCGATAGAAGAAAGGGTCATGAGAGATTATTTGCAGATTATTTTGCGACAAATCCAGTTTATTCACCTACAATATTTCGGAGACATTTTTGAATGCGTCGTCCTTTGTATTTGCAAATTTTGAATGCCATCAAAGCACACAATCCATATTTTGTTCAAAAACAAGATACAGCTTATATTGTTAGATTGTCTCCCCTACAAAAGATGACTTCAGCTATGAGAATATTGTCATATGAAGTGGTAGCAGATACAGTTGATGATTACATATGTATTGGGAAAAGCACTGCAATTCAAAGTTTGCAACAATTTTGTAATTCAGTAATTGAAATCTTCGGACCAAAATGTCTGAGATATCCAACACCAACTGATATTGCTAGATTACTTGCTATTGGGGAGGTTCGGGGGTTTTCAGATATGTTGGGAAGTTTAGATTGCATGCATTTGGAATGGAAAAATTTTCCAAAGGCATAGCAAGGTCAATACGTAGGCCATCAAAAAAAGCCAACCATTATTCTGAAGCAATAGCTTCTTATGACTTGTGGATTTGGCATGCATTTTTTGGAATGTTTGGATCACACAACGACTTGAATGTGTTGGATCGATCACCCTTGTTTTCTGATCTTGCTCAAGGTAAAGCTCCCCCTGTCCATTACACTATTAATGGACATAGTTATAATATGCGTTATTACCTTGCTGATGGTATATACCCTCAATGGGCAACACTGGTTCAAACAATCTTTTTTCCCTAAGGAGCAAAGAAACAACATTTTGCAATGATGCAAGAGTTCGCAAGGAAATATGTAGAGCGGGCATTTGAAGTGCTTCAGTCTCAATTTGCAATTATAGGTGGTGTTGTACGTTTTTGGGATCCGAAAATGCTTGGGAACATAATGAAGAGTTGCGTTATATTACATAATATGATTGTCGAATATGAGAGGGAGGAGCACCTTGATTTCGATTATGAACTTTCATCAACCAACACACCAGTACAACTTTCATGTACTCCTAACAATGACTTCCAATAATTTTTGTCTTGTCATTTAGGCCCTGTTTGATTCTAAGATATAAAAGGTGGGATTAGATATTATATACTATGGGTTCCACATATTCTATGTTTGTAATTTTTTTTAAAGAGGATATAATATACTATGGGATTGTATATCCCCCCAAATTAGAGGATATACAATACCACCATCCCCCCATTATATCATATCCCTTGGGTTGGGATATAATTTTAAAAGTCCAATTTACCCTCTTGTCTATCTAATATAATATAATATAATATTTTAATTTAATATAATATAATTATTGAATTTAATAATTATGGAATTTAATTTAATATTATTGAATTTAATATAATTTAATATAATTTTTTGAATTTAATATAATATAATTTTTTTTTATCATTATCAGGTTGACATTAATATAATATAATTTCTTTTTCGTTTGGAAAAATTATTGAATTTAATATGAATCTTTAATTTGTTCCAATAAAAAATAATATGAATTTTTAATTTGTTTATTTGTATTAGTTTTGAATTTTGAATTTGTTTATTTGCATTAGTTCCAATATGGGTATTTAAAATATATTATGAGGGCAATCTTAGAAATTACTTGTTTGTATCCCATAATATATTTTGTAAACAAACATGGATAATATATATCCAGTATTATATATCAAGTTAACAAACATGAATTGAGAGATATATTATCCAATACATATATCCTGTTCATTATATATCCTGACTAAATCCTGCATCATATTATATCATTTATTTTATATCCAGTGAAACAAACAGGGTCTTAGGTATTAGAGATAAAGATGCATATCATGTCCTCCGTAATGATTTAATAGAACATATGTGGCATCTTCATGGTGAAAACTAAATTCACTACGTCGACACGAACATGTAATTTTGCTTATATTTTTGGAGTGAGAGGTTGTCTTGTTTGTACTCTTCATAATTTTATCAATATCAATCAAGTACTTGAGAAGTTCTGTTATGATGTTTTGTTGTGATAATCCAATCTATAAATTTGACAATTGATAAATGTTCAATTCATAATTTATAAATGTTGTCTACTTAGATATATCCACATATATTAAATTACAAAAGAAATTTTTAATAACCATGTCTTAATCAGTTACAAAATAATGAAAAAAGGCTTACTAATACTGGAAGTCTTATATTTAAATATTCATTCATGAATTTGGGAATTCATTTATTCAGTACATATATTTATTAATGTTAGTTGGCTTATTGATGTTGGTATTCATTTATTCAGTACATATATTCATTTATCCACAGATGTGGCATATGAATTCATTACACACACCACCATCCAATGAGTCAATGCCTCATTACACACACCACCATCCAATTAATTCATTAAACCAATTTACCAACCACAGTAATTCCCTCCACCACCTACCTCAATTATTCACCCTTTATATCAGCTCAAGATTGTAGATGAAACAGATATACAAATTCTGCTCCATAAACACTACAAATTCGGCATCACCAAATTATGTTCCCAAACACTACATATTCACTCTATACAAACTCTATATTGGAAGTGTGAATTGGCAAAATCAACAAGGAAAAGCATCTGAAGTAACAAGGCCAACAACAGCAGGAACAAGAAGCCATCAGGAAAATAGAGTGAGTGTTTAACATGGGTCAACCGGCCCTGCAAATTTTTTATTTTTTATTTATTTCAGTGTGCACTTCTTTGCACTTCTGCACACCACATTTCACACCAAAAAAAAAAAACTTCTATAGGAGAAAGATGAAGAGCATAACACCATGTTATTTGATTTTAATCAAGTTTACGGTTTGATTAATCTTTGTGTTTTAGTTGTTGAAGTTTAACCTTGTTCTGAATCAAACTACATTAATGTTTAACCTTGGAAATTCACTTCTCTCATATGAAACAGACAAGTGAATTGCATTAATAGACAAGTGAATGGCATTTCTATCTAATGTTTGTAAATTCCTTTATGGGGGTTTGGTTTGAAGATGGGAACTACCTACTCTCTTTTTCTCTTATTTTATTTTATTATCTTATTATCTTTGATTTGTTGTTATCAAATGCCTTATCTATTCACTACAAGCTCGTCTACTGTATTTTTTAATTTTAAGTAATTTCATTTAGAGATGTATTGGCAAAGAAGAATAGTTATGTGTACAAATTAAAACTTCTATTAAAGTAATTTTTAAACTCCTATTTTGCCATTCTCCTTGATATAAGATTATAATTATTTGTTAAACTACATCCTATAACATGCCTTTCCTTCCTATCTCAACCTAATTTTTCATGGTGAAAGCTCATTTCCATTTTACAGTAAAGTTTTGTACTTTAAAAGTTAGCTCTAATTTACCATTCATATTTAATACATTTCTATTTTAATTTCAGCTCCTGTGTAATTCACCATTGATATTTAACACATTTCCATTAAAATTTAACAGATATTCACATCATGCCTAGAACTAAAAGAGCCAGACCAAAACGTGGTGAAAGCTCCAACCCTACATGACGCCAACAACAGCAGCCTCAAAATCAATCTTATCCTACTTCTGATTTTCTTAGTGAAAGTCATGAACAACCCTTTCGAAACTTCTCCAGCTGACCTATTATAACAGGGAGGAGGGTAAATCTGCCACCTCAATATGATGTACTATGAGTTAGCAAACTTGATGTAATAGGGTGGCTAAATTTAATTAATTTATCGCAAAAGATATATCCATGGCTGGTGTCTTTATTTTATGTTCACCTGAAAGGTATTAACGAAGAAGATGGAAATTTTACTTTTATGTCTTATGTAAAAGGAAGGGTATTCAGTTTGATATCCCTACTTTGGCAAGAATTATTGGAGTTGAGGTAGGTGATATGCATATCCATTTTTAGAGTGAGGCTGACTTAGTTAATATTGTTGGTAATAACAATGATGTATATATTACTATTTGTGAGAACAGATTTAGCGGGACTAATCTACAAGCAAGACATTTGAAACCCTATCTTCGGATTCTCCACTGGTGGATTGTAGAAAATGTCACTCCGAAAAGAGGACATTTTTATGTTGTCCCATATTTTAATACCTATTTGTTATACTGTTTTGAAGTTGGCCATAAAATAGATTTGTGCTACATAATAATTAAAGGAATGATGTATGCAAATCTTGGTCAATTCATGGGGCGGTCATTACTTTTTGGGGCACTCCTGAAAAAAAATTTCAAAAATTTTAGGGTTTACCTTGTAGATGAAACAGAGACCAAAATCTGTTTACCCATTAATTAGTATACACTGACCCGTGCTGGTGGAGTCGACAATTTAATAGGATGTCTTAATGCATACGACCTAGAAGATGATGTCCCACCAGATGATGCTCCAAAAGATCCTCATGCCAATGTGATGCCATGAACTGAACAACCTCAATATTGGACTGAGTTTTTGGCCATGGAAGAAGAACATTATAATTAGCGCGTTTAATGGAAACATCAAATGGCTAATCAGGTCAATTCATTAGGTACTCAGTTTGATGCATTTGCCACTGCGCAAAATTCATTAATTCAACAATTTGGTGAGTTTTGTTTGGACATTGAAAGACGTAATGAAGTGGTAAGTAATCGCATAGATAGGATTGAGCATCGCGTAAATGACATATACCATTACTGTGACACCCGAATGTTTTAAAATTACAATAAATAGAACTCAAAAATAAATAAATAAATAAATAAATAATAAACAAATATATATACATGTAATGACAATAATAATAACTAAATAAATAATAATAAATAAATGCATAATAAATTGGGAATTTTATTATTAAAGAAATACGTTGTGAAACACTACACATTAAATATTTTAGAAAGTAGTAAGTAGTGCGGTTTTTAGACGTGAACCTAACTTATCATTATACGTAATTTTTAGGAATTATTGTGGATTACCAAAGAGGATAGTAACCCTTTAAACTTATAATTCAATTCTCAAGACCTTGGTTGGTACAGGATATGGGTTAAAAAAAAGAAAAAGAAAAGGGATAAGACTCTTGAATAAGGATAAGGGTCAAAGTAAAAGGGGTAAATCCGAGAGGGATTGAGAAATGCTGCTACGTATATGACTATTGCTTGGGCCTCACACCTTGTTTAGGTATAAATAGGGAAGTGAAGTTCGTTGGTGAAGCACAGAAACAAGGTGAGCGTAGGTGTAGACACCCCATTTTTTACCGACCTTAAGACTCAGACGTCACCGATTGAGCGCTTGGTGATGTTGCATATTGTGCTCGTTCAGAAGCCTCAGAGTCGCGGCCGTGCGCCCTGCCTCCGGACTTCCGAACTCTCTTCTGTGCCTTGCCTCGGTTTGCGAACCAGACTCGGTTTTCTCTGTTTTCTTTCCTGAGGGAAGGGAGTGGTCTTGTAGGCTATCTCTCGGTGGCCGTGGGCTACATTTTGTGGCCGTAGGCCATTTTGCTCATTTCGGAGCCCGGTTCCCGATTTTGAGCCGTCGGTAGTGCCTCGGCTGGGGACGCCAACCATCTCCGATTTCTCCGGTTTTTGGCATGCATCTCATTTAATCCATACCGAGGGACACTGGGGTCTCAGATACCCACTTCGTGGTCGAACACCGCTCCCGATGCCCAACAGCCTATTTTCGGGACCCCGAACTGCGTGATTTGGGCCCCGAGCATTCATTTTGCATCGGTTTTTGTTCATTTTCGGCGAGTACCTCTGTTTTATCATACCAAGGGACACTGGGGTCTCAGATACCCACTTCGTGGCCGAACGCCACTTTCGGTGCTTACAGCCCATTTTCGGGACCCCGAACTGCGTGATTTGGGCCCCGAGCTTTCATTTTGCATTAGTTTTTGTTCAATTTTGACAGGTACCTCTGTTTTAGCACTAGGAAGATCACTGGAGGGAGGGAGGACAGAAATTGTCTCAGAAAACCAGTTTCGCTCCTCCGGCGTCCGTTTTGCTCACTTCCGGGCTAATGTTGAACACCCTAGAGATATTTTCTTCGAGCCGAGACTACATATTTGTGATGAAGGGACATGGGAGGACCCTAAAAAGTGGTGGTCGGCCAGTAATTGTGATTTTTATTTTTGAGCCTCTTTTTCAAATGCAATGTTGTGTCTCCTGTTTCAGAGTTGCCAAATTCCAACCATGGGGCCTTGTTCTACACACCTAGGAGGACACCAAAAAATGGTGGCCGGCCAGTAATTGTTCACTTCATTTTTGGCCATGGCCGGCCGGCCATGGGGAGTGGCTGGCCGACCAGTGGGGTGGCCGGCCGGCCATCTTCAAAAAAAACACCTGGCCGGCCTGCTTTCTGCTTTTGAGCACTTTACAGCTGTCCAGCTGGTTTTCCAAATATCTCATCTCCCTCAGGATATTTTGGGAGGGAAAGCTTGGGTGCATTTCCCTCCCCTTTTACACCCCTTTTGGTCCATTTAAGGGGCTGATGAGCTCCTTTGTTAGGGTTACAAAAATTCTTCTCAAGAGCATATCTCCCATAGCCTCCATCTTCATCTCCAAAACCCTAAAAAAATCTTCAAGTCCCTAGCTCATTCCTTCATCAACCCCAAGTCTCACCATCACCACCTCCATTCCAGCAGCAAAGGGAGCTTTTTCAGAGGCTAAGAAGTAACAAATTGAAGCCAAGAAACAACAAAAGCTTGATCTTCAAGGGTAAGCCTCAAATTCCCTTTTTCTAGCACTTTTTTGCTTCAATTTTCTACCCTATTTGCTCACTGTTTTGGGCTCTGACCCCTACTGATTTTAGGCTTATTTTGAGCCCCTCTACAACATTGTAGAAGGGCTCAACCTTGTTTGGCATCTCTATCATGCACCTCTTTCAATATCACTCTTTGTGCCAATATTTTGCATGCTTTGTTTGGATTATGAGTGATCCATTTTCGAGCCTGATATAAACTGTGAGTGGGCTTATTTTGAGCCCCTCTTCAACATTGAAGAAGGGCTCAACCATGTTTGGTGGTTCTATCATGCACTTGTTTTGTAATTCTTCCAATTTACCGTAAAATTGCATGGTTTCTTTATCCTATTTGAAGTCTGATTTTGAGCATGCCATTAACTGAGATTGAGCTTATTTTAGGTCCCTCTAAAACATTGTAGAAGGGATCCATCTTGTTTGGGGCCTCCATGCATGACCTCCCTTTGTACCTCTCTTTGGCCCCATTTTGCATGCCTTTTTAAGTTTATTTGGCTTCTGATTTCAGCCTTCATCAGGCCTGAAAAGAGTCTTATTTTTTCCTTTTTGTCATGTTTTGTTAAGGGTCTTATGCTATTTGGTGAATAATTTTGGTACTTCATGTTATACCCTCTTATCCCCCTTTATTTTTGCATGCCTTGCTAGCTCATCATGCTTCTGTTTTTGAGCCTTCATCAGGCTTGGAAAGAGTCTTAAAATAACTCATTCTTCATTTTTTGTTAAGGGTCTTAGGCTGTTTGGTGCCTCCTTTTGATACCTCATGTTATAGCCTTTGTTGGCTCATATTTTGCATGCTATTTTGAGCATATCTACATACTGAATTCGGGGGTGTCATCTCTTGTAAATGTGCATATTTTTGGTCCCTATTTAATGTTTTAGAACTGTATTTTTCAGTTTGAGCATTGTATATACCACTTGTTTCATTATTCCCCTCTTTTCTCCCATTTTTGCATGCTATTTTTGCCATACTTGTGATCATTGTTTCGCCATGCTTTGTACTGAAAAAATGCTAGTTTGGGGACTTCCTAGCATCTGTATTTACATGTCATGTCCATATTGTGCATGTTTGGCATAGCTGTAGGCCATTTCGGGTGCTTAGCATAGCATTTCGGGCATCGGGTGTAATTTTGTTATAATTCGGGGGCTGTTTGTGCATCATTTTGGCTGCTGAAATTTACATTTTCCATATGCCATATCCCATTTCATTCCATATGTCATTGCCTCGGTTTGCGTGCCCGTGTGCACGTATTTCGAGGCACTTCATTTTCATCCGACGGCATCTTATGTGAGTGCGGCTGAGGTCCTCTCATGTTAGTGTAAGCCCCATTTGCATTTTCATGCCTTTATGTTATTGCCTCGGTTTGCGTGCCCGTGGGCACGCGTTTCGAGACACTTCTTTTTTTTTTTTTATCCGATGGCCTCTTATGTGAGTGCGGCTGAGGCTCTCTCATGTTAGTATAAGCCCATCTTGCATCATGTATGCCATTTTAGATCTGTTGCATTCCGTATGTCATTTCCTCGGTTTGCGTGCCTGTGGGCACGCATTTCGAGGCATTTCATTTTAGTCTCATTGTATATCATTTTTCATGTCATTTCATGCTTTTACGTCATCACCTCGATTTGCGTGCCCGCGTGCACGCATTTCGAGGCATCTCATTTTCAGAGCATTGTGCATGCTAGATCATATTTTAGTTGCATTCATGCACATCATGCATATTGCATTGTGTTCGGGATAGGCAGTAGCCCGGGCACGGGAAACGAGGCACGTTTCGTATTCCGAGTGACGGAACGGGCTTCAATTCCCAAGTCACCGACACTCCGGATTATCCATGATGGAGTTAGGTTTTGTTGCAGCATTCATATGCATTCATCCTATATTGAGTTGTGCAATCCGATTCTTCGGCCATCATGCATCGAGATGCGTGATTGGTGGCACGAGGATCGAGGCATGCATATATTTGTGAAATACATTGCTATGCCCTTTTCCTACTCTCTATTGCAGCAAAATCAAGAATCAGTGAGTCTTCGGAGTTTGGCACGCATTTCGAGAAATATTGCAAACAGAGGCTAATTGGGGCATCCCAATAGATTTCCGCACAAAATGAGATACATCACTCATCAAGATAAGGCGGTCCACGGCTTGCATGCGATTTACTTTTTTGTAGTTAATTTGTTAATTAATTAGAAATCTGTATTATTCTTTTATTCGGACTGTATATTTATTTGGACCCTCTGCGCGAGGGCATAATTGTAATAAGTGTGGGTGAGTGTGATGTATGTCTTCCAACCCCCACTTCTTTCTTCCCTTTTATTTACCCGCTTATGATGGTTAGATATAGGGCATGTTTCAATTAGCATACAGTATGACAGCATGTTTGCATTCATTCATCTGTTTTGCATGCACCGGGCTCGGCACACCATACAAACTGCATTTGTATTTCAATTCCAAATTGAATACGTGTTAGTTGTAGCGTTTCATATGCCATGTTTAGAATAGCCGAGCCTGCTATAATTTGCATCTTTGCATGTGTTGCATTAGGCATTTCAGCATATTTTAGGATCATGCATTGATTTCTAATCGGTTTTCTGTTTTGGCTTGGAGTACTCGGTGAGTCTTATGCTTTAGCATCCTTGCATGCGTGTGAGTGTTGCCATGAATAGCATGCTTACCATGAGGCTATGTGCTTATGTGATATAACTGCCTTGAATGCCTGTGGGTGGAGGTTGAGTTGTTTGAATTGGGACAATTCATCTAATGTTTGTTTTAAGCCCACTAGATAGTGGCAAAATCATGTTTTCTAAGCCCACCCGAGGGTGGCAAGTCCACGTCTTAGCCTACTCGCGAGTAGCACCATCAAACCATTTTCAAACAAATAGACATGAAATGTTTTGTTCCAATTCAGGCGATTCAGTCTATACTTGTATGCTGTGCGCATCACATAGTAACCTAGGCTAATAACCGGAATAAGAACTCGCAATGTTTTCAAAATCAGATATCATGGTTAGTAGAGGCCGGTTTTTGACCGGGCGAGCGGGGGTGCTCACGAAGTGACCTTCCCCACTCGTACCCAAGTTCCCGAGCCGAGGCAACTTTGGTGATGACGGACACGTGGCCTTTGGCACCGAGTCAGGGTTTCCTAAATTTCCCATTTAAAAAATATTTAGGTGGCGACTCTGTATCTGGCGAAGCAGTCCATGTTTGGCACTTCTTTCAAAAAAATCTGTTTTCAAAAACGATTTGCCGGATTTGGACTCTTCGGTTCAAGATTAAGAACCGTGACATTCGAGTCCTTCGAACTGTAGTGGCCCAATATCGAACCAGAACGGGGAGGGACTCGCACTCCTCTTTCCCCCGGGATGCGTTCGGGGACGTCTACAGTAGGGAGCGTAACGTAGCAAGTGAGGCTCTGAAGTGCGAGGAAAATAGGGATTAATTTGTACTAGAGGTGAGTTATATTATACCTTGAACTAGTATAATATGTTTTAAATATGTCTTGAGTTACCATAATATACATATGTTTTGACTCACCATGATTTATTTTATAAAAGTTATGTTTTATTAATAAAAGTTATGTTTTATAAAGGTTTCAATTACGTGGATTATTTTCTGAACCCTATTTGTGAAAATGAAACTCATGGATATGCTTGTGTATATTGTAAAAAATACTTGAATATAATCTTATAAACAATTATGTTTTGTAAGTATCATCACGGGAGTCCCACGCCTTGGGGGACTTAAATAACCATTAGCTCATGTTTGACCACTTTGTGGTCCCCTGTTTGTCATAGATCCATTGACCCCTGTAGTGATCGTCACTTAGTAAACCCTATTTTGTTCTGTTATATACCGTGGTTATAGTTAATTATTTCAGTTTCTGGCACTTAATTAATTTGTGTATTCAACTCAAATTATGTTAATGTTTTAGCTTAAATAAATATCCATGGCTATTTTGTGCCCCTACACTCACAGCATAATATTTCTCACTCTGCTATGTACTTATAACTGTTACCCCTTTCAGGTGACAAGGTTTAGCGGGATCAAGATGGAAAATGAATCGTTGTGTTGTTTTGTTTTGTTTTTTTTTTTTTAAGATTTCTATCTTTTTATTATCAGACTCTTGTAATACAATGAAGTTCAAATGACTATGTTTTGTTTCCTTTTAAATAAACAGTTGGTACCCAATTATTTTATTTTATTTATCCGCTTGTGTTGCGACTACAGAATTATCCGAATTATTTTATTTTAATCTTGTTACGACACCGAGCCTTTGGGTACCGGGTTTGAGTCGTGACAAAAGTGGTATCAGAGTAATGGGTTTTTTTTATAAAAAAATAAAATAATAATAATAATAAATAAATATATATATATAATATAAGTTTTAAATCTTTTTATAATTTTCATTATTTACAATTCACATTATTAAAATAAAAAAAATTAAAAAAATATATATATATATTAAACTTGCATTATTTGGCATTATGCGTTATGTCTAACGCAAATAAACCATGTTATATATATGTCTAGGCTAAGTTTTTTTGTGTTGTAGGAAATGGCGAACCTAGTGGAGTTATTCTGGTACGAGACCCTAGAAGCTCATCTCCTCCCGAACCAATTAGAGGGCTGGGGTGACTCAAAGAGTCTTGTCAGGCAAGCCCATCCAACACTTGACCATCTCATGGGAAGACCCGTTTATATGCAGGCTGACCTCGATGAGGATTTTTTATTCTGGAGACTTAGTCGAGGTAGCACTCGTGAAAGGTACATAGGACCGACCCACGTTTTTGGTCTTGCTCCGGACCTAGAACCACCACATTTTCTGGTCGCACCTCTACCCGTAGGCTTTGCAGAAAGGAGGGTACCCGCATACCCTAGTAGCCACATTCGCACCACGACACCTCCTTTACAGCACATTGCTTATACCCCTACTGTGGACTTTACCGACGGTGCATCATATTTGGAGACACCGATACGGATTACTGGACGGGAATTTTGGGGTTATGATCACGGTGCTCCTGTTTACATAGTCCAGGTAGTATGGAGCTGCTTCGGAGTAGAGCTCAGTGGGTGGGAGTTTAAGTCCATCATGCAGAGTGAGTTTCCGGGGTTATTTCATGGGCCAGTTTTTCGGGGCCAGTTCTTCTAGTGGCCTAACAGTCCATTCTAGATGTCTGACCAGAAGACCTTTTTTGTGAGCTGACCATGATTAGTCTAATCCTTATATTTTTGTAACAGTAGGATTAGACATTAATTTGTGACTGCCAAACTAACGCCCTATGAAAGGTAACAATGATGTATATATATATGGTATTAATGTAGTAATATTAACGCGATGGTAAAACTAATATGTTATATATGAATGTGGTGATATTAATGTGATAGTAAAACTAATATGTTATATATGAATGTGGTAATAATAGAACTAATATGTTATATATGACATTGTATCATAATTATATCAAAATGATGTTACACTTATATCATTTTACCTTGTAGTAATGGCCAACGAAGGAAATGAAATCGGATCATCAGTCAGCGGTACCATCCCAATGGAACAAATCATGGAAAGAGCAGTCACCAACTTTTTGCAGGCCTTGCAAACCAGCATAACCAATGGGACATTAGAGAGACGAGAAGAATCAACTACGATTAAACAATTTCAGGATCTAAAACCCATCACATTTATTGGCAGTCCAAACCCACTAGTAGTAGAGGCTTGGGTCAGGGACATGGAGAAAATCTTTCGCACGCTACCTTGCACAGAAAGAAAGAAGGTGACTTTTGCCACCTTCACCTTCAAAGATGATGCACAAGAATGGTGGCTTCTTACCCTAGAGAAAGAAGATATTGTGACTTGGGCGAGATTTTTAGAGGTATTCTATGAAAAGTATTTTCCAGATTCACTATGGGAACAAAAAGCGTCAGAATTCATACATCTAAGGCAAGGAACCATGACAGTAGCTGAATATGAAAGTAAGTTCACACAACTGGCCTGGTTCGCAACATATGTCATTTCCACCGAAGCTCGAAAAGCCAGAAAATTTGAAGCAGGATTGGATCCTGAAATTAAGGACAGGCTGGAGGTTTTGAAATTGCCAACCTATGACGTCCCCGAACGTCCCGGGAGGGAAATCCCGTTTTGTTCGTTTGGGCTCACTACATTTCAGGACTCAATGTCACAGTCCTGTATCTAATCTCGCAAAGTGCAATGCAAGACCGATGAATCATCAAAGAGAACAAATCTGGCAAATCATTTTTAAAAATAGATTTTTTTGAAAGAAGTGCCAAACATGGACTGCTTTGCTAGATACAGAGTCGCCACCTAAATATTTTATTTTGGGGGAAATTTAGGAAACCCTGACTTGTTTGCCTACGGCCACGTGTCCGTCATCACCAAAATTGCCTCGACTCGGAAACTTGGGTACAATTGGGAAAGGTCACTTCGTGAGCACCCCCGATCGCCCGATCAAAGATCGGCCTCTACTAACCATGATATCTAGTTTTGAAAACATTATGCGTTCTTATTCCAGTTATTAACCTAAATTTACTATGTGAGGCACACAGCATACAAGTATAGATTGGATCGCCTGAATTGGAACAAAACATTTCATGTTTGTTTTTGAAAGTGGTTTGCTACTCGCAAGTAGGCTTGAAATGTAGATTTTGCCACCCTCAGGTGGGCTTAAAAAACATGATTTTGCCATTATCTAGTGGGCTTAAAACTCACATTCAATGCATTATTCCAATTCAGATAATTCAACATTCACCCACAGGCATTCAGGCAGATATATCACATAAGCACATAGTCTCATGGTAAGCATGCTATCATGGCAGTCACTCACACGCATGCAAGGATGCTAAAACATAAAAACTTACCTAGTACACCAAGCCAAAACAGAAGCTATGTTAGAAATCAATGCATGATTCTAACTATGTTGAAATGCCTAATGCAACACATGCAGGAATGCAACTAAAATAGGCTCGGCTATTCTAAAGATGGCATGTGAAATGCTACAACTAACAAATATTCAACTCGGAATTGAAATACAATGCAGTTAGTATGATGCGTCGAGCCCGGTGCATGCAAGACAGATGAATGATACAAACAAGCAAGCATAAGTATGCTAATTGAAACGTGCCCTAATCTAACCATCATAAGCTGGTAAATAAAAGGGAGAAAGACGTGGGGTTAGAAGACATACATCGCACACACGCACACTTATTACAATTGTGCCCTCGCTCGGAGGGTCCGAATAAATAATATACAATCCGAATAAATACAAAACCCTAATTAATTAACAAATTTAACTAGGAAAGCAGTAAACTAACACGTAAATCCATGGACCGCCTCAACTTTGTTCCGAATGATGAATGATGCATGTTTGAGTTGCCTTGCGCAGAAATCCCTTGCGATGCCCCAATTAGCCTCTGTTTACAATTAAGCCCGGAATATTGCACGAAGCTCCAAAAGAGTGCCAGTTTCTGATTTGTTGCAACAGAGAGTAAGAAAGGGGCATGGCGAAGTATTTTCACATATGTATGCATACCTCGATCCTCGTGCCACCAATTACGCATCTCGATGCATGATGACCGAGGAGACGGATTGCACGACTCAATGTGAAATGAATGCACATATAAACACAACAAGACCGAGACTCCATCATGGTTAATCCGGAGTGTCGGCGATCGGGAATTGAGACACGTTCCGTCACTCGGAGTACGAAACGTCCCTCGTTTCCCGTGCTTAGGCTAACTCCTATCCCAAACACAATGCAATATGCATGACATGCATGAATGCAATCCTAATATGCAACCCAGCATACGCAATGCTATGAGATGGCATACATAATGCACGATGTAGCAAGGCATACATAATGCTCTAACATACAACCTAGCATACGCAATGCTATGAATTGAAATGGCATACACAATGCATAATGGACTTACGCCAACATGAGTGGACCTCAGCCACACTCACATCAGTAGCCATTAGATGAAAATGAGATAACCGAAATGTGTGCACACATGCACGCAAACCGAAGACCGAATCTAAGGTACAACATGCAACTCCAACAAGGCATGACAAGAGATGCAAGATGGCATGCAATAGCATAAATTAAAGCTCTGAAACAGTATGCAAAGTGCTCCCGAAACATGGAAACATGGCACCCGATGCATGAAGTAAACCCTAAAACTCAAAACTAGGCACATGCATTGACTTATAGCTATGAAAAGAAAGCATTATTTGACTATGAAGCACAAAGACAGAGCCAAGATAGTCCCAAAACATGAACATTTCTAGTTCAAAGCATGACCAAAAGATGCTAGCATGATGGACTAAAATAGCATGCAACTTTGACTAGCAAACATGGTTTACATGGCATGTATATGAAGTGTATGTAAAAGCATCGAACCAGAAAAAATCAATGAATAAAACATGCCAAAATATGCCTAAATAATCACTGAAATGCAGCCAATGCATGCCAAAATGATGAGCTCCCTTAGAGGGCCATACAAGGAGTTATTAAGCACATACAAGATAGACATGAAGCATAGCAAAACCACCTCTAGAAATGGACTATGACAGCCCAAAAACTCACCAAATTGGCCCTGAAATGAGTCTAGGAAACATGCAAAGAAGGGCCCCTTTGAAAGGCCTTGGATGGGATTGCTCTACGCATGCATTGTAGACATAAAATATGGCCAAAAAGGCCTTGGACAGAGCCAAGGAAGACCCGAAAACTCACAGAATGAGAACTGAAAAGTGACTTCAATGCATGCAAAATAAGGTCCCTTTGGAAAGCCAAACATGCTAGTAAAGAGAATGAAGGGTGAGAGGGTCACCCCTCTATGATTTCAAAGCTCAAAACCTCATCAAAGCCACTGAAAATCCATTAGATTTTAGTGGCTAAGAGGCCAAAACAAGACTTATGCAAATGCTCAAATGCATCGCTCAAAGCATGTGGAAATGAAGCATGCAAGGAAGGAGATGACTTCAAACAGAAAATTGACCTCAAGGAAACTTAAAGATGAGGTCAAAAAAAGATTTTTTTCAGTTTATACCAAATCTCGAAAATGTTCACAAGTAAGGCTAAAATATGACGCAAAAATAGCCCTAAAAGAGAGATAAAGGACAAGCGGTAGCAGATGGTCTCAAAAAGCAAAGATCCCTTCAACAAAGTTGAAGAGGGGCTCAAAATAAGATACTTTATAGTTTAGGTCGAAACCCAAAAATGTAAGCAAAAGGGGCTAAGAGATGAAGCAAAATAAGGCTAGAAAAGGGAAAAAGAGGACTTACCCTTGTAGCACAGCAATGCAGCAGCCTTTGGTCTAAGAAAGTGAGCTCCTAACCTCTGAAAATCAGCCTCAAGGTGTTGGAATGGATGATGGAGGTGGTAGGCTATGAGTTTGTGTGTAAATGGTGCAAGAACAAGGGTGTTTTGAGGCTTGGATGAGAGAGATATGGAGGATTGTATGCAAAATGCTCCAGCTGGTTTTTCTAACCCTTACAAATGGAGCTCAAGGGTTGGTTTTATAGAGGGAGAAGGGTGAGGCTTCTTAGAGAAGCTAAAGAGGGGGTTCAAGGCTTCTAAAGGAAGCTTGACCAAAGGGGTCAAGCTTCTTGGGGAAGCTAAACCAAAAGGGTCAAGCTTCCTCAAGAAGCTTGACCAAAGGGGCCAAACCACCTTGAAACCATGCAGAGGGGAAGCTTGACCAAAGGGGCCAAACCACCTTGAAACCATGCAAAGGGGGGCAAAACCACCTAAACTGGACCAAAAACAAGGACAAACCCTTGGGCAGTGGATTTGGTGCAAAACAGCTGGCACAGCTGGAATGCACCTGAAGAGACAAACCTGGCCGACCAGGTTCAAAAGGACCAGGTGGCCGGCCGACCACCTCCCATGGTCGGCTGACCAGGGGTCAAAGGGGTCAAGCAAAATTACTGGCCGGCCACCCCAAAAAGGTGGCCTCCCAGATGAGTGCAACACAGCTGTGTAGAGAAAAACCAGAAAAAGTGGTTCAGGAGAGAGAAAAACCAGCTTTTTAGAGGGGTTCAAAAGGGTCAGGAAGAATTACTGGTCGGCCTACCCATATTGGTGGCCTCCCAGGTGTGTACAACACAGTGGTGTGGTGGAAAGTCAGAAAAAGTGGCCCGGGAATGGGAAAAACCAGCTTTCTAGTAAGAAAAATGGGCGACGAAGAGGTGCATTTTGGACGATTGTAGTGGCGGAACACATCCGAAATTGAGGAAAACTCGCACCTTCAACACTCCCAATGCATGGAGATGCTAGGAACTTCCTTCTAGAGGCTAAAACAAGACCAAAGCCCCACTTTGCATCATGGCCGAGACACTGATGGGCTTGGATGTTTTCTATCGCCAAGAGACGACCAGATTTGCAGGGGGTCCACTACTGCTGCAGGTAATTTTTTCCCGCCCAATCTCACATATGTATTGCTCACATCACTCGGCCCTCAGGCTTGGTTTTTCTCACAAAACCCTTTTTCTTACTTTTCTCTCATCGTACATCTCTCTATTTTTTATTCTCTCATTTTTCATCCCTCCCTAGGTATGGTTGATGGATAAATTGCAGGTTGTGGACTCTTGCCCAGCCTACTCAACCCACGGCTACTTTTTTCCGACAACGTCTCGTCGATGTCCTTGATGAGGGATGGTAGTTCGACTGGATGTGTAATTTGTCCGCAAATTGCATTGCTTGGCACTGTCTTTGGCTCAATCTCCCGCCGATGAGCTATAGCATGTCCCGGCAGACCAGGATCCAGTTGATTGGTCTGACCCACTGTGTGTTCTACTTTCCGTTCCGGTTCCAACGTCAGTTTGGTCATGATTAGGCTTATGGCGCGAGATAGAGTGCATTTGCATTCGATCTGGCGCTAACTTGCCCAAGATGCCACAAAGATGGAGGACTAGAGGCTCTCGCCTCGCTCCACTTCGATTGCAATTTGTCTGACGAGTGCTTGGATTGGCTCAATGATGTAACAACCCTCATACTGATTACCGAGTAATTACTGAATTAACCACTGATTACCGTTAACTGAGACTGATAATAACTGATAACTGGAATGAATTAAATTCTTCGAATCGATCGACGGAAATTTGAGGCTGAATCGATTGACCGTATCTGTTCAACTGCATGTTTATCTGTTTGACCGTCCGATTATCTGTTCATGGTTACATGTTTAAACGGCTAATTGAAGGCCTTATCGGCGGCCGAACTGAAAATTGTTTAGTGATTTATGATCATCGTAATTTATGTGATTTAATGGTATAATTATCTGAAAATTGATTATGAATGATTAAATTAGAGTAAAACGAGTTAATTGCAAACTTGGCCATAATTACCAAATTGCCATGTTGAGTGGATCTTTTGTTTAATCACTTATATTGAGCCTTTATGCACTAAATCAAACATTTCTTCCTTGCACTCAACCGATTCTAGAGAGAGAGAGTGAGGGACTTGAGTGAAGTCATCTTGTATGTTTAGAAATTGAGGGAGATTTTGGCTACACTTTGGGGAACTTGAAGAATTGAAGTGTGTATTGGCAAATTGAACCTCAAGATTAGTAATTAAGGAACCTAGGTATGAATTTCATCCTCTTGATTGTGCCTTTTAGTGGATTCATGCATGGTTCATGTTTAATTGAAGGGCTAAGACTTGATTGAGTTCAAATATGTTGGATTATAGTATATATCATGCATGCATGTTTGAATTAATGAGTTTAGAGTTGGATTCATGGTAGAATTGTACATGCATGCTCATGTTTAAGCTTAAGTCCATGTTTTCAACTTGTTTTTGGAACAATTGGCTCTCTAGAGCATCAAATTGGAGCTTTGAAATGATTTGAATCCATGCTTGTTTGCATATTCTTCATGTTCATGAAATGGGTTTGAAACTTGACTTTAATTGACTCCCCTTTGGGCTTTGAATTCTCAAATTGAGCTTTAAAACTTGTTGTATATTGAGTTTAAATGTGTTTTCCAGAATTTGGGCCCAAGAGGTGGAGTAAAGAGTGGTAGGAAGCTTGGTTTGAGCTTGGAAGGCAAACTGAAATTCAGTTGGCTTCGCTTCAGCGAAGGATTCCTCGCTCGGCGACCAACGTTTACTCGAGCCACGCCGAGCGAAGGATTGGTGGCTCGGCGTAAAAATCGAGCATCGATACTTTTCTTTGTTTCATCAGACCGCTCGAGCGAAGGATTGTTCGCTCGAGCGAAGCCTTTGATTTTGCAACCTCGCTCGAGCGAAAGAAGGCTCGCTCGAGCGAGGCCCCTGTTTTCAGCAACTTTTGAAAAATGCCTTCCAACGGTATTTTTTTGCATCCTCATCGCATCCTAGGCATTCTTAGGCCTAGTTTAAGACATCTTAATGAGGATTTAGATGTAGAACACACCAAGGCAAATTAGGGACTAAGTTATCATCTTTCCCAACTGTGTAGCTTAGTGTGTGTTCAATCTGTTTACTGTGTAGGGTTGGCTTACCGAGGTGACGCTCTAGCTTACTGTAGCCCAGAATGCTGTGAGTAACAGATGTGTAAAGATATGTTCAAAATGGTTATCTTTTGAATCTTTCGAATCATTTCTTGAACTGATGTTATTTATCGAATGAATGTATGTCCTATTTACGAAGCGTATTGTGGCATCCTTAGCACCTCTTGTTATTGGTATTCTGAGCTCTGTCGGTTTCCTTGTGGAACCATCTTGATTGATGGCCATCATTATTGTTGGGTTCATTAAGGCCGGTCCTTTTGGACCTCTTGTTTATAGGCTAATGGATGTACCACATATGGTGATTGATTGAAATCTTGATTGGTGAAATCTTGAAAGATTGAAATCTTGTATAATGAATTGATTTCATTCTTGTAAGGACATTCATTCATAACCTCTTTACGTTATGTTATTCAGGGCTTTAGCTCCTTTGCTCATATATATATATGTAGGTGCTTTCAGCCGCCAGACCGAAGCTAGGTGCGTGGGTTAGTCCCCGATTTTGTCGGCCACCAATGTGCCTCATGCGAGGTTTGAGACGCCATGCCATGGCTTGGGGTGTTTTGTGTCCCCACTAGTCTCCTCTCTTGTTTTGTCTTTGTATAGACCGTTCTTTATCTTGCAGTTCTTGTAATGTTAATAGGGATTAGGTCCTGTATTGAATGTTTATGGCGATTGTATAGTGACTGCTACGAGCGAATGAATGCATGAAAAAATCTTTTTAGCATACAGATTAACACAGCTCTATGGACACTAGTTTTACTGTTTTGGCTTCCGCCAGGCCCTGAACTCTGTATTTACTGTATTACTGATTGGCAGGCCTTTGGTAATCTCGGATTACTGGCGATTCTGATGCTAAACCCATAGTAGGGTTTGGGTCGTGACAGAGTGGTATCAGAGCGATACTTAATCACGAGTTATACCGCACACACGTGTCCAAATGAGCTATAGGATGTCCTAGAAAAGAAATTAGGGCATTGCATGAGCATGAAAAGTGTGTGTGACAATGACGTGACTGAATACATGCCAATGTGATAAACTGTTTAAGTATGCAACTGTTTATGTTTATGATTACCGTCTTGCCTATGTGGTGAAACAAAACCTATATGCATACTTAATGAAATTAAGTGGAATAATGTGTGAAGTTAATGTTATCTTGACTATGGAAAATCTATGTAAAGGAAATGAACGTGAGAAAGTGAAGGGTTATGTGATCATGCCTGGACTGAAATGAAAATGTACACACGTCTGATATGAAATGAAATGCAAATTCTATAAGAACCTTTCCTATATTGATAATCACCTGTTTGTGTGTAAACAAGGGAAAGGGTGAGGATTGTGAACAATTTGAAACTTCTAATCGAGGATTTAGAGGCTAGAATGAATGATTGAGGCCTTAATCGAAAATTTGAGAGAAGAAAGGCCGACATACGTCTGAATCAACTAACTATGATCGATATTCTTGATCTGAAACCCAATAAACCTGAAACCGCCGAATTTCTCGAGGTACCGAACTCTTGAAACCGAGACTTGGGTTTAGAAACCGAGAAAATCTGTGAAGTTCTCTTGAAGAAATGCTTTCCCAATACATCTGAAATAGGAAAGTACCGAGTCTGAACAACTTGAGTAAGGTAATACAAGCGTGATCGTATATGAGGTAAAATTTACCTAGCTCTAGTTGATAGGCACCCCACGATAGATCACAGGCTACAAAAGACTAGAAAAGAAGCGAAGGTGGGTGTGACCTAGATGTGTTTGGTGAATCGACGTTTTAAAACCGTCAAAGTGTGTAAATGTCTGGATAGAGTATTAATGTGCGAGACAACATAGCATTATTGAAATATCCAAACCAACATCGTTATTTGAATCCGAAAAGAATGAAAGCGAAAGTGAAAATGACCGTAATTGAATGACCTCCGTGAATGGAAAATCCCGGACTAGCTTTGACCAATGAAGGTTGAAAAAGCAATATGAACAATGATATACCTATCCGTACTATATGTGGGAAATATTATTGGGCGTTGCCACGCCTATCCAAACTTAGTCTAGGCATGGATAGGAGAACACCGCTAAATCTTACCCTGTTGAGTTTAGATAGAAAGCACGGAACAACTGAAATAGTGACCGACGGGTATTACCTTGATTATATGTAATTGCTTGTGCGAACGATTGTGTGAGGTTTGTATACTCCGTAATTTGGTATAGACTGTGGACATATTGGTGAACTACTTGAGCTCTTTGGAATTATGAACTATATACTATGAGAACTGTTAGGACTTGTGAACAGCGAGAACTTGTTGCGTTAGGTCCTTGTATCGCATTGCAACAACTGATTGTGAACTGTCAAATGTGGCCTTTTGAACTGTTGAATACGGGAATACCGTATGATTGACTGTGATTTGATAAATTTGTACGACCAGGGTTTGTACTGAACTGCTACGTATTGACGGACATTATTGAATGAACGAACCCTTGAACTCGAATTATACATGCGTATGTTAAATTGAACTATGAGAATATCTGGAATCGAGGAAGTTGTTGATCCATAAAATATGTGGAATGTTAAACCATAGAGTCTCCTGCCTTTATAGAATGACCTTGAAAGTCTGATTAGAATCACGTTAAATAGCGTTGCTTCAATCGAAGTGCGGTAAATTCCATGGGAATGAATAAGATACTCTACCGGTGTCATGCTTGTTTGTGTGTGAGACTACTGACACTGAGAACCCATATTGACATGTCAAGATGAACTTCTACCTATAAATTGTGAGCGAATGCCTACATGAAAACTGATTTTGGAACTCACGCCTGTATATAAATGTTCCCATGCCTGTAATACCGTTAAGACTGTGAAGAATAGACTGTGGATAATGAATCTCTTGAAATCTACTGTTGATGCGAACTATATGTACAACACTGTAAAATCACATGTTAACGATTACCGATATTATAAAGATTGCTTATGTACATATCTGCTTACCTTTGCTTAAGGATGTTATTGGACTGCATAGACGGATGACTTGTTACCTTAATTATTGTATCCGGGTGAACTAATTTGTATTGTACACTGAACTTGTGAAACCTGTATTGGGACTGTTAGTGAATTCTGAATATGCACATACATGACTGTACCTTGCCCAGAATGATTGATAAATTGGTTTGATAAGTTAACCGTTG
This sequence comes from Camellia lanceoleosa, assembly GCA_025200525.1. NCBI lineage: Eukaryota > Viridiplantae > Streptophyta > Magnoliopsida > Ericales > Theaceae > Camellia > Camellia lanceoleosa. The sequence goes on along the minus strand of CM045771.1, from coordinate 130,872,057 downwards.
GGACTATGACTCTGGGCGCATGACGAAATAAAGACCCCAATGATAAACTCTAGGCGTGAATTGGGACTGTAGAAAATTGACATGTGTGTTTGAGTAAACTGCGAGCCTATCGTTAGTATTGTATGACCGATCTAGAACCCTCGTAGGGCAACTCACTATTATGGGTCACGAGAACCTTGGGTGATGTATTCTTGTATACCATATACCTTTATGGAAGATTCATTGGGAAATTGCTATATTGGTGTGATGCTTACCTCTCGATATGAATAACTGCATACCTGTACATTTATCTGTAAACTTATTGGGAGGAACACATTGTATATGACCTGTACTGCTTGATATGAACTGTAATGGTACCGGACTCTGATATGAGTTTAACAATCGATGAACTCAGACTAATTGTGAAACTGCTGACTATGTACCGCGATGTCCGTAGTGTGAACTAATGTGCCTCATCTGGAAATGATAGGAATAGAACTGTTATCCGATCTGATCTGATAGAACGGTGGGTTAATGAAACCCTTTTGGGTAAACTGATGGAACTTATGTCTGATGCTTGCGAACTTTTACTTGATATGATTGGACAGACTTGCATCCTAAATGACCTAGTCGAACTTTCATCGAATTGATTTGAAAACTCTTATTGATAACTATTACCTTATTGCTTGTAACGTAGGAAAAGCGGGTACATGCCATATGATTACTTACCCTAATACCGTTTTGACTAAGAATGGTTTGACTAGGAAATGACTGTTTTGGTGATTCTTGTACTTCAAAATTGATGGGATCTGTTAACCACCAACCGGTTTTGATCATAAACTCGATCGTCTGAAAGTATATGTAATCCGTATATCGCTGTCGTGTTGACATGTGCTAAGACCGAATCTGTGAGGATCGGCGATAAATGGTAAATGAATGGTTACTCTGAGAACTCTGCCTCTCGCTATGGGAGTAATGTACAAAAATGCCTTATGTCCCCAATAACTCCCGAATGAACTGGGTATTTGTGATGGATTCTTGAGCAGAGAACCAAATTGCATCTGACGAATGAATGACTTTGTAGTAAATGACTCGAAACTCAGAATTTAACGGAAATTACTTATGAAATGGAGACCAAGACAAATCTCTAACCCCGATAAGCACTTGATATAAGTGGTGTGAATACTACTATACTATTCTTTGTCTTTATCGTATTATTATCATATCGATATCATTAATGTATCACTCTTTATCATATCATTACTGCATCGACATTGCTCTTGTATTGTATTGTTACTACTCATTCTTCAGTATTGTCACTTTGTCTTTATTCGCTATGTACTCTTGACAACCAGATTCATGTTAGTCACGAAATAAGTTTTGTTTCCAAATGCTATATAATCGATAATCTTGAATGGTTGTTCGATTCGGTATGTATTTGTGACTCTTGGTATTATGTATTATATGTTAGTTGCCGCAGACGGCAGCCTTTATGGAACTTATACCGTCTACACTCATTATCCGCATCGAGGCCTCGTCATAGGGGCTCACCGTGACTGTTTCGCTCATATCGGATTCGATTCCTTTACTGAGCGGGTTTTTCATAACCGCTACATAATCAGATCTGCTCCATAATCAGATTCGCTCTGCATCAGAATCGCTTCGCATCAGACTGCTCGCATTGTACATGTTCTGTATCTGCTCTAGTAGTGCTAATGAATGCACCGCATATGCTTAATGCAAGAATATGGAAATGAACATGTAACCGAAACTGTCCTTGACTGAAATCTGACTGTGCAAAAAAAAAAAATTTTTTTTGATATGGGCCCCAATCCTTATACGTGATTTCTGATTCTGTTCTGTGCATTGCTAAGATTGAGATTGGGCCATGAACCTGTTTATGAATATGATTATACTTCTGTTATAAAGTGAAAGTTGCCTTATGATAGGCATCATCTCTGTTGTATTATGTTGATTCGAGTTTGGAGGACCAAACTCTTTATAAGGAGGGGAGACTGTAACAACCCTCATACTGATTACCGAGTAATTACTGAATTAACCACTGATTACCGTTAACTGAGACTGATAATAACTGATAACTGGAATGAATTAAATTACTGAACTGACTGACGGAAATTTGAGGCTGAATCGATTGACCGTATTCTGCTCAATCGCATGTTTATCTGTTTGACCGTCCGATTATCTGCTCATGGTTACATGTTTAAACGGCTAATTGAAGGCCTTATCGGCGGACGAACTGAAAATTTTTTAGTGGTTTATGATCATCGTAATTTATGTGATTTAATTGTATAATTATCTTAAAATTGGTTAGGAATGGTTAAATTAGAGTAAAACGAGTTAATTGCAAACTTGGCCATAATTACCAAATTGCCATGTTGAGTGGATCTTTTGTTTAATCACTTATATTGAGCCTTTATGCACTAAATCAAACATTTCTTCCTTGCACTCAACCGATTCTAGAGAGAGAGTGAGGGACTTGAGTGAAGTCATCTTGTATGTTTAGAAATTGAGGAGATTTTGGCTACACTTTGGGGAACTTGAAGAATTGAAGTGTGTATTGGCAAATTGAACCTCAAGATTAGTAATTAAGGAACCTAGGTATGAATTTCATCCTCTTGATTGTGCCTTTTAGTGGATTCATGCATGGTTCATGTTTAATTGAAGGGCTAAGACTTGATTGAGTTCAAATATGTTGGATTATAGTATATATCATGCATGCATGTTTGAATTAATGAGTTTAGAGTTGGATTCATGGTAGAATTGTACATGCATGCTCATGTTTAAGCTTAAGTCCATGTTTTCAACTTGTTTTTGGAACAATTGGCTCTCTAGAGCATCAAATTGGAGCTTTGAAATGATTTGAATCCATGCTTGTTTGCATGTTCTTCATGTTCATGAAATGGGTTTGAAACTTGACTTTAATTGACTCCCCTTTGGGCTTTGAATTCTCAAATTGAGCTTTAAAACTTGTTGTATATTGAGTTTAAATGTGTTTTCCAGAATTTGGGCCCAAGAGGTCGAGTATAGAGTGGTAGGAAGCTTGGTTTGAGCTTGGAAGGCAAATCTGGAAATTCCAGATTTGGCTTCTTCGCTCGAGCGAAGGATTCCTCGCTCGAGCGACCAACGTTTACTCTGAGCCACGCTCGAGCGAAGGATTGGTGGCTCGAGCGTAAAAATCGAGCATCCAAGATTTTTATCGTTTCATCGACCGCTCGGCGAAGGATTGTCCGCCGGAGCGAAGCCTTTGATTTTGCAACCTCGCCGGCGAAGAAGGCTCGCCGGCGAGGCCCTGCCAAAGAACTTTTGAAAAATGCCTTCCAACTGTTTTTTTTGCATCCTCATCGCATCCTAGGCATTCTTAGGCCTAGTTTAAGACATCTTAATGAGGATTTAGATGTAGAACACACCAAGGCAAATTAGGGACTAAGTTATCATCTTTCCCAACTGTGTAGCTTAGTGTGTGTTCAATCTGCATCGTGTAGGGTTGGCTTACCGAGGTGACGCTCTAGCCATCAGAGCCAGAACGCCGTGAGTAACAGATGTGTAAAGATATGTTCAAAATGGTTATCTTTTGAATATCTTATCGAATCAAGCATCGAATCGATGTTATTTATCGAATGAATGTATGTCCTATTTGAATCAGATTGTGGCATCCTTAGCACCTATCGTTATTGGATTACTGAGCTCTGTCGGTTTCCTTGTGGAACCATCTTGATTGATGGCCATCATTATTGTTGGGTTCATAAGGCCGGTCCTTTTGGACCCTCTTGTTTATAGGCTAATGGATGTACCACATATGACCGATTGATTGAAATCTTGATTGATGAAATCTTGAAGATTGAAATACTGTATAATGAATTGATTTCATTACTGTAAGGGACATTCATTCATAACCTCTTTACACGTTATGTTATTCACTGGGCTTTAGCTCACTGCTCATATATATATATATGTAGGTGCTCACCGCCGACCGCTAGAGCGTGGGTTAGTCCTCGCTTTTGTCCGGCCAAATTAATGTGCCTCACTGCGAGGTTCCGAGACGCCATGCCATGGCTTGGGGTGTTTTTGTGTCCCCACTAGTCTCCTACTGCTTTTGTCTTCAGAGTAGACCGTTATCAGATCGCACTGCCATCTTGTAATGTTAATAGGGATTAGGTCCTGTATTGAATGTTTATGGCGATTGTATAGATCGAATCGTACGAGCGAATGAATGCATGAAAAATCTTTTGGCATATGATTAACACGACTCTATGGACACTAGTTTTTACTGCTTTTGGCTTCCGCTAGGCCACGAACTCAGATTTCTTGTATCAGATATCGATTGGCGTGCCTTTGGTAATCTCGGATTACTGGCCAGTTACGGTGCTAAACCCATAGGGCCGGGTTTGGGTCGTGACAAATGAAGAGGCACAGATTGGACCCAGCTTGGCATCAGAGGCTTCGACCAGCTCTGGGAGGGGGCGTAGGGACACCTGACTTATCTATGCCCCGGATTTATTGCTTTACTAGTACTTTTGAGTTTTCTTTGTGATTGTAATAAAAAGCAACTTCAATTTGTATGCAAGAGCAGGAGAACTCTGTATTGAAATCAATGAAATTGAAGGTTGTGGGTACTGAAAATTTTCCGCTTTGGTCCAAAAATGGTCTTAGTTGAAAAAAGATTAATTTGAACAAAGTCAACTTTTATTAAAACTTTTCAAAACCATTTTCGATATGGATCAGAACTGGACACTCCTGAGATCTATCATTGAGATGCACAACCCCAAACCCCTGCAACTGAAAAGTTGCCCCTAGTCTGAATAGCACCGTGGCACTGCACGACAACGGAAAGTTGCCCCTAGTTTGAATAGTGCTGCATCGGGGATCATAACCGAACTCTTGCATGCTGAATAAACGAAGATGGCTGAGATGATCAAATGGACAAAGTCGATCGGGGAAAAGTTTATGGCTGAACTCCAGGATGAAGTTGCCTACGTATCCCAAAGATGGGAATCAAGCCTTACGTAGTTCAGGCTCGGGTTCACTCGGGTATTTTCACTCTTCTTTTACGCTCTAACTTTTGCCAAGGCCGCCCTTTGCGGGTTTTCAACCTTGCGAGCTCAGTTTTTATAATTTCAAATTTTTTGTGCTCTGAGTTTTGCCTAGGTCGACCTTTTGGGTTTTCGGCCTAGCGAGCCTCTCAAGGGTAATATTTCTTCAACTTGTCCATATTGATCGGTTGTGAGAACTCTAGGCCATCTAGATCTATCAGAACCACAGCTCCACTTGACCAGATAGACTTAATGATATAGGGACCAGTCCAATTGGGTCTGAACTTGCCCCTTGGGTCGTGGATGGGAGCTCGGTTGTCCTTGAGCACCAAATCTCCTTCTTTTAGATGCTTGGACTTAACTTTCTTGTTAAAAGCCCAGGTAATTCTGCGCTAATAACCTTGAACATGGTACAGTGCTTTCAGCCTTCTCTCATCAAAGAGCATGAGTTCCTCAAACCTGCTCTGCTGCCAATCTACTTCGGCTATCTAGCACTCAGCAAGTACTCGCAATGATGGAACCTCAATCTCAATAAGTAGAACGGCCTCCATCCTATAAACCAATGAATACGGAGTCGCCCTAGTAGAAGTTCTGATTAAAGTCCAGTAGCCCCACAGAGCAAACGGTAGCTTATCTGGCCAATCCCGGTAGGTTTCCACCATCTTTTGCAATATGTGTTTGATATTCTTGTTGGCGGCCTCAACCGCTCCATTGGTTTGCGGCCGATATGTGGATGACTTATGAAAAGCCACGTTGTATTTTTCCAACAAGTCAATCACTTCCTTTTTGAAGTGGGAACCATTATCTGAAATTATCTCGTTTGGGACTCCGTAACGACAGATGATGTTGTTTCTGATAAACTTCGCAACTTGCGAAGCCTTCAATACCGCATAAGATTGGGCCTCGACCCACTTCGTGAAATAATCTATTGTTACCAGGATGAACTCATGCCCATTTGACCCGTTCGGAATGACAGCCCCGATCACATCAATTCCCTAGACTGAAAATGGCCATGGCGAAGTCATATTGTACAGTTTTGACGGCGGAATGTTCATGCGATTTGCATGAATTTGACATTTGTGGCATCGCCGAACAAAACCGATACAATCCTCCTCCATGGTGGACCAGTAGTAACCCTGTCTGAGGATCTTCCGTGCTAGCATTACTCCGTTCATATGCGCACCGCATTCCCCTCCATGGATGGCCTCCATTAGGCGCTTCGATTCTTCGGCATCGACACACAGCTTATGCATTCCCAGATGACCTCTCTTATACAGCTTACCCCCACAGATGATGAACTGAACGGCCATTCTTCTGATTGCCCTTTTATCCTTGGCATTTACCCCTGGCGGGTATGCTTCATTTTCCAAGAAATTCCAAATGTCGTAATACTAGGGGTTTTCGTCCTGAGCCTCATCTATAGCAGCAATCGACTCGTAGGCTGGCACAAATTTCTGGTCAATGATGACTGGACGCATCCGGACTCCAAACGGGATGTCTATCATGGAAGATAGAGTTGCTAAAGAATCTACGAACCAATTGTTCTCTCTTAGTAGATGAGCAAAGTTTAACTTCTCAAACCGAGGGATTAACAAGTCTAAGGCTTGGTGATACACCATCATTTTTTCTTCTTTGACTTTCCAGTCCCCTTTTGCTTGAGACACAACAAGGTTCGAGTCTCCGATGACGTCCAATCGTCTTGCCCCTAGTTCCAAGGCTGCTTCTAGACCGGCAATGCATGCCTCATATTCTGCTTTGTTGTTCAAGACTTTGAACCGGAGTTTGAAGGCTAGAGGGATACGGGAATTGTCGGGTGCTATCAGCAACACCCCTATCCCATACCCGTACTAATTTGATGCTCCGTCAAAGTACATCGTCCAAGTTTCATCGTCGATGTGCAAAATGGCTTCATCTGAGAATAAGTACTCGACTGCTTCACCCCCTTCCACTAGATGGTCGGCTAAGAATTCTGCTACTGCTCTTCTCTTGACTGACTTGCGTGTCACATATTTCAGATCGAATTCGGAGAGCAACAGCAACCAACGAGCTAGCCTACCCGTAAGTGCTAGTTTCTCGAAAAGATATTTGATGGGATCGAGTCGTGAAACCAACATTACGAAGTGAGCTAACAGGTAGTGCCGCAGCTTCCTGGTAGCCCATACCAAAACTAAGCAAGCCTTCTCCAACGGTGTGTAACGAGTCTCATACTCTAGCATCTTCTTGCTCAGATAGTAGATGGCTCTCTCTACTTTGTCCTTTGATTCTTGCGCGAGCATAAAACCCATTGTAGTCTCAGTCATTGAAAGGTACAATATCAACGGTTTCCCCGGCTCTGGCGGTGACAACACAGGCGGGTTCTGTAAGCATTCCTTGATCTGTTCAAAAGCAGCTTGGCATTGGCCGTCCCATTGGAATTTCTTGCCTTTCTTCAGGAGACCAAAAAGTGATTCACAAGTTAAGGTTAATTTTGAGATAAATCGTCTTATGAATTGCACTTTACCCAGAAAACCTCGCACCTCCTTTTCAGTCCTTGGTGGTGGCATTTCTAAGATGGCCTTGATTTTGGAAGGGTCGACTTTGATACCTCTCTGTGTAATCAGAAACCCTAGCATTTTTCCTCACAGAACACCAACGACACTTCGAGGATTCACCAAACCGAAATTCTCTGATCCTTTGAAAGAACTTTTGCAAGGCGGTGTAGTGGCCCTCTCTTTCTTTGAACTTGATAATCATGTCGTCCACGTACACCTCAACCTCTTTGCGGATCATGTCGTGCAATATTGTGGTCGCGGCCCGTTGATAAGTAGCTCCAGCATTCTTCAACCCAAACGGTATTACTCTGTAGTAGTATGTCCCCCACGGGGTGGTGAATGCAGTCTTTTCCCGGTCTTCCGGTGCCATCACTATCTGATTGTACCTTGAGAAGCCATCCATGAATGAAAGCAAAGCATGCCCTGCTGTGAAGTGCACCAACTCATCGATGTGCGGCAAGGGGAAGTCGTCCTTCGGACTGGCTCTATTCAGGTCCCTGAAATCCACGCATACCCAGATCCTGCCATCATTCTTCGGCACTGGAACAATGTTGGCCAACCAAGTTGGGTATTCGGATACCAGCAAAAATCCTACATCAATTTGCTTGGTGACCTCTTCTTTGATCTTGAGAGCCCAGTCCGAGCGAATCCTCCTGAGTTTCTGCTTGACGGGTCGGGCCTCGGGGTCAAGAGGGATTCGGTGCTGTACAATCTCAGGATCGATCCCAGGCATATCTTCGTAGGACCACGCGAAAACATCTTTGAAATCTTTTAATAAAGCGACTAAGTGCTCGCGTTCCTCCGAAGACAACGTGGACCCGATCTGGACCAGCCGCGGGTCCTCCTCAGTACCAATATTCACAGTAGTGATTTCATCAACTAAGGATTTAATAAATCTTTCCTGCTCTTGTTCAATTAAGCGTTGCAAAACCAGAGGAATTTCGTCTTCGTCGTTTTCATCAAAATTTTGAAAGTCTGAGTTAATGTAATAAATCAAAGGCACAGAAAAGTACTCAGAAACCACAGTTACTTGATTCTCATTAAGCACATCCAAATCGTCCGATTCCTCGGTTACAACAGACTCAAAAGAGAAAGAAAAAGACGACCTGGACAAGACTGTGGCATCTGGGTTATCAGCCCCAGGATTACCAGACTCAGACTCAGTCGAACTGGAACCTGATTTCGACTCACAAGACTCGGTGGAATTAGATTCCGGCTCACTACCTGACCCGGTGCTGCTGGACAAAAATCCTACTTTATACTGCCAAATGAGAGAGGGTGCGATAGATGCATCCAAAATAGTTGCTGGTAGGCCCGCAGCTGTTTCATTCCCAATCATGGAAACCGAGAACTTATCCCCCAAGCACTTCTGGTCGATCGGAGGATCTGAAAGTAAACAAGCCAATGCTACCCCCATTTCAATTTCAGCGCCCTCGGAATCCGCTTCCTTACACTGCTCAACTTCAGCTGATGGGTTTGTCTACTATTCGGCAATGTCATCCCCAGATAATTGCAGGTCAAAGAAGATCTCGAAACCTGGTATGTGCTTCTTTTCCGCGTTCAGCTACGGCTCTGGGAAGCCACAAAACGGAAAGTCCTCCCCCTCCCGGACGAAGCGTCCGTTTAGGGTACCCTGAATAGGCCTATGCATCAGTTCAAAAGGCTTCCCAACCTGCTTTGCTCTGGCTCTTCCAGCAATTTCCTTTCCCTTTCTTATCCAATCCTCTTTGGTGGGCAGATAACCCAATCCAAAGGTATGGAGGTTGTGTGGCACTTCCGCCAATGCTGCGATGCCCTTCCAGCCGCTCCTTCCCAATCCCATCCCGGGGATGTGTTGAAGCTTGTTTATGAGGTATACAGATTGAGCACTGACATATACTCCCTCATTAACAGCCATGATGTTTTGCACAACCCGAGCCTCAGCTAAGGTAAACCCTGACATAAACACATCCTCTATGCCGTGCTCAATTTCCAGGACTGGTGTAGACACCTCCGGCGGTGGATGGATTGATGAATTCCCAAACACAATGGCTACTCCCTTCCCATGAGGGTATTTCACCATCTGATGTAAGGTAGACGTCACTGCCTTTACCTGGTGTAGCCACGGCCGTCCCAAAAGCAGGTTGAAAGTTGCAGAAACCTCTAAGACATGGAAATCTATCTCATGTTGTCCCGACCCAACTTTGGTCTGGATCTTTACTGTCCCCATGACTTCTCGGCTCGTGTTGTCATATGCCCGAATTACTTGGGCTGTCGGTATGAAGTCCGCGATCTTCAAACCGATCGCATACGCTGTCCTTGCCGGGCACACGTTGATGGCGGATTCGGTATCAACAAGAACCACCGGTATCCATTTATTTCTACACTCCACAGAGATGTAGAGCGGCTTATTGTGGTTCGCACCCTCAGGTGGCAGTTCTTTGTCAGAAAAAGTCAACATCAGGGTAGCTCCTCCCTGAAAGACTAATCCCACCAGTTGCTCCGGCGTGGTTTCTATTGAGAGTTTAGCCTTGTCCATGGCAGATAGGGCAGCCTGTCTGTACACTCGTGATGCCATAAGCAGTCCCCAGATGGAGATGTCTGCTTGTATCTTTTTTAACTGTTTGAGCACAGCCTCTTCTTCAAGTTGTTTCTTTTTCTGTTTCTCAGCTTCCTTATCCTTCCCAGATGCCTCTGGCTGGTCTAGGTGCAGGGGCTTGAAATACCGCCCGCTTCTTGTCATGTGATCAACCTCATCGAGATACCAGGTGTCATCTGGTTGATTGCTCCCTCAATCCTCACCTGTGTGGGCAAGACATAAATCATCGTCCTCCCACCACATCTCGTGAGCAACCAACAGACATTTGTCTGGCTTCGGCATGATTGTACTCGCAGTACTTTCAGCCCACATGCTCGCAGCATCTTCTGTCATTGTGTCCATAGCATTTTCAGTCCCCTCATGGGCTTTGGCTTTCCCGGTTCTCTCAGAATCCCAAAACTTTTCTTGTTCCACCGGTGTCAGCGCAGTTTGTTGTTCAGCTTTCCTTGTATTCACAATGCTCCTGTTCTGAGCGAAATTCTTCGTACCGGCGCTCTCCGACAATGTACTCTGACTTTCGGTCCTTCCAGCCACAACTGATACCCTCGCCCCTGCCGGGCCTTGTTAGAACTCTATAACATCCGGTTGATCATCCAGCCATCCGGTAGCCTCTGCCGATTCCTCATAATCAAACCAGTTGACTGCTGCGTCCCCTGATTCTTGGTCATTGAAAAACTGGAGGTTGGCAAAACCCTCTTCTACGGCCGTTAAATCATCCGTTCCCTCCTCAAATCTATTCCCCTGGATCACACACAGTTCTGTTCTCTCTGACACTTCTACACTTGGCTCAAACTGGCCTGCTGACAGAATGTAATCACTCGGATCGTAGGCTTCTCCAGCAAAATTCCCAGACTGCTCAAACCCCGACTCAACCATTCCATCATCTTCTGTAATCTCCCATGCGCTGTCTTCACCAGCCACCACCATTGGCTCAGGTTGGGTTGTAGAGATGTCCAGCATGCACAAAAAGTTAGTGCAGTCGGGAAGGAGCACATTCGGCTTAGGTAGATGAGAAGGAGTGATATAGATGCTAGGATCGTAAGACACGACCCCAGTCTGGATAAAGTTGATTCTTTTGAGAGGTGGAGCTTGGTTGTGTGTAGGGAGTGGATTGGTTGTGACATTGGGTATTTCTGGCGGCAAAATCACCTATTTGTCAACGAGATCTTGAATCTCGTGACGCAATCTGAAACATTGGTCGGTATCATGACCATGTTCTTTGGTGATATCTTGCAGATTTGGTCAAGGTTGTGAGTGGGGGGTAGTGGATTTGGTAACGGCCTCGGCTCCAGGGGTTTTAGATGCCCTTTTCTGATTAAGACCCCTAGAGCCTTGGACAGGGGCATGTACAATGGGGTGAAGGTTCTTTGGCCTCTAGGTTGGTATTTGGTGGTCTGTGTATTGCTTCCGGATGCACCGGAGAAGGATGTGGCTGCCATGGGCCTTGGAAGGGGAGGGGGAATGGTGGCGACCATGCTTACCTTCGAAGTTCTTGCAGTTGCAGCGCCACTCGGGCCTGCATTGTTGTTGCGGTTAAAGGTTCTTCGGGGTTGTTCTCTATCTTGGTCAATCAGACCTTGTTTCATTGCATCTTCAATTTGTACCCCCATCTCGTGCAGATCTGAAAAGGTGGGGAAGGGGAGCACAATCATTTTTTGCATCAGTTTTGGCTGGAGATTGCGCACAATCATCCTGATCTGGTCCTTATCGGTGGGCCTTAGAGTCATCATCGAGTCCTTCGCCCTCCACCGGGTCACAAAATCTGAGAAGCTTTCTTTAGGCTCTTGCCTTGTTGTTTCGAGATCACGGGTTATAATCTTGATTTGGGTGTTGTAAGAGTATTGCGCAACAAAGGCCTCGGCCATTTCATCCAAACTTTTCTTGATATCATCCTCTAATTTCGCATATCAGATAGCGGCCACACCCGACAGGGTCCGACTGAATAGTGAGAGTTTTTGGGGTCTGGTTAGGCCCATTGGCTGTAGTATATTTGAGAATAGCCAGAGGTGGACCATGGGATCCCCAGATCCGTCGAAGCGATCGATCTGCGGTATTTTGAATCTATCCGGCAACGTCACAGCCACATCGGTATATCCGTCATCGCTATTCGGGATAGCCTTTACCCCCTGGGACTTTTTGAATAGCTTCTCTAGCTTGCTCAATTTCAGTGCTGGAGGGTCTACTTCAAACTCGAAAGGAGAGTCCAGGTGGTTGATGGGTGTATGTACCTTGGATAATTGAGGTGGAAGCGGGGGTAGAGCTGGCCCCGTTGGGATGTCTGTGTCCTCCTGAACAGCATGGACATTTGGCAAAATGTTCTGGGCATTTGGCAGGACATTCTGGGTAGCTGGTGTCTGCTCGGGTAGCGGGACCCCTGGTGGGGGAGGAACTGGATGTGAGGCTGATGCTCCGGCTTACTGCTGTAGCCGGGTAATTAGTTCCGCCTGTTGGGCCATGATTGTGGCCTACTGTTTAGAGAACTCTGCTTGGTGGACAGCGTCTTCCTGCATTTGCTTCATACTCTCTTGGAGCTGGTGCATCATTTCTTCCATTCCGGCCATGTTCTGCTGATCCTGCTGACTGACTAGTATGTGTATTTCTATGGCAGAAACTGAGACCTCAGCTCGACTGTTCACTGCTAGGGTAAACCACTGCTCTGGTAACCTCTGCTCAGACACACTGCGCTTTCTCGGCCTCCGTCTAACAACCGAGGGTAGAGAATGAAACACTGGTTGTCCATCAACCAGATCCTCAGATCGATTGAGCCGATGACCTCTTGTCCAGAGTGCTTGGGGAATATCTACTTGGTTTGAAGCAATTGTGTTAAAATTGCCCTAGCAAAAAGATAAATAAAGCAATAAGGAAATAAATAACGAGATAAACGAACAGTATAGCAGCTTAAAATAAATACACAACACACAGCTGGACATAACAACACACGGTCGATAAGCTAAATACACACTGTCCTCAAACACTGATCACTATCCCTAAATCACAATCCCCCAAGACTGAATCTGATACCCGCAGATAACTGATTCTCAAACATTGACTGACGCCTGCAGGTCTGATGCCCAAACTCGCAAACTGATACATGCATTTCCCTGTAGAGATGCACTCTAAAAGCACATAACAGATAAGTGAGAGCCAAAACACCCCTATGTTGGGGTAGGGTTTCCCTGTCCTATTTTGTCAGGAACTAGGGTTTCACTACGCACGCAGCGGTTTCAAACAACCTATATCGGGTAAGCAACCTATCCTAGTTTGGAATGGTCACTACGGATTCTGAATATGCACTAGGTCAAATGGTCAAAAGGGTGCCCCGGTAAAACCGGGGTTTGTGTTTCCATACTGGCAGAGCCTGTAACCGGTAAGCCTTATGGCACGCAGCCTCTAGCAAACCGCTCAGAAATAGCAGATGGAAAACACGGTGTCCTAGGCGCACCAATGCAAATGCAATGTAAAGAAGCACACAAGTGTAATCAAAACAAGATATCATGAGTTCGAGTCAAGTTCTCTAAATCCCCAGCAGAGTCACCAGAAACTGTAGGCGTCCTCGAACGTCCCGGGAGGGAAATCCCGTTTTGTTCGTTTGGGCTCACTACAGTTCAGGACTCCATGTCACGGTCCTGTATCTAATCTCGTAGAGTGCAATGCAAGACCGATGAATCATTAAAGAGTCCAAATCCGGCAAATCATTTTGGAAAATATATTTTTTTGAAAGAAGTGCCAAACATGGACTGCTTTGCTAGATACAGAGTCGCCACCTAAATATTTTATTTTGGGGAAAATTTAGGAAACCCTGACTCGTTTGCCTAAGGCCATGTGTCCGTCATCACCAAAGTTGCCTCGGTTCGGGAACTTGGGTACGATTGGAAAAGGTCACTTCGTGAGCAGCCCCGCTCGCCCGATCAAAGATCGGCCTCTACTAACCATGATATCTAGTTTTGAAAACATTATGCGTTCTTATTCCAGTTATTAGCCTAAATTTACTATGTGAGGCACATAGCATACAAGTATAGACTGGATCGCCTGAATTGAAACAAAACATTTCATGTTTGTTTTTGAAAGTGGTTTGCTACTCGCAAGTAGGCTTGAAATGCAGATTTTGCCACCCTCGGGTGGGCTTAGAAAACATGATTTTGCCACTATCTAGTGGGCTTAAAACTCACAGTCAATGCATTATTCCAATTCAGATAATTCAACCTTCACTCATAGGCATTCAGGCAAATATATCACATAAGCACATAGCCTCATGGTAAGCATGCTATCATGGCAGTCACTCACACGCATGCAAGGATGCGAAAACATAAAAACTTACCTAGTACTCCAAGCCAAAACAAAAGCTATGTTAGAAATCAATGCATGATCCTAAATATGCTGAAATGCCTAATGCAACACATGCAGGAATGCAACTAAAATAGGCTTGGCTATTCTAAAGATGGCATGTGAAATGCTACAACTAACAAGTGTTCAACTCGGAATTGAAATACAATGCAGTTAGTATGATGCGCCGAGTCTGGTGTATGCAAGACAGATGAATGATGCAAACATGCAAGCATAAGTATGGTAATTGAAACGTGCCCTAATCTAACCATCATAAGCTGGTAAATAAAAAAGAGAAAGACGTGGGGTTAGAAGACATACATCGCACACACGCACACTTATTACCCATTGTACCCTCACTCGGAGGGTCCGAATAAATAATATACAGTCCGAATAAATAGTACAGTCCGAATAAATACAAAACCCTAATTAATTAACAAATTTAACTAGGAAATGAGTAAACTAGCACACAAATCCATGGACCGCCTCAACTCTGTTCCGAATGATGAATGATGCATGTTTGAGTTGCCTTGCGCGGAAATCCTTTGCGATGCCCCAATTAGCCTCTGTTTACAATTAAGCTCGGAATATTGCACGAAGCTCCAAAAGACTGCCGGTTTCTGATTTACTGCAACAGAGAGCAAGAAAGGGACATGGCGAAGCATTTTCACATATGTATACATACCTCGATCCTCGTGCCACCAATCACGTATCTCGATGCATGATGGCCGAGGAGTCAGATTGCACGACTCAATGTGAAATGAATGCACATATAAACACAACAAGACCGAGACTCCATCATGGTTAATCCGGAGTGTCGGCGATCGGGAATTGAGACACGTTCCGTCACTCGGAGTACGAAACGTCCCTCGTTTCCCGTGCTTAGGCTAACTCCTATCATGGCAGTCACTCACACGCATGCAAGGATGCTAAAACATAAAAACTTACCTAGTACACCAAGCCAAAACAGAAGCTATGTTAGAAATCAATGCATGATTCTAACTATGTTGAAATGCCTAATGCAACACATGCAGGAATGCAACTAAAATAGGCTCGGCTATTCTAAAGATGGCATGTGAAATGCTACAACCTAACAAATATTCAACTCGGAATTGAAATACAATGCAGTTAGTATGATGCGTCGAGCCCGGTGCATGCAAGACAGATGAATGATACAAACAAGCAAGCATAAGTATGCTAATTGAACGCGTTCTAATCTAACCATCATAAGCTGGTAAATAAAAGGGAGAAAGACGTGGGGTTAGAAGACATACATCGCACACACGCACACTTATTACAATTGTGCCCTCGCTCGGAGGGTCCGAATAAATAATATACAATCCGAATAAATACAAAACCCTAATTAATTAACAAATTTAACTAGGAAAGCAGTAAACTAACACGTAAATCCATGGACCGCCTCAACTTTGTTCCGAATGATGAATGATGCATGTTTGAGTTGCCTTGCGCAGAAATCCCTTGCGATGCCCCAATTAGCCTCTGTTTACAATTAAGCCCGGAATATTGCACGAAGCTCCAAAAGAGTGCCAGTTTCTGATTTGTTGCAACAGAGAGTAAGAAAGGGGCATGGCGAAGTATTTTCACATATGTATGCATACCTCGATCCTCGTGCCACCAATTACGCATCTCGATGCATGATGACCGAGGAGACGGATTGCACGACTCAATGTGAAATGAATGCACATATAAACACAACAAGACCGAGACTCCATCATGGTTAATCCGGAGTGTCGGCGATCGGGAATTGAGACACGTTCCGTCACTCGGAGTACGAAACGTCTCTCGTTTCCCGTGCTTAGGCTAACTCCTATCCCAAACACAATGCAATATGCATGACATGCATGAATGCAATCCTAATATGCAACCCAGCATACGCAATGCTATGAGATGGCATACATAATGCACGATGTAGCAAGGCATACATAATGCTCTAACATACAACCTAGCATACGCAATGCTATGAATTGAAATGGCATACACAATGCATAATGGACTTACGCCAACATGAGTGGACCTCAGCCACACTCACATCAGTAGCCATTAGATGAAAATGAGATAACCGAAATGTGTGCACACATGCACGCAAACCGAAGACCGAACCTAAGGTACAACATGCAACTCCAACAAGGCATGACAAGAGATGCAAGATGGCATGCAATAGCATAAATTAAAGCTCTGAAACAGTATGCAAAGTGCTCCCGAAACATGGAAACATGGCACCCGATGCATGAAGTAAACCCCGAAACTCAAAACTAGGCACATGCATTGACTTATAACTATGCAAAGAAAGCATTATTTGACTATGAAGCATAAAGACAGAGCCAAGGCAGTCCCAAAACATGAACATTTCTAGTTCAAAGCATGACCAAAAGATGCTAGCATGATGGACTAAAATAGCATGCAACTTTGACTAGCAAACATGGTTTGCATGGCCCCACAATTGCCCCCAAAGCACTTTACCAACGACAGTTGGCTGGAGTGCTTGGTTCCGAATTTCGAAAAGTCAGAGCCAAAATTCGGTGGTTGGCCTCATCCTCATGCGGATATCTAAGCGCACCCCTTTCGGTTGTCATGTCGACTTCCCGCTCCCTGTTACATGTCTATTATTGCGATTTAAAATTTTGATGTCCTTTCGAGTATGTATTTTATGACACTCGTCGCTGGATTGCCTTTTGAATTGTCCCTGTAACTCTCTTCTCCGATATCCTCTTCGTCTTTTGTAAGTTCTCTCATTCCTTACTTCGAAGACTCTTTCTGGTTTATTCCTTCCTTGGCATATTCTTATAAACTGCAGGGTATGGCGAAACATTTAAAAGACCTTCTCTCATCAGATCGAATTGCTGGCTTTAAATGCCATTTCTCTATTCTTGATGATGTTCGTCTGTCGTTTGTGGTAGACGACACTCTTGATATGGAGAGGGAGGACAAAACCACGATTGTCTTTCCTCTTTTGTCAATCGCAGAGGGTGGAGTCCGTTTTCGCCTTCACCCGTTTCTTAGGGCTGTGTTTCGCCATTGGGGTTTAATTCCTTCCCAATCCAATGTGAATTTCTTTAGAATTATAATAGAGGTTATAGCGCTCAACCGTCGCCTTAGAACTAACCTTGGTATTCCAACTATCCGGCATTGCTATGCCTTGGCTAAGTCTTCTGGTCGGCATGGGCGTTTCTTCCTTAGGGCCAAAGATATCGACCATCAGCTAATTACTATGCTTTCCAGTTCTGGGAAACGAGTTGATGATGTTATGGTCGTTGTCCAAGGTAACTGGGAATTTGGCGAAGGGAGAATCACGTCAACCCTATTCCTAGACGGAGGGGCGAACCAGGTGGCCGATTACCTTCTCGCTTTTATTATTTGTTCATTTTTGTTGTAAAGCCTCTTCTTTGAAATGTTACGGCTTGGCTTATGTAGGGAACGATTTGAAGAAAGTCCTGTCTTCAACTGACGATGCCGTTCTTTCGGATATAAAGTCACGCTCAAGTATTTCGGCCGTCGAAGTCTTCAGAAACAAGGGAAGACGACCCACATTTTGCTTCATTATGAGCCGACATATATGACCTTCTCGGCGACGGAAAATATCCCGGTTCTAGGGGGTGAAGATTCTCTTATCGCTCTTATTTTGTCCGACTTCAAAAACTTGAGGCAGGTTGGTTTTGAAGGGTCTGATTCGAAACGGGATGTAGCTAATGTTACCGAATCAGATCAGTCCGAAATCGAGTCTGACGAGGTATTGAATTCGGCCGATCCTCCATCTACTTCGGGCCGAGGAGATCTTTCACTTGACAGCATTTTTCACGGCTTAGAGGATCTTCCCGCCGCAAGCCCCGAAGACATGGCCGGGTTAAGCCTGACAAAACTTGCCAGGAAGGCGAATGCGGAAAGGTTGGCCGCGCGGCAAAGAGCAGAGGCTCTTCCGTCTGAAGTACCACCCGCCACCGAATCTCAACTCTCCCTACCTGTTAGCAAATCAGAGTCCTTGCGCGTTATTGAGGTGGAGACGGCACAAAATCGGAATGCCGAATCTACTTTGATCGTGTAGGCCGGCCAAGAAGTTGAGGAAGAGGCAGAGAAATGCCCTGCTGAGTTTGAGGCCGGCTCAAAAGGACAAGGCGGCAAACGTCCTCGATTAGAGGGATCGAATGTTGTAACAACCCTCGTACTGATTATCGATAACCTACTGAATTACGTATTGATTACTGTTAAACTGAACTGATAATGACTGATAATTGGATTAACTGAAGTACCGAATGAACTGATCGAAATCGAAACTGAAATTGAATAAGTTATCTATTGAATTGCATATTGCACCTGTTTGATTGATTGATTATCTGTTTGAATTTATATGTTTAAGCTGCTAATTGAAGGCCTTATCGGCGGCCGAATTAGGAACCGTTTAGTGT
Source organism: Camellia lanceoleosa (assembly GCA_025200525.1). Classification (NCBI taxonomy): domain Eukaryota; kingdom Viridiplantae; phylum Streptophyta; class Magnoliopsida; order Ericales; family Theaceae; genus Camellia; species Camellia lanceoleosa. The sequence continues at coordinate 130,853,174 of CM045771.1, read as the reverse complement.
TTTATAATCAGTAGAATATTTGTGATTTAATGATATATTTATCTGAAAATCGATTAGGAATGATTAAATTAGATTAAAATGAACCAATCACAAGAGTTAGCTTAATTACCATCATGCCATTATGAGTGGGCCTTTGTTTATCCAATTCTATTGTGCCTTATACACTTAGAGATACATTTTGATCAGCCATTTCCTTCCCCCATAACCGACCTTAGAAGAGAAGTAGAGAGAATTGAGAGTGAGTTGAGTTCTTCTTGGAAATTGCTTGGAATTGGTGTATAACTTGGCATAATTTAGCTTCCTTACCTTGAAATTGAGACTTTGGTAAGTGACTTCATCTCCATCTTGTTGTCTTTGAGCCTCATTTTGCACGGTTCATGCCCAATTAGAGAGCTAGGCCATGATTTAGTGCAAATATGTTGAATTAGACCTTGATTGTTTCATGCATGTTGAGTTTAGTGAGTTTGGAGTTGAGTTCTTGGTTAATGGTCACATGCATGTCCATGTTTGTATATTAGTCCATGTTTTCAAGTCGTTTTAAAAGATTGGAGCTCTTTGGAGCAAGATTTGAAGATTGAATTTGGTTAAAAACTCATGCATGTCATGCTTGCATGTTATTCTTGAAAATTAGTTTGAAATTGAGTTTAATTGAAACACCCTTGGGCCTTGATTTCTTAAATTGAGCTTTAAAACGTGTTATTCTATGTGTTTGAAAGAGTTTTCCAGAAAATGGGCCCAAGAAGATCGAGTTGGGAGCATCAAACTTGAGTTTTGAACTTGGAACACAAACCTGGATTTTCCAGATTTTTGATGTCCGCCGAAGGAAGTGCCGCCGAGCGGAAATCATGCTCCAAGATTTTCTTCGACTTGTTTCTATCAATTCGGCGGAGAAAAAGTGCGCTTCAGCGGAGAAATCGAGCATCCAAAGATCTTGCACCTTTGTTCATCGATCACCGCGAAGGAGGAATGTGCGCCGAGCGGAGGATTAGTGTCACGCCGGCGGGAAGTTGACGCTCGAGCGGGGACCTTTGTTTCTTGTCCGCCGGCGGAAACTGCTCGGCGGAGGCCTTGTTTCACTGAAAATTCTGGAATTGTTTTCTAAGTGTATTTTTGCATCCTCATCCCATTCTAGGCATTCTTAGGCCTAGTTTAAGACATCTTAATGAGGATTTAGACATAGAACCACACCGAGGAAATTTAGGGATTTAATTATCATCCTTTCGACTGTGAACTTAGTGTGTGTTCTATTTGTTAACTGTTTAGGGTTGGCTCTCGGGGACGCGCTCTAGCTGCTATTAGCCCAATCTCTGTGAGTAACAATTGTGTAAAGATATGTTCAAAATGGTTATCTTTTGAATACTGAACTGAATTGTTTATTGAACTGATATTGTTTACTGAATGAATGTATGTCCTGTATTCTGAACTGTATTGTGGCATCCTTAGCACTTACTGTTACTGTTACAGAGCTCTGTCGGTTCCCTTGTGGAACCATACTGTTATTGACTGATGGCCATCATTACTGTTGGGTCTGTTAAGACCCGGTCCTTTTGGACCTACTGTTATAGGCTAATGGATGTACCACATATGACTGATTGACTGAAATACTGAAAGACTGAAATACTGTTTAATGAACTGATTTCATTACCGTAAGGACATTCATTCATAACCTCTTTACGCATTAAGTTATTCACTGGGCTTTAGCTCACTGTTTATATATATATGTAGGTTCTCAGCAACCAGATCGGAGCTAGGAGCGTGGGTTGGTCCCCAGTTTTGTCAAGCCAGCCTATGTGCCTCACTGCGAGGTTCCGAGTTGCCATGTTATGGCTTGGGGTGTTTTTATTGTCCCCACCTGTCTCCTCACTGTTTTGTACTATTGTATAGACTGTCTACTGTTTTACCGTACTGTTATCGAGGGACTTGGTCCCCGTACTGAATGTTTGTAAATGATTGTATAGATCGTACTGTTTTGAACTGTATGAATGCATAAAAATGTTTTTGGCATACAGATTTTCACAGCTCAATGGACACTAGTTATTTACTGTATTGGCTTCCGCCAGGCCCTGTACTCTGTTTGACTGTTTTACTGTTCAGCAGGCCTTTGGTAATCTCGGATTACTGGCCAGTTACGGTGCTAAACCCATAGGGCCGGGTTTGGGTCGTGACAAATGTGATCGTTCCTTTTGTCATTCGGCCGATGATAAAAAACATGTCGGTTTCTTTTGATGCTTCGGCGCTTAAAGATCCAGAAGTCGCATTCAGCTTGGCTACGTCCGTGTTGTTGCCGTCTAACATGGAGGCTTTTCGGGTGGAACCAGATCTGAATGCGACAGCACTAGCTGCCCAATCGGCACTTTTGGTACATATTCGGACTTTGCTTCACTTAATCCAAATACTGTTGAAGTTATGGTTTTAAATTATTGCTTTGCAGACCGTCGGAAGGATAGCCGACATGGGCCGTCGCCATCGCGACGCCGTCAAACAGATTGGTCGTTTACGAAAGAAAGTTGAGGGCCAGAGGAAAAGGGCCGAGGTCGAAGCTTTGAGGGCGAACAAGAAAGTCTCAAGGGCCAAGGCCGAGGTGGAAATGGCTCATAGTGCGGATCAATTGAGATTGGATGCCGAGAAGGAGGCGGACACGAGTGAAGATGCGCTCAAATTGGCCTGTATAGGTCTCCAAACCGAGGTGAGTTGGTGAAATGAAGGCGAAGGAAACAAATGACCTTGAGGCTTCAAAGTATTCGAGGCCGGGAAAAATCTTTGGACTCATGAGTATTTGGACTAAGTCCCCAAGTATGAAAATCGGGGATTCAAACATAGCTGGTACAAAGCCCTTGCTGCTGCTAAAGTTTCATTGATTATGCCAATACCATATGAGCAAGTGGATGTTGAGCCATTGGAGTCTGATTCCGATGACTGATCTGGGCGACTGACATAGTTTCTAGGATGTCGAATGTATTTTTACAGTTTTTAATTTGGTATTTTTCATGTATTGCTACAGTCATAGTTTTTTGCTAGGCATTTTCATATGGGCTTGTGGGCTTTTGTTTAGTAATTTGCGTATATAAAATTTCATGAGTTGTGCTCAACTTGGTAAGGAAAATGTTGTTGATGAATGATGTTGCTTTCGGTTATGGTTAGATCGACTGCTTAACTTAGGTATTTGGCTGACCAGATTAGTAAATCTTCCCTTGCCTTAGCCAGGGCGCGAGCTTGCGAAGCCGAATGGGCCTAACTCGTGGGCTGGTTGAGGCACAGATTGATCGGCACTTGCGCTTGAAAACATGGCCGACCAGATTAGTAAATCTGCCCTTGCCTTGGCCAGGGCGCGAGCTTGTGAAGCTGAATGGGCCTAACTCGTTGGCTTGCGCTTGAAAACATGGCCGACCAGATTAGTAAATCTGCCCTTGCATTCGCCAGGGTGCGAGCTTGCGAGCCGAATGGGCCTAACTTGTGGGCTTGTCCTTGAAAACATGGCCGACCAGATTAGTAAATCTGCCCTTACCTTAGCCAGGGCGCGAGCTTACGAAGCCGAATGGGCCTAACTCGTGGGCTGGCTGAGGCACAGATTGATCGGCGCTTGCGCTTGAAAACATGGCTGACCAGATTAGTAAATCTGCCCTTGCCTTAGCCAGGGTGCGAGCTTGAGAAGCCAAATGGGCCTAACTCGTGGGCTGGCTGAGGCACAGATTGATCAGCGCTTGCGCTTGAAAACATGGCCGACCAGATTAGTAAATCTACTCTTAGCTAGGGCGCGAGCTTGCAAAGCCGAATGGACCTAACTCGTGGGCTGGACAATTGTCATCCGACTTTTGACGTTTGGGATTACTGATGTTGCCTCGGGAGAGCTGCATACATTGAAGGATAAATGGGGCGGGTGCACGCCAGAGGCCCTACTTATTTCCATTCAGGCAACTTGGAAGAGACGAAGATTGGCTGAATTAGACGCCGCAACGAGCCGTAGTAGTGAGCCTATGCGTACGGGGAGAAGAACATCCAAGGATCAGGAAACATAGCAGCCCCTTAGTCGTCGAAGCAAATCGCCCCGAAAAGATAGGCAACAACGGGGAAATTCTCCGCGCTCGCGACCGAGAATCGAGCCTAATGCGACGCCACAACCGTTGAGTTTTGCGGTTTTTGTGAAGAATAGACCAATTACGAAAGTAGATTCTATCATTAAAGACCCAGGTGTGGCAGTCGAGTTCGCTCGACAGATCTTCTCGCCGAAAGTCCAACAATCGATGGTCGGACATCAAGATTTCGAAGTATTTCGAGATGGCATACATGGGGCCGTGAAAGGACTATATAATGCTTACGAAGTCGGCATGCGTCTGCGGGAAGCGCGACGTGAGAGTGAGAAAAAGGACGAAAGGAATTGCAGTCTGGAGATTCGCGCGGAAAAGGCTGAGCGTGAGCTTCTGGAGCTGAAGAATGTTCAAATGAGCGCGTCGGTGGCGGCCGGTCAATCTAAATTGGTTGTTGAGGAGAGAGTGACCCAACGGACCTCGGGTTATGAAAAGGGGTTTCAGGATGACCTGAAGGTTGGGATAGAGAAGACCAAACGAGACCTTGTCGAGGAGGTCTGCCAATGTGAAAATCGTGGATTCAAGCACAGCTGGATCAAGGCCCTTCCAATCGAGAAAGCTCTCGAAGCCGCGGGCATTGATTCGGCTTTGCCCCTGTATCATCGTCACTACTTACCCTATTCCGATTTCAAAATTGAGAAGAGCGACGATGAAGGTGTCGAATAAATAGACTTTGGAACACGAGAACAGACTTCACGCCGAACAAATAGAATTTCTTTTATTTTCAACGTTCGTATTTGGTCTTGAAATGTTATGTGCTTAATTAAACGTATTATTTCAACTTACTGGCAAGTTTTGTGTTGCGTGGTGCAAATGTTTAAACATGCATTGACCGGCTCGAATTAAAAACAATTCTCAGTGAATATTTATTCGGCCAGTGAACTGGTCCGAATGCATCTCTCACAAAGGCTCCGAATCCGGAGACTATTTTGGCCAATCGTGATATCCACGAAGGGCGCTCCGAATTCGGAGTCTTAATCGGCCTTTTAGAGGCTTAATCGGCGCTAAGATGTCATGCGCCAAAAGAGGCTTCGAATCCGGAGACTTTATTTTGGCCAATCGTAATATCCACAAAGGGCGCTCCGAATCCGGAGTCTTAATCGGCCCTAAGGTGTCATGCACCAAAAAAGGGGGCTCCGAATCCGGAGACTTTATTTCGGCCAATCGTGATATCTACGAAGGGCGCTCCAAATCCGAAGTCTTAATCGGCCCTAAGATGTCATGCGCCAAAAGGGGCTCCGAATCCGGAGACTTTATTTTGGCCAATCGTGATATCCACGAAGGGCACTCCGAATCCGGAGTCTTAATCGGCCCTAAGGTGTCATGCACCAAAAAGGGGCTCCAAATCCGGAGACTTTATTTTGGCCAATCGTGACATCCACGAATGGCGCTCCGAATTCGGAGACTTTATTTTGGCCAATTGTGATATCCACGAAGGGCGCTCTGAATCCGGAGTCTTAATCGGCCCTAAGCTAAGATGTCATGTGCTAAAAGGGGCTCCGAATCTGGAGACTTTATTTTGGCCAATCGTGATATCCACGAAGGGCGCTCTGAATCCGAAGTCTTAATCGGCCCTAAGGTGTCATGCACCAAAAAGGGGGGGCTCCGAATCCGGAGACTTTATTTTGGCCAATCGTGATATCCACGAAGGGCGCTCCGAATCCAGAGTCTTAATTGGCCCTAAGGTGTTATGCCCCAAAAAGGGGGGCTCCGAATCCGGAGACTTTGTTTCGGCTAATCATGATATCCACGAAGGGCGCTCCGAATCCGGAGTCTTAATCGACCCTAAGCTGTCATGCGCCAAAAGGGGCTCCGAATCCGGAGACTTTATTATGGCCAATTGTGATATCCACGAAAGGCGCTCCGAATCCGGAGTCTTAATCGGCCCTAAGCTAAGATGTCATGCGCTAAAAGGGGCTCCGAATCCAGAGACTTTATTTTGGCCAATTGTGATATCCACGAAGGGCGCTCCGAATCCGGAGTCTTAATCGGCCCTAAGGTGTCATGCACCAAAAAGGGGGGGCTCCGAATCCGGAGACTTTATTTCGAACAATCATGATATCCATGAAGGGCGCTCCGAATCCGGAGTCTTAATCGGCCCTAAGGTGTCATGCACCAAAAGGGGCTTCGAATCCGAAGACTTTATTTTGGCCAATCGTGATATCCACGAAGAGCGCTCCGAATCCGGAGTCTTAATCGGCCTTAAGGTGTCATGCACCAAAAGGGGCTCCAAATCCAGAGACTTTATTTCGGCCAATCGTGATATCCATGAAGGGCGTTCCGAAGCTGGAGACTTTATTTTGGCCAATCGTGATGTCCAGGAAGGGCGCTCCAAATCCGGAGACTTTATTTCGGCCTTAGAAGGCTTAATCAGCCCTTAAAGGCTTGGCAACGAGCTTGAGAAAACGAGAAGGTTTGTATTGCAACGGTGGAATATTTACAAGTGTCAAGCCCACAAGTCGGGTAAATGATAGAATTTACGTAAATATGTTGAATTCCAAGGCCGTGGCAGGTTTCTTCCTGACATGTCTGAGAGCCGGTATGCCCCTGTTCCTGCGATGGATTCTATCTGATAGTGGCCACCCCAGTTTGGACCCAATTTTCCATCGGCCAGTCTCCGATCCGCTAAAAGTACCTTCTTTAGGACCAACTCTCCTGGCGTGTATCGGCGTAACTGAACTCACTGATTATACGACTTGGCGAGCTGCTACGATCTGCGTGCCATGGATGCGGTATGCGCGATCTCTTCGTTCTTCGATTAGAATCAGATCCAGGGCAAGCATCATATCATTTCGGCCCGTATCAAAAACTTGCGATTTCAGAGTTAGGAGGCCAATTTCCAGGGGTAAGATTGCCTGGGTTTCAAAGCATAGAGCAAACGGCGTTTCTCCAGTGGATCTCCTCGGCATAGTACGATGAGCCCACAATACACTCGGCAATTCTTCGACCCATTTGCCTTTAGCTTTTTCCAACCTCTTTTTGATGCCGTCCAAGATGGATTTGTTAGAGTCTTCGGCTTGACCATTGCTTTAGAGGTAGGCCAGTGTAGAGAAGTAAGGCCGAATGCCATATTTGCTGCATAACTCTCGATATACGCCACAATCGAATTGGGTGCCATTGTTTGAGATGAGAGCTCTCGGAATGCCGAATCGTGTTATGATGTTTCTCCATACAAAGCGTTTAATGTCGGCATCTCGTATATGTGTTAAAGCCTTCGCTTCGACCCATTTTGTAAAGTAATTTATTGCGACAATTAAGAATCACTTGTTCCCTGGGGCCTTTAGCAATGGTCCTACGATATCAAGTCCCCATTGAGCAAACGGCCAGGGACTGGTGATAGAGTTCAACCCTTCGGCAGGAAGATGGGCTAATGGGGAGAACTTTTGACACTGTTCGTATTTTTTTACATAACTCTCCACGTCAGCTCTCATTGTCGGCCAATAATACCCCTGTGTTATAGCTCGATGGGCCAGAGAGCGTCCGCCAGAATGGGCACCACAACTGCCCTCATGTATCTCTGTCAGAAGCTCCACCACTTTGTCGGGGTGCACGCATTTCAAATATGGACCAGAGAGGGACTTTTTATAAAGCCCTCATTGCGGATCCAGATAGTATCGCAGGGCTTTATTTCGCAGCTTGTGTGCTTCTTTTTTGTCCTTTGGAAGTTGTTCAGAAGAGAGGAATGCAGCAATGGGGTCTATCCAGCTTGATGCGAATTCTATAACGTTGACATGGATTTCCTCCGAAGGGCCAATACTCGGCTCCAGGATGAAACCTACTTCGATGGTCCGTTTGATCTCAGAATTGATGGCAGAGGCTAGGCACGCCAAGGCATCCACGTGTGTGTTCTGGTCGCGTGTTATTTGGTTCAGTTCGTGATGGTCAAATTTTGCTAGCAAGGAATTGGCCGTTTCATGTAGGCCGCCATACGGTCGTTTCTTGCCACGTACTCCCCCTTTAGCTGACTGATTACCAATTTTGAATCACAAAACACAAGCAGACGCTGAGCGCTGAAAAGGTGCGCATTCTGCAAACCGACTAGAAGGGCTTCATATTCGGCTTCATTATTTGATGCTTCGAAGCCAAGCTTGACAGCCTACTCAATTACTGCGCCGTCTGGAGACATAATCACAACTCCGGCGCCGCTGCCCCTTTGGTTAGACGATCCATCACAGTATAATTGCCAAATATCCCCGACATAAATTCTCCAGTTCGGCTTTGGTCGAACATCAGCCTTTGGTCGAACTTCGTCAGGTTTGAGGTTGGCAAGCTCGCCAGTGAATTCGGCAACAAAGTCAGCCAACACCTGCCCCTTGATTGCGGTTTTAGGTAAAAACTGAATGTCGTATTGGCCGAGTTCAAGAGCCCATTTTGAAACACGTCCTGATGCTTCTGCACTCCGTAGTACTGATCGGAGGGGATAATCTATTAGCACCCCAATGCTATGTTCCTAGAAGTAATGCATCAGTTTTCTTACCGCCATGACTAGGGCTAAGATGAGTTTTTCCAGCGGAAGGTAGCGTGTTTCGGCGTCAACCATTGCCTTGCTCACATAATACACTGGCCGTTGCTCCCCCTCCTCCTCTTTTAACAGTACGGCGTTGACGGCCCTATCGGAAACTGCCAGATATAGAATGAGCAGGTCACCAGCAGTGGGTGTTATCAAGAGAGGTACTGAGCGAAGGTAGGTCTTGAGTCCGTTGAAAGCTGTTTCGCATTCAGTAGACCATTCAAAAGTCTTACCCTGCCATAGTGTCTGAAAGAATTGTCGGCAGCGATCTGTAGACCGACTGATGAACCTGTTGAATGCAGCGGCCATCCCCATCAACTTTTGGACTTCTTTTACTGAACGGGGGGAGCCGAGTTCCAAGATTGCTGTGACTTGCCTCGGGTTGGCTTCGATTCCTCGGTGATTGACGATGTAACCCAGGAATTTGCCAAAGCCGATTCCGAACGCACACTTGGAAGCGTTCAGTTTCATTCTGTATTTGCGTAAGATGCTGAATGTCTTTTCTAGATCAGCTATATGATTATGTTCTTCTTTGGACTTGACCACCATATCGTCGATGTATACTTCCATAGTGTGGCCGAGTTGCTTTTTGAACATTGCGGTGACCAGTCTTTGGTAGGTTGCCCCTGCATTCTTCAGCCCAAAAGACATAACTTTGTAACAGTAGGTTCCTCTTAGGATGAGGAATGCAGTTTTGTCCTGGTCATCTGGATGCATGGCGATTTGATGGTAGCCTCTGTAAGCATCGAGGAAGCTCATGCGTTGATGGCGTGTCATCGCATCGACAAGCTGGTCGATTCTGGGTAAAGGAAAACAGTCTTTGGGGCAAGCTTTGTTCAGATCTGTGAAATCGACGCACACTCGCCAAGTCCCATTTTTCTTCTTCACCACCACTGTACTGGAGAGCCACGTAAGGTAAGTGACTTCTCTAATTGCCCCGGCGTCAAGCAGTCTGTCTACCTCCTCAACAACGGCGGCAGTGTGTTCCGCGACTGACCGCCAGCCTTTCTGAATGATCGGCTTACATTTGGGATTGACATTCAGATAGTGCTATAAAACTGATGGGTGTATTCCCGGCATTTCATACGGAGTCCACACAAAGACATCGAGGTTGTTGAGCAAGAAAGAGATCAACTACTGCCTGTCGGCCTGATTCAGAGAGGCGCCGATCATGAAGAACTTTTCTGGGCTTCCATCGATGTCAACTCGGTCTAAACCTTTCGTGGCCTTCTCATTTGGATGCCACCCAATGTCATCAAGGCACCTCAATAGAGTTTACTTGCAGTTCCTTTGGCGTTCTGGCGGCAAGGAGATAACATGCTTATGTCGATTTCTGGGAGCCGCGGATTTGCACAATGCCGTGTTCTGTTAGGAAACGTAGCAGTTGATGATAGGTGCTTGGGACAGCCTGCAAGGTATGCAACCATGATCGCCCCATGATGAGATTGTACAATGATGGCAACCTAACGACCAAGAATTCCACATCCACTGTTCTGGAACCTGCTCAAACGAGCAAGCTGATCTTTCCCAATGGGTACTCTAGATTGGCATTGAAGCTGAATAGTGGATAAGGAGCCGGAGTTAGGTCTGACTCGTTGAATCCGAGTTTGATGAAGGTTTTATAATACATAACCTCCGAAGTACTGCCCTAGTCGATAAGAACGCGTTTGATGGTGAATCGGTTTACGCATAGCTCAACAACCAATGGATCGATGTGAGGGAGTGTTACGCCGATCAAATCAGAGTCGTCAAAGGTGATACTTGGCGTTTCTCGGAGCCACTTTACTGGTGTGAGTTGCTGTTGGGGGCCTGGATGTGATTGGATCGCATGCACGGTCGAGGCTGCTGGCAAGCTGTATATCATGTGGACGGTGTCAAGCGGAAATGCATCCTTCGGAAGGGCAGGTGTTTTGATCGCACTCCTCCGGACGCATTGTTGGAGACGTTCGTCATTTGCCAACTCCTCAAGATGATCTGTTGAGGCATAGCGGCCGTCAGTTTCTTGCTGTCAGGCTCGAGATCGTCGATCATCTGCCCTCGGGGGTCGCTCAGAAGCCTGGCGCACTATTTGTTTGGATTTTGCTATTTCCGAGGTTAGATCGCGACGAAGGCGTTCGTTCTCAGTGATGATGTTGTCCAACCTCTGTTTGGTTTGCCTAGCTTGTGCCATAGTTGCTTGTATTGTCTTTTGCGTTGGGTTTGAAGATGAGCAGAGGTCTAAGGCAAGTCTTGCTGCGATGGTTTTTGGTCCAAGCGAGTTTGCTAGAGTGAGGTCATCTCTCTGTGTGGTCTCGTCAGTGGCTATCGGAGGATTTTCAGTCACGTCTGCCATGGATGTATTTGAGTATTCCCACAGACGGCGCCAATTGTGGAGAAGTGATTTGGAAATACTCTTCAGATCCTGGGAGACGCTAGTGATCCTTAGCTAGTCACCTGAAAAGATACAAACACTCCGGTCGGGGGTGCCGGAATTAGCATTCCAACGGACAAGTCAGTTCAGACACTCAGGATAGCTTGTTTACTAAGTTAAGTGAAGTGATTCTTACATACCTTTCTAAATCTGTGGTTCTTGTATTTATACTTGTTTTCTGGGCCTCGGGACCTGAGCCTACTTTTATTCCATTCCCCTTTTATTTATTCGGAGCTACTGATCTCCGGCTATTTGGCCTTCCTAACGTATTTGGCATCCTAGTCACGCAATATGGAGTCGAATAATATCTGATTTCTGGGGTATGCACCTTCCGACTCTTCTATTTATTCAACTCCCATAGTTGTGAAACACTACACATTAAATATTTTAGTAAGTGGTAAGTGGTGATTTATAGTTGAGTAGTGAGGTTTTTAGACATAAACCTAACTTATCATTATACGTAATTTTTAGGAATCATTGCGGATTACCAAAGAGGATAGTAACCCTTTAAACTTATAATTCAATTCTCAAGACCATGGTTGGTACAGGATAAGGGTTAAAAAGAAAAAGAAAAAGGGATAAGACTCTTGAATAAGGATAAGGGTCAAAGTATAAGGGTCAAAGTAAAAGGGGTAAATCAGAGAGGGATTGAGAAATGCTGCCACGTATGCGACTATTGCTTGAGCCTTACACCTTGTTTAGGTATAAATAGGGAAGTGAAGTTCGTTGGTGAAGCACAGAAACAAGGTGAGCGTAGGGAGCGTAACGTAGCAAGTGAGGCTCTAAAGTGCGAGGAAAATAGGGATTAATTTGTACTAGAGGTGAGTTATATTATACCTTGAGCTAGTATAATATGTTTTAAATATGTCTTGAGTTACCATAATATACATATGTTTTGACTCACCATGATTTATTTTATAAAAGTTATGTTTTATAAAGGTTTCAGTTACGTGGATTATTTTCTGAACCCTATTTGTGAAAATGAAACTCATGGATATGTTTGTGTATATTTTAAAGAATATTTGACTATAACCTTATAAACAATTATGTTTTGTAAGAACCATCACGGGAGTCCCACGGTTTAGGGGACTGAAATAACCATTCACCCCTGTTTGACTACTTTGTGGTCCCCTGTTTGTCATGGATTCATTGACCCCTGTAGTGATTGTCACTTAGTGACTCCTGTTCTGTTCTGTTATGTACCGTGGTTATAGTTAATTATTTCAGTTTCTGGCACTTAATTAATTTGTGTATTCAACTCAAATTATGTTAATGTTTTAGCTTAAATAAATATCCATGGTGTAACACGGCCGCGGGGGGCCTCTCGCTACAGTTCGGACTCCCTTTTTGTTTGTTGCGGTTCTAAATCTGAACCAAAGAGTCCAACTCTGGCAAATTGTTTTGAAGAAAAACAAATTTTGAAAAGAAGTGCCAAACATGGACTGCTTTGCCAGATTACAGAGTCGCCACCTAAATATTTTAAAATGGGAAATTTAGGAAACCCTGACTCGGTGCCGAAGGCCACGTGTCCGTCATCACCAAAGTGTCTTGGCTCGGGAGCTTGGATACGATTGGGGAAGGTCAGCTATGAGCACCCCCTTTCGCCCGGTCCGAAGACCGGCCTCTACTAACCGTGATATCCGTTTTTGAAAACATTACATGCTCTTATTCCAATTATTAGCCTAGAATTACTATGTTATGCGCACAGCAAACAAGTATAAACTAGATCGCCTAATTTAGAAACAAACATTGCATATCCGTTCGTTTTGAAAATGCTTTGGAATTTGCTACTCGCAAGTAGGCTAAAACACGGATTTCAATGAGTTTTCCCAACTCAAGCAATCCAACCTCCACCCACAGGCATTCAAACAGTTTATCTCATATAAGCTCTTAGCCGCATGGTAAGCATACTGTCATGGCAACATTCACACGCATGTGGTATGCTAAAGCGTAAAAATACTTACATCGTACTCCGTGCCAAAACAAGAAACTAGTTAGCAGACATGCATGCCCTAGTTCATGTTAGAGTGACTAATGCATCGCATACAACATGTAATTAGGATAGGCTCGGCTAACCCTAAGATGGCACGTGAAATGCAATCATTATCCAATGCACGTATTCAATTTGGAATTGAAAATACAATGCAGTTTGTATGATGTACCGAGCCCGATGCATGTCAACAAATGCATGGATGCACGCATGCATAGCATAAGGTATGCTAAAATAAACGTGCCCTAATACTAACCATTAAAAGCGGGTAAATAAAAGGGAGAAAGAAATGGGGGTTGGAAGACATACACCCACTCACGCACACTTATTACAGATTCGCCCTCGCTCGGAGGGACTAAAAGAATAATACAAATAATTAACCACGCGAGCTAATTAAATATTACAAATAGTCTAATTAGTTGACAAACTAACTAAACTGAGAAAAGCAATAAACCGCCTCGGGAGGAGAGCCAAATGCAGCACGTGCTCGGATTCCGCTCGGAATTACGCTGCCATGCCTAGATTGCCTCTGTTTTCCCTGCCTTGCACCTCAGAAGACTGCCAAAGTCTCAGAACTGCTTCCTTGGATGCTGGGGATCACCACCGGCTAAACAGAATATCCACCGGCTTCTATATGTGGCCACCGGCACAAAATGAACTCATCGGCTATCAATAGACTGCCGGTCGGCACTAAATACTGCCGGCCGGCACTGAATGTCTGCAGAACCTGCAACTCACAGCAGCAGAGGGCAAAAACTTGCATGGCAATGTAATTCCAACAATGTATGCACTAATCATGCCCCTTATCATATTTGTGACTCAAAGGGACATGTGCCTCGATTCTCGGGCCACCAATCACGCATTTCCATGCATGATGGCCTAAAGAACCAAGTTGTGCACTTTCAATTTCAAATGCATGCAAACCATATAAACAAACAAGGGTGCCAAACCTCTATCATGTTTATCTCAAGAGGCCTAGCATGCATGTGAATGCAATGAAATCCTAAGCATGTTGGCTAGCATGCAACATGGACAATGTAATGTAAGGATGTTAATATGCAAACACACCTACAAGACAAACATGTAAACCAAACAATGGGGTGGACTTAAACATGATCTAGGCAACTCTAACTAGGCCTAAAATCAGTAGCCAAAATGCTAAGTATGAGAGCTAAACACACATGCACATGTACACATGTTAAGGCACACAACTTAGGCATTAAACAAACCACTCTCAAGCACACTTGAAAGGAGATAACATGGATGATTAGCATGCAACATGAGCTCTAAAATCATGTCAAAGTGTGGTGCTAAACCAACTCAAGATAGGCCAAACAAAGCATGCAAATGGTCCAAGACTTAAAGCAAGTCAATGAGGCATTGAATTATACTTATGCAAGACAATTATGGCATGCATTAAACAACTAAAAACAGGTTTTTAGCATGTTAAAACAAAGCCAAAAGGCTACTTAGATGACATCTAAGAGGCTTGAAACCAAAGGCATGCACAATGACCAAAACATGGAGCATTCAATACATGCTTTCAAAGCATTAAAGAGGCAACTAAGGCAAGCATACAAGCACACCAAAGGGAATGAAATGACATGCTAGGTGGTTTCAAACCACCGAAATGATGCAAGAAACACAAGCTACACATTCACATACTTGAGGCGTACAAGCCCTGCAAGCCACAAATGCAAAGGAGCTATACTAAACATGCCAAAATCAATCCAAATGACTATGGACAGAGTTAAAGCATGGAAAAATAAGCATAAAACATTCATAAGTCTAAGCCTAAATCATGCTCAAATAAAGGCTAACAACCTAAGGTATGTTAAGGGCATTACAAGGCATTACATGGCAACTATGCTAAGCATGCATAAGGGACCAAAACCAACACATAGCAATGTTAAATCATGATATCCTAAGCATGAAAAACAGTCCATACATGCTCAGCACACACTCAAGCACAATGCTCCCTTAAGAGGCCAAATCTTGCCCTTTTCAAGGACATCAAGGAGAGGGGGTGACCCCCTCCTTCTTGGGACTTCAAGGCATCACCTTCACCATTGAAATCCCTCAAGATTTCAGTGGTGAAGAGACCCCAACACCAAAATCCCGGAGCTCTCACAAAATAGCACAAAATGAGGCCTTTTCAAGGCCTAAGAGGGGTCAAACCTCCCCAAAGCACAAAGTACCCTTAATAAACTATCAAGAGGACTAAAAAATAGAACTTTTTTGTATTGAACACCAAGCACAAAAATAGTTCAAGGATAGGTCAAAATGGAGTGCAAGAATGGGGTAAATAAAGCAAGTTTCTCACCCTTGTTGACCCTCTTCACAAATGTTGACTTTGTTGCTTCCTTGAGCTCCAAACCAATCAAGAACAGCAAGAACAACCACTTGGGACCTCAATAGCCAGGGGAAGGTGAAACACTAGGTGTTGATGTGCAATAGTGAGACACAAACACCTAGTGTACAAACAAAAGAGCAAAAGAAAGATAGAATAGATATAAAATTCAAACCCTAAAACCAGAGCTTCTTCTCTGTCTTTTCTCTCCAAAATGTCTAACTCTTCCAACCTTTGAGCCAAGAGAAGAGAGTCTTCTCTTATAGGAATCAAAGCTTACAAGCTAAGTAAACCAAAGGCTCATCCCTCCATACACGTGTATGGAGGGGAAACAAGTACTACAAAGCTGTCTGAAAATATCTCCACAAATAGCTGTAAAGTGATCGGCAGGGCAAAATGGTCATTTTGCCAAAAAGAGTGCCGACCGGCACAATATAGTGCCGATGGCAACATCAACCAGCCGGTGGCCTCTAGCCACTGCCGATGGTGTGTGGGGATGCCTCAGAAGGCATTCCCTGCCCCTCCAAGGCAAAGCACAAGTGTTTCGTGCAAAACCAGACACAAAACAGTCGAGTTCGGAGATCCTGAGGCAAGGCGCATAGCCGAGAACTCCGGGAACTCCAAACAAACACAAACATGGGTAATCACCGAGTGTTCAAGCGGTGACGTCCAAGTCTTGAGGACGGTCAAAAATGGGGTGTCTACACATGGCTATTTTGTGCCCCTACACTCACAGTATAATATTTCTCACTCTGCTATGTACTTATAGCTGTTACCCCTTTCAGTTGACGAGGTTTAGTGGGATCAAGATGGAAAATGAATCGCTGTGTTGTTTTATTTTTTTTAAGATTTCTATCTTTTTATTATCAGACTCTTGTAATACAATGAAGTTCAAATGACTATGTTCTGTTTCCTTTTAAATAAACAGTTGGTACCCAATTATTTTTTTGTATTTATCCCCTTGCGTTGCGACTATAGAATTATCCGAATTATTTTATTTTTATCTTGTTACGACACCGAGCCTTTGGGTACCGGGTTTGAGTCGTGACAATTACTACTTTCCTCCACCACGACTAGAGAATGACTGTTAATGTGTTTCGCTGACAGCTTAGATGACACCATTTTAATTTGTTTGTTTTTAGAATGTACCTTTACATTATGTATTTTCATTGTTTTGTATATTGTTATTTTAACAACTTTTTGTTGGGTCAATTTGTTTTATAAATGTAGTAGTTTTGTCTTGTATAATATAGTAGCTTCCGCCATCATATTATCCAATATTAAATCCTCTATTAGTTTTTCACTTCCATTGCCAATCAAAACATCTGCACCATCTTTTGAAGCTTCAGGGATTCCATTACTTCTTTTCTTTTTGATAATTTTATTTACTAAATCAACCATTTTCTTCTTTGCTTGAAAAACAAAATCCCAAGTGCAAACCATTTTAGTTGAATTTTTTAAAGAAATTAAAGAATGTAATTTAACTAAAACTTGCTTGTAATGATCTGTGGAGTCTACTTGTGTAACGACCTCATCGCATATAATGATTACACTTAATTAATTAAGGAGATTTGAAATTTAATTGCCAATTATTCCAATTTAATTTGGGTTTTATGAAAAGTATGGAGATTGATTCATTTATGGTTCTATTAAGTGCTTACTTTGGAATTAGAAATTAAGGGTCCAAATGGCTTAATGAAGTAAAATATAGAAGTTGAATCAATTTAATTTTAATTACGGACCCATTTAGGAGTTTAATTAAATATTCGATTCAGTTTAGTAAAATTGAGATTCGATTAATTAGGTCCTAATTGGAGTTGATTAAGTCATGATGATTGAAAATTGTGGTTATTATAAATTAAATTTAATTATGATGTGTCCAATTTGAATATGTAATTTATTGATGGAAATTTGAGTCTAATCAGAAATTAAAGGCTTAAATGATTTGGGAAATCAAAATTGATAATGATAATGAATTTAATTTAATATTTGGAGCCTTTTGGGAGTCTGACTAAAAATCTAATTCAGATTGGTAAAATTAAATATAATTAATTGGGCCTTAATGGAAGTCAAATTAGACTAATTAAATTATGTAGGAATTATAATTTGTTATAATTAATTTAATTATGTGTTGATCAAAATTTATTTTGATTAAGTGATGCTTAATTGAATTAATCCTAGACATAAATTAAATTATGGAACAAATTAGAATAGTGTGTGGGTGTGCAGAGAAACTTGTATGGGGGTATTGAGAAATCTGATTGTGTGCATATGTATAAGGGATGTGCTGGAAGCTTGACCAAGGTGCACGTGTGCAATATGTGTCAACAAGAGAGGTGTGCTTGTGTGTGTGTGTATGTTGAAATATTTGAATGAAAGCTTATTTGGGTGTTCTGCTGGAAACCGTGTGAGAGAGGGAGAGAGTGTTCCAGGCACTAGTTGCTGGAAAATAAAATAAAATGGGGGAGTTGCTCTATGTCAAAAAGAAAAAGATGGAGCTCAATGAAGCATGGGTTTAAAGAAAGGAAAGAAGAAATTCAATAGAATTCACCACTCAAGAACTCTAGGTATGGAATTTAAGTTCAAATCTTTTAGATTAATCACTTAAAAGCTGGAAAAAAGAGAGAAGATGAAGAAAATCAAGTTAAGTGTAGGATTATGGAAATAAACTTGAAAATTAATTAGTTTGAGTTTGATTATTTATTATTTATTATTCTTCATAAATTTGAGGTTCATCCTTACATGCATGTTAGAATTTCAAAGTTTTAGATTTAATTTATGTGTAAAAAGACTTATGAGATTAAATTTGGGTTTGCATGCAAAATCAAGTTAGGACCAAAAGTATGAATTAGGATTTCTTAAATTTGTTGAACTTGAGTTCAATTTCATATAAATAGAAGAAGTTAGCAAGATGATGAGTAAATGGAGTTATGTTCAATTTATGGAAATTAAATTAGAAATCAATTATTTTGACCTTAATTTTGTAATCTTGCATGAGATTAAGTTCCATTTGTTACATGCATGAATAAATTTTACAAGTTTAATACTCTAATGATACATACATCATGGATTTTGAAGGATTTAGATTAACCCAATCTCATATTTTGAAGAGAAAAAAGAAATGTTTTAGGAACATCAAGTTTATGAAAAACTAGAATTAATCCTAATGCTAGATGAAGCTTTGATTTTATAATTAGATTTTTAATCCATGCATGTAATGTAATTTAAGATTTTATTTAATTTAAACATATTTTGATTATGAATTAAGTTGAGTTTAAGATTATGGAAATTAGTTGGAAAATTTATAAGAAGTTTCATGACTCCAATTTCATGATTTCAAGGAAAATAGAAAGAACTTGAAGCCAATTTTATGTAATTAAAGAGAAAATGAGAAATTGAAGCTATAATCAAATGTATGAAAATTAACTTAGAAATTAATTACTTTGGGTTGAATTTATTTGTCATAACATGAAATTGAGTTCCAATTGTATGTACATTATGAATATTTCAAGAGTTTTGAAAGTTTAATTCGTGTTTTAAAATTTGTGGGCTTGAAATTGGGTTTGATGTGGAGAAAATGAGTTAAAACTAAATTTGGGCAATTGGAGCATGATTTTGAATGAATGATTCCTAATTAAAAGTGTTTACTAAATTATACAATGGCTCTCCATTTTTGTGTACCAAAAATACACGCTTTGAGGCTTTGAATATCAAATTTGAACTTCAATTGCAATTTTGCAATTTTAGAATTTGCGTTGTCCGCTCGAACGAAAAAAGTCTCGCTCGAGCATGAAAATCGAGTTCCCAGTAGTTTTTCAAATTTTACAGTCCGCTCAAGCAACCGAAGTGGCGCTCGAGCGGAGACCTATTTTCAGCATATTTTGGAAAATTGCATTTAGTTCACATTTTTATTCTCATCTCTTTCCAAGGCATTCTAGACATGATTTATGACTCAATAAAGATTAATAAGCTACTAATCAATATAGATTAGTTAGTTAAAGAATGAATCATTGATCTAGTGATAATTGTTTAAGAAGCCAAGTAAAAGATCAATCTATTTGGAAAATAAGGACTTAGTAATGAAAGAATATGTGAAATAAGAACCCGGTTTATTTGAATGAGAAAGAATTAGCGTAGTAGAACTTCGGACTATTTAGACGGAAAAAGACTAGAAAAGTCTAGTTTGATCAAGGAAGGTATTTCAATGTGTTTATGATATGTGCTTGTATAGTTCACGCGCCATTGTCTGCCCGATTTATCTGATATGTTCAGTCCATCTGATTTGCTTTTGCAACCATCTGTGAGTAATAACTTAGTAAAGTTATGTTCAACTGTATCTATTTTCTGTATGATAAAATAAGATCTGTTTTCCGAAATGATATGTTTTGTACAATGAATGATTGTTCAATTTCTGATATGTATTCGTGACATCCTTAGCATCATGTGATATCTATTGGTTGTTACCCAGTATCAGACGTTCCTTTATGGAACTTATATCCGTCTGCACTCTGTTACCCGTATCGGAGGCCCCGTTATGGGGGCTCAGCTTCTGTTATGTTACTCGGATCCGGAGGTTCCTTTAAGAAACTGGTTACTTGTAACCCTCACGTGTCTGCCTCTGTTCTATATCTGCTCTGTTATTGCTAATGGATGTATCACGTAAACTTAAGCATGAATCATGATTTCTGTATATGATCTGGATAAATTATGAATTTGATACGAAACTGAATTATGAATTCTGAATCTGTACGAACTCATTCATTAAAACCCTTTACTCTGTTATTATTCACTAGGCTTTAGCTCATTGTATTATTTATGTATATAGGTGATCAGACGTGTGACCAGGCTTAGAGGCATCTGCCTAAAATCTATTTTGTCAGCCAACCTATGTGCCTCCCGTGGAGGTTCTGGATATGTCAAGTGATTATCGCTATGTGATTTAAAGTTTAAGTTTTGTTTTTGTACTTGGTTGAACAAGTCTTGTGTATTTTGTAAATAGGGTTAAGTCTCTTTTTGTTTGATCTGTATATATATTATGACGTAGGGACGATGTGTATATATGTATATAAAAAGTTTAAAATTTTTCTGTCTCATATAAGTCTGCACAGCTCAATGGACGTTGTATATTTGTTATTTGCTTCCGCTAGCCCCTAATATTATGTTAATCTGTCTCAAAGGCCTTCGGTAATCCCAAGATTACTGGCCGGTTACGATGCTAAACCTATAGGGGCGGGTTTGGGTCGTGACAACTTGTAAGGAAATTAATAGGTAGAGACATGAGACCTGGAATTCATTCTTGAAATAACATGAGCATGTTGTACCAACCACAGAATGTTATAAATAATTAAAATGTTGTACAAACCACATATTTATGAGCATGTTAAAATCAAATCAATACAATTATATGTTATAAAAAAACAATGAATACAAATAATTCCAATACAACCAATACAACCCACTATTAATGTTTTGTAAATAATAAAACCAATACTACCCACCAATACATAAACAATCAAGGCAGTCAATTAGTTGTTCGAAATAAGATTTGTCGTTGAAGATCTTCGTAGTACGCCCTTTGCATAGGATTTAAAATTGTCATGTTCATTGACATTATTTTATGATCTTCATCTCGTTGTTCTCTTTCATTCATCATAGATAGGAGTTTTAGTTTTTACTCCCTATCCTCAGCCCTTTTTTGACGCTCCGTAACCTTCTGTTCACAGTCTATCGCCTTTTGTTCATCTCGCTCAACAGTTCTAACGGAGATAGTTGATAACACTTCAACAATTTTGGATTGGTTGGCAGCCATTTCATCAAATCTACTACCGTGAGTTGTTTGATTCTTCAACTTCTCTTTCGCTGCCTTGGTACCAATTGGTCGTGTTGATGTATTAGTTGGTTGTTGGTGCATCGCATTATTTTGGTTGGGTTGAAAAGCCTCATCTTCAGTTGGTGGATTTGAACATGGATAAGCATGTTGCGTGATTTTTTTGGGTTGTGTTCGAAATTCATCCCGCTTACAACTTCGGCGCAAAATATTCCAACATGTATCAAATGTGAAGTGTTTTTTTCTGTATTGCATGATACATCCGTTTCACTTCAGCGATCTACAAAAACAAAATTACAAAAATTTCAATAACAAGTATACATTACAAAAGAAAATTGATATTTAATAACAGAAAGAAATTTTACCATTTCTGCTTTAGTTGTTCCACTTTGTTGTCTCAGTTGAATTTGTTCAAGAAAATCACAAAATTTATTAATTGCCTTCTGCATGCCAGACCAACGGTGAGACAAAGAAATACGGTGTCGATTTGATTCACCGCTCAATTGTGAATTAAAATAAACAAGTACTCGTTTTCAAAATATAGCCATAGTCTGACTATTAATGGGATCTTGAGAGATTGCCAACCAAGATCTACATAAAGTTTTATCTTCTATAATTATGAACGCTTTACCACGAGAAATACGAGAAGTTTCAGAAATAAAATGAATATCAGTGTTCTACTCTCGTGAAGTTTCCAAAATAAAATTAATATCAGTGTTGTGTTCCAACATTTGTGATTCCTCAAATATTTCTGTAAAACAAGTATAACGCAGCAGGTAAAAATTTCAGATCATACCTTAGTGACAGAACCTGAAGCGAAGAATCTCGTGGGTAATATCATGTGCTACAAGAATGTGAACAACGAACCCAGTAGTGGAGTGATACCACAATATGAATATCACCCACACAAGTCACAGTGCAAAAAGCTTGATCATTGTTTAATGGGAGAGAGTCAGTATGGGAAAAACATTCGTTGTTTTCATTATACCATATCCCATATATCGTATTAGACATATAGGATAAATATATCATCTATCCATATCAGTTGATATGATAGATATAATATCATGAGTGGTGATCCAAATAAGTTTTGAATTCAAATTCAAACTTATATGGATAAGGTTCAAAAGGTTCATGGGTCATGCCACATGGGCACCAAATTTCTAACATCTCCCACTCGCATGACACTGCCACATCTCTATCTCAATCTCCCCAAAAATGAACAATCTCATACTAGCCAATTCACCGTGCAACCGCTGAGAACACCTGCATGTGGGAGCTCTATACTAGAAACTTAAAATGAGCCAGCATAGAGACATCAACCCAAAAAAAAAAAATAGAAATGGTGTCTCATATACCCAAGACCAATCTAATTACACTGGTCCAAAAAATATCTCTAATCCCTCAAAAGAACATGTTTGACCCTTTCAATTCTTGCAATATATTCACACTCAATCCGCATCTCATATAGAGCGATGTGAGTTGCTGGCAGTGAATATACAACAGTGGTGTAATATTAAATGATCTTTCCTTTGCCCTCATGCCATTTAGTTTAGGATTGACCGTTTTTCCAGTGATGTCCCTTAAGGTCAAATCATACATGACCGCAGGTGACATACCAAAGTAATAGAACATCAACCCCTTACCTTATAACATAGTCAAAGGTCACAAAAGGGTACATAAATGAAAGTCATATCAATAATGACACGTAAGACTCACACGGTGAGGAAACAGGGATTCATTCTCTCACCTCATTACTCGGTCGTCAAGAATATATAGTATGAATACATGTTACGATGGAGTAACTTTTCCAAAGAGTGACGTCATACTCGATACACCGTATAGATCTTAGTCTAGTCGCTTTCTAGCACTTAACCCGAATTCTCTATTTGCTCGCCTACCAGGCGCCAAATGAGATCTCGCATCTGGCTAATCATAACAGGCACAACATGGAAAGTGGGTACCAACATCCATGTTTGGTCCTTAACACGACCTCATCTTGGTTATAACCAAGGCGACATACATAGTGAATAATTTAAGCCTCTCTTGGCTCTAAATAAAAAATAAACCACTAGTCTCATCCTTGCTCCCTCCCAAGCGCCAAGGGCGATTGCTCGTATGAGTGAGCCAATCTTGCCTGCTGGCATCATCATCTGCTAATCATTATGACACAAACCATAAAAGTGTCAACATCCCATCATCTCATAACAAATAAGTGATCGATTTTAAAAAATACGACCACAGTCTACGCAATTCTAGATTCCAAGCATAAGCTTTATCAGCACCTCCTGCGATAAACATATACAACAGAATCCCCCATGTGCGCCTCACATGAAGTGGTTCAAGATCACTACCTTTTACGCAATTACCTCTCTAAAGATGTTTTGGTGAATAATCTGCGTTCATTCAAGATGCGCTCAATCTAAGAACCACTATTTGGATAACTGTTTTAGGCTGTAAAAGATTTATTGGAACTAGCAACATTTTTGTGCTCCTAACTTTTCACCATAAAAGCAGAGGATAAATCCCTAGGGATCTACTTATCCAATTCTCCAACGAGAAATTGGGTCACAATGTCCACAAATCAATGTTCCGAACTTATGTCAATCATAGCCTAAGTCGAAATAACCTCACTCCCCAAAAGGAAGTCTTCTCATGGTCTACATTTTTCTCAATGGTGCGACTTTTCGATATCTAGCGAGCCTTATGCCTCAATAATGACTATCCAAATTATGCATAACTTTAGAACAGTTTCACGTCATAATGGAAAGTCAACCAAATTATAGAAATGGTTAATCCTCAAAGACTTTGTCTTAAACTGCGCAACATTGATCCACTGTCTTAAACTGCGCAACATTTATCATCTTGCGGAGCAATCATAAATGTTTCCTTCTCAATCACACAGTGATGACGTGAAAAATTTTCACATTTACTACCATGCAACTAAGAATGTAGAGTATTCTTCTCTAATTGAGTAATCCATTAATAGGCACATCGCTCCCACTATCCCTAGGATATTTGGAAATTTCTCTCAATTCTCAACTAGGCTACATAAAGCACTATGCTTAGAATTATCTATCTTATAGAGTTCCAAAAACTCTATTTACGTCACCTTTATTAAGAAAACTTTATGTGACTTAGTTACACTACTACAAAGCTATTTACTTGTATGCACATGACCCGGAGGGTTTACATGATAGTATACAATAATGCGCCACATGACCCTATGTGTTTACAAGACAACATACAATAATGCGCTATAGAACACTAGGTCTTAACTTCGCAACCTTATGAGAAGTAAAACAAATATGAGTTGCTTAACGGTTACAGATCACCCATAAATGGCTCTCCGCTAACCTATTACTTAAATGGAGTGTGAAAAATTGATATGAAAGACACTTAGTTAGGGATATAGGCAACAAACTAAAGTGCTATTCCCAATTGAGAAACATTTTTGCGCCACCATCCACCTAACATTAACAATACTTAATTCCTTATCTCTACTTCACTTTTGTGTTGCTGAGTACTAGGAATAATCAATTTTCTAAGCATCCATTTCTCTTCACAGAGCTTTCTAAAAAATAATTCAAATAGATATTCGTCACCTTGGTCAAAACTAAAAGCACGAAAGCTCTTATCTATTTGATCTCGACCTCATATGTGCAATGTCAAAAATCATTTCAAAACTTTTTGACTTATGGGAGATCAAATAGTCTTGACTAAGATGCGTATCATAATCTATAAATATGTCGAGATTTGGGGCTAGCTATCATACCCTTACACATGTCCAATCACAAATATCATAGTGGACTAAATGCACTAGTACAAATGACCTTCTATGGCTTTCTTACTTACTTGTGCACAACTATTGCGAACAAAGTTATACATTCACATGAGAGCAGGACGTCACAAGCGAGTGGGCCCAAGAGGGCCTACTCAAACCATCCTGTCATCATCTCATTAATGTGATTAAGTATAATAAGCCATCAGTTCATGACCAACGTCATAAACTAATTCCAATCATCCTAATGTGTGAGTTCTTGAAGACAAGTTTTAAAGGTTTAGGCCCAACTAGGTAATGACTCACAACTAATTCATATTCACTAGATCATAAAATGATGTCATGGACATATCAAGTGCGCTTGAGTCGCAAATTTAACTAGTAAGTGCTAATCCCTTGTACTTTCAAGTCAATTTTATTCTCCATACACTTTACTGCATTTAGTTGAAAGATGATGATACTCCTCTTGCCATCTCTGTTTCTCGCTTCATAGTTACTTGCAATTAATTCTATTATCCACAAGAAGGAGAGAATAAGCTATTAATCTATGACAGCTCCTAAAGTAACTTAAGCACGAATTATGCTAAAAAGTCTAACTCAACACAATGCTCTCACAAGCGATGCGTTAAATTCTTAGAGTCATAACAACCTTGTCGGCCTTGACCTTTTCATTACTATGCTGCAACGTTTGCGTTTAGTGGTAAACGTTATTCAAAAAATGTTAGCCTAGCTAAGGAATCATACAAAGAAGCACCTCCTCATGTCTCACACTTAACTGTGGAAACAGTAAGTGTCCAGACTTAGACAAGTTGGCAATGCTAATAGATTTTCCAGCCACTTGGCGTTAATCTTTTCACTTAGTGTTAATAGATTTTGCTGCTACTAAGCGCTAATCTTTTAACTTCAAGTGATACTTTAATGCACACTATTATAGTACGTGAAATTTTGCTCCATCCACTCCCAATAATTGGGTAGAGAGCAAAACACTGCTCATACTGACTACTCGTCTTACATTTAATGATTAACTCATTTAAGCTCGCATTTCTTTGATGACGTGACTCTTGAATATTACTTCATCCAATGATGCAACATCATTACAAGTCAAATTACAAAGTCAATCCGCGCAGCTCAATAGTCAAGATCATATACAGATCTATTGAGGGCTTACTAATTTCACAACTCCAAAACTTGCCAATCAAAGCTACGTAACGTGCCGCTAACCATAGCGCACACATCAGTTTTTATTGTGCCAAACAAGGCAACAAAACCACGGCGACTTTGAGTCATTTTTCCTTACTTTGGCTCAATTAAGGTCTGACCTAAAGTCTCCAAGACTTTTGCTCATCTAAAGAATAGGATTACATTGTTCACATTTGAACATCTCTACTAAGTCTAGGTCAACCAAATTAACTTCCATAAGCTAAGTCAATTTAGGGAGAAATTCGCATTGAGATTAATTTGATTAGCGTAATATAATTTTGCCACAAAAATCTAAATTAAATAGTGACAATATTATACAAGTCGCAAGATTGAAAATCCGCTATGCTCGTAATCATCTCTTGCGCCACAGCCGACAATTATCCAAAATTTAATTTAATTTATGCACAAAATATTAGTTTTCAAGAGTAAATCTACAAAGATTTCTGACTATGGCATGTCTAAAAGCATGATAAAATATTCTAATTCCATACAATAGCATCATAATGTAGATTCACAATCAATTCATGCTATGTTACAATTACTAATGGAATTTAAATAAATAAAAAATAAATCATGCTATTCAAATCACAACATATTAGAAACTCTAAAAAAAAATATGTTGTATTTAATAGTCAAATTATGCCATAACAGAATGTACATCATTCTGAAATTTTCTGGAATTTTTCTGAATTTTTCTGTAATTTTAAATAACTAATAAACACACATAAAATTAGAAATAAATATTCCAGAATCTGGTAAACTGAAAAAAATATACCAGTAAATAGTAAAACTTTGTAGTAGTTTACAATAAAAATTTCAACCCCAGAAAATTAGTCATGCAACCCCAGAAGCATTTTAAAGCAGAAATAATGAATTATTATTTCAGGAAAAATATTTTTTATTTTCAGGAAATTTTCAAAATTTTACAGAAGATAGAAAATATAATTCTTAGTCTAACAGTACCAACCACGCTTAAAACAAAGCTATAACGAATTGCTTATGACCATTTTAACGGCGTCTTGGCGTGGACAGTACGGCTAACGCACGCGTGATGGCACGGGCAGCATGTGAAAATCGCGCCTGACACGTGGCGGCGCGTAGCAGCACGTGGAAGCGCGTGGAAGTCGCTAATGGCGTCAGATGGCGCGTGTGGACCACGCGCCGCCTTCCAGGGTGTTTTCTGGTCTAATTTCGGTACTGTCGGACTCCATTTTTTAAAATAAAAACATTTATGGTCTCAAAAATGACATTTAATGAACATAAAAATTGAGGTGTATTACACTCTTAATCTAATGAGACTGGAAGTGCAGAAACCCTGCACTTCATCTTCCTTCTTTGTTAGTTTTCATGCATATATTGTGTATATATATTTATGTAAAATTATACACATATTTTAATGCCTAAAAATAAGCACGAAAATACCCATTAAGGCTCTGATACCAATGTAAAACAAGTATAACGCAGCGGGTAAAAATTTCAGATCATACCTTAGTGATGGAACCTGAAACGAAGAATTTCGTGGGTAATATCATGTGCTTCAAGAATGCAAACAACAAACCCAGCAGTGGAGTGATACCACAATATGAGTATCACCCACACAAGTCACAGTGCAAAAAGCTTGATCATTGTTTAATGGAAGAAAGTCAGTATGGGAAAAACATACGTTGTTTTCATTATACCATACCCCATATATCGTATTAGACATATAGGATAAATATATCATCTATCCATATCAGTTGATATAATAGATATAATATCATGAGTGGTTATCCAAATAAGATTTGAATTCAAATTCAAACTTATATGGATAAGGTTCAAAAGGTTCATGGATCATGCCACATGGGCACCTAATTTCTAACAATTTCAAAATCTTCCATAGTTTGAAACAAATTCAGTAGGATACAATATCTAATTTAGACAGTGAAAAATATTGGAATGATATACACTCGACCTCAAAATCAAATAATATGAACTAAAGCTCACCAAAAAAAAAAAAATTTGTAATGACACAGAACTAAAAAAATTCACAGCATATCTACAACTTCAATAAAATGTAATGCTATTATCAAACTGAAATACTCTGTCAACCCAACTGAAATTCACAACATGCTATTATCAAACAAATATATTTTATAGAGCATAACAGCAACGGTAAGTTTTCAAAATACTCTGTCAACCCAACGGTAAATTATTGGAATTGCTAATGTAGAACGGCTAGTTCTCAACACAAAATTTATATGTATATAGGATGTAACCTTTTCATTTTCATTTTCACAGGAATTTAAATTTATATCAACCTTCAATTTATTCCTAGTCCACAAAATAACTTACCTATTCGCACATGTTCCAGAAAATAAACCAGTTCGCAAATTGAGGGAACTAGTCGACCTGTAAATCAACCGGCTAGACGTTCGGGTAGTTGACCGGTTGGCCCACCCCTAACATTACAGCACAGTGAAATGGTGAAATTTCGCGCTTGTCCTCAGTTTGATGAAAGTTTTGTTCCGTTCTCAGTTTGATATCAATTTGGTGAAACTATTGAAGAGGGAAAAAGTGACTTTTTTCATCAAATTTGAATTTGATGCAACGTTGAAAATGGCCTAAGCCTTTCATTTAATTACTGTAGATAGTTGTTAGCTTTACAGGTATACATGAGCACCGGATGACCGCTCGGTTGTCCCTCATTCAGCCACATCCTTACAAAATTTGTTTCAGGAATTTGGAAAATTTGCACTGTCCGGTTGACCGACCGAACATCCCTAACCGTCCTCCCGATCAACCGATGGTTTGATGAAATCCCAAACTACTCCGTTGAAACGCGTGATATCAGATGAAATTTTTACTCAAATTTTTATTTAAATTTGTTGGGGGAAAAAAAAGGTAAACGTTGGAGATACTCTAAATCTTACCCCCAAAAAAAAGTGAAAAATAAAATATATTTACTAAAAGTGGTGAAAAATAAAATAGAGTTTTATTTTTCACAATTTCTCATAATTTATCATTCAAACCCAACATAAGAAAAGAGCTATTTCTCATAATTTTCACCAAATTACACTATTCGGTTGGCCGACCGGGCATCCCCAGTCAACTGGGAGTTTGATGAAATCTCAAATTACTCCGTTAGAGTGATATGAGATGAAATTTTTACTCAAATTTTTATTCAAATTTGATGAAAAAAAAATATAATAAATGTTGGAGATACTCTAACTCTCACAAAAAAAATAATGAAAAATAAAATAGGTTTACTAAAAGTGGTGTAAAATAAAATAGAGTTTTATTTTTCATAATTTATCATTCAACTTACAAACCCAACATAAAAAAGAAGAAGAGTTATTTATCGTATTTTTCACTAAGTCATCGCATGGAGACGGAGTATTATTATTCTAATTCAAAAGTTAGTCCGGTTTATAATCTAAAGGATAGTGTTAAAATATTTAAAGCAAAATGTCCCAAACCCCCTTTCTCCCCCACCCCCACCCCCACCCTTACGTGGGGATTGGTGATTGAAAAAATAAATAAATAAATAAAATATGACCAATGAAATGCCAGTGGGGGTCGTAGGGGTGACCCCCACTGGGGGTCTCCATCATTGCCGATATTTAAAATAATTATTTCTCGTCGTATCTTCCCTAACCATCTAATCATCTATTTTACATATAATTTTACATATAAAAAATTGATTTATATATAATTTTTCTTACATAAAATATGAGAGATCACATATTCTAATGTCATGGTTTGAGAAGCCAATCTAACTTTTAAATTAAAGTAGTACTATTTTGGTCTCTTTCCTTGTTAAAAGTTAGTTTATTAATTTTTGAGCGTATTACATTAATAGTTCCTATAGTTTAGATTCTTAACTTTTCAATTGTGACACATTTAATCACAAATTTTAAATATTATTTCAAATAAAGATAATTAAAGATATCATTACTTAATTTTAAGGACAAAATCATCAATTTAATAAAAATATAAACTAATTTGACAAAAATAAATGTCAAAAAAAAATTTTCAAAATTATTTCTACTCACCAAATATAAAATTATGTCAAATTGATAAATCTTTTAGATATTTATTTTTTCATGAGTTTTTATGTGTTTAGATGATGATCATATAATGGGTAGTTGTTCGGATTTTAATGTGTAATTGATATATTTAATATATGAAATGCTTTTAGTTTTAAAATTTTCAATTTAATCGATTAGTTAATAATAATATCAAAGTTTTCGCCATATTTGACTTTTGAAAAAATATAAACTAATTTAATGAAAATAAAAATAACCACTCATTACATGATTATTATCCAAATACATAATAAAAATTAATTTGTCAAAAAAAATAATAAAAAATATATGTCTAAAAGATTTTTCACTTTTATATAATTTAATTTTTTGTGGTTAAAAATAATTTTTAAAAATTCAAAAATATTTTTTTGACATTTATTTTTGTCAAATTAATTTATATTTTATCAAATTGATAATCTTGCTATTGAAATTAAGTAATAGTATTTTCAATTATCCTTATTTGGAATAAGATTTAAAATTCAGGTTCAAATGTGTCATAATTGAAAAGTCAAGAACTAAAGTGACACAAGTTTCAAACTATAGATATCGTAATTCGCTCGTAATTTTTTTATTTTTTTAGGTTACATTACCTCTCTATTTATTTATTTTTTGTACTTTTTTTTAAAAAAAGTTTTTTAAAAAAAAGAGAAGAATTAGTTGAACAGTGAAAAAAATATATAAATATGAAGGGGTGCAATGCGAGTGAGACTTACACCCCCACAATTTTTCACTTGTATCCTACTACAGATTCACTTACAACTGTCACGTTTTTATAATTTTTATTCTATGTTCCACTGTCAAGTAATTTTAAAAAAAAATCAAAAAATTAGCTTTTAACATACTTTTCAAAATAAACCTTTATTTTTTAAGTGATCCTAAAACATAAAGTGAATGAGTAAAATTTAATACAAGCAATGATACATAATTTTAAATTTGACCCTCTAACGAGGCGGCAAGGTAAAAAACCAAAAAAAAAAAAAATCAAACAAAAAAAAATCAAATCAATGGATGGATCCTACATCTATTAGAGTTCTTTTGAAATTATTAATTTAGAACTCCCAAACATTATACATTCTATGCAAAAATATGGATCCTACATCCATTAGAGTTCTTTTGAAATTATTAATTTAGAACTCCCAAACATTATACATTCTATGCAAAAATAATAATAAAAAAATTATTTCATTTTTCGACCTTCAAATCTTGTCATGTCCTATCCTATCCTTATCATTTGGAAAACCTATATAAAAAATCAAAATACCACCACGCTTCGCACGCAACTCTGATGAATGGGCGAGGGTGCTAAGGACATAAGCTGTGGGCGTATTGACAGTTCGTTTGAAGAAACTGATGTTGTGTTGGCTGATGAACATGCCACCTTGTAAGCTAAGTATGAAATTAAGTCCTAAGATGAAAGGATGATTCTGATGGGTATTTCCTATCCAAACTTGAGGTAATGGGAACCATTCTATGTGCTGATCTTGAGAACCTAGATGATGAAAACTAATCTGGGCGCCATTAATGCAATGTGCATATGTCTGTTTAGTGCCATCTGCTATGCTGACTAAAGCTGGGGTTGTTAAGGCTGTGCTCCATCCTGGGGGAACTACATGTTGTTCAATATATGATTTACTAGCTCTTGTATCTATCATGGCATCTATACTGAGGGTTTTTTCTACAAATTTAATTACACAAGAGATCTCAACTAAATTTGACTTGGGTATAACGGGATAATTAAAAGGTAAATATGTATTATCTGGTTGTACTAGAGAGTATTGACTAAAGGGTTGAGAATCAACTAAGTTGACTAATTCTAAAGAGTTCATATGATCTTCAACTAGTTTATCTTTTAAGGGGTTTTTACTGTGAAATTGTTCTAGCTGCTATTTAAGCTGTCTATTTTCTAATTCTAAACATTCTATGTCAAAACTAGTCTTAGTTTCTATCTCTCTTATTTGAAGTTTAAGTTCTCTTACTTGTACTTCTAATTCTCTATTTGTTAGATGTAATTCTCTACTTTTTATACTATGATCTTCTCTGTTATTTGCTGGTGTTATTTTATGTATCATGTTTAATTTTTCGAGACAGATTATACAATAGGTTATGCTGCATAATAAATACTGAGCTCTCTTATCTCTAGCTGGAAACCAATTACAATAACTGCATCTAGTAGTATCAAATCCTAGTCCTATTTAAAAATTATGCTGGCATTCAGTGTCTGCATTACATTCCATCATAAAGAAAGTTTCTTGAGAAAGAGTTATTCCTATTTCTTGGTTGATTTGTCCTAAAAGATTATCTACGTCTGTATCACTTTCTGAATCACTATCTGAACTATTTGCTTCAATTTGATATTCATAATCGCTAACTATGCTATAGATTTCTGAATCATCACTATTTATGCTGACTATATCTTCTTCTAAGTCCTCTATAATATGTAGTCTTTCTATCTCCTTATTAGTATTAAGTCTCTGTCTTTTTGGACAGGCTTTTGCAAAATGATTGGGTTCTCCACATATAAAACAATTGCATTTTTTACTATTGGGTTTTCTAGCATATCTTTATTTTCTTTTATCTTTTTCATCTTTGGGTAATCTCTTATAATTTGTCCTATTAAAGGTTCTACTTTTCCTAATGAATTTCTATTTTTTCCATGATTTTCTATATTTTTTCTTCCAATATTTTTCTTTTTTATATTTTCCATATTTTTTGTATTTTTTCCTATTATATTTATCTTCATATTGTTGAGTGGTATATATTACACTGCTACAAAAATCATAATTTTGTTTTTTCAAGTCTTTTTGTATTTTAACTTCTATACATTTTTCTCTGAGCTTATAAAATGTAAAAACTATTCTAGGTCCTATTCCTAAAGTTCCTCTTATATTTAATTCTCCTGTAGCTATTTTTGCTGGTAAACTTGCACAATAAATTGACCATTTATTTTCTATTTCTCTTCCTAGTTCTCCGGGTAATTTTCTAAAATATTTATTTCCTATTTCTTCATCAAAACTTTTCCCTGTTCTGGCTGCTATAGCTAAGTATTTTTTACTAAAAGGTACAATATATTTCCAACTTCCTAATGTTATCTGATCTAATTCAGTTAATGCTACACTTTGAGCGGAGTCATTTCCTCTAGAAGGGTCATATCATATAAGTATCTCTTTAATAAAACTGGTGAAATTCTAGGGGTTATTTCCTAATTCTTTAAGCTGTTTAATTGTTTCTTCATATTTTCCTTTAAAAGTTAAATAAATATTATAAGCTACATCTCCTAAAAGAGTCTCCATATATTCCTACATGTCTGTTGATTCATAAGGACTGATCATCCATGCTTTTACTGCATCATTTTCCCATCTTTCTATTACTTCTTGCCATATCTGAGGGTCGAATCTTGTTAGGTCTAAAAAGGTTCCTTGGTTATTAGCTGGCTGTAATTGTATACTCATATCTAATTGTCTACGCTTTCCATGAAACTTATAACTTTTATTTGGATCTGCGTGACTTCGTCCTGAACTGGCTAATGGTCTTCTTCCTCCTACTGCATAATGCGTTGGTTCTACGAGATCTTGTACAGTTGGTTGTGGGTTTCTAGTGCTTGTGCTTTCTGTATTCATATAAAAAGTATCTTCTATCTTAGGTTGTTCTAGTATTCTAAATATTTTACTAGGATGTATTTTATCTTCTATGATATCATCTACATATTCTGTATGGAATTCTTGATCTAAAAAAGACACTGCTTCATCATAGGTATCTCCTCTAGCTAAGTATTTGAAGTATCTAGCATCTAATATCTTGTTCATGTCTTCTGGGGTGAATTTTTCTAAATCTATCTCATCAATATTATATATCTTATTTTGTGATATGGTTTTTTCTTCTGTCATCATATAAAGCTGATTTATTTCATTACGATTATCTTGATTTTCTTCTCTGTCTATACTACTAAATTCATCATCTTCGGATTTTTCTGGTGCTACATAAGTATACTGAGTAAATCTTACTGCATAATTTCCATCTGCTGCTTGATATAATAAATTGTCTTGAGGGGCTAATCTCTTTTGTCCTAAAAAGTCTCCTAATTTCCAATCTAATGCTGCATTATCTTCAGAATTAAATTTTTTAGCTGGTAGTGCCTTTATTCCTTTTGCTCCTAATAACTTGACTATCTGATCATTTGTAAGTCTATAGTGAGTATTACTTTCTGAAACCGCTAAACTTAAAAATCCTGTGCAAACTAATAAATTCTTTTTTCCTTTTTTCATTTTGTATCCTCTACTCTTTATTCCTATTTTTATTTTTTTATGAAAGGTCAAGGTTGGTAGTAAGAAATCTGGTGTAAAATAAACTATTCCTCCTTTAGAATTCATATCTAATTCATAGCTGCCTAAAATGCTTTGTCCTACATCATTAAACCTATCATCATAAAGACATACAAAAACTTTGGTTCCTAAATTTTCTCTAGTTAACATCTTAACTCCTACCACTACTAATCCTAAGTGAGTCATTTTAAGGTGTTCATTTACTGCATATTTATAGCTTTCTCTTTCTATTAAATTTAGCTCTATTTTTTCATCTTCTTGAGTTACACTAATCATCTGTTCACCATAATGTTTAAATAAATATTGTTTTTTATGGATCTTACCTAGCTTTTACACATATTTAGCTGGAATTAATTCTAACTTTTCTTTTTTTAATTTTTCTATTTGTTGTTCTACATCTATAAATTCTTCTACTTTGATATCTTCATCTTCATTACGCTTTTTACTACTACTACTTTTTATTAGTTGTTTAAACATTTTTATTTTCTGTAAATTCTACAGGCTTATTTCCTTGGTAATTTAAGCTTTTCAAAATATCTGGCTATATCTTCCTCGTTTACCTGAGATTGGGGTCTGTTGGATGGTCCTTCTACTCCTTTTCCTTTTTGAAGTATTATTTTCTCTAAAGAAGCTAAGCGATTTTCTAAGCTATGTAGTTGTTCTGATAGATATTCAAATTTTTCGCACAATCTAATTAGAAATAAAATTTCTATATTATTTTGTCTTACTGATATTTTATCTGATTGATTTACTCCTTGATAGCTACTGATTCCTTCTAGGTTATTATGAAAATCTTCTGCTTGTTTTCAAATAGTGTGGTAATCTCTATTAGCTTTTTTATCACTACTCATAAACTAAGATCTTACAAGTTGTTCTAAAATTTCTAATTTCTGTTTTAAATTATCTTGAATTTGATTAATTTGTTCTATTTGTTTAGCTATTTGATTTGTAGCTGAAATTAATGTTTCTATTTCTAACTTAGTGGGAAATTTTTCTAAATTTAAATCTATTCTTTTTTGTAGGATAGAACTACACTGATCTTGAATATAGTCTAATTTTTTATCTTGATCTTTAATTATGCTACGATTATTACGAAGGTGTTCTATAGATGAAATAAAAAGATTACTAATTTTTTCTATGTCCTTTTTAATGTTTTCTGCAAAATTAATCTGATAATCTATGATACTATTTAGTTGAGGATTATGTTCACTATGAAGCTGATATGTAAAAGTATCTTCAAAATTACAACAAAAATTATTTTTATTTATGCTAAGACGATGGTTATGGCTGCTGAGTTCTAAATCTAGATACTCTACTTTTTTCATACACAAAATTAAGTCCTACTTTAAAATTATTAAAAGCTACTATAACATGAAATTTCTAACTAAAATGTCCAAAAATAAAAACTACTCTATTACCATAAGCAAAATGCATAAACTAACTTAAACTGTCTTAAAACCGAACACTGCTCTGATACCAAAATTTTTTTTGTGGGGGTGAGTTAGTGGTCTACCACTATTTTGAAATTGGGGCTGAGAATTATCTAATTAATTCTACAGTTATGCTAATAGATCTTCAAGCTGTTGTATGGCTAATTTTAAGGCTTCTTGTTTTACAGCTAACTGTTTATTTATCTGAGAAATTTTTAAATTGTAATTTTCTAAAGATCTGCCAAAAGCTAATGATAAAAGAAACTGATATCTTAATTTTTGATCTTCTAACTCTTGTATTAGTTCAGTACTAATTTTAATTTTAATTCTAAGTTCTTCTTCTAAGGACATACAATTTTTTGATTTTTTAAAATTCTTATATGGACAATATTTCCTTAATATTTCTACTCAGGTTGCTCTCCTTTTATTCTAAAATTCTTTTTCTTTGGCAAAAACTATTTTTAGGCAATGTTTATTTTCATTACATGTACTCCCATCTTGAAGCTAAACCTCATTCAACATAGTATATTTTTATTTTCTAATTTTTACCTTTTCCTTTCTACCTACAATTTGCCCTCCAACGCCTAACCACGGCTCACACGGGCTCTTCAGCTAAGGTCACTCAGTAATAAATTAGAAAACAATAGATACTACGAAGGTTCAAAGCATGGAATATTAATGAGCAAACAAGCATTCCATAAACTTTATTTTTCCAAAAAGAAAATAAATTTTTAGAATAGAAGAGTTACCCTTTTGAAATATTTAAGGAAAAAGAGAAACTACTCACATTTCATATTAATAAGAAATATACTTACAAAAATTATATTACAGACTCTGAAACTCTGAAAAACTTAGTACACTTAGAGGGTTTTTGAGAATGGTTGGAATTTTTACAACGCAGAGTGAAGAGGTGTTTTTTCATTCTGCTTTCTCCGTTGGCATGCAAGCCAATTTATACAACTCAAAAGAAAGATAAAAACAAAAACTCTAATCTATGCTCTACGACTAGACTTTCTCTTAATTCAAAACCTATAAGCCTAGACTTTAGGCTTTTTGACAACATCTCTAAACATGTGCAAAATTTCTATACATGTTGACGGACAATTATATGCATACTTTCCTAATAAAGACAAAACTATATATGTATACAATTATATGCTTGACTCAAATCACTATTCTAGATATAGATAAATTTTATCAATAAAAGATTAGGATAATGATATCAGCTACTGCTTTGAGCCCCATCGCATATCATTCAATCCTCCTTTTTTGACAAAACTTTGACACTATAGTTTATTACAAGACACGTATAAAGATTTTCACAGCTTTTCTTTAATAAAGCTGGGTAGGAATTATCCACACTTTATTAAAGTAGTGAGTGAAGGAAAATGCTTATCACTGACAGACTCAAACAATTACAGACACAAAATATTTACAAAATCTTTTTTGTCTTTTCTCGGCGTGTATTTTTCTGATCTTCGAGGAGAAGCTTTATCTTCTACGGACTTTGTCTTTTTCTGCTGGAGCGCCAATTATGGATGCTGACCCATGGAGTGATGCTTCTAGGCAGGTTCTTGAAGGATTTGCAAAATTTTAAAGAGTCACGTGGAACTATTAGAATACTTTTTAAAATATTATAGGAGTCTTGGAGTAGGACCCCTTTTTTTGTTTAATTTTTTTTTTACCCATACATTATGTCTGCTAGGTCGTCCAGGTCTGCTGCTGAGAGTTGGTCGTAAAAGTCATCCCCCTCTCCCATAGGTGGTTCATCGTACCATTCTTGATAATTTTCTCCCATCACTGGTGATTCATGAGAGACGCCGTGCTGATAGTTTGGGTACTGACTTTCATCGACAAATGTCTCTTTGCTGAATGGATATCCTAGGATGGCTAAATTACAATGTATCTTCTGATGTCTATCTTCACAGACTAGATGCCCATAGTTTCCATTATATGCTAATAGAGAGTTGCTAGCAAATTTTCTCCATTTATTGAGCTGGTCTTTGAGCGGAAATCTTCTGCACGGCCAGGGTCTCCTATTGAGAAGTCCTGGATATCCTGGGAATGTAGAGGTTCCTCTGAGGTACATTTTGTGTTTAGCTGGATTGCATCATATTCCCTTCCACTCTGGTAGTTTGCTATCTATCAAAGCTTCCACATACGGATGATGTTCTTCCATTACGTACAGTACTGCATGAGAAAGCTTATGTCCAAAGCTATCTGTCTAATCTGGATCTGTGAAAATTAGTCTAGAGACAAAGCCATAATCTAACAATTTTGGGACTGTTAGATAACAAGTTTCACCCCTAATTTCTATCTCCAATGGCTCGAATGTAGCTAAATTTATCTGGCAAAGGCAAATACTGAAGTCTAGGTTACACTGACATCTACCAAAATGTTTGGATCTCTTTCTGCATTTTTCTTCTTCTAAGCAGGGCTGCTCTTTATCTTCATAGGTATAGGTCCATTGATAAGCTAGGCCAGGGTAGTCAACTCTTGCTATGGAGAGATCTTGAAGAAATTGCTGAATAATGACTAACTCGTTATTTCTGTTATCTTCGGCTAAGGTGTAAGTATAGGGTTTTAGGTCTTCCATTACTTGGCTTTTCTTACAAAAAAATCAAATGATAGAATGCCTAAAGAAATACATTCTAGCACTCAATTGGTCAAATTTCTCACTAGTGAGTTGTTTGATTTCTGGGTTAGGTAAGGAAGTAGGTGTTTTTTCTGGAGCTAATTTTTTAAGCTGGTTGGTTAGGATTCGAACGGTTGCTCTCAATTGTTTTTCTTCGTCTCGGAGCTGGTCTAGCTCTTCACTGACTCTTTTGCCTTTATCCATAATTTTCTTGAATTTTCACAAAAGGCCTTCACAGTGTCTGCACATCTGGAGAGGATTCTGAGAATCTATCTCAGGGTTAGAACTACTACTGCTTGTACTACTGCTTCCAAATATCTAGCTAGCTGGAGCTCCACTGGTAGCAAGAATGGTTGGCATTCTGCTCAATGTGTCCAGGTAATCTTTAGCTATCTGACTAATAAAGTAACTGGTTCCTATTTGTCTTCAGGCACAGGTATTGGCTGACTCAAAATCATAAAATCCTTTAAACTAGGGTGTAGGAAAATATTTAACTAAAGGTTCTACTTCTGTCCAGTCATGCTAAATGCCAAGCTTGGTTCATTTAGCTACTACATAGAAAGAAAAACTTTTTGACAAAGGTTTATTCTGGATTTTTGAAAAATATATATTGAGAGAGTTTAGGGCTGATAGGCGTTTAGCTGGGTGGTTCTGACTGTTCCAAAGGTTATCTAAAAGATACTGTTGAACGGGGTCTAACTCAATCCCTGTTAAAGGTCTAAATTTGGTTCTGCCTTCATGAATGGGAAGAGAAAATCCCCCAAAGTTCATGGTCTTGTTGTTCTCCATTATCTGCACAAAAATTAAACTGGTTATCTTCTTTTTCTAAATAAATTTTTCTACATAACCAATCTGTTAACCTATTATCACTTCCTTTAATATGTTCAAACTCTACCTTATATCCTCGTTGTCACGACCCAAACTCGCCCCTATGGGTTTAGCACCGTAACCGGCCAGTAATCCGAGATTATCGAAGGCCTGCTTAACAGTAAGATAGTATTACAGAGTACAGGGGCATGGCAGAAGCCAATACAGTAAATAAACGATGTCCAATGAGCTGTGACAGTTTGTATGCAAAAAGACTTTTCATAGATATATACAGTCAGTGACAAAACAGTATGTACATATATACAACCATTCAGTTCAGGGACCTAGTCCCTATTAAACAGTAATAGCAGTCTATACAGTATATACAGTAGACCAGACAGATACAGAGACAGACATGGGACTAAGACACCCCTAAGCCATAACTTGGCAAGCTCGGGACCTCGCAGTGAGGCACAGTAGTTGGCTTGACAAAAAGGAGTTTAACCCACACTCCTAGCTCCGGTCTGGTGCCTAAACACCTACATATATATATATATATAAACAGTGAGCTAAAGCCCAGTGAATAACATAATGCGTAAAGAGGTTTAGAATGAATATCCTTACAATAATGAAAACAGTTCATTTATTCAATATATCAATCATTCAGTCATATGTGGTACATCCATTAGCATAGCAGTACAGTAACAGTAAGTCTTAAAAGACCGAACAGTAAATGATGGTCATCAATCAGTAAACAGTAGTGCTCCTAACGAGGGAACCGACAGAGATCTCTGTAACAATAACAGTAAACAATAGTTGCTAAGGATGCCACAATACAGTTCAGAATATAGGACATACATTCATTGATTAACGATGCGATTCGAAAAACGATGCAGTTCAATTGTTCAGAAGGTAATCATTTTTGAACATATCTTTACACAGTTGTTACTCACAGAGTTCTGGGCTACAGTAAGCTAAGGCACGTCTCCAGTCGCCAACCCTACACAGTTAACAGATCGAACACACACTAAGCTACACAGTTGGGAAAGATAATAACTTAATCCCTAATTGCCTCGGTGTGTTCTACATCTATATCCTCATTAAGATGCCTTAAACTAGGCCTAAGAATGCCTAGGATGAAATGAGGATGCAAAGATGCACCTAGAAAACAGTTTCAGAATTTTCAGAAAAATAGAGTCCCGCTCGAGCGTGCCTTTCCCTGCTCGAGCGGACATGCAGACAATGGTTTCCGCTCGAGCGTCACTTCCCACGCTCGAGCGTACTGTAAAACATGGCAAAAGTACTGGATGCTCGAAAATCACGCTCGATAGCCGCTCGATAGCCGCTCGAGCGTAAGACACAAGGTCCCGGCGTCAGGCCAATTATTCGCCGGCGGACTTCAACGATGTAAAAATCTTTGGAAGCATGAATTTCCCGCTCGAGCGCCACTTTTCCCGCTCGAGCGGGAGTCCAAAATCTGGAATTTCTAAATTTGAACTTCCAAGCTCAAATCAAGTTTAAATGCACAAAATTCGATCCTCTTGGGCCAAATTTCTGGAAAACACTTGTAAACACATAGAATAACATGATTCAAAGCTCAATTTGTAAAATCAAGGCCCAAGGGTAACTCAATTAAACCCAAATTTCAAACCGATTTTCATGGACATGAAGAACATGTACATGCATGAATTTAAACCATTTTAAAGCTTCAATGCTTGCTCAAATGAGCTCAAATCTTGCAAAAACATGATGACAACATGAACTATAACAATATTATGAACATGCATGTAAGGAATTATGAATTTACAACCTCA
Source organism: Camellia lanceoleosa (assembly GCA_025200525.1). NCBI lineage: Eukaryota > Viridiplantae > Streptophyta > Magnoliopsida > Ericales > Theaceae > Camellia > Camellia lanceoleosa. The sequence continues at coordinate 130,811,952 of CM045771.1, read as the reverse complement.
AAACCCAAGAATGGTAACATGTATGCAACAATTTAGCTACAATTCAACATTTTGAGCCATAAATTGGCTCTAGTCTACAATTTTGCTCTAAATCATGCAAGAATCAAGTTAAACACAAGAATGAGGAGATGAATTTCTACCTTAAGTCTTGAATTTAAGGTATGGAGGTTCTATTCTTGCAATCTTCCTACAATTTCCCAAGTCTCCAAGCAAAATAAGATGAAATCAAGCTCTCTCTCTCCTATCTCCCTCTCTAGTCGGCTAGAACAAGAAGTATGGCTAATGAAATGTGTATGCATGAGTGTAATGAGGCTCAAAGATGATCCAAGTAGTGGGCCACTCAATGGCACTATGGTAAAAAGTTAAACTCTTGCCAATTTACTTAATTTAATCTAATTTAATCATACCAAATCATATTTTAATTAAATATGCCATAAAATCACATAAATTATGATGATCCTTAAACATCAATCAATTTCTGGTTCGGCCGCCGATAAGGCCTTCAATCTGCAGTTTAAACATAAAACATGAACAGATAATCAAAACAGGCAACAGATAGAAATGCAATATGTAGACACCCCATTTTTGACCGACCTTAAGACTCAGACGTCACCAACTGAGCACTTGGTGATGTTGCATATTGTGCTCGTTCTGAGGTTGCGGAGTCCCGGCTGCGAGCCTTACCTCCGGACTTCCGAACTCTTTTATGCCTTGCCTCAGTTTGCGAACCAGGTCCCGTTTTCTCCGTTTTCTCTTCCCGAAGGGATGGAGAGGTCTCATAGATCATCTCTCAGTGGCCGTAGGCTACGTTTCGTGGTCGTAGGCCATTTTTTCCGTTTTGGAGCCCGGTTCCCGATTTTTGGAGCCACCAGCCATGTGCCTCAGTTCGGGACCGCTTAACCACCTCCGTTTGCTCCGGTTTTTGCCATACACCTTATTTCCTCCCTTTTAAGGGACACTGTGGCTCGAGAGACCAACTTCGTGGTCAAACGCCACCTCCGGTGCTTAACAGTCAATTTTCGGGCCCCGGGCTGCGTGTTTCGACCCCCGAACCTTCGATTTGCATCAGTTTGGGTCCATTTTTGGCAGGGACTTTATTTTCATTGGTATGAAGGTCGTAGAAGGGTGGGAGGCCAGCAATTGTTCTGAAGACCAGCTTCATTCCTTCATCGCTCTCCGTCGCCCGTTTTCCTCGCTAGAAAGCTGATGTTGACCATTCCCGGGCCACTTTCTTGGACCCTCAACCACATATTTGTGATGTACACACCTGGGAGGCCACCAATATGGCATGGCCGGCCATTAACTCTTCCTGACCCTTTTGAACCCCTCTAAAAAGTTGGTTTTTCTCTCTCCTTGTTCAAATTTTCAGGGTTTTCTCCACATATCTGTGTTGTGCACACATGGGAGGCCACCTTTTGGGGGTGGCCGGCCACTAATTCTCATTGACCCTTTTGACCCTGGCCGGCCGGCCACCTGAACCCTCTGAACCTGGCCGGCCATGACCCCCTCACCTGGTTCCTTACAGGTATGCCCTCTTGTTCCCCCCAAATCCTGTATCCGATGGGGGGTCTTTTGGGGGGGGAAATTTGAATTTTATTTTCCCCCACTTTCCTCCACTCCTCCCTCTATAAAACCAGACCCCCCAGCTCCATTTTAGAGTGTTACAAAATTGGTTTTGAGCCTTTGCCTACAACTCTCACTCTCTCTTTACTTCAACCCTCTAAACCCTAAAAGCCTTGCACCATTTACACTACAACACATAGCACCACACCTCCAACATCCATTCCAGCAACTTGAGGCTGTTTTCCAGAGGTTAAGAGCTCCCAAACTTGGTCCAAAAGCTGTTGAAGCTTGGTTCTACAAGGGTAAGTCCCATTTTTCCTCTTTCTTGCCTTATTTTGCATGTTATTTTAGCCTTTGTTTCTTGCATTTTTGGGCTCCAACCTGAAATGTAAATAGTCATATTTTATGCTCTTCTCCATGTTTTATTAAGGGTCTTTCCCTGTTTGAGGTCTCCTCCTCACCCTTTGTGTTTAAACTCTCTTTTAGGCCTATTTTTGTATGGTATTTTAGGCTTATTTTTGAGCTGTTTTGGACTTGATTATAAACTTTAAAATGTCTTATTTTGAGCCCCTCTTCAACTTTGTTGAAGGTCTCTCCTCTGTTTGAGGTCAGCTGATACCACTTGCTTCTTTATCCCTCTTTTAGGCCCTTTTCTTGCATAATAGTTTAGCCCCACTTTTGTTCATTTTCGAGGCTTGATGTAACTGTAAAGTGCCATGTTTTAAGCCCCTCTTCAACTTTGTTGAAGGGCTCTTTTCCATTTGGGGCCAGATGCTGTCCCTTGTCTCTATTCTCTCTTTTAGGGCCATTTTTGCATGATAGATTAGCCCTATTTATGTTCATTTTTTAGACTTGTTATAAACTGGAAAAAGACTTGTTTTAACCTTATATTCATGTTTTATTAAGGGCATTTTCTTATTTGAGGTCACATGCTTCCTTGAATGCTTGATTGTCCCTTGTTTTGAGCCTTGCACCCTAGCCCTTGTTGCATGCCTTGTTTGACCTTCTAGCCACTGGAATCCAGTGGATTTCCAGTGGCTTTGATGCTGTTTTGAGCCTCCAATTCAGAGGGGGGTGACCCCCTCTCACCTTGACTTGTTTGATGGCCATTTTGGCCTTCCAAAGAGACCCCTCTTTGCATGCTTCTTAGCCACTTTTCATGCCCAATTTGGTGAGTTTTGGGACTACCATATTTGATTTCCGGAGTTTTTTTGGTCATGCTTCATGTCTATCTTGTATGTGCTTAAAACCCCCTTGTATGCCCTTCCAAAGGAGCCCCTCATTTGTGCATGTATTGGCTGCCTTTCCATGTGTATTTAGGCATATTTTGGCATATTTAGTTCACTGATTTTTGCTGGTTTGATGAGTTCTCACTTGCTTCATATACGTGCCATGTAATCCATGTTTGATAGTCAAAATCGCATGCTATTTTAGTCCATCTTGCTAGCACTTTTTGACCTTGCTTTGAACTAAGAAAGTTCATGTTTTGGGACCACCTTGACTCTTTCTTCATGCTTCATGATCAAAAAATGCATGCTTTGTATAGCTATAGGTAATTGCGTATGCCTAGTTTTGTGTTTTGGGATTCATCTCATGCATCGGGTGCCATATTGCCATGTTTCGGGGCTGTTCAGCATCATATTTTAGCGCTGAAATTCGCATGTTTGTATGCCATATTCCATGCCTTGCCATGCTTTGGTAGAGTGGCATTCGTGAGTTAGGTTCGGTCCTCGGTTTGCGTGCATGTGTGCACGCATCTCGAGTGTCTCATTTTCATCTAATGGCCACTGATGTGAGTGTGGCTGAGGTCCACTCATGTTGGTGTAAGTCCATCATGCATTGTGTATGCCATTTCATTTCATAGCATTGCGTATGCTAGGTTGTATGATAGAGTATCGTGTATGCCATGTCACATCGTGCATTATGCATGCCATTTCATAGCATTGTGTATGCTAGGTTGTATATTAGTTACATTCATGCATGTCATGCATATTGCATTGTGTTTGGGATAGGAGTTAGCCCGAGCACGGGAAACGAGGGACGTTTCGTACTCTAAGTGACGGAACGTGTCTCAATTCCCAGTCACCGACACTCCGGATTATCCATGATGGAGTCTCGGTCTTGTTGTGTTTATATGTGCATTCATTTCACATTGAGTCGTGCAATTCGACTCCTCGGCCATCTGCATCGAGATGCGTGATTGGTGGCACGAGGATCGAGGAATGCATACATATGTGAAAATACATTGCCATGCTCCTTTCTTGCTCTCTGTTGCAGCAAATCAAGAATCAACAGCTTTCAAAAGCCTTGCACAGCATTCCGGTATCAATTGCAAACAGAGGCTAATTGGGGCGTCGCGATGGATTTCCGCGCCAAACAACCCAAACATGCATCATCCATCATCTGGAGCAGAGTCGAGGCAGTCCCTAGCTTGCATGCTAGTTTACAGCTTTCCTAGGTTAATTTGTTAATCAATTAGGGTTTTGTACTGTATTCGGACTGTATTATTTATTCAGGACTGTATTATTTATTTAGACCCTCCGAGTGAGGGCACAATTGTAATAAATGTGCGTGTGTGTGATGTGTGTCTTCCAACCCCACGTCTTTCTTTCCCTTTTATTTACCAACTTATGATGGTTAGATTAGGGCATGTTTCAATTAGCATATAGTATGATAGCATGTTTGCATTCATTCATCTGTTTTGCATGCACCGGGCTCGGCGCATCATAACTCACTGCATTGTATTTCAATTCCGAGTTGAATACATGTTAGCTGTAGCATTCCATATGCCATGTTTAGAATAGCCGAGCCTATCTTAGTTGCATTATTGCATGTGTTGCATTAGGCATTTCTGTATAATTAGGATCATGCATGGATTTCTAATTAACTTCTGTTTTGCCTTGGAGTACTCGGTAAGTTTTACGCTTTAGCATCCTTGCATGTGTGTGAGTGACTGCCATGATAGTATGCTTACCATGAGGCTATTTGCTTATGTGATATAACTGCCTGAATGCCTGTGGGTGAAGGTTGGGTTATTTGGATTGGGACAAATCATTAACTGTGAGTTTTAAGCCCACTAGATAGTGGCAAAACCATGTTTTCTAAACCCACCCGAGGGTAGGAAAATCTGCATTTTAAGCCTACATGCGGGTAGTAAACCATCTTTCAAAAACAAACATGAAATGTTTTGTTCCAATTCAGGCGATCCAGTCTATACTTGTATGCTGTGCGTATCACATAGTAAATCTAGGCTAATACCCGGAATAAGAATGCATAATGTTTTCAAAACTAGATATCATGGTTAGTAGAGGCCGATCTTTGATCGGGTGAGCGGGGGTGCTCACGAAGTGACCTTCCCCAATCGTACCCAAGTTCCCGAGCCGAGGCAACTTTGGTGATGACGGACACGTGGCCTTAGGCACGAGTCAGGGTTTCCTAAATTTCCCAAAAATAAAATATTTAGGTGGCGACTCTGTATCTGGCAAAGCAGTCCATGTTTGGCACTTCTTTCAAAAAAATCTGTTTTCTCAAAACAATTTGCCAGATTTGGACTCTTTGGTTCAGATTAAGAACCATGACAATTAGAGTCCTGAACTGTAGTGAGCCCAAAATGAACGGAACGGGAGACTCATTCCCTCCTGGGGCGTTCGGGGACGTCTACACAATATGACAGATATACTTAATCAATTCAGTTTCAGATTTCATTTAGTCAGTCCAGTATTTCAATCAATTCAATTACCCATCATAATTAGTCTTAGTCTATAGTAATCAGTAATTAATCGGCAAGCAGTGGTGAGGGTTATTACAGTCTCCCCTCCTTAAAAAGAGTTTAGTCCTCTAAACTTGAGTTATCTTCATTCTGGAAGAAAACAGGATTCAGTGGGAACAGTTCAAGATATCTTTTAGCCATATCATCTTCCCTTTCCCCAAGTGGCATACACGCCACCATGGTTTTGCCAATCGACTTTCACTAGCGGGATCTCTTTGTTTCTCAACTTCTTGATCCGTCTGTTTACAATCTGAATAGGCCGTTCCTCATAAGTGTAGTCATCACTCAGTACTATACGAGTCGGCTCTATCACATGAAAAGGATCCCGGAGGAAGTCCCTCAACATAGAAATGTGGAAGACATTATGCATATGCTCCATTTCAGGAGGAAGCGCAACTTAATACGCCACCGGATTGATTTTCTCAATAATCTCATACGATCCGACATATCTCGGCGCAAGTTTTCCCTTGACTCCAAAACGAGTCTGGCCTTTCATCAGTGTCACTTTCACAAAAACGTGATCACCCACTTCATATTCTCTATCCTATATTCTAACATCTGCATAACTTTTCTGTCGACTCTGTGCAGTTTTCAGTCTCTATTGTATCAATTTCACTTTCTCAGTCGTTTCATAAACAATCTCGGGCCCAAGCAAAGGCCCATCTCCAACTTCTGCCCAGCAAATCGGAGATCTACATTTTTTGCCATACAATGCCTCGAAAGGCGCCATGCCAATACTCGAGTGATAACTGTTGTTGTAGGCGAATTCGGCTAAGGGCAAATGGCTTTTCCAGTTTTCCTGAAAATCAAGGACACACATTCTCAATAAATCCTCCAGAGTCTGGATGGTCCTTTCTGACTGACCATCTGTCTGAGGATGATAGGCACTACTCGATCTCGATTCAAGTGCCCAATGCGATCAGAAGCTTTGCCAGAATCTCGATGTAAACTTCGAATCCCTGTTAGAAACAATGGACACAGGCACTCCATGCAATCTAACAATCTCATCAATATAGAGTATAGCCAATTTGTCCGCATTATAAATTGTTTTAACAGGTAGGAAGTGAGCAGATTTAGTCAGTCTATCAACAATAACCCAAATTGAATCCTTACCTTTACTGGAGCGAGGTAACCCAATAATGAAATCCATGGTAATATGTTCCCATTTCCACTCCGGTATCGATAAGGGCTGCAATAAGCCTGCGGTTCGTTGATGTTTGGCTTTGACTTGTTGGCAATGAAGACATTTTGATACAAAATCAGCAATTTCTTTTTTCATTCCCGGCCAGCAGAAATTCAGTTTCAGCTCTTGGTACATTTTCGTATTCCTTAGATGGATAGAAAATTTTGAATTATGGCCCTCTTGCAGAACTCTTCTTTTCAACTCAGAATCATTCGGTACACACAGTCTCTCTTGAAATTTCAGTACATTATTTTCAAATTTGAACCCCGGTCTCGGTTTGGATTCCCTCTCTTCGATGATCTTTCTCAAGAAGTCATCCTGTTGCTGTTTCTCTTTGATTTCTTCAATCAGTGCTGGTTGAGCAGAAATAGTAGCTATTGTTCCACCTTGTTCTCGTAAAACAATTTCAATTTCAGATTTTTCAAGGTCACAAAGCAACTCTCTCTGCCCGGTAAGCAAACAAGCTAAGCTCCCAATCGATTTCCGACTCAATGCATCAGCAACGGTGTTGGCTTTTCCCGGATGATACAAAATTTGTAGGTCATAGTCTTTAATCAATTCTAGTCATCTCCGTTGTCTCATGTTCAGTTCTTTTTGTGTGAAGAAATATTTCAGACTCTTGTGGTCGGTATATACTTCACATGTCGCCCCATAAAGGTAGTGATGCCAGATTTTCAAGGCAAATACCACTGCAGCGAGTTCCAAGTCATGGGTCGGGTAGTTCTTTTCATGCGGTCTCAACTGTCTGGAAGCATAAGCAATAACTCTCCCATTCTGCATTAAAACACATCCCAAACCCTTATGAGAAGCATCACTAAAAATGGTAAAACCATCCGTACCTGAAGGTAGGGTAAGAACTAGTGCAGTCACGAGTCGAGTTTTTAACTCTTGGAAAGCTGATTCCCTTTGGTCAGTCCAGTCAAATGATATCCCCTTCTGAGTTAACTGAGTCAATGGTAAGGCAATTTTGGAGAAATCTTTGACAAACCTTCTGTAATACCCTGCTAATCCCAAAAAGCTTCGAACTTCTGTCACATTTGTCGGTCTAGGCCAGTTTACTACAGCTTCAATTTTCTGCGGATCAACAGAAATTCCATCTTTGCTAACAACATGTCCCAAAAACATAACATGATCAAGCCAAAACTTACATTTAGACAGTTTAGCATAAAGTTTCTGTTCTCTTAGGGTCTGTAGAGCAAGTCTCAGATGATGTTCATGTTCTGCTATACTTTTGGAATAAATCAGAATGTCATCAATGAATACAACAATAAAGTCATCGAGGAATGGTTTAAAAATTCTGTTCATGAGGTCCGTGAATGCAGCAGGTGCATTGGTAACTCCGAAAGGCATAACTAAAAATTCATAATGTCTATACCTCGTTCGAAAAGCAGTTTTGTCAATGTCCTCTGGTTTAACTTTCAACTGATGATATCCGGATCTGAGGTCAATCTTAGAAAACACTTGGCACCCTGTAACTGATTAAACAGGTCATCAATACGCGGTAATGGATATTTATTTTTCACAGTTACCTTGTTCAATTCGTGATAGTCAATACAGAGCCTCAGTGAGCCGTCTTTCTTTTTTAGAAACAGGACAGGTGCGCCCCACGGTGAAGTACTAGGCCTGATGAACTTTTTATCTAACAGTTCTTGCAGTTGCACTTTCAACTCTTTCAGTTCAGTTTGAACCATTCTGTAAGGAGCTTTCGATATAGGCTGTTTACCCGGAATCACATCAACGGTGAACTCAATCTCCCTATCGATCAAATTCCCTGGCAAATCATCTGGAAAAACATCTGGGAACTCTCTGACTATAGGAATACAATTCACATCAGTTTTAACATCAGTAGGTACAGTCAATACAGAACACAGATATCCTTTACATCCCTTTCTAATCAATTTAATAGCTTTCACAGATGAAATCAAATATGGGGTAGGTACCACTCCACTTCCATTAAACACAAATTCAGGCAAACCCGGTGGACGAAAAACTACTTGTTTCGTTACACAGTTTATGGTGGCATGATATTTCGTTAACCAGTCCATCCCCAATATTACATCAAAATGATCTATGTTCAAAGGCAATAAGTCAATAAACAGATGTGCATCTCCAAGAATAATTTCACAAGCAGGGTACATGTATGCACAAGTCATGGATTCCCCAACGGGTGATGATACAGCTAACAGATAATTCATGGGTTCTAAGGGTCTATTCAATTTTCACGAAAAAACATGCGATACATAAGAATGTGTAGACTCCGAATCAATCAGTACATATGCATTTTGAGTACAAATAGAGAGAATACCTGACACTACGGTCTCGGTATTTTGGACGTCTCCCGGTACTAGGGCGAACACTCGGCCCTGCCTCATAGGCTCCTTCCCGGTAGCTTTAGGGTTAGGCTTTGGTGTAGCAGTTGATGCTGCTGCGCTTAGTGCAGCTTTACTATGCCCCTGAGAAGTGGAAGGGCAATCTTTGACGATGTGGCCCACCTTGCCACACCTGTAACAAACACCAGAGATTTTATAACAAACTCCCTTGTGATTCTTACCACATTCAAAATAGGGTGGTACGGAACCACTCCATTGGCTGAGGCTAGTTGTTGACCCCGTATTCTGTTTCTTGTTCAATGGGTTATGCTTGCCTTTCTTAAACTTGAAACCCTGCCTTTTACCACGCCATTCAGACGTTGGTGTTTCAGTTTTCAGTGCCTTGATGTTTGATTCAGCCATCAAGGCTCAATCAAGAACATTCACATAGTTTGGTAACTTCAAAACGTTAATTCTGTCCAGTATGGCAACATTCAGGCCGCCTTCAAACCTTCTGGCCTTCTTGTAAGTAGTGTCCATCATGTGTGGTGCATATCTAGCCAGCTCGGTGAACTTTGTTTCATATTCAGCAATGGACATTGTGCCTTGTCTTAGCTATTCAAATTTAGTTACTTTTCTGTCTCTGACACACTGTGGGAAATATTTTTCGAAGAATGCTCCCTTGAATTGAGCCCAGGTCATTACAGTGTTGGTGTCACGTACTAGCATCCACCACCTTCTTGCCTCTTCTTGCAAGGTGAAGGTGGCCAATAGTACTTTATGTGCCTCCGAGCACGGAAACACCTCAAACAATTTCTCAGTCTCTAAAACCCATCCTTCAGCTTTTAGCGGTTCAAGACCCTCCTGAAAGGATGGTGGTTTCAGTTTGCTGAACTTCTGGGTAAGAGCAATTATGTCCTCATCATTAACATTGACATTCTATTCCGGCTATATCGGAGGATGAGGTGGGGGCTGTTGGTTCTGTTGTTGATCCAATCTTGCAGTTATTAATTCCATCATTCTCTCCAGTCTTGCCATTCTTGCCTCAGAGGATGAGGATTCAGATTCATTTGCAGTTCTTGTATTATCCATTTCACTATAAGCAGTTATAACAGTTATCAACATAAGCAGTTGCATACTTAAATAGTTTATCACATTAGCATATATTTAGTCATATCATAGCCACACACTTATCATGCTCATGTAATGCCCTAATCATTTTTCTAGGACATCCTATAGCTCATTTAGACACATGTGTGCAGTATAACTCGTGGTAAGTATCGCTCTGATACCACTCTGTCACGACCCAAACCCGCCCCTATGGGTTTAGCACCGTAACCGGCCAGTAATCCGAGATTACCGAAGGCCTGCTTAACAGTAAGACAGTATAACAGAGTACAGGGGCATGGCGGAAGCCAATACAGTAAATAAACAATGTCCAATGAGCTGTGACAGTCTGTATGCAAAAAGACTTTTCATACATATATACAGTCAGTGACAAAACAGTATGTACATATATACAACCATTCAGTTCAGGGACCTAGTGCCTATTAGCGATAATAGCGATCTATACAAGATATATCTGATGAGCAGACGAATCTGAGACAGACATGGGACTAAGACACCCCTAAGCCATAACTTGGCAGGCTCGGGACCTCGCAGTAAGGCACAGTAGCTGGCTTGACAAAAAGGAGTTTAACCCACGCTCCTAGCTCCGGTCTGGTGCCTGAACACCTACATATATATATATATATATATAAACAGTGAGCTAAAGCCCAGTGAATAACATAATGCGTAAAGAGGTTTAGAATGAATGTCCTTACAGTAATTAAAACAGTTCATTTATTCAATATATCAATCATTTAGTCATTCAGTCATACGTGGTACATCCATTAGCATAGCAGTACAGTAACAGTAGGTCTTAAAAGACCAAATAGTAAATGATGACCATCAATCAGTAAACAGTAGTACTCCCAACAAGGGAACCGACAGAGATCTCTCAGAATAAAGATAACGAAAGTGATAGTTGCTAAGGATGCCACAATACAGTCTGATTCGAAATATAGGACATACATTCATTCGATTAACGATGGCGTTGTAAAACAGTACAGTTCAATTGTTCAGAAGGTAATCATTTTTGAACATATCTTTACACAGTTGTTACTCACAGAGTTCTGGGCTATGGTAAGCTAGGGCACGTCTCCAGTCGCCAACCCTACACAGTTAACAGATCGAACACACACTAAGCTACATAGTTGGAAAAGATAATAACTTAATCCCTAATTGCCTCGGTGTGTTCTACATCTATATCCTCATTAAGATGCCTTAAACTAGGCCTAAGAATGCCTAGGATGAAATGAGGATGCAAAGATGCACCTAGAAAACAGTTTCAGAATTTTCAGAAAAATAGAGTCTCGCTCGAGCGTGCCTTTCCCCGCTCGAGCGGACATGTAGACAAAGGTTTCCACTCAAGCGTCACTTCCCACGCTCGAGCGTACTGTAAAACATGGCAAAAGTACTGGATGGTCGAAAATCACGCTCGATAGGCGCTCGAGTGTAAGACACAAGGTCCCGCTCGAGTGTCAATTATTCCGCTCGAGACTTGAAAGGTAAAGTAATCTTTGAGCACGAATTTTCCGCCGGCGCCACTTTCGCCGAAAGGAGTCCAAAATCTGGAATTTCTAAATTTGAACTTCCAAGCTCAAATCAAGTTTAAATGCACAAAATTCGATCCTCTTGGGCGAAATTTCTGGAAAACACTTGTAAATACATAGAATAACATGATTCAAAGCTCAATTTGTAAAATCAAGGCCCAAGGGTAACTCAATTAAACCCAAATTTCAAACTGATTTTCATGGACATGAAGAACATGGTACATGCATGAATTTAAACCATTTTAAAGCTTCAATGCTTGCTCAAATGAGCTCAAATCTTGCAAAAACATGATGACAACATGAACTATAACGATATTTTGAACATGCATGTAAGGAATTATGAACTTACAATCTCAAAACCCAAGAATGGTAACATGCATACAACAATTTAGCTACAATTCAACATTTTGAGCCATAAATTGGCTCTAGTCTGCAATTTTGCTCTAAATCATGCAAGAATCAAGTTAAACACAAGAATGAGGAGATGAATTTCTACCTTAAGTCTTGAATTTAAGGTATGGAGGTTCAATTCTTGCAATCTTCCTACAATTTCCCAAGTCTCCAAGCAAAATGAAATGAAATCAAGCTCTCTCTCTCTCTCCTATCTCCCTCTCTAGTCGGCTAGAACAAGAAGTATGGCTGATGAAATGTGTATGCATGAGTGTAATGAGGCTCGAAGATGATCCAAGTAATGGGCCACTCAATGGAACTATGGTAAAAAGTTAAACTCTTGCTAATTTACTTAATTTAATCTAATTTAATTATACCAAATCATATTTTAATTAAATATGTCATAAAATCACATAAATTATGATGATCCTTAAACATTAATCAATTTCTGGTTCGGCCGCCGATAAGGCCTTCAATCTGCAGTTTAAACATAAAACATGAGCAGATAATCAAACAGGCAATAGATAGAAATGCAACATGACAGATATACTTAATCAATTCAGTTTCAGATTCCATTCAGTCAGTCCAGTATTTCAATCAATTCAATTACCCATCATAATTAGTCTCAGTCTACAGTAATCAGTAATTAATCGGCAAGCAGTGGTGAGGGTTGTTACACTTGTCCTGCTATACAATCTAAAAATTTTGCCTATCTTCTAGTACTTAATTTACGCTCGTTAAGTTTGTTATGAAATCTAACTATGGCTTTACAATCTGTCCTAATTGTAAAAGGCTTGTGCAAGAATAATCTAAATTTATTTATTGCATATACTACTCCTAATATTTCGAAATCTAGGCTGGTCATGGTTGTGTCCTTTTCTTTGAATTTTTCAGAACTATATCTACAGATGCATTCTTTATTTTTACTGTCATATTTACTAGGTTTAGCTAATAATATTATTCCCCATCCTAATTGACTTGTGTCTGTTTCTACAACTGTGTATTCTGATTCTAAAGGAAGTTGTAGGTCTGGTAGATTTTTACAAATGTCTTTTATTTTTCTGACTAGAGCTATATCTTGCTGATTGAAATATTTCTGTCCTGTGGGTGTGGTTTTACTATAAAGGGGTCCTATTATTTTACTAAGGTTAGGAATATACATTCGTGCATAATTTAAAATTCCTAAAAAAGATTGAAGTTGTTTTGTATCTTCTAATTTATCTGGATAGTCTAAAATCTTCTTGACTATATGAGGTTGTAACCTAATTTTTCCATCTCTTAGCTCCATTCCTAAAAATTCTATGTAAGGTTTATTTAATATCATCTTTTTCTGGCTAATTATTATTCCATTATTTATGAATTCCTCTAATGTTATATAAAAATTATCTATGTGACTATTTTTATCTGGACTGAATACTAATATGTCATCTATATATACCAGTATGAAACTATATTTATTAAATATACTATCCATTTTACGCTGAAATATGGAATGTGCATTTTTTAATCCAAAAGACATAACTAGCCATTCATAGTGTCATTGAGGGCAATAGAAGGCTATCCACAGTATGCTTTCCTTTTTCATTTTTATCTGCCAAAATCCTGACTTACAATCAAATTTGCTAAATATCTTTGCTGTCTGTATTCTATTTATGAGTTGGTCTTTATCTGATATATTATATTTATCATCTTCTGTATTATCATTTAATCTTTTATAATTTATAACCATTCTAGCTTTTCCTCTTTTTATCTCTGCATGATTTCTAATCATAAATGTTGCACTTCTATGTGAACTATTACTAGGTTTGATTACTCCTAAATTTAATAATTCCTTGATCTGAGCTCTAAATTCTTCTATATTTGCTGGTGTATGACCTATTTGTGCTGAGGTGATCCTATAATCTTTATTTTTTTATATCTAGACTGATTAAAATTTTATTACTTTCCAATATTTCATGGCATGTTCTCCTAAAATCTCTGTTGTTTCAGCTAATCTTATTATCTCATCTAACTCATTTTCTGTTCTTCTATATATTGGTTTTTTCTTTAATTTTTCTATTTTAACAAAAATTAATTCTAAGTTAACTATTTGTTGAAAATCTTTTAGGTTCTGATAATCTCCTTTTTCTTCAAAATCAAATTCTTCTAACTCATATTTTTTTATATCTAAATTTTCTAAATAAATATTTACTATCTCATTGGATATATACGTTTAATTTAATTCGAGAAAAATATTTCTACTAAGAAATAAAAAACTTACGGAACGGAATCTGTCACGTCCTATCCTATCCTTATCATTTGGAAAACCTATATAAAAAAAAAAAAGAAATTACATATCAGATTGATTGACTAGAATATTTTTTGAAACTGCTATATTTGTTTTTTTGTTTTTTTGTTTTTTTTTGGATCGAAAACTGTCATGTTTGTTTGTTCCTTTTTGATTTTCACCAGTTTTTCGAATCTTTCCACCAAACTTGTTTATAGACTGCAATGCAAACAACAATCCATTTTTCACATCAATACTCGAAAGCTCTGATCTTGATTGAGTTCTCTCACTCACCCCAACAGTTTGACTTTAATGGCTTCTCTCTCATCATCTCTCATGAAACCCATTTCACAAACCTCATACACCTCCCTCAATTTCACTGACCACTCTCCAAATTCGCTTCTCCTTCCCCAAATTCTCTCCTTTTCTGAACTTGGGTTTCGAGGACGATCACTGGGGCTGTTGAGCGTTGTGAAGAATTCGAGTCAAACAGAAGCCTCAGTTGGTAAGCTTTTCGTAATCTTCATCTTCTGGGACATTTTCTTTAATGGGTTGATGAGAATTTAAACATTTTCCTTGTACTTTTGATGGTTGGCTTGTTTTGATTTCAATTACCCTGCTTGTCTTGGTCATATCCATAACCTATGTCTACAAATCAAAATAATTGTGTTTCTGTTTTCTTTTCCTTTTGAAAATACAAAAAATTGTTTCTGGAAAAGCTGCTTTTTCTCAAAATTTTCCGAATAGAACTCAATTTTTAGAAAACATTCATTGTTTTTTAATATCTGAAAATTATTTTCATACTAGAAATAACACTATGGTTTACTCTGTGTGGTTTGCCCTTTTATTTGGAAATATAGTTTGTGGACTAAAATGTAGTGTCGACATTCTATCTAAATTACTTGAAAGTGTAAAACCCGTAAAATTGAATCCCAAAAAGATGATGAAAATGTGTATGGTTTACCCAAAAAGGTTACTTATGCAAAAAACATTTTAAAGAGTTCCATGCTTATTTTCAAATGTTGAATATTAAAGTAAAAAAAGGAAACACAACCAAACATGCTCATAAGGTGTTTGGTTTAAGGGGAATATACAGAACAATCTACTCTGCATTTTGTGTACTGTAATTCCACATTGTCTCTGGTTTTGGATTTGTAAGACTAATGTTGGTGTTTGTTGTGGCAGAATCTACTCAAATATCTGATGTCCCACTTCTTTCTTGCTCAGAGGTTGTCTCTTCTACCTATATTGTATATATATGTACTTGCATCAAATTATGAATATGCCATATATATATTTTACAATTGATAGGAGTGGAATAGGGGAAACATCACGCAACAATGAGACTTGAACACGGCCATCATGCCTAGTAAGGGACACCTCATTGACTAGGCCAACCTTGCTAGATATGTTAGTTTGATTTTCAAGTGCTGTGAAAATCCAAACAATAAAAAGAAAGATAAATAACAAATTTTTGGAAGTAGATTACTAAGAGAAAGATTTGATTAGTTGAAATGGTGCTGATACATTCAACATTTATTCTAATTGAAGCTGAAACTATATTCTAAACTGTGTAGTTTGAAACTAATAGCAGTGTATAACCAATGGTCCAATGATAATTTTGTTAATAGTGCTATTCATGTGTCTGTTAAGGCCATTGAAAGGTTGAGAAATAGTCAAGAAAGTTACAAAAGCAAGCAGCAATACTTGGCAATGTATTCTAGCATATATGGTGGAATAACAACTGATCCAGCGGCTATGGTGATCCCCATGGATGACCACATGGTTCATAGAGGACACGGTGTTTTTGATACCGCTGCAATAATGGACGGGTTAGTGATTCTTGCTTCACAATTGACTATACCAATTTATTTGAGGAGAGATTTGGAAAGGCAAAGGAAAAAGGAACAGAAAAGTGAACAAAATTTAGCTCATATTTCATTCACTTTATTGCCTTACTATTTCCTTTCCCTCCACAAGGAAGAGTTATGAAATGAACAAAATTTAACTCTTTTCTTTTCTCAGTTTAAGAAATAAGCAAGTCTCTGAACAATTTCTAATTTTCAAACTAATTACTGAATGCATTATATTCCTCCTCTTCATCCTAGATATCTATATGAGTTGGACCAACACCTTGATCGAATCACAAGGTCAGTGACAATGGCAAAAATAAACCTTCCTTTTGATAGGGAAAGCATAAGACGAATACTCATTCAAACCGTGAGTGCTTCAAAATGTAAACAAGGATCACTAAGATACTGGCTTTCAGCAGGACCGGGTGATTTCCAACTATCCCCATCCAACTGTCGTAAACCCTCTCTTTATGCCATCGTAATCCAAGATCAATCGCCATCCGATCAAAAAGGTGTGAAAGTAGTAACTTCATCAATTCCAATAAAGCCCCCTCAATTTGCTGTCATGAAGAGTGTGAATTACCTTCCCAACGTGCTTTCGAAAATGGAAGCTGAAGAAAATGGAGGGTATGCGGCGATTTGGTTGGACCAAGAAGGGTATGTCGCCGAAGGGCCTAACATGAATGTTGCGTTTGTTACTAAAGAGAAGGAGCTTTTGATGCCTCACTTTGACAAAATTCTAAGCGGGTGCACAGCTAGGAGAGTTTTGGTTCTTGCCGAGGGGCTGGTGAAGGAGGGGAAGATTCAGGGAATAAGGGTCAGAAATGTCACCGTGGAAGAAGGGAAAGGAGCAGATGAGATGATGCTGATTGGTAGCGGTGTTCTTGTTCGCCCTGTGTTGCAATGGGATGAACAGATCATTGGTGATGGTAAGAACTCATTGCTATTTCTTGTCATCTTCAAATAAATTATTTTGATCCCTATTTGCATGCTAGTTGCAAATTATTGTGTAAGGCTATGTTTGAAACACTTGAATCATTTAGTTTTGGTAAATGAATTGGAACTGTGTAAGGTTATGTTTGGATCATGGATTTGTGGAGGGATTTGTGAAACGAATAGGAAGAGAGACAGAGAGAATCTTCTACTTCATTTATCTTTTCCATTCTCTTCTCTTTTCTTTTTCCTCTACAAATCTCGTTACAAACTCAAGATCCAAACACAGATTAGAGGTGTGCTGTGCTGGTAACCCCAGGGATAGACTAATATCAAGTAAGATTGTACACAAATTTTCTATATGATTTCTAAAGCTTTTCTCGATATTTATAACTCAAAAAGGACTTAAAGCAATTATTTGGAAAATGAAATTCAAAAAATACTTAGCCTGTTCGATTGCGTTTTTGTTTTTGTTTTCATTTTTCATGTTTTCTGAAACAAAAATAGTGAAAAGTTCAAACAAATCCATCACTTTCACATCATTTCCGTTTTTTGTGCGAAATCAGTTGTCAAAAATTTGAAAACAACTTTTTGGTGTTTTTAAAAAGCAAGCTGTTTTCAGAAACAATTTGCTAAACAAGTTTTCCCGGGGGTTTAGGATTGAAAACAAAAATACCTTCCTCTTCCTGAAGTGGCTACCTATGCACTATTTGTTAGTTTGATTAATCCAAATATGTTTCATTGTAGGGAAAGAAGGGCCGGTGAGTCTGGCTCTCCTAAACCTCATTGTGGATGACATGAAATCTGGTCCCCATACCGTTCGAGTCCGTGTTCCTTATTGAGAAGTGCATCTGTGACTTCAATCTCTTGTGGAAAGCTATTCTTGCAAAACTGCAGCATCTTTTCCAAAACCATGTAGTTCAATTCAATGGTTGACAAAGCTCTGAAAGTTGATAAATAAGCAGAGTTGGTTGTTGCACTGTTGTTAAGCTCTGTGAAGAAAGTAACTGAAATATGTTTATGGGTAATCACTTTATTTCCTTTTCCTAAATAGCAACTGAATGTTTTTCTTTTATGTCGCGTTTAGATCATGGGTTTTGGAAAGAAAAGCTTTCGAATTGCTTCTTAAATTCATTATCCAAACATAGCCTATAAGCTCCAAAATGACACCGGTTAATTCCAAGGAAGCAAAATATACATGCATTTTGTATGTTATACTAGAAAGGGGAGAGCATGGGACTAACCTGACTAATAAAGCAATCCTTATCGTGATATTGCGGGGTTGTTTGGGATGTCATAAATAAGTGTATTTTTTATCTTTTTGGACTAAAAAATTAAGAAAGAAAATATGAGTGTTTAGGTTAACTTTTTCACTTTTTATGAAAAAATGTGTAATAAAAAATTGTAAAAATTGATTTGTAGAGAAAAATTAGGATTGGAAGTTGTGCAGCCGTAATTGTTGACTTTTGGTGACTAATGTTAACTTTTTAACTTTTTGAGTAACTTTTTGACTTTTTAATTTTTTTGTAATATACCAAACTTGACCAAAGTTTTAATTTTATCGTTGTGTGACGTAAGTTCTTTATTGTCTTTTTAAAAACATAAAATAAAAAACAAATAGTATTAGAAACGCACAAAAATTTTGCAAAAATAAGATACAAATGTGAGATAAAAGATAGATTTTAAGTGTATATCATTATGCAAAATTACTGTTTAATTAAGTTTTGCTCCATTGATTAAAAAAAAAAAAAAAAATTTGATAAAAAAGAGGGTAAAAGTTTGATGGCAGGTACACCGCGGGGTGGTTGTGTGTGAGCAGTTATTTAATTGTTATTATTATTTTTTTTGGGATCATTAGGAGAGCAGTTTAAAAGAGTAGCATACTTGTGAAAAATGTCAACAGTATTATTTTAATCATATTTGTGAATTTTTTTGGCATAAAGCCCAGAACATATGAAACAAAATAATTACGCCTAAAAATAATTACACTAACTCAAAAATGTCGACAAATAACTTAGAAAATTCAGTTCAGTATTTTTTTTGGATAACCAAGTCTAAACTAAAAGCTTAATGGGCTGAGCTTGAATTAGGTTTTATATTGACCCGGTTTAGTTTTACAATTATGATTTAAATGTGAAGTTGTATTTTAAAAGATAAATTTTTTAAATAAATTTTGAAAAGAGAAAATTTGCTTGGTTATGAGTTTTGAAAAGAATTTTAAGTTTTGAGTTGTATTTTGAAATACAAATTTAGACATGAATTTGAAAAAATGAAAGAGAAAATGTAAGAAAAATGTGAATGATAAATAAGTTGAATTTGTTTATTTATTTTCCTTTCACTTTTCAAATCTGGCATCATTATTCAAGAGGATCCGGGGTCCTTGCGCCTAAGCACAGCAAGGTTGCTGTCAATCAATACGGCACTGTATTGAGATTGGTTGAGTCATTTTGCACGCACAAGGGCAACACAACATTAACTTTATTTATTTGTTTTTGTGTAGTTAATTAAAATCACTTATGGATAATATTAATTAAAATTAATGGATTGGATTGGTTTAGTTTTTTTTATAATGCTCCAATTGTTTGGACAAAAAATATTTTTTATATTTTTTGGTATTTAGTACAATCACAAATAAAAATCAATGGAAAATATTTTTCATGATCAATAAAAAATAAGTCTATTTAGGTGAAAAATATTTTTCACTTTTAAAAGGCGGATAATGTTTTTACGAATTAAAAATTTTACTAATGTCACCAAACCACCTTCACTTTCACCTCTACCACCACACCATCATCACCACGGTCACCACCACTATTACCGTCGCCATCGTTGCCACCGTCACCCCACCTCCATCTCCACCTTTGTGCCACCACCACTATCACCAAATATAGAAAAATATTTTCTTCAAAAAATATTTTCAAAAAATATATATAATTTTAAGATCCAAAACTGAACCAAAATATTGAAAAAACCAAGCCAATTCAACCAATAGATTTTAATTAACCAAAGAAATATTGAATAAAATAAAATCATGGTGTCCTGCCTTGCGCATGCAAAATGACTCAATAAATCTCCATACGGTACCGTATTGACTCACAACAACCCTGATGTGCTTAGGCGCACAGCAAGGACCCCGCATCCTATTCGAAATCAAAAATTAGACTCAATTTTTAAGCACAGGCATGTGGCAATCAATTAGGATATTGAATATAACATTTTCTCTCATATGTTTTCTAATTATCAACCAATCATATCACTTACACATCATTAGGTCTAGAAAGTAGGCTTCTATATCATCTTTATTAAAATTAATGATTCAAACAGTGTTAATGATCAAACTTATTCAAATTACACAACTAATTTTAAGGGTAATCATTAATTTTAAGGGTAAATTACAGTAGTGCTACATGCACCAATTAGTGTATACATTAGTGTACTAATTAGTGTTATGATATTATCATTGATCACATTTATTATACAAGTTACAAATATCCAAAACCATACAAATGATGTCACATCATCTGTTAGTACACTAATGTGTACATTAATTAGTACATATAGCATTAGGGTACTGTTATGGTATGCAACTTACGCCTTACACTTACGCCTTTTCTGTTTGCAGTCCTGCTTTTGTTTTCACCTTCCACTTACACTTTTTGTGTAAGTGGCAAAAGTCCATAGCATTATTCATTACATTAACATGCTATGAGATTTGGAGAAAATACAAGCAGTCTTATAATTATTGCATAATTACACTAATCTTCAATTTAAAATGATTAAAGAGATCAAAATTTAAATATAATTACACCAAAATTATATGACTTACAGCATTTTTTATACAGTATTTTTTTTATTAATCTTAAAGTATGTAAACGTAATTTGTTCTAATTTATTCTAATTTTAGAGTTGTGTGGTAACCATTGGTTGAATACCATTTGTTTGACAAGAAAATGAAAGGGAATATAGAATAAAATATTGCGAATTTTATCCCCTTTTAACGTTTCATCTTTGACAGAATAATGCCATGAAAAGTATATGACAAAAGTGAAAGAAATATTTCCAAAGTCTGACACCAAACACAGCACTAAATTATGGACAATGTCTAATAATAAGAAAATAAAAACTAAATGATCTTATTTTTAAATTTTTAAATAACCAAGTTTTGAAGTTTTATTTATAAATTATTTATGTCTTATAAGTTAGTGTAGTGTGACATAGATTAAAAAAAAAAAAAAAAAAAAAAGAAGTAAATCACATTCACCTTTGTTAATGTTTGGAAAAAATACAAATAATTTCATAATTTTAGCATAATTATATTAATCTCCTTTTTAATAAGATTAAAACAACATAAACTAATACAGATAATTTTAAAACACAATAATAAATAATATATATACACTATATATTTTAGAGTAAAAGGTATGACAATCTCTGCTGAGGTTTGAAAAAAAATATAAATAATTTCATAATTTTAACATAATTATATTAATATCTTTTTTAATAAGATTAAAATAGCATAAACTAATACAGATAATTTAAAGACACAATAATAAATAATATGTATATATATATGCAGTGCACTTTCATACTATAAAAATAGATTGTGATTAGGCTGCAATCCTAGCTGGAATTGTGGATTGATTGACTAAATTGTTGGAGCAATTTTCAATATGCCTACTAATTTTTAATCAATGGATCATATTATAATAGAGATCAATAAAAAATAAATACAGCATATAACAAATAAAATTTTAAAGTGATATACATAAATCCTACATAAAAACATTCAAAAATAAAATTCAAGTAGTTGAAATTTAAACATTTGTCTTCCACTTTTTACCCGTATATGAAGGGGCTAATTATGTTTATAATGATTCTAATATTAATTTAAGATAAACAGTGAGAGGGTAATTTGTAAACAAATTGGGCTGAGTTAGGAAGAGTCTTCTTTGGGAGTTGGGCTGCGTAATGGGCCGAGATAAGGGCTGGTGTAGCTCGGTCTAAGGCCAAGAAGACATCTCATATTTCGGGTTTGGGCCGAACTATGGGCCGAGGTAATTATTTATGTAGCACGGTCCTTGATTATTTAAACATCGGGTCGGTCAGAGATGAACTACCAATGGCCTAATGACCTAGCTATCCTGGATTGAGCTATCACTGGAGGGAGGACCGAGCTAAAGGATAGCTCTACAGGGCGTCATCTCAAAGTCAAAATAAATAGTGGTGCTTAAAGTATCATCGAGCTGTGTGAGCATGGTTGACCGCAGTGTCAGCCGAGGTAAGGGTTCAGCCATTTCACTTGGCTTGCAGTGATGAGAATGTTTTAAGGATAAGCATCATCCTTGGGCATGAGACTCTTAAGATGACTCTGGTAAGGAGAGTAGAGTCCTACTAGGATTGTACAAACCATCTCACTTGGTTGGTAGTGAGTAGGGTGTGTGATTCCTAGGAGGACTCTTATAAGGAGAGTTGGAATCCTATTAGGATTGTGCTAGGCAGAGTCTATAAAAGCTCATAGCAGGACCCATGTACAGGTATCCCAATTCTTATTCTAGAATACACAGAGCTTATTGTCTATTGTCTAGTTGCTGACTTAGGCATCAGAGGGGTTTCCGGCACACACCTGTCGGTTAGCTCACATTTGTGTTTTCAGGTGGCAAAGCAACGATGTTTGGAGAAGTGCAAACTTGATTAACAGGATTATACAAGAAAATTATTTTGTGCTTGTACAATTGGCGTCGTCTGTGGAAAAACACAAAGAAAAAAACATTTTGATTGAGTTTTCCTCTTTAGTTGAAATCAATGGCGCATAACGAAGACTTACCACATTTTGCTATTGATGGGCAGACCCCGGGAGGGAGCGCAAGGCGCGAAGGCTTGCCTTATGTACCACCCATGGCGGAATTAGATCCCCAGCGACAGAATCCACAAAGAAAGGCGCGGGAAAAATGGGGCTTAAGTCTACATCGCTCTCAAAGCCCTGATACACAAAGGCGAATGATGGATCATCAAGTTCTGGAAGATCGCGTAAGGGAGCAAGACGAAGTAATAAAAAGAATCCCTAACAACTGGTATCATAGCTTACGGTTTATTGGGGTTTATTTATTTGTGTAAATCAATGGAAGGGAATGCGGGTCGTATATCTAGCTTCAATGGAAGCAATTGGATAACTTGAAAAACTAAAATGGAGGACCTATTATTTTGTAAAAATTTGTATAGGCCAATTGAGGGTGATAGTGGCAAACCTAATGATATGAAAGACAATGAATGGAAGAGGCTTAATCGAAAAGCCATTGGTGTTATTCGTCAATGGATTGATGGCAGTGTGTTTCATCATGTTGCTACTGAAACTTTAGCACATAATTTATGGAAAAAAATTAGAAGGCCTTTATGATAAGAAATCAGTCACAAATAAAGCTTTTATGTTTCGTAAGTTGGTTAATTTAAAATATAAAGAGGGCATCCCTATTCCGAAACATCTGAATGAAATAAAAAGTATTGTTAACCAACTTGCTTTTATGAAAATTGTTTTTGATGATGAGTTGCAGGCTTTGATGCTACTTAGTTCTTTGCCCAAAAGTTGAGAAACTTTGGTTGTGACAGTTAGTAATTCGGCACCCGATGGAGTTGTCACAATGGGCCAAGTCACTAGTAGCTTGTTGAATGAAGAAACTAGAAGAAAATCAGTCAGTTCCTCTCATTCGGAAGCATTTGTTGTGAGAGGTAGAAGCAAAACAAGGGGGAGGAGTAAGACTTCTCATGGTTGTGATCAAAGCCATGACAAATCAAAAGATGGTTCTTTTTCAAAGAAAGACATTGACTGCTATTATTGCCATGAGAAAGGGCACATGAAGCGAGAATGCCGAAAGCTCAAGAATATGGAGAAAAGGCGTGACAAAAGTGTAGATAAGAAACAAGAAGATACAATGACAATTACTACCGATGATCTCATGGTCGTTTGTGAAGATGATTGTATCAATTTTGTGGGCCAAGAGAGCAATTGGCTGATTGATTCTAGTGCTTCTTTTCATGTGACTTCTCGAGTTGATTTCTTCACTACCTACATCAAAGGAGATTATGGTTCTGTCCGAATGGGTAATGAAGGTTTGTCCAAGATTATCGGCATGGGTGATGTTTGCTTGGAAACAAATTTGGGCTGGAAGTTGTTACTTAAAGATGTAAGGCATGTTCCCGACATTCGCCTCAATTTGATCTCTACTGGGAAGCTAGATGATGAAGGCTTCAACAACAAATTTGGTGATGGAATATGGAAGCTCACAAAGGGTTCTTTAGTGGTGGCTAAGTGTAAGAAGACTCACACACTTTATTCGATGCAAGGAAAAATTTGTAAAGATATTGTCAATGCACTTGAAGATGATACTTCTACCAAATTGTGGCACAAGCGGTTTGGGCGCATAAGTGAAAAGGGGCTACAAGTTTTGTTCAAGAAAGAGCTTCTACCTGGTTTGAAAGGTACACATCTTAAAACTTGTATTCATTATTTGGCGGGTAAACAACATAGAGTTTCTTTTCAGAAAAATGTTGCTTCTAGAAAAGAAAATGTTTTGGAGTTGATTCATTCAGATGTTTGTGGTCCTTTGAAAGTTAGAACACATAGTGGTGCACTTTGTTTTGTTACTTTCATTGATGATTATTCAAGGAAAGTTTGGGCTTTTCTACTAAAAACTAAAGATCAAGTTCTAGAAGTATTTAAACATTTTCAGGCCATGGTTGAAAGAGAAACAGGGCAGAAATTGAAATGCATCCGATCAGACAATGGTGGTGAATACATTGGGCCATTTGATGAGTATTGTCGCAGCCAAGGTATTCGGCACCAAAAGACTGTTAAGAAGACTCCTCAACAAAATGGCGTTGCTGAGAGGATGAACCGCACTATTGTGGAAAGAACAAGGTGTTTGCTTTCACAAGCTAAATTGCCAAGATCCTTTTACGGTGAGGCAATGAAGACAGCGGTTGACGTAATCAATTTGTCTCCTTCCTATCCTTTGAATGGTGATGTTCCAGAAACAATTTGTACCAATAAATATGTGTCTTATGAGCACTGGAGAGTATTTGGTTGCCGAGCTTTTGTTCACATTCCAAAGGATGAGAGGTTCAAGCTTGATAATAAGTCAAGACAATGTATTTTTCTTGGCTATGGGCGTGACGAATTTAGGTATAGATTGTGGGATCCGGTCAGCAAGAAATCATTCGAAGCCGTGATGTTGTGTTTCTTGAAGACCAAACAATTGAAGACTTTTGCAAAGGTGATCAACCGGAGCAAAAAACTAGTGATCTCATTGACATGGATCCATCTCCTTCATCTTCGGTGGATGATGAAAATGGGGGAGATGTGTAGCCACCTATTGAAGATATAGAGGATGATGTTAATCATAATGAAGTTGAGCCAAAAATTGAGGAAGAGCATCCAACTCAAGAACCCCCACCACAACTTGAGTTGAGGAAATCTACAAGGGACCGACAACCTTCAAGAAAGTATCCTCCTAATGAATTTGTGTTGATTTCCGATCAAGGGGACCCTGAGAGCTACCAAGAAGCAATTGAGCATGCAAAGAAAGGTGATTGGAAAAAAAAGCCATGGAAGAGAAGATGAATTCCTTAGTTGAAAATCACACTTATGATTTAGTGAAATTGCCTAAGGGGAGGAAAATTTTGAAAAATAAGTGGGTCTTCAAATTGAAGAATGATGGCAAGAATCTGAGGTACAAGGCACATCTTGTTGTGAAAGGCTTTGGGCAAAAGAAAGGCATTGACTTTGATGAGATTTTCTCATTGGTTGTGAAGATGTCTTTTATTCGGGTTGTACTTGGCATAGCTACAAGTATGAACTTTGAAGTTGAACAACTTGATGTGAAAACCGCATTTCTTCATGGTGATCTTGAAAAAGAAATTTATATGGAGCAACCGGAAGGTTTTGTGGAAAAAAAGAAAGAGAAATTTGTTTGCAAATTGAAGAAAAGTTTGTATGGTCTCAAGCAAGCCCCGCGGCAATGGTACAAAAAATTTGATTCTTTCATGATGAATAATGGTTTTTCTAAAACCATTTCGGACTATTGTGTGTTTGTGAAAAATTTCCCGAATGGTAAATTTATTATTCTTTTGCTTTATGTTGATGACATGTTAATTGTGGGTCAAGATTCTACTATGATTAACAGTTTGAAATTGGAGTTGAGCAAGTCTTTTGCAATGAAAAATTTGGGACTAGCAAAGCAAATTCTTGGTATGAAAATTGTTCATGATTGCAAAAAGAGGCTGATTTGGTTGTCTCAAGAAAGCTACATTGAGAAAGTTCTTGAGAGGTTCAACATGAATAAAGCAAAGCCGGTTGGTTGTCCACTTGCAGGTCACTTCAAGCTTAGTTCGAATTAATGTCCTACAAGTGAGAAAGACAAGGAAGAGATGTTGAAAGTTCCTTATGCTTCAGCAGTTGGTTCTTTGATGTACGCCATGGTTTGTACAAGGCCGGATATTGCTCACGCCGTTGGTGTGGTGAGTCCGTTTCTTTTTAATCCGGGTAAAGAACATTGGGCAGCGGTAAAATGGATTCTAAGGTATCTTCGAGGGACTTCGAAGGTATGTTTGTGCTTTGAGGATGGTAAGCCGATGCTTGATGAATTCACAGATTTTTACATGGGCGGTGATATTGATTCTAGGAATACTTCGGGGTATTTGATGACTTTTGCGGGGGAGCTGTGGTATGGCAATCTAAATTACAAAAATGTGTTGCTCTCTCAACTACCGAAGCTAAATTTACTGCTATTACGGAAGCTTGCAAATAAGAGTTATGGTTAAAGAAATTTTTGCAAGAGTTGGGTTTGAAGCAAGAAAGGTATGTGCTTTATTGTGATAGTCAAAGTGCTATTCATTTGAGTAAAAATTTTACTTTTCATTCGAGATCGAAACACATTAATGTGAGATACCATTGGATTCGTGATGTGTTAGATTCGAAACTGTTGCAACTTGAAAAGGTTCACACAGATGATAATATTTCGGATATGTTGACTAAGATTTTGTCGAGGGACAAACATTTAAAGTGTCGAACTTTGGCGGGTATGGTTGATGTCTCCAGCTAAGTCGGTAGGGGGAGAATTGTTGGGTATACCTCCTTATTAGAGTTTGAGACCCAATTGGTTTATTAAAAGAATTTTAATTTGGTTTGGTTTAGATATAATATATTTTATATGTATTATATCTAATTTGTGGAGACCTAATTCAATTTGGTAACAATTAGGGTTTGATTACAAAACTCAATACTCAACTATATATATATATTTGGTATTGGTTTTCCCTAAGAAAAAAGAGGTGAGTGGTAGCAACATATTTTTCGGCAACAGTGCCTTTGTGGGTTTCAATTGGTATAGATTGATGCTCTGGATTTGACTTGGTCAATTCAAGAATTGGTGCCTTGGTTTGCTACTCTACTTTGAAGTGGCTGGTTCGGTGTTCAGTGTTGATTTTGGTTATTATTTTGGGTCTTCTACAACTCTGGTTCTGAAGGTTTTTTATTCATCTATTTGGTGAGGTCTTTCCTCTTGTTTATTTGTGATTATTTGGAATTCACCTAAAAGTGGTTTTGTGAGACCATTCGTGTCTCGTTTGTAATCGTTTGGAAACCATTTGATTGATAATAGAATCGGATTTCGATCCCGTGGATGTACCTCACATTGAGGGAACCACGTAAAAATTCTTGTGTTGCTTTTGATTTAATTTTTCCACATTAGTTTTTATTCCTATTGATTGATTTACTTGTGGGGAGTCACATATTTTCTCTAACATGACGGCTGACATGGAGACTATGAACCACCAGATAAATAGCGAAGGGGTGGCAACAGAAGAAGGACACGAAGGCAACATGCGCTTTTACTACTCAGAAGATGGTGACAGGCAAGTCACACTATCACAAATTGAAAGTAGAAGCCTCTGAACAGGCGATACACAATCGAGGACTTCTAAGACTCGTTACTCCAGGTCTGAGAGAATGAGGACTGAAAGGTCTGATATGGAAGGAAGTAGTTATCGGCCCTCGCATTCGCACCAAACGACATCTAGGCACACAGAGTTGCCTAGGTCGGCAGACTTGTGGACAATGCTAGAGGAAAAAGCTCAAAGGAGAGAAGACACTCGGGCTCGTGACCCTCGTAGAGTTTCTGCACTACAACAGTTGGCTCCTAGGACACATAGGAGTGTCGAGGTTGGAATGCCGATACCACGCTTTGCCTACAAACCAACAAACAAAGCGTTAGCAAGATTATAGAGCTCATCATTCGTTCCAGCAATAGAGGATGCACAATTACCCTCAGGCTTCCACCAGCCCAAATTCAGTACATATGCGGAGGAGTCAAACCCTTACATGCACTTGAGCCACTTTCGTCAGGTTATGGCTATATATCGGCAAAACGAGGCTCTAATGTGTATCATGTTTCCCTCTAGCCTTGGCAACCTGGGTTTAACATGGTTTGAAAGGTTTCCAGAAAGTAGCATAACTTCATGGGCACAACTAGCGAAGGCGTTTGTTACCAGGCTTAAAACAAACTCCAAGACACCGGTGGTGATAGACCAGTTGCTCTCCATCGACATGGGCAAGAAAGAAACACTAAAATCTTACAACAACCGATATTGGAAGACTTTTAATCAGATTGGAAATTGCCCCGTAAACCTAACCATTGCACAGTACAAGTGGGGTCTGCTAGTGGGTCATAAGTTGAGGGATTCAGTGACAATGACGCCGCCTCTTACCATAGAAGCCCTGATGGAGAGAGTGCACCAACACATCTTTGTAGAGGAAGATGAAATGCGCACCAAGGCAGAGTCCGATACAAACAGCGATGTCGGACAGAACACCTTCGACAAAAATTAGTACGGTCGACAAGAAGAACCAACTAAGTAAAAAATCTTTGCCCAACTGAGGACAGAGTGGGTTGGCAGGTTTGACCAACTTTTTCTAACAAGTCTTTGCCCGACTGGGGGGTAATAAAAAAGGTCGACAGGATTGACCAATACCTTTTCATTCTTTAGTCGAGATAAGGATCTAGGCTTCAGAAGGTTGGCAGGTTTGACCAACATCTAGTCCATCAGCCGAGATTAAGATCTAGCCTGATGGAAGTTTGGCAGGTTGGGCTAAACATATCTTGTTCTTCAGCCAAGATAAGGATCAAGGCTGAAGAAGGTTAGCAGGTTTGACCAACATCTAGTCCATCAGCCGAGACAAAGATCTAGGTTAACGGAAGTTTGGCAGGTTGGGTCAAACATATCCTGTTCTTCAGCTGAGATAAGGATCAAGGCTGAAGCAGGTTAGCAGGTTTGACCAACACTTTTCATTCTTCAGCCGAGATTAGGATTTAGGCTCAAGAAGGTTGACAGGTTTGACCATTTTTGGCACTCTTTGATCGGGATGACAGTTACCTCGGCCAAAGTAGGTTGGCAGGTTTGACCAACAAATTTTTAGCACTCTTTGACCAGGATGATAGTTACCTCGGCCAAAGCAGGTTGGCAAGTTTGACTAGCAAGTTTTTTGAATTCTTCAGCCGAGATACGTATCTCGACCAAAGAAGGTTGGCAGGATCAGGTAAGGCCAAGCTAATTAGTTTGGCTAGGCATGCAGTCGAAATAATGCAAAACATTGAAAAGAGAAACACTGTCACTAAGCAAAGAGATCAAAATTTTTTGGAAGATGATTACAAAAGGTGGGACATACAACCCGGTTACATAGAAAGAATGCATTTTCGTGCGATTGTGAACTCGAAGGAGTATAAATATTGAAGGAAAAAATGCGGGGTTGTTCAAAATTTTGGAGGTATATGACGGGCATGCCATGTATCCTGGGAATGACATCGTACCAGATTAGTGGAAGGATATGTTGAGCAACTGACAAGGCTTATTGGGACTGAACGAGCTGTGAAGTCGAACAAATTTTTAGCTCGGCAGAGTGGGATGTTCTTAGCTCGGCTGGAGAAAAAATAATCCCAATCATGCTACGCAAAAGGAATTAAAGGGCAATTGAGAGGGTAATTTGTAAACAAATTGGGCCGAGCTAGGAAGAGTCTTCTTTGGGAGTTGGACCGCGTAATTGGCCGAGATAAGGGTTGGTGTAGCTCGATCTAAGGCCAAGAAGACATCTCATATTTTGGATTTGGGCCGAACTATGGGCTGAGGTAATTATTTATGTAGTGCGGTCCTTGATCATCTAAACATTGGGTCGGTCAGAGATGGGCTACAAGTGGCTTGACCTAGTTATCCTGGGCCGAGGTACCACTGGAGGAAGGATCGAGCTAAAGGATAGCTCTGCAGGGCGTCATCTCAAAGTCAAGACTAACAGTGGTGCTTAAAGTATCACCGAGCTGTGTGAGCACGGTTGACCGCAGTGTCAGTCGAGGTAAGGGTTCAGCCATCTCACTTGGCTTGCAGTGATGAGAATGTTTTAAGGATAAGCATCATCCTTGGGCATGAGACTCTTAGGAGAACTCTACTAAGGAGAGTAGAGTCCTACTACGATTGTGCAAACCATCTCACTTGGTTGGTAGTGAGTAGAGTGTATGATTCCTAGGAGGACTCTTATAAGGAGAGTTGAAATCTTACTAAAATTGTACCAGGTAGAGTTTATAAAAGCTCATAACATGACCTATGTATAGGTATCCCAATTCTTACTCTAGAATACACAGAGCTTATTGTCTATTGTCTAGTTGCTGACTTAGGCATCAGAGGGGTTTTCGGCGTACACCCGCCGGTTAGCTCACGTTTGTGTTTTTAGGTAGCAAAGCAACGATGTTTGGAGGAGTGCAAACTTGATCGACAGGATTATACGAGAAAATTATTTCATGCTCGTACAAATAGTATAGTAATATATTACTTTCTTATGGTTAATAAGGCAGCTAAGCATCATGTCTTACTATTTTTTCAACAATTAAATTTGAGAGAGATTGTTTGGTTTGTGTTTGTAGAGTAGTTTTTAAGATAAAAAGTACGAAAACTTATTTGGTTTGCCTTTTTTCAGAAATGATTTTGAAAAATTGTTTTGGGAAGAGAGTTTTAAAAAAAATGATTGATTTGATGTGTATGAAAGAGAGAGAGTGATTTTGGAAAGTAGGTAACTAAACAAAATTTTGAGATTTTTTTTTGAAAAAATTTGTTTGATTTGATTACTCTTGAAAATTTGTTTATAAAGAATTTTTCCTAAAATTTTTTCTAAAAAACAAACCAAGCAAGCCCTTTATTCCTGATAAATGAGCGCCTTATCTATCAAAAAATCAATTCTTAGTTCATTTAATATTATTTTTTATAAAGATTATTATAAAGAAGCTAAGAATTCATTAATTTACATGTAATTGTAATCGTGGATTGTTTGGTAGTTGTAGGATGGTTGAGATAATGGTGGTGGTGGGGTGGTTATAGTGCGGTCATATTGATCAAAATTTAAATGGAAAACACTTTATTAAAAATGTTTTTTGCCTTAAAAAAGTTGTTTTGTTTTGATCACAAAAAAAAGTTATTATTAGTGAAACATCTCTCTCTAATTTTGGATAGTAAGAGAAGTTCAATATATTTTTTCTTATTAGTTTAAGGTCCCTCAATAATATTGTTATATAAATTTCAAATCGATTTCTTATGTGAAGATGAAATTTCTCTATTGTGAAAAATAATTTTTTTTGTGAAAAGTTAAAAATTTATCTATAAAAATATTGAAATATCTCAACTATTATAAAATGTTACGTGTCGTTTATTTTATAAAATTCTAACATCGAAGACCTAAAATTGAAAGTTCCTAAATAAATTTAACAAATTTTATAGAATTAATATGATTAAAAAAAAAAAATAACACGTGGGTAGTGAGCCTAACAAATATAGGTACAACTTAAAAGCAAAAAGAAGGCAATCAATACAGGGGATATGAGAGAAGTTGGGACCATACGTGTAAGGCCTCTTTTAGCAAAGAGTTTAAAAAGTAAATTTTTTAGTTTTTAATTTTTTTTGGATTACATTATTTTTTTATTTTTTATATATATATTTTTAAAAAAATAAATTTTAACTTATTTTTTAAAACAATGCTAAGTTGAATTCAAAATCGAGAGTCTTTACCAAAATTGTTTTGGTCTATTTTTATTCTTAAAAATTATTTGTGTTTTAACTTAGGTCTCTTTTGAAATGCACAATTTATTGATTTATTGATTTGTTTGAGCTATATTATTTATCTACTTTTTTACATGTCTTTTCAAAATAAATAAAAAAATTAACTTACAAGTCATATCCAAAAACAATTAAAACTCAAGTAATTTCTTCAAATCATGTTTTAAAAACATTATTTCAAATAAACTTTTCAAAAAATTTAAATATTTAAATATTTTCAAAACGTGACTTCAAGTTCAAACTAATAACTTATTATTTTTTTTGTTTAAAGTAAAAAATAAAATATCAAATCACTTGGCATAGTTTGGTAAAAATCTCATCCCAAATCAATTAAAAAGTCATTTATTTATTTGTTTTACAAAAGGTTTTATTAACAAGGACTCTTGAGGTAAGAAAAGAATCATAATTTTTTTTTACTAATAGTATTTAAACAAAAAAAAATAGAGTTTGAAAAATATTATTAATATTTCTATATGTATATTTTTACTATGTCCTTTTTATCTCAATTACAATTCTAAACAATATGTTTAGCTAGCATAAAAATATTACGTGATATTGGGTTGTTTTAGAAATATGATTAAAAAATAATTTTTTATTTTTTAAAAAATATATATAAAAAATCACTCTCTCTCTCTCTCATACATATTAAATCAATCACTTTTTTTAAAACTCTCTTCCCAAAATAATTTTTCAAAGCCATTTCTAAAAAAAGACAAACCAAACAAGTTTTCGTACTTTTTATCTTAAAAACTACTCTACAAACACAAATCAAACACACTCAATATGATTAAAAATGAGTTACCCAAAAGAGGCCATAATCTACTATAGTGCTTGTTAGATACAGATAATACCGTGAGTAAAAAGATTCAAACCATATTTTAGGTGATAGAATTTGACTTGAAGAATTTTGTAGGTAAATCATGTACTTCACAAACCACGAACTACGAAAGGTTTGATCGCTATTTTGGGAGAGAGTTAGAGAGAGTATGAAAAAAATCAGGATTCATCCCACATCCCATATTGTATTAGATATATCTATTCATATCTCTTGATAAGATATTATTGATATAGATATTGATAGTGGGCTATCCAAATAGGATAGCTATTAAATTCAAATTTAGGCCAAGTTTGATAATTTAAAAATAATTCATATTTTTATTTTTTTCCCATCACGTCACTTCTCTACTTTTTTGTACATATTTTCATAAAAAGACAAAAAATATATTTATTTAGGTCATTTCAAACAACCTCTTAATATGAATAATTTGAATCTGTCATGTCATGGATCATGCCACATGAACGCACACGTCAGGATCCATACCGGCCCAATTCCCAACAAAGGTAATGACACTCCTTTTTGAAATAAAAAATATTTGATTTTTAGTGTGTTTTAATTTTTATTTTGTCAAAGAATCTAATACCAGCTAACACATTGGCTAATTTTTATTGTATAAAAAAAGAAAAAATGAAGATTTTTATTTATTGAAAAATATTTGATGGCCTGAATTTTTTAATTCAAATGACTCAAATATGTCAAAATAATATCATATTACACTCAAAATCATATCGTTTTAAATATTTCGAATCATTTGAGCTAAATTTTTTCGGTTACCTATCATTGTTGTTATTTATTTATTATGGAGCAGTACAAGTAAGATAGAACGGTACTAACCGTTGATCAAACTGGTCGGCTAAACCAACGGTATCCAGATAGGTACACCTCACTAAAAAACACTCGTGACCGTATTACTCCACACGTGTCACAATATATTGGCCTGTTTCATTTCAATCTTATTTTCCTCTTTTTATTTATTTATTTATTTATTTATTTATTTTATTTTAAAACATTTCCCAAATAAAAAAACAAAAATCGGCATTCTTAACAGAGAGAAGAAGAAACTAGCTTTCAGAGAGAGAGAGAGAGAGAGAGAGAGAGAGAATATAGATTATTAAAGAAAGAGGGGAGAGAGAGAGAGAGAGTCATGTGGTTTAAGGACTCTTCGATCTGATTTTGATTTCTTGAGTTTGTATAGCAAAATTGTTTTAGTTTGATTTTGGATTTTGGGCTTGATCTACTCGAATCGAATCGGTGCCTCTCCGGATTTCGTTGTGATCTCGCCGGAAAAGTGCACCGTTGATCAGATTCTCAGATTCCGATCGTCTCCGGCATTCGCGGGGTTTGAAAATTCGAAGCAAAGATGGTGAATTCTATGGTCGAACGAGCCACCAGCGATATGCTCATCGGTCCAGATTGGGCCATGAACATCGAGATCTGCGACATGTTGAATCGCGATCCTTCGTACGTTTTCTCGCTCTTCTGTAATGATTTATTTCTTTTGTTAATTTCATTGAATAGTGTAGGATTTTGGGTTTAAATCATCGATTTTGGAGGTCAATTTGGTATTTCTGTGGAATCCTTTGTGTTGAAGTTGGTTATTTTGCATTCCTCCATCCAAAAGTTTTGTTTTTTCCTTCATAAATTTATAGTGACCCGAGCAATATCAATCATATGTGTCAACGCTTGTTGTTAGCGCGGTTGGGGTAAACGTTCATCGTTCTATGTCATTGCCAATAGGTGAATTGAAAGGGAAATGGTGAATATTACTGTTATCGAATGCTTAAGTTCACTGGTCTCTTAGTGTGGTTAATGCTGTGTTTGGTTGAGGGATTTGGGGAGGAATTTGGAAATGGAAAGGAAAGAGGTGTGTGGAATTAGGTGAATTGTAGGCATATTTTATTCTCATTTCACAAATTTTTTCTATTTCCCTTTTTAAATCCCTTTCCAAATTTCCTAACCAAACACAACTTTAAGTGTATGTCACTAGTAATCTGGGATTCGCTTATTACTAGCTACTAAACAGCCATGAAGGATGCTGGGAAAGGTTATAGCATAGAACCAATGGGAGACTGTACAAAGGAGTCTCTAAGGGCTGAGCAATAGTATAGACACAGAGTTTGAATCGAGAGTGGGGGCTTAGGGTTTATGTGGAGGTGGGGTTAGTGAGTTGCAGTGATGATTCTTTAAATATGTAGATATGGGTTACGTACCTATTGGTCAAAGATACTAGAGAGCCTCCATAATTAGATAATGAGGCTTGTGCTGCCAATCCTTCCATTTATTTTGTTCATTTACAGCCTATTCAGGCTCATTTAGTGGATAAAATGAGGCTAGCTTGGGCCTTTCCTTTAGTTCTATAAGTAGATAAGTCCAACCATGGAAAGAATGATGACATTTATGTATGTATAATATATCACAAGTGAGTCATTGTAGGAACTATGTCTTTGACTATGTTACATGGACTTGGGTACGAGTATTGGGTGCGGGTATGTATCCAAGTGTCAAACCTTTATAAATTTAAATCTTAAGATCTTGGGATATGTATCTAAAATTGGATATGGGTGCGAAGAAGCGTCATATACACATATATATTGCATATTAAATAATATTCTTGGATGAAATATTGTAAATTATAAAGAAATATAATTGAAATTGAATAAGATTCAGGAAAAATATAAAATCTCTATATTTTATTCATGTGATAGGCTAAAAATATTACTTTACTAGCAAATGTGAGTTTCTTCTTCTCATATATTGTAACAAATTAAAGGATCCGAGTGTCTAAATTGGATATGAGTGTTAGACATATATCCCACGCCCTTATCCATGTCATATCGGGTGGACACGGGTAGTGTGGGGGAAATAGAAAAGTCCATGTAACATAGGTCTCTGATTCTTGAAAATGCAACCAATATCTAACATGACATGATATTTTTTTTTTTTTGGATAAATTAACATGACATGATATGTCAAAATCTATAGCCTTTCCTTTGATTGAAAAACCAAGCCCAATATACCAACTTATTGTCCCATTGTGCTAAGCCAAGCTATAACCAATCTCGAGCAATGTTGGTTATTATTTAGCCAAGCTCAAACATTACCCAAAATTTTGATGTGTCAGTTTGAACAGCCTTGCACTCGGTTTGTTGCAGCTTAGTTACACTGATACACATTAGAGCTATGATATGTCCAAGGTGCCCCTGCCAGGTGTGGGGCCATACATATATATATTTTGATATATTATTTGTGCTCTTTTATGTAAAGAGATGTGTAGATTTCAACATGTTCAATTATATAAGTTATTGAGAATGTATAAACATTTTTGTAGGTTTTAGTTTTTGTTTCCATACATTTTATTATGTTTCCAAACTCTTTTCATTTCCCTTATATTTTTTAAGCTTTTCCAATACACTTCCTTTTCACATGAGTGAAACAATACACCTAAACAAAACTTTGATCCTTGAATCAAGGCACTAGGTTGAAATCATTGTGTTGGTGATGATTGTAAATTTAAGGCCAAGTTTGGCATAACCTAAATAATACAAAAAGTCACTATCCTATTTAAGTCACATCATCTTATTTAAATCACATCACTTCTCTAACACATCACGTCAAACACAACCCAAACCCAACCCATATAAGCCAATAAGTCAAAAAGTGCACTTTTTTAGAACATCCCAAACTAACCCTAAGACATATGAGAGGAATTTTTCATCTTTTCATCCTATTTAATGGGCACACTTCTTTCTTCCACTTTTATGCATATTTAGCGTTGTTATTTGCTCTTCCTTGCTACATTTTTTTAGTATGGGAAGTTTCATTCGTGGTGTTGATAATTAAAGCTGATTTTTTTGGGTTGATTCTTACGTGGTGGTCATCATTAATTTGGTTTTGGTTCTGGTTCACTAGGCAATCAAAGGATGTTGTAAAAGGCATAAAAAAGCGCATTGGAAGCAAGAATCCAAAAGTTCAACTTCTTGCCCTGACAGTAAGTTCCAAACTGACTATGTTTTCGTTTCATTTATATAATATTTTTTTAGATTGGCATTTTTTCACTCTGCTGTCCTCCTTATGGTGTTATGCACATTTCTGAAAGGTTTCTTTTAACAGTCAAATTTTAATTACTTTTGAATTCTACTTTTGTCTCTAGAAAGCTTTTACACCTACTTCTTTTAGGTGTTTGTGTATTGCGCATGCTAACAATTTGTTGTTGAAAAGTTCCGCCATTGATTTGGTCAAATGGTATTACTCTCTGGTGATGGTAGCATTATTTCATGGCCAATCTAATTAATAGGAACTGCATAAGCTTTTGTTAGCTGGCTTTGGAGTCTTTCTTTTACGAAGTCAAAACTGTCTTGTGATGCTAGCATCTTGTTTATCTAGCTGTGTTGCATTGGCTTTTCGCACTGTATCACGATTCAATGTGCATCACATGATATTTGACTTGTAGATGTGCTTTGAATGAGGCTTGCCAAGAGGGCTGTAAATCCTCATTTACTTCCAATGTTTGAAGTGCAAAAGCTTTTGTTATCTGGCTTTGGAGTCTTTCTTTTACGAAGTTGAAAATGTCTTGTGATGATAGCATCTTGTTCATCTAGCTGTGTTGCATTGGCTCTTCGCACTGTATCACGATTCAATGCGTATCACATGATATTTGACTTGTAGATATTCTTTGAATAAGGCTTGCCAAGAGGGCTGTAAATCCTGATTTACTTCAAACACTAGCCTTTTTTTTTTCTCTTTCTTTTCAGTTGATTGAAAATTTCAGTAATTGAGATACTCTGCACAAATAAGTTGGTCATCTGTTGGAAACTTGTTTGCAAACTTGAGATAAAGCAGTTTTATTGAATGAATTGCAACATGCTCCTGTCATTCTCACAACATTGTCTCACAGAAGATTTGTCAATTGGCTCACTTAGTCTGTTTACCATATTCTAGCTATTGGAGACGATCGTAAAGAATTGTGGGGACCTTATCCATATGCATGTTGCAGAGAAAGATGTGCTTCATGATATGGTGAAAATAGTGAAGAAGAAGGTTAGAATTTTACTTCTACCATTGGTTGCTCCTCTATATATGCATGGTTATTTTTTGAAATAAAGTTTTTGTTTTAAAAACATTCCTTATTTGTTATTCTGTTTATATTTTTAGCCTGACATTCATGTCAAAGAGAAGATATTGATTCTAATTGATACTTGGCAAGAAGCTTTTGGGGGACCAAGGGCAAGATATCCGCATTTCTTTGCCGCATACCAAGAGTTATTGGTAAGTTGTGTATTTTTAAAGTATTTCTCAGATTGAGAAGTATATATTTCAGTAAGAAATTCCATACTTCCATATATTTATGTATTATTTGCTAGGTGTGACCTTTCATTTTGTTGTTTATAAATAGGGGCTATTTAACCACCAGATTTTGTTTTATAAATTCTCTGAGGCAAATATTTTATTCATTTCAGCGTATTGGGGCAGTATTC
This sequence comes from Camellia lanceoleosa, assembly GCA_025200525.1. Taxonomy (NCBI): domain Eukaryota; kingdom Viridiplantae; phylum Streptophyta; class Magnoliopsida; order Ericales; family Theaceae; genus Camellia; species Camellia lanceoleosa. The sequence continues at coordinate 130,773,579 of CM045771.1, read as the reverse complement.
CCCCAGAGAACTGAAAGGTCTGCCCCTGTATTTACACCCCCGCAAACACAGCCTCTAACATCATATCCACAAAATATTCGGGCACCAGAATTTGGGCAAGAAGCAGCTGAGTCTTCTGCAGACACTGAGTTTCCAACATTGAGGTATATATTAGGTCCTTTTTTTCTGTTTGAAAGAATTTTTTATATTTTATTTTAATTAACAGCCAATTTAGCACTGACATTGATGTCATACAACTTCTGAGATCAAACTGAAAGTGTGAAACCAATTCTAACCCCTCATTTACATTTTCTGAAGACCCTGTGAACTTATGCCTATTTGCTTGCTGAGTGATCAGGTGGTGTAGTGATTGATGGTGTGTATCCTTTAACTTTTGTGCTAGCTTTATATAATAGAACATATGATTAAAGAAGACACCAGAAAATAGTACCTCTTGAACTTTATGCTTATATGCATTGAGTGATTAGGTGGTGTAGTGATGGTGTATGCATCATCCTTTAATGTCTGACCTGATTTCTTTATTTTTTTACGGAGTAAGATATAATATGTTCTATTATATAAAGGTAGCACAAAAGTCCTGGCCAGGCTGTTAAACCAAACAAGTCTTGAACTAGGCACATGCTCTGTTTATTTATAGATGAATGAACTTGAACAGGCCCATAGCCAGATTGAGCTCAAGCTTGCCATGAACTCGGTTCATTCGCAGCCCTAATCTGTAGTGTTGAGTTACTTTGTTGTTCCTGTTTTATGCTGCAAATGTTTTTTCCCTGACAAACTAATTTCTCTTCTTCATTGATTGTAAGAAAGGGGATTTGGATCAGCATAAACTAAATGTGCAACTCTTGGTTCCATTAAAACTCTTTTACATTTTCCAAGTTAAATATTGTTTTAATCGATATTTCTTTGCTAGCTTGACAGAAATTCAGAATGCACGAGGTATTATGGACGTCCTTGCAGAAATGCTGAATGCATTAGATCCAGGGAACAAAGAGGTATATTTTACACTCTATAAGTTGTAAATGAGAAGTAAATCTGTTTTTCCTCTGAGATTATACTTTGGTGTAGTGAGTTATATTAATGATGTAGCAGTAGTAGTACAATGTAAAACATCCAACATGCTGAACTGATAGTGGGATGTTAGAACCATTAGACTTGTTGTAGCCTGGGTTTGATCAAGGACTAAAATAATGCTCAATTTAACGAGTCTTTTTTTATTGATATTGACCTCTAAAAATCATATATGTCAGAAGTTTTAAAAATTCATATATTTCTTGCACCATTTATTCCTTTTTGGCAAATTTAGTAGTTTATCTTTGCATTGGGTTAATCATATTTCCACTTTGCAGGGGCTTAGGGAGGAGGTTATTGTTGACTTGGTTGAACAGTGCCGCGCATACAAGCAAAGAGTGGTACACCTTGTTAACTCGACTTCGTAAGGCCTTGAATCACTTATCCCTTTACTTGTGCTGATTTGTATGACGCCTTTTCGTGTTGAATTCTGACTTTTTTCCCCCCTTTTATCCCTTTCTTTCTTTCATCTTTTTCTAATGGTGCAATAAAAAGGCGAATTTTATTGATAGTGATAGAGGAGCAAAAGCTGAAGTCGGGTGAGGTGTCCTTTGGGGGAAAACAGCTTCAGAATTAAGTAAAATCTGTGAACTACCAGAATATAAATTAACCCAATCAAGGAAGTAGTGTAAAAGTGGCCTCTATCACTATCAATGCTCCTTTCAGATCCAATATGGTCTGTCCAGAAGATGAGTCTTTTTATCTGCAATACTCCCTTTGGGTCTTAAACCCCTTTTGTTTATATCAGTTTGGCCCTGGAGCACTTCACCCCCCACATTAAAAAATAACCATTTTACCCTAGTGTAATTTGGCACTAAAGTGCAATGCTAATTCTGTTAACGACAGATATAAGATAACCTTAATACCCTCTATGTCTTCTTCTTTTACCTTCTTTATTCCTCTCACCTTTCTTAACCGCATATTGACATTGTTAAACCACATTTTAACCCAAGTTCCTTTAATTTTTGAATCCAATTTCCAACTTAATAAATATTAACCCAATTAAAACTAGTTTTAACCCACATATTAAATTAATTTTCTAACTTCGTGTGTATATATATATAATATTTAAAGTGGTGGAAAGGAAATGCAGGAGTGGGAAGTGTAATAGCTATTGACTGAAGTTTGTATTTCCTATGAGATGGAGCTTTAGAAGAGCATCAGAAATGGTTGGGATTTTGAGACTCGGTAGAGGTTGAGATTTTGGGTTTGAATGTCAGTATGGGATGACCCTTGGCATTGATTTTTTCGGATCTGTTTGAGATTACAGTTGAGGAGGCAGCCTGATAGCAGATTATGTAAGGATACTTGGAAGGAATGTGTAGAATCCCTACTTGGGTGATGCATTGTTGGAGTGTCACGGGAGGAGGAAGGGGGTTGCTGTGGAGGAGAGCAGGGGTGGCGGCAGTGCAGGGAGGGGAAGAAGATGAAGACAAGGGTTAGGGTTTTCAGATTGATTAGGGATGATGATAAGACAAGGGCATAATTGTCTTTTTGCATGGTAATTTGACACTTTTTTATGCCAACTCTCAAAATAGGGCGCTTGTGGCACAGTTTCCATCAATCTAGACAGAATTAATAATGGTAGGGAGGGAAAGTGCAGAGTGCCAAATGGCCCAGACCCTAAAGGGGTAAAATGTGTTTTCCCCAAAAGAGATTCGGAAGAAAAATTATTTAAACCTAAAAGTTTCCATTTTGGTTGATATATTCGCAATGCAAACATATTTTTTTGTTTGCTACTCTACATAACATTGGTTTTCATTATATTTGCTGTCAAATCTGTATTGGACCCATTGAACTGTTTGGACCATCGCTGCACTTCTTTTCAATTTCCAGAATTTTTAGATGCAGTAATATCAAGACCAACCTCACCGAGCAATCCTTCACTTATTTAGGGCTGGTTTGGCATACCTCAAAAAAGCAAAAAAGTTACTAAAAAAGTTTAAAAAGTATCACTATTCACCAAAAAAAATATAAAAAAATTAATTTTACAAAAAAAAAGTACAACTCACATGTCACATGAGTTGTACTTTAGCTGCCCACCGTTTGTACAAAGGGAGCAGGCGGAGAAGCAAACAAGATATTGTTGTTCGGCCCGTGGGGGCCCATCACGGGTCTCGTTTTGATAATCTCCATTGTCGAGTAATATATGCCTGTAAAAAATCACGTCGATCGGATATCGTTAACTACATGATCAAATCAATTTTGTATAAAAAATGGATGATGTTATAGTTAATGATTGACAAAAAATTAGTCCGATCAGATAACTATCGATATTCGATTACCATAATTTTTTGCAAGCACATAGTACTCAACGAGTTCTACACATTGACTGTTCCGATTAGCAAAACAAGACCCCGTGGTGGCCTCCATTGGCCGAACAGTATTGTCCAATTCAATGCCCGAAAAGGAGGCAAGCTTCTCCTATACACTACTTTGCCCACCGAACTGCCTATTCTGCCTAAACTTCTCCTATATACTAATTTATACAATTTTTTAATACACATTTTTTCGTAAAAAATTAAAAAGTTATTCCAAACAACCATTTTTTTTCCTCAACTTTTTAGTTCAAAAAGTCAAAAAGTACACTTATTTAGAACATCCCAAACAACTCCTTAATGCTTCATTTTGGCACTGTAAAGTCATTTCAGATGGCTGAACTTGCTACGTCATTTGGAATTAGTTGTGTGATTTGGCTTCAATTTTTGGTATCACTTTTCTTTGCTTGTAACTGAAGGACTCAAACCCTGGGAAGAGAGGAGTCAGCTAGAATGTAGAAAACTGCTTGAGTTGGAGATCATTGGGAGTATAGGATGGAGGATTGCTTTACAGCCCCTAAGAGGTTGATAGCCTCATTTCCAACTTTGTTTTGAACCTGGGGTAACTCCCCTTGTAGTTATAGTTATTGGTTATTTTCCTGAAATTTCACCTTAAATTTCAAAAAAATTAACCAAGGTTGGAGGTTTGATGGGTGGAGCTTCACTCGCCCTTCGATAACAAAGCTTCACTTGCCCTTCCATAACAAATGGGTTCGTGGTGTGTAAACATAAATACAAGGTATAAATCCGATTGGTTAGACATTCTATACTAGTCCTTCCCAGGTAGAGAGTTGCTTGCTTTTAACTGTCAAGTTTACATGTGTTTCCTTGTATCTCTCTGATTGATGATTCGCTATTCGATTCACGATTTGATTCGCAATTTTTGCAAAATCGATACGAATCTAATGGGTAAATCTCTTTTGGAAGTGAATCTATAGTAAATCACATGATTCACGATTCGATTCACTTTTTACGATTCATACGATTCATACAATTCTTAAAATTATCGTGTCTGACATATTTTTGATTATTTTTTTTCCCATCTTTTTAGTAAAAATGACATAATACAACTTCTAATAGCGTTTAGTACCAAAATAACAAATACATATACATGATTTGGTATTTAGTGATGATGGAGTTTTTAATAGGATCCAATCATATTCAGTCAAATTCAACATGTTTTTAACCTTCTCATTTTTTTCTTTAAAAAATCATAATATATATTCTTTAAGATTAAGCTTCTATCATGAATTATCTATTACTATTTTATTAAATTAAATATAATTGAATATTACATAAGTGAGGTCAGTTATACTTTTTCAAATATTTTAGGCTTTAAAATAAAATATCGTAAATAATTTTATTATTTGGTCATTATTACTTAGAAAAATATGTTTGCTTATTGCCTAAATATTAAAATTGTTGTTAAATTATTGTTATTTTGGAAATTGAAAGTTTGTCTTTACTTACTATCTTTATTAAGAATGATTAATAAGAAATATCTAAAAAAAGGGAAAGGTAAGATGGTAGTCTTACATAGAAACCTTTGTTAACTTCTTACCTATTAAACTATGTGACCTTCATTCAAATAATATTTTTATTTTTGGAAAATTTAGCTATAAACCCCCTTTACCTTCCTTTCATTGTTAAAAGGATTAAGAAAAAAATTATACTTTCTAAACCCCTTCATAATTATAAAGTCTTGCTAGGAATGGCAACGGGGCGGGGCGGGGCGGGGCCGGGGATCCCACTCCCCGTCCCCCATCCCGAAATCCTGAAATCCCGCCCCCCTCCCCCAGACCCCTATATCCACCTCATCCCACCCCCCCCCCTCGGGTTTTCTCAACTTCTAACACCCCCCTTTTTTTTTTTTTTTTTTTTTTTTTTTTTTTTGAAAAAAAAAAAAAAAAAAAAAAAAAAAAGAAAGAGAGAGAGAACAAGAGCACATCATCATATCATCTCATCATCAATCATAAAAAAAAAAAAAAAAAAAAAAAAAAAAAAAAAAAAAAACAAAAAAAAAAAAAAAAAAAAAAAAAAAAAAACAAAATATTAACATCATCATAGAATAGAGAACATAGATCAAGATCTCTAGAATAGATATATATATATAATATATATATATATGTATATAGAGGGAGAGAGAGAGAGAAGATCGAGTGAAGGAGAAGAGCAGAGAAAGGCTGAGAGAAGGAAGGGGAGGCGGAGGAGCTCGGAGAGAGAGGATCAGGATCTTCTCTCTCTTTCTCTCTCTCTTCTCTCCTCCCTCTCTTCTTTTCACTCTCCACCCTCTCTCCTCTTTTTTCCACATTTTTTTTCGGGCTGTGTTCAATCCATTGTGTGTGGTTGATTGACTGAAGAAGAAGAGAGAAAGAGAGTGAGAGAGAAAGAGAGAGAGAGGAGTGAGAGAGAAGAGAGAGAAGTGAGAAGATAGTGAGAGATATATATAATTAATATATATATATAAATATATAATATATAATATAATAAGTATAATATATATACATATATATAATATATATAATATATAATATAATATATAATAATATATAAAATATATCTATATAAATATATAGAATATTCTTTAAGTGGAGAAAAAAGGGCGTTGGGCGGGCTTAGCTTGGGCCCCGGTTTTTAGCGAATTTATTTTTTTTACCAGGATACCGGAGTCATTTTTATTTTTTACTTTTCGGAGAAAAAATTCGGGTCGGGGTCTCCCGGGTCGGAATTGCCATCTCTAAGTCTTGCATGAAGGACAAATTTACTATTTAAATATTTTATCAGACTATTATACCCCTTAACTAGATCTTCCCACCTTCTCCGTCTTTCTCCTCATCCGCTCTACCAAGATCAGCGACGGACATCACAGATTTCACGCCCGGTAGTGGTGGTGGATCTAGATCTAGAACCAACAGATTTAGATCTCACAATTGAGCAGAAGCAACAACAGATCTGGATTTTCGATTCAGCAGCAAAGGCAATGTTGAAGACGACGACCTCGTTGACAGCAGCTTCAATCGCCGTTGGCTTCTCGAGGTTATACTGTTGCGTACGGCGGTGTCGACGTGAAGAATGCTTAGGTGGAGGTGAGGCTAGAGTTTGAATACGGTTACGATGCTAATGTGGTGAAAGGTTCGGAGTTTGATGTGGTGAAACAGTGAAGAAAACGACAACTGAACTTGTGACGAAAGTTCTATCCCAATCCGCAGCACAGAGTCCGCGTAGTCTCTGGATCTCTCTACGGCTGTAAGAAGAACAAGAAAATATATGTATGTATATATATATATATATTTGTGTGTATGAGTGTTGTTGAACACATGTATGCTTTTCATTGAGATTTGTGATTGTTGATCGAGTTTTAGAAGTTTTTCTTCTCAATTAGATATGTTGATTTCTTGATTAATTTGTTTTGTTTTTGTTTGTTTGTTTGTTTGTTTTTTTTTTAAATTTATTTTTGTTGTTTTTGATCTAATTTCATTTGATAGAACCAGAGTAAAATTTTGCTCTGGTTCTATTGCTCTGTTTTTTGTTTCAGATAATGAGAGTAAAATTTTACTCTGATTCTATTGCTCTGTTTTTTGTTTGAGAGAGTTGGAGTAAAATTTTACTCTGGTGTTAGAATGACAGAAAAATTTTACTATTAAGAGGTGGTCATTGCCAAACACTTCAGCCGCCACAAACACTACCTTTGCTTTTTTACTTTTGTGCAGAGTAACATTTTACTTTTAGCTTCAGAGTCTCACAGTTTACTCGTTATTCAGAGTAAAATTTTACTTTTGTGTAGAGTTTAACATTTTACTAGTTTTATACAGAGTAAAATTTTACTTTTAGCTTCAGAGTTTCACAATTTACTCGTTTTTCAGAATAAAATTTTACTTTTATACATAGTAAAATTTTATTTTTGTGTAGAGTCTAACATTTTACTAGTTTTTCAGAGTAAAATTTTACTTTTATACAGAGTAAAATTTTATTTTTAGTTTTAGAGTGTAAAATTTTACTTTTATACGGAGTAAAATTTTACTCTGAAATACAGAGTGAAGATGGCTTAATAGGAGACTTGATAGATATGAAGGTAATATAGTAAAGAAACAAGTTTTAAAATATTAGGGGGTTTTGAAAGTACTTATATAATTCTTGTCCTTTTGAAAGACAAATTAGATAGTGAGGGGGCTATCACCAAATCCCCCTTTATTTATTTAAATCTAAATATTTCATATTCATAAAATATATTTAACATCTAAGGGTGTACATATATTTTTCTAAGTAATTTAGAAAAAGTGACCAAATCTTTACGATTCACGATTTAATTCGATTCATGATTCGGTATGAGGCCATTTCAATTCACGATTTCGAATTTCGATTTGACAACTATGCTTGAAACCCTTTTAGCATCTCTCTCGTGTGCATTTTCTTGTATATTTGTTTCTGATTTTTCAAATGAACTGAGTTATATAGGGAGTTAACTCTGCATTTCTTTTACATTAAATACAGTTGTCACCGTGTATTTTCTTTTGACTCTTGCAGAGATGAATCACTGCTATGTCAAGGGCTTGCATTGAATGACGATTTGCAACGTCTCCTAGCCAAGCATGAAGCCATTTCTTCAGGAATAACTGTTCAAACAGAGAAACAGAATCCTGAAACTGTTCGAGCACTGGTTGTTGTGGATGCTCCTCTAATCGATACAGGAGACAGAAAACAGTCTGATGGGGGGTAATCAATTTTACTTGAATTGTTTTCCTTGTAGTATTTATGCAGGCTAGCACCCTGGCACATTGGTTATTATTACCTGATTTTTTTTTACAAAGTTATTATCTCAAAACATCTATTCAATCTAGATCGGGTCTTTGTAGAGACCAAAACTTCTATTTGAAAACATGTTTTGGCATCTTATTGAGATTTATTTCTGTTTAGTCAGTTTGATCACTTATGGTGGATATGTTTTGCTCTATTTTTAGGGATATGTTATCTTTAGCAATAAGGCAATGGATATATTTTGTGAAATTAGATTTTACAAACCTTTTAAATGCTTGATTGAATCATTGAACTTTGGAAGATTTATGCAGTGGATGTCTAGAGTAGTGTGTTTTATTCTCATTATAGAACAAGTATTTTGGCTTTCTGTTTTGATGGATGCTATTATATTGAAAGTTTATTTTTTCTTCTTGAACCATTGATTTGTTTTTTTGTCTTTTTCCTTCCCCATTCCCCTCCTCTTCACCATTTGAGATGTTCAAATTTTGATATGGCTTGAGCATCAAACCTAGCATGAAAATTTTAATGGAATTTTACATCTTTTTAATGCAGTTGCTGGTTATTATTCTAAGCAGTAAAAATACCTTGATTTTTCTACAGATCCACCTCCAGCGCTGGTGCAGGTATACAGCTGTTAGTTCCTGCTGCTCCTGCTGCTAATGGTCCTACAACAACTCCAATAAAGGTTAATCCTAAAATGGACCTCTTGAGTGGAGATGACTTCAACTCACCTTCATCAGTGAATACGCTAGCTATTGTTCCTGCTGAACCCCAGTCGAACAGTCCTGTAGCTAATCAGCAGAATGCCCTTGCTCTTGTAGACATGTTTTCTCAAAATAACAATAATCAACCTGTTTATCCGGTTGGACAAGCATATCCACCTTCAACGCCACAATTTCAGCAGCAGCAGAATTTTCAACCTCCACAGACCTCAGTTTACTCAAATGGAATTGGCCCAAACATGATGGTACCTCAATATGAGCAGCCACTATACACACAAGGTGCCAATCCTGCCTGGAATGGACAGATAGCCCCCCAGCAGCAGCCACCTTCTCCTGTCTATGGTGTGTTTCTAGTTCACTCTATATGCATTTTTTTTTAAAAAAAATTTTCAAATATCTATATGTGCACTCCTACAGTTCCAGTTCTGCCCTCACAGTATGCCCAATCAATAGACAACTAGTTAGGAGTGGCAATTTTCCAGCTGACATGCCAACCCGCCCAATGCCTACTAATTTTAAGGGCTAATGTCAGCGTTTTGGACCCATTTAAAATATGAAATTGGTTCAACTTAGCTCTTTCAAACTTCTTTTTTTTTTTTGTTCCTTCTCATTCATCTTACTGCTGATAATTAGCCTCCTGCAAAGTTCAGGTTTTGCTGAACCCTGCATATTATTCTTCAAATGCCTTTTATAAAAGTCCATAACATCTACAGCCTTCATTAATTAATAATTTTGTGAATTATTTTAAAATGTAATAATTAATTATTACACCAATATATCATATATTGCAATAAATATTTAGTTTTACAAATTTAAAGTCTCTTTCAAAATTTCAAAAGAAATGGGCTAGAATCTAGATGGCTTGGTTTGGTTTGATGTGAATTTAATGAGATTGGGTTTGGAGTCCTCATGACCCATTTATTAGATGCTCCAGATTTTGCTCACGAGGGTGTCTGGGCTTGGCCCGTCTAATTTCTAAGTACATGTAGTACCACGTCCATATATATGAGCTAATTACAGGGCCAAAGCTCTAAGGGTAGCTTTGAGAGGGAGCGAGGAATGAAACATTTAATTATTGGTTTACTCCTTAAAAGAAAGATAATCCAGGTTTTGATATGTCTTGAGCAGGGAGGGATTCATATATTTATCATTTTGCATTTAAAACTGACCTTGCGCTCGCACAATTTTCTTAGGTGCTCAGAGCAACAGTTCGCTGCCACCACCACCCTGGGAAGCTCAGTCAGCAGACAATAGCCAACTAGAAGTCAGTCAATATCCTCAGCCAATGCAGCAGGTTACTCAGGTGGCTGTCACACATGCCTAGCCAATGCCAAGTGGCATGCATCAAGGATCTCAACCAGGTGGTATGTATATTCAGCCAACGACAGCTGGCCATCTCTCATCATTCAATAATCAAGGTATTCAGAGCAATCAGATGGCAGGGATTCATCCTCAGCAAATCCCGGGAGGGCAAATGGGTATGTATCCGCAGCAAATGCAATCTGGGCAGATGGCTTATATGAATCCTCAACAGATGTATAGCAACCAAATGGCCGGATATGGATATGGTTACGGTCAGCAACAAAATGCGCAGTTTCTCGACCAGAGAATGTATGGGCTCTCAGTTAGGGATGATGGTGCATTGAGGAATCCTTACCAGCAGCAGTCTAGTCCATCCTATGTGCCGCCTGGAAAGCCCTCAAAGCCAGAGGATAAGCTGTTTGGAGACCTTGTTGACATTGCAAAATTTAAGCCAACAAAAACTACTCCTGGCAGAGCTGGGAGCATGTGAAATAATATTAATGGATTTGCATATTTCCCCTTTTTTTTTGGTTTGCTAACTGGTTTTGTTACTTTCACATTTTTTTGTTTTTTTAAGTTTTCATTATACATATTCTTCACCTTTGCCCCATAATTGTGTTGCTTGTTTTCGTTGTACTTGTGTACATTACTTGTAGAATTCTAGAATCTATAGAATTTGGATTCCTTCCTTCCTTCCAGTTGGAAGCCTTAAGCTGTGTTTGGAACTTGGATTTGTGGAGGGAAAAGATAAATTACATAAGATCTAAATTTTTTTTCTTCTCCTTTTGTTTTCATTTTTCTCTCTATAAATTTAAGATCCAAACACTGTATCATTTGTTTTTTTTATTTATTATTTATTTATTATGATATATATGTGGTGTTTAGGAGAATGAACTGTGCTTCAAATCTGAAGATAGGCGAACTCTTCTGGTGTTTGAACTGTAGGGTTTTAAAAAAGTTGTATTGAGAGTTTGAAGAACCACGGAGCATTTTGTTGGTATGGCTTGTAAGAAATTTATGATAGATGTAGTTTATGAATTACATATATTGTGGATTTTTTTATTTTTTATTTTTTATTTTTTAAATTCCTTTGATTCTGATTCAAAAAGACAATTCATGATAGATTGGTTTAGCCTGTTTTATCCTTTCCTGTTACTCTTGAGTTCACCTTTTGATTTCAGACACCCCCAACGAGAAATACAAACATAATTTGTGTAGAGAATTGTACAATGATGTGGTTTGTTGTAATCTCTGTAGTTCTAATCAAAACACTTGCGATCAAGCTTATAGTTGTATAAATTTTTCGTATGTAAATCATTTTTGAAATAAAAAGCAGAGAACACAGCTTATTTCTTGTAACATCAAACATAAAAGGCAACAGAACAAAACAACATCAAATAGAGGAGAAGGTAGTTAACATTCTTGTGCCTGTATAAGGAACGAATAACTGATCATATGAACAATACAAGGCAGCATAAATCTAATTGTAATAAATAATATTTTTGCAATCTAACAAAAACTAGTTCTGAACTTCTGATTAATTGTTAAAACTTCCTTAAATCCCAAGAAATTCAGCCATAATAAGTTGCCCTGCACCCTTCTGGTTCTTGCAAAAACTCCCTACCTTCAATATATTTCTGAATCCTCGCGAGCACTGCCACCGTCTTCTGATCCCCCTCTCTCTTCAGCTCCTCCAAAAACTGCTCAGACACAGTACTCATCATCCTTATGAAGTGAATTTTGTACTTCTTGTGAAGCTTATAACCTGCCATGCTCAGAAACGCCTCGAGCGCCACAGCAGTATACACATTGGCAGGAAGCCCCATCAAGAACCTCACCAGCCATGCCCACCCGTGCATTATACCGTGCCAATTCTCCGCCCCCTCGACCTCAGTCTGGACCAGCGCCCCGTATAGTCTCATATAATTTGCCAACCGTTCTAAGTAACTGACATCGCTTTCAATCTTCCCATCTTGTTCTTTGTACCCAACTGTTCGATAAAATGCCTCTTCCGACTCGAATGCAAACTCTAAGTAGTTTCTGTGTTTTGGGACAGTGTAGATGCAGAGTCTGTTTAACTCAGCTATAAAGAAGTCCATAGAGTGAGGGAGTTTTGAAGTCACAAGAACAATGACCTGGGCATATATTGGAGCAAGCCCGTCGTAGAAGCTCAACCTCTTTTCGCAGAAAGCCAGAATTTGCTTCGCGAATAGCAAGTTAATGATGGATCTGGGACGCAGAGATTTGTTGAGAATATAGATCAATTCATCGGCTTTGGCTTTGATGGACTGTTTGAAAAATACAATTTGTTGAATCTTTTTGGCGATTATAAACTTGAGAAAAGTCTCGTTATCGGAATCCCAAAACTGGTTTGTTTCATTGAATGCCAAGTTATTGCACCTTTGCATCCTTTCATGCTCTGATACCAATGCGCAATCCGTAGAGTCGATTAAATTAGGTTGAATTTGATCGCGAAGATTGGTTGATACGAGAAGATGAAGCGATCCATGTTTGAACTTTTCGATCATCTCATCTTTGTCTTGTTGATTATTACAAGGTTGTTGAATAGAAACAACATCATGATGATCATGAGGAGCAGTGTTATTTGCAGGTACGAATGCGAAATTCAACCCTAATTTTTTTCCAAAATTGAGAAACTTGTGAAATTCATCGTCGAATGGAGGGTCTTCATTGAGCATCATCTTCATAGCTTCAATTTCTGAAAAGGCAAAGATAAAAAAGAAAGTAGAAGAATTACACTTGGGTTGGGACTAGCTATCTATATATATATACATAAGGCATAGTTGCTTTGCCTTCAAGTTTCCATTTTTGAATCATGAATTTAAGGTTTACAGTATTATTCATTTTAGGGATTTTTATTGATAAGTCTAATTTAAAAGTGTTTTAACCTAAGAAGTTCATGAAGAAATTTTTTAACCCATTTAGTCTCATGTATGTATAGTTTTATTCCATAAAGTCCATTTTCTTGATTTACACTATTTTCTTGGACACTTATGCCCTTATATTCAATTTTGATACCCTTACAAATATTTTTTGAAGGATTAACAATTTAATGATGTGAAAATTTATATTTTAAAATTCACATTTGTAGAAATGTAAAATTGGTCCGTGGGCGGCCTGAAACCTGCCGACGAGCCGGGGCGGGCCCGGCCCGTTGACAATGTGAATATTCACATTGACATGTTAACATTCACATTAATAGGAGTGTAAAATTGGCCCGTCATAGTGGCGGTCCGGCGAACCGCTGACAATGTGAATTTTCATATTGACATGTTAACATTCACATTGATAAGAATATAAAATTAGTCCATGACCAATAAAAGTCCGGCAATGACTCGGGACGGGCCCGCCCAGTTGACAATGTGAATATTCACATTGACATGTTAACATTCACATTGATAGGGTGTAAAATTAGCCGTCTGCGTGGCTACCGAAACCCACGGCCGTGGCGGCAAGGCGATCCGGCCAGTAACAATGTGAATATTCACATTGACATGTTAACATTCACATTGATAAGAGTATAAAATTGGCCAGTCAGGCGGGCGGACCCGTTGTTGATAATGTGAATATTCACATTGACATGTTAACATTCACATTAATACGAGTGTAAAATTGGCCCGTCGTGGCGGCGTCCGACCGTTGACAATGTGAATATTCACATGACATGTTAACATTCACATTGATAAGAGTATAAAATTAACTGCGGCCATGGGCGACAAAAGCCCGTGACTCGGCCTGTTGACAATGTGAATATTCACATTGACATGTTAACATTCACATTGATAAGAGTGTAAAATTGGCCCGCAACCCGTGGGCGGCCCGAAACGGCCGGCTTGGCCGCTTCGACAATGTGAATATTCACATTGACATGTGCATTCACATTGATAGGAGTGTAAAATTAGCGCCTGTGGTGCCGAAACCCGCCACGGCCCATGGGCGGCGGCAGGCGACTTTATTGACAATGTGAATATTCACATTGACATGTTAACATTCACATTGATAAGAGTGTGTAAAATTGGCTCGACGTGGGTAGCGGCTTCGACCTCGGGTGAACGGCAACGTGACAATGTGAATATTCACATTGACATGTTAACACTAACATTGATAGAAGTGTAAAATTTGTCCGTCGGTCAAGCTCGCAACTCGGGGTAGGCGGACCAAACCCGGGCCTGGCGGCCGTGACGCGAGTCAATTTTACACTCTTATCAATGTAAATGTTAACATGTCAATGTGAATATTCACATTGTTAACAAATCGCTGTCGACTTGCCGTCAGCGGTGGCCGGGCCCACCGGGCACGGGTTAATGTTACACTCTTATCAATGTAAATGTTAACATATCATTGTGAATATTTACGTTGTCAACGGCCGGGCTAACCGGGGCGAGCTTCGGTCAGGTCATAGCCAATTTTACACTGTTATCAATGTTAATGTTAATATGTCAATGTGAATATTGACATTATCAACTGCCGACTCGGCTCGCCTTGGGCAATGGCTGCGGCCATGCCACGCGCCAATTTTACACCTATCAATGAATGTTAATATGTCAATGTGAATATGTCAATGTGAATATTCACATTGTCAATGGGGCCAAATTGACCACTGGCTTTATCAGGGACGCGAGACTAATTTTATACTCTTATCCATGTGAGTGGTATCATGTCAATGTGAATATTCACATTATCAATCGCCTGCCCCAGGCCGCCCAGCTGGCCGCGGGTTTGAGCCACAGTCACGCTAATTTTACACTCTATCAATGTGAATGTTAATATGTCAATGTGAATATTCACATTATCGGGCCCATTATCACGGGCCAAGCTGGTCACGCTAATTTTACACTCTTATCAATGTTAATGTTGATATGTCAATGAATATTCACATTATGAAACAGTAGGCCAGGCGACGGCCGCTTCGTCGCCACGGGCCAATTTTACACTCCTATCAATGTGAATGTTAACTTGTCAATGTGAATATTCACATTATCAACTGCCGGGCGGCCTATTTTTGGCACGTGGGCGGCTCGACTTCGAATTTTTCGGGCACCCACGAGGATTGACATGGGCCGGGCCCCTACACATTGACGATATGAACATTCACATTGACGGTGTGAATATTCACATTAGGGGTATTTTGGTAATTATGTCACCAATAGGACTTATTGAAATATGAGAAAATAATGTGAATTAAATGGAACATAAGTAGATGAAAATGGTGTTTTGGTTTTCTTATCTCAAATTAGACCTAATGGAATAGTCAAAAAGAATATGGGTTGGATGGAATAAAACTCTTAGAAAATGGATTTATTAAAAAAACTCCCTTGATTTTATGGTAAGTGAATTTGGGGATAAAAATTTACATTGAAATATATATTTTATATTATTTATTTATTTATTGTATGTTAGTACTATATGCATTAATTCTAGTCCTTTTATTCTTACGAAAAATGATGTTGGTGTAATTATGTGAAAACTATTAGACTTTTGTATTTTTTCCAAATCACATGAGAAGTTAATGTAATTTATTCTTAAATTTAGATACTTTTATAAATTTATTTATTTATTTTTTTTTTCTAAGGATTGGAATTCCTTCAATTGGAGGATGCTACATGCATCTTAATGATCTAAACTGTTCATATTGTTAGATTCTTCGAAAAGATTATTTATGCAAAAATTTAGATTGATTGAACAATTATAGTCACATAATCAAATCATACTTATCTTTAAAAAAAATTATTCTAAAAAACTTACTTATTATTCACTGTTAATGATAAATAAAATCTAATCAAATAGTTATTGTAAATAAATTTATGTGTTATGTATATAACAACATTCATAACCCAAGATTTAAAAGATACAAACAATAGCATAATGAAAAAAATAAAAAATAAAAAATACCTAAATCTGTTATGCAAAATCTTTGAGTGATTCAAAGTTGATTGAACATAAACTTAATACAATATTAGTGAAAAACGTTTCTCTCTTGAGTATGTTATATTTAGAATAATTAATGGGCAATCAAAATGTACTTTTATGGGTAGAGAGAGAACCAGTTTCCTAATACAATTATAACTCTATTTGCCCATCAAAGTAGGAGACTTGGAAATAATTTCATCTATTGACCAATTATATAATAACTTGTGGTTCAAGATATGAAACTATAATATTATTAAATTTATAATTCATATTACCATATCATGTGAGTCACCATAATAACTAAATAATTAAATTTAGTCTTACATTATTGAAAAACAAAATATTAACTTTGCATAGACATTATTGAATAAATAATGTCACAGAAAAATACATACTTTTGTATCTCATCAAACCACCGATAAAAATCAAAATATACATAATAGTGGTAGTAATATCATACTGAAATAATATTTAGAGGTTACAATAAGATCCGTAAATAGCAATATGCTTGGTATTATAAAGATCAAAATAAAATTTTAATGTGTTTTGTCATAGTAAAATTTGATAATATATAATTCAATAAAACAAGAATAATAATAATTCATTATGTAAAACAAATATTTTAGATATTACTAAATCAAATAATACATTGATCATCGCTGACCAAATCTTTTCTCATGATAAAGACATTCATGCAAAGTATTTGATTATTCAAATATTAATTTATTCACTCTACCTGAAAATAACAATTCAACATAATCTTTACCACAAATATAAATGATAAGGATGGGTTATTAATCAAAGGGTTCCACAAACCGAAGGAAAACATTACTTTATCAAAATAATGGATGTATTCATAAAGTGTGTATTGGAGAGTCATAAATATTATTCATGAACTATATATATTTAATAAAATCATAATCAAAGTTGAGCACAATTTTGTAACCATAATCCGTTTCATAACAATATACAAACTATCAATGACAGACATAAATTGAAATCATTAATTTTATTTAATGAAAAATATGATAATTCTTTAACTTGGCTCTTACACCACATGTAAATAAATTTATGGTATTATGTATATCACAACCTTCAAAATCCAAGATCTAGAACTATTCTGTCTTTCACAAACAATAATATAATGTGGAAAATAAATAACATACCCGGATTTATTTTGGGAAACCTTTGAGTGATTCAAAATTAATTAAACATAAACTTAATATTGATATTAGTGGAAAACATTTTTCTCTCTTGACCCTCTATAGAATATGTTACATTCAGAATAATTGATGAGTGGTCAAAATATATTTTTATATGTAGAGAGATGATCAGTTTCCTAATACAATTATAACTCCATTTTTTCATCAATGTAGAAGACTTGGAAACTACTCTATCTATTAACCAATCAGATAATGACTTGTATAATATTATTAAATCTATAATTCATATTGCCATATCATGTAGGTCACTATAATAATTAAATGATTAAATTTAGTCTTACATTAAACAAAATAATAACTTTGCGTAGACATTATTGAATAAATAATAATTTATTCACAAGTAATTCATCCTCATAATCATAATGCATATTATTAAATCATAAGAATAATATTAAGACATAACAAATATTAACACCATTCATATTTCATGTCCCATAAAAATACATAGTTTTGTATCTCATCAAACCACTCATAAAAATCAAACTTATACATAATAGTGGTAATAACATAATATTGAAATAATATTTAGAGGTTACAATTAGATCCATATATAATAATATGCTTGGTGCTATAAAAGTCTCAATAAAATTTTAATGTGTTTTGTCACAATAAAATTTGATAATATATAATTCAACAGAACATGAATAATAATAATTCATTATGTAATACAAATATTTTTAAGTATTACTAAATCAAACAATAGAGTGATCATCACTGACCAAATCTTTTCTCATAATAAAGACAATTAAATCATGCAAAATATTTAATTATTCAGATATTAATTTATTCAGTCTATTTGAAAATAACAATTCAATATAATCTTTACCACAAATATAAATGATAAGGATGGGTTATCAATCAAAGGGTTCCACAAACCGATGGAGAACATAATTTTGTCAAAATAATGGATGTATTTTTAAAGTATACATTGTAGAGTCATAAATATTATTTCGTGAAACATATATATATATATATATATAATAAAATCATAATCAAGGTTGAGAAAAATTTTGTAACCATAATCCTTTTCATAACAATATATAAACTATCAATGACGGACATAAATTGAAATCATTAATTTTATTTAATGAAAAATCATGATAATTCTTTAACTTGGCTCTGATATCCCATGTAAACCAAAACCTTCATAAACCAAGATCTAGAACTATCATGATCTTCACGACCAATAACATAATGTGACATATCTGGATTTATTATGCAAAATAAACATAAACTTAATATTAATATTAGTGGAAAATTTTTTTCTCTCTTGACCCTCTATAGAATACGTTATATTTAGAATAAATGACGGGTGATCAAAATATACTTTTATAGATAAAGAGAATTATAACTTCACTTGCCAATCAAAGTAGGAGATTTAAAAATTATTTTATCCATTGACCAATCAAATAATAACTTGTGGTTCAAAATATAGAATTATAATCTTATTAAATTTATAATTTATATTGTCATATCATATGCATCATCATAATAACTAAATAATTAAATTTAGTACTTTCTTATCAATCTTATTTTTCACATAAACAAAAGAGAATCCAATTTTGCTTTTCTAAATACCTCGCATACCCCTGACATTACTGTTGTAATACACTGCATTGTTAAGAGTTGATCTTTAGAAGCCAAAAGAAGAGTCGTCCACGACAATTAATGGTATCCCCCAAGACAAGCGACGCACTTTGCGTACTACAAACTATGTTCCATATATATTTTTGTGTTTCTTTATTAACCAAAAACATGATTTACTGACAACAAAACAAAAAAGAGAAGCAAATATCATTGTCTTGTCAAATTCATCACACTACTTTTATGGTTTCTCTCATTTTCCTCTAAATGAACTGTCTTTCATATTTGGCCCCAAACACAAGCCCTCACATAGCCATATACAAAAGTTCTTGATGGCTTGCCTTTGGTGGTTCCTTCATACCCTCCTCTTGGCCTTTGTGACCACCAATGCCATGTCGCCGCCACCACCGGTCCAGTGCAACCAAACCGGTTGCACCCTCTACAATTCCTACGGCGTGTGGGGAGACCGAAAAGACTGCCATGCCCCCACCATCATCTACCCAACAACCGAGGAGGAGCTCCGCCTCGCAGTGGCCAATGCAACCCGAAACAACCTCAAGGTCAAAGTAGTCACACAATTTTCACACACCATCCCAAAACTTGCCTGCCCAAGCCCAGCCACGCAGTCTGGCGGGGCTATACTCATAAGTACTGAGAAGTACACGTCTCAAATCGATGTTGACGTGGCAAATCTGGCGGTGACGGCGGATTCCGGGGTCGGCCTCCGGGATCTGATCAATGGAGTGGAGGCAATGGGGCTGAGTTTGGTGGCTGCACCATATTGGGAAGGTGTTAGTGTGGGTGGGCTAATCAGCACTGGGGCACATGGGAGCTCTTGGTGGGGCAAGGGTGGGGCTGTTCATGACCATGTTATAGGACTCACCCTTATTGTTCCAGCAAATCAATCTCAAGGGTATGCTAAAATTATTAGATTGGTTCCCCATGATCCACTTTTTAATGCAGCTCAAGTTTCTTTGGGTATGTTGGGTGTCATCTCCAAGGTCAGTTCTCTCTCTCTCTCTCTCTCTCTCTCTCTCTCTTATTCTACGAAAAAAAAGAAAAAAAAAAAATTGATTGAATCATATTCTTCATGATGTCAAATTCCACTTCCCTTTTGATAGATAGGACAAAGTGAAAGCTAGCTAAAATTGCTTTCAATTAAGATAATTAAACTTGCTAAATTTGAAAACAATAATTCTATAAACCCCACTTAACTCTCTGAATTTGTCTAATTGAATATGTGGTTGGGATTGAATTTGTGTAGTATGAGATTAATATGTAGAATAAATTTGAATTACAAGATGATAATTTTGAGTATTTAAATTTGAATTTGTAGTATTATTGATTTAAAAATAGTAATGAAATTTTAAAACCTCTATATATAGATTCATAAATAGGGCTGAAACTTCTAAATTATGTTTCTTTCTTTCTTTTTTAAATGGCAATGTGACATGAATGTGTACAAGTCTAATAAGCAATGTGGATGTGGTTCATGACTTAATTCTCACTTACAAGGGAATATTTCCAATAAAGAATACGTGAAATATTAATATGAATGAATTGTAGGTGACATTATCACTGGAGAGAGGATTCAAAAGAAGCATAACCTATAATTTCACGGATGACAGTGACATTGAGGATCAATTTGGAGAGCATGCCAAGAAACATGAATTTGGAGACATAACATGGTATCCATCAAAACATAAAGCTGTGTATAGGTATGATGATAGAGTTCCATCAAACACAACTGGTGATGGAGTCAATGACTTCCTGGGCTTTCAGTCTAACTTCATACTTGTCTCCAAAACAACCAGAGCTGCAGGTATATCGATATATCATATATCAAACACGGTTTAATTATTGTTTATTTTGTAGGACACGTTATGAATGACAAACATTTGTGATTTTTTCTTTTCTTTTTTAATAATAATTTTAAAAAGGTGATTTTAATCAAAGTAAAATATGTCATATTCGTGTTCAATAAGTGTTTGATACTGACATGACAATTTTTTAAATTATTATTTATTTTGTAGGGTAAATTGTGGGCACTTTATGAACCCGTGTCAATTTTTTTAAATCATTATTTATTTTGTAAGGTCAATTGTGGATACTGTTTGAACCTGTGTTTTATGTTAGACATATCTCAAGATATTTGTAATTTTTTTTAATAATAATTTTAGAATGATGATTTGAGATCAAAGTAAAACATACACAAATAAAGAGGAACAAAGTGGTAAAATAAACAAAAAAAACCCACGTTCAAATCAACACCTATCATATCTATGTACTCTAATGTTATATTTATGCATAATAAATAAAAATATATAATTATTTTTCCATATTTATTCTGTGTTAGTATTCTAATTTTTAAAAAAATTGATGTCTCCCTTATCCGTGCTCATGTGTGTGTTTATCAATACTATTTTTTTTTGGAAACATTTCTCAAGAATTCACAATTTTTTTTTTTGTTGGTTACATCGAAAGAGAGAATTCACATTTCTACTATTTAAATGAGCAGAGACAGCATTGGAAAATGCAAGAAATGTAAATGGAAAATGCACAATGGCTTCAACATTTATCGGTTACAAGAAGCTGATTGCCAATGGATTGAAGAACAGTCTGATCTTCACCGGCTACCCGGTCATTGGTCACCAAGGCAAAATGCAGACTTCTGGCTCCTGCTTATACTCTCCAACTACAAGAATCGACACCTCATGTGCTTGGGATCCAAGAATCAAAGGCCTATTCTTCTACGAATCAACAGCAATTTTCTCAGCTCAAAATTTCAAAAATTTCATACTTGATGTGAAGAGACTAAGAGACCTAAAACCAGAAAATTTCTGTGGAGTGGACATCTATAACGGGTTTTTAATCCGATTCATTAAATCTTCCAATGCATATCTAGGACAGTCTGAGGACTCAGTTGTTGTAGACTTCAATTACTATCGCGCCGATGAGTCTTCGAGCCCAAGACTAAGCCAAGATGTGTGGGAAGAGGTGGAGCAAATGGCATTCTTCAAGTACGGGGCTAGGCCACACTGGGCTAAGAATAGGAACTTGGCATTCCTTGATGTGTCTAAAAAATACCCACATTTCAACAAGTTCATCGCAGCAAAGAAGAAATTGGACCCATTGAACATGTTCTCTAGTGAGTGGTCTGATGAGGTGCTGTTTGGGAAGGGAGGGACAAGGGATGAAGGGTGTGCTTTGGAAGGGCAGTGTGTATGTTCAGAAGATAGGCATTGCAGCCCTCAGAAAGGGTATTTTTGTCAACATGGGCTTGTTTATGAAGAAGCTAGAGTCTGCAGGTACTCTCAAAGTACTATTACATGAGCTGATATATGCAAACTCAAAAAATAGATGTACGTTGGCGGCAATTAAACTTGATGTATTGTAGGGCATATCAGCAATGAATTTGGTCCATACAATTCAAATTTTAAATAAATTTTTGATTTTTTTTTTAAAATTTGTAATATTGCTGTGATATATATATATATATATATATTGTGTGTGTGTGTCTTGCAGTACTAATTATAGGGGTACGAGGAGGGTCAATTCAATTCATTATAGCGTAATTTACCTTAATTTTTTAACCTATTAAAATTATAAATTATTTCCAACGCATGCTAATTAATATAACATATTTTTTTTTATCATCGTTCTCATCATCACCAACCTCCTCGTCCTCCTCTTTTGATACACCACCCATTAAGTCAACAAATGGAAGATTATGCAGGTAAAACATTCTAAATATATTTATCAAATTTTTTTATTACACTTATGTGTATAAGTATTTGGGGAATTACAAAAAAAAAAAAAATCCTAAGGTTTGATTTAAATAACAAATTAAACTTTAACTTTTTAATTATTTTAATAAATCTTGAACTTTTAAAATTATATTAATTATAATACTTCTTTTGTATCTGTTAATTATTACTAATGGAAAACTGACAATTTAACCATTTTTTTTCCCTTCATTACTCACCTCCCACCCTTACTGTTTTGTTTTTTTTGATCGGCAAAAAATTTTTTTATAAATAAAAGTATGTAAAACAGATACAGAACATCAATAAAAAAGAACTTGGAACTATCAAAAGTTCCAAGCGTCAGTTGGTGAGAAACTAACAAACAAAACAAAAGAATAGAAAAAGAAGGGCATCCACAGCTAACAATATAGCTTTCCACAAAAAGAAGGGCATCCACACCTCCCACCCTTACTGTTATCCATCACCATCCCTCCTTTTGCCCAATCCATTGTCATCCCTTCATCTCTTTTTGTTTTTTATCCACTTTACTCCGCCCCTTTCCTGATTCACTGTCACCCCTCTTCTTTCTTCCCCAGTCTATAAGTTATTGATATCGTCTAGCACCACCAACAAAGGAAAATTAAATTGTTTAAAGTGTCCTTGTTTCATTAGTGATAACTAACGAATAGTTAAAAATGAATACTATTTTAAAAGTTTTTAAGATGAAACAATTAAAAAGTTAATGTTTGATTTGTCATCAGGATCAAACTTTGAGTTTTTTTTTTTTTTTTTTCTTTTTTTTTGTAATTTCTTCTAAATATTTTTTTTATAAAATATAAAATTATAATGCATAAAATTGATGTGGAAAAAAGAAAAAAAAAAAGCCAAATATATTTAGAAATTTTCTTTAAAGCAGCTTACTAATCAAGAAGAGGAAAAATAAAATAGCTATCATACCAAAGATTAAAAAAAAGACAAAAGGAACCTGCTGAAAAAAGTAGCACGCAGAGTAAATTTTAGGGCACGACAATGAATGACTTATTTATCATTTGCTTGACGGGGCACGCTATGGTTGATGGTTTCTTGGACCTCAAGGACCCACTATTTAATTTATTAACAAAATAAAATTAAAAAATAAAATCAAATTGTCAATTTGATAAAGAACCAAACTTTAAAAAAATATATATCCTTGCCACTACAAAGAAAAACCCTTTGCCGCTCCCACAAGGGTGAACATTATATATATATATATGGTATCCAGAATTGATACGACAAGTAATACTACATTTATTAAATTTGGGCTTGTTCAAATTGTTTGAATTTGTGCATATTAGTCGTCCAATTAGGGAGCATTGGACAGTTTATGGAAATTATTTTGGATTTTATTTTGATAATTCAAACCATTCACCTTTTAAAGAACATCAAGTAGAACATATCTGTAAAAAAAAAATCAAATTAATTGGATATCGATAGACCTTTCATCAACTCACATTTGTATATATAAAAAAATAAATATATGAGTATTAAAATGAATACAAATGTGAGTTGATGAAATGTTTATCGAAATCTGATTACTTGATTTTTTACATGTATGTTATACTCAATGTTATTTAAAAATTGAATAGTTTGGATTATTAAAATAAAGTCTGAAATAATTTTCACAAGCCACACAACAATCACTACTGTGCAAGCCTCATAACAGTGACTCCAGCTCCTTTGGCCGGTTATACAGACGGATGTCGATTGACAAAGGTAACAACTGCAATTGACAAGGATGACACTAATTGTCCGGCTCACGTAATTTGAACAATTCGAGCGTGCTCAAATTTGGTGGATCAATTATATTTTTTTATAGAACTCTTTAGATCATCACATAAGTGCAAATTCTAAATATGTGTGACTAGATACTAGTCTCATATATTGAGTGAAATAAGACATCAAGACTCGAATTTAAGATCTCCAAAATAGAATTTGGGTGACTTACCATTCAAATTTTTTTTTTGACAACTAGGTATTCGATTTATTGGACTGATTAGTTTGGGAGACCAATCAATCTCACTATCCACAAGAGGGGATCCATTAAAGCCGAGGCAAAACGTCATATGGATTGACTCCAAAAAAATTATTTATACTTCAAATTTTTTGAATTTGACACATTGAAAAGAATACACCTTAAAGTCCCCCAAATCTTGACCACTAAGCTAATCCTTGGGATTCCACTCAAGCTAATACTCGCAAATGAGTCGCTTAGCCATCATTTGGAATTGATAAATTTTACTTGAATAAATTATATAATATTAACCTATATGTATTAAAATTTTAAGCTTTTGATACTAATATTCGCAAATATCCTTATTTAAAGCTACATACAATGTACACTAACAAATTTACATATGTTAACCGTGTTTAGGTCGTACATATGCTAGATACATCCCTAGGTAGTTTCCCACGTGAGTGGAATTTTCCATTTTATCAATGAATCCATTTCATAATTGATAATTATGAAAGTTTTATATTAATAAATCTGTATTTTAAATGAATGTCAAATAGTTAAACTAAGTTTGTTTTTTGTAAACCCACCCCCAAAGTGGCCCAGTGGTAAGGACGAACACGTGACTGTGTGAGTTAGGCGCACGGTCATGGGTTCGATTCCCTTCTAGGATTCTCTTAGGATTTAAGTGGGGAGCCGCGGCGGTGAGTTGCTGTGATTGCTCCCCCTGAGGATTAGTCGGTGGACGCAGCCCAGCAATAGAAGCCAGAAACCTCAGTTTAAAAAAAAAAGTAAGTTTCTTATAATAAGATAGTAGTTATAGACGGTTGATTTGGAATTGTGATAAATGTGTATCAAACTTATCAAATGAAATGAAGATTAAAATGGAGAGAATCAAAGGAGTTGAGGCTAGGTTTGGAGACCCATGTGATAATTTTTAGAGAGAGAAGCCAACTAAACGCTGCATTGCTTAAATATTAGAAAATGAACAAAGAAATAAAAATGAAAAGAGTGAGATCAAGAAAATTGTTGGAATACTGGATCGGGTTTCTGACTCGAGTTTGGATATCCATGGTAGCATGACTCAAAACTTATTTAGAGATCAATTAATTTGAATTTGAGTAACTTTATCTTGGGATTTAACTATGGATAGTCTATTATCCCAATTTATAGGGAGATATTGGATTGTGACTGATACATTATTTGTCATATATATCGAATATTGAGTATTGTGCTCTGGCTTTAAGTGGACAATAAAATTAGTTTTCCAAAATTAGTTAAGATATGTATAAATTGATCCAAACACTCAGTTATTATAAAAAAAGATTGGGTTTAAGCAGTGGAATCCGTTATTTCCGTTTGCTCATTAGTTTCTTACACAAATTTTAATAGAATTTGAGTTTTACATACATTTGCAGGTAATTTGTCACCTTTTTGTGAAGGTCGATATCTCATTTTCATCCAACCCAAAGAAAATAAACTAAAATAGAACTTACAAAATTTCAAGTTTACTTGACGGACAGTTTTGCCCTACATGATGGTTTAATTTAAGTCTCATCGAATTATTACATCAAAATTGCTATCCATCATAAAACTGTAGTCTGAAATTTATCCCAAAATAAGTGTATGGTGTAGATTTAAAATTAATGGAGTGTGGGTGTCCACAATGATTGTAGAACATTAAAAAAAAAAATTTCTAAATAATTTTTCTGAATTTGTAATATTATTGTTCACTAAGCATTGTCAATTACAACAATTTTATACGGTTAGTGTTTGTCGTTAAGGATTAGTTATCTAAAAGCACGTGATTAGGAAAACTCAGCATGGTTCCAATCAATCATGGGAATCTTCAAAGTCATTTTTGATAGACAAAATTTTGGTATTAAAATAGTTTCCTTTAGAAATTTTGGTCTCATTTTGATTTTTCCTTTGGGAAGATATAGATGTCCCAATTGCTCCATCATAAATTAAATTTTCTCCAATAAATATATCTTATGGTTCTTTAGAGAACTAGTGGTAACCGTATACTATCTACGACATGTAAAAGAATTAATAATATATTTTTATACGAAATAATATAAATAGTTAAATTTTGTATGTAAATTATGAAAACAGAGAATATTGAAATTTATAATTTAAGTCTCACAATTTTATCATAATATATTTATTATTTTTTAATTTGTCATAAATTTAATAATGTAACTTTCAACCCCCTTACTAGAAGAGCTTAAATTTTTTTAAAGATTGAACAACATAGTTTTTAATTGATGACCTATGTAGAAATTTTAAAATTCAAATTAAATTTGAGTAGACCTAGACAAAAACACCAAATAACTTGAGCAACCAAAACAAAATTATATATATAAATATATAAATTATTTGCAAATTTATTTTTAAAATAATAAATACAATTAATTAAAAGTTTAATATTAATGAACAAAAGAAAAAGTAATATACTTAAGATTTTCAATAGAATTTTTCTTAAAAATATTTAAAAAAAATACACCTTTTAAAAAAGGGATCTTTGAATAAAGGGTTGTTTGGGAAGTGCCATATTAGCTTACTTTTTTTATCTTTTTATCTTTTTTGGGTCACATCACATCTTTACTTTTCTGCACATCTTTTCATAAAAAGTAAAAAGTATAATTATCTTTTTTAGGTCACATCAAATTTCTACTTTGTGTACATATTTTAGTAAAAAATAAAAAGTATTTAGCACTTCCCAAAATACTACTAAGTTGATATTAAAAAAATTTACTTTTTATAATGGCATAAATAATTTAAATATGATTTTTTAGAAATTATTTTTAATTTAAAAATTACAATAAAATATTAAATAGAATAAAAAAAATTCTTACAAAATAATAGTGTTTGAATAAAAAACGGTAAGAAGAAAATTTAATATGATATTTTCATTTAATTTGAAAATAATTGTGGATGAATAAGAAATTATCACTTATAACCCTTTTTTTTGTTACAATAATTTTTTTTTAACGAACTATCACTTTTAAAAATTAAAAAAAATTAACTTTTCTTTCTAATTTATTTAAGCAAAAGTAACTTTTTAACAATTTGAACCAAAGATATCTTTATTTTTTATTTTAATTTTTTTAATTGACAATTGAGATAATAAAAAAAAAAAATTCTAACAAAATCCACCATGTAAGTACTGAAAAAGTAATGTTTTGTTCTTTTGTTAAAAAAAAAAATTATATTAAAAAAATTATTGTTCAAGTCCTTATAGTTTAGAAGGATATAATTTTTTTTTAAAAAAATTTAAAACAAAAAAAGAAAAAAAAATAATAGCGATAAATAATTTGAACACATGTATTGAAAACAAATTATATTTAGACCAATAATATTATGACATATGTAAATATTGATCTCATTTTAATTGTAATAATATAATTTGAAGAAGAATTTAAATTTGAAATTTTATTTTATAATTTAATAAAGGATGGCAAAATTTAAGGAATGAATATTGATCTCATTCCAATTATAGTAACATAATTTAAGTAAGAATCCAAATTTGAAATTTTATTTTAAGAATATAAAATTAATTTATAGACCAATCATATTGTAACATGTATTAACAAAAAATTACACAAAATAAAAAAAAAAATGAGAAAAAAGAATTACAACTTTCATCCTAAATGAAATGACAATTATTTTGCAATTAATAGTGTATATATATAAATTATGGAATATATCATTACTTCAAGCTTATATATTCTGGGATAAATTATTATAATTTTAAATTTAAATTAATGGAATGCTTTCCATATTTAATGCCCCTCAAATTTAAATTTTGAAATGGGTTAGTATACTTTCTATTTTTTATTTTATATATTTAATATACTTTCCATTTAAATGTCATAAATCAAGAGATATTATTTATTTATTTATTTTGCTTGAATGAGAGCTATAGAGGATTTTTTTAATTATTTAAAATCAAAAAATTAGAAATTTTAGTTTGAAATATTGAAACTCCCACAAGAGTTATGGTTAGAAACCCTTTTTTACTTATATAATATATAGATAGATTTAATAAGAATTTATATTTGTTTTATATATTTTCTTAACATACAAATTATTTTTTTCAGATTTTTTATAAAAATAATTTAACAATCTCATCAAAAAAGGGTGTAGTAGCATGTATGAGAAAAGTTAACAAGGCTTGTGGGTTGAGATAAGTCAATAAATGCTGAGGTTTTTTTTTTTAAATCAAAATTAGAAAATTAAGATTAAGATGTTGAAGCTCCTAGAAGACTTGTGGGTTAGAAACCCTATTTTTCTTATATAATATATATATATATAGATAGGTGGATTATTAATTACACAAAATCTTTAGATCTCACATGGTTCCTCTATACTTTTAGTTCCTTTACTTTGACAACCAACCCTTTATATTTAAAGTGAGATTTTAATAAAAATATAAAAATTAAAGTAAAATTTTAATAAAAATTTAGAGGTATTAATGAAGGGAGAAAAATTGTGTATGTCTCACATAATAAGTTTTGTCACCTTTATTAACATCACACATGGACAAAAAAATAACATTACAATTTCACTTAAAAGTGTAAGAAATTGATTATGAGAGCGACGCTGTCTACAAGCTACACAAAATCCTTTTCACAACTATACTATAAAAAATAATGACAGACAACACTAGTGGTACAGCAAATATTCAATAAACTGGGGAAAGTTAAAAGACAGATATGACTAATACTCTCTCAACCCTAAAATCCCATATCAACATTCAAAGGGATCTGTGAGTAACAAGAACAACAATATGAAGATCAAATTCCAATCCACAGAGGTGCACACCCATAGAATATAAATCATATCCAAACTGCTGAACGAGAGCTCTCAATATGCAGAGAGTTTCTTCAAAATTGTGCCAAAAAAAACAACCAAACACGCGGTTTTGAACTAAATCAATTACCACACTTCAGCAATACCTGTTTCCGGAGCAGCTAGCTCTGGCACTAAATTAATTACCACATGAGCATACACTAAAAAGCAACGAGGAATCAACTATTAGATAATCAACCCTCCCCAGGGATCTCCATTTACAAACATCATATCCTCAATTAGCTTATTTCCTGTTCTTTTTCACAAACCTTTCCAGTCATAGATAGAGCATAATATTCAGCAAACGATAAATCAGTACCAATCAAAATACTAAACAATCATCTGAGAGGTTTTTTCTTAAATAAACCAAAAAACAAAAAACCTAAGGCATGACATAGATCATATTCCAAAATACATGTGAAGTCTATTATGAAAGCTCGATCCACATTTGATCATATGCAGGCTGTACCTAGCCCCCAGCAATGGCTGTCATCCCACAACTTGGGAAAGGAAGAAACTGTCGATATCCAGAGGAAATGGTCTCATAGCCCCCAGAATTTTACTGTCTGAACATCCATATAGTTTGTAAGATTTTCTATTATTGCTAAATAGAGCCTCAAAAAAAAAAAAGGAAATTCAAGATACAGTCTTCGGTGATGCCCTTGCAGAAAAGTTGTCCAACAACCATAATTTTAATGAAAGAGGTTTCAAAGCACAGTTTTGGCATTTGAGTACATTCATGATGTATAATGTTGTGGATGCTCTTTCATAGCTGTGAGCTTTGTGACTCTCTGATGCTTCTTCCCATTGACATTAATCAATCCGGATCTGCCTTTGGAAGGAATCTTCCTTCCGAATTTCAGCTTTTTACCGCTAATCATGTATTTTTCTCTTTCTTGAACATTAAACTCAGCCGGGTTTCTGTTGACAGTGCACCTGTCTCTCTTACAAAGGTATTTTCTACGGCTTTGGCTTTGTGCAATTGCTTTCCCTTGCTTTTCAGACTTTGATGGAACTTGACCAGTAAAATCAGCACCTCTTTTAAACTCACCATCATTTTTATACGGAGAAGCAAATGAACCAACATCAAGAACAGCACAAGATTTCTCTGAAGGGTGATTTTTACCATAAAAAGAAGATGGTGTTTGTCTTGAGCTATCACCATATACCACCCCAGTCCCTCGCCCAGAGAACTTCGAATGGTGATCACAGAGAATCAGAGGTTTCTCAAGGACCTTAGATGTCCCATCCAGACTGACCTTTGGGTGATGATCACAGGGAACGAAAGGTTTGGTGAAAAACTTATGTTTTCCATTCAAGTTGAAAGATGAACAAGACTGCATCCCTGGATCCATGAGACTGAGCAATTGCATAGCAGGTATGGTTTCATTAGAATGTAGATCGAGTGATCCTGATACCTTTGTGTTGAGATCAAATCCCCCACGCTTGCAAGCAAATGGATATTCGGTAGATGTCCTTCTGAAAGATTCTGAACCAAAATTCCCATTCTGATTTTCAAGACTGTTAGCATTCAGATTCATAAAGTTCAGATCAAGATTCCCCATCCTTCTCCCATCACGCAGTGTGTCTGGGAATTGTGAATATTTTCCACGGTTACTTGACTGAGTTTCATTCTTTTGAGGAATGCTAAGTCCAAAAGGCATGTGATTAGGTCTCGAAACGGTTGGTATCAAAAGGGACCTAGCATGCTCTGCTTCTTCACTCTGTTGTGAACCATGCTGGTATGAGTTATAGACTTCTAAGACTGGCTTTTTGGTAGAAGAGAATCTGCCTGGCATCTTCTCATTTTTCCATTTGCAATTTTGAGGGGTAACATTTCTGATGGGACTAGAATCAGATCTTTGGATTCTACCTGAGCGCATCTCTTGGCACTGTGAAAATGCACTAAACCCTGAAAAGGCAGCATTTCCCTCCAATTGACCCATATTGAAATGATCTCCACGGATATCAGAAAAACAGTTAATGGGATTTTGTTTGGTGGGTCCCATATTCTCCCTTGTTGTAAACATACCCATGCCAGCTGGAGGTTTTCTCATGCAGTTGCTGTCTTCATGTAACGGTCTAAACACCACATTCCCATGAACTCTAGGAAAACCCATTAACTCAGCATTTCTTTTATCATTGGTCTGTTCTGAGAAAAAATGATTTCTGTCCGCCTCATGGTGACACCGTTCATACTGATTTTTCGCCATGAGTTCAACAATTTCCATCGGGATGTCGTCATTTCCTTGTTCTTGAACATCACTTGTATTTTCACTCTTGTGAGTACCAGCAAAAGCCTGGGAAAATAATATTTACATTTCATCAAATTCAGTGTATTCTTGAATATTGAAGCATAGAAGTTCCATTAAGGAGATGTACAAAAGAAAATACATGAAACAAAAATGCAGAAAGGTAAAAGGCAGAGATTCTTATTTACAGACATATATTTATTTATGCAAGCCTGCAATGCACTACGTGCATACACATTGCAGTACAATGAACAACGAGCACTTTGCATGTTTGGCCTAAAAAAATGCGTGAATTTAGGAGACAACACAACTATACAAGCAATACTTATGATGTGAGATTGAAAAGTCTATCTAACTCTAGCTCAGATATGAGAAAGACTGTAATCCAATCCATTATACAAGCATGTAAACTGGAATTCTCTATGGATTGATCACTAGTGTCAGTTTACAAATGAGAAAATAGTCACCAGCTGTTCCAATTTTTCTGTCTGGTTTACACCAATTTAGTATTCCACAAAGAGACTTGTTATCCAACTGTAATTCCAGTTTCACAAATGAGAAAATGGTCAGCAGCTGTTCCAATTTCTTTTCTGGTTTACCAAAATATATATATATAGTATTCCAGAAAGATAGTGGTTCTTCAATTATGATTTGTGTGAAGGTTCGTTAAAAATGGATGTAGTGGACATCTACCTTTGCCAATGAATGCATTTGCTCCTTTACATGTCCCTCTTCCAAAAATTAATAGCAATAACTTGTACCATCATCATCATGTGTGATTGCAACACAATGGTATGGAAATGCAATTTGACAATACAACCATAAGAGTTACTAATCTTATTAATATTAATAAATCAAATTTTGAGAAGACCAATTATGATGAGTTTTAGCGCCTAGTGAAAAAAGTGCAAAAGCTGCTCAATAGCAACTTTCAGATACCAAAATCCCAAACAAATTGGCACCAACTTGATTAGATAATAATCACAATCAAACAAGAAGAAAACAAACATAAATCACACCACAAATTATCTTGCCAAAGTTCTTCAAAAAGCAAAGATCTTAATAGCATCTTTCAAGAGAAAAAAGCATATACCAATAGTTGATGCTGAGAAAAACTCCGGTCTTCAACCCGAGAAACAAGATTCTGCATCTCACGCAGAGGAGACGTTCTGTGATTGGTGATTTTCTCATTGAGATCACACAGTAATCCTTTCCCGAACAGTTGTTCTGGGGCAGATTTATGAGAAACACTCGACTCTCCAACATACATAATATCTTTTATCAGATGATGATCTTCTCTTGAAATGCCCTTCCTCTGGGCCAACAGTGAATCAATCCCATGTCCAGTCTGAGCAATTTGTCTTTTTTCATTTCTTTGTGCAACCACATAGCTGTTGAGAGAGAGATCCAGACTTTGTGTAGAAGTTCCAGGCTCAGTCTCCATGTTATGTAAATCTTTTCTTATGACTGAAGGTCTTCCAAGCACACTGTTCCCTTGAGGCATTAAACAAGCCTGCATTGCCCGAACTGGTTTATTCTTTTTCTTAAACAAACTAGATTTTCTCTCAGCTTGTTGTGGAGACAGAGAACTTCCAAAATATGGTTCCATTCCTCTGTTAATGAATGTATCACGGGTTGATTGTGAAAAACCACCTTCGGCATCGGTACAATGTTTCTCTGCATCTACAATTTTGATTTGATTTGTTTTGGGCACAACCTCTTGTTGAAACAATAAGGGAGAATATCCACCGTCAAAGCGAGTTTGCTTATTTTTCTTTTTACTCGATGGAGAATTACTGTCAATTCTATATTGATTCCATTGACTCCTTACACCAGCTTGCAAACTATCTCCAGCTGATGCATCTTCTGATTCAGAATCAGCAATTTCAATGCTTAAGTTACTCATTTTTGCATCTCCCTTGAATAACTTGGCTTTTTTAGTCTGTTTGCTTGGACAGATCAACTCCAGAGGTTTCCAATCTTTGTCTTGAGACATCTTTCTTTTTCCTTTAGGACCACCAACATTCTTCATAACACTTCCTTGGACAGCTACATGACCTCGGAGAGCAGAAACTGAATCTGACCCAGCAGATGCACTGGAATGAGCACTATCTGTCCTGACATGATCAGTTTCTGCATTCCTTTTTGAACCCAACAACTCAGTCAGAAGGCGCACTTTTTGAGTTTTTTGACGGATTAAACCACTTGAATTATCCTGGTGCTGATCACGATGACTGCTTTCAACCAAGATGTCATCACTTTCAGATGACAGATTATCATGCTCTTCCGGTTCAACAGAAGGAATTGTGGTTGTCTTCCCCTTGACAATATTTATACCATCATCAGTTCTACCAGCTACCTTGGGGATTTCACAAGCCATTGATACAATTCTCTGGTCACCACGAGCAGAAGTCAGTGTCCCCATTTGACAAATTTCAGCAGAACTGTTACTCATGTAGTCGAGGTTTTTAGTATCCGCAGCTGCATGAGTTCTGCTTGGCTCACAAAATTCCACCAAGCCACTGCTTTTTGATCTAAGAGCATCTGTTTGAAAAATCAGAGGCATTAGTACTAAAGTTACATGCAGATGGATCCATAACAAAGCAGTTTCACAAGGCAATGCTCGCGACTGTTGCTTGGATGCCAACATCATTGGCATAGAGTCAATTACCTAGGCCGTCTGCGCGACTTTCTCGAATCAAGCATGGATTAGGTTCTGTTACATCACAAGTTGGATGGCTAATTTTCTGATTTACATGATTTCCTGGATCATTCTCAGGACCTGGGAACAATTAAAAAACTAAATACATAAATAAATAAAAGAGCTCAATGTTATTACTTTGTTCAATAGAATATCATAATTAAATACCCAATAGATAGACATATACCAATTACAGATGTATGTCCAGCTTCACCTTTTTTTTCTTCGATATAACCACATGAGGAAAGCCGAATTACATCTCTATTTACATTGGTAGAAGTGTTGACATCAGTTGTCTTTCCCTCAAAATTGTCAAGCCTTGGACCTTGCTGTGAATCTGACAGTACCGTTGCTGCATCACCAGGGGATTGCATGTGAGGACAGGTGTTGATGGACAAAAGTCCACTTTGGCAACAATCAGGAACCAATCCAATTTCTTCTGCAGCACTTGTAGCACCAATCTCCCTTCGACAATTTTGGCAACGCCACCACCTGAATTTGGCAACATGTAAAGGAGGAAGCATGCTTGTTTGCTCCTCCGACTTATTTTGGTTACCATCAAAATCAAATGGCAAACAAATAGTTATGTCTTTTTTTCGCATTTCGGCAGCATATCCACTGCATCCACAATAAAAGAAAATTTATTAGAAACTCCCACAAAGAATCCAGAAGCCAGTAACCAGCTGCTATACTAGTAAATTAAATTGGTAGCATGGAATCGTGGATATGATATACTACAAAAACTACCCTTGTTGTATAACTTGCTTTCTTTTCAGTATATGCTTTATAGGATTACAAAACTTAGTAGGCGACAGTTGAGTCTTTGAAGAAAGTCCTTATCTAGGTTACCCGATAAAGAGTAATAGAGCTCATTTTTCTAGTTCTATATCCAAATGTCACTCAGTTCAAGTTGCTATCAACTACGACAAAGAATACAAATACAAACATACAAGCACCAGAAAATGTTTGCAAATATAAATAAACCAGTAATAGTATCACATTATGAAGAAACAACAAACTATGGGGGAAAACAAACCACAAAAAAAAAAAAGAAAAAGAAAAAGAAAGAAAGAAAGAAAGAAAAGAAAAGAACAGAAATGAAAAACAAAAAGGTTCAGAATAATTCTCCAAGAACAATGAAGTTAGTCTGATAGTCAAGTGCCCATGTCAATCACATAACTTCAAAAATGTGAAGATCACCCCCACCAACCACACACCCCAAAAAAAAAAAAAATTCAATAACAAGAGGCTTGGTACTTAACCAAAGTCCTATAAACTGGAAACAAAGATAAACACATAGACAAATAGTCAAACAAGAATGATAAAATAGCTGATAGAAGGCTCACCGTATAGAAAAATGCTCACAATTCCTTGCCTCGTGATGGTTATCCATAGCACCAGCAAGGTTTATAGATATAGTGTCGATCCTGATTAGTGATCCAGATGACTTGGACAACGGAGTAGAATCACTTCTCTGTTGATTTTCAGCCACCACAATGCTCCTCTCCATGTCACAAAATAACTAACTAAAATCACAGCATTAGTATATTATATCTCAATTGTACAATGGACACACAATAATCCACAACATTAATTTATAAAAATAAATCAGTCATATACTAGAACAATTGCTTAGGATATCAAATAAACATGATGAAAGTCTATAGGCCTCAAACTTCAAAAGCACATCATAAGATCATGCCTGAAGAACAAACAGAAATGTTAGGGCTCAGTCACTAGGGCATAAAAAAATAGTATATGACTTTTGTTAACGAGTGCTGTTAACATACTTGAAATGATTATACATTCTTTAAGAAAGTGCGGGTCATAAATAAGCTATATTTCATGCCAGATGAAGCACAAACTAAAAACACCTTGATTTTGCATCATAAAATAACAATCAACCTAACCACAAGTACATAAGACTTCACTGAAAAGCTGTTAGAAACCCTAGCTCTCGATGAAAACAAAGATGAAGTTGTTTCCAGCCACTCTACTTTCATCATCTACAAACAACACAATCAACCTTTTAGGAAGTAGATGTAGTCAAAGAAGTCAACCAAATTGACCCCCCCAAAAAAGTCAACAGATATTAGGGTTTTCATTTATGAAAATGATAAACAGTTTCTAAATATAGAAAACAAATACAAAAGTTGGTTCAATATATCAAGAATTAAGATAGACCCCACAAACCAGCTCCACAAAGCTCACCTGCCAAAAACTTCATTTCGCATAACACAATCACACACATATACCATTTCCATCAAAAAAAAAAAATTTAGGGTTTGTTCGTAACGGAATTCAAAACATCAAAACTCTCTAACCCACTTCAAACCCATCAAGAAAATCAAGATTAAGCGGAAGACACCATAAAAAGACATAAATTACAAAACCCAAAAACGAATAGATCAAATAATCAGTGAATTTAACGTACAATTCACATTTCGACAGCAAGAATGAACTTTTAATAATAAAAAAATTAAAAAGCAGCAAAAAGCTCAAAAAAATCAACCCCGAATCCATCTGCGAACCCACATACAGAAATCAGAAACCCAGAAACGTACCTTGGTTCTATCGAAACACCGATCAAATGGACCACTCACTAGCTTCGCTAAGATACTTCGCGGCACACCCTAAAAACAGCATCAACAGTTGCAGAATCTGAAGACGAAGCTATGGATGCGAACCTCATGAGCAGATTCAGAGCTGTTGGAGCAGAATTTGAGTGCGAAATCTTCGAAAACCCTAGCTCTAGGTTAG
This sequence comes from Camellia lanceoleosa, assembly GCA_025200525.1. NCBI lineage: Eukaryota > Viridiplantae > Streptophyta > Magnoliopsida > Ericales > Theaceae > Camellia > Camellia lanceoleosa. Next base: position 130,736,373 of record CM045771.1, on the reverse strand, counting down.
AGAGAAGAGAGAGAAAAAGAGCTTTGCGTTGAAGATAGAGAGAGAGAGATAGAGAGAGGGTGTGTTGTATTGTATTGTGTTTTTTTTTTTTTTGTAATAAAAAAAGACATCTGTGTCATTTGGGATCTATCGTATGCTATTCATGTGTAATGATGCCGTTATTTCAACCAATGGAATAGTGCCAGCGAGGCATTTAGTACGGATCTTATCAGCACCTGCTGTCACACTTTAATATTCCTTGAAAACCCTAGTCAAATGCTATTCTCGCGCGTTGTCTTCACGCTTTGTTTTGGCGATTAGTTTAGTCGTTGCTGTCTTGTCAGGTTTGGTGAAAGTGCTTTTCTGCACTAACAAGGGTTGTGATTGGTGCGTGTAATCACGCTCTGTTTATAAGCGTGGGAGTGACATTCGTGAAAACCCTAAATTTGTGTGGTAATAAACAGACAAAAGGTCACTTGGGATATGTGGATAACCCTAACCCTGTAACTGCGGTAATAAGTGAAAGTAAAAAATAAAAAATAAAAAATAAAAAAATAGAATAATATTTTTTATGCCTAAAAAGTTTCACGTAATTTGATTTGATTTCTAATGATAGATATATTTGATGGGTTAATTTTTAATTTATGATCAATTATGTCATTGTTGATAAATTTAAGATTTTTAATTTTTAATTTTTTTAAGTGTTATTGAAGGTTTACCAAAAAAAAAAAAATACCATGAAAAAGAGAAAATTAATATACTAATTCCACGATGATGACACCTAGCCATTGAAAGGAGCCTTTGGTTCTGAAAAAATTACACTAACTTTCCTAAGATTTTTAATAATTTTAACACCTCTTTTTGTATGTATTTGAATATTAAAAAGTGATTGGAATATAAAGAGTATAAATCAGATTCAAATAAATCATATTATGTGTATTTAGTTTGAGTTTTTTGGATTAAATTTTTTGAAAATTGAATTTTTTATTTTTTATATTTTTTTTAGTGAATATTTTTAAAATTTTAAGTATATTTTTTTTAACTTTTTTAGATGTACCTTACTTAGATGTATTTAAAAAGTAAAAAATTATGAAAAAATATTTTAAAAAATTAATGAATACATATAAATACGAAAAATATACTGAATTCTCGTATTTTTTTTTTATATTTTTGGTATTTAGTGAATTTTTAAAAGATTTTTTTTCACAAAATTATACTTTTTATGTATATTTATGTTAGGTGTGTCTAAAAATAAAAATAAAAATAAAAATTGCTTAAAATATTAAAAAAATTCAGTAAAAATAAAAAAATACGAAAAATAAAAAAGTATAATTTTTTGAAAAGTGTTTTTAGAAAATCAAAAACAAGCAAAGTGATTAATTTTTGTAGGGTCCAATAGCTCACTCGGCTTGAGATGTTACTAAGAGTGTAGCTTTCGTGTGCCATACCCAAACAAAACCCTTATATTTTTCAATCTATATGTATTGATTTTAGTTTAAACTTGACTTATAGGATCTTGTGGATGAAGGTATGAGATAAGAAGGCAATATCACACACTAATAAATTTATATGAGATGGCACTGAATCATGTCTTATGTGTAAAGTATCTTATGTTTGGTGCAATGGCACTTAAGGGTTACATACAAAATTTTGCATTACTTAAGTAGTACATTGATGCAACACTATGGATATACAATGCCTTAGGTAGTGGATGGCATCATGTGCAGGAGGAATGTGTTGGTAGACATGTAAGGTAACCCCTTGATACTTGTGTGGGGGAAAGAGTAACATTGACTATTCAAGGTTTGCAATTTAGCTAGGATCTCATATGTGGTGTGAACTTATTGGCTAAATCAAGAATTGGTACTGGTTGGGGCATTTGTAAACATGTCATGGGTGCTATTACATACGTGAGTTGTTCAATTATGGACAACACTTCTAGTTGTATAGTCAGTAGTTTTAATAACAATTATGTGGAATGGGTGTTTTTTGCTTGTGAAAAAACTTAGTACAATGAGGCTTTGATTAAATAATCACTCACCCTTTTGACTTCGATTCTTCTCAACATCTCTAGTAAACAATGCAAGAAATTGTACCTCTCTTATTATTTAATAAAGTTGCTATTTGCTGATAAAAAAAAAACAATGCAAGAAATTAAAGCATTTAAAGTTGAAAATAAATGTTTAAAGTATATGAAAAGATTTAGGGCTAGTTGAGCTAAATTTATAGAAACCAAAATTTTACATTGGCACTCTCTTAATTTTAATCCTCTTGCACTCCATCTATTTCCTTTATATGATGAAAATACCAGTTTACCCTTGACACATATAATGAAGGGGTAGTAATACCCTTGGCTCACAAACACAACAAAAACAAAAAGGCACATTGAAGGATTTTATTGTAAATTTGATGAATAAAAACAAAATGGAGTGTAAGAATATATAAGAAGAGTGTATCACTTTCATGTAATACATAATGACAGCATTTATTTCTTATGAAATTGGCAAATTATCATTTTATTTTACATAAAAAGGCCAAAAGTTTTTTTGGAATGCATGATGTGCATCAATCCAATACAATTTTGTAAAACTTTAGAGGATGAGTTGGCCCCATTAGAGCCTATACAACTCCACCATTGCCTTGGTCCAATCAAAATATATTTTACTTTTAGTGTATCTAACTGAGATTGAATGATTAATGCACTACTTTTGTTGATCCTTCCCATAATTCTTAACATGAATATGATAAATATATAAAATTCTCACCACAAATAAATTCATGTATATTGCAAAGAAAATCATATATTTACAGAATTTTTATATAAAAATTGACTAAAATAATGGAACAATGACATTTTTAAAAATATAAGTCCATTTGATCGTTCTTGTGCTTTAAAATAATAAAATCAAAATTTACTACATCATTCAGTTATAATTTTTTTTATTTATATAACACTACGTATATTACAAGTTAGTTGGGCTCCTCTTACTAAAAGTCTGGTTTTATCGTGAAAGATTTTATGAAATGTTTTTTGTGTGGTACCTGAAAAATACTATAATCAAATATTTACAGGTATGTAAGAATTCTTAGGGTGTTTGTTTTGTTTTGTTTTGGTTTTGGTTTTGTACTGTTTTAGTTAGTTCCTCATAACTGTGTGGTGTGCTAGCAAATAATAGGGTGTGCATTTTAGTGCCAACTTTGTTGGAATGATCTTACTCAGCGGATATTTTTGCATTTCCCTCTCTTTATTGATAATTTTATTCTTGTACTTTGTACTTTCATTATCATTAATAAAGGATTCTTTTTTGCTAATAAAAAAAAATGTAAGAATTTTTAGTATCTATAATATAACATTTGTGCCCTGATTCCTTTTCAATGCATTAAAAGAGTAATATTTTATAAATTAATAAATTTTAAAATTTTGTTACCTACTAAAATGTCACACAATAAAAAAAAATTTAAAATCTAAAATATTACCCACTGTAAGAATGTGATAGGTGTCATATCAACAAGCAGGAAAAATTTATAGAATGTGTTAATTTGTATAATATTTTTCTTAAAATAATAAAATGAAAAAATATAAAACCAGCCAGCAGGATGGATCACATAGGTTGTGAATTACATATAGATTGGACTCTTCACTAATTGACAAAGTAGAGAATCTTACATATTCATCCTCCATGATTGTGGTCATTAAGGATGAATATCTAACTTAGGTTTTAACATTATCAAAATCTGATAACTCACAAGAATCCAAGAATGTCTATAATGGCTGAAAGGGAGAGCTCACCATCTCATGGAAGGGGGCCCCTACTCTCATTTATATTGCCATTCATACATACATACATAATTATATATATTAAAAGTGGTATCACATACACTGTAGCAATTTAAATCGTATAATTTTACTGACAATTAAAACAAACAGAAAAAATTTCAAACAGTGAAAAAAGGGTTTTTATTGGACAATTTTAAAAATGAAAAGAGCGTGTTACACAATTTTCAAAAAAAGTATCAACACCAATCTAACATTATAGATATATATAGATTTAATGCTAAGGAGTGGAAATGATAGAAACTTTTTTTTGATCAGCAAAAATAAAACTTCATTGATGAAAAGAATAAGATACATGCAAGACTTAAACATTAACAAAGGAGGAAAGTACATTGAGTATCATAACTAACCTCAACAATTCTAACTAGATTAGCATCGCAAAAGAAGCACAATCATTTGCTAGTGCAATCATGTGATAGTATCTACATGTATTCCCAACAAATAAGAATTGCAAAACAAATTAATGAATTGTTTGTCTCCCTTCCAACTACCTAATATAAGTGAGTTAATTAACATTATTTGGCTCATAAAATTTTTATTCATTATTGATTAGAAACACCAAATAACTGATGTTACAAGATATTTTGAAAATATTGAATTTACTCAAATGGTGTTGCTTATTATTACCAATAAATAAATATATGCATTACCAGTAGAAGAATAAACAAGAAAATCATATATATATATGTATGTATAACAATGCATTTTCATTATTTTGTATGTGTAAAAAATCTTGGCAGGCTGAAAGCAAAAGTAATGAATATTGTTTGGTATAAGCTTCAGCTTCTAGTAAAGATTTGTGGAGCCTCAAAATCTATGCCATTGTACACTTCTCTCCTCTCCTTTTACCATCAAGGAACAAGTTAGAGAGAGAGAAAGAGAGAGAGAGAAACTTCTCTCCTCTACTTAAGAGTTTGGTGCATCCTTTTGTCTGTTGGGTAACCATGTAAACTCATTTCTTACATATAACTTGTATATTCGTGTTGATAGTTTTATTTTTTGAAAAAAATATTAGATATTCAAAGATTGGTGTGAACAATACTGTGTAAAAAAAAAAAAATTCAAAATTGGTCTCCACAATTGGTTAAAATTATTGAAAGAGAAATAATATCTAAATATTTCATATCCTTAGCGTTGTTAGCACACGCATTGAGTGTGGGAAGAGGCTAATTTTTTCTTTTATTATCAGCATAAGAGAAGCTTTATTGATGAAATAACACAGTATAAGGTACAAAAATAAATTATATCAATAAAGAAAGGTAAGTACAAAAAGCGCATAACGAGGCTAATTTTTTGTTACCAATAAGTAGATAACAGAATTCAAATAATTGACCTCTTAGTAAGATGTAAGAGCATTTTTAATGGAGCTCTCAAAATACTTGTCAAAGTTATAATTTGGCAATATGACAAAAAATGGGTCTGTAATGGCTTGCTATTCTACTTGCCAAATATGACATATGCCATTTTTGTTATCAAATTTGGCAAGTAGAATAACAACTGCCAAACATGCCACATCAGCAAATATAAACATATTTGTGGCTCCAAATTCAGTTGAAAAAATAAAATTGAAACAGTAAAAAACGAAGTAATTTTTTGGTGGGGTGAATTATATTTTAATTTTTTTTTCTAATTTTTCTAATTATTTATTTATTTTTTATATTTGTCTAGTCGGAAATAATATAAATATATAATTTTTTTTACAAATAGTTTTGAAAAAGTCACAAAAGATAAAAAATAAACAAAAATAAAATCATAAAAACACTTATATCCAAACAACACCTACAAATTTAGAGAAAAAAGTTGGTTTAGAATTGTCAAAATAACAAGTGATTATTGGAGCACCAATGTTACAATTTGATAAAATAACACTATTCATTATCAAATTATAGCAATAACAATAATATTATAATAATAACCATTGGAGATGCTCTAAGGGTTCTGACTGAACAAATTAACCCATTGTTGGTTTGCAAAAAGGCTAAATTCTGTAGTTAGAGAGAGAGAGAATGTTATTGGCACTCTCATTTCATCATCAACATTTTACATGTTATAGTTTTTGTATAAATATCAAAATTGTAAGGAAAGAACAAGAATTATAAGGATTTGAGAAGTGATTTTATAAGAATTTTACCTAATTTACACAAACGAAAATAAAATATTTTTAATAAAATGGAGACTATGATCCTACATATAAAATTTTCAAAAATGTTAATTACCACTTATCGAGTAGTAGTTAATATATATATATATATATATGTAAAAAATATATTAAAATATTTATATAAATATGTGACTGATTGTTGAAATTGTAACATTTTCTTTTGAGATTCAATTTTCTTTGCTATCAATTATAACTTATAAGGACAAGGCTGTTTTAAAGTCAATTATTTATTTATTTTTTTACAATAATACTATGATTTAAGAAAAAAAAAATTTAAAAATTTAAAATTATTATCCATGGTCAAATTCATTTAACGTGGGATTCCATAACATCAACTTGGAATATGTACCCATAAATTTGAAATTCTTGACATATTTTTGGTAAAGTTTTGACACACTTTCTGATTTTTTTTATTTTTTTTATTTACTGTCAAAGGCATTATAATTGTTATGATTCTTCCCTTGAATGGTAGTTATTCTAAGCTATATATAGCTGCAATGAAACTACAAATAACCACCACTCTCTTTCATGCACATAAGTAGGTGACATCTCTAACACATTTTAACTTTTTAAAAGGTACCCATACGTCTCTTTACTCAGAAAAAGAAGGAGAATCCAATTATCATTTTTAATAAATAAATAAAACAGAAAAAAGAAAAGCTAGAAGCCTTTAATTTGGACTTGGATAGAGGCAGGATTAATGGGTTGGGAGAGGGTTATATCTTATTATATGGGGGCAATTACAGCAAAGTGGTGGCAAAAAAAATAAATATAAATCAGTGGTAAAATTTATATAATTTAATAATTAAAATGTTATACCGTTTTAAGATTTTGTAA